>OX419757.1:24995301-26428587 GCA_948567375.1 Lunularia cruciata | reverse complement strand
AGGCACAGATGTTTCTACCAGATGAGGGCAGATCAAGGAGAGTTGGATGCAAGGGAAGCAGCTGACTTCTTTGCTAAGTTCAACATCAAACTGAACCTAACTACTGCCTACAATCTGGAGGCCAACGGTAAGAGTGAACGAGGTCTTCTACCAATAGTGAATGCTTTGGTGAAGGCTTGCCAAGGTGAGACATACGGATGGCCTGATTCAAGAGGCGATTGGGAATTGAGGAGGAAAGAGATTGTGACTTCAGCTCTGGAGGGGATTTAGAAGATGCCATTGAAGAAAGTTGATATTGATCACTCCATACTTGCCAATGTAGACCGGTGGCTGAACAGGATTGGTGGGGGTGGATGTCATTGGAAACATAATCTACACGTAGTATTGGTGCCATTTGGTGTGAGTTTTCATGTTAGTGAACCCAAGGGTTTATGTTGTGGTGAAACTGGTAGTTTTTTTGTGTTCCTGTAAGCTCAAGGATTTTCTCTTGTGTTAAGGGAGGGAGGAAAGTGAGTGGTGGATTTTCTTTAATGTTACGTAAGCTCGGGGTATTTTTGCTTGTCACTTAACCGTTGGAGTATTATTATGTTATTGGAGTCTCAAGGGTTTTCAGAAAGCTGCAAAGGGGTTTTGGGAAGGGGCAAGAAGTTTCAAGGGAAGGAGAGTGGTGAATAGAAGGAGAGGAGAAATTTTGTTTAGACAAATACAAGACAGAGGGATCTCAAATCTTCTTGGCAGGAAAAAGAAGCAAAGAGGAAAAGAGAATTATCAAAAGGGGGGAGGAAAGAGGTCCTCAAGGAATGGAATGAGAGGGGGTATTGAACTATAGAGGGAGAGGGGAGATTTTTGAAATTTGCTGCTGGCCTGGCTTGTGACAGGAAATAGAGGGGAGGAATTCACGTTTTGGGAGTTTGCTTTGGAGAAGAGAGAGGATTTTTGAAATTTGCTGCTAGCCTGGTCTGTGACAAGAAACCAAGGAGAAGAAGTTCAGGTTTTGGGAGTTTGCTTTGGGGAAGAGAGAGGATTTTCAAATTTTTCTATTGGCATGGTCTATGACTAGAAATAGACGGGAAGAAGTTCAGGTTTCGGGAGATTGCTTCGGAGAAGAGAGAGGATTTTCAGAATTTGCTGTTGGTATGGTTTGTGACTAGAAACAAAGGGGAAGAAGTTCAGGTTTCGGAAGTTTGCTTTGGAGAAGAGAGAGGATTTTTGAAATTTGCTGCTAGCCTGGTCTGTGACAAGAAACAAAGTGGAACAAGTTCAGGTTTTGGGAGTTTGCTTTGGAGAAGAGAGGATTTTCAAAATTTGCTGCTGGCCTGGTCTGTGATAGGAAACAAAGGGGAAGGAGTTTGGGTTTCAAGAATTTTTCACTGGAGAGAAGTGACCTGTGGAAGAGAGAAAAATTTGGAAATTTGCTTGGTTTGGTACAGGAAACAAAGGTGAAGGAGTTCAGGTTTTGAGAGTTTTGGCCTAGAGAGGGGAACAGTGAAGGAGAAGGAGAAATTTTGAGTTTGCCCTGGACAGTGAAGGTCCGTGTGAGAGAGAGGAATTTTAAGATGCAATGTTTGACCTGAACAGGAGAAGGAGAGAGTGAGGGGACAGGAGAAACAATGACAGGCTTGAGCATTTCCTACAGATTTTCTTTGAGAGGAGAAGCGCTTGCTGTGCAAGGAAGGAAGAGAATTCACAAGAAGAGAGAGAAGAGAGTAGTTGCTATGTATGCAAACCAAGAAGGGTTTTCCATCACATAAGGGCTGGAGACAGAGTTCTAACTGGAGGAACTTTTGAAGAGATAATGAAGTGCTTGGCAAGGAGGTAGAAACATAAAATTTGAAGCAGTCTGGCCGGCAGCATTGGAGGAAGAGAAGACAACATGGAGTTGCATTTGCCTGGACAGAGAGGTAAGAGGAGGAGAAAATCCCCAAAGCTGGTTTGGTCTGGCCTGAGCAGAGATAAATCTGGGTACGTCATGAGCTTGGACTTTGTTGTGACAAAAGCTTATGCATTGTCTCCAACCGGAGTTGTTGACATTGACTGCGATAGGTGTGACAACCCGGCAAATATCACTTTTGCGGTAATCGGGTAAGTAAAGTTTGTTCCCGCAGAGATACGAGTCAAAAATGTCCAAATACAAAGCAAAGTAACAATTTCAGTTCTTCTTGAGTTCTTCTTTAATCTCTCAGGTAGAAACCACACCTGGAGGAGAGTAACAAGCATTGACTCGCAGTCTTGTCACGAATTCACACTTCTTAATCACAACTCCATCAAATCTTTCCAAACAATCTTGATTGTGATGATTCAGGCTCTCCCAAAAATGGCACTTCACTGCAAAACAACTTTGCCTCAGAATTGTGTTCCACCCTTCCACTGAAGGCACAACTTCCTTGATCGAAATTGCTTCACATCAACTTTTCACTGCACTCACAAATGCAAAATACTACCAACACTACAATTCCTCTCAGATCTGTCAAGGCATTGCTTCGATTGCACTTCACTAAGGATCAAACACACAAAATGAAGATCAAGGCTATGGAATCCAACATCCAACAAGCACTCTAACTTGCACTTTGAATTTCTTCACACATTCACAAACACAAAGCTGATACTCGGAATCAAGCTCAAGCGACGAGCACTGCTTCACAACACTTTGCTTTATCTATTCTCAGAAATTATGAGCACTGAACAACATCTAACTGCGAATGCCACTCTTAAATAGTGAAGCAATCAACAATTCTAACAACTATATTGTTCTACAACAACTCTTCTAACTTACAGATCCAAAATGACAATGCAACCTTTCATATCTATCTATTCAAATCTCAAATCGGTTACTAATCCGATCCGATGTCTACTTTGTCTTCGGCTTTCAAACCCAAACCCGAAGTAATCTTACTTCCTACTACTCTGTCCTCAAGTTTCACAACTCCTAATTCCTCCACTAATTCTAACATTTCTCCTTCCTGATATGAAATTCCTATCATAGTTAAGCCTTCTAAATCTCTATCTCCCGACCCACTCTTCTTTAAAGTGTCAAATGTCAAATCCGAAGACACCTGCACTCCTATCTCTCTTACCTCGGGTCTAACTATTATCAATTCTTTTGCTAATTTTACTATATCCTCATCAAGAATTGTAATTGAAAGCATGGGTACACTATCTACACCTTCAATTTGTAACCCACTTTCCCCTAATCACTCATGTTACTAACCCAAAGACACTTACTGTTGGATCCTACACTTCGGGTTTATTCATTACTGTTACTTCTCCTTCAATTTCTATTCCATCTTCAATCTAAACTGAAATTGAAGTCATGGGTATCTTAACTATCTTCTTTCCCTACTCTAACTTCCTCTGATGCTTCCCGCAAGATTCCCAAAGTCACCTTCACTGCACTCCGAGGTCTGGTTACCTTGGATTTAGTCATCTTCATCTTGAGGCAAAGTCTTTAGACCCAAAGTCCGAAGTACGAAATCCAAAGTCACATTGACCCGAAGACACTTTGACCCGAAGTACATCTACTCCAGAAACTTCAAATGCTTGTAATTTCTTTTTCAAACCTCTAAACTTTGCAATTTTGGTGGCAATGGAAAACCCTGAACAAGACGCTTCCAATGAGATATAACACGCTTGATTTGGAGTTGTGCCTCCGCAAGAATCCTGACCTGCAACTTCTATTTCTCCTTCGGGTTTGCAGTCCTTAACGTCTGATCGGAGTTTTTCCCTCTTCTGACACGAAGTAAGCTTTTTCGGGTCTGATCTAAACCAAGCCCTTCTTCCTCTTACATGAAGTCAACTTCCTTGGGTCTGATCAAATCACAAGTTTGCATTCATTTCTTCTCCATTTGCTTTCAATATGGTTTCAACAGTGCATTTCTTCTTCTAAACTCGTCCAAAATGAAAAATGTGGGTAACACAACAGGACCCTTAGACCTTGATGTTATAGAGGAATAGAGAAATTTTTCACAGTAGGACTGGTCTGAATTAACATGCAAGTGAGAGAGAACATGTTGGAGACCAATTTTGAATTTGGCTGTTATTGTTCCTTCCTTTTGCTTATTTGACAGTCATAGGGGACTAAGATGAGTTCAGGGCATTACTTGGAACTGATTATTTCCCAAGTGGATTTGTAAATAGTGAGATGAGGGTGTGTTGAAAGTTGTGCAATTCTCGTGGAGGAATGTTTTATTTGAGAATTATGAATAGTGCCATGAAGAAGGACTTCATTCTTGGGCTTCTAGTTAGGTACGTGTAGCCAGAACAAGTCATTGATCTATTTGCCTTGGATTGAGTCTAGCCATACCTTGTGACCTGCCAAACAGATCCCCCAGAGCCATAAACCTCAACCCCAAGCTTAACAAACATATATAGGATGTAGTGATACATTAGGTTCAGCGTTAACCCAAGAAATCCTACCAAACAGTCCTAAGAAGAGCATGCAGATAGGAGCAACTACAAGCAGCTGCTCTATTACAAGGAGGAAACTACAATCATTTGAAAGAGCAGAGCTTGGGATACACTACAGGGAAACTTCTAACTCTTTGAAAAATAGGATAACCTAAGCATAAGCAGCTAGGTGCCCAGTGCACTCTTGAGACCATCCGATCCTCTCAACATTAGCAAATATCACTTTTGTGGTTGTCAGGTAAGTAAAATTTGTTCACACAAAGATATGATTCAAAATTGGTCAAATACAAAGTTAAATAGTAACAATGTTGTTCTTCTTGGTTTCATCTTTAATCTCTCAAGTAGCAACTATACCCAAAAGAGAGTAACAAGCACTGACTTGTTGTCTTGTCCCGACAATTTGTCACACATAATCACAACTCAATCAATTTTTTCCAAACAATCTTGATTGTGATGATTCAGATTCTCCTAAAAATAGCACTTTGTTGCAAATTGACTTTGCCTCAAAATTGTGTTCCACCCCTCTACTAAAGGCACAACTTCCTTGATCAAAATTGCTTCACATTAACATTGCGCTGCACTCACAAATGTAGAATACTACTAATATTACAATTCCTCTCAAATCTGTCAAGGCATTGCTCCAATTGCACTTCACTCAAGATCAAACACACAGAATGAAGATCAAGGTTGTGGAATCCAACATCCAACAAGTACACTGACTTGCACTTCAGAATTCTCCACATACTCACAAACATAGACACAATGTTGATACTCACTATCAAGCTCAAGTGACAAGCTCTACTTCACAACACTTTGCTTTATCTATTCTCAAAATTATGAGCATTGAACCACATCTTACTACAAATGCTCCCCTTAAATAGTAAAGCAATTGATAGTTACAAACAACTATATCATTTCCTAACAACTCATCCTACCTGCAAATCCAAAATGACAATGCACCTCGTCATATCAACCTCTTCATATCTCAGAATTGTTTCTTCTCCGATCCAATGTCTACTTCTTCCTTGGCTTCCAAACCCAAAGTTCTTCCTTTTACTTCTCCTTCTTCGGGTCTATCTTCAACTACTAAATCCTTCACTATTTCTATTATGTCTTCATTATGAATTACAATTACAATAGTGGGTAATCTATTTAAATCTTTATCTCTTGACCCACTCTTCTCTAATGCTTCAAATAATTGATCCAAAGACACCTGCACTCCTACCTCTCTTACTTTAGATCTAACTACTATCAATTCCTTTGCTAATTCTACTATATCTTCATCAAGAATTGTAATTGAAAGCATGGCTACACTATCTACACCTTCAATTTGTAACCCACTTTCCCCTAATTGCTCATGTTACTAACATGAAGACACTTACAGTCTGATCCTCCACTTTGGGATCATTCACTACTACTATTTCTCTTTTAATTCTATTGTATCTTCAATCAAAAGTGAAATTAAAATCATGGGTATCCTAAATATCTTCTTTCCCTACTCTAACTTCCTCTAATCCCTTTGGCAAGACTCCCAAAGTCACCATCACTGCACTCCAAAGTCCGACTACCTTGGATTTAGTCACCTTTGTCCTAAGGAAAAGAAGCTTCTAACCCAAAGTTGTAGAGACCCGAAGAACATAGACCCAAAGTACTATGGACCCAAAGACACTCAAATACTCTATACATCTACTGCAAAAATTTCAAATGCTTATAACTTCTGCTACAGACCTCTAAACTCAATGACAATGGAAAGCCCTGAACGAGATGCTTCTAACGAGATATGGCACGTATGATTGGACTTTTCATCATTGAGATATGGCCCCCGTAGTAATCCTGACCTGCAACCTTCCATTCCTCCTTTGGGTCTGCACTCCTTTGTGTCTACACTCCTTTGGGGCTGATCCAATCCAAGTCCTTCTTCCTCTTACATGAAGTCTACTTCCTTGGTTTGATCAAAACATAGGTTTCTCCTCATTTCTTCTCCATTTGGTTTCAATTTGGTTTAAGCAAGACACTTCTTCTTGAAAACTTGTCCAAAATGAAAAATATGGGCACCACATACTCTTCATCAGCCAATATATACTTTTGATACATTGCACTCCTCTTTGGCTATGACTAAAAGTATCCTTTTGGATGGAAGTGACTTGGAAAAAAAGTTCTTCCATGGTAAGGCAATTCTTTCCCATATAGAAATGTAACACAAATGTGGCACTCCTCCATCCTTGTTTATATCTCCACACATGTCTTGGATCAAAGTGTAGAACATGCGCATCCAAATCACCGGTTGCCCTTTGTACATGAACTCAAAGAAGATTGCTTGGCTAGAGTTGAGGTAAAGTTTCCTCTTTAACGTGAATAACTTCATGACCACCTTGACAACAACTCTTTGAGCGGGGTCATAGTTATTTCCTACCTTCCATCCATTATTAGTCTTTGTTCATTGAAGTAGTCCTTCAAAACCTTCTCCAAGTTCTTGTTTGGTTGATTCCATTGGATCTCCATCATTCCTAGGGGGAAATTTTTCTAAGTCAAGGACATCTCTCTATTTCTCCTTAATTTAGGCAAACAAGTTTCCTCAAAGGTTGCCACTACTAGGATCCCTATTTTCTCTTATTTTTGGATCATACTAGGTGGCTAAATTCCCAATTCTATAGCAAGAAGCCTAATTTCTTACTACCAATTATGTATGCTATATAATTCAATGCCTAAATTATTATCACCAATAGTATGAGAATTATTTTAAGCACTTTCTTAGGCTGCCTTGGTGATCTTACCATGTTACCTCTTCTCATCATATTACTCTTGATCTCTTGTACAAAAGTATAGGGAAGTTTCTATTGTGAAGTCCTATGAAAACTCAACACCAAAGGTGGGGCTGCTCCATATTGCTCTGGACTCATCATTAACTTTGATATGCATAATGTGAAGGACTGCTAATAAGGCAATGATTTTAAAGCTTAGTGTGCTTGTTACCCATCTTCATTGACTTGAGTCATGGTTGAGTATTCTCAATCCACATATGCAACTTCTTTTGTGCATGCCAATAGTTCTCAATGGTGGTATCTAAATGGCCGCCCATTCAAATGATTGTACTTCCTTTGGAGCCAAATTTCTTTTAGGGTGAAGGTCATTGGGCTGAAGGTTGGCAATGGCATCGGTCTTTGTTCTTGTATCTCTCTGGCATAGACTTTTCTCCGGCTCACCTTCTTCAAATTCATTTCTTCCATATATGTGCACTTCCTTCTTTGTGCTCATTCTTCTTACTTGTGTGTTCCAAGAGCAAGTGGTATAAAACCACTTTTTAGCCTTGGTAACCCTACACCTTAGCATAAGCTTAAGAAAAGAACATAAAACTAAACCTCCAAAAAAAAGCTTTTCTGCAAAAAGTGATCACTACAATTGTAACATCATAAAAGCTAAATTTAAATAAGCATGTAGAAGAAAAAATTCACCTTTTATCAAAGGAAGTGATACTTCACTCTAAGGATAGAGTGAAGACTTAATTTTGGCATGAATGTAACATCCTATAAGCCATAATAATATTTTGGTGGTTCCAAGTTTGGTACAACTAGTTAATTTTAGTGATAAGTAAGTTATAGGTATCTCTAACTAAGTTAGTATGACTAAAATAAATATTAGATTCAATCTTTAATAATCATATACTCAATGTAGCACCCTAGTCAACTTTAAATAAGATTATATTAGAATGGTATTGTGAAATGATTTGATGTTAAACTATATTGGATTATGACTTGGATTTGGTATCTTTAAATTGACTTAAAATGAATAGATTTCAAAATCTTATTGGCTTGACAAAGTCTAGTGATCTTTTGAAAAGAATGTAGGTAGATATGACTTGACATTGGAATATTATAATTTCAATTAAGTAAAGGTCCTACTAGGGAATATATTTGGAAGCTGCCATATGGAGGCAAGCAAAGCAAAACACATGTCCATTAAATTTCCTTACTTAGTGTAATATAATGGAAGTGTGGACATTTTAGAGCTACCAAAGCACTAATTAAGGTTAGTTTATTGAGATATATAAAAAGTGGCTTGGAAGAAGGAAGACAAACATTCCTTAATGAGGTTGAAGTACATAGCAAGTAAATGAGACTTTGTGAGTACTTTACTATTTGATAAGTAAAGAGTGGGATCTTCTTTTTGAGATTTCTAATATATAGGTTGTTGATCTTGGAGGAGATATTTTGTCTAGAGGACCTCTATGTCAAGAAATCACTGAAGAAAATGAATAGATCTATTTTCTAGTGAGCTTGGAGCATGGAATAAGGAACAAAATCAGATTTTCCAAGTGACTATATTTACTGAGTAAAGAGTGATTTTTCTATGTGAAATACCATTTAAATGGGTATTTAGTGTGAGTGAAGGACCTTCTATATTAAAATTGGTAAATTATTTCCTCACAAACCATTGAGGAGGAGTTTTGGCATAAGAGAGTGAATGGGTGAAATAAGGAGTGACCGAAAGATATCTTTTTGAGTTTTTATACTTAATGGTACTCAATTTCAACTTGATCTACCTTTTAGAACATGATGTACACACCAGATTTCTATGGCATTAATTTTAGTCCATGATGAACGAGATGTAATCCTCTTCAAGTGGACTACTGGTTGAAATGGTTGAACTTACAATGGTTGGACCTAAAAGAGATAAAAATTGAAGTTTATTTTGATCAATTCCTCAAAGACTCCTTATATGCTATTCTGCCACACTACTTAGTGCCATTTGCAGCACACTTTTACCTCAGGTTGAACCTGTTGAGTGCAAAAGAGAGACAACAAGAAGGTTTGTGCCAAGGCACAAGGTCATCTTGAGAGACTTGACGTTGGGCAAAGAATCAAAAGGAGAAGCCAAGGACAAGTCAGACGACTCAATGGAAGAAGAAGAAGCAGCCTCATGTTGTAGAGTGAGGAGTCGAGTAGTAGAAGTGATGGAGAACGCAAGGTGCAGCAGCCATTGGAGGAAGTGGCTGAGAAGGACGATTGGGAGTTCTATGCGGTAATTGATCCCATGGAAGGAGGAGACATTCCATGTCTAGAGTTGCCTATGGTGGAAATAGAAGAGCCAAGATTGGTGTTTCCTTGTGGAACCAAAACAAAGAAGAATGAGCAATTGGCCATAGTAAGACTGAGTAAAGCGGAAGGTGAAGACAATAGCTTGGAAGAGTTTACTTTGAAGGTACAAAGATCAAGACTTTGGAGTAAGGTGTTGGTTGAAGAAGTAGTAATGCACGCAGCGGACAAAAGCAAAAGCTAGGAAGAAGAAGAAGATTTCAGGGAAGTAGTCTACTTATCTAAGATTGTTTGTCCATTGCTGCAGATACTAAAGAAGAAGAACAAAGAGATGAAGAAGGGTCATCCAAATGTAAAGGAATAACTGCAAGTTGTGAAGTATCTAAGTGAAGAGATTATGCAGTTGAAGGAGAAATTAATTGAAGGAGATAAGCAAGCTGAAGCGCTTTTGGTGGATGAAGTAATGCAACAAAAGAGATTTGAAAACTTGCAAGAGTCTTTCAAGAAGCAAGGAGGCAAGCTTGAGAGGCAGGCTGAAGAGCTGAGTATGCAAACGATAGCTTGCAAGACATTGAAAGGTGAATTTGATGAAGCACGTATTGAAGTCATACATTCAAATGTAATTGCCATTGTGATAGAGCAAGAGTTGGAGAGTTTGAAATTGATGGGAATGCAGAAGGATGAAGCCTAACAGCTAGAGTTAGAGAGAAGGAATAGAGAAGAAGAGCAATTGCAAGGACTTGTCATAAATGTCAAAGCCCAACTTGCTCAATACATGGAGGAGAAGGAAGCATTGAAAACCGAGTTCAAAGATGCATTGAGAATGTATTGTGAAGAGTTGCAGGTGGAGAGAGCTTGAGATCATACATCAAAGTAAGTAGGAGGAGTAGTAGAAAAGCTCAATGAAATGCTAAAAGCCAAAGCAAAAGTGAAGAAGAAGAAGTACACCTACACAAGTTGAAGTTATTAGTGTAGGAGATGTCATGCGTATATACATTGCTACACACCATACATCGCTGTCAACATCATACACAATAGAAGCACAACTCACACATAAGTCATATATAGACTCTAAAGTGCCACAATAATCAGATTGTTTACCACTGGAATCAATCGAACTCAGATCAATACTTGATTTGATCCTGAACAACTTGCCAACAACAGGGCACTGATTACAGTCAAGCCACATCCACTCTAGCTAAGAGATTCTAGGTGACGCTCGCCGGCTTTTGGTCCACTCTAGCCAAGAACTCAAAGGCTCAACATCAGAGAAGTGAGCTCTTTGGAGCTTCATTCCCAAGATATACCCCTGATTTTGACCTAGGACTCCTCCCAACGGTCCTGGTGATGGCACACCCAACGGTGTGAACGGTGCAAGTGATGGTGGGCCCCGCCACAAATTCAGTACCCTAAACCTGAAATCTGACCGTTGGAAAGTAGTCTATGAGTAATTGCCAAAATGCCTCTAACTACTATCACTAGAACTCTAGTGTCCAAGCATCTAGATGCGACACTACAAATAGCATGACAATTATCGTGCGTATATACATCGCTACACAACATACATCGCTGTCAACATCATACACAATAGAAGTACAACTCACACATAAGTCATGCATAGACTCTAAAGTGCCACAATCGCACCCCTAGCTGGCGGTTAGACCTCTAACTCCAGATATCCATCTACTCTAAGTATATGGTATACCCTATGATGGGCAAAGATCAGGAGCCCGGGTGCTATGGAGCCCCATTGTTAGTCGCATGTCTGCAATCTATACCATATAAAGAATGAACTAGCTATAGATCAAGTACATCTAGGACATAACCATTGTCCTTGAGGAACCACCGTGAGGGGAGGAGTCATACATGCCATATGCCATCCTCTCGAATAGCTATCACACACTAACATAGTAGCAGCTCCACCAGAAGAGCCACATAACATACACCTCAAGCCTGCACATACAAGTGCCAAGCTTGGGTCCATAGTACCATCAATGTTTAGGAGGTGGCATGGCACACAATTGTGCACATGATCCTTCCAAAGTACACCATCACGTCCTTCCAACATAAGGACTCCAGATGGTTAAACCTCACGCACTCTCAAGTGAGAGTGCGTGAGGTAGATAGTGCGGCTTGTAGAAACATCAAGTGATGTTAGTGCTGTCTATTGTAGATATACATAGTCTCCTAGATGAAATCGACGGATTGAGGGTCTATAACCTCCTCCTTGAATGGTAGCACAATGTAAAGTATCTCTATGTTGAGCAATCGCCAAGTTCTCAAAGGCCATCGGCATCACTCTTCAAAAGATCTCTGCCCATTGGGAACATGCGCTCATCCATACATCTGGGTCATCCAAGTCCAAAACTACAGTAGCATCTTGACAAATGGCTGCAGGTAAATCTGGATCTCATCCATAGAGTAGAAAGTACGGAGAGAAGGATGCTAAGGAGGCTTGCCGGCTGAACCGATAGCCCATGGCCAACCAAGGTAATTGGAGATCCCAATCTCCCAAGTGGCCTCTCTGCAAACCATACTTTCACAATCCTCTCTTCACCATCTGAACCACTCTCTTTGCTAAGCCATCTGCCTCAGGGTGATCTCGAGATGTAGTACAATGATCAATCAAAGCCTTGTCACACACGACTTGAAACTCCTCCAAGAACTTTGTACCTTGATCAGTCAAAACCTCAACTGGTGCACCAAAATGACTAAGAACTTGATCCAGGAACAAGTAAGCCATCCCTTCACTAGACTTGTCAGGAAGTACCACCAACTCAACCCACTTGGAGAAGTGCTCCACCATCACCAAAACATACCGATGATGTCTCACAGTCAGCGATAAAGGTCTAGAAATTCCAAATTCCAAACTCCAACGGTAACCCAATCCCATGATAGGTAATAGGTGTAATTATTGTGTAGGAGGATTGAATGATGCTCTAACTTGGTCACAAACCACACATCTGGCAACAAACTGCTGTACCTTGGTCTGCATACCGCACCACCAATAATGACTTTGGAGTAAGCTATATGTACGCTTGACTCCAAAATGTCCTAGCTCCTTGTGAGCATGACGAACCAATTGTGGTCTCTGAGATGGAAGTGGTACTACTCGCACTCTACCATCCTCCCATACACGCAAAAGGTGTCTGCCCTCCAATCTGAACCGTCGGGCTCGCTGAAGAACATGGTCTCTCTCCTTGACCCCAACTGTGCCACCCACAACACCAATGCAAAGATAGTCCATCACTAAGACATCATCATGAATGTCTTGCTTAACTATACCAATATCTTCACTCTCTGGATCTGTGACCTCCATAACTCCTCCTGTATGTGCTGAGAGAGATACCACCAAAGCCTCAAAAAATATACACAGAAAGGCAGATTCATGCCAACTTGGCACCATCTCCTCATCTATCTCACCATGCCAACGTGCTCCGGTCTGATCCTGCTGGCTGGGACATGGGTTTCTACTCAACCCATCTGCATCACGGTTCACTACTCTAGGTCTGTGAACAACCGTGAAATCATACTCCTATAAAATTAGAGCCCATTGTGCAAGCTTCCTTGAAAGCTTGTTGGACTCCATCAACCCCTTCAGTGGTTGATGATCAGTGATGAGAGTGAAGGGGTTACCGAATAGGTAACATCAGAAATATGCTACTGCCCACATTGCTACCAAGCACTCTCCCTCATATGAACTATACTTCGCCTCCGCTGAATTATTGGAACGACTAGCATAGGTGTAATACCAAGAGCTAGCCATATGATCTAGATGTGAAATTTAGTCTGGTAACATCTAGAATGATGTTATACATGATGGTTAAAATAGATAAGATAGAAGTATCACCAAAAGAGTACTTCTACTAATAGGGCAAAAATCGAAATAGACTTGAGAACCTTAGAACCAATAGCTAGACATATGATTTAAAGGTGAGAATTGGTTTGGTAACATCTGGAAGGATGTTACACATGATGGACTAAACAGATCAGAAAGAGGTATCACCAAAAGTTGACTTCTACTAATAGAGTAGGAACCAAAATATGCTTGAAATCTTTGAAGGCAATTTCGGAGGCCTAAACGGATGAATTAGGCCTCAAAAATGTGCATAAGCCCCCCCCCCTCCCCCCAAATCAAAGGAAATTTTGGCTTTGTCTCATCAAGAGCTTTCCAATGGTACCTTACTCATGTGATTCTAAGATTCCTATAGGAAGATTCCCTAAAAGATTCCTTTTGGTCAAAGCTTGTTTGACCAACCAGATAGGACCTAGACCAGACATGTCACCCATCCAAGTAAGTAATCCAAGGGTGGAGCTTGCTGACATGTCACCTATCTATGTCCCTAATCCTATGGTGGAGCTTCCTTGGAGGAGATCCTCTTTGTCTATATAATAAAGAGAAGGTGTTCCCTTGGGGCATCGAATGTTTGAGTGTGCAATTTGTGTTTTCTCTCTTCTCTTGTCCTCGAAGTATTACAATGGTATCTGAGCAAGTGTTCTAGTCCAAGAGAGTGGATCACCCCTCTTGGAATAACACGAACTACTGAAACTGAGTAATTTGAGGTGGAGAAACATAGAGTAATCGCTAGACTTAGGAAGGACTTCAGAGAGCGGATGGGATGGATACACCGGGAGGACAATTTCTAGCACCTAGCTTTCCATTCTCAAACCCATTCTACATCAAGGTTATGTACATTCAGTGTGAGCAGATGAGGGTATCGCTAGTTTATCACTTTGGTGCAGGAATTCATGGACAGAGTGATGAACTCACCAAACTCGAAAATTCTACCTGTGGTGATATATGACAGAGAGTGGGATTTGACAATCTACATTCTATTATGATAATATGGATATGAATGTCCCAATTCCTCTCCCTTTCAATACTCAAGTAGAAATTTGTTATGTAGTGAGGCCGCAAGTGATGTTTAGAGATTTTGTGGTTAGGAATTTTGGTGAGGAGTATTATCAACGAGTGATAGCTTGTAAGGTCCCAATGGTAGTTCCGATGGTTTGTGCGCCTTCCATAGTGATTATATTGACTTTGTATTGAAGTAGACATTAGCAATTGAGTGTTGCAAGAACCATGGATCCGCAATTGCAAGAGCTGGTGCAAGGAATGCAAGGGACGTTGAATGAATTTTGAGAGATTAAAATGACCATGGAGACATTACAAAGTCAAGTGCAAATCCTTAGGAACGATCAAGCCATCAAGAAGAAGAGCCGTCTCAAAACCGAGTACCTGCGACTAAAGTACTTAGAGAGGCACTCGTGCCTACGAACCCTATCAACAATGAAGCCACATTGCTACTCCGGATGAAGACCTGCAACATTGAGCCTTACAAGGGGTAGCGTACGATGGGAGTAGTGGAGAATTGGATCTCGAGAATGAATCGATATTTCCGATTGTTCTCAACAGAGATCATAGAGCATGCTGTAGGCGTGTTTCCATGTGGGTACTTGACCGATAAAGCCCTCACATGGTATGATGCTTGGGAATGATCCATGTTGGCAGAGAGAAGAGAGGTCACATGGACAGCAATGCAAGAAGGACTGCTGAAGAATTTCCAATCAGTGGATTCTGTGCAGATGGCTTGAACCCGACTATGGGGATTGAGACAAAAGAACAGCATACAAGAGTATGTGGAGGCATTTTTGGATCTCCAAGTCTTAATTACCGACATGAGTCCAACAGAGGCTCTCGACAATTTCAAACAAGGGTTGAAAGATCGGATTCACCAAGAAGTCATGGTGCAAAATCCTTGCACGGTATTTGAAGGCATTGCTTGTGCGTAGAGAATAGTAGGAGATTAGGTGGAAGTGAAGGAGTAGTTCCACTTCAACATTATCGCGCAGAAATGCCACACATGGGTGGACCAATACCAATGGAATTGGTCAACCTTCGATTCCAGGATCGAGGAGCACAACCGCTTCAAGGGGAGCAGGGATGGGTAGAAGAACAAAGAGATGGAGTCCCACAAGGAGAAGGGACTCAAGGAGAACAACACCGTTGTTACAATTATGGCCGTATTGGTCACATATCTACCAATTGTCGCACTCGTTTCCCTAAAGGCCCTTGGCCTTTGTATAGGCGATCTTTGAACAACATGGAAAGGCACATTGAAGAGGAGGAGGTGGAAATCACTTCAAAAAATGAAGATCACTAGTAAATGTACCTTGCGTCCTTATTGGATCAATAAGGAAGCAGAGAAGCAAGGGAAGGAAGAAGAATAATGCGCATAGATCCCAAAAGGCAACCTCACACAAACAAGAAGCAAAGAATGGAGGAGGTCCAATCACAAGAATGCAAAACAATAACCCTCCATCTCATGAATCAACATAGGACTGACTCTACCACCATTTGGCATTTGACATAATTGGAGTACCTATCTACTTCCTAAGCTACAAGGATCACCGAGGATTGGTTTCAAGTTCTTTTTGCCAAAATTTGACGTAACTCCTTCACAAAATCTGACGTAAATCTGACATAAATCTCTAAAAATGGCTGACTACTAAATCCTCAACTAACTCTTCACTTGAGCCAAATTGGAAAAATCAGTTTCATCCAATCTTTAATTCATGAGAATCTGCTCCCAACTCCACCTTCAATTTCAGTTTGATCTCAACTCGTAACAAATTGGTCCTGAGCTCAAAATCACAACTACCGCTTGAAAATTGCTTCTTCCTTGGCTCCAAATTTTTCCAGCACTTCCGCACACACACTCTCTCAGGGAAATCTAAACTACTCGATTGAGACACCACAATCCACCGAGCTTGGAGATACCACCAACACTCGTAGTTCCTACACCCAATTTCCCCCTGACTCACTTCTCTGATGTAATCAGAGCGTTTACTACTCAAATCAATCAAACTCATATCAACACTTGATCTGATCTTCACAACTTGCTAACAATAGGGCATTGATTACAGTCAAGCCACACCCACTCTAGCTAAGAGACTCTAGGTGACGCTTGCCGGCTTTCTGTCCACTCTAGCCAGGAACTCGAAGGCTCAACATCAGAGAAGTGAGCTCTCTGGAGCTGCACTCCCAAGGTATACCCCTGATTTTGACCTAGGTCTCCTCCCAACGGTCCTAGTGACGGCACACCCAACGGTGCGGACGGTGCAAGTGATGGTAGGCCCTGCCATGAAGTCAATACCCTAAACCTGAAATCTGACCGTCGGAAAGTAGTCTATGAGTAATTCCCAAAATGCCTCTAACAACTATCATTGAACTCCAATGTCTAAGCATCTAGATGCGACACTACAAATGGCATGATAGAGACTAGAAGGAGAAAGGCAAAAGATACAGATCTGAACAATCTTCTGATTTTCTTGAGAGAGAGTTGATAGAAAGATGATAGAGGTAGGAGACAATATTTGCCTCAAACTAGATTTAGTAAAATCTAAGTTAGAGCAGATTTGGAGTAACATTAAGGTATGAACCCAAGGCAAAGTTGTAGAAGTAGAAGTAGAAGTGCATGTGTCTTTAGGTGAGTTACTAACGACATTCAAGAAGAGTAGGTTAGCTTATAAAGAAGTAGATAGATTACCCATGTCTGCAATTGTAGTTTAGAGTGAGGAGATAGTAGAATTAATTGAAGAAGTAGTAGTATTAGAGAGACCTAAACACGGAGAAGTACTTGAAGGAACATCAGGTTTGGAAGCCAAAGTAGAAGTTGACATTGGATCGGATTTGTAACTGATTTGAGATATGAATCGATAGATGAGAAGAGTGGGTTGCCATTCAGATCTGGAGATTGTTAGGAAACGGTATATTAGTTAGATAACTGTCAAAGTGCTCTGCCTATCTAAAGGAAGCATTTGTAGTGTTTTTTTGTTCAGTATTTATATTTTTGAATTTGAGTAAAGCAAAGTGTTGTAACTTAGTGCTCGTCATTTTAGCTTAATTTTGAGTATCATTCTTGTGTATGTGTGTGTTTGTGAATGTTCAGAGAATTTAGAAGTGCAAGTTAGTGAGCCTGTTGGATGTTAAATACCACATCTCTAATTTCATTTTGTGTGTTTGATCCTGAGTGAGTAGCAATAGACGCAATGCCTTGAGAGATACATGAAGAATTGTAGTGTTGGTAGTATTCTGCATTGGTGAGCATAGTATGGGGTTGATGTGAAGCAATTTTGATCAAGGAATTTGTGCCTTAAGTGGAAGGGTGGAACACAATTCTAAGGTGGGATCATTTTGTAATGCAAGAGCCTTCTTTGGAAGAATCTGAATTATCACAATTGAAGTTTTTTCAGAAAGATTTGATGGAGTTGTGATTATGAGTGTTAATTTGTGATGAGACTACAAATCAATACTTGTTACTCTCTTCTTGGTGTGGTTTCTACCTAAGAGATTAAAGAAGAACCCAAAGAACTACATTAGTACTATTTACTTTGTATTTGACCATCTCTGACTTGTATCTTTAAGGGAACAAACTTTACTTACTGATTACCGCAAAACTAATACTTGCCAGGTTGTCACAATCTCTTATTTGCAAAATATTCCTTATGAGCTCTTTGGAATAGCTTTAGTATAAGAAAGTGAGTTATTGATTTGGGAATGAGATTTCTTTTGAGTTGTAATTATTGATGATGTTCAAAAGGGTTTTCCTTCCTTTTGATGAACATGAAACTATTACTAGATAGATCTCCCTGGATGACATATAGACCTAGAAAAATTTCTATTTGCCAAGCAAAACTAGTAGAGAGTGATGGGAGAATCACCCTATATTGTCTTAAGTTTACACATTTTGCACATGTTTGTTTTTGTACTACTAAACTTTGTTCTCGTTGTGTTCTTTATTGTGTGTTATAGCTTTTTTAGCTCTTTCGATTTGTATAGTTCACACTTTATGTTCAATTTTATGCTATTTAAAATATAAGGAGTAAGTGTTGGTCACTTCTAGTATTATGAATATGAAGAAGCTTGTATAGATGTAGAAAGATAGTGATGTTGTCTACCAAACCGTGCTTGACCTAGTAGACAAGTAGCTCATCATGGTATTTGATGGCAATGGTGTAATGACAATGAAGAAGAGAAAAGCTAAAATAAAAAATGTTTTATGTTGCTCTTGTTGCATGGAGGATGAAACATACATTCTTTGGATTTTTTTTTTGTTTAAGTGCTAGAGATATCTTATTTAAGAAGACTATTTTCTATCATAATCATTTAAAACATACATATGAAAAAGTGAAGGGATCAAAAGAAGATTACAAGATTTCTGTATAGATATTGAAGAACTTGATAAGGAACATAAAATCAATGCTAACATCTCCACCTTCAAACACTACTACAATTTTACCTTTCATAAGTAGCAAAAGCTAGCAACAATCCTCATAAGAATTTAAGAAAGCCACTAAGATAGGAAAAATAAAGCATAGATACTAGCTTCCACAATAAGATGATAATTATCTATCATCAAGCTCTTGGTCTAGCTATTTAGCGTGACCATTTCCTTATTTTATTTTTTATCTTATTTTTCCTTTCTACATTCTTTTGTGCTTTTGAGATCCCCATGCTTTCTTCATCTAAACTCCCCTATCAATAGTGTTTGTTGAAATTTCAAGGTCTTTTAGCTTGAGAGTTATATTTTTTTGTTTACATGTTGAGAATGCACTATTCTTCCCCTTTTTTTTTTCTTTGGTAAAACTCAGGCCAAATTTCCCAATTGCCATGTTATCTTTGTTGTCATTTATCATGGGAACTATGAGAACCCACTCTCACATAACAAAACTATTTATAGGTGTTTCTGGAAACTTGACTATATTGTAGTTCTTTGCCTTATCACCAAAACCAAGGAGGAGGAGTTAGAAACTTATCTTACATTGTAATAAACCCAAATTTCTTGATTGAACAAACTTTCCACTTGAGTTTCAAGCCTGCACCTTTCAATCATAATTCTAATCCTCTTGGTGAAGATATTCTTGTTCCAAAATTGGCCAGGGAGAAAAGAAGTAAAAGTAGAAATACAGGTTATTGGTGTACATGTAGTTGGAAGCTCAAAATGCAATGGAAATGCATATTGAACTTATTCATGAGCATGTTAAAGGTTAATTACTTCTTGAAAAATACTTTCAAATGCAATAATATTATCATGGATTACTTTCTAGTTTTCATCAACTTCAAGAAGGGATATCTTTGCAAAAAGCATGTTTATGTTTTGTAGAGTCACTATTGGAGAACAATTTTCTTGAGGTATATACTCTATGTTTTTGCTAAAAAATTTAGAGCTAAATCATATTATGGCAAATTATATTGCTTCTTGGTAGAAGCATTGCAAGGCAGATAGCATAACCTTCAACTGGTCAAGGTCTATTTTTTGAGGTACTAGGTATTGGAGGTACAACATAGGTGATGTTATTAGCCCTTTTGTTAATATAAATAATTTGGATTTGATCATCACATTGGATCTAAATGTGATTGATTTTGACATTGATAGAATTGCTATACATGGGAAGCTATCTATCCCAGAGTATGAGGTTTCAAAGCAAGAGGCACCCAAATGACTTCATAGTTTCTCGCAATTGTCATATGGGAGATGAAGAATATATGAAAAACTCCTTTGGCTATTCTATATTTGTACATATTACATACATCCCTATTGATGATATTCCATAAGAGTGCATTGATATTAACTATAATCAGCTCATAAGTCCAGGGAGTATTCTATTGACATTGATAGTAAGAAAGATAGTTCCTTTGCAATTCTATTTCTTGAGTTTTTGAAATGATTCTAAGAGTCATATGTTAGTACTCCTATTGGTGTTAGGGGTCAATTTTTTGTAAAGAATTCCGATAATTTTGGTGGCTACCAATTCAAATTTTCCATTCAAAGTTATTTCTTTGAGACTTTTGTAAATTAACATAGTTTTCTTCTGTAATATGAAATTACGTTGTTTGCTATTCTGGGTACTTTGGATTAGTTTTGGATTTGTGTTGGAGGGTTTTTTTCCATAATATTTAATTCATGATGATTGTGTAAGCATTAGGAGAACTGAAATTGATGTTGATAAGTCTTTAGAGTGTTTCAAATCAAACATTGCTCCTCAAAAGACTAGTCAATTAGGAGGCATCCACAATGGAAGACTCTTACGCCTCAAAATAACTATTGCAAATTCATGTCTACTTATAATCCCATGGATATTGCACTGCCTTGCAAGCTTGTAGACTTTGACTTCTATGGTGTCTAGAGTTCTGGTAAGGAAGTTTTATGGTTCAAAGATTCTATTAGTGTGATATTTTGTCCTTATGCAAGAGAATCATTATGTGTTGTCTCTTCCTCATTGAAATTGCTATATTGCTATGAAGAGCTCAATGAATTCAAATTCATTAACTTCATATCATTGCTATATGCACTAAATTATGGAGAAAGTGGACTGTACATCTTTGCTCCAAATTTTTATGCAAGATTCTTGAAAGGTACCGGCAATTTTTCTGAAGCCACTACAATTGCTGTTGTTGGCTGTTTCTGCTAAATACAAACATTCAAATTTCACATATGCCCTTATCCATCACTGCATATCCTCTGTAAGTGCAATTTCACTTTAACTCACTGTCCATGCAATGATGGAGGTCCGACTGCGATTCCACAATCTGTTTCCGATTCCCTTATGTCCAAAATCGTGTCAGGCTGTGGAACTTTTTAACGACCACAGTCGACTCAACTTCCATCATTTAACGCGTAAGCAATGATCGTCCTACATACCTCTGCCGTTCACGACCACGGTCTTCTGAACATCCAGCATACCATGCAAGTGTATCATTTCTGCAAACTGTTCGACTCATTGCATTCAGTCAGTGCCATCAACGCGATGTATAAGAAATGATAGCAATCTTTACTCTCCTGGATTGGACTCCAAATTTGTAAGCTATGTTTGTGGGATCGAGCTCCTTGAAGTGTGTGTATGGAAATTCTCTTGACTTTGGAACTAGTACCCTTACTAGCCTGAGGTATCCTCCATTAGGTTATATCGAGCATATCCCTGCAGAACTGTCCACATGAGTTGAAAACCTTGCGCGGCAATGAGTTTTAAAACCGTGTAGTCTGTAGTTCCCTGAAATGACCCCTAGGCAGGCTACATTTGTGCTCCATGAAGTTCAATATGCTGTCGACCCTCTTTAAATGCAAGAAATCTTATCCTGAAGATGAGTATTGCAGCTGTCAAGTACTTGTAGATATTATACCTGCAGAAACAGGAAAGACTTTCCCGTCTCTGCAAAAAGAAACCCTCATAGAAGGTGATTCCCAGATTCCACCAGAAAATCGGAAAAATTTCTGAAGTTTCTAGCTCTGAAACTGCAAGGTAAACCGCATGCACAGCAAATTTTATAAAGGCAATCTGGCACTTGAAAAGTGCTGCAAATATGAGTTCGTTTTATTCGTGAAACGAGGTAAAAGCCCCAAAACGACGTATTGTTTGACATGCAGTAACAGCAATCCTATCAAGGCAACCGAAATTATTTTTCTTAAAACTGCATCCTGCAAGGTTTACGTTGGCGATTCGTTGGAGAATGGATTTTGAACTTATCCGGGGTTCAAGACCCCTCTTGTGGTTCTCTATCCAACTTATCAGATTCAAACTGCTAGAATTGAGGAGTATACACTTGGTAGATGCAAATGCCAATCCACTCTAAGCTCTTCGAATCTTCGTTTTTTGTCACGATTGTTTCAAGATGTGGATCTCAGGTGCGAAAGTTTGTCTTTTGTACTGTGCTGTGTACTCATTGTTTTGGCATTTCGTTTCTCATGCCCGTGTTTGTCTCTGATCACTCCTTTACACGATAAGATCCTTCTAATAAGTTTCAAGATATATATTTTATATTTAGAACCTTCGTTTTCCATATTGAGACCAGATTGAGACTGCTTTCCAGATCGATTATGGTTGGTTTACTGTGGAATTGCGTGACAAAAACTGCTGATGTTTCACAATACGACCTTCGGAAACGTGAATAACTGTACTCACAAAATTCCAAGGGTGGTTTGAGATAGTTCGGTTAGATATGATTGTCCTGCAATCCCAATCCCTGTGAGGCGCAACTCGCCGCAAAGGAACATACGTAGTAGGGAGCTTCTTTTGCAAACAGGATCTCCCCCTGGAATTAAGATACTGACTAGAGAATCCATGAATTCGCGGTGATGCCAGGGAACTGTTTAACCACCATGGCAGTAAAGCAAACTTTTGTAATCCACAGAGAAGATTCTGAGTCAACATGTGACTCTTCGTCCAGAATCGAGATTGCACACAGATCCACAGAATCGCCACTTGTATTCATTCAACGCCTGATCAGTAAAGTATCTGAAAGTTGACTTTACTAATCTTTATCACAACTGATCTTAAGGCGGAAAACTTCCTTAGGTATACGTATGAAAGGCAGTAAGTTGAGGTCTCAGCATTGAGTCAACAAACAGATGATGTTTACCACTATGAATCTTTTTGTGGTCTCGTGGATTGAGCGGGTGCAAGTTAATCTCTACTTTCGTGCCCACAAGGATCGGACATAAGTGGTGAGTCTCCGGCACACAATCTACTTTCTCGTAAGATATTTGGAGGCCTCGAATGATCTGATTTTGAGGATGACATGAGATGGTCGAGCAAAAAGGAGGTCCGAGGAAGACCTTGCTGCATAGTTGTATTGTTGATCGTCTACTGCTAGAGCTCCTAGATATTTACGTCGAATAGGAACGAATGCACTCGCATTGGGCTCATCCTCAATCGTGCTTTCAAGCAGATCTCTATCATATCTAGAGCAACTTCTAGGAGATACGAGAAACGTAAAGAATTTACTGGACCCTTCCACCGAACCTTTCAGAGGAGAGGGTACACGTTTGAACCCTGTTCTAACAGATATTGTGAGGTTGAGAATATCAGGTGGGGAAAATTCAGAAATCATTTACATAGCAACGTTTGATAATTACAGTTGGGTTCTCGAAATGAAGTCTTGGGACTGGTTCAAGGACGACTTCTATAGTACTCGCAATCCATTCGCTAACTTCGTTTGGAGAATAGTGCGTTTCAAGAATAGCTATTTCATCTCCTGTAAATATCCTGAAAAAATAAATAATGTGGATTTACTACAGGGTGTTAGTGTGAAAGATATTTGAGATTGTGAGGAGAGGGGTCCCGTAAATTATCTGCGGGAGATCCACAAGGGAACCCGTGGAGTTGTCTAGCAGAACCCCGGGATCTCGTTACTATTAATCATGTCCACTTAGTTATTAATCAGAGGTGACGTGTGTGGCATGTGGATGGATGATGATGACATGGTCAAAAGAGAGGAGTTCTGGATTCAAAATGAGGTTTTGCGCAGATAGGGAATCCTCCCTCACATATTACAATTTTGAGTTAGAACAAGAGAACTCGGGGGACAAGGAATCCTCTCTCACATTTTACAATTTTGAGTTAGAACTTCTCTCATGGTCGGACAGAACTCAGGGTGTACAGCGGCTAGTTGTGTCAAGAGAACTAAGAGAACTAGTAGCTCAGTAGCTCCAAGAGGATTCCATTTCTCTTATAGAAATGAATACTTGGTGACATGAAATGATTTGGAATGGGAAGTCTCCTTGTCTCATATCTCTCGGTGTAGCACGGGATGAACAAAAGAAAGAGCTAGTGAGGTGAAGAGATCAAATTGGAGTGGAATGTGCACATTGGAATGAGTAGTTTTTATAGAGAGAAGAGATACTAGATTAGATGGGATCAATAAATTTGGTAGGGAGGTGGTAAAGAGATCCATTTACAAGCGGAAAATCCCTAGTAAACTAAACTAAGTGAGAAAAATGTTGAGTGCGGGGTCCAAGATGGAAGAGAGTGTTACTTGAGGAAGGGATAGTGAGGCACATTGCATATTGCCTTGTGCAATTCCAAGTTGGAAGAGAGTGTGGAGTGAGGCTAAGATCAAGAGGCCTTGTGCAATTCCAAGGTAGAAGAATGTGGAGTGAGGCATATTGCCTCGTACAACTCCAAACCTTGGAAGAGAGTGTGCAGTGAGGCAGAGATCGAGAGGCACTTTGCCTTGTGCAACTCCAAGCTTGGAAGAGTGTTGTGCAGTCAGTTAAGTCTGTTAGAGACAAAATCCTCCTCCCTTAGGCACATTGCCTATTGCAACTCCAATCTTGGAAGAGAGTGTTGTGTGAGTTAGAGGCAAGATCCTCCTCCCTCACGCACATTGCCTCTTGCAACTCCAAGCTTGAAGTGGGGCTTGAAGAGATCATGATGCAATGCCAATAGAAATAAGTCTGAAAATCAAGTAATACTCTCCAAATTTAATGCTTCACATTTGAGTTTAATCCACACAGATTTTCTCCTTGACCCATGTCCTTATGAGTTCTATTAAAAAAATCAGTAGTATGGATGGGGTTAGTCCCTGTCCTTAGCAAGAGTCTAGCCTAGTTGGCGTTCATGATCAATAGGAATACAAGTTCATGTAGGTTAGTAGAGGGAGGTTGAGGGAAAAACAGAAATAAGAGCTCACCAAAATAAATGTGTGTTAGTAGGATTCACACCGGAGTAGATGTCTAGGAAAGAACAGAGGTCAAGGTCAGAGGAAAAAAGGAAGGTAGAACTCAAAGGGAAGAATAGAGGTCAAGGAAAATCAGAGGTCAAAAAAAAACAAATGGTTTTGATCTTAGAAATTATTTGACATTGAGAAATAGTGTCAAGAGGAATTAGAAATTAGATATTAGAAATAGTCTAGAAAGAAAATCATGGCTCTATTTTATTGTTTGTAGATGGCTTTTGTCATTAGCAAAGGGGTGGAGAAGGAAAATCAGTTTCCAATAGGGGTAGAGAAGGAAAAATCAATGGGTTCTCTAATTTCTTATGTTAGGAAAGGTCATACGGTGGTAAGGAGTTTCAATCTTTTCTTTGTGGATAACATGTGAGTGTTTTTCAGAGGGTGGTGTTATAGAGGCCATTTTATTCAATATGCCCCTTATGAGCACAAGGCAAGAGTTGAAAAATGAGATAACAAAGGTAGTGCAGGCTCATTTGTTAATGTGGGAAAGTGAGGTTGAATCTGACATTGACATCGGGGATAGGTTTATAGATTTTGATGATATGGATGAAGATGACAATGATGCTCACTTTGAACAATATGCTATATTGTTAAGATGGTGGGACTTTGCCCATATTCCTTGCTATTTAGTGGATCAAACTAGTGTGGATTACCCCAGAGAATTAGTTACTATGTTTTTCTATAATCTAGATCTAGTTCCTTTTAAACAATTGATGAGGATGGATGTAAATTCATTTTAAACATTGCTTGTTCTATTTAAAGATCATGAGGTGTTCAAGGAGAAAAATTGGGGAAGGAAGCAAACATCCTTGTGGATCCAGCTTGCTATTGCCTTAGACAAATTTGGTCATAGTAGGAATGGGATCTGTATAGCTAGAGGTACCAACTTGTGGGGTATTAATGTTGTGTCCACTACACCATTCATTGATAGAGTAATCACTACTATTTTAGCAAATCTAGCAAACAATGTTATGTGGCCTAATATGGAGGAAAGAGAAGGGTCTCACAAGTATCCGGGGCAAAAATATTCCCTTGCTGTGTGGGACTGGTTGACAGAGCCATTTTCTCGCTATCTCAACAACCAAAAATTGATGGTGAAACTTATTTTAGAAGGAAAGGATCTTACTCCATCAATGGACAAGTAATCTATGATGACATGAGGAGAATATTATTTGTTTTTGGTGGTAAGGATCTATTTGGTGCGGTAAAGTTTAGTGTGCATCTTGTCATTGGTGTTCACTAGATAGTATCAACATTAGATTGTATGGTTTCTTGCATGATCCATAGTGAGTTCCCTCACAAGTTCATGAGTTTAGTATTTATCTCACATTTTCGTTTGGATCAAATATGTAGGAATGCATGGCTCTTTCCATGACATGACTTGTCTAAAAAGGTCAACCCTATGGAGTGATTTGAATACAAGAGGAGCCAACAAGTCCTTTGGTCCACATTAGTTTCTTCTTGGTGATTTTGCCTATGTGCCCATGAGTCACTTAGTACCTTCTATTAGAGTACAATGCTCTTGAGATCAAATAGACTTCAACAAATGCGTAGCTCACACTTGCGTGCTCAATGAGCATTGCATAGTGGTTTTGATAGGTAGATGGCATTCATTGTATGAATTGAGAGCTCAACTAAAGAGGAATAAAAATAGAAATAGATATTTGTTAAGATGGATTAGTGTATGCATTATTTTGCATAACTTTTTGATAAATAGAAGAGACTTGTGGGGATGAAGAAAAATTCACATAGAGCTAAGAGGCAAACAGTCCCACTATAGCTCAAGATATATTGAAAGAAGACATGCAAAGAAAAATTTTCAATAGAGAGGATACTAGATCACATGTTATGAGTGGTTGCCTTCCTATAACATACTCGTTGGGTTTCAAAACCCATGAGCCTTCATATTGAAAACTCCTTAAGAGTATTAGAGACTTTGACACAACTCAATGCATCATATTCTTGGACATTCATTGTTAACATGGACTTGCACTTCCACAAGGACACAAAATTTGACAAGACTTTAACATAATGTGCTTTACCTCTTTTCTTGAATTCATGAATTTTTCAATCTAGAGATAGAATTCTATGAATTTATCATTGGTCATGGAATTCATGGAGTTCATATGATTATGAATGATATGGTTTGGTTCTTGGTTGTATGGAGTTTCTATGATACTATGATAATGGTTCGTTTTTTGTATGATTAGGTTATTTCCTAACATGGATCTATATGATACACTCATTGTTTGAAGTCATCTAACTAGTGCACAAGACAAGGCACTCACCTATTTCAATCACATTCGTAACCTATTACTCATCCTCCTCGTCCAGCTAGCGCACAAGACAATAACTCAACTAGTTCTAGTGCACAAAACAGGAAGCATGATTACATGATGAGTATCTATTTCTCTACTGTTGTAGGATATAGTTTTTTATATATATATATATATATATATATATATATATATATATATATATATATATATATATATATATATATATATATATATATCTGTGTGTGTGTGTGTGTGTGTGTGTGTGTGTGTGTGTGGATGTCTATAGAATAAGGAAAGCACATAACAATCACCTTTTCAGCAAAATTTGACTTTCATGGGCAAGCACACAAGCTGCAACCAAGCTCGCAACCAAGCACACAGACCGCAACTATCCAAACCAGTTGTACAAATCATAAAAAATTGCAAACAAACCCATGCAAACCAAAATGTCATGCAAATTGCCTCCCAATGCCACATATACCGACTGCCCAAAGGCATGTGGTGTATGCAATGTTGAGGCGGTTTTCATTGCATGTGGACGGTTGGTTTGTGCAGCATACATGATGTCTACATGGATATTAAGAATATTAATCACTTTTAATTTGGCACAAATTAGACATGAAAATATATATCACCCTTAGAGTATCTCAATAGATATTTATGATATGATAGAATAGAAATATTTGAAAAAGATCAGAACTGATGCCTGAGAAAAGATCAACTAAGTAATGGATGACATTTCATTATTTAGTTGGTGAAACAACTACGAGAAACAAAGTGGAACTCACTATTGAACAAAGTGAAAGTCAACAACAAAACTCATCAAGAACTATACCAAATGAGTGGTGTGCAAGTGTATAATACCAAGGGATAGCCAACATGGTACAAGCTTCCTATGTAGCCCACTCTAGTGCATCATGAAATCTGGAATACAAAGTGTTTGGTCTAAGAAAGGACTATAGTACAACATCCATCTCCTCTCATGAAGATGCATCTCTAGCTCACAAGAATCTCATCCAAGAAGCGTGTAAGGATCAATACTATAGTCTCTAAAATAGTGAGAGGCTCACTCCTCCTCTAGAAACCTAATAGTAGTATGTGTAGAGACTCTAAATCTATCTAGAGGAGTGTAATACCATTAGCTAGACATACTATCTATAGGTGGAAATTGGCTTAGTAAGATCTTCAAGGATGTTATATATGATGGTCTGTGAGCCGGCCTGTCTCTCACTCAAGATGAACCTCTGATGGCTATTATGGTAGCGCACCATGGACTAAAAAGGCACGGAACCCCAACTCCATCATACTCCTCCAAGGTTAACACTCCAAGACTCAAGACATTGCTCACTAGAGAACTCAATGAGAGAGATAATTACAAATGAAAGGATAATGAGTAATTCCTCGCCCCTTGTTTATATACTTGTGGAATAATTATGGACCAAAGTTACTAATTATTGGAGTAACTCAAGTTACTAGGCTAAAACTCAAGTAAAGTCAAAGAGTGTAAAGGAATATCCATCCAAATGGGCATATTCCACTAAGCATGTGATCTTATCTTGACTCAACTACTAAGTCAAGGATTCCTTCACATGGGCTATCCTTGGACTATAGAAGAATCCAAGACAAAAAGGTTCTCAAGAGTTGCGGGCCCAAGAGTTCTCAACTCTTTCCTCAAAACCAAACACCTAAGAATAATATCAAGTCAACACACTAGAATCCAAAGTATTAGTGCTCATCTTTTCCACTTCCTCTAAAGTAAGGTCCCCTCTATCTTAGCTATGACTAAATCTAACTAATCATGACTAATGTAGAACCATCCTTTATCTCTATATAAATGATATCTCTCAAGTACTTGTAATACCAAACTAAATATCACAATACCACACACATGCACAAATGGGTGTTACAGGTCTAAGTAGATAAGACAGAGGTGTATCCAAAATATCACTCAATCTAATAGAGCAAAGGCTAAAAATAACCTAGAGTCAATTTTGGAGACCTAAATGGATTAATTAGGCCTTAAAAAATGAAAGATTCTCATCCACTTTGGGAAATATAGCATTACCTATTTCCCCTAATGCAGAGGGGAAATAAAAGAGGGAGGAGAAGTTGTTACCTTCTTCCACCTTGTTTGTCTTGTCAAGAGCTTTCCAACAATACCTCACCCATGCTATTTTGAGCTTCTTATATGAATATTCTCTAAATATTCCCTTTGGTCAAACTTGTTTGACAAATCAAATAAGACAAGGATCAACATGTCACAATCCATGCAGCTAATCTAAGAGTGGAGCTTGTTGACATGTTATCAATCCATTTATTGGATCCAAGGGTGCAACTCTTTTTGGGTGGTTTCTCTTTGTTATATAATAAAGACAAGATCCTCCTTTGGGGCATCAGAGTATTGAGCAATGAAGTCTTGTGTTTCTCTTGTGTTCCTTCTCTTGTGGTTCTCTTGGGGTTTCTCACGTCCTTAGAACATTGCAAGGAGCTACAAGTCTATCTACTAAAGAGGCGCATGAAGCACAAAGTATATCAAAAGGGAAAATCTAGGATTTTGTATAGCTCCATGAGGATGATTTCTCCAATAAGGAAGAACATCACTATCTATAATAAGGATATCTCTAAAAATGTAAATTTACTACAAGGCCTAACCATGAACCCTCAATACCCATCAATATATCCATCCTTGTCTGAAAGGCAAGCCATGAGTCGTGAACCTATATGTATTCTTTTGGGATCAAACCTTGATCCCACAAAGATCATAATAGGACTTCCACCTCCTTCTTTGGACCGCTAGTCCAAAGGATCATCTCAAAATGTGTGATACAATACTCCATGAACTCTTTGAGTCCAAGATGTGGCATTAACCATGAAGTACTACCTGCACTATAATAGCACTATCCTCTCATAGTAGTCTGTGCACACCACTCCAAGAATGGAGGTAACATGGGCTAGTAGGATCTCTAAAGTCAATCAAAAATTGCACATCCAATACTAGAATCCTCCTCCACAAATTGGAGTGGAAAATTAAAGAGATAAATACTGTAAACATGCTTATCCTCTATTTAAGCTCCGTGAGCCTTAATATCTCATCATGTAAAAGTTGCATCCTCTCTTGAAGCCACCAAGTTTCATGATATGTACCTCTAAAGTGCAATGGGGTGGCAAGATCATCAAATGTGCAAGGTCTCCATGACACAATGTCTTCCCCAATACATAAATAAGGCTTCTCCCTTGGCCTACCTATGAGAGTCAAAAAAATTTGACCTGTACAAGTGTACCCCATCATGTACATGCTTTGTCTGAATACCCATATTTGTGTGCGGAAACCGCCAAGGGAAGTGTACTTTCTTGGTCTGAGTACACACATCAATGTGAGGAACTTGCCATGTTGTCATTCCAGCATGTAAATGCTTTATCTTAGTACCCATATCTGTGTGAGGAAACTGCCATGCCATCATGTACATGCTTTGTTTGAATACTCACATCAATGTGAGGAAATTGCCAAGGGAATCAAAGTTTCTTTACCTCTAGCCACTTTTTTGCCTCCTTGTGAGCATCCTCATATGCAAGCCTAAGAGAATCAAGCAAATTCCTCACATCATGAATAATCCTTTGGTTACCCTCCAATAGCTCCATAGTAATAGCAAACTCTCTCATATAAAACATCTCTTGAGGTCTATACTCCTTACCTACCAATTCCCTCTCTCTCATAAGTCTATCCAACTCATCAATCCTCTCAACTCTATCACCAATAAGGTGGTCCAGCTTTTCAACTTGATGTGTGTGTGCTCTCTCTTTGCTCTCCTTCTCTCTAACTAGACTAACTAAGTGTGCTAACCTCCCATGAATAATACTCTCCTTGGTAGATAAGTGAATCTCTTGCTTGACTAGACTTGTCTCTCTTTCCATAAGAATATGCTCATCTAGCCTCATCTACTCTTCCCTCTCTCCTAGTCTACTCTCCCAAGTGCTCATTCTAAACTCATACTCTGCTAGTCTATGCTCTTGAAGACAAATTTGCTCTTCTCTCTCTACTAGATGCTCCTCTAGAGTTGTATATATATGAAATGAGTCTCTCTAGTTATAGTACGGGGCTCAACTTCCATGGGAGCACTACAATAGGATGAATGAGAATGAGTGCTCTCATGGGCCTCACATGTAGGAGTCACCTCATGAGGAGAATATGGAAGGGGGTGGTCTCATGGGAAGAATAATGATCTGTACACAAAATCTACACATGATCATGATCAAGTCTATGAATCTAGTTCAATCCAAGACTATCAAGGTCCTTGTATCAAGTCAAGTCTATCAAGTTTATCCAATCTCATATCAACATCATATCCATGAAATATTCAAAGTCTATCATTCTCCATCATAAATACAAAAATAAATAAATAAATAGATATTCAGATGAAGATATGATTGCCCCATTCAAATCACTCTCACTCACCCTTGTAATCATCATGGTCATTGAGTGCCTCCTCTCCTTTTTCCTCATACATAATGCCATAAACCTCCTCAATCTCATGTGGGCCATATACAAGCTCTTCCTCACCCACCATACCTCTCTCCATGAACAATTGTGTTAGGATCTGCCCTACATGAGTCACACAAAAGCATCTCATCCTTAGGTGGTGAAGCTTCCTACAAACTATAACTAGCACTATCTCAATAGCAACTAAAATAAGCTCCACCCAATCATAAAATAAAAAGGTAGAGTGCTCCATCTTGCTCTTCATTGTCAAATGACATTCCCATGTACTACTTTGGGGTGCTTTGAAGGAATGAGAATAGAACATAGCATCTAAAAGAAGGGCATGAATGCATGGTATGCACAATGTCATGATAAATGTATCCTAACATTTTGATCTCTAAGAGGAAAACCAATTGTCAAGTTTAGGGATCAAGCTCCTCCTAGGCAAATAAAAAGCCTCCCATATCATCTCAATATTGAGAAAAATTCTTGCTCTCTAATACAAGAACAAGGATAGAACAAGGATACTCACAGCAAGAGTATCCTTGTCAAGCTCCATGTCCAAGCAAATTCTGTACACAAAGCAACCTACACATCATAACACAAGAACTTGTTTATCCAAACTTACTTAACTTTCTTTGCATGTTCTCCTCCATGTGTGCTTACTGTTATACTGCATGAGATGATCAACCAATGGACACTAGAGATATTTCAAACAAATTGTTATCAGCAGAAAAATGTGTTTTACAAGAGTTCATGTTCCACGTTCCCTAGTCATTCACTCCACAATGCAAATTGTAGGTCCGTGCATACCTCTCCATCGTGCAGACTGCACATTTGATGGTTTGCACAACTAGATGTATGCACATGCACCTTTGCAAGTTTTGTGCAAAGCAAGAAGCAAGAATTGTAAAGGTAAAGACACAATTTCAGTAAATAACTTACATACTCTATCATGAGAGAAATTTTTAATTCCAATGCATCCAAATCAATCTCCTATATTCTCTCTATTGCTTCCCTGCTTCTATTATGTCCATCCAACACCATTTCACATAGGGCATGTAATCAATTAGGGTATGGAATTTCACCAACCAAGGTCCTTCAACTGTTTCTCCTCCACTGTGTCTCTCACGCTCAACCACTACTTTCTTGTATCCTTGCATTGTCATGTGTTTTTTTTTTTTTTTTTGGTGTTTGTTTCTGGTTTGTTCTCAAAATTTTAGTTTTTCTCTTTGATTCTTGGTTTCTCCTCTCTATTCTTTGCATGTTTTCCTCTACTCTACTTCTAAGTTGTCTCTTACTTCTACTCTCCCTCCCTACAAGTACATTCTCCACCACCAACCACCTCCTACAAATAGAAAATGTTTGAATGTTCAGGTCAAGTGCCTGAACCAAGTTTCAAAAACTGAAACCTAACCTAGGGTTCTATACCTATCTCTTTCCTATCATTCAAATGTGCAAACACTTCAATCTTTGAAACATGAAAACCCTTTAGATATCCATTGATCAATGCGTAAACCTTGAGAAAAAGCTATGGAGTGTTTCTTCTCTTGTCTCAATTTAGTGGAGCTATGTCCTTGCATTCTTGCCTCCTTAACCAAGTAATGCACTATAAATTGAATAAACTTGAATACAAAACATTCCCTTAACCAAGCAAATTAAAAAAGAGATGCAAGCATTGGATTAACAGAAAAAATCAACAAAGCAATGCAAGCACAAGAGGGAATACAAAACATCCTTTAACAAAGAAATCAACTAAATTGTGGACAAGAGAAGAAACACTCCATAACTTCTCTAATAGTGTCTCTTTTTCTTTGTCCACTCCATATATTTTTCTGTCAAATTTAGGATGGGCTTTCATTATTGTCTACTGGGATGGGATTTCATCCAAGCTTGGAACCATGTTCATGAGGCTCATGATGCTCCTAATTTCTTTTGAGGTTTTCCCTTCTTTTTCTAACTCTATAATTGCCTTTTGAAACCTTTTGGACTTAGCACTCCTTTCTTTGATTCTCAACTTCTCCATCTTGGCAAGTCTCTTCTTGTTCTTGGAATTCAAAGTATTTTTCTCTATTTCACTTTGCATTCTCAACTTCTCCATCTTGGCAAGTCTTGAGATTCAATTTCTGCAAGCTTGCATCTTTCCTTAGCTTTGACAGTTTCTATTCTTAGTTTTGTAACATGTGAAAGATCATGTGCAAATGCAACCATTGTGGATGAGGCAGGAGTCTTCACTCAAGAGATCTTTCTTCTCTTCCTAGATTCACTCTCTTGTCAACTCCATCATTCTCTCCATTGAGCTCTTCTTCTCTTTCTTGATCTCCTTCAATGGCTTGTGGGTTCACACATGGTGGAGATTGATACTTTGGATCTCAATGTGATGGGGTTGTGCTCTCCTCCTCATGCCTTTGTTCATTTTCCTCCTCCTGTTCAGTTCTACTCTCTTCTTGCAGTGGCTCAACTCTAAATCTAGAGAGTATGGTACATAAGGAACATACTATGATTCTTATGTGTTGGGTTCAAGAAAAACTAGAAAAGCAATAGAATCCAAAATTTCAGCAAACTTTCTTGATGCATGTGTGGCCTGGGCACCATGATAGTGCATTGGATGCACTAGGGGTTCACACGTGACTTGGGAAGAAGATTCTTCTTCCAATATAATCTTTGCAAAATCATTCTCTACTCTTAGAGTTACAACTATTTCAGTGCTAACTACTCCACTACAATCATCAAGAGGTGGATGTATATAACTCTTTGATAATTTTAATGGTAAAGGATCAAGAGATTGAAGCTTTTGTGAAACTCTATTCTTGGATAACACTTCTTCTAGAGTGTCGAGAGATTCAAGAGAGTGAGAGTCTAGGATCGTAAGCAAATTTCTAGAGGAGGAACCTGCTTGTTCCATGGTATTCATATTCATTGCACCCACCGCATTGCATCCAAGGCCCAATGCCCCAAATTTGCAAATGCCTCAAATTGTAAATGCAGCCGCCCAAAATTAACTTCCTATATTCTTGGTGCCCCATGCACCAAGAATATTTTCTCTAATTTGACTTATTGCCAAGATGGAGAAGTCTTCTCTATTTTTTTTTCTCTCTCTCTCTCTCTCTCTCTCTCTCTCTCTCTCTCTCTCTCTCTCTCTCTCTCTCTTGCTTTGCTCTGTCTAGTAGCCAGCATTTCCTTGCACCCCTATTTACCTTTCTATTCTCTACCTAACTAGAAACACCTTAGCTAAAGGCGGTGCTAAAGGCCACAATGCCTTTAGCTTGTTTTCATTCTGGTCTTTAGAGGACAATTTTGATTTTGAAAATTCCATCCTGAGCCACACTACGCTAAGTTCTCCTCTCACTGAAGATTGACTGCAATTTTGAAAATTCCCTCTCAGCGCCATAGGACCGGGCTGCACCCTTTAGCTTGTTTGGACCCGGCCACATAAGCCCTTAGCTTGTTATTGCATCCCCTCCTTGACATGCAATTAAGATTAGTCCTTTCATCTTGGCATGCAAATCGGGTCTGGACATTTAAAAATCAAACAAACAGAATCAACCCAGTAAAAAAGGAAACGACCCATAGAGACAAAAATTTGTTTCCATATGTTACTTTTTTCTTTGTACAAGAGCTCTTGGGCAATTTGACGAGAACCTTTGCTACTCCCATAAATATCCCGTAATATCTATTCATGGAAAACTTGTAAAGTACACTCGGTCCAATCCTTTTGAGAATATTCATGGAAAGCGTCAGTACGGTTCCCGCGATTCAATTCCTCATTATTTGCAAATACTATTATTTAAGTCTGTGTAGAGTGATGACAAATACAACGATATACTTCCGACTTTAACGCATGCAGCCGATTAAATATTAATTCCTTCCAGGGATAAACGTTAATTCTTCAAATCTGTACATCAATTCCACTCGGAGATTGTTCCATTCTTGATAGATCACGGGATGGTGAACGATTATCCGGGTCATCCTCGCGTCACTGTATTATAGGTTCTCTTTCTCTCTTTACGGGTACCATGAAGATTCTCTTTGTTAGGGTGTACCACATAGTTGTAAAAGAGCTACAGTTCCGAGGAGGTGACCCTAAATATTAGTTCTTGTTATTAAAATGTCAAACTTAAAATTAAAAATAAAATGGAATATTAAACGCGTTAGTCATCCTAGCTTATTTCTTTTAGAATTTTAGAAGAAAATATGTTCTCACTCTTTAGCAAATTTTATGAGGGAGATCTAGTAAAAAGAAATAACTGTCGGTATGGAGTGGTAACCTTTAAATTAAAAAAAATTACTCATTTATTTTAATCATGAAATGATAAAAATAGGATTAATGACAGTTATTATTCTATTATATGTTGCTTAAAAATAAGTCAAATTTGAAATGTAGACTATGATTGAACTAGTAGGTATTCTAAATAGTGGATATTCCATCTATGGATCTACTTATATATACCAATTTTGCTTCAAAGTGAATAATTAAACCAAATACTAAACAGCCATAGAGCATACTATAAGGTTTTGTAATCAAGAGATGTATTAAGAGTACACATTCTAGATTGTACAATTATGTATAGAAGAGTAAATAAGAGTATTAAACACCAGAAATTAAATTGAAAGGTTTGAAATCATGAATTAGTCCAAGAGTGGATTTTCTAAATTTTATCGATATATATAAAATTTTCGAAGTTTTTTTGAAAAAAATGAACTACTTTAAATATAGGGAGCTGGTCGTTCGGGAGACACTCCTTTACACATTATACCACTGGATAGTATTAAGAAAACATTGTTTATGATTACAAGGTATGCAGTCCTTGTGTTCATGACTGCAACCCGGCTACTTGGCAAAGCTTTTTCTCAATTCAGTTTTCTCATAAAATTTCTCAAAGTTTCTCTCAACTCAGTTTTCAGTTTCTCAAATTTTCGCGTTCAAATCGAAAAGAAAACGATGTTCAAATAGTTTACGGTGTAAAATTCTCATTCAAATAGTTTATGATGTAAAACATTAAAGATATTAGTCTAGAAAGTCTGATGAGATATATAGAGGTTCAAAGCTTTTTCTCAATTCAACTCAAATTCTCACTTCTAATTACCTTATAGGGTATACATAAGTAAGGCATTAGTCTAGAAAGTCTGATGAGATATATAGTGGCTCAGTGTTGTTTGTCAATTTAACTTGAGCTTAATATTTGAACTTTAAATGTAGAAAATTCAAATATCAAGATTAAAGAAAAAAATGTCACAAGATTGATAAGGATGTATCCCGACCAAAGAAGAAGGAGTGTCTCCCAACGGGTTCCCTAAATATAATGCACAATGTAACCCATATATATATTTTTAAATTTTTTTAAAAGATATTGATTTTAGATGGGATACTATGGAATGAAACTTAATCTGAAATTATGTATTTATTGCATTTATCTTTTCCTCTAGCTTTCTTATTTATTCTTCCTTTTTAGAGATACTAAAAGTAAAAATTGTTTAACTTTAGTTAACAAAACCATTTTACATGATTAACTTATTCTAGATACAGCATTATAGTTATTTATTGTTGAACTTGAGAGTAATGATAATAAATCCATAGTATATATGAGAATATATGATCTTAGCCTTTTAGATAAATTTTATATCAGATAACAATGTTAGTAACTGTTATACATGACCTTTAACAAGAGTCTAAATAATAAGTATCAATGATTGTTAATAAAATATTTTTAAAATTAACTCTTTAAATAATAAATTTTAAATCTTGTTAAATTACTGGTCGTTCATTTCCATTTAGCTTGATACAGATATTTCAATTTGGATTCCAGTATTGATTTATAAAAATAAGGTGAAAATAAATATCAAAATAATAAAACCTGATATATATTTCTAATAATAATCTCATCCTTGTACTTATTATATACTATCTTCTCACTAGATTTAATTTACATCAATATTCATAATAATTTTAGAATAATAATTAAATTAATTAAAAGTAAAAAGTAAAAAATGATAAACTTGAAGAGATTTGTTTGGAATAACCCCAAAGATATATCCACACTAGCCCATGCGCATTTCACTCTCCTTACATCCCATATATATATATATATATATATATCACTAGATACTTACCATAAATATCACACAGTCCACCAGGAGATTATTTTGTGTCTCGGCAGTAGATTGCTATGTAGCTTTTACCATGGCTTGGCTTGGGAACCATGGTTTTGCTTAGCTTTTAACACTTTTGTACTTCTTGGTGTGTATTTCTTTTCCCCCATGGTATATATGTGTGTGCACTTTGAAAAATGGGCATTCAACCGATAAGAATTTAACTAAATCACTTTATCTGTAGCCACAAACAGAATTAGACTGTCATAACGCATGTTGACGATGAGTTATCTAGGAGAAAAGATCATTAGTATACTGTTAATAATAAGATCAATAATTCTCATTATTAAATTAAATTTTTTAATGAATGTTTTATATTCTTTATTAGAGTTTAGCTCCATTTGACCCCTCTCCTTGTACCACTTGACGGCCTTTCCATCCTTCCTATTATTTTACGCGGTCGCCTCTTTTTCGTTTATGAATAAAGATTGCAACCTATAAACAACTTACTGTACCGGACTTGTAACTCGTAATACCTTATTGAAATGGACGAAAAGGGCGACGGCATAAAAAACACGGAGGATAGGAAGGTTCCCCGTCAAACCCGTACAAGGGTGAAACGAGATAGGTAAATGGGGCTAAGCCCCAATAGAGGCGAACTGAACTCTTAGTTGAAATGGACCATCCCGAAAGGACTTTGACGTACCACTCCGATGCTTGATGACGTCTCAGTGTTACTAACCTGAGATAAAGACGAATGAATTCTAACGCCTGCTTCTTTGTGACTACCTGCTAGGGCCAATCCGGAACAATAAGCTAGCTTGAGTAATGGTGGATCCCTGACCTCGTGGGCGACGTTCCTTGACTGCTTTCAACAACGTCACGAGCAAAAATGACTCGCTCAACATTCATTGTCGGATGGAAGGGAATGTAAGAGGCGCACGCGTAGAAAACACGAAGGATGGGAAGACCCCATGAAACCGATACAAGGGGTGAGACAAAATAGGTAAAATGGGGCTAACCCCCAATAGAGTAAGAAAAGAGAAACATTTTGATGCACTAACGATTGTCCCTACCAGGTAATCATTTTCGTACACTGAACGTCTCAGTGTTCCAAGGAAAACAGACGATAGGTGATAACCGATCTTAAAGAGCGAACGGTGCCAATAACTTGGATCCGGACGAGAAGTTTCTCAAAGCAGTTCCCTGTGCAAACTCGCGGAAAACTCACAGGAGTCTGGTTTTCGATGTGTCGTGAGTGTTGCAGAGCTCGCGGTATAATGTCTATACACGAGTGTAATAATTGCCCTAACTGCGAGTTGAACGTCCATTTTCTTCGACTTTGCGGACAACGTTACTCAATGTATAACGTAAAATTTCCGACACGCTAGAAAACGATGATGATCGCTTGCAGAACACTTTGGTGTTCAGTAAATTACAGATATCTACAAAACTTCAGCACCAGAAAAAGTTTCTTGGAGTTTTGCGTCCGAATTCAAATTCCGTTCACTTAAATCCACCCTATGGAGAAAAGGACTATATCCTATATCTACCAAACCAAGGGCGCAGAATATGGCAGGAAGCTGAGTTAATTATTCTTAACTCCAAATTCTCAAACCAGATTAAGGACAGCTTTTTCTGTTAGAGGATCTGCAGGCAAATTAAAGCAATACCTTTATGTGATAAAAGCATGTGAGTGTCCGTAACTAACCGTACCTATTATAGATATAACCCTCGACGTTTGACCTCCTGTATTGCGTGCATGGGATTGATATAGTACTCGTACTAGAGAGATTAACATAACTAGTTACGGACTAGGATACGAAGTTGCCTACGACCTGTGCAATGTGGTTTTGGGGACCTAGGTTTAGGTCAGTTCATGTCTTTCTAAGTCAAATCGTACATTTGACGATGTTTGAGGAGTAATGTTTGATGTTTGATGCGGTAATCTGACATCTTGAGCAGTTTCTAGAAGCAACTAGAAAATATGAAGGTTTTGAGTAGCAGTCTCAAGGTCAGTAACATAAAGTGCGTTCATAAACTTGAATTGGAGAAAAAGAAAGCCAAAGTTTCATGTGGCACATTAGCTGTTTTCAGAAATGATTTCACCAACGTATACGGAATATCGATGACCTATTATTGAGAAAGGATAATTAGTGCAAGTTGCATTCATTTAAAAGGAATCATGCATTTATGGATAATTGGGTGTGCCATCGTGAAATAGATGTTAATCAAAAGAGCATTGAGGGTAACAAAATGGACTGTCATGTCTCATTCAGGAATATATTTGACAATGATTTTGGTGGATATTGCTCCAAACATGGTTTCCCCCTTGAACTGAATCTCCCATCCGGCGAGCTAATACTCCTGTCACTAAGCATAAGTGGCGGTCACATGTGTTTCAAATTGTGGTGGTGTTTTTGTCAACAAATTCAGTGCAGGGCAAGGGAGCTTGAGAGTTATGAAAAAGCATTCACCACCACCAGCAACAACCAAGAAATTGATTGAGGGTCAAGAAATCCCACTCCTAAAGTACAGAGAAAAGTTGGGAATGGGAGACATTCAAGTTGAAATTACTGCTAGAATTTTAGACTCATGTTTGGACTCAAAACCAAGACCATCATCGGGGAAGTTTGGAGAATTATTGATGATGGCATCTTCTATACCTAGTAAAGAAAAGGAGGATAAATATTTCTTGATGGTAACCCACCATTATGGACAGATCCTGGATTATTTGGAAGACACAGAACATTTTACATAGATTCATGGTGGTAATTGCAGAAATCCAATGTAAGAGAACACCGCTGTCAGTTTTATGGCCACATTTGTGGTTCGGTAGGGCAAGGATTTCTTGCTTCTATGATAGGTGATCAACTGTACAAGATATGGTTGAGGTAAATGAAATATTATAAGGAAGCTTGTGTCATGCGTATATACATCGCTACACAACATACATTGCTGTAAACATCATAAAATATAGAAGCACAACTCACACATAAGTCATACATAGACTCTAAAGTGCCAAAATTAATCAAATCGTTTACAACTCTCAAATCAACTCATCTCAGATCAATACTTGATCTTTCACTATATAAACTGCCAACAATTGGGCATTAATTACAGTCAAACCACACCCACTCTAGCTAAGAGAATCCACGTGACGCTCACCAGCCTCGGTCCACTATAGCCAAGAACTCGAAGGCTCAACATCAGAGAACTGAGCTCTTTGGAGGTGCACTTTGAAAGTATACCCTTGGACTTGAGCTAGATCTGAAACCCTAACGGTCTCACTGACGGTACACTTGACGTTGCAAACGGTGCAAAGTGAAGGTGTGCCCCACTGTGAAATCAGTACCCCAAACACAAAATCTGACCGTCAAAAAGTAGTCTATGGGAAATTGCTGAAATACCTCTAACTACTATCACTACAACTCCAATGTCCAAGTAATCTAGATGCGACACTACAAATGGCATGACACTTGTCAATTGAAAAATAAATCAATTGGAGAAGGTCACTAAGAAAGAGTATGGTAAGGGGTGGAGAACCATAGATGAAAAATTGGATGGAAGGAGTTCACATTTTGCTATAATGGAGGCCACATTTGGTGGTCGGGAAAAAAGTATGCCACCTAATATAGTAAGTTTAGGGGATTTAAATTCCAATTCACGTGAAGGTATAGGGTCTGGAGCAGAGGATGTCATGGAGTGTGAAGAAACCATAGTTTTTGGCTCTTAATTCCTCTCTTCTCTAGAGGTGGTGCTTCCCAATTCATGCACACACTTTGTCCAAGACACCTAAGGAGTGGAAGGTTTAGCTAATGTTTACATGGAAGGCTTGGAAAATGGAATCCGAGTAGGCCCACAAGAGGAATCAATTATTTTTCCATCTCCAACAAAGGAGTAACCTTTCATTGCACCTCCACTAGTCTTGATAGGGGATGAGTTGGAAGGATCTTTCATTGACATTGATAGAGAATGTGACCCAAAGAGGAGAAAAGGTGCAACAACAAAAGCGGTATCAAGAATGTCACTGGGCATATCTCTATCTCACGATTTAGCAAAGATCACCATGTTGAAGATAGACACTATAGAATGTAGGGAGAGGTTACAACTAGCTGAATAGAAGCCACTAAGAAAAGAGAGAAGAATCTAATGAAAATAGAAGTTGGGCATGTTAGATTAGAGACTAAGGAAATGAAGGTAGAAATTGAGAAGAAATTGAGAGATGATAAGAGATAAGAGGAAAGAAAGAGCTAATATGCACCGGTTTAAGGAGAGGAGTTTAGGGTCCAAGTGCGCTCATGAAATCAAAATGTGTCTCTTGCAAGAAGGAAAAATTCAAGTTCTTGCTCAAGCTGATAAGGAAAACCAGCCTTTTGTCACCCATTTTAGTCATGAGCCAAAACACCCAATGCCCAACTCATATCACTCTAATGACAAGGAAAATGATACCATTAAAGACACTTCTATGCAATGTTCAATGTCCATAAATAAAGATTTTTTGTGCACTTTCTTGTTCACCAATTGTGTGAGATCAATGTAATGTACTTTTATTGCATGAATGATTTGTTCTTTATAAGTGGAGTGTTTACAAGTGCTTGAGATTGTAATACCAATAGCTAGACATATCATCTAGAGTTGAAAATTGGCTTGGTAACATATGGAAGGATGTTATATATGATGGGCTAGGTAGATCAGATAGAGGTGTCACCAAAAGAGTACTTCTACTAATAAAGCAAGAGCCAAAAATAGCTTGAATTTGTAATACCAAAAGCTAGACATATTATCTGGAGGTGGAAATTGGCTTGGTAACATTTGCAAGGATGTTATGCATGTTGGGCTAGGAGGTTCAGATAGAGGTGTCACCAAAAGAGGACTTCTACTAATAGGGCAAGAGCCAAAAATAGCCTGGAAACTTTAAAGCCAATTTTGAAGGCCTAAACGGATAAGTTAGGCCTTGAAAATGTGTAGTTCTCTTCACCCTAAGGAGGAGAGGCGGGCCTTCCTTTAACCAAGTTTTTCTAATTGAGAGCTTTCTAACAGTACCTCATCCATGCAATTTTGAGATTCCTACAAGAAGATTCCCTAAAGATTCTCTCTGGTCAAAGATAGTTTGACCAACCAGATAGGATAAAAAAAGACATGTCACCCAAGCACGCAACCAATCTAAGGGCAGAGCTTGCTTACATGTCACCAATCCATGTATCTGATCCAAGGGTGGAGTTTCCTTTGGAGGGGTCCCCTTTGCTATATAATCCAGTCAAGGTGCTCCTTTGGAGCATCGGAGGTTGAGTGTGAAATTCAGTGTTTTTGTTTCTCTTCAAGTCTCCTATCCTCAGAAGATTGCAGAGATTAAGAAATGTGATGGAGCTTGAAAAAAATGATGAGAAAATGTGCCAACCAAACCCCAAGAAGGTTGGCGATGGGCTTTGCTAGCATCCAAGCTGTAAAAGACTAAATCCGAGGAGAGAAATAGGAGAATTGAAACTAACATTGGGACACTTGAATGAGGAAAAACTCCAAATGACTAGCATGAGCTTTGGCTTTGGTATTTATAGGTAGCATACAAGGCCTTTGAGAAGCTTCTCAAGAAGCTTCCTCAAGCCACTTTCTTAGAGTGCAAGCCAAGTTAACTAGGAAGCTTCTCAAGAAGTCGCCTACTTGGCGTGCAAGCTAAGCTAGTTGGAAGCTTCTAGAAGCTTCCTTCTAGAAGCTACTTACTTGAGGTGCAAGCTAAGCTAGCCGGGAAGCTTCCCAAGAAGCTTCCTAGATTCTTCCGGAATATTCTAGGCTAATTTGTCTTATGTGCTACTTCGTAAGCCCAACTAACTTTGTTGCTAAACTCCATATGTTACACAAGCAAAACTCAAAGAGGCGCCAACCCAACCCCAAGAGGCACCAATTGGCACTTGTTAGTTGCTCAACAAAACCTCAAAAAGGCAATGGTACTTGTTGGCACCCAACCAAACTTTGAAAAGGCTTGTGATGGCATCCGGCTGGTGTTGTAGGCACTTGATGGTACTTAACACTTGACTTTGTGTGTACACTATTTCAAGAGTTTGCACATGAGCACAAGGTCTGAGAGTGACATAAGGGAAAATGTATATACATATGGTATGGTATAATGGTACAAATGGATATACATGTGGAAAGCTAGTCAATATGTTGAACTAAAGCTAGAGCTAAAATTGAAAAAGGTGAAGGGAGAGCTGAAGCAACTACAACATGAAGCCTGTGTGCAATAGTATTCTAAAGTCAACATTGGTATACATTGCATGGAATTATAAATGGGTTGAGTGACCACCATAGCCTCCACTTGCTCTCATCCAAGAATTGGCCTCTGATAGGGACAGCTAGAAGGTTGTATCGACTGCTACTATAAGAACTCAGTCTACCAAAGTCCACTCTTCCTTGGCCCAAGTAACAACATAGCAATCATCATGGACAAATCTATCCAAACCTATCATCAAAGGACCAAATGACCAAGTGTATGAAGATCACTCTGCCCTATAAGGACAGAAGTAGGGAGGATGGATTGCACCATGTGGATGGCTCTTACATTATGAGAATGCATACCTATTGTAATATAAGAAACTAGATATATTATCTAAAGGTGAAAATTGGCTTGGGATGGAAAATTGGCCCATTGTACACAACATCTGGAAGGATGTTGTGTACAATAGGCTAGGTAGATCTGTGAGCCGGCCTGTCTCTCACTCAGGATTAACCTCTGATGGCTATTATGGTAGCGCACCATGGACTAAGAAGGCAAGGAACCCAAACTCCATCATACTCCTCCAAGGCTAACACTCCAAGACTCAAGACATTGCTCACTAGAGAACTCAATGAGAGAGATAGTTGCAAATGAAAGGATGATGAGTACCTCCTCACCCCTTGTTTATATACTTGTGAAATAGTTACGTACCAAAGTTACTAATTACCATAGTAACTCAAGTTACTAGACTAAAAGTCAAGTCAAGTCAAAAAGTAGAAAGGAATATCCATTCACATGGGCATATTCCCCTAAGCATGTGGTCTTATCTTGACCCAACCACTAAGTCAAGGATTCCTTCACATGGGCTATCCTTGGACTAAAGAAGAATCCAAAACAAAAAGGCTTGCGGGCCCAAGAGTTCTCAACTCTTTCCTCAAAGCCAAACACCTAGGAATAATACCAAGTCAACACACTAAAATCCAAAATAGTGGTGCTCATCTTTTCTACTTCCTCTAAAGTAAGGTCCCCTCTATCTTAACTATGACTAACTTTAGCTAACCATGACTAATATAGAACCATCCTTTATCTCTATATAAATAATATCTCTTAAGTACTTGTAATACCAAGCTAAATATCACAATACCACACACATGCACAAATGGGTGTTACAGATCAGACAAAGGTGTTACCAAAAGAGTACTTCTATTAATTGGACAAAAGAGTCAATTTTGGAGGCCTAAATAGATGAATTAGGCCTCAAGACTGGAAATATTCTTCCTCTCTCAAGAGAAACAATGCTTTCCTTCTCCCCTTATTGTTTATCGCATCAAGAGCTTTCCAATGGTACCTCACCCATGAGACTCTGAGCTCCCTATAGGAAGATTCCCTAAAGATTCCCTTTGATCAAACCCATTTGACTAACTAGATAGGACAAGGACTGACATGTCATCCATCCAAAAAACTAGCCCAAGGATGGAGCTTGCTGACATGTCACCAATCCATGCATTTGATCCAAGGGTTGGAACTTCCTTTGAAGGGATCCTCTTTGCTATATAATAAAGAGAAGGTGTTCCTTTGGGGCATCGGAGGATTGAGTGTGAAACCTGTGTTTTCTCTCTTGTATTTCTCTTAGATTTCTCTTGTTCTCAAAGTATTACAATGATATAAGAGCGGGTGTTTCAACCCAAGAGAGTGGATCACACTTCTTGGAAGAACGTGAGCTACTAAAATTGAGTAATTTGAGGTGGAGAACATAGTGCAATTGCTAGACTTGTGAAGTGCTTTAGAGAGCAGATGGGATGGATGCACCAGGAGGACAATTTGCTGCACCTGGCTTCCCATTCTTGAATCAATTCCACATCAAGATTATGTACATCCAGCGTGAGCAAATGAGAGTATCTCTAGTTTATCATTTTGGAGCATAATTCATGGATAAAGTGATGAATTCACCAAACTCTATGATTCTACCTGTGGTGGTATACAATAAAGAGTGGTACTTGAAAATCTATATTCTATTATGATTTTATGGATATGAATGTACCAAATCCTCAACCTTTCAACATGCAAGTAGAAATCCATTATGTAGTTAGACCAAAAGTGATGTTTAGGGATTTTGTTCTCCGCAATTTTGGTGAGGAATATTATCAACAAGTGATAGCCTTTGAGGTCCCAATGGTAGTCCCCATAGTTTGTGCACCCTCATGAGTGATCATTTTAACACTCTATTGAAGTAGGAAGTAGCACTTGAACATCGGTCATGTATAGGAATCATGGATCCGTAGTTGCAAGAGTCAATGCAAGGAATGCAAGGGATGTTAACAAGGTTTGAGAAATCAAGATGACCATAGAGGAATTGAAAAATCAAATAATATTATCAAGAATGATCAAGTAATGCACAAATGGGATCCATCTCAACAATCAACACCAATAATCAAAGTACCTAGAGAGTTATGGATGCCAATGACATCAAATCCATTCAACAACTAAGCCACATTGTTACTACAAATGAAAAATACATGCAACATTGAGCCTTACAATGGACAGCGTTCTACAAGAGTAGTGGAAAATTGGATTTCAAGAATGAATCAATACCTTTGATTGTTCACAATGGAGATCATTGATTATTCTGCATGTGTGTCTGCATGTGGGTACTTGACTGATAAAGCCTTCATATGGTATGATGCTTAAGAACAATCATTGTTGGTAATAGGAAGAGAGGTCACTTGGATAACCATGCAAGAAGTGCTGCTCAAGAATTTCCAATGTGGATTCCGTGCAAATGGCCCAAACCACACTCTGGAGGTTGAAGCAAAAGAATAGCATACAAGAGTATGTGGAGGCATTTTTGGATCTATTGGTTGTGATAATCAATATGATTCTAGTCAGAGCTCTTGAAATTTTCACGAGAGGATTAAAAAGTGGATTTTCCAAGAGGTAATGGTGCAAAATCCTTGTACTATTTTTGAAGCCATTGCTTGTGCCCAAAGAATAGCAAGGGCGCTTGGAGGAGGTGAAGCAATAACATCAATGCAAAACTATCAAACCAAGACACACCATTTTGGTAGACCGGTTCCTATGGAATGAGGCAACATTTGGTTCCAAGATAGAGGAGCAAGACCTCTCCAAGGAGAACAGAGATGGGTCAAAGAAAGGAGAGAAGGAGTCCCACAAGAAGAAGGGGCTTGAGTAGAACAAGGATGATGTTACAATAGTGGTCAAATTGGGCATATAACCATCAATTGTCATGCTCGTTTATCTTAGAGGCCCTTGGCCTCCATACAAACAACCTCTCAACCACATGGAGAGGCAAATTGAAGGAAAAGATATGGAAACTGCATCAAAAAACAAAGATTACTAATATGTAGCTCACGGCCTTACTAGCTTGGTGAAGAAGAGTAAAAGGGAAGGGAAGAAGAAGATGAGTGTGCAAAGAAGAAGGAATATAAACACACAATTAATTGTTGTTAATGGAGTGCTAGAAGGAAATTTGGTGATAGACCTTGGGGCAAAAGAGAATATATTATCTTGCTTTGTTGCAATAAGGTTGGAGATGGAATTAGAGAAGGACAAAGCATTACCTCATGGTTAGCAAAGAGGATTGAGTTGTTACTTGGAAAGGTAATACTCTCTATAAGAGGTTATTGTGAGGAAATCAAGTGGTAAGTGATGCAACTAGCTTGTTATGATGTTATCTTAGGTATGTCATGGATGGAGCACTACAACTCCACAATGGATTGGAGAAAGAAAGTAGTGAAAACTAGTCAATGGAAGATCTATGGGATTAAAGGAAGATCACAAAGGCAAGAGTTGCCTCTGTATGTCATAAGGACTACATCTTTTGATAAGACAAATAGATGTTTCATGGGTTTAATAAGAGTAGTCCAGAGTGCCCAACACAATGGACAAATTCTTGAGAAATTGAAAGATGTGGTCAATAAGTTCCAAGATGTCTTTTTGGATGAATTATCCGTAGGTTTACCACCAAGAAGGAGAGTAGATCATAAAATTGAGATACATCTTGGGAAGACATCTCCTTGTAAGGCCCCATATCAACTATCACCTCATGAGTTGGGAGAGTATAAGGCTCAAATTGAGGATATGTTCCAAAAGGGGTTTATCCAACCTATCATATCACTAAATGGGCTCTCGTATTGTTTGTGAAGAAGAAGGACAAAACAATGCGCATGTGTATTGACTATAAGGGATTGAATCAACAAACAATGAAGAGAAAATATCCATTACCCTGCATGGATGACTTGTTTGATCAACTCAATGGGACAAAGCACTTCACCAAACTTGATTTGTGGAGCAGTTACAACCAAATCAAGATTGTAGAAGAAGATATACACAAAATGGCCTTTCAAACAAAGTATGGTCACTTTGAGTACTTGATGATGCCGTTTGGCCTCACCAACGCTCCCGCAACTTTCATGAGTTTGATATATGACATATTTTGTCTGTACTTGGATAAATTTGTTATCATTTTTCATGATGACATGTTAGTCTATAGTAGGACGCTGATAGAGCACAAGCAATATCTGCAAGAAGTCCTCTAGATTCTATGATAGAATCAAATGTATGCCAAAATCTCAAAGTGCAAGTTTGGCAAATCTGAAGTAGACTACTTAGGGCATAGAGTAAGTGTAGAGGGTATCCAATTGTTAATAAATAAAATAGAGGTCATTCAAAAATAGAGTGCTCCAAAAGATCAAAGTCAACTCAAGAGTTTCTTGGGATTGATGGGGTTTTATCATTGATTTGTCAAGGACTTCTCCAAGATTGCACAACCTCAAACAACACTATAGAGCAAGGGGAAGAGGTGGATATGGGGAATTGCACAAGAATTGGCCTTTCAAGAATTGAAAGATATATTACTATATGCACCAATCTTGAAATGGTATGACCCAAAATGTCCAATCAAGATGACAACAAATGCATCAAATGTAGCAATAGGAGAAGTTCTACAACAAGAATAGCAAGATGGATGGCACCCAATTGCATATTTCTCTCATAAGTTGCTACCAGTAAAATGCAACTATCATACCACCAAACAAGAAGAGCTAGCTATTGTCCTTGCAACCAAGCATTGGAAGCACTATCTGGGTGAGAAGGCATTTGTGGTAGAGACAGGCCACAAACCTCTAGTCTACCTTGAGACACAAAAAGATCTTTCTTTTCAACAGATTTGGTGAGCAAAGTGGAGACAACAATTCAACATGACAATCAGATGAGTGGAAGGCAAGAAGCAACTTGTAGATGCATTCACTTGAACATTGATGGCAAACAATTTGGTGGTGGAAATCAAGATGAACCCTGAATTCTGGCCTAGGATTCTTGCTGCTACAAAATTGATCCAAAAATTGTGGGTGCTCAATCATCCAAAGGCATCCCCAACAACCAAGGACTCACCTTTCATGATGGCAGGTTGTAGATCCAAGATGATACAAATCTAAAACCACCATCCTAGAATGTCATAATTCTACCTTTGTACGTCACATTGGTATAGACAAGACCTTGGATGCAGTCAAATGCTATTACTATTGGCCCAAGATGCACAACAATGTGATGGAATACATTTGGAGCTGCCTACTTTGTCAACAAAATAAGGCTTCTAATCAAGGTCCCATAAGACTCCTCCAACCTCTCCCCACTCCTCCACAACATTGGGAACAAATAAGCATTGATCTGGTTTGTGAATTGCCCAAGACCACCTTTGGGTTTGATTCCATCATAGTCTTTGTTGACCAACTTAGCAAAATGATTCATGTACATCCTACCACCAAGAATGTGACTGCCCCGCAACTAGCTCAATTGTACTTAGATGTAGTCTTTCCCATCATGGCTTGTCTCGAGTGATGAGTGCTCATCACAGATAGAGGCACTCAGTTCACTATTTTTTTTGGAGAACACTTTTTGGGTTCTTCAAAACCAAATTGGCTATGTCCACAACTTACCATCCACAAATTGATGGACAAATAGAGAGAGGAAAATTGCACTATTGAGGACATGCTTTAAGGCTTTACTTTGGATGAGCAAGAGAGTTGGGACACCTTACTCCCATTGGTGGAATTTGCTTCCAACAATTTAGTGAATGCCTCCACACAAGTCACACCGTTCTTCCTCATGTATAGAGAGCATCCTTTCACAACCTTCAAGCTTGATGAAGGTCCATCCAATGGCTACCAAGATTAAATTTGTCAACACTTTTGTTTCTAGAATCCAACAAGAGGTAGAGCATGCTAACCATAGTTTGCAGATCACTCAAAATTGGTAGAAGCAATATGTAGATGCACACCGCCAACACATGGAGTTCATTATGGGAGATCAAGTTGGGTTGTCAACTACCAATGTAAAAGACCAAAACCGAGGAGAGAAATAGGAGAATGGAAGCTCACATTGGGACACTTGAATGAGGGAAAACTCCGAATGCCTAGCATGAGCTTCGGCCTTGGTATTTATAGGTAGCATACAAGACCCTTGAAGCTTCTCAAGAAGTTTCCTTGAGCCGCTTTCTTGGAGTGCAAGCCAAGTTAACTAGGAAGCTTCTCAAGAAGCTTCCTTCTAGAAGCCGCCTACTTGGCGTGCAAGCTAAGCTAGTTAGAAGCTTCTAGAAGCTTCCTTCTAGAAGCTACCTGCTTAGGGCGCAAGTTAACTAGTTGGGAAGCTTCCTAAGAAGCTTCTTAGATGCTTCTAGAATATTTTAGGCTATTTTGTCTTATTCTCTACTTCGTAAGCCCGACTAACTTCATCACTAAACTCCATATTGTTACATATTCCCCCGCCGCTAGTTGGTGACATCCTAGTCGCCAGTGAAGCTTCGAATTCCTTGATGGCCATCTGTGCATTCTGGAGGTGAGAAAGAGGTTCCTATGTAGCATCATGAAGGGGATACCCTTTCCAAAGGACCTTGTACTCCGTATGTTGGTGACGGCCTCGTTGAATATGGCGACACGCAAGGATACGATCAACTTCGTACTCCTCATGATCATTGATAGGGACAGGAAGAGGAGGAGGTTGGACTCGAGAGGAAAAGGAAGAAGGGTTAGGAACAAAGGGTTTCAACTTGGAAATATGAAAGACAGGATGGATACGCATGTGACCAGGTAAGGCAAGACGATAAGCAACAGGAGAGATAATGTGGGTGATATCAAAGGGTCCTATCCAATTAGGAGCAAGTTTACGAACTTGGGTATCAAGTGGGAGAGGGAGGTTACTAGAGGATAGCATGACTTTATCACCAACTTCAAAGGTGAGATCACGACGATGATGGTCTGCATATTGTTTTTGGCGATTCTGAGCAACAAGGAGGTGAGATTTGGCTTGTTGGAGAGATTGGGATATAGTGGTCAAGAATGTAGAAGTATGAGGAACCTGAGAGGGAGGGGGAGCAAGAAGAGAATCTGGAACAAGCAGATCTTGGCCAAAATTGAGAAAGAAGGGAGAAAATCCAGTGCTTGCCTGTTTGGAATTGTTGTAGACAAATTCTGCAGCTGCAAGACATTCATCCCAGTTGGTATGGTGGACATTGACAAAGGCCCGCAACATATCCTCCAATGTACGATTGGCGCGTTCGGTTTGTCCATCAGTTTGAGGATGATAGGCCGTGGACAAAGCAAGCTTGGTGCCAAGTATCTGGAAGAGTGCTTGCCAAAACTTCCCGGTAAATCGAGGATCACGGTCGGAGATGAGTACACGTGGCATCCCATGATGCTTGAAGACATTGTCGAAGTAGATTTGTGCTAAGGTTGGAGCATCCACGGTATCACAGGTTGGTGCCAAGTGGATTTGCTTACTAAGCTTATCCACAAACACCACAATTGTGGTGTGTCCTTGTTTTGTCTTTGGCAAGGATGTGATGAGATCCAAGCTCACATGCTCCCAATGAGCGGATGGAATGGCGAGTGGTTGAAGGAGTCCACTCGGCTTCTGGTTGCTGGCCTTGTTCAGTTGGCAACTCTCACATGATCGGACAAAGTCTTGAACATCTCGTGTCATGTTGGGCCACCACCATTGGTGTTGGAGGGTGCCCAAGGTCTTGTCCACTCCCATGTGACCAGCTATTGGTAAATCATGGGCTTCTTGAAGGCGCACAAGTCGAAGATCACCTTTGGTTGGAACATAGATCTGGTCTGCATGGAATAAAAGGCCTTCCTTGAAGGAGAAGGTGTTGTACTCCTTGTCACGTGCTGTTAGACGACCGTGTACCATTTGGAAGAAGGGATCTTGCTGTAGGGCTAACCAAAACTCGTTATGAACCTTGGGATCAATTGACACCGTCATAATTGCTGCCGCAATGAGAGGAAGAGACTTCAAATCAAGTCGTCGTGATAGAGCATCAGGGATGACATGGAACCGACCTGGTTTGTACTCAAGTTTGATGTTGAACAATTGGAGTTGCTCTTCCCATCAATGATGTTGACTCTTCATGTGCTCTAGGTGTAAGGTCTGCAACAATGGCTTGTGATCAGTTCGCATGATCACTTGTTTCCCCAAGAGATAATGCCTCCATACCTTGGTGGCATATACCATTGCAAGTTGTTCCCGATCTCGAGCAGAGTAATTTCTTTCAGCTGTATTTAGTCGGCGAGACACAAAGGCAATAGGATGTAGTCCATCTGGAAATTCTTGTTGCAACACAGCTCCAATTGCAAAGTTAGAAGCATCAAAATCAACCACACAAGGTAGTTGAGGATCATATGGTTGAAGAATGGGTCTTGAAGACACCATATGCTTTAACTTCTGGAATGCTTCTTCATGCTTGGTGGTCCATTGGAAGCTCGAGTTCTTTCCCAAGAGGTCAGTCAATGGTGCAGCCACGTGAGCATAATAGTGGATGAACCGTCGGTAAAAACTGGCCAATCCGTTGAACGCTCGTACTTCGGTAGCATCCTTTGGGGTAGGCCAATCAGTAATGGCCTTGATCTTCTCTTCTTCCATCTTGATCCCTTCTGATGAGATCTTATGACCCAAGAAGGTAACCTCCTTCTGCCAAAAAGCACACTTTGACTTCTTGCAGTAAAATTTCCACTGTCGTAGTCATCTTAGGACTTCTCGCACATGATTCATGTGTTCTGCCTTTGTCTTACTATAGATTAAGATATCATCTAAGAACACTACCACAGACTGATCCAATAGCCCCTCCAACACCCAATGCATCTGATCCATGAAGACTGCTGGAGCATTAGTGAGTCCGAAAGGTAGAACTCTCCACTCAAAATGTCCATACCTTGTATGAAAGGCAGTCTTTTTCACGTCCTCTCCTTCAATAGGAATTTGCCAATAGCCGCTACAAAGATCTAGCTTGGAAAAGTATCGTGCTCCACTTAATTGATCAAGCAAGTCATCGATCCGAGGCAAGGGATATGCATTCTTCACGGTTTGCTTATTGAGCCCACGGTAATCAATACAGAAACGAAGTCCTCCATCCTTCTTTGGAACAAATAGTACCGGTGCTCCCCAAGGGGAGGTACTATGTCGTATGAAATCCTTCTCCAACAACTCTGTAAGTGTTGTTCGCAACTCCTCCAACTCCTTTGGTGAGAGCCGATAGATTGGTCTACTCACTGGAGTACTCACTGGCAATAACTTGATCTTGAAGGGCATACCTCGATCAGAGGGTAATCCCTTTGGCAGATCATCCGGAAACACATCTGCAAACTCTTGAACTATCCGATCAACCGTCGCTTGATGCAGCACTTGGCCCTCCTCAGATTGTTCTTGTGCAATCGGCTTGATCCACACCGCGAATACAGACTTATCTTCCTCCAAAGCTTGCTCTATGGCTGCTTCATTAACAAACTTCCCTTTTAGGGACTCATCTCTCTTCCGAGCTTGCTCCATGGTTGCCTTCCTTGCAAACTTCCCATGTTGGGACTCATCTCCCTTCCAGATTCGCTCTATGGCTACCTTCTCGACAAACTTCCCATTTTGGGACTGACTATTCTTAGGTGTCTTACTCAGAGGTGCCAGACAACCTAATCGGAAATTCCTACCTTGGTGTTGTACTTGAATTTGGTGTCGGGTCCAATCAAATTGAACCTTATGACATTCAAGTCAAGGTAGACCCAGAATGATATCATAGTGTAGAGGTGCCACTACAAACCTCATACACTCCAAATACTCCTTCCCAATCTTCAAGGTAACAGGATGCAAGGTGCGGAATGCAGAACCCTTTCTACCATCCGCCATCATCAAACTACTTCCAATCACTGGCTTGATAGGAATACCCAATTCCTTTGCTACTTGCATAGACATGCAATTCTCTGAACTTCTAGAATCAACCAAAATTCTACAACCCCGATTAGATATCATACCTTGCAAGTGAAGCAAACTTGCATAGGTCGAGCCTTCAATCCCATTGGAACTAATCAAGCTCCCAATAGGCGGCTCAAAATCTCCTACTGGGATTCCTCGTTTCCCTGATCATTCCGCTCCACAACCTCCACTTGGGCAACTTGTCGAGGTCGTCCATTCTTGAGTGGACATTCAGCAATGCGATGCCCCAACTGGAAACAATAAAAACAACCTCCATTTTGTCATAATCTTTCTCTATCTGCTATGCCAAGTAGTCTTCGTTGGATAGCATCAATCTCCATTGGTACCGGTTCTTCCACTCGTGGTACTGGTGGGTTTTGTGTAAGTCAAGGTCGAGACCAAGTTGTCGCAACTAAGGAATCAAAACGCTCAGCCAATTGCATGGCTTGTTCTACATTCTGTGGCTCTCGCATGGTCACCTCCAATCTGGTTCGTGACTTCAATCCTCGCACAAATCGATCCAGAACTTCACCTTCTTGGATATCTGGAATTTGCATGATGATATTCTGAAATTGTGTGATGTAGCTTCTCACTGAGCCAATCTGCCTCAACTCCGCCAATTTATCTCGTGCAGCTCGGGTGGCATTTATAGTCTGAAATTGACCAAGTATTGCATCCTTGAATTTTACCCATGTAAAAATTGGTGTAACAATTTGTCGTTCAGCTCTTTCTACTCGGAATCGCCACCAAAGTTTTGCCACTCCATCCAATTGGCTAGAAGCCAAGAGAATTTGTTTCCGCTCGTCTTGAAGATTGGTGGCTTCAAAGTAACATTCACAGTCAAACACAAAATTCTCCACTGTGCCTGGAAGATTCTTGCCTTCAAACACCTTGGGTTTCGGAAATCGAATGCAATCTTCTCCATCTCGAACTGGCGCTCTGTCTATCTGTTCTCATCGTTGCTGGTCTCGTTCATCCAACAATCGAGTAAGATGCTCGATTTGTTGTTGCATTGCAAGGATAACATCCGGTATTGCCGCCATTGCTACTACTCTATTCCACTACCCGCAATTTATCTAGTTGATTAACACGTAGATACAACACGTCCACCGTTCTCCATAAGTTACAACTGGAAGTATCAAGGGTTCCTCTGACACGGTGATCATATGTAGAAAATCCTGCCCAAAGCGTGAGGTGATGAATTGTGTGAAACGATGCTTTGGTAATATCTGGACATGAAAGTCCCAATGGTTTGGCGGAAGTGGATTTGGTGGTCCATAAATTCCATCCATCCCATTCTTGCTCTGATACCAATGTAAAAGACCGAAACCGAGGAGAGAAATAGGAGAATGGAAGCTCACATTGGGACACTTGAATGAGGGAAAACTCCGAATGCCTAGCATGAGCTTCGGCCTTGGTATTTATAGGTAGCATACAAGACCCTTGAAGCTTCTCAAGAAGTTTCCTTGAGCCGCTTTCTTGGAGTGCAAGCCAAGTTAACTAGGAAGCTTCTCAAGAAGCTTCCTTCTAGAAGCCGCCTACTTGGCGTGCAAGCTAAGCTAGTTAGAAGCTTCTAGAAGCTTCCTTCTAGAAGCTACCTGCTTAGGGCGCAAGTTAACTAGTTGGGAAGCTTCCTAAGAAGCTTCTTAGATGCTTCTAGAATATTCTAGGCTATTTTGTCTTATTCTCTACTTCGTAAGCCCGACTAACTTCATCACTAAACTCCATATTGTTACAACCAACCTCAAGTTAGTTGGACCTCATAAGCTTAGACCTTATTTTATTGGACCTTTCTCCATCCTTTGTCGCATCGGTGCCGTGGCCTATCACCTTGAGCTACCACCACATATGAAGATCCACCCAGTGTTTCATGTTTCCTTATTATGTTGATATGCTCTCCAGCCGCTCTAGTTCTCTTCCATCCCAAAAATTTGACCTTGTCTAACCCTAGTTGTTTAGGCGGAGGAGTATGAGGTTGAACACATTATTCAAAAACACATCAATGGTACTCACCATCTGCGTGTGGAATATCTGGTCCATTGGAAAGGGTACCCACTATACAAGGCAACATGGGAGCCAATAGCCAACTTCACCAACACACCGGTGTTAGTTCAATTATTTGAGCAACAACTTTGCAATGAGGACATTGTGTCTTAAAAGGGGAGAGGTCTATAATACAAGCAACTAGACACATTATCTAGAGGTGAAAATTGGCTTGGTAACATCTAGAAGGATGTTGTGTACAATGAGCTAGGTAGATCAGATAGAGGTGTTACCAAAAGAGTACTTCTATTAATAGGACAAAAGACAAAAATAGCGTAAAAACTTCAGAGCCAATTTCAAAGGCCTAAATAGATGAATTAGGCCTCAAAAATAGAAATATTCCTCCCCCTTAAAACTAAAATAGTCTTTCCTTCACCCCCTATGTTTTGTCTCATTGAGAGCTTTCCAGTGGTACCTCACTTATGTGATTTTGAGCTCCCTATAGGAAGATTCCCTAAAGATTCCCTTTGATCAAACCCGTTTGACCAACTAGATAGGACAAGGATTGACATGTCACCCATCCAAAAAACTAATCCAAGGATGGAGCTTCCTTTGAAAGGATCTTCTTTGCTATATAATAAAGAGAAGGTGCTCCTTTGGAGCATAGGACGATTGAGTGTGAACCTGTGTTTTCTCTCTTGTATCTCTCTTAGAGTTCTCTTGTCCTGAGATTATAACACCTATCTATGATCAAAATATCATAAAGAGAGATACAAGAGAGAAAACATAGGTTCACACTGAATCTTGTTTGTATACTATTGATGTCTCTCGCTCACATTGGAGTCTCTCTCTTAGATAAGAGTCTCTCTTGCTACTCTAAGCTATCCAATCTACTCTCATGCTCGACATGTCTCTCTTGCTCTTCTACTACTTGGACACAATCATCTAGTACATGCTCTATGTCAATAGACAAGGTTGGAGGTGGGGACCAAAAGGATGAAAGGGCTCTCTAAAGTGAGGGTGAAGGTGCTCTCTCTAGGAACAAAAGGGGAAGAAGAGGAGGAAGGCACTCTCTCAAGGGATGAAGATATACAAGGAACTCTTTGAGGTGACACATCTCTCCCTAACCTCCCTACGGGTAATGCATGTGGCTCAACATAAATTGGTTGACCACAAGTGAAGAATATGCTACAAAATTATGTGAAAATTATTATTCATAGGCTGAAAAATATTTTACAAGTAACATATAGTCATCCATTAAATCAAACTGTAATACTTTGAGGATAGGAGACCTGAAGAGAAACACACCATGAGAAACACACACTTTCACACTCAAACTCCGATGCCCCAAAGGAGCACCTTCTCTTTATTATATAGGCAAAGCGGATCACCTCCAATGAAGCTCCACCATAGGTTTAGGTACATAGATAGGTGACATGTCAGCAAGATCCACCTTGGATTACTTACTTGGATGGGTGACATGTTGGTCCTGGTCCTATCTGGTTGGTCAAACAAGCTTTGATCGGAGAGAATCTTTTAGGGAATCTTCATATAGGAATCTCAAAATCACATGGGTGAGGTACCGTTGGAAAGCTCTTGATGAGAAAAAGTAGGGGGGAGGGAAGGCCAGCATTTCCTCTTTTGGTGGGGGGGGGGGATTTGCACATTTTTGAGGCCTAATTCATCCGTTTAGGCCTCCGGAATTGCCTTCAAAGATTTCAAGCATATTTTGGTTCCAACTCTATTAGTAGAAGTCCCCTTTTGGTGATACCTCTTTTTGATATATTTACTCCATCTTGTGTAACATCCTTCTAGATATTACCAACCCAATTCTCACCTTGAAATCATATGTCTAGCTATTGATTCTAAGGTTTTCAAATCTATTTTGGTTTTCTGCCCTATTAGTAGAAATACCCTTTTGGTGATACTTCTATCTGATCTATTTTGACCATGATGTATAACATCATTCCAGATATTATCAAACCAAATTTCACATCTAGATCATATGGCTAGCTCTTGGTATTACCCAAACTAACTAAAATTTCATTAGTGAATTTAAAATTCATTAATTAATCCAAATATATAAGTATGTATGTAAGACAAATCATTTATTAAAGTCAATAAAGGTGTATACAATAAATACCTTTCATGTTTTCAACAAAGAAAACATTCAAAATATACCAAATTGAATTGATCAATCACTTACTCACCATCCTCATCCTCTCCATAATCCATACTCTTGTCCTCACCCTTGCCATCTTCGGCATCACCACCCTCTCCATCATGTATAATCTACTCCTCTCCCTCACTAAAATAGGACACGTCCTCCTCAAGAATGTATCCTCTCTCCACAAAGAGGTGAGCAAGAATCTGCCCAAGAAAGTGACCTTGAACCGGTGCACATTAGGACACCTCAAATACAACTACAAACTCGCGACCTCTATAATAATGGCTCAAAAGGCTAACTCATCCGAATTGTAGTCCTCCAGACCAAATCTCCTCAACTTTACCTTGGTGTTGAGAACCAAATGCCCATGTGCAATCTTGGAGGGTTAATTCATTGGTGCACAAGTGCACCCATCATTTGAAAAAAGCCTTGAATGTAAGATACACACAGTCTAACTAAATACCTCTTGGCAACCTGATCTCTTTGTAGAAACCAATCTGAAATTGCTATGTAAGGCACTATCTTCCTCCTTGGAGTCCTCCTTCTTGGCACTACAAGTGCATGACAAATTACCTCCACACTCAACTGAAATTTCCTCCCCTTCACCATACATGTGAGTGTATCTTTGTCCCAAGACCACACAAACTTTGTACATTCTAGTACCTAGCAAAACAAATGAAAGGTTAGTGAACCTGTGCTAAAAGATGATGGAAGGTCCCGTCCAACATTGGGGTATAGGGAATAGTTGCTAGAAGATGTTGGGCGGTGCTCACCAACATTGAGGTACAAGGAAAAGGTATCAAAGGTGCTAGATGGGCCAGCCAATGCTAGGGTATAGAGTTTAAGGGCGGGTCAATACTGAGTGCCATTGGGAGGCATTGGGGATTTGTGAGAGGTATATAGATGGCACTAGATGGTGCTGAATGACACAAGTTGGCAGTGACAATTATAGGTTCAAGAAAGGCTATTGTAGCATATAAAAACTGAAAAAAAATCAAAGAAAACGTAAGAAAAGAAAATAAAATAGGAAAGCATAAAGGTTCTTACCTTTGGACAAGGATAATGTAAACCAAGTGTTATCTTGAGGCCAAGGATATCAAGATCCACCTTCTTGATTATAGCAATTACTATCTGAACTTGGGCTTTGCCCATCCATGACCATTTGATGAAGGTCATTGGGTGTGCAATTGTATGGAATCCAATGAACCAATCTGCTTCCTAGGTATTTGTCATATCCTCACTATCAACAATCTTTTCATAACCCCAAATTTTAACCATTTATTTTGCTCTCTCTCTCTTTCCTTCAATCTCAACACCCAAAAATACTCCCTTCAAACTCAAACTGTCCTCTCAAAGAAAAGTACACTTCTCACTCTTGCAAAATAGTATCTTCTTCTGTCTTCTTTCAAAAATCAACAGTTTCTCCTCCTCTTCTCCTCACTCTTGTCCTACATAGTAATGTTCTCTGCCTGCCTACAAAATCTCTAAAGTCTTGTGAATTGCACTCTCTTCCTCACTCCTCATGCAGATTGCAGTCTTTGTTTACAAATTATCACTCCTATGCAATGCACTTTACAATTTCCATAAGTGATGAAGTTTATATCTTGGCCTCCATAAAAAACTGTATTACTTTCAATCAGGTTCAAAATTTATTCTCCTCTAACAAAAAACCTAAATTCTGACCTTTTGAAATCTTTTCTTTCATTCAAAAAACTTGAATAGGCACCAAATTGACAGTGACAACCATCATGTGGCACAACACATCAACCTGAACCTTCCAAGTAATGGGCACCAATTGGTGCCTTCCATAGACTACAGGTGCCTAGCGGTCTAGATGGGACAATGGGTGGGTTGTGCCTTCTAGAGAGAATAAGTGCCAACTGGCACCTTTGCAAGGCATCCCAAAACCTCCCTATGCCAACCCAAGGTTTACCCCAATGCCAACCCCAAGCACCTTGTGCATATGTTGCATAACATGAAATACTATAATGAAATACAATGAGAATGAGATACTATAATAATATACTATGAGATACAAAGAGAGAGACATTGCATAACAAAATTAAAAGGATATTTTTGTTCATATTGAGTAACATTTTCCTCTTCCAATTCCTCTTGATGATAAGCAAGGCATTGTTGCATCACCCTTGATCTACTTTCTTTTCTTCCAAGATCCACTCCATTTAAAGAAATTTTTGTATCAAGTTGAATTTCCTCTCTGAAACCACCATCATCTTCTACCCAAACATCAGCTATATCTATACAACATAAGGCTGTCCGAAGGGAAGCATTATGGAGGCTTATAGGGCAGGTTCAAAGATTTTAAAATACATAAAATTTGTGTAAGATAACACAAACACTAACCCACTTAAACAAATATGCATTTCTACTTCTATCTTTAAGATGCACTCTCAACTCCCAAAGTGAATGCCATCTAGCTTTTACTGCAACTTCCTCTTTGTTCAAATCATTCCACAATGATGACTTTTTTAAACAAGTCATGTCATAGCATGACCTAGCCATTCTTGGGAATAAAAATGTCAACATTAAATCCTCAATCAATTGCTCACATCTTGAATTAAAGAGCATAAGTCCTCATTACATTACTCACAACTTGAATTAAAAAGCAAAATCACATGTTGAAACATTTATGCACTTACTTACCTCCTACAAAATGAATTATTCATCTTTTATCATCACAAATCACTTGTTCATTTACTGAATAAGAGCACTTCTGATTGAAATATATTTTTTCATCCATAGTTGGTAAATCTACAAGAGGAAAAACTGTTCTATCTATCAAACCTACACAACCAAGGGAACCTTTTGTGCAGAAAACTGCATATGTCCTCCCTCTCTTATCCTACTCTGGCTATGCAACTTGACTCCACATAATGCTTAATATGGTGGTCATGACTCTATCAATAAAAGCAATGGTTGAATTGTAACACCCATTTGTGCATGTATGTAGTATTGTGATATTTAGTTTGGTATTACTAGTACTTGAGAGATATTATTTATATAGAGATCAAGGATGGTTCTACATTAATCATGATTAGCTAAAGTTAGTCATAGCTAAGATAGAGGGGACCTTACTTTAGAGGAAGTGGAAAAAATGAGCACCATTATTTTGGATTCTATTGTGTTGACTTGGTATTATTCCTAGGTGTTTTGCTTTGAGGAAAGAGTTGAGAACTCTTGGGCCTGCAACCCTTTTTGTTTTGGATTTTTCTATAGTCCAAGGATAGCCCATATGAAGGAATCCTTGACGTAGTGGTTGGGTCAAGATAAGATCATATGCTTAGTGGAATATGCCCATGTGGATGGATATTCCTTTATACTTTTTGACTTTACTTGATTTTTAGCCTAGTAACTTGAGTTACTCTATTAATTAGTAACTTTGGTGTGTAACTATTTCATAAGTCTATAAACTAGGGGTGAGGAGGTACTCATCATCCTTTCATTTGAAACTATCTCTCTCATTGAGTTCTCTAGTGAGCAATGCCTTGAGTCTTGGAGTGTTAGCTTGGAAGAGTATGGTGGAGTTGGGATTCTTTGCCTTCTTAGTCCATTTTGCGCTACCATTATAGCCATCAGAGTTTCATCTTGATTGAGAGACAAGCTGGCTCACATTTTTGGTTCCATTGCTAGGGCCTCTCTAGAAGGCAAAATAATATTCCGCATACAATTCTATATTAGACAGAAGGAGGCTATGGGAGCTCACTTGGAGAGAACTTTAGAGAAGAGAGGGTTGAACTTATGTTAGAGAACTTGGACTCATGTTTATACCCTATTGTTCATTATGATGTCTTTGAGGTGATTTTTAACATCTTGTACACTTGAGAGGATTTGAAGAGATTGTGTGAGGTGGATTGCAGATTTTGGAGATTAAGGTGATTTTGGGCAAAATCTCAAGTTTGAGATCTGGACTTGAAATTTCTACACATGATAACTTTAGTTATCTTTTAGTTATCACACTTGAAACTATTGTGAGAGCTTCTATGTGCATTGGGCTAGAATTTTTGAAAGTTGATAGTGTAAACTACTCACACAATTGCATGCTCTCTGGAAAATTGTACATAGTCTACCATTTTTTCAATTTTTAGTGGATTGTTTAGAAAATTTCGAAGAAAATTCAGTGCATTGTATCCTACATGTTGGCACAAAAATTAGAGAGAGATCACTCTTGCACATACAGTTAAGAGTTTTTAAAGTGAGGGGTGGTTTTTAGACCAAATCTGAAATATGTGTGTTGAATAGAAATGTGTTTAGGCCAAATGGTTCAATGAAAAGATCTTAAATTTTGCAACGAGGGACATTGTAACAATATGGAGTTTAGTGACAAAGTTAGAAGGGCTAACAAAGTAGAAATAAGACAAATTAGCCTAAAATATTCTAGGAGTATCTAGGAAGCTTCTTGGGAAGCTTCTCGACTAGCTTAGCTTGCATCTCAAGTAAGTAGCTTCTAGAAGGAAGCTTCTAGAAAGTTTCCAACTAGCTTAGCCTGCACGCCAAATAGACAATTTCTAGAAGGAAGTTGCTTGAGAAGCTTCTTGGTTAACTTGGCTTGCACTCTAAGAAAGCAGCTCGAGGAAGCTTCTTGAGAAGCTTCTCAAGGGCCTTGTATGCTACCTATAAATACCAAAGCCAAAGCTCATGCTAGGCATTTGGAGTTTCCCTTAATTCTAGTGTCCCAATGTGAGCTTCTATTCTCCTATTTTTCTCCTTGGTCTTGGTTTTTTATAGACGTCCTAGAGTTGTGATTAAGTGTGAAAATTTTTAGAGGATTGTGACATACTAATTGAGAGATTTGAGTGACATTGTGAGGAAGGGTCAATTCTATAGAGTTGAGATCTCATGCATGAGGAGTTTGTGAGCAAAAAAAAGCATGTTTGAGTGTTTAGATTCATCTTGGGAACATGGAGGGTCATCAAGAGTGGAAATTGAGACTATGCAAGGCTCTCCAAGTGTTTGAGGTGATTGTAGGTGTGGATTTGAGGAAAAGAGAATTTAGAATAGAATTTGAAGAGAGTGTTTAGAGGATCCAAAAACCTATACCACTTGGAAGAAAGAGTGAGTCTAAGCACTTTCTATGTGGAGAAAAGGGACATAAGGCAAGTTTATGTCCATTGACCTTTGAGAGCAAGATATTGAGAGAAAGGAGAGGATTACTTGACTTGGGTTTGCATTTTGGACCTTCTTCACCAAGATTGGGAGAGAGAAGATCTACGACCAAGGAGTGATTTTACTCCACTCCACATGAGTGTAGTGGAGTAAAATCACTTTTGGAGACTTTGGTGAAGAATCTTGGAGAGAGTCTTAGTACAACTATAGAAATACTACCACCTTCATCAACTAGTTCTCAAGATTAGTGATGGAGATAATCTTTCAACTAATGGATAAACTATCCATGAGAGTATTAATTAATATACACTCTAGGATTTGATGTTGCTATAGAAATCTTAGAGTAACCTGAACCTTTTGTGTTCACTAAGGTGGATTGCTCTCAAATGGTGTTAGTCATGTACATACTCTATTAGTTATAGAGTGAGCGAAAAGAAAAAAGAAAAAGGAAAATTGAGAGAAAAGAAAGATAGTGAGGGGTTAAGATGGAGAAACTTCCAATTTTCTTTGGCAAGGATGGAGAAGATATAGAGGCCTTTGTGAGAGACTTCAAGAGAGCTTGCATAGGAAACAATGAGAGGGAGTGAGAATGAGTGGGCCTCATTATTACCAAATTCTTTGAGGATGCAGCACTTACATGGTATGAGTCTAAATACCAAAAGAGAGAGAGAAGAGAGATAGGGAAGAAGAGTCTTGGGAGAGTTTGACTTCAACACTCATTGAGAACTTACTTCCAGATGAGAGTTATGAAAAATTGATGAGTGAAGTTACCTTTCTCAAGCAAGGAGATGGAGAGAAAGTGAGAGTCTATGTGGAAAGAATGGAAAAGTTAGAGTCCGGATTTTGCATAGTGTTGAGGAAGGGTGGGGATTATGTAGAGACTACTATGATTGGCATACGAGCTATGCTCTCCAAGAATTTTGTGGGAGGATTGAGATCAGAAATTAGAAGCAAGGTGAGATATGAAAAACCTTCTTCCATGGTTAAAGCTATCAAGATCGCAATTCGTATGGAGGAAAGTTTAGAAGGAGATGAGAGTGATTTGGTGGTGAAGGAGGTTGTGCATCCTCCTCAAGGCTACAAGTATGGTGGAATTTCTGATAGTTTGGTTACAAGGGTTACACCACAAGTAGAAGTTGCTTCAATTCTTGCACCTCCACCAAAAGATCCACTTCAAACCATCACAGAACAACTTGCAAATCTCAAGATCAATATGGTGCAACTATGGGAGAAGAGAGAGGTGAATCAGAATGTAGGGAGAGGGCCTAGGAGTTATGGAAACTATTCATATAGAGGAGGCCAACCAGCCAACAATTTTAATGATAGAAATTGTTTTGGTTGTGGAGGAAGAGGCCATATCCAAAGGAATTGCCCAAATTCTACTTACCATGGAGGAAGCGGTTATGAGGGAGCCAATAAAGGGAAAGAAGGAGGTAGTGAAACCCAAGTGGCTCCTTATCCCAACAAAGGTAAGGGGATATCATCCATAGATGTGGTTGAGAGCAAGTATGAGAAGGGAGAGTGCTCAAACTCCAAGGGTCTTAATTTAGAGCTTTTGGCACAAGAGAAGAAGAGAGCTCATTTTGCAAAGGATGTTCACTCTTCACAAGGATTTACTCCAAGTAAGGATACTCCTATGTCTACTAGGAGCACTCACACCTCAACACCATCAACAACAAAGACTCCAAGGAAGAATTTGAGGATGGAGGAATTCTTGATTTCAAAGCAACAATGGAACTACAATGTGTTGGAAGATGTTGGTACTCACAAGGCTAACATCACAATGGGCCAATTGATTGCTTTGAACACTACCTTGAGAAAGGAGCTTAGAGGTGGTTTGAATTCTACAAGGAGCAAGGCAAAAAATCTAATATCAATGGGGGTGGTGGATGCTAAGCTAGCACCATAGGAGGCTTGTGAATATGCCTCCAAGATTGATGTGAGAATGAATGTTCACAACATCAAAGATGCATTGGTTGATGAAGGATCAGCAGTGAATGCCAAGCCAGCACCATAGGAGGCTTGTGAATATACCTCCAAGATTGATATGAGAGTGAATGGTCACAATATCAAGGATGCATTGGTTGATGGAGGATCAATAGTGAATGCCATGTCATGAAGGTTGATGAAGAAGTTGGGTATGATACCCTCTAGACCTTCAAAATTTTGGTGAGCATGGCAAACAAGCAACAAGTTTGACTAGTAGGGGTGATGGATAAGGTGGTAGTTTCAGTTATGGGAGTTCAAAATCTCATGACTTTCCAAGTTTTGAAGGATTCAAGCTATGACTTACTTCTTGGGAGGCCATGGTTGAGAGCACCACGCACAATGGATTGATGGCACAAAGGGTACTTGAGGATTGGGCCATCAAACCATAGACTCATAATTCCTATGACTAACACCACCAACACTTCACATTCAGATACACCATCTTCTGATTATTGGGAATCAGATTCTAAAGGAGCTCAGGTGTGGACACAAGCATGGAAGAGGAGACTTCCACGAAGGAGGATGAATCTGAATCTGATTCAGATGTGTATTCCTTGTGTGCTGTGGATTTTGCACCTAAGCCAAAGGTTTTGAAGGACCCAAATAAATCACCATTGACACTTGAGGAGATAGAGAAGAGGTTATCTACCCTCAAGTATGGCCCAAATGTTACCAAGGAGGAGAAGGTGAGATTTGAGGAGATTTTCCACAAGTTCATCCATGTGTCTACTTTAAGTTACAAGGATTTAAAGGAAGTCACCTTGGAGGAGCACAAGATAGAGGTGGAGTGTAATACTCCAAGGACAAGAGAAGAGAGAAAACACAGATTGCACACTCAAACAATCGATGCTCCAAGGGAGCACCTTCTCTTTATTATATAGACAAAGAGGATCTCCTCCAAGGAAGCTCCACCATAGGATTAGGGACACAGATAGGTGACATGTCAGCAAGCTACGCCCTTGGATTACTTACTTGGATGGGTGACATGTCTGGTCTAGGTCCTATCTGGTTGGTCAAACAAGCTTTGACCAGAGGGAATCTTTTAGAGAATCTTCTTGTAGGAATCTCAGAATCACGTGAGTAAGGTACCGTTGGAAAGCCCTTGACAAGACAAAGTAGGGGGGAGGGAAGGCCAGCCTTTCCTCTGCTGGTGGGGGGATCTATACATTTTTGAGGCCTAATTCATCCGTTTAGGCCTCCGAAATTGCCTTCAAAGATTTCAAGCATAGTTTGGTTCCTACTCTATTAGTAGAAGTCCCTTTTTGGTGATGCCTCTTTCTGATCTGTTTAGTCCATCATGTGTAACATCCTTCCAGATGTTACCAAACCAATTCTCACCTTTAAATCATATGTCTAGCTATTGATTCTAAGGTTCTCAAGTCTATTTTGGTTTCTGCCCTATTAGTAGAAGTACTCTTTTACTGATACTTCTATCTTATCTATTTTGATCATCATGTATAACATCATTCTAGATGTTACCAAACCAAATTTCACATCTAGATCGTATGGCTAGCTCTTGGTATTACAGACCTGTGAGCCGGCATGTCTCTCACTCAGGATGAACCTCTGATGGCTATTATGGTAGCGCACCATGGACTAAGAAGGCAAAGAACCCGAACTCCATCATACTCCTCCAAGGCTAACACTCCAAGACTCAAGACATTGCTCACTAGAGAACTCAATGAGAGAGAGATAGTTGCAAATGAAAGGATGATGAGTACCTCCTCACCCCTTGTTTATATACTTGTGAAATAGTTACGTACCAAAGTTACTAATTACCATAGTAACTCAAGTTACTAGACAAGTCAATTAAAGTTAAAAAGTAGAAAGGAATATCCATTCACATGGGCATATTCCCCTAAGCATGTGGTCTTATCTTGACCCAACCACTAAGTCAAGGATTCCTTCACATGGGCTATCCTTGGACTAAAGAAGAATCCAAAACAAAAAGGCTTGCGGGCCCAAGAGTTCTCAACTCTTTCCTCAAAGCCAAACACCTAGGAATAATACCAAGTCAACACACTAAAATCCAAAATAGTGGTGCTCATCTTTTCTACTTCCTCTAAAGTAAGGTCCCATCTATCTTAGCTATGACTAACTTTAGCTAACCATCACTAATATAGAACCATCCTTTATCTCTATATAAATAATATCTCTTAAGTACTTGTAATACCAAGCTAAATATCACAATACCACACACATGCACAAATGGGTGTTACAGACCTCCCTCCTTTTAAGATGCAACGTCTTTGTTGTGCAATTGTTGCTCAAATGCTTGCACCAACACCGATGCATGTGCCAAATTGGCAGCGGGTTCCGAGGTTGCTTCATAGAGAGGGTAACCTTTCCATTGTACTAGATAGTCCACCCGCGGGTGGCAAGTACCACGCATGCATTTTTGGAGAATCCGCTCCACTTCATATTCCTCTATGCCATCAATGAGTGTCGGACAAGGTTGAATGTCTGGTGGAGAATGACACTGGCCTGATTGGGGAGCATATCTGTGTAGTAGGGAGACATGAAACACTGGATGGATCTTCATGTGTGGTGGTAGCTCAAGGTGATAGGACGTAGCGCCGATGCGACGAAGAATCGAGAAAGGCCCAATAAAATGAGGTTTGAGCTTACGAGGTTCAACTAATGTGAGGTTGGTTGTCGATAGCCACACTTGATCCCCAACATTAAACTCCATGTGCCGATGGTGTGCATCAGCATACTGCTTGTGTCAATTTTGCGCAATCTGTAATCTGTGCTTGGCGCTCTCCACTCCTTATTGGATTCTAAAAACAAATGTGTTGACTGCATCGACCTTGGTAGCCACTGGACGGATCTTCATCAAGCTAGAAGGTGTGAAGGGATGCTCACCATACATGAGGAAGAACAGAGTGACCTGGGTGGATGCATTCACTGAATTGTTGTAAGCGAATTCCACCAACGAGAGTAGGGTGTCCCACCTCTCTTGCTCTTCTAAGGTGAAGCCGCATAACATGTCTTCAATCGTGCGATTAGCCTGCTCTGTTTGGCCATCTCTTTATGGGTGGTAAGCTGTGGACATGGCCAATTTGGTTTTGAAGAAACCAAAGAGTGTTTGCCAAAACAAACTGGTGAATTGGGTGCCTCTATCGGTGATGAGTACTCTAGACAAGCCATGGTGAGCAAAGACTACATCTAAGTATAATTGAGCTAGTTGTGGAGCGGTCACCTCCATGGTGGTAGGGCGTACATGAATCATTTTGCTGAGCCGGTCCACAAAGACCACAATGGAGTCAAACCCTGAGGTGGTCGTGGGTAATTCACAGACGAGATCCATACTCACTTGTTCCCAACGTTGGGTAGGAGTGTGGAGAGGTTGAAAGAGCCCTATAGGAGCTTGATTAGAAGCTTTGTTCTGTTGACAAAGTAGGCAGCTACGCATATAGTCCATCACGTCGTTGCTCATCTTGGGCCAATAGTAATGGCGCTTGACTGCATCCAAGGTCTTGTCCACTCCGACATGAGCTGCAATGGCCGAATCATGACATTCCGCTAGAATGGTGGTGCATAATTTTGGGACATTTGGGATCCATAATCTGCCATCCCAAAAGGTGAGTCCTTGGGTGCTGGTGACACCTTTGGATGATTGTGCTTCTACAATCTGTGGATCAGTTTTTGTAGTAGCCAGAATCTCTTGCCAGAATTCAGGGTTAATCTTAACATCTGCCACCAAGTTGTTGGCCATTGGCATGCGGGTGAATGCATCTGCAAGTTGCTTCTTACCTTCTACGTAGGTGATTGTCATGTTGAAGCATTCTTGCTACTCTGCCCACCAAATTTGGTGACGAGATAGATCTTTCTGCATCTCGAGGTAGAGTAGAGGTTTGTGATCTGTCTCTACTACAAATGCCTTCTCGCCTAGGTAGTGCTTCCAATGCTTGGTTGCTAGAACAATGACCAACTCTTCTCGTTATGTGGTGTGGTAGTTGCGCTCTGCCGTTAACAACTTTCAAGAGAAATATGAAATTGGATGCCATCCGTCATGCCACTCTTGTTGTAGGACTGCTCCTATTGCTGCGCCTGATGCATTTGTAGCCAACTTGATTGGACGTTTTGGGTCATACCACTTCAAGATTGGTGCATGTAGCAAGGCGGCCTTCAATTCTTGAAAGGCCAACTCTTGTGCAGTTCTCCATGTCCACTTCTTCCCCTTGCCAAGTAGTGCCGTTAACGGCTGTGCAACCTTGGAGAAGTCCTTGACAAATCTATGATAGAATCCCGTCAACCCCAAGAAGCTCTTAAGTTGAGTTTGATCTTTTGAGGCACTCCATTTTTGAATGACCTCTATTTTATTTGTCAATACTTGAATGCCCTCTGCACTTACTCTATGCCCCAAGTAGTCTACTTCAGACTTGCCAAACACACACTTTGAGATTTTGGCGTACAACTGATTCTGTCTTAGAGTGTAGAGGACCTCTCGTAGATGTTGCTTGTGTTCTGTCATCATGCTACTATATACTAAGATATCATCCAATAAGACAATAACAGACTTATCCAAGTATGGACAAAATATGTCATTCATTAGACTCATGAAAGTGGCAGGTGCATTTGGTGAGGCCAAAAGGCATCACAAGATACTCAAAGTGGCCATACCTGGTTCAAAAGGCAATTTTATGCACATCCTCCTCTGCAATTTGGATTTGATTGTAACCGCTCCGCAAGTCTAGTTTGGTGAAGTATCTTGCTCCATGGAGTTGATCAAATAGGTCATCCATGCAAGGTAAGGGGTATTTGTTCTTCATTGTTTGCTGATTGAGACCCCGATAGTCAATGCACATACGTATTGTACCATCCTTCTTCTTCACAAACAAGACAGGGGCCCCATATGGTGATATGCTAGGTTGGATGAACCCTTTCTGCAGCATCTCCTCAATTTGAGTCTTACACTCTTCCAACTCATGAGGTGATAGGCGATATGGGGCCTTACAAGGAGGCATCTTTCCCGGAAGTGTCTCAATTTTGTGATCTACTTGCCACTTTGGTGGTACTCCTGAGGGTAGATCATCGAGAAAGACATCTTGAAACTCATCCACCACATCCTTCAATTTCTCAAGAATTTTTCCATCGAGTTGTGCACTCTGGACTTCTCTTATTAGACCCATAAAACATCTATCGGTCTTACAGACAGTTGCCGTCCCTATGACATATAGAGGCAGTTTTTTCCTATGTGATTTTTCTTTAACCCCAATGATTGACCATTGGTGGGTTCTCACTACTTTCTTCCTGCAATCTACCATAGGTTTGTATTGCTCCATCCATGGCATGCCTAAAATTGCATCATAATAAGCTAACTGTATCACTTGCCACTCAATTGCTTCTTGATATTCTCCTACAAAGAGGATTACCCATCTAGGTAATGATTCAATCCTCTCAGTTTGCCCATTTGGTAACTCTACTTCTTCACTTCCGTCTCTCTCTAGATCCATTCCCAATCATATTGCAACAGAGCGAGACAAGAAATTCTCTGTTGCTCCCGGATCTATTAATACTCTCATTTGATTACCTTCTAGCATTCCATTCACGACAATCAATTGTGATGTTGCCTTTTGGGATCTTTGCGCATTATTCTTCTTCCTTCCCTTGCTTCTTTGCTTCCTTATTGAGCTAATAAGTCCGTGAGGTACCTTTACTGGCGATCTTTGTTTTCCGAAGTGATTTCCACTTCCTCCTCTTCAATGTGTCTCTCCATGTTGTTCAAAGATTGCCTGAACAAAGGCCGAGGGCCTCTAAGGAAACGAGTGCGACAGTTGGTAGATATGTGCCCAATATGGCCACAATTGTAACAACGGCGTTTTTCTCCTCAAGTCCCTTCTCCTCATGGGACTCCATCTCTTTGTTCTTCTACCCGTCCCCGCTCCCCTTGAAGCGGTCGTGCTCCTCGATCTCGGAATCAAAGGTTGCCCAATTCCATCGGTATTGGTCCACCCATGTGTGGCATTTCTGCTCGATAATGTTGAGGTGGAGCTACTCCTTCACCTCCACCTAATGCTCTTGCTATTCTCTACGCACAAGCAATGGCTTCAAATACCGTGCAAGGATTTTGCACCATGACTTCTTGGCGAATCCGCTCTTTCAACCCTCGTTTGAAATTGTTGAGAGCCTCTGCTAGACTCATGTCGGTAATTGCAACTTGTAGATCCAAAAATGCCTCCACATACTCTTGTACCCTATTCTTCTGTCTCAATCCCCATAGTCGGGTTCGAGCCATTTGCACAGAATCCACCAATTGGAAATTCTTCAGCAGTCCTTCTTGCATTGCTGTCCATGTGACATCCCTTCTCTCTTCCAACATGGATTGTTCCCAAGCATCATACCATGTGAGGGCTTTATCGGTCAAGTACACACATGCAAACATGCTTGTAGCATGCTCTGTGATCTCTGTTGAGAACAACCGGAAATATAGATTCATTCTTGAGATCTAATTTTCCACTACTCCCATTGTACGTTGCCCCTTGTAAGGCTTGATGTTGCAGGTCTTCTTCATCCGGGGTAGCAATGTGGCTTCATCATTGATAGGGTTTGTAGGCACGGGTGCCTCTCCAAGTACTTTAGTCGCAGGTACTAGGTTTTGAGACTGCTCTTCTTCTTGCATGGCTTGATCATTCCTGAGGATCTTCACTTGACTTTGTAATGTCTCCATGGTCATCTTAATCTCTCAAAATTCATTCAACATGCCTTGCATTCCTTGCACCAACTCTTGCAATTGCGGATCCATGGTTCTTGCAACACTCAACTGGTAATGTCTACTTCAATACAGAGTCAATATGATCACTCTGGAAGGTGCACGAACTATCGGAACTACCATTGGGACCTCCAACGCTATCACTCATTGATAATACTCCTCACCAAAATTCCTAACCACAAAATCTCTAAACATCACTTTCGGTCTCACTACATAATGGATTTCTACTTGAGTATTGAAAGGGAGAGGATTTGGAACATTCATATCCATTACATCATAATAGAATGTAGATTGTCAAATCTGACTCTCTGTCATATATCACCACAGGTAGAATCACCGGGTTTGGTGAGTTCATCACCTTGTCCATGAATTCTGCACCAAAGTGATAAACTAGCGATACTCTCATCTGCTCACGCTGGATGTACATAACCTTGATATGGAATGGATTTGAGAAGGGAAAGCTAGGTGCGGGAAATTGTCCTCTTGGTGCATCCATCCCATCCGCTCTCTAAAGTCCTTCCTAAGTCTTGCAATTTCTCTATGTTCTCCACCTCAAATTACTCAATTTCAGTAGTTCATGCTATTCCAAGAGGGGTGATCCACTCTCTTGGACTAAAACACTCGCTCTGATACCATTGTAATACTCCAGGACAAGAGAAGAGAGAAAACACATATTGCACACTCAAACAATCGATGCCCCAAGGGAGCACCTTCTCTTTATTATATAGACAAAGAGGATCTCATCCAAGGAAGCTCCACCATAGGATTAGGGACACAAATAGGTGACATGTCAGCAAGCTACGCCCTTGGATTACTTACGTGGATGGGTGACATGTTTGGTCTAGGTCCTATCTGGTTGGTCAAACAAGCTTTGACCGGAAGGAATATTTTAGAGAATCTTCCTGTAGGAATCTCAGAATCATGTAAGGTACCATTGGAAAGCTCTCGATGAGACAAAGAAGGGGGGAGGGAAGGCCAACTTTTCCTTTTTTGGGGAGGGAATCTGCACATTTTCGAGGCCTAATTCATCCGTTTAGGCCTCCAAAATTGCCTTCAAAGATTTCAGGCATATTTTGGTTCCTACTCTATTAGTAGAAGTCCCCTTTTGGTGATGCCTCTTTCTGATCTTTTTAGTCCATCATGTGTAAAATCCTCCCAGATGTTACCAAACCAATTCTCACCTTTAAATCATATGTCTAGCTATTGATTCTAAGGTTCTCAAGTCTATTGTGGTTTCTGCCCTATTAGTAGAAGTACTCTTTTGGTGATACTTCTATCTTATCTATTTTGACCATCATGTATAACATCATTCTAGATGTTACCAAACCAAATTTCACATCTAGATCATATGGCTAGCTCTTGGTATTACATGGAGTCACATGCAAGACCAATCTACCAAAAGCAACGTTGCATTAGCCCACCAATATCTTTGGTTGTGAAAGAGGAGTTTAATAAGCTCAATGGGGCCGGATTTATCTGAGGTGGAGAATTCAGAATGGGTGTCTCCAATTGTCATTGTGAAAAAAATGGTAAGCTTTGGGTATGTGTCGATTACAAGAAGCTCAACAATATTACCAAGAAGGACTACTACCCATTGCCATTCATTGATGAGATCTTGGAGGAGGTTGTGTAGGTCATGAGAGGTATAGTTTTGGAGATGGTTATAGTAGATATAACCAAATCAAGATTGTACCAGAGCATCAACAACTCACCACATTCACCACACCTTGGGGGACTTATGCTTTCAAAGTCATGCCCTTTGGGCTTTGCAATGCTCTAGCCACATTCCAACGGTTCATGAACAAGGTATTTGAACCTTTCATTGGGAAATTTGTGAGACTTCATTGATGACTTTGGTGTCTATGGGAGTAAGGAGGAGCACTTTGAGCACCTAATCAAGGTCTTGCAACGCTTGGATGAGGCAAAGGCATCACTCAACCTAGGGAACTACATTTTTGGATGTGAAGAAGGTCTACTTTTTGGGCACATCATCTCCAAGGATAGAATAGTAGTCTGAAAAAAATCTCATACCTTCCATTCCCTTCAAGCTTGACAAAGTTATGCCAATTCTTGGGGATGGTTGGGTACTATAGGAGGTTCATCTTCTCATTTTCCAACAAGGCTTATGCATTGACCATCTACATGAAGAAGGGTGTAGATTACATGGTGATTTTGGAGGACAAGGAGGCTCTCAAAGCTTTTGAGGAGCTCAAGCAATCCCTTGTTGTAGCTCCAATTCTTGCTAAACCTGATTGGAGTAAGCCTTTCAACCTCTACATTGATGCTTCCAATGTTACTATAGGATGAATTCTTAGTCAATTAGACCAAGATGAGCATGATCATCCAATAGCTTATGCTAGTAGGTAGATGGTTTCAGTAGAAAAGAACTACTCTATCATGGAGAGAGAAGGGTTGGCAATGATCTTTGGTCTCAAGAATTTTAGACACTACTTGATTGGAGGGAAAACCACCATTGTCATGAATCACAAGGCCTTGAAGTATATCTTCAACAAGCCTAATGTTGAAGGGAGACTAGCAAGACGGATGATACTCTTGTTTGAGTACGACTACACCATTGAGGATAGGCCAAGAAAGAAACATGCAAATGTTGATTTGTTATCTGGGGCCTAAGATCATGATAGAGATGAGCCAATGGATGATTCTTTCTTGGATGAGGAGCTCATAAAAATCTCATCACTCAAGAGGTTCCAATGGAGTACAAGGAGATTGTGGATTTTGTGACAAGAGCTAACTATCCAAAAGGGATGCATGCTAGAGAGAGGAAGGCCCTCGCAGCAAGATCTAGACCTTACGCAATGGTGGAGGATATTCTTTTTCACCAAAAGAGCAGATTATCCACTTCAAAGAGCAGTGGAGGAGGAGATTTTACACAAAGCATCACTACAGCCATGCTATGACACTTCTCTATCACACATAGAGTAACTACATCCTATAAGCCAAATTCCAATGGCTTGCCAGAGAGAACCAATCAGACCTTGTGCATGATGTTGGCCAAAGATGCAAAAATGGAGGGGGCTAAACATCATTGGGACAAGAGGATTCATGCATTTTTGTGGGAGTATATGACAACCATGAAGACTTCCACCAGATATTCTCCATTTCAATTGGTATATGGTATTGAGTCTACCTTACACATTCACTTTGATCTTCCTACCTTCCAAACCATTCAAAGGAGATTGAAGAAAGCACAAGGAAGTGATGCAGAGAAGTCAAGGAAGGATCAACTCATGGAATTGGAAGAGGCAAGAGCAGTTGCTATTGTTCAAGTGGAGCAAGCCCAAAGGAAAAAAAAGGAGATCTATGACAAGAGGCAAAGCAAGCAGAAGGTGGAGCCTTTCAAAGAAGGTGATTGGGTAATGTTGTTTGATTCCATTGGATTCAAGAGAGTGCAAAAGAAGTTTTTGCCTAAGTACTTTGGACCTTTCATAGTGGAGAAGGTGTGGGCCAATTACACCTATGATCTCAAGGAGTTGGGAGGAAGACACTTTGATAGGATTAACCATGATAAGTTGAAGATGTATTATAGAAGGTAAAGAGACCTTCACTTTGAAGACAAAGTGAAAACTTAGTTTGGGGGTAAATGTAACACTCATTTGTGCATGTATGTAGTATTGTGAAATTTATTTTGGTATTACTTATACTTGAGAGATATTATTTATATAGAGATCAAGGATGGTTCTACATTAATCATGATTAGCTAAAGTTAGTCATAGCTAAGATAGAGGGGACCTTACTTTAGAGGAAGTAGAAAAGATGAGCACCACTATTTTGGATTCTAGTGTGTTGACTTGGTATTATTACTAGGTGTTTGGCTTTGAAAAAAGAGTTAAGAACTCTTGGGCCCGCAAGCCTTTTTGTTTTGGATTCTTCTATAGTCCAAGGATAGCCCATGTGAAGGAATCCTTGACTTGGTGGTTGGGTCAAGATAAGATTCACATGCTTAGTGGAATATGCCCATGTGGATGGATATTCTTTTATACTTTTTGACTTTACTTGACTTTTAGCCTAGTAACTTGAGTTACTCTATTAATTAGTAACTTTGGTGTGTAACTATTTCACAAGTATATAAACTAGGGGTGAGGAGGTACTCATCATCCTTTCATTTGCAACTATCTCTCTCATTGAGTTCTCTAGTGAGCAATGTCTTGAGTCTTAGAGTGTTAGCCTTGGAGGAGTATGATGGAGTTGGGGTTCTTGGCCTTCTTAGTCCATGGTGCGCTGCCATAATAGCCACCAGAGGTTCATCTTGAGTGAGAGACAGGCCGGCTCACAAAACTAACACTAATGCTCCAAATATTTAACCTGCTTACAACACAAGCACCATTATCATGGTCCCCAAATCTATCAAGAGCCAGAGCTACTTGGATCCACACAGATAAATCTATTAAGAGACAGAGCTTCTTGGACCCACATAGATGTTTGCTTCCGCCTATAATTCTCCTTAAATATTTTGTGATCCTTTATAAGATCCACTAGTGTGGAAAAAGACTCAACACCCATTCTTCTTAGTTGTCTGAATACCTTAACATCTTTTCCTTTGGAATATGTAATTATAAACTTCCTACTACAAGGATATGTAACTCTTGGTTCTTAGTACATATGGGAATGTGCATGCTCCCAACACATAAGCAATAGTTTTAGTGTATCATAATCTACCTCTTCATTTTTACTATAGAGAGAACATTCATCATCATCCATATCCAAATCTATTTGGATACTCCATGGTATCCATTTTCTTATGTTTCTCTTGAGGTCTCAACACATATTACAATGTGGCATGCTCTACTCAAATCTCTACCTTGTACTCCTGAAATTCTCTCTCGTGTTGGATTCAAGTTGATAAAAAAGCTCCCCTGGATTAGGTGCTCTAGGGAAAATTAAAATGGCACCTCCATATTCCAGTGTTGGATTCACAAGTTGGTATAAAGCTCCCCTGGATTAGGTGCTCTAGGGCAAATTAAAATGGCACCTCCATATTCCAGTGTTGGATTCACAAGTCCATGGTATCCATTTTCTTATGTTTTCACTTGAGGTCTCAACACATATTACAATGTGGCATGCTCTACTCAAATCTCTACCTTGTCCTTCTGAAATTCTTTCTCGTGTTGGATTCAAGTTGATATAAAGCTCCCCTGGATTAGGTGCTCTAGGGCAAATTAACATGGCACCTCCATATTCCACTGGGTACTTTTGAGAGAAGACAAGAAATCTAGAGCTCACTAAGCACCGAGCAACGCTGTAGAGAAATCAAACTTAAACGAGAGAACCGCTAGAGAAATGTGAAAGAGAAATCAAGAAATGGAGAGCTCAAGGAAAAACAAGAGCTCTGCCCCATGGATTCCCTCTTGCTCCGATAGTATTCCCTCTTGAATGTTAAGGGTTCAAATTGGAATCAGAGGATGCTTTATTGGCCCTAAATTATAATTAATGTTTTAGGAGATACGGTAACAAACTCTATATCCTTTACTTTCTATGAACCACCTATTATAGAGTTTCCTAGAATTAAGGAACTTTGACTCCATATCCATGACAGTCACTTGTACTCATTGGGCGGACCCACAAAGACTTTTCACATGCATCGTAAAATAGTTTAGAGAATATATGAAATATAATTTAGAAAATATATGAAGCTTTGTGACTTTATCTCTGAAACACACTATTAAGTACTCTATGCACTGATATCAAGAGTCATACCCCTTTAAGCTTCCGTCAAGGTACTTTTTAAGAGTCATCTTCGATCCAGGTATCCAACATGTGTTTGAGGTAGAGATATATTCTCCCTGAATTCAAGTCTTCCTGTGGAATAACAGGAAGACATTGAAAAGCTCGAGAGCTCAAGGAAAAAAAAAATTTCTCTCCTGTTGTTAACAGTTTATATTTATCTATCTCTTTAAGAGTATTAGTAAAAAGGCTACCACATAGAGGATCCCATCAAGCTTCACAAGGGAGGGACAAACGCTATGCCCCAATAAACTCTCCTTAAGTAGAAAGAAGCTCATGAAATCACAAGAAGGGCAGAAAACTTTGTACGGAAGGATGGGAAGACCCCATCAAGCTTTACAAAGGAAGTAGGGTGAAATGAGGCTGAGCCCCCAATGCATTCCAACACCCAAAATTTGGAGCTAGTTTTCCCCCAACACCTAAGGTTAACTAAGATTATTTTGGAAATTATTAAGAAAAGAAAAGCTTTTTTGGATATTGGAGCTAGTTTTCCCCCTACACCTAAGGTGAACTAAGATTATTTTGGAAATTATTAAGAAAAGAAAAAGGGTACGGTGCCAAAAGCACGATGGAAAACCATCAAGCCATACAAGATGATACGACAAAAAGTTATTCATTTTGGAAGTTATTCATATAGAGTCTTTGGTACCCCCATAAGTACAATATCGGAACCAGGATCGGTAAATATGTAACCGTACGTTTAGGAGACGGTGTACATGAACTTTGTTTGAGAAGTTCTCCTTAAATTTCCATGAGTACGATATGACCTTGAAATAAGTGATCATCCATGTGCAGAAACTTTGGCGTTTCTTCATAACTGGGCTGGAGTAAAGTTTTCGCATTCGCAAAATCCCGGGAAGAATCTATAAGCATTGCGCTAGATGAGATACGCATACATGTCACGGTACGCTCTTCAATTACACAAGTCGAGTCGCAGGAAAGATTGTGGTTTGAAAGCGTTGACTCGTTGACAAATATCTATGGAACTTCACCAACACAGTCTTTTGCGTTAATCCGTTGAGGAGGTCAAACGCTACAAGTTTGCATGTTTTTCGGAAAGACATAGCCTCCGTAAGGCGCATTCTAGATGAAACGTCTACCAATGTAGATGGAAAAGACCGCGTATGTGTACCTGGACACCCACAACTGTCCTTCAGGCTTCGAAATTTGTTGTGCACCAGTCAAAAGGTAGCAGGTTACAATTCACCGCCTTGATTGTGACGCACGTTCCGCGCTTTAGATCATATCTTTGCTCCTACGGTATGCAGCCTAACTCACTTTTGAGAATTTATGTAGTTGTAGGGTACGTATGTCTTGCAATAGGTTGCGATCATCACTACAATTCAAATCTATTTTGGGGCTACGGAGAGAGTCCTTGGCTCTTATGTCACCACGTCAAACCTCGCACGATTATATGCTCTGGACCATTGACATTCGAGTTCTCAGGTCCTATACGGAAGAATCGAGAGATTCTTTGGACATTCCATGAAATTTAAGGAATAATTTGGACTCATGACAATTTCGCATCATGTATGGGATAATTGTCTGTTGCGCTGAATTCATTCGCTTAAATTTTAACTTCTCCAATGATTGTGAGAGACTTTTATCCGCTTGTTGCGGTTGTTTAGTTATAACGGGCTTTAACAGAAAACAAATAGATAAATACATATATCATTACCTGTACACTTAGTGAATCGGAGGCATAAGGCTCTAATTTATGATTATGTACGTCGTATAGGAGGTATGAGAGCCTAAAAAAACGAAAAAAGAAAGACCACGTTGACCAAATAAAGGAGAGGAAGAACCCATCATGCCTTACAAGGAGAGACAAACAAGGTAAAATGGGGCTAAACCTCCTACAGATGTTTTATGAGAAATGCCTTCCAGCACCTAAGATATCCTATAATACAAGTGGTACTGTCTATAAACAACGGGAGCATCTGAAGAAATATCACCTAATATGATTGGTCTCCTATGGATTGTTCCAACCACTGCACTTTGTAGAGCAATGGACACACACTTTCAAGAAAGTGGAAGAGCTATCGGTACAAATGAAATAGTTAAATAATCCAATAAAAAGGATCCATCAAACAGATGTTTGTGTTATCTTGTGCATTTACATTCTTCTTCTTCTTTTGACTATTGAAAATCTAGTTATTTTTATCAAGATTAAGATCAAGTTCTCTTGATAAAGAGAACTTGTCACCATTAGATTGGAGTAGTTTATTATAGTTTTCCTAATAGAGCATTATACATACAACACTCTTAAGACTCCCAAGACCAATGCAGCTTTTTGATTAGGGCATTATCCCAAATAGTATTTTTAGTGCTTCTAGACTAGTGCACACAAGGCTTTCCATTTGACACATTGTACATATACATTTTATGGTGTGCATTAAATGAAGAGCACACCAAAGTTCATGATGTCATCCGCAATATAATGGCCTAAATCCTAGGGTTACACCGTCCAAGGTTCTAATTGAGGAATGGTTAAAAAATTCTAGACCATCTCCATGTTAGGTGAGAGCAAATATTGCTACTTTGAGTGATGGTCAATGTACTTTACATGATGTGATTATTGCAAATGCTTAAAAGTAAAGATAGTGACATGAGTAGCCATACAAGTAGGAGCAATAGAAACTATCACCACTTGGGGCAAAGAGGACCATTACGCATCCTAGCTATCCTCTAAGTTGAGATTATTGGACACCTTCATCACCACTTTTAATGTCTTCTCAAGGAAGTAGCATGAGTTTCCTTGCAAAAGAGAAAATTGCTCACTATCTCTCAAACCATGCTCACACCCTACTATAGGTAGCGCATCCCAATCACTTTATAACACGTTCATGCTTTGAATCTTCATAGACTAGCAACAATAATAGGAACACCTAGCTAGGATTGGGGTTGAAGTTGGATCCTCCCTTCCTACTTACAAAAGTACTATTTGAGGACCTCTATCACATCAGTCAACAATAGACTACTTTATTCTTTATATAATTGGCCTAGACTACCAATCTACATTTTCTTCTTGTGTGGCTTTAGCACACTCTCCTACTTTTATTTTGTTTTTTCTAGGCCTTTTGGGACTACCATGCCTTGGACTATTGGGCCTTGCACTCTCTATATCTTTTTGCACTTTTTGTGCCTTGCACTCCTTTTCTTTTTCCTTTGGAGTATTATAAGTTATACATTTTTCATCTACTGTCTAGATCTAGATTCTTTATCTAGATATTCTAATGCGAGTCTAACATTATGCTACATTCACGAGTAAATTGTTATAAAACATATATACCAAGAATTATTTTTATTTTTAAAATGGATGATGTTGGGATCCATTGTGTTTTATGCACTATTCATAGTATCTTTTGCAATCAGATGAAGATAAACCCACTTCACTTTTTTTCATCCACTTCACCTTTCTTATCCTAACAATACCAATCAATCAGATTGTCTAATTAACTATACTATATAATAATGTTATGTTTAATCTATTTTTCATATCATAAGGATCATATGATAACATGTTGAGTTCAATGTGAGGTAGATGCAATCAGATTGTTTAATTTGCTGGTATATTATTAGGATAAGAAAGGTAAGGTGTGTTTACCCAATAATGTTACAAGTATAGCATTTTATATATTTTTCTCATCCCTTTCATTGTACTTATCAAGAATGGACAATAGCTTCATATCGACCATCATCAACATATAATGAGTGGGATCCATTGACCTAAACAGCCATTGAAAAGGTGAGGTGGGTTTATCAATTCTATTGAAATAACATTGTAGGAATTGTGCTTTATACTTGTTCCATCCACTTGATTGCACTTATTGACAATGGACCATAGCTTCATATGGATCAATATATACTACGGAGTTTTAAGTGCAGAATTTATGAGTTCTATATGAAACTTTAGTGATTCTTTAAAGAAAATTATAGGTACTCATAAAAAAAAGTGAAAATGAAAATTTTATAAAAAAAAATGTATTAGTCATAAATGAATTTATGGGCCATTTTAGAAATCCCAATTGAGAGGTAAGGTTTCAGGCAAGGAAGGGTTATGGGTCCAATTAAGTGACAATGGCAATTTTGATTAACTAGTGTGGCACATATTAGGAACAAAACCCGTTGTGTATCACAATTCCTCCCAAGAAGAAATACTTGATATGTGTAATCAAGGGAAAGACCTGAATGCTATTTGAATTTCTAGCACTTGTGCATAAGTTGGTGTGCCTTGAAAATTATCATGATTAAGTATTTTCTTTGAATTCTCTAGTTCCCTCATCTTTAAAAAAACTGAAATTGAATTGAAGATGATCGTGAGATGAACTCTAATTCATCTCATATCTCATCAATAACAAAATTTAAATTGAAGATGGATGCAAGAGAAACTAGTGAAGATTGAAGTAGTTATTGTTATGTAACTTCCCATGTCATTGGCAACACTAAGAGAAATTCTATGTGAGTGCACCAACTTTGAGATTAGTGAAATTGGGGATTTGAGACAGGATGTAACACATGAACTCACTAGATGAGATAGTTTCAAAAAACACTCCATCTCCAGCTGAGATTGGTGTAGTTTCTCCACAATCACTTCTAGAATCAAGTGACACTTCTCCTTGCTGTGATTCTTCACTAAGTCCTATTATAGTGCAGAACCTTAAATTCCAAAACTTCTAAAAAATGGTATTCTTTGTACCTTCTACATGGACCAAAGGAAAAGGAGACTTGACAAGGCTCAAAAGAAGAGGGAAAGACAACAGGTATAGAATAAGCCCTTCTCATTATTTGAACATCTTGGATTATTTAAATAAACTTGAACATTTTGAGTAGCTTAATGGGGATAGCACTAAGAAACCTATTCAAGAGAGCAATGCGTTTAGCCACATGAGCACTTATTTATTGAAGGTTAGCATGGGGTTTCTTGAGTATATGATTGAAGAAAAATTATACAAGAAATGTGCTAGGTATATAAATTCTTGCAAGTCAACTTGGGAAGGGAAGGACAAGTACATTGGAGAAGGCTTGACAATGAGTGAGCTCAAGCAAAAGAAGGAGAACAATCAAAGATAAATTGAATCACAAGTGTCCATATTTTGAGATGATGGATAATGTTTGGAGGATGTGCTAACATTTCTTCTCCTTCAGTTGTAAGTTTGGGTGTGGATAATTTTTTAATTATGGACAAAGATGATGGAATGGGAGTTATCAATGAGGACAAGGAAATGATAGGAGATGATATTCCTTTGTCATCAAGAATAAAATTCCTAGTACTCAAGACCCATATGTTCTACTTTTGCAAGGATAGAAGAACCAACCATAGGATCAACTTGTAGAAGGGGAGATTAGATCTTATTCCTACATTACACCTAATAGATTGTATTTAAAATTTGACAGGTCACAAGGGCATTTGGAGTATGTTCCCCAACCATAAGCTCATTCATAATCCAAGTAGGTTTCTACATCATATTTACCTCATGAGATTCCATCAGAAAGAGCCACACCAACCAAGGAGGAATTGCAATGACCAAAAGCACCAATTGAAGAGGAAGGAACAAGAGACAAAGAAGAGCATGATAAGGATAGAAAATTGGAATGTAAATCCCACAAAAGGAAAAGTGCATTGAGAGGGAAGATAACATCCTCACTCACTCTTTCTATATTTTTGCTAGATCTTTCCAACCATACAAAACTCAAGAGTGAATCATTGGAAGTAATGATAAGATGTAGATTGGCCAAGATTGAAGCACAATAGAATACTAAGACAGAGAAAAATTATGTGAAAATAGAAGTGGAGAAGAGACGTATAAGAAAATGAGGTCAAAGGTAGAGAAATTAAGAATAAAGGAGTGGTCTTGCACAATCAAAACAATTCCACTTGATGACCTTATAATTAGCAAGGTCTAGAAAGACACCGAAGGATAAAAATTATAAAAATTATGTTGAATAAGATAGACTCCTGACCTATTAATAGTCACACCATTGATCCCAATTCCCCACACTTGATTAAAACCCTTGCAATTCCAATTCCAATTCCAATTCTAATAATACCAATCTTAATTAGAGAGATTCTATAACACACCAAGATTTCAATGTAGGGTAGATTTTCAAATCTTTGTAACATAGAGATGCACTTGTAACAAAGGAATGTATTTTATACTTATATTTTGTTTTATCATAGGTTTCACTTGATGTTTGAAATTGAGCTCTATCTCTATGGTATAACCCTTAAAACTCAAGCAATTCAAGCACACTAAACCATCATTCAAGGTTTTGCTCCCATTGTTCACTTGGGGATTGGGAGTTTTGTCAAGGTCTTACTTGTGGTTTTGCTCAAGGAGTGGTTTGGTCAATGGTTTGATTGGGTTTTTCTTAGCTCTAGTGGGGTTTAGTTTGGAGTTGGTGTTTCCACTTTGTTTTTTTTTCTGCAACTAAATCTACTCAATCTCCTCTCCTCTCACTTCTCTCTACCGTATTTTGCTCTCTTCTCTCTTTTCTTTGAGACCAAGAGTATTTGTACTCAATCCACTCTCTTTCCTTCTCCTTCAAATCAATCTCCTTCCCTCCCTTCTCTTGTTATCTTTCTGATTCTCCTCTAGTCTCCTTCAAAACATAACTTGCACTCAATCTTCTCTCTCCTCCCTTCTCTCTTTTAGATTCTCTTCTCTTGTGAGAATTATGTGTAAATTTTATAGTGAACAATCCCTTGTAAGAACTCTATGGAAATGGCACAATCAATGATCCCTTGTGAGGATGTCAGAATTCCTTGAAAGATCCTTGTAAGAATGTGGATTTAATTGAAAGCAACTATGAATGAACTTAATGCACCTAAATTTTCTCATAGTTTCTTAGAGAGAATCTATATTCTGTCCATAAAAATTGATATTCTTTCAAGAACAAATTGATATTCATTCAATAGAGAAATTAAATTAATTCAATCAAGAATCAATGTTCATCAACAAGACTACAAACTTCAAAAAAGACAGAATTTATACTTTTCATACAAGGATTTAATCTTTTCTTAGCACACATTGTTTAGATTGACAGCATCTTGTGAAGCATCTTGTGAGGCACACTGCTAACCAACCAATGACTTCAAAATTTATGTGAAGCTTTATTAAGGATTCAAACCCACCAGCTTATTGGTTGTAGGTAATACAAATTTGTATCATTGCTTCTTTGGTTTCCTCTCTAGTGTACATTCTTAGGGGAACAATTACCTTATGTTCATCCTGTCCATTTAATTCACATGTAAACTGTATTTCCTCTTCCTTTTCTTCTACCTACGTATTGGACCTATTTATTCAAAAGTATGCAATATGATGTAACAACTCATCCATTTCATCAAATATAAAATTTTATTCCTACTTTTCAGTTGCACTCTTAGCTCCCACAATGAATGCCATTGATTATTTAACACTCTTATCCATTGGGGTTGGGTTTGGATCTATTACACTTGTTAAGCAAGTGGACTCTCACAATACATTTATTGAAATCCATTTTATCCTTTGTGTGGGACTATTTGAATGAGGGTATCAAATAACTCATGTGCACATAACCCAAGTTGCTTAGTAGGTACTATGGTGCTCAAAAAATTTTAGGCACTATTAATTCATGTCAACTCACAATAATAACTTCTTAATATGTTGTGATAAGACCGCAACATCCCTATAATAAACACCAATGGCAAAACCAAAGTTGGCATACACCAAACTTGTAACTCATAAACACCTTGTTAGTATGTAATAGATGATGGGACTCATAGAATTCACACTCAACACTCACAACATCAAAGACCACGGACCTCAAGAGAAATGAAGTATTCTTTGCATATCATCACATACCAATTGCACATTGATGGAATAGGAACCTTTCTTACTTAACTAAATTTCCTACTTTGGGTTAGGAACCTTTCTCACTTAAAAAAACTTCCCACTTTGGGTTTCTACAGTAAAGACAATAATATCCCATCCACCAATTCCACACACCTCTAAAAAAATTTCAATGCAAAAAAATTTAAAATTCTAATGCTCTCCTCTTTGTCACGCCAGGCAACATTTTCTTGAGAAAGGATACAATAGTTGTCATGATTTTTTTTGTAAATTTGTTGTAGATTCTAAAATAATCTTACATAAATTGGTACTCCTTGCCACACACACTCCATTTCCATTGTGCTCATATCACCAATTGAATACACACAAGGGTTTGAACATTTCCAAAATCTTTGTTTGAATACATCATGGTCTCTAATGAGTTCAAGTAAACAATAAAAGGATTGAACATCCATCTGAATTAGCTATCTAAACAAATGGGGATCAAGATCAATAAAAGAATTGACAAGAAAAATCAGTACTATGATGGATGATATTTCTTTCTAACAAGTATCTTTTAGAATGTACCAAATACCACACTCTTAATTAGTTTTTTGTCTTCCATGTCAATTATCGTTACTTCATGTTTCATCTAATTTTCCTAAAGACCACTCCTCCAATCTCTCCTCATCCACCCCCCACTAAAGAAATTCAATTTCATGTTCCCTATCCACCTATAAAATCTGCTTCCATATGCATATCTTAATTTCCTTCTTTAGTATTTGCACGTGCCACAAAGCAACATCTTATGCTTTGGTAACAAAAGAGAATCTCACATAAGAGAGAAACTCTCATAAGAAATGAAGACACCCAAGAAATGTCAAGGTGAACTTGTTTCCCACCCCAAACTCTTTCTTTCACTACTTGAGCTTTTGTACTAGGACATTTCAAAAAAGAAAAAAATTTCACTTCATAAAATATGACATTTGTACTCCATCTTGCAAAGTCAAGATGGACCCATTATTAATAACCTTAATTAAACTCTATGGGTTAATTAAGACTTAATGAGTAGCATCCTTTGACCTGAACTAATATATGTACATTCAATACTCTCAAAATGTAGTCATTTTGTATTGTGTACTATACTAAACTATAGCAATATATGTACAATTTGAGAATATATCTCAAAGTTTGATTTCATATCTCCAAGTCTAGTTCATCCCACTTGACTTAATAAATAAATATAGAAGTTAAGAAAAAATATGCATTTTCCAAGGAGAGCCATCAATAATATGGAAATTATCTTGGAGGCAAGAAAATTTTGTCACATATTACATTTGTTTTATCTTGAAAGATATAAGACGAGCACTATATCTAGCACCACAATAAGAATTCAAAAATGATTAATTTGGATGCTCGAAAATTGAGCACTTGGGATTTTTGAAAACATCTCTTGCAGTAATGTTGACAAACAATGTTATGGAGTATAGTTTTCAACTACCAAAATACTGGAATCCTTGCTAAATAGACATATGGTCTGTTTGGCTACAACAGCTTGTTTAATCCAACCACTTGCCAAAACTTTATTCATTCCAAACACAATGCTTGAAATGTATTGGAACACTCTTAGTCCAAGAAATTTATTAACTCAAGATATTTATTCAAAGAATTTCACAAAGTATAGGTTTCTTCCCAGCTGTGTGAAGTATAATGTCTCTTCTCTCACTTCTAATCAATTTTGAAAAAATTATTCTTTGATTATCCGAAACTATTAACAAGCCTTCCCTGTGTCAATCTCACTTAAAAAGAACTAGCTAGAATTTGCTCTCAAAATCTTGATTTGTAACTTGTAGATCAAATAGACCTCCTTGAAATTCTCCTTTCTTTACTTGATAAGGTGATCAAGAACCTTTTCTATCAAAACCAAATTTTCTTCAAGCATCCAATAGATTTAGAACTTCTTCCCTTTCAAACTCTCCTTACTGAAATCTTGAAATCCTTTTCACAATCAATCTCCATTCAAGTGATTGAGAAACCTTAAATCTTAAAACCCTTCACCTTCTATCCTTATCAATCAATGAGTTTCAAACTCTTCAATCTTCTTTTTCTTCCTAACTTCCTCAAATTTCCTCTTCTCTTTCTCATGTAATAATCCTCTCCAACAATAATCCTCCTTAATCCTCCGTCATGATGTTGCGATGTTGGTATCATAGCAAAGCTCCACTTTGATGGTCTACTCTACTCCAATGGTGTGCTCCAATCTGATTGTCATGTTGTCATGGTGCCATCCCCAAGTCCTTATCCAATGGTCTTCTTTAGATGGTTTTAACTTTTACTATAGATCTTCAAATGTGACAAATATACTCTCTAAGGAAACCCCTTGGCAAGACGCTTCCAACAAGATAAAGCACACCCCATTTGGACTAGTACTCAAAGAGATATTGGCCTTGAAATGTATATTCCACCTTGAAGATCTCTATTTTACCAAAAGATACTTCTTTCTCAAATGCATCACCACTACATTCACTATAGACGCTTATAAAGACTATATAGAACCCTGATCAAGTTTTTTTAGTGAGTAAGCAGCCTATTTCTTGACAACAGTTGGCAATGGTCCTTGAGGAGATGAGTAAAATATATTCAAAGGTTTCAAATGTAGATTTTATGGGTTCTTTACTGTACTTTAGCGATTCCATAAATAATTATATGGATACCAAAAAAATGAGATGTTCAAAAATAAAAAATTTGTAAAATTTTGATAAGTACCAATTGAATTTACAAGAGTTTTATTTATCCTAAAAGGATTATGGGAGGGAGGTTTACAAATTGGATTAGGTAAAAACCTTAATTTGTACTAATCAATGGGGTACATGCCGGGGACAAAAGTGAACAAAAAATATACCATTTATCACAAAAAGAAACCAAAATATCCCATTTTTAGGAGAACAAATACTTCTACAAGACTTGAGTCTCCTCTTGCTTATGCTCAAGCATTAACTTGTTTCACTTCATAATCAACAACCTCTCAAAGTTTTGTTTGATTTTATGGGTTGATAATTGTTGAATTTTATAGTTTCTTTGTCAAACAAGAAACAAAATTTTTGCGGATAATGATGATCTTGGATGCTAAGTAGAGGTTGTGTGAACTCTTAGCGTGCATCAAGTTTGAGAGAAATTTGGAAGACATCAACCTTGAGAGAAATTTAGAGTGAGTTTAATTTGAGAGATTTAGAAAACCAAGAGTTTGAATTTATTTGAAATGATTCTACGTACACACTTTCCATTTAAGCTCATAGTTCTTTCTCCTCTCTCACTATCTCACTTCTCCTTATCTCCACTCCCATAGGGTTTTATCGAGTACAAGGGGATTTGTTAGGGTGCTAAGGGTACATTGCAAGACTCCAAAGCTATTAGTCATGATTTTCATGACATGTAGCTTTTAAAATAATTACGGGTTACAAATTTAAGAAATATTTGTGGAGCCATAATTTTTGTAAACTCATAATATTTTATCACTATTGGGTCTTACATGTTCGAGAATCCTCTTACCTACTACATGTATAAATATTTTATATTAAAGACAATTTATGTGTACCCATACAATTATTTAATGGATCTTTAAGATTTCAAATGCATTATTGCATTCTCAATTACATGATGGGGTCTTCTCTTCCTTCTTGTCCTCCCATCCCATGTGGTTGCCGTTCTTCTCAATGATTGTTGTTCAAATCCTATTTGGTTTGTAATGGGGTAGATTCTTAAAATCCTCAAAGTGGTGATGTCACTTGTTCCAGAAAGTCCTTGGTCAAAGCTCATATTAGGGGGTTTTAGAAATATTTTTACAAAGCTTTGTATATTTTCATATAAATTTTTACAAAGTGTCAACAAAATAAGTATGGGGTTCAAGTGAGAGGAGGAAAGAGACCCATTCTGGAATTCTGTCCAAGTTCATTACTATTAGCAAACTCCATAATAGGTGATTTGTATGAAATAAGGGATATGAAGTTTTTTTGTTGGCACAGTGTGAAACATTAATTGAAAATTAGTGTTAATGAAGTGCCTGATTTAATTTGAATCTAATTGCAAGCCACCAAAGTAGGAGATATTTCTTCTCTAGATCAAGAAATTGATTGGCGGTGGGAAAGATGGGGAGTGTAATTTAGTTGAAGTGCAATCCAATTTCCATAATTTCCTTGCTTGAAAGGGTCTCGCTACCAATGTGAATTCATATCAATCAATTTATTAGCTTGAATGTAGTATTCTTGGTCTATAGAGTGTGGATTTACTTGCTTGAGTGGTCTCTCTACATTTTAGAGAGTGTGAATTTATATTGATTCATTTTTCTCAAAGAATCTCTTGTGAGTGTTCACTCTATAGAGAATGTGAAAAGAGTGTGAATTTATGGTGATATTATTTTTTGAGTGGATTTGAGAATTGAGAAAAATAGATTAGAACATCTCAAGAGGTAGCACTTGTGGATACTAACCAAAAACATTAGGAAATTTATACAATAGATTATCCAATTAAATTTGGAAATAATGTTGGATGAACTAGAAAATGAAGAGTGAGATTTTGATATGCTAGAACTATTGATTAGTGGGTTGGAGTGTGCACATAGGCATAGGTACTAAAAACCTAGAGTTACATACCCTCATAGTGGGGTGTTTGTGATTAAATATTTTAGAGGCCTAGATGTGAAGGCATTCCACTAGCTAACTAGAATGGACATTGATTCTTTTTCAATATTAGTACATTTGATAAAGGCTCATAGTATATTCAAAAGTACTACTGATAGGAGAAAACACTTGTGTGGATCCAAGTAGCTCTCACTCTTAATAGATTTGGGCATCACGGTAAGGGAGCTTGTGTTGTAAGTGAGTTAAACATTTTGGGCATAAGTGCAAGTTCAACAATTGCCTTTAAAGATCAAGTCATGATAGCCATATTAATTTGATGAGTGGTCAAGTGGCATGGACTGAGCATGAGGAGAGAAGAAGAATATCATCAGATTTTGCACACAATGGTTTCCTTGGTTGAGTAGGTTTGGTAGATGGAACTGTTTTTCCTCTAGCAACTCAACCTACTATGGATGGAGAAATATATTTCAGCCAAAAGTGCTCCTATTCCAAAAATGGCTGAGTGATTTGTGACAATAATAGGCAAATAAATACATTTCATAGGAGGAAAGTGTTCAATATCTAATTCTTCATTTGTCAATCAATAAGATTTTGTGCACCTTCTTGTTTTGATTTGATTATTTGCAATGCTTTGATTCAAATTTTGGTTTTTTTATTTTCAAGAATGCCAAGGTCATGTCACAACATGATGTTTGCAAAAATCATCATTATGGAGTGATTTGAACCGAAGAGGAGGATGTCTTAGTTTTGAGGCCAAAGAGTACTATTTTAGGTGATTCTAGTTATGTATGCATGCATCACCTAGTCCACATCTTCAAGCAAGCCTAAATGGAGGACATGCAAGATTTCAACAAATATTTTGCAAAGGCAAGGGTGATAAATGAGCATTGTATAGGAGTATTGAAAGCTAGATGGCATTCTCTTTGGGAGTTGAGAGTGCAACTTAAAGATAATAATAGAAATGAATATTTTTAAAGTGGGTTTTAGTTTGTATTATTTTACATAACTTTTGTATCAATAGGTATAATGTTTGGTTAGAAGATGATGGTGGATTTACCAAGGAAATTCCCACAGATAAAAAAATTTCTCTCAGTAGAATGGAGCTTGATAGAGAGGAAAGTAGGTCAAGGGTGATGCAACAATGCCTTGCTCATCATCTCAAGGATATAGAATAAGAATATGTTCCTTTTGTAATGAAAATATCCTTTATGATAAGCACCAAGTCCTTCTCTTATTCTACTTCATGATCTGGTATTCTTTGGAGAATGTTAAGCACTAGTCTTGTTCCCATGCATGAACCTGTTTTATTTGCAAAATAGTATTGCATGAATTCCATTTGGTATTTCAAGTTTTTTATTGGTTAGTTGCTGCCCATTGACACCCATTGACAAATGTTGCCACCCATTGATGCCCTAGAAAAGGCCATGGTCTATCCATCACTGTCGGTTAATGCTGTGAGTGGATATTAGAAGGCACTAAGTGAAGCCCAATATACAAATGGAAAGGCACTGGTTGGTAGGCTGGCACCAATTGACCCCTAGCATGGATGGGAAAAGGTGCAAGTAGACACTAGCTGCCACCCTATGAAGATGGAAAAAGGTTTCCAATTTAAGGTTGGTGCCTTATTGCCACTTAATGTGGTGTGTTTAGGTTTAGGACAAAATGTTGGCACCTATTGCTGCATAATGTCACCAGGTGATGCCCATTCTTAAGGCAAAATTTTGGGTACATCAGTTGACAACATGTTGTGTTGCATGTTGCCATTGGTTGCCACTCAAAATTCAGTAGATTTTTCCAGAATTTGGGTTCTTTTGTGGTGAAATGTGATTTTTTCCCAGCAAAATATAGATTTAGGATTTCATTTGAGTGGCTATATAAACCCACACCTGCTGCAAAGAAGTCACCATTTTGCACATTCTTGGAGAGCAATTCAGATTTGGAAAGAAGATGGCAATTCTATTTTTTTGAAGAGACTTTGTGTTTGAAGCCTAAACAATTTTGTGTTTTTGAAGGAAGACTGCCATTCAAATCAAAGGAGTGTGCCATTTGAGAGAGCATCTTAAAAATAAAAGGAGAGTAAAAGAAGGAGTGCAGTTTGAGAGGGATTCTAGAGAGACTTGTTGCTATTCAGGAGCAGCAGAAGTGCCATTTGGGAGAGGTTTGGGAGAGAAAGGAAGATTGAGAGGTTTGGGAGAGAAAGAGAATTGAGTGAGAGAAAGCTTGGCAGGAGAGCAAGTGAGAGGAATGAAAATTTTGAAAGAGATAAAAGCAAGTTTAGAGGTGCAGACAAAATTTCCCATGGCAAAAATTCAAGATATGAGAAGATTTTTGATGGTGAAGACATGATCAATACTCAAGAAGGGGATTGGTGAATTGGTGTTCACACAATTCAACACCCACATACCTTCATAAAATGGTCTTGGATGGATAAACAACAAGTTTGAACTCTAGATCAACCTCCTTGGAATCAAGGAGGTTGATCTAGATGTTCTTTGCCTAGAAATAACCCTTGGGCTACACTACCCTCGGTAAGAGGTACTATCTTCTCCCATTCTCCTCTCTTTCTTTCTTTCTTTTTTGTTTTCAAACCCCACTTGGGTTCTTCCTCATGTTTTTTGAGTCAAATCATCAGTGCCTATGGGCGTCATGGTGCCAACCTATGTTGCTTGCCCTATCTTGTAGCATCTACAAGCATATCTTGGCCTATCCCACAATGTCTCCATGTTTTGCCCTATGTCATCTAGCCTAAACCCTAAACTCCTACATTGGTTGCCCAACGCCTTTTCCTATCCCGCATTGTTGATGTGCATCACTTGGCATCTTCTAGGTTTTTCCTTTTTGCTTGCCCTATCCTGTAGTGTTAATGGGTGGCTTTTGGCAGTTTTGGGTGTTGTTCCTCTGTACCTTGGCACCCATGGGTGACTTTCCATGACATCTCATGTTATTTTCTACTATTTGAAAGCATCACTGGGCGACATCCAATGGCTTCCTTAATGAACTTACATGCTTACACTTGGTTGTTTGGGACTTTTCTAGGTACTTGCATGTATAGAGTTTTGTGCGTTCTCGAGACAAGAATTCTTGTACAAGGTCAGTTAATGGGAGACAGTTTTGGATGACAATGGATATAATTCAAGATGCACTTGCGATACCAAGAGGGAAGACTTGTTTTTCAACTCTTGTTGAGATTGTTTTTCAATTGCTTTCCAATAGACTTCTTTCTCAACTCCTGAGTTTCTTTGTATGATTTCATATACCTCAGCCATTTCTTGTACAGTCTATCACCTGGCATAGAAGTATGAAATCCTTGCACCTTCCAAACCAGAAATGTGGCCATGAAACTAAAAGTAGTGGATTTTTGGATGTGCTTTTTTCAATTCCCACCACGAATCTGTGCCAAATGCTTAGGGTCTTCCAAATAATCCAATATTTGGCCATAATGGTGCAATGCCATGCAAAACCATTTGTACTTTTTTGTTTTGCTAGGCACAAAAGAAGCCATCCTAAACAATTCTCCAAACTTCCATAATAATTGTTTTGGTTGCAAATCCAAATGTGAGTCTAAAGGTCTTGGTTTTGGATCCAAATGTGAGCCTGCACTGCAATCAGGTACTTGAATTTTCATTGCACTTTTGGAGTAAAATTTCTTGACCCTCAATCAATTTCTTGGTTGCAGCAGGGCGGCAGGGATCATTTTCCATAACTTGCTATCTCACTTGCCACACTAATCTATTGAAAAGAACCACCACACCAATTTGAAACTACTAAACCCACAGTTTAGTTTACTGATAAGAGCATTCACACACCACTAGCACACTAATGGTGAAATTGAGTTTGAATAGTTGAGGTCTGCATGTTTTGGAGCAGATGGTATCTGCCAAAAATTTCATGAATCACCCTCCAAAAAGTATGGCAACCCTATCAAGAAGCCCCATTACCTCTTTTGACTAACAGATATTTTGAAACGGCACACCTAAACATCTGTAATATCTTGCTTGATGTTTATAAATGAACGCAACTTGCACTAAATATCCGTTTGCACCATTTTAGGGGGGTTCATTTGTTAGCACTTCATCCCGTCACAAAGTTCACTAAAAATAGTAACAAGTTTGTTATTTATTTATCATGTAAACATCCGGCAAATCTATTGTTACTTCATCACGATGAAGCATATGACTCTTATATCCGAGTGGATCGGCAAATGGTTTTGTATTGTGTTTTTTCCAGAATATGCAAGCCCAATAATATGGCACTACGTTTTTCTTGGTCGCTTGGGACGGTTAAGCCTTGTGTTCTTTTTTACTTTTGCAGTTTTTTGTGCTTTGTATTACTCCTTTCCCCTTTCCTTCTCGGGAGGTATATATATATATCTCGAGTTGATTAAACGAAACGATTAAACTATTTGCTGGTGCTAGGAGGTGATCAGTTGAACATACGTTAGGTCTCAGAAATCCTATCCATGTAATTTACGGAATTACTGAACGTTGTGGCCTTTCCAGAGCATGGCCAGCTGTAGTGCTTCATGGCGAGAAGTCCGAGTCTCTTGTGTTTTGCTTGGAATTCCGATATAAACTCCATACAGTTCTTGGACCTTCTTAAAGCATGGGGCTTAACCAATCATCTACGCAATGAGGTGACGATTATGTTGAAGTTGAAAATGAATCCTAGTTACTCTTGTGCAAGTTAACTTTGTCGAATTTTCGGTGAACTGTACCTTTCATATATTTAACATCCCTTCTGAAACATAACTTGAACAAGATTACCATATTACCTTCGACATAAGTGGTTGCAACAAAACAAATTTTGTGCATGGATGTCAGGTTTTCTTAATAAAATTGCTGGCAATTTTTTACTCTGCTCCAAACAAAACAATGTTTTTGCTGTAATATCTCATGCACGATTGTTTATTAGAGTTATGCAAACAGCAATAACACCTTGGATTAGAATAATCACTTTATCATTCTATACTGAATTGACTTGAATCACTTGCTCAAGAAAAACCACTAGGAAAACTTGAATTACTTGCTCAAGAAATTGCAACTCTATACACAATTGACTTGAATATCAATTGCCGTATATATGACATCGATATCGATGTCATAATACGACACATCTGGCGGTTTAATCCGTTATCCGGTAATTAGCGTTCAATATAATATATCCAATTTCATGAACAAGTCTGACGTATAGTAATGAGCTCCTAAACACTGGACTGACAAATTTTATGATTAAAATCTTAGATGTAATATAGTCTGCAATTAAAACGTTGTTCAATACCAAGCGTGAAAGAATTACATGCATATTCGTGTTCCATGTCAAGCGTGAAAGAATGTCATAGAGCATCCAGAAGTCATACCAAAATAAAGGAACACTAAGTGATTTATTTCCCTTGAATCGTGTCAAATCGGTATCGTAAGAAGAAAACTTTGCGCATTTCTTTACTTTAGAAAAAAATTTTAGGACATTGTAAAAATAATAAATTTGTTTAAACTCTTGTGGTACTTCTCCACCAAAATCTTTGAATCTCGGACAAAACACATATCCGCACATTGCGTAACAAGGTACAACCCATATTTCATAGAGTTATCATACGTTGGTCAAACTTATCAAAGAGTTTGACTACGTTAATCCATTTGATTAATCTAAATAACCTTTGCTACGTCTATGTAGAGTACTACGATTAATCAATCAATCGACTCTAGTGTGGATAAATGTATAACACATCACTATTCTACTTCAACATATGGACTCAGTTCAGAAGATGAAGACTGCGAGGTGCATCATTTTATTTACACAATCCATACAGATAACAATATGCAATGATGACTGTTAAAAGGTCAACTTAAGTAGAATTCAATGAAGTAGACGTGAACTTGCATCAAGACTTGACATGTTAATAAGGGAACTTGAAAGTCTACCACGGGCCATCACAATTTTGGGTACTTTCTTAGGATGACATATAATAATTGAGGAAAGGTAACAAGCACTAATAAAATATTCAGTAGAGAAGTAAAATGAAAAGATTCTCTTTATCATAAAACAAGTATTATAAAATATACATGAACTTATAAAACCGTAGAAATTGAAGAAGAGAAAATTGGACAGAGACTTGCGCATTGTGGTGCTTTACTATTAAGATGGAGACTCGAGGTACTACGGTATATCCCTTTCAATTTGTCATGATAAGCTTAGTTTAGCCAAGATATATAGATGCTACCAATTTTAGATGACTCCCAAGAATCAACATCACTAATTTGAAAATTGATGTATTCACTTAGTACTCTTCTTTTAAATATCTAGCTTGGTAGAAAGAACTAAGAATTCTTGGATAAACCAACTTTAAGCCTTTCTAAAATCCAAAGATGATCCACTTATGTTAATCATTTACTTATGTTAGATTCAAGAAAATAGTAAATGCTGAAAATTTCCATAAGCTAGAATAATCTTTTGATAAAAGAAGAATTTTTTTTCTTAGAAACCTTAATTACTTTGGTAATTAGAAATTTTCATGCATAAGAATTTAGTAAATGCATGTACAAGAGACGAGGAGATACTCAATGTTCTTCACATACAAATCTTTCTCTTGTTAAATTCTATGATGAGTAGTGACTTGAGTCTTGGAGATGCCTTAGATTGGAGGAGTATTATAGAGATAAATTCAAGTATTCTTAATCAATTGTGTGTTACCTTAAAATTTAGGAGAGGCTCAACCCAAATGATTTCTAGATTAGCTTATAAATAATATATTCATATTTATAAAATTCTTATCCTTGAACTCTATGACAATTAAGGTGGATCTCAATGAGCTATCGACTTGCAAACTCTTATCAGTATCCTTATTCTTAAACTAGTTCTTCATATATATATATATATATATATATATATATATATATATATATATATGCTTGTTTTGAGTATAGCAAGGTTTTCTTATGGAGTAAGATTTCTAGGAGTGCAGCTCTACAATGTCATATTGTGGTTTGCCTAGTGAGTGAAATAGTAGAAGTATATGCATTCTATTCTGTTGTATATGATGCAATTGATCTTCGAAGATCATTACCATGTAAGCAGTCTTGGTACATTCAAATGATTGGTCATGTGAATTATAATTTTGTCCTTATCTAAGGCTCTGATGTATACAGGTGGTTGAGGCTTGATAGAGAACAATGTTTTTAATCTTGGAAGTCTTGAGGAGGACTAGAATGCAAAAGCTAGAGCATCCAAGTTGCAAGTCTTGAGTGGTAGAAGAGCATCTGAGCTAGAGCATCTAACGGTGAGTTTTATAAAGAGATGTCTCATGCTCCTAATGTACCTCTTCCAAACCCTGCACTCATTAGGCTTCAGATTATCCATTATGGTCACTTTTGTGCTTGGATGGTAGGTCATTTTGGTCTTATATTCATGACATTGGTAATGTGGAATCCAGATCCTATTATTCTCCTTATGTTAGTTTATAGCAAAGTCTTGGATTTAACCATTTACATCCTTTTATAGGAGGAGAGGGCCCAAAAAGTTTGCTCAAGGCTTTGGAGGTGGAGTTTGGAGGTGTATGTATCCAAAGGAGGAGTTTTCAAGTGTCCAAAGTGCAGGGAATTGTCTCCCACCATGTTGAGTCTAGGATTTTAGACATTTTAGAGAGTTGAGAAGCCATTTGGAAAGAAAAGACCACCATTGGAGAGAGTAGTCAACAAGATATAATAAAATGGCCAAATTATGATATTTGAATGATCGACGCTCATTATATAATCTTGAAGCAAAGGACTCTAATCTGTACCCAAGAAAATCCTTGGAAAATTCTACAATAGCTTTTTATGATTTATCAATGTGGTTTTACACAAAATGCTAGTTGTGGCATGCTCAAGAATCTCTACATTTGAATCAATTTCAAACTTAATATGACCAATTGAAATTGGGTGACTTGAAACCAAGGTGTTTGAGTTGAGATTATGATTTGATTTGAGGCTTGAACTATATCTAAGGCTTTGGTTCAAATCAACCTTTGGAATTTGGCAACAATATTATTGGTATGATTTTGTACTTTTGTGTGAAATTTAGTGTGAAATACTCAAATAGAAAGATTTAAGTCTTAGATCAAGTATAATTAGGTCTATAGAGATCAAATGCTAGCTTGAGTATTTATCCATATCTAGGGATTGGTTTAGAATCCATAAACCAAACTTCATAAGATTTAGAGAAGTGCATGCACAACTAGTTTGTTAAGTTTGGTCTAATTAGAGTTTACATACAATGAGATCTTTCATATCAAACTTTAATTAAATCATTATCATAAGTGCTAATAAATTTGTTCTAATTAAACTTACAATTGATTATAAAATTTTACATTTAGAGTCATGCTTGAATTATTTTAAGCTTGCTAGAGTGTTCTTGATACTTACTTAAACACTTGAGCTAAAATTCTTGGAAAATTTTACCAAGAACCAAGAGTGGATTCTTGATTAGGGATTCTTAATTAGGGTTTGAACCAAAAAAACTAGGCTAAATTTAGGACATTGTCAAGGGAGCTATGGTGTTCAGATTGAGATATATTACTAATCAATGGAAAGCTTATTTTGAAACCTATAAAATAGATTCTAGAAGATAGATTTGGAGCTTTTGTGAGAAGTTGTCTTAGTCCAAGCCTTGGAAAATGTCTTTTACAAAAGGCATAGAATCATCCTATTTGGAGTAAAGTTTGTAAGTAGCACTTGGAGTATAAATCAAAAGCATCCCTTGGATAGAGTAAGAATGGTCTACAACACTTTCATACCAAAAGTATGGAAATTTATGGTTTTTTTATTTATGTTTTGATCCTCCTAATGCTTGCATGCTTGATTGTATACCCAATTGGCTTGGATTGGTGTCAAGAATTACAATTATGTTTCCTTCTTTAGGTGTGTTGTGTTCTCCTTGGTGATGCTAAAATTATTGACAAAAATACCAAAAGTGTGTGTCAAAATGGCAAGTTAGGTTGTCCTATTCTTACTCAATAAAAGGAAGTTTGTGAAAGATTGTAGAAATTTTTGAGGGTCGAGATTATAAGTGTGGATATAACCTCTTGCTTATAGATTGTATAGGTAGACACCTCGTGTGTTCCTAAAGAGAACAAGGCAAAGTTAGAAAATGGTTCTCTATTGATTGAAGATATTTTATTCTCTATTTAGGAGTTTATTCCTTAGAAGTTTATTGTTGCTTAGGTTTATCATATCAAACTTTTTTGGGTTCACTAGATTAGTGTGCTTATGATAGCTTAGTGACATCTAGGGTACATGCAGTTTTTATGTTATAATTGAAAAGCACACTAGATTGTATGATGATATTAAAGATAATGGGAAAATCATATATATACTCAACCCCAAGTGCAATATAGCACCTTATGTATATTTATTTCAAGGATGAAAGTTTATATTTTGACTTTCACTAATGAGAGATGAACACTACTTGATATGGTGGTTACCAACTCCTTATAGCTAGAGTCTTTAGCACAAGGAACTACATAGATTGAGGTAGAAATTATCATTTGTACTAGAAATAAGTCTCAAACAAGCTATTTATGCCTTTGTACCCCTAAATATAGAGATTTTTGAATATCTTTATCATCATGTTGATTGTCTCTTGCAACCAACAACACTGTTTTTCAATCAAATTATATATATATATATATTCTTATTGGAGATTAATCATACATTTTAGCACTATAGCTTATTAAGTAGTTACATATTTTAGCTGTTCTCTTGGATAAACTCTCTTGATTTTCACTTGGACCTTTTTTCTTTCTCTTTTCTCTTTTCTCTTTTCTTGCCTTCCTTTTTTTTTCTTTTAACATATATTATTTGGCTTTCTTTCTTTCTTTTTACTACAAGTTCTCTTTAACTTGTTAGTTTGATGTACCAAAAGTTTAAAATATTTTAAATTTAAGATGCTATCTCTATCAAATATGGAGATCTATGTTCCATACTTAGAGGAAACCATAACTATTAACTCATGCATAACATATACATGTACATTATATTAGATACTGAAGCATAATTCATGAAGAAAGAATATATGAAAACCAAATAAGAACACAAGAGCAAGAAAATAAATCCTCAATGGGCAAATAGTAGGTGGGTTTAGCTTTCAAACTCATAGGTACTTATGTTTTTTTTCTATCTTCTTGCTTACTTGTTTTTACATTATAGAAATAGTTTTTGTTCTACTTCATGAAAACTTGGTTATTATGAATGATATATTTCATAGGTTTTATTAGAAATAAATAAATAATATTAATATTTAAATATTATATTTTAAATTAATATTATATTGATATTTTAATAGGTGGTTTGATCTCTTATCATGCATTTTGAATAGAAATTTAAATCAAATAATTAGAAAATGTATATATATATATATATATATATATATATATATATATATATATATATATATATATATATATATATATATATATATATATATAAGATGCTTAGAATACTAGACATCTAATCAATACATTCTATCATAAAACCACTATTTGAGTAATTTATTATCTTAAAATAATAAATCAAAGTCTTTTTAAAATATGATTTTATTGACACTTTAGAATTTTCATTATATCTTTTATGAGAAAGATATTTATAAAAGAATTTCAGGAATTTTTTACTCAAAAAACTGAATTTTTAGTAATGAGAATTTTTCTTTTTGTTCTTCTTCTTTATTCTATATAGTGAAGAGAGGAGATTTTGCTCATAAGAAGGGAAATTCCTTTGTTTGAGAGGCCTTCAATCTAGAGAGACAATGGTTGTAGTCTTTCTTAATGACATGCATTCCTCACACATGCCCATTCTTTTAAATACCTTTGTACTTTTCCTTTGGAAGGAATACATTCAACCAAAGAGGTCTATGATGGCCTTGTCTCTTTTTGAATACTAATATTCACTGCTAAACTGAAGAACTGATTCCAAAGTGGTGACAACCGCATAGGATAACAAGAATAATGGGAAGACCTCCCAAGCCCTACAAGGAAAAGGCCTGAGGGGTAAGATGGGGCTAAGCCACAATAATATTGAGAAGAGGAATCTGCCTTACAACCCCTAAGATATCTAAGCTATGCAAGTCATATGGTCTACAAACAATAGGAGCATCCAAAGAGGCATCACCTAGTGTGATTGCTTTCTTATGGATTACACCAACCAGTGTTCTTTGTAGAGCAATTAACATACTTTGTCTAAAATATAATATGAAATATGAGAATGAGAGTGGTGCCACTTGACGTCTAAAATGATATACCTTCACACACTCCTTGATAAATGTGAAAAAAAGCCACATCCTTTGCTCCATATAAGTCCAAGACTAAAGGAACAAAGAGGGTTACTCATTGCATACTCCTATACTTGGACACCTCACCTATTGCCACTATGCTAGTTGCACATACAAGAGGATGAGTGATCACTCCCTCCAAAATTGTATCATGTGTAGGGTTCTTAACCACAATATCTGCTATTGCCACTTGATCATCTTGGACCAAGTATAACTCTGCCTTGACTTTTACATCTACAAAGCATACCAATGCTCCCTCCAAGCCAAGTATCCACTCCCTTATACCGTGGAAAACACTATATCCTTGATTGCATTATGGGTAGCTATTGTCTATCCTATAAGGAGAAAAGGCGACCGCGTAGGAAAAATGAAGGATGGGAAGACCCCATCAAGCCGTACAAGGGAGAGACAAAAAAGGTAACATGGGGCTAAGCCCCAATAGAGTCTGTATGAGAAATCTGCCCTACCGCACCTAAGATATCCGAGCTATGCAAGTCGTACGGTCTACACACAACTGGAGCATCCGAAGAAACATCACCTAATGTGATTGCTCTCCTATGGATTGCACCAGCCACTGCCCTCTGTAGAGCAATGGATACACGCTGTCTAAAGTAAGCTACAAAGTATGAGAGTGAGAGTGGTACCCCCTGCCGCCTAACATGATAAGCCCTCGCGCACTCCTTGACAAATGTGTCAAATGCCGTGTCCATCGCTCCATATAACTCCAAGGCTAGAGGAACAAAGAGGTGACCTCGCTGCATGCCCCTGTACTTGGAGACCTTGCGACCTGCTGCTGCACTCGCCGCCCATCCAGGGGGATGGGTAATCACTCCCTCCGAAACTGTATCTCGCGTAGGGTCCGTCACCACGACATCCGCTACTGTCACCTGATCATCTCGGACCAAGTATAAGTCTGCCCTGACACGTGTCGTCTGCAACGCATACGAACGCTCCCTCCAAGCCAAGTATCCACTCTCTCGTGCCATAGCAAACACTATGTCTCTAATGGCATCATGGGTAGCTATCCTCTGTCCTCCAAAAGGACACCGTGTCATGTGGACCGCCGCTGCATCTAGTGTAGAACCACACTCACAAGTGAGTAGTGAAGATGCAGATGGGTGGACCAAACCTAGGTGAAACCTCATCGCTGTAGAGAAAGTAGCCGGTGCGAGTCGGAAAGCCCTAATGCATGGTCGAGCTAGGATCCACGAGCCTGCACCCTTGCCGGAGCAAGAGCGTAGACGTGCTCTAGTAGCCTGAGGAATGGACGAGTCAACTAAGAGAGAATGTAGCGTATGCTCACACTGTCGCTCCATCAAGGAAGACTGTAGACCTCTAGTCCAATCTGACGATAGTGAAGCAAACGGTGGAAAACCCTCTCGTGCTCGTGAAGATAGACTATCTCTCGTCTGCCGCAATAACACCTGGAGAGAAAAGGATCCTCCCTCCACCTCTATCACATAAGTCTCCAAAACCGGCCTATCAGCAACCACAAAACGAGATGCAAGTAGGGGTGCCGAGAGAGCCCAACTACCCAAAAACGCTATAGGTGCCATCTCCTCCATAGAAAGCAAGCCAACCCCACCACATGAGATCGGTAGAGCCGTCTGTCTACGTGCCAAATCCCCTGTCACACACTCAAAAGTCCCTGGTCCAATAATATCACCAAAGACTCCCATAATCCTCCTATCAAATGCTCTCAGACGTGATAGGAAGGACGATGAGGGGGGAACTGTACGGATGAGGTAGGATGGTCGACGAGCAATACTGGAAGAGAGTATACCAAATGCCACCTGCGGATCTCCTAGTAATGGAAGGTCATCCACATGGAGAACATCCTCTGCAAGAGCAGCGTCCAAGAAGCGTGTGACAAAATCCTCCGATCCTACTGGCACTCCAAGAACACGAAGTCCCTCTGTGGATGTGATACACCCCTCTGGAAGCTCAAGGTGGGGAGGGATACCTAAAGGGGACCATGCCCTACACTTTGACACCTTGACTCTCAAGCCTACTAGATGTAGCTCGGTAGTCAAGTAGTCAAAGGCCTGCCTAATCTGATCTACAGGGCCTACGATGTGTGTATCATCTGCCAAGGATGGAAATACACAACCTGGCATGGCCAAAGTAGTAGACAGGAGAGCTCTAAAGTGAGCCATGGCAAATAAGGGCCCCCCCAAAGGATCTCCCTGACGTGTACCAACAGCTGACTCCAAGACGGTGACTCCCTCCTGTGAACCACCATGCTGGTAGTAAAGGGAAGCAGGACGGTAATGTCCTATAAGAGGACATTACCTCATATGGCCTATTGCTACATCTTGAGTAGAACCATACTCACAAGTGAGTAGTGAAGATGTAGATGGTAGACCAAACCCAGGCAAAAACCTCATTGATGTAGAGACAGTAGTTTGTGCAAGTTGGAATGCCCTAATGCATAGTTGAGCTTAGATCCAAGAGCATGCACCCTTGCCCAAGCAAGAGCAACAATGTGCTCTAATAGCACAAGGAATGGATGATGTAGAATACCCTATCACATACTCCAATGTCTTTGGTCCAATGATATCAATAAAGACATCTATAATCCTTTTTATCAAAAGCTCTCAAATGTGATAAGAAAGTCGTGAAAAGGGGAACCCTGAAAAGTAGGTAGGTTGGTCTAGAGGCAATACTAGAGGAGAGTATACCAAATGCTATTTGTTGATCTCTTAGTGGAGAGAGGTCATCCATATGAAGAATATCCTCTATAAGAGCTGGATCTAGGAAGTGTGTGATAAAATGCTCTCCTATATCTATCTTTACCCCTTATGAGGTAAAGAGTGGGTGACACACCAACTCTTGAACATGGTCTATCTTGGACTGCTCTAAGAGATCCCACATGGATAAATAAATCTATGCCTGATAAAAGAATAATGAAAGTAACCCTTGATATTACTTTCATGATTTCCAGCGACTACAAATTCACAACCCATTCACATCCCATCTCATACTAGTAAATGCTAACTCTCAAAACATTAAAATCTTGTAAATTCTAATAATTTTCAATCTTATCATCTATATATATGCGATCAGAAATTTCCCTATCATTTTACATTGTCAAATTTGAAAAATACAAGTAGAAGTGAGTAATGTATCGAGATCGAATGCTTACTCCGGAGCGCGATGCAAAAGGACGACTATCGAATTGTCAGGGCAAAGTTCACGCAACCAGCTAACTTTATAAATGGGGCGTAGCCCCATTTTACCTTTTTCGTCTCTCCCTTGTACGGCTTGATGGGGTCTTCCCATCCATTGTGTTCTTTACGCGGTCGCCTTTTTAATCTACTTTATAAAACTGACGGATTGTCGATATGATTCACAAAAGTCCTTGCGAATAGCCCATCGGCGTCCTTCAACAACCTTTCTTTGTCTTCTCAGCCACATTGATTATATCCTAACTAGTATTAGCACCATGCATGATGCACAAGGCAAACAGGACCTGCTTAATCAAATATAATGTCCCTCCCCACCCTTTGTCTCCGTTTCCAAAACCAATTCCAACTGACAGATCTCTCTCCTCGTCCGTCGGTCGTCTCCATTGCCTTAAGGTATCGGCTGTTGTCTTCGTATCCAAAAATAATTCCGTCCAAGGCCTCCCTCCGTTGTCCCCGTTCCACGAACCACTTCTGTCCATCGTCTCCATCCCCTAGGAACCTACCCTAGTAATCTTACTTACATTGAGGAGATTTAATGTAACTTGATTGTCGCCTGTTACTTATTACTACCCTAGTAATAGGCGACAGTCACCTCTTAAAGGTTAGTAAGATTATAAAGTGAGAGAGATTCCATGTAGGGTGAGGTTATAAAGTGTTTCGTTTACGCTGAGTGATAAAAAAGTTCCAGCGGAACAGGGACCAGTGGTAGCAGCGACGCGAACTACTTACCTACAGTTGGAGACAGTCGAGCTCCGGCTATTCTCCAGATCCCGTACCGGAGTCCATGACAGGGAGGATGAGGGTTCCAATTTGACGGACGAAAGAGTTCACACCCGGATCTATACCGGTTTTAAGGAACCGAAGATTAACCAAGGTCTTAGGACCGTAGAAGAGCTTGGACGGAAAGAGTCCGATCCCCTGTGACCGACCGTTTGTAGCGGTCAAGCAGCTTGTCGGGTTGGAGCATGAAGAGGGGGCTCTCGTAGGCTCTCGATGAAGGGGAGTTTAGGAAGGGAGTCTCTCGACTCCTCGAAGGAAGGAAGGAATGAGGATTGCGAAGCTGGAAGCTACAGTACTGTAGGAAATTTTGGGTCTCCGCTAGTACGTAGGGTGTGCTTGACAACGCCAAGACTGGACGAGCGCGAGAGGAAAACTGTTAGATGGGGAACTACTTTGGAAAGTAGATAGATACCATGCAGACTTAGAGATCACTGAGAGGGAGCGCAATAGAGGAGAGGCGAAAGGGGAACACGTACAGTAGTGTCTATGAATGACCATTATGATTCATTATTGCTTTCCAACTTGACTCTGGCAGTTGTACCTGCAGATTTCCTTGCAGAACCGTTGTTCATTTCATACATCCTCATCTATCATAATAGTATCCAGCAAGTTGGTAGCGATTGAAAGCGCCCATGGCTGCAATGGGGTCATGATGAGATGTAAAATCGCATTCTCTTGGGAAACATCTGGCTTGACACTCTTTTGGAAGACAGGGACGACAGCACGGATTGTGATCTGGGTGGAAGACAATTGCTTCGGGACTGACCTTTATCAACATACAGCTTGAGATATCATTGATAAAGAGGCTTTGCTGCTGCGGCTCGTTCGAGCTCTTGATTAGAAACGACAAAGACGCTGTTAAGGGAGGGTCATATTTTGGCGCTCTGCTCTCATTTTCTTAAGTACAGAGTTGTTGTAGAACACAGACCGTGTGAACGCTGGTTGTTGCAACACCCTCAGACTTGAGCTAAATTTGTCAACTGGAAAGCATAATCTTGCCCAGGCTTTTAGCGCATGCTCTTTCCCGGGACAGCATTGACTTGTCTCCTTCTCAACCTGCAGGTGGGCTGAGAGGCAAGGCAGAACTGTTGACTTGAGTCTCCCTTCCACCCTTAAATAGGACCGTCTCGAGCATAGTGTGCAACAGTTTGTACAATGGCCAGTATCCACCTTATGACCGCTAGTGCATCAAGTTCGCTCAACCGGTCTCCATTGAGCTTCAGTATCATAAATTCGGAACAATGTTTTCCTGTCTGCATGACGCCAGGGCAATTCAGGGACCTCACTTCAAAGAATGCTGGGGCTGAATCCAGGTCAGCCAGTCCCAAGTCTCTGCCGACCCAACTGAAAGCGATCAGCATCCGGGAAAATCAATATGGTGGCAAGGCCACCCACAACAAAGCAGCTGAGTTTCGTCGGGATAAAATCAATGGAGTAGAGGACTTTTCTCTATCTCATACAAATTCTGGACTTACTGTCATAGATCACCCCCATGATGTCACTTCCCACACCAGGACTGTCGACAAGTCGCTTGAAGAAATGAAGGACAGCCGCAGGCAGCTTGAGAACTTGGCTGCTCTAAGGCAAGGAAGGATCCTGGGTGAGAGTCAGGTTTTCCGTCAAACATATGTCATTCGATCATATGAAGTGTCCGCTGAGGGGACCACCTCCATCGACACCATTTTGAGTCTATTCCAGGTACTTGGGTGTTGAAGGCTAATAACCCAGATTGACTCGAAAGTATAGTTACGTACAGACGGACAGTTCCGTAATCGTCGCATTATGAAGGCAGTGGCGATTAGTGCTCCTGCATGGTACGTTGTTAGATGACCAAATTGTTGTCCTCTATTATATGCTTCTGTAGTCTTGTGGAAACTAATTATCTGCGAGTAATTTGAATACATGTTGCGTGCAGGAGGTGGCGCTCAATCATGTGTCCCTCTTGGGAATCAGTGGAACTGGCTTCGGTGCTACGAAAGGGATGAATGAAAATCGATTAATTTGGGTGATAACCCGTCTGCACGTCGAGGTTTCCCGTTACCCTACATGGTAAACTCAACCTCTCCTTTACCACCTGCTTCTGGCGGTTGTTGCGTCGCGCTGAGCTTTGGTAACAGAATCACTAGTATCTTTACTGGGATATCTGATTATGGGAACATCCCCCAGAATTCTTATCCAACTTCAGCTTTTATTATAGTCCTCGAGGTAGGTTTCTGAGTAATTTTTAGGTAGTATTCTGAGTAATAGTAGAGAGCACCCGTTTGCTCAACCTTATCTGCGTCTTTCACCAAGATCTACACTAGACGGCCTCGGCATGACTTATACTGGTCGGCTTGAGGACTAACTGCCGATTGAAAGCCGTCCGAGTAATTTGCACCTGCCACATCGACGATTGATGGCGATGCTAAGACCATAAACAGGGGGTTATCTGTACAAAACCGAGAAAAGGATGCAAATAGAGTTAATTGTTTCACTTCAGCTTGGGAGAGACATTATTCCTCTCAAGTCTTCAGACCCAAGTAGCATTTCATTCACAATGGGTGTGGCGTACGACAACTTTGTCCATAAACTAATCCCAATCTAGTAAGCAAGTTCTCAAGTGATTCTTGTTACCATCCAGGCCAGAGGCAGTAGAGATAGATTCTTGGGTGGCGAAATCTGGAAAGAACGGTATGCGCAGAGATTGGCTTCTGCGAGAACACTCCACTGGAAATATAATAGCGAAAGCAACAAGGTATGGGCTAAATGTACATACTTCAAATTCCATTCTTTATAATAATCTGTGTGTGTCGGAACTATATCCTCCAATCATTACTTGTACCGTTTATTCTCAACTGGATATACAGGAGCATGTCTCGAAAAAAGAATTTGCTACCTGTCGAAACATGTCATATGTTTCGACAGGTATTTCTCCTTGGATCTGCCCAGAGCTTACGACGCTCTGACCAGACGCAAGGAGAAATAGTTATCCACATTTTCAAAACCAGACTTGCTACCGGAATCTGACCGGATTTGCTACTTTTCCATCAAAAGCGATGAGCATGTGGTTGCACTCATTCATATTAGTTTTTCGTTTTCACAGCACATGGGCGATGATGCATCAAGACACCCGGAGGCTCGCAAAGCTTCCGGACGTAGTCAGGGCTGAAATTACACCCGTTTTCATCGAGAAGTCTGCCATGGAGGATCTGACCTTTGATCGGATAGTAAAGTTAGACGACCAGGCAGAACATATCAAGTCCAATTTATCTGTAAGGGTGTCTACGTGCCTTCGATCATTCCCTCTTATATGACCTTTGTATCTCGGATGTCAAGTTTATTGTTCTAGAGCTTTGTAGATCTACTTGTGAGGGCCTGAAATTACCCACTCATTCCAAAATGGTCAATGGTGAATCCAGTCATGCAGGAGCGACCTGGACGTGAATCAGCATATCAATAATGTCAAGTATATACGATGGGTGATGGAGGTAGGATCTGGAAACCTCTCATCAGTCATTCAGTGCATTCAAATGCTGACCACCCATATAATGCTCATTCCAAGGTCTTTCAAAGTAAGGCATGCCATCTCTCTGTTTTTGACTACTCTCCGTCTTCCCGTAGGCAGATGCCGAAAGTCAGCTCGTTAGGTTCGAATCACGATCTTCTGCACAATGATTATGTTTTATCTCAGACTTTGAACTGTTAAGTGCGAGACTAATAGTTTGCTTCACTGTTATGAAACGGTAAGCAGAGCGTGCCGCCGGCAACAATCGAAACCCATGAAATGAGTTCCGTCACTTTGGAATACCGAAGGGAATGTCAAAAAGACGATATTGTGGAGTCCCTCACGAATCCAGAGGTTGCGAAAGGTCCAACTCAAGAAGCGGAGCGCCAAGTTAATGGAAAAGCAAGAGATGATAGTTTGAATGGAAATTGTGAACATTCTCACCACTGTAATTGCTCAGATCTTGATATGGACGGCCACAACCCGAGTGCCACGTATGTGAAGTATACTCATCTTCTACGAATGCAACCAACGAAGGATGAAATTGTGCGAGGGTCTAGTGTGTGGAAAAGCAAGAAATCTAGATTTGGTCAAGGCAGCGTCAACTCTGGTCGCCAGTAGTTGAATCTTTATTCCTGGACCGAGTTCAGCCAAATTCCTTTGTTACTTACATGCTCCCGTATAACTCTCGGCAAGCTACCGGCGGCGGGTAGCCATAGTCTCAGAATGATCTCGTAACCTTGTCTTCTTCTCATATGCAGAGACGCCGGTTCACCGAGACAATTCAGCATATACGACAGTACTATAGATTTAGATCAGATTAAAATTTGGAAGTCAATCTAGAGTCTCGTGAGCTCGGATCAATAGTTGTGAATATAGGATTAAGATTTAAGCTATCTCTTAACCGGTGACCAATCTAAAGTCACCCGACCCAATCTGCTGGGGTACATGCTCACGTATACAATGTGCACAATAAGAATATGTGATCACCCAGCTAGTTTGAACATTCAAATATATTTCCACCTTTGTAAGATTCCACAACGAACCATCAACTATTTTTGGTTTAGTTGCCAGATATATTTGATGTAGTAATACAAATACATCTGAACTTTGCTGCAGTCATAGAGAAAATGAAAGAATTGGATGTTTGAAGTTTCGAACAACCTTCTCATCCTCTTATCACGTCAACACTACCCATTGCAATTGCACAATTATATTAAGGTTTTAAGGAACCATGACCATGGATCCTTGACAACGGCATAGAGCAAGCGAGAGTAACGTAAGTGGCAGTACTTTGCCCTTATCCCTTAGCTTTGTTTTCCTCTTTTTTGGGTATATTATTTTGCCTTGTATATATAATTTTTTTTCTTGGCGTTATATCATGTGGCTCGGTTCAAATCATTGGGGTCTGCACACTGATGCTTTTCCTTTTCTTTGGGTTATATCATTTGGCTCGGTTCTTCAAATCATTGGGGTCTGCACACTGATGCTTTCTCTTTTCTTTGGGGTATATTATGTGGCTCGGTTCTTCAAATCATTGGGGTCTGCACACTGATGCTTTTTCTTTTCTTTGGGTATATTATGTGGCTCGGTTCTTCTTAACATAGATAGGGGTATGCACTGATGCTCTTAGGGTGTTTGCATAGTTGTGTTTCTTTTAAAATTAGTAATTTAGAAAAATATTATATAGCAAAATAAATATTTAAATAATATAATAAATTAACAAAATAAATATTTAATATTTTTATTTATTAATAATATTATATAATTGAAAAATAAAATTAATTTATATAATTATATAAATAATAAAAATTTATTTTATAAATTACAAGAAAAGAAAATCTTCCATCTCTCTTTTTGCGTAGTCATCATAGTCAATTTTTTTTCCATAAAAAACAAAAAAGAAAATTCAAAAAACACCAGCCCCGCCCACAAATGTCTACTCAACGAGATTCTTCTATCATAAATGCACGCCTGTTTTTGTCGTTTCAAGTTCGGAAAGCTGGCTCTGTTCCCTAGTCTAAGGTACGGTAGTCATTGGAGGGCTCCCTTTCGTGCGTCACACCACCCTACTATAATGTCAGTAACGCAGAGTGTCGTTTGTATAGCTATGCCAGGAACAGTAACTTTATAACTAAAGTGTAGAATCATTATTGTTTATAACTTTTTATACAATATATAATACTAAGTTTTATTGAAGGCGGAAATTTTGACTGAAATTTATCCAATACACCAGATCATTACCATATTTTCTAGGTTATATCCGGAAACCTGGCTATAATCGGGAACAGTAGAATGCATCTCATGCACCTGTCTAGAGTGGATGGAAAGGCGTTTGTGATTCAATTCTACCGACATCAAATTTTCTTGTTTCTTGTGCCGCGGTCAGACACATAATAGGGTTTAATATGAGAGATTCGAGAAATTATGATACTTTCATTGGAATGAAATAATCTTGATGATTATTAACTAGCTACTAGTAAAGAAGGTGTGGCAGTTTCATAAATATTAATGAGATACCCAAAAGAAAGAAGGTTCGGCATGTCCCAAATAATTGACGAGGGACTCCACACATCAATATAGATGATTTTATATACTTTTTAATTTTTTCATTGATTTATTTATTAAAATTATTAAAATTTTCTTAGAAAATTAATAAGAAATAAACAAATAAATAAAGTCTTGTAAAACTCTACATTCTCTCCACACACTATCTTAAACTATGTAAATGACCTATAAAAGATTTCATAGTTAGTTTATGGAATTCTATAATAAGTAAGTTCAAACCCTTTACAAATTTTCATTTTACAATGTAAGGGTAAATGGACTAAGAAAAGTTTAACCATCCCCTCATTTAGCACTTTAGCTGAACATCCCAAATGCAATATGGCCAATGGCATATGAAAGTCACGATTTGCATGGAATTAGGGTTACTAGAGTTCTTGTGTTTTCAAGTTTCAATGGGTTTCTCATCAATCAAATCACAAGTAAATTTTGGATTAATAATTGTGTCAAATATAAGAATATAAAAAAGGACATGGAATACTATTCAAACTACCAACCAAAATTGCAAGGAAAGATTTGACTTATTTTGACTTAATTAAGGATCATGAGCATTCTTTTCCATCAAGAACAAATTAATGCACAAGAGAAATCAAGTACATGTTTAGTTTGATTAACTTGTAAGACATACATCATCTACACAACTCAAATCTACTTTGAGTAAAGAATACTACTAATCTTTTTCAAATTTTGTAATAGTTGCAAAGCATAGCTCAAGACAATTTTCCATTGTTTATTATTGTGAAAGATGTCACTAGAACATGACTTTAAATCTGAAATGCTTATCTTCTTCAATTTGTACCTATCCTTACTTCATAAGCAGAGTATGTGAGCTTAAATATCAAAATTTATTTTCAAAGCTAAAGATAAATCAAGAAAGAGAATATAGCTTCTTTATTTATAAAGAAAAGAGAAAATCTGATCCTTAATGTTTCTGAGTTATTGTGTGAGAACTCAATGGCTAGAAGGAGAGTATCTCAATCATTTTGGTTTATTTTTATTAAAAAATACACATATATTCTAATTTATTGTTAAATATTTACTCTAACAATATACAAATGGTGTACAAGGCAACCTTGTCACTAAAATCTTGAATAACATCTACAAAAACTTTTCAATGAAGGAATGCTTACTATTAAATATTAACAGACTTAGTACCATGATAAATATAGATAAATAGATAAATAAAATCTAATCTATTTTTTTAATCTACTCTAATAGAATTAATTTTAATCTATAATCTACTCTAATAGAATTAATTTTATTAATTCTATTAGAGTAGATTTTGGCCAATAAAATTTATCTATTTTTTTCTTCTAGAAATTATACCTATTTTCTTGCTTGATTTATCTATGATACAATAATTATATTGTAGCTTTGAAGAGAACTGGTGATATATAAGCTTACATGGTATCAAAACACAAAGATACTCCCAAAGACATAAGGCATAAGTATAGCTTCTTTTGTATGTCTTTGGCAAGTATTAATTTTATCTTTATCTCCTTTATGTGGAAGTAGTTTGAATGCAAAACTCTTTTTTCCATCCACTATTACCAATTTGTTACAAAATATTGGCTAGATATGAATACCTCAGTCCATTTACTATGTCATGCATATATACATCACTACACAACATACATTGCTGTCAACATCATACACTATAGAAGCACAACTCACACATAAGTCATACATACACTCTAAATTGCCACAATAATCAGATTGTTTACAACTCAAATCAACTAAACTCAGAGCAATACTTGATCTAATCTTCAAAAACTTGCAAACAACAGTGCACTGATTACAGTCAAGTCACACCCACTCTAGCTAAGAGAATCCAGGTGATGCTTGCCAGCTTTCTGTCCACTCTAGCCAAGAACTCAAAGGCTCAACATCAGAGAAGTGAGCTCTCTGGAGCTGCACTTCCAAGGTATACTCCCTGATTTTGACCTAGGTCTTATCCCAACGGTCCTGCTGATAGCACACCCGATGGTGCGGATGATGCAAGTGATGGTGGGCCCCACCATGAAGTCAGTATCCTAAACACAAAATCTGACTGTCAAAAAGTAGTCCATGAGTAAGTGCCAAAATACCTCTAACTACTATCATTGGAACTCTAGTGTTTGAGCAATCTAGATATGACACTAAAAATGGCGTGATAGTTGTCATGCATATATACATTGCTACACAACATACATCACTACACAACATACATCTCTGTCAACATCATACACTATAGAAGCACGATTCACACATAAGTCATACATAAACTTTAAAGTGCCACAATCACCCCCTTAGCTAGCGGTTAGGTCCCTCTAACTCCAAATAGCCATCTACTCCAAGTATATGGTATACCCTATGATAGGCAAAGATCAAGAGGCAGGGTGCTATGGAGCCCTATCGTAAGTCGCTTGTTTGCAATCTATACCATATAAAGAATGAACTAGCTATAGGTCAAGTACATCTAGGACATAACAACTATTCTTGAGGAACCACCATGAGGGAAGGAGTCATACATACCATATGTTACTCTCTCAAACCTCTATCACACACTAACATAGTAGCATCTCTACGTGAAGAGCCACATAACATACACCTCAAGCTTGCACGTACAAGTGCCAAGCTTGGGTCCATAGTACCATCAATGTTTGGGAGATGCACATGATCCTTCCAAACAACACCCTCATGTACTTCTAACACAAGGACTTGAGATGGCAAAACCTCACGCACATTCAAGATATTGTGGCCTATCAAAACATCAAGTGTTATTGGATATATTGTAGATATATATAGTCACTTGGATGAAATCGATGGATCAAGGGTCTATAACCTCCTCCTTGAGTAGTAGCATAACGATAGGTATCCCTATTCTGAGCAATTTCCAAGTTCTCAAAGGCCATCGGCATCACTCTATGAAAGATCTCTGCCTGTTGAGAACATGCGCTCACCTATACATCTGGATCATCCAAGTCCAAGACTATAGTAGCATCTTGACAAATGGCTACATGTAAATCTAGATCTCATCCATAGAGTAGAAAGTAAGGAGAGAAGGATGCTAAGGAGGCTTGCCAGATGAACCGATAGCCCATGGCCCACCAAGGTAATTGGAGATCCCAATCTCCCAAGTGGCCTCTTTGCAAACCATACTTTTGCAATCCTATATTCACCATCTGAACCACTCTCTTTGCTAAGCCATCTGCCTCAGGGTGATCTTGGGCTGTAATATGATGATCAATCAAAGCCTTGTCACACAAGACCTGAAACTCCCCAAAGAACTTTGTACTCTGATCAGTAAAAAACTCAGCTGGTGCACCAAAATGACTAAGAACTTGATCTAGGAACAAGTAAGCCGTCCCTTCACTGGACTTGTTAGAAAGTGCCACCAACTCAATCCACTTTGAGAAGTGCTCTACCATCACCAAAACATATTGATGATGTCTCATAGTCAACGGTAAAGGTCCAGCAAAGTCCAAACTCCAACGGTAACCCAATCCCATGATAGGTAATGGGTGTAACTGTGGTGTAGGAGCATTGAATGATGCTCTAACTTGGTCACAAACCACACATCTCGCAATAAGCTGCTGTACCTTGGTCTGCATATTGCGCCACCAATAATGACTCTAGAGTAAGCTATATGTACGCTTTACTCCAAAATGTCCTAGCTCCTCATGAGCATGACGGACCAGCTATAGTCTCTGAGATGGAAGTGTTACTACTCTCATTCTACCATCCTCCCATACATGCAAAAGGTGTTTGCCCTCTAATCTGAACCATCTGGCTCACTAAAGAATATGATCTCTCTCCTTGGCCCCAACCTCCAGTCTGAACCATCTGGCTCACTAAAGAATATGATCTCTCTCCTTGGCCCCAACTGTGCCACCCACAACACCAATGCAAAGATAGTCCATTACTAAGACATCCTTATGAATGTCTTGCTGAACTGTACCAATATCTTCACTCTTTGGATCTCTGACCTCAATAACTCCTCTTGTATGCGCTAAGAGAGATACCACCAAAGCCTCAAAAAATGTACACAAAAGGCCAATGCATGCCACCCTAACACCATCTCCTCATCTATCTCACCATGCTAATGTGCTCCGGTATGATCTTGCTGGCTGGAACATAGGCTTTTACTCAACCCATCTGCATCACGGTTCACCACTTCAGGTCTGTGAACAACCGTGAAATCATACTCTTGTAAAATCAAAGCCCATTGTGCAAGCTTCCCTAAAAGCTTGTTGGACTCCATCAACCACTTCAGCAGTTGATGATCAATGATGAGAGTGAAGGGGTTACCAAATAGGTAACATTGGAAATGTGCTACTGCCCAAACTACTGCCAAGCACTCTCCCTCATATGAGCTATATTTTGCCTCCGCTGAATTGTTGGAGCGACTAGCATAGGCAACCACAAACTCCTTCCCCTCATCACCATGCTGGGTAAGCCATACTCCAATCAGTATGAACCTGAAATGGTCGTCCTCAAATCAGTCTCCTCAAAATAGGAGAAGATGTCAACCTCTCCTTGAGCTCTACAAAAGCTCTCTCCTGCTCATCTTCCCAACACCACTCATGTGTAAGCTTGGTCAGATTTGTCAAGGCCTTGGCAATGGCACTAAATCCTCTAACATAGTGGTGGTAGAAGTTTTCCAACCCAAGGGATGCTCGCACTCTGCTCACATCCGTAGGCCAAGGAATATGTGCAATAGCCTCCACCTTGGTCTACTGAACACCAAGTGCTCCGGGGTAGATAGTGTGACCCAAATACTCAACTTGCTTGTGGAAGAACCTACACTTCCTAATATGTGATTTGAGTCCATGAGATCTCAACCTCTCAAACACCTCCAACAACTTACTCTCATGCTCCTCCACAATAGTGCTATAGACTAAAATATCATCAATATAGCACCAAGCAAAATCCAATCCAGCTAGGATCCTATCCATGACCCTCTAGAACTCAACAAGAGTATTCTTTAACCCAAATGGTAAGAACCTCCATTGATATAACACAACCTTGCCATGAGGATTGATAGCTCAAAATGTTGTCTTGGACTATCCTCATCCTTGATCGGCAATTGATGGTATCCCGCATGAAGATCCAAAGTAATGAAGACCTTTGCATGCCCCATCTCCTCCGGTGTAGGCATGGCATACCAATCAGCCCTAGTCTATTGGTTGATAGGACAATAATCTCCACACATCTGCCTATCTATGTAGTTGCCATGCATATCCTTCTTGGTTGGTATCACTATAGCTGATGCATACTCTCCATGTGAGATCTCTACCAAACCAGCCTCAAAAAGGTCTCTACTCCGGCTCTGAATCAATGTCCTTTGCATGTCACTATAGTGATAAGGACGTCAGAAAACTAGTGTATCGCTAGTCAACTTAATCCATATACTAAGTCCCTTCAGAGCACCCAAATCCTTCATATTGAAGGCAAAACAACTCGTGTAGCTCCTCAAGAACCTCCAAACTCTCCATCTTTCCTCTCCTATAAGCTTGGACCCAAGATACGACTCCCAAGTATCCTTTGTAACTATCATAGGAGTGGAAGATGTACTAGCTGGCTGCTACACTGGGCCATTGGGAGCAGTAGTGTCATGCCCTTGACTACTAGAGGTCCTAAACTATGTGTGAAAAACTCCCTCCACTCTAGCTGTAAGCTCTACATGTCCTCTAGTTGCATCCCAAGTGGACCAAGGGTGTAATCCAAGTAGTCCATGCTCACCTAGATAGACTCCAAGTAGACCACTCTCCCTAGTAGCAACTGGTTGTGTCCCAAGAATACCTTGTCCACTCGGTCCATCGCCCCCAACATGTGCCTGAATTGTCTCAATAGGCACAAGGCTCACAAGTGTCCAAGTGGTGATGCCTATCAAGCGCATCCTATGTTGCTTTGCCAAGCCAAGGCTCACAATCCAGGTCAAATAGTTCAGGTCCATAGCCTGACCTAACACCTGAGGCCTGGATGCCTCTGACACTGCTTGAACAACAATAATACCGGTGCAAAAACCCATTGCCCGCTTTCTCTCATCGGCATTGGGTTCCCCTAATTGCTATAATTGTGAGTCCCAAACAAGTCCAGGTCCTCCCTCTCGAAAAGCATGAGAGCTTGGGAAACTCATGAGTGTGGGAAATGCGGCTCTAGGCTGTCCAACTAGGTTCACCATTGCCATAGGTGACCAATCAGCCACAACCACTATTTAAGACTGCCGCCCAACATCCAAGATATAATCAACAAGGATGTGGTCTAGTTGCTGTATCCCACCATATCCACGCTATAGAACCTCTCTGGGTAAGAGGTTTGTCCACCAAAGATGAAGACAATGAGTCGGTGATCCTACTCTGGTTGCATTTAACAATACAATAGGTCCCATCCAAGAATGGACCTAATGTGTACTCACCACCACTCTAGTGCAAGAATCACCCATCAAAGGAACATTCTCCAAAAGGTAAGCTAGACAAATGGACGAATGAACCTGGAGATGTCGTGGTATCCATAACATCTCCCAAAACACACAAGAATAGGGATCTTGAAGACCCAAACCTAGGCCATCATGTGTATGTCCCTGACATGGCCATCCAGAAATCACCAAGTAAACATGCCCATGTTGCTCCAGATCATGCACCCCTAGTAAGGAAATGTCTAATGGTAAGGCCCTTTGGTAACCTCTGGTTGTGACATTGGTAATAACTCTGGATACTGATAGGCCAAGTGTGCCACATGATGTAGAGAGACTCACCTAGAAGTCTCATCTCTCTCCACATACAAGTACCTCTGTACTCGTATACCCGCCTATAATACCGCCACTAGTCCGGTGCTAATCCCACCAAACAACTCCAATAGACAAACTCCCTCTATTGGATACTACCAAGCAATGAGTGTGGTATCTAGAGGTGTCAAGGTAATTGACTCTGGAGGCTCATCCTCACACTCATCTCCTCATGGTACAAAGGCTCCACTCCAAGCTTGTTGCACCAATTGATCTGCAAGCTACTACAATGCCTCCTCTGAACTCCAATAGAACATCTAAGGTGGATGGAACAATCCCACTGATACTCCAAATGTGACCAATCTCCTCTAGTACTAGAGTATCTTCTGCATGGGCGTTCCTTTCCAACAAGTCTCCAGGCCAAGTAACTGTACCACTGAAAGCTAAAATTGATGTTGCCATGGTCCCGAACTGTAGTGAGCCAAGACTACCACTACTAAAGCCTACTGGTAGGTGATATACCCGTCCCTCACCAGACTGCCAACCTAGTCTGTAGGAGGTTGTCTCGTCCTAATAGTCAATACTGAAACCCATGGGGTATAACACTGCTCCCCGAACTAGCACATCATATGCCTCAGCTATTGTCGCAATAGCTTGAGTTCTCACCACTGAGCTATCAATCAAATGACCAGGCTGCACCTAGACAACAAGCTCCACATGTGTGATGTACTATGTCAAACCACCACCTAGAGATGTTTGGATCTGAAATGGACACCTCTCCACATTGGTCTTCCGTAACTCCAGACCGACTACTGCAACCTTCTCCAACATAAGGGGCTAAGCACCAGAGTCTAACAAGACTCTCTTTGTAGAGACCTTCCTTGAAGGCCCCACCAAATAGAAATCCCCCTCTAGTTATGCAATAGGACAACACCAGGTGTGAACCATGCTCTCTCAAAGGCCAGTCTAGCTGGCAACTCCTTCAGTCTAGCCATTGTTGCCTGCCATAAACCATTGGTCGCTGAACGGATCCCATGCTCCTCAACCAAGTCACTTCCACTACCAACCACCTCTACTCTACTAGTAGGAACCACATCATCCCTACTCTCACAAAGCGTAACAACCAACCAGAACATTAGGGTTGGGTCAACTCCCAATGTAAACATGTCACTGGCTAAAAACAAAGGGCTCCGCATTATCAGTTGAGCCACCCCCAACATTGTGGTAGACTTAGTCTGTGTAATAGCAGGTGTAATACCAAGAGCTAGCCATATGATCTAGATGTGAAATTTGGTTTGGTAACATCTAGAATGATGTTATACATGATGGTCAAAATAGATAAGATAGAAGTATCACCAAAAGAGTACTTCTACAAATAGGGCAGAAACCAAAATAGACTTGAGAACCTTAGAACCAATAGCTAGACATATGATTTAAAGGTGAGAATTGGTTTAGTAACATCTAGAAGGATGTTACACATGATGGACTAAACAGATGAGAAAGAGGTATCACCAAAAGGGGACTTCTACTAATAGAGTAGAACCGAAATATGCCTGAAATCTTTGAAGGCAATTTTAGAGGCCTAAACGGATGAATTAGGCCTCGAAAATGTCTAGAGTCACCTCTCGATAGAGAAAGGGTTGGCCTTCCCTCTCCCCTGCTTTGTCTCATCGAGAGCTTTCCAACAGTACCTTATGTGATTCTAAGATTCCTATAAGAAGATTCCCTAAAAGATTCCCTCCGGTCAAAGCTTGTTTGACCAACCAGATAGGACCTAGACCAAACATGTCACCCATCCAAGTTAGTAATCCAAGGGTGGAGCTTGCTGACATGTCACCTATCTGTGTCCCTAATCCTATGGTGGAGCTTCCTTGGAAGATATCCTCTTTGTCTATATAATAAAGAGAAGGTGCTCTCTTGGGGCATCTATTGTTTGAGTGTGCAATCTATGTTTTCTCTCTTCTCTTGTCCTTGGAGTATTACAGCAGGTGGCTGACTAGCAGGTAGTCTATCATGCACTCCATCACCACCTACCACATCTGCATTGGGACATCTAGGAGCCATGGATGTTGTATGTAATGCCTCAAATAACATGAAAGACTAGGGAAGTTTGACCTATCTCCCAACCTCTCCTCTCTGTGGTCCAACTCCATTGATTCTCCTTTAGGCTTTGGAGCACATACTGCACTCCTAATCATTGCTGCAGATGCATCCATCTATGTTGCTTTGCACATGAAGTCCAAAACATCTCTATCATTAGCATATGAGGTGGAAACCTCAGCACTTGAATCTGATCTCCTCTGAGCAATGGCCATAGTAGCCAATCTTTGCTCCAATTGCTCAATCCAACTAGCTATAGCTGTATCAGAAGTAAGGGCAAGTATTGCACCTCTACCAGGTGTAGATCCTCTACCACCACTTCTGCCACCTTGTCCTCCATGAATTGGAGCTCCTCTACTACTTGCCATAGCAAACCTACCACTCCATAACTTCGGGTGTAGGTCAAAGCACCAGTCACAAGTGTGAGCAAATCTATGGCAATTCTCACACTGCTTTTGTGCTGGCTATGATGCACCAAAAGTATCAGGTCCACTGCCTTGAGTACACTCTCTTCTATGGTGAGGTCCACCACAAGTCTAACAAGCAACACTACCACTCATTGGCTGCTACTGACCCACAAATTAAGGTAAGGATCTTACTACAGTAGGTCCTCCACTCGTTCCATAGGATCGGGCTGTCCACCCTATCCTCAAAAACCAACTAAGCGTGTTGTACTCTGTTGCACTCTAGAAGAAGTAATAGCTGTGGATGAGGTCTCCCTAACAAATTCAGATGTCACCACGCTCTCTTCTACCATGTTGAGCTCAATATGCTCAGCCAAACCAAAGATCACTGCCAAAGTAGGCAAAGTAGCTTGTAACAACGTAGAGCCATGAACTCTATGTCACAACTCCCTATCCAGTATCCCATACCATAATTGGACTGCCTGGGCTTCAGTAACTCCCTAAGTGAAACTGATCATCCGCCTCATGCAAATGTATGCCTTGCATAGGCTCTCTCCAACCTTCTACTGGAACTCCTGCAAGCTCCTCAACTTGTTAGTCCATACTCCTTGGTAGTTTTGCCTCAAACATTGGAAAAACTCCACCATGGGGTTAAACCCCAATACCACACGACCTCCTGCAGCGGTACCTCCACTAGTGGTAACACTATCTCCAACTAGTGCACCTCCATTAGCTCTACCAACACTACTTGAGCTAGAACTCGTGGGTACAGCCAATCTACTCCTGGCAACTAAGCTTGAAGGGATAGAGATATGGTTTTGAGACCAATATTGTCTCCATAACTTGATCTCCTCCAAATGAGCTCTCCTGAACTCATGGTAATCATCCATCCGTGGACCCTCCAAGTGCTGAAACAATCCCTTCTATGCCATGAAGGGCATAAAAAAAATCAGGTTCCGCATCTACTGTAGATCACACCAACCATCAAACTCCTAGATGAAGTCATACAACTCAATGGTACCCACTGGACTAGAGTAATGCCTAGGGCCTTTGGAGGCCCCATAAATCTCATCCATATCCCACAACAATGGTGCAAACACACCAAGTGCACTCTCAATTGAATCAACTCCTATGTCAAACTCCAACTTAGAGGCCATCTCCTCCCTCACTAGGACCTGAGGTACAAGTTGATACCAAGTGCCACTCCAAGTAAACCCACTCAGGGCTAACTCCTTTGGAATCCCCAAAGAACTCCGTTGTGACAAAGTAACCACAATTGCAACCGCCAATTGGAACCACAAAATGTAACCGCAAACCGCAACCGCAACCACAAGTACCCCACCAAGTCCCAATACCACCAAGTGATAACACCAACCAAGCACCACCAAGTGCCAACACTAACCAAGCACCACCAAGTACCAACACCAACAAAGCACCACCAAGTGCCAAAACTAACAAAACACTACCCACTAATGTTATTCTAACTAAGACAACTACACTAGAGGCAAGAGCGACCTGCAACCTACCATCACAACACGCATGCTCATAATCTACAAGTCATCACTTCCTGCCTCACCGGAGAGAAACAAAGATAGTTTGACTAGTCATCACTCCAGACTCACTACCAAGAGTACACCAGAGCACCAACACTCAAAATTCAAAGCACCTCACACAAACACGGTGCACAAACAAGAAGTAGAGAATGGAGGGAGTCCAATCACAAGAATGCTAAACAAAAAACCCTCCATCTCATAAATCAACACGGACTGACTCTGCCACCATTTGGCATTTGACATAATTGGAGAACCTATCTACTTCTTGAGCTACAAGGATCCCCAAGGATCAGATGAATGTTCTTCTTGCCAAAATCTGACTTAACTCCTTCACAAAATCTGACGTAAAATCTAACATAAAATTTGACATAAATCTGATGTAAATCCCTAAAAATGGCTGACCGCTAAATCCTCCGCAAACTCTTCATTTGAGCCAAATTGGAAAATTTGGTTTTGTCCAATCTTTAATTCACACGGATCTGCTCCCAACTCCACCTTCAATTTCAGTTTCTAAGCTCAATTGGCAACAAATCGATCTTGAGCTCAAAATCACAACTACCGCTTGAAAATTGCTTCTTCCCTAGCTCCAAATTTTGCCAGCACTTCCGCACACACACTCTCTCTAGGAAATCTGAACTACTCAATCAAGACACCATGATCCATTGAGCTTGGAGATACCACCAACACTTGTAGTTCCTGCACTCAATTTCCCCCTAACTCACTTCTCTGATATAATCAAATCGTTTACAACTTGAATCAATTGAACTCAAATCAATACTTGATTTGATCCTCAACAACTTGCCAATAATAGGGCATTGATTATAGTCAAGCCACACCCACTCTAGCTAAGAGAATCCAAGTGACGCTTGTTGGCTTTTTGTCCACTCTAGCCAGGAACTAGAAGGTTCAACATCAGAGAAGTGAGCTCTCTGGAGCTGCACTTCCAGGATATACTCCTGATTTGACCTAGGTCTCATCCCAATGGTCCCATTGATGGCAAACCAGACGGTGTGGATGGTGCAAATGACGATGGGCCCCATCGTGAAGTTAGTACCCTAAACACAAAATCTGACCGTCGGAAAGTTATCTATGAGTAACTACCAAAATGCCTCTAATTATTATCACTAGAACTCCAATGTCGGAGCAATCTAGATATGACACTACAAATGGCATGACAACTAATTACATAGATATGTAATTTTTAGAACTTTCATAATCTACCAAGATTCTACAACCACAATTAGATATCATACCTTGAAAGTGGATCAAACTTGCATAGTTCAAGCTCTCCATCCCATTGAAACTAATCAAGTTCCTAATAAGTGGCTTGATATATCTTATTGGGACTCTTTCTTTCCCTTATCATCACACTCCACAAACTCTATTTGGGTAATTGGTTGAAGTTAGGTATTCTAGAGTAGACATTCCATAATGCAATGTCCAATTTAGCCACAATAGAAGCAACTACCATTTTGTCACAACCAGTCTTGTTTTGTCAAGCAAAGTGGTCTTTGTTAGATGACATCAATGTCCATTGGTGTTGGCTCATCTACTTGTGCCTAGTATGTTTGTAGATTTTGTGGAGGTCTAGGATGGGACCAATTTGTGGTGACCAAGGAGTCAAAGTGTTCAACCATTTGCATGGTTTCTTCTAGACGCTTGGGTTTGAATATAGTTCCTTTTAATTTGGTGTGCAATTTCAAGCCTTTCACAAATCAGTCCAAAGCCTCACCTTCTTGTATGTCTAAAATCAAAATCCTAGTGTTTTGGAATTGAGAAATGTAACTTTTGACCAACCAATTTTCTCCAATTCCTCCAACCAATCCCATGTAGCTTGTGTGGTATTTACAACTTAGAATTCCTAGTGACTAGACTCTTGAAGTCTTTCTATGTCAAAACTAGAGCAAAACATTGCTATTGAGTTTGCTCTACTTAAAATTACCACCTAACTTTTACCTCTCTATCTTGTGGATTTAAAGCTAAGAGGATTCATCTCCAATCACCTAGGAGATTTGTGGCTTCAAAATAACATTCACAATCAAACATAAAATTCTCTATTGCATTTGGTAAACATTTACCTTCACATACATTTGGTTTTGAGAATCAAACTTGATCTTCTCCCTCTCAAATTACTCTCTCCAATTGCTCTTATAGTTGACTATCATTATCTCTCTTTTCCAACAATTGACTAAGATGCTTGATTTGTTATTGTATAGCAATGATGAGTTTGGGTATTTCCACCATGACTATGACTCTACCATTATTTACTTGTAAGTATCTAGGTTAACATGTAGATACAACATGTCTATCATTGTCCATAAGTTACAATCGAAAGGATCAATGATTCACTAACAAGATGACATGGCTAAGACAAGAAGTCTTAGCCAAAGCAAGAAGTATTGAGTTATTAGAAATGGTGCTTTAGTAGTACATGGACATAGAAATCCCAATGGTTTGAGGGAGACTGATTTGGTAGTCCATAGATTCTATCCATCACATTCCTACACTTATACCAATATAAATAATCAAGGAGATAAATATGAGAAAGGAAGATCATAGTAGAAAATCACATTGAACTCTCAAGTGAGTGAAACTCCAAATGCATGACATGAGTTTGGGCTTTGGTATTAACAATAAAAAATACAAGATTCTTGAGAAGATTCCAAGGAAGCTTCCTTCTAGAAGTTGTCTACTTGGAGTACAAGCTAAGCTAATCATTAACTTGGTATGGAAGTTTTTCAATCCTTGGAAGGTATCTAGAAGCTTCCTCAATACTTCTAGAATATTCTTAGAATTCCTTCTTACATTTGACTAAGTTTACAAACTCATTAGCTTTTGCTAACTTGGATGTAACTCCATATTATTACAAAGGAGAGATGCTTGCTTAGACCAAATCACTTCTATAGTAAATTGCACATTTATACACTGCTAGGGCATGGAGAATTACCTCAAGGATCTTTCCCATGTGATTTTGTACAAACACCATGTTTCCTATTGACTGTGAAGAACTAACTCAAACAACTTTCAAAAGATTATGAAAAATTTTGAACATCTAAATTAACTAATTGCTCTTTGATTTGAGACAAGAAATTTCTAGCAAAAAGTGAAATTGCTCCCAAGTTTCTTTAAGGCAATAGGCAAATAGTACATCTACATACTTGTGAGCCTTTTGGATAATACAAATGGTCGTTGGTGGCAATTCTTTATCTTGGTGGTGGCACATTAAAATTGGGATATGATCTTTAGAGTCCTTTGTGTTTATCTTCTTTGACTTTGACCAATTTTGGACTAGACATCTTTGGCATGCTTCTTTTGGAGTGCATTTGGCTTTGTTCTCATTACTTTGTAACCTTTCATGTACATGCACAACTCCAAAGAGAACTCAATTAAGAAGCTTTCTTCCTTGAACAAGCAATTATTCTATCATATATGTATGGAAAAGAGAGAAAACAATAAGAAAAAACAAATTTTAGAAAAATACAAGCACCATAATGTTTTAAATAATGAGAGAGAAGCAAACAAAAGAGTAAAAAGAGTCTTATGTTTACTTTGCTATGAATTTCTTAACTTTCTTATGTTGACTTTGACAAATTGAATTAGTATAGTTAATATAGATCTAAATGAAATTACTATGTGATATAAAGAAGAGAATTTAGGATCTCATTTTCAAAAGGAGATAATTTTCTTTGTAGATTGTTCTTGGTTCATTTGAATTTTTTTTGCTATGTTTGTTGTTGATCATAATATAATTCATAATCTGTTCTTTTATAAATTAGATCCTTCAGTCTTTTTTGTTGAATGTACAACTTAGCTGAAAATTTATCAATCAATTTCATGAATTGATAATGATGCTAATAATGGGTATTAAAGGAATAAATCAATTCTATAAAGATATATACAAAATCAATTTTACTCAAAATTAAGCTACAAAAGAGAGAAATGCTTTCACATGACACTAAAAAATTAATTTGAGTAAAAACAACATATAATGGCACCATGGATTTTATATTATGATAGACCAAAATTTACCTCAAAACTAATACTTAGTTTTGAATAGAAAATCATTCTAGAAAGACACAATATCTAATTTGAAGCTTAATTAGGTAAAAAAGTTATATTTTATATTTCCTACATTATTAACCTAATTATAACCTCTTGCCCATTTTTTTTTAGTATTATAGTGATTATGTTCACCAAAACAACAATTGCCACTTCAAAGCAATAGATTCAAGTGTTGCTGATTTGGGTGATGCCTCTAATTCAACGTAGCTAGGAGCATAGTCAAGAAAGCTTGAGTGGCAAAGATTTGAGAACAACAGCCAAGAGAGGTTAGGCTAGGCAACCCAAGTGTTTCATTAGTTTTGAACCCATATACTTGCCTACAAGTTATCCATTTCTCTATTTTATGTGACTAGATTTGTAATAAAAAGAATTACACAAAAGTGCTTTGAGTATCATTTAGTGTTCTTTGTATTTTGTAATTGATGTACAAATTTGTATCATTTTCACAAAAGTTTTTATTACTTATGGCCACATTTCTAATGTATCAAGAGTGATAAAAGATTATTCTTATTGTGGGATTTCATATGGATCCAGAGACTAGAAGAGATATTTTGGATATGAGAGTAGATTGGATATAACAGAACAAGGAGCAATGTGTTAGATATGGCATATCAATAAATTCAACGGGTAGAATTTCTTGGTTTTGAAATTCCAAATAATAATTGCCTTCAATTCAAAGAAAATGGGGTTTATAAATAGGACAAAGACTATAGAACAAGCCATAGTAGATGAAGAAGAGACAAATTGGCAAAGCAAGAACAATGTTGCAGAAATGTACATCCATGCAACCATAGAAGAGGAATATTTATATAGGCACATCAATTGCAAAACTGCAAACCAGATGTGGAGTAGATTGATCACTTTGCTTGAGTAATGTACTTTAAAGAACAAACATGTTCTCCAACAAAGATTCTTTCAATTGTAATGGAACCAAGAGAAGAGATAACAGGTTTTATTAGTGAAAAAGAAACTCTTGCTAGTTAGTAAAGTAACCTTTATGTAAGACAGAATGATTCTTTATCAAGAATATTTGTAGTTTACCACATAGAAGCATGGGATAATGTACCTCAAGAGCAATAAAGCATCAAGAGACTCATTGCAAGATTACTCAAGGAAGAAATCTTGAATAGATGAGGAGAAGATAAAGAAGAGAGCTCAAGGGAGGGAGCCTTTTTAGCTATTTATAAAATAAGCATTAGAGGTAGCTACAATGACAATGCTCAAAAGAAGATGAATATTTCTCAATTGAAAAAGAGAACAAGTTGTAACAAGTGCAAAAAGAAAGAAGCAGTGGGCAAGAGAATGCAAATGTGAGTGAGACCTCCTAAGAAGAAATGTGAGTGAGTGGACAAGAGAATGCAGATGTGAGTAAGACCTCCTAAGAAGAAAACACCATAATGCAAGTAATCTTATAAGTCAAGCCGATTATCTGATGACATAGAATATTGCTTGTACTACTAGTTCTAGGACTATCACAAATATCAAAGAATATCTAGATAATGATATTTGGTATGCTAATAGAGGAGCTTCAAAGATGACCAATAGACCAATAGACTATATGACCAATAGACTATAGTAGTTCTAAGATTTCAAGAAAATTGAAGAAGTGACATGACCAATTATATTGTAGATGATGGTAAGGTTTGGGTTGTTGGAATGGGAGACATTCTAATTTCTTATGAGATTGGTGCAAGAAGACAAGAAGTAGTTTGCTACCTTTCAAAGTTGAAGCATAACCTATTCACCATTGATCAAGTAGCAAACAAAGACATCCAAAAAACCTACACCAATGAAGGCTACTATATGGATAAAGATCTAAAAATAGTGATGATGGATGTCCATGACTCAAAGCTCTACAAAATCAAGATTAAGGCTACCAAGATAGTAACGTTTCCCAATCTAACTCTTTTGTTTCAAGCAATGTGGAGTATGAAAGCTAGAATAGAAGAAAGAGTATTAAAACTTAGATATTGCACTTTGGTACCAAAGACTTGGTCCTCATCTTCTCTACATTAGGAAGATAGAGAGAGAAGGACTAGTTTAAAACTAGAAAAGCTTAGTTGTTAGAAATCTTTCTACTATGATGGAGATGCTCTAAGGAAGCAACATAGCAAGCAACATGCCCTTACCTTTTGCAAAATCCAGCCAGATTAGAAGCAAATATAAGGTTCAAGAGTTCTTTCATAGTGATTCTTATAGTACTATAGGCATGAGCTCAATAATAGGATCAAGATGTCATCTCTATTTCAAAGATGATACTAGTGGTCTTAGATTTTATTTTTCTTAAAAGGGAAGTCAAAATCTTCCTCTCATTTCAAACAACTCTACACATACATAAAAACTGAATGTGGAGTGAAGATCAAGAAAGTATGATCTTATAGAAGAGGTTAAAAAATTAGAATTTTTTTGGCTAGTTTAGGATGAAGTTATGGATTAGTCCATGAACTTATACTACCATCTTACACTCTAGAAAATGGTCTTTTATAGAATAGATCATAGAATACTGTTTAAAGTAACAAGAAGCATGTTGCTTTCTAGCAAGCTGCCCAAGAGTTGTGGGTAAAAGTAGTGGGAGTTGTTAGACATATTTTGTTTAGATCTTTTATTAGAGTTTGAGAGAAAACTCCTTGCAAGCTTTGGCATAAAACAAAAGCAATAATTGCACATTTGAGAACTTTTGGTTGCTTGGTCCGTGTGTACAAACTGAAGTATCTAAGAAAGAAGTTTGATCCAAATGGACAAAAGATACATTTTATTGAATATAATTTAGAATCTTAAAAGCCATAAGACTATAGGATCAGAAAAAAAGTGAAAGTAGAGACTTCATGTTTAAAAAGCAACCCAATTATTAGTTACAGATATTGAACTTAGATGCAAATTATTTTCAAGAGAGAGATGAAGAGAAAAAAATGCTAAAATGAGCATTGATGAGATAAAACTTGATGGAGAGTTCTAGGGAGTCTAAAAAAGAGGCTACAAAAGAATCCATAAGTGAAATTAGCATTTGTCAACTTCAAGAAGAGAGTAAAGCCAATCAAGAACCTGATTTGCAAATGAGCTCAACTTCAACCACTCACAATGGAGAAAATTGCAGAATTGAGAGAATGAGAATAACACCTCAAAGAGTAGATAAGTGGAATTATTGTTAAACATCTTATGCTTGCATTGATGCATTTAAGATTGAAGGAGGAGATGTAGATGCTATGACAACTCAACATTGATGTAATATAGTAAAAATGGTAAGAATAGGTTATTCCCTTGAAGTTATAGGTTAGAATTGGCTAGAATTAAAGAGAAGGTTTCTTTTACATTCACTGGTTCTTTATTATTTCCTATTTAACCTCTTCAGCAGAACTACTCCATGAAGAGTGTAGTGTCATCTCTTGTGGCACATTACAAAAAAGGGAAAAAAAACCATTTTCATTATAAATCTATTCCAAACTTGAAGGTGATGACTCTTTCATGCCAAAGGTCACTTCACACCAAAGACTACCACTTTGGAGATTGCATACTTTGTAGAAGGTGTGACTCCAAAGGAGTCTTTTTTTTATCAATTGACTAACTTGCTTTTCATTTCTATGGTACTTTCAATGCTCCAAGTTACCCAAAACCCTTCTATACATTGCCCCCACTTCTTTGGAACCCCAAGGATTAAACACCCCATATATGTGAGAATGTCCTTCTACACTCAAGTGTCTACATTCTTACTTCAAGGCTCCCTCACTACCCAATGAAAGCATCCAATCAATACTTAGTGCATAGATAAAAAAGTAATATATAGTCTAGTAATATATAGTCAGGTTCACTTACCAAAAAGTGAACGTGAAATATATCAAGCCAAAGCTCTATATACATTTGCCTACTTCTCACAAAGAGATCTAGTGGCTAAGTAAAATACTGAAAGTATTCTATGTACATTTACATGTCTATTACTAATCCTATCTACTACATATTATCTAATTTAATTTGGATTAATTAGGCTTCTTCCATATGTCAAGCAAGGAAGGTATCAAGTCTTTCCTTGTAACATTTTGCACCTTTGGGCTTATGACCTTGAAGATCTTTGGCTACAAAAATTTCCTACTCCCACAAAGGTGTTCCATCTAAAGGTGTATTCCACACCAAATGAGTGTCTATCACTAGAAAGATCTTTTATACTTTGAATATTTACACTTACTAAGCCTTTGGCTACCTTCAGCCTATGCCCCAAAGGTCTTCAGCTACAAAGGTCTCTGGATATCCTACTACAAAGAACTACTGTTACCTCTCAAGATTCCAATCAAACTATCTACCTTCCCCTTGTAATCTATAAATCTGAGGAGAATGTTGGTTGGTTTCATGAATTTCCTATTGGTGTGCTCCCTTAGTCACATTACTAGTTGATCTAGTTGCTTATTCTAGTAGACATTCACCTCCAAAGTCTTAATTTGCAACTTCAGCTCATGGAGCTTTGTTTGGTGCAACTTGACTTGGATCACCTTCTCTATGAGGCATACTAGCTTGTTGCTTGCCTCCTCTATTCATTGAAGGATCTTTATCTTCTCTTCTTCTAGGCCAATAAAAATTTCATGTACTTTGGCTATCAACTCCTTCCTCATTTAGTCTTGATCAGCCTCCTTTCCCATCCTCCTCCTTCTTCAATTTTTTATAGCCTTTTGAGTTGAAGACACACTTTTTTGTAGTAAGCATTCATCTATACTTCCATCATTACCTTATTCACATTAAGTGCATCCAATTTTCTTTGGATGCTCACTACTTCTTTATCTTGAGCTCTCCATTATTCTTCAAACTCTTGTTGCTTTTGATTCCACCCAAGCTAGAGGACTCTTATCTATCCTTATATCTTCTTGATTTCTTTTTCATACTTTCTTTGTATTGCTTTGAGTGAAACATTCTACTTCTTCACTTCAAAATTCTCCTACATCAAGTTGTTCACTCTCTTATTCATGTATAGCTCTTGTGGTACCCACATTTTTTGGTCTTGATGTGTTTTGAAGAAGAAATGTATAGTCAAGGTAGAATTGAACTCAAATGGAGACAAAAGAAGAAGAATTGAGTCTTTGGGTCAAACCTGAAGAAGCTTATGTGGTACCCACATTTTTTGTTGTTTTTGGAATTTGGAAGAAGAAGTGTATAGAGAAGTCAAATTGTGCCTGTATGGCCAAAGAAGGGGAAGAAAAGTGTCCTCGAGATGAAACCCAAGGTAACGTGGCTTCGGGTCATAAGGCAAAGTACTCAGAATTGCCCTGTCAGCATACAACCCAAAGTAAGGAGTCTTTGTATCGGGGATGCTCAACCCGAGGCGAGGACAATGTAACAACTTTCCTTTGGGGTGAGACATTCAAGAAGGGACCATTCAAAAATGGCGGTCATACACATGAAGGACACTTAATAGTGAGAGGAGCATGCAAGAGGTGTGATTTCTTGGTAGAAACTTGAATTGAAGAAAGACGAAGAAGGTGCGACTCTATAAAAATCAGGCTAAAGACGAAGTGATGACAAGCAATTTTTCCTTGCCATTAAGAAGTTGTCTTGCAAGAGATTGTGGGAAGGGAAGTAGAGTCAAAGACGCATTGGTGTGTAGAGAAGAATTTGAGAGAGCTAATCTGGGAATCAGTAGGAAGAATAGTCCCCAAGCCAGAGTGGAAGAGAGAAAGATGAGAGGAGTAAAGAAGAACTCTAAATTTGCAATGAGAAATCATACGATTCGGAGGTTAGATGTGATCGCAAGAATTGAAGTCTTGAGCAAAATTCAGATCACATTCTTGGCATGGAATTGGAATGTAAGCTTTCCAGGGTTCATGACTGAGATCATCAAGAGTAGATGTCTTGATGGCCCTGAGGAAGACGTGAAGAGAGGTAATTTGGCTCGCTGGACAGAGTCGGATTGGAGGTTAGTACTTGGAAGAGAAGTAGGAGCGGAGCATGGTGCCATGTTCTTGGAGAAGGGTGGAGTAGCAGAAGAAACCCAGGAGGTGAGAGATGCTTTCTCTTCAAAGCGCATAAAAAATGATTACAAAATAGAGAGTTACAAGGATCCTGTCAAGCAAGGGATCGTGAGTGCTCTAATGGCAATCTTGAAGCTGGAGATAACGACTTATGTGATGAAGCACCAAGCAGTGTTCTTCCATAAGATGTTTGCAAGAGAGCCAATTAACTGGGCAAAGTGTTTTCATGGGAGAATGAGATAGATGGTATGGAATTTGCAGGATAAATCGCCTCCGCATTACATTGTGCCATTTGTAGCTCATTTCTATCTAGGGCTGAACTTGCTCAATGCGGCGGAGCGCAATAGGATGGTGTTGCATTTTTATCCCGACTTAAGAAAGGATGTTGATGGGGGAGGAGCAACAATACATTCTTCAGATCAGGAGCAGCAATGAGTACTACGGGCAGACGGGGAAGAGTGTGCAGTTGGACATGAGTACTCTGAAGTCGAAGAAGAGGAGTTGACAAAGAGAAGGAAAAGATGTCAAGAAAGTAAGACCTCAAAAGGCTAGAAGAGTAAACCTGAGGAAAGGTATGGTGGTAATCGCATCGTCGGAGGAAGAATCAAAAGGCAAAGCCGAGTGCAAGTCCAAAGACTCGGAAAGAGATGAAGAACCCAAGCTCACACTACAGAATGGAGACACAAGTAGTGATAGCAACGATGAAGGGGAGATGACATTGGTACCCAAGGAAGAGAAAGCCGAGATGGAGATGGAGTAGAAAGGTAACTCAAAGTTGGAAGACAAAGTGCCAGAGCAAGAAGAAAGGAAAGTTACCATTCAACAAGGAGTTTGTTCCAAGCAAAAAGCAAAGTGTGGAGTGGGGCCAAGGAAGGTAAGAGAAGAGGAGGATGAAAGTTTGGGGAGTGAAGATCCATTCCTACATGGTGAAGAAGAGGTGAAGAAGTGTTGAGTGAAGAACAGGTGAAGAAGGAGATCACTCCGCAAGTCAAGGTAACTCTGAGTGAAGGAGTGGAGTACCTATGGGAGGTTGTGTGCCCATTATTAGTAAAGTTAGAGCACAAGAAGAAGGAGATGCAGTTGAAGTGTCCGGAGGTGAAGATTGTGTTGCAGGTGTTAGCTTGATTAGAAGAAGGGAACTTGGAGTTGAAGAAGAGTATAATCCAAGGTGAGGAGGAAAGGGAAGTACTACAAGTAGATACAGTAGTGCAGAATCAAGTGCTTGAGAATTTGAGGAGAGAAGCAAGGAATTGGGAGGAAGTAATAGAACAGAACATCATAGCAAAGGAGAGACAAATTGCTGAATATGAAATCTTGAAGCAGCAGTTTGCTGATTCAAGACTAAAAATTATCCATGCTATGGCGAGAGAAGCAGAGAAAGAACAAGAGCTTGATAGAGTGATGGAGAGTGTAGAGGAGAAGAAGCAGCTATGGCAATGAGAGTTGACAGTGAGGTATAGAGAGGAAGAAAGGTTGAGAGAGTTACTTCGTAATCAGGAGGAAAAGGTTGTGCAGAAAGAGAAGGAGAAGGAAGCTATGAAAGCCGAGTTTGAGGCAAAATTAGCAATGTACAGAGAAGATTGGCTTGCAAATCAAGAATGAGAGAGAAAACTGAGATTGGAGTCATTAAAGGAGATCATGATCAAGATGAATGCGATGCTGAGTACAAAGGCCAGTGTGTGCATCAAAGAGACGAGGCTGCATGAGTTGAAGTTGTTGGTGCAGGAGACAAGGAGGAGAAATGAAAAGGACAAGACTTGAATGCTTTATTGATCAGTCTAAGAACTCGTGTAGATAGAAAGATATTGGAGGTAGAAGACAATATCACAATCAGATAAGACTTAGTCAAATTAGAGATAGATAAGGATGTCAGAGCAAAACCTAAAGTAGATGAAGTAGGAGTATAAATGTCTTCAGAGTTACCATTGAAGATATTAGAGAAGAGTGGGTTGGGAGATAAGGAGCTAGATAGATTACCCACTAGTGGAATTTCAGATCAAGAAAGAGAACTGTTAGATTTGGTAGAGGAATTAAAAGTTGTGAAACCCGAGGACAGAGTGGTAGTGAGTGAAGTTACTTTGGGATTGGATCGGACTAGAAATAGAATTGAGATTTGAAGAGGCAGATATGAAGAGGTGCATTGTCATTTTGGATCCACATGTTTGTAGAGTTGTTAGGAAACGGTGTTTTTGTTAGAACTGTCGTTTGCTTCACTATTTAAGAGTGGCATTTGCAATAAATTGTTGTTCAGTGTTCATCATTTCTGAGAATAGATAAAGAAAAATGCTATGAAGTAGTGCTTGTTGCTTGAGCTTGATTCTGAGTATCAACGTTGTGATTGTGTTTGTAAGTGTGTGGAGAAATTCAAAGTGCAAGTCAGTGTGTTTGTTGGATGTTGGATTCTACAGCCTTGATCTTCATTTCGTGTGTTTGATCTTGAGTGAAGTGCAATCAAAGCAATGCCTTGACAGATCTGAGAGGACTTGTAGTGTTGGTAGTATTTTGCATTTGTGAGTGCAATGCAAAGTTGATGTGAAGCAATTTTGATTGAGGAAGTTGTGCCTTCAGTGGAAGGGTGGAATACAATCCTGAGGCAAAGTCATTTTGCAGTGAAGTGCCATTTTTGGGAGAGCCTGAATCATCACAATCAAGATTGTTTAGAAAGATTTGATGGGGTTGTGATTAAGAAGTGTTACTCTATGACAAGACTGCAAGTTAATGCTTTTTACTCTCTTCTGGGTGTGGTTTCTACTTGAGAGACTAAAGAGGAACTCAAGAAGAACTACATTGTTATTGTTTGACTTTGTATTTGACCAATTATGAAACGTATCTCTGCGGGAATGAACTTTACTTATCCAATTACCGCAAAAGTGATATTTGCCGGGTTGTCATAGCTTACTTCATGTCAGAGGAAGAAGAACTTGTATTGGATCAGACCCAAGAAGTTTACTTTGTGTTTGAGGAAGAGGAGGAAGGAGGTCACACGCCAAAATAGGGTACTTCACATTGGAATGAAGGTTGCAGGTTAGGATTACTAGGGGGCTATATCTCAATGACCACATGTTCAAATCATACATGCTATATTTTATTTGAAGCGTCTTGTTCAAAGCTTTCTATTGCCACCAAAATCATTGACTTTGGAGGTATGTAACAGAAGTTACAAGCATTTGAAATTTATGTAGTAGATATATAGTGTAGTTGAGTGACTTTGGGTTGAGGTTCTTTAGGCCCATAGTATTTTGGATCTATAGGACTTAGTACTTATATGACTTTGGGTTTACACTACTTCAGGTCAAGAGCTTTTGCCTTAGGACAAAGGTGACCCAATCCAAGGTAGTTAGACATTGGATGTAGGAGTCTTAGGGTCAAATATCTGAAGCGTCTAAAATAGTTAGGACAGGGAAAGAAGAGATAGTTAGGATACCCATGACTTTAATTTTGGTTCAGGTTGAAAATAGGATAGAAATGGAAGGAGAAGTAGTAGCAATGAATAAACCTGAAGTGCAAGATCCGATAGTAAGTGTCTTCGGGTTAGTTATTTGAGACATTAGAGAGGAGTGGGCTGCAAGATAAGGAAGTAGATAGATTACCTATGAGTTTAATTGCAGATTAGAGTGAAGAAGTAGTGGAAATAGAGAAGAATTTAAGGGTATTTGGTAGATCCAAAGATAAAGAAGTTTGTGAAGGAACCTCGGGTTCAGTAGAAGGAGAAGTAGACATTGGATCAGAGTAGTAACAGATTCAAGATTTTGAAGGGAAAATATGAAGAGGTGCATTGTCATTTTGGATCAACAGGCTGGTAAAGTTATTAGGAAGCAGTTTAGGAAGTTGGATAACTATTGATTGCTTGACTAATTAAAGGAGACATTTGCAATATGTTATTGTTCAGTATCCATTATTCTTGAGAATAGATAAAGCAAAGTGTTGTGAAGTAGTGTTTGTCGCTTGAGCTTAATTCCGAGTATCAACTCTGTGTTTTTGCAGTTCTGAGTGTTTGGAGAATTTTGAAGTGCAAGTCAGTGTGTTGTTGGATGTTGGATTCTGTAGGCTTGATCTTCATTTTTCGTGTTTGATCCTGAGTGAAGTGCAATCAAAGCAATGCTTGGATAGATCTGAAAGGAATTGTAATGTTGATAGTATTTTGCAATTGTGAGTGCAACGCTGAGTTGATGTGAAGCAATTTTGATTGAGGAAGTTGTGCATTCAATGGAAGGTGGAACACAATTTTGAAAAGTTGTTTTGCAGTGAAGTATCTATTTTGGTAGAGACTAAATCATCACAATCAAATTTTTTTTGAAAGATTTGATGGATTTGTGATTAGGAGTGTTAATTTGTGATAAGACTGCAAGTCATCGCTTGTGACTCTCTTTTGGGTGTGGTTTCTACCCGAGAGACTAAAGAAGAAATTAAGAAGAACCATATTTGTGACATTTGACTTTGTATTTGACCAATTCTAAATCGTATCTTTGTGGGAACAAACTTTACTTACCTGATTACTGCAAAAGTGATATTTGTTGGGTTGTCATAGCTTCATTATCCTTGAAATTTCTCTATTTTCCTCCTCCTTCTCTACTTTGCTCTAATGAGATTTCTCATGAAAGTATCTTACCAATGAGGTGTAGTTTGTTACCTCCTTGTTGCACTCTTGGCAGGGGGGTAGGAGCTTCTCAAGAAATGCTATAATTGGCTCCACTCAATGAATAATTTGGTGCAATAGTGGGTTATTGAAATTCCTCTTTGAGAAAGTTCTTCATCCTCTACTTGCTTTATCTTTGACAAAGGTCCTCAAATCTGCCTCAATATCTATGAGTCCTTCACCTTTTTCCCCCTTGGGTGCCAGAACTTCAATTTCATGTACTTCTTCTTCTCCTTTCGTGCACAAACCTTTGGCTTCTAATTCTTCCTCTTCTACTATTGGAACCCCTTTTTTTTTGTAAGCACACCTTCCTTCTCCTCTCTAATTATGCTTGAAGGTCCTTTTGCTTTAGGTACTCCTTCTTCTATGAGATCATCTTCCTTCTCCTCTCCTTTTGTGCACAAAGGTCCTATTTCTTGGTCATAGATACCTTTGGTACGGATTGCACTTCCAACCTAAAGGTCATCTTCCTTGTCTGGTTAGGGTTATTGACATTTGCCTTTGTTAGGGCCTCCTTTTGCTGGTGCAGATTGTGCTAAACCTCATTGTAATAATATGGAGTTAGCATAAGCTAATATGGAGTTAGTTGGAGCTACATATAGCTAAAAAGAGGTCAAACTATCATATATCTAGGAAATTCTAATAATGTTCTAGAGGCATCCACAAAGCTTCTTGGTGAGAAGATTCTAGGAACCTTCCAAGGATTGAGTATCTTGCTAAAATAAGACACTAACTCACCAAGTTGTAGTTTTAAGATAAGAAATTAGTCATCTCTTCAAAGATGTGATTAATAAAGAATAGTATAATGTAAATGTCACAAATTTAGTCCTTTACTATTCCATCTTTCACTTCTTGGGCACAAAAAAATCCTAAAAGAAGATAATGACACCAACATAGGTTCATCATAGAAATTTACAAGGTTAAACTCACTCACATTTAGAATAAATCCTTGGAACTCTAAAAAGACTCAATAGCTCTTTCTCCTTCAAAGACCTTCCTTAATTTCTGCTCCAAAGGTATGGCATTGCCAAAAGATTTGAGCTTCTAACTCCAAAGGTCAACTTTTGGTCTAAAGGTCTTACCTTCAAATACAAAGGTCTATCTTACATGTCCAAAGGCCAGACTTTTGCCTATAGAATTCACACTATAAAATTTCCATCTTTTTTTTATTGTCAACACTATATTTACTCTTAAAACTATCAAGGCACTACTTTCAAATGATTGCCTTTGTCTCCAATGATCAAACACACACATTAGGAGTGAAGTGATTTTGTTGTAGAGATTCAAATAACATATAAAACTCTAAGGCATGCACTTGCACAAGGATGATATAAAATGACAAGGCATCAAGCTCTTTCACTTATTAGCCATTGAATTAAACATATATCACTTTAAATGCTTGGCTATTTAGAACCAAAGTGGCACCCAAACAACACAATGAAAAAATATGCCTATCCAAACCACTATATTGCTTGTAACATTATTTATGCTTGGGTTTACATCCCAAGCATAAGGCATTTGATTAACTCCAAAGGAATTGGAGTTCTTCCTAAAGCTAACATTTCCTATCTCCTAACTTCTATCAAGTGCACTATCAAGAATTCTACCTACATTTTCTACTACAATGTTCAAAGTGTACTGCATAAGTAATCCCTTGTCTCTATGGTCTTTGGTTGTAGTCTTTCTAAAAACTTCACAATTGCTTCTTCTCATTTCTTCTCTTTAATTTTTGCACTTTACTTTTAAACTTATGCAATACTTTGATCTCATCATCCAACATAGTATATTATACAAAGTCATCAATTATTGTTTTTAATCTCCTACACAACTCTTCTTTCTTTCCTCTTTATACCTAACTTCCTTCCAATATATGCACTTCCAAGTCCTTCAACCTTCACATAAATTGTCATGGAGTTTATTTCCAACTACTCAAAGATTGTTATCCTTGTTGAATAAACCCGGTTCTATTTGGATATAATTGCTAGCTCAATCCAATGGATCCTCAAAACCTTCACTTATTTCCAAAAAATGAGATAAATGCACCAAAATACCCATAGGTCAGGAAATTTATTGAACTCAAAATATTTACTCAAAATTTATAAGATACAAGTGTTTACATAATTGTATGAAGCACAATGTCAATATTCTCATTCCTTGTCAGTGTTGAAATTCTATCCTTGCTTCTTGTCAATCTTGAAACTTTTGTCTAAATCTACTTCTTAGAACCTTCCTCCTTGCCTTATCAATTCATGGAGAATGTTTCTATTAGAACAAACTCTTTCCAAATAATGCACCTCATTCATCAAAGACTTCCTTACTCTTCACTTCTTATCTCAATCTGTCCTTTTGATCTGTAAGCCAAACTGTCTCACTTAGGATGAACCTCTGATGACTATTATGGTAGCGCACCATGGACAAAGAAGGCAAAGAACCCCAACTCCATCATACTCCTCCAAGGCCAACACTCCAAGACTCAAGACATTGCTCACTAGAGAACTCAATGAGGGAGAGATAGTTGTAAATGAAGGGATGATGAGTACCTCTTCAACCCTAGTTTATATACTTGTGAAATAGTTATGCACCAAATTTACTAATTATTGGAGTAACTCAAGTTACTAAGCTAAGAGTCAAGTAAAGTCAAAATGTATAAAGGAATATCCATCCACATGGGCATATTCGAGTAAGCATGTGATCTTATCTTGACCCAACCACTAGGTCAAGGATTCCTTCACATGAGCTTTTCTTGAACTATAGAAGATTTCAAAACAAAAAGGCTTGCAGGCCCAAGAGTTCTCAACTCTTTCCTCAAAGCCAAACGCCTAGGAATAATACCAAGTCAATACACTAAAATCCAAAATAGTGGTGCTCATCTTTTCCACTTCCTCTAAAGTAAGGTTCCCACTACCTTAGCTATGACTAACTTTAGCTAACCATGACTAATGTAGAACCATCCTTTATCTTTATATAAATAATATCTCTCAATTATTTTTAATACCAAGCTAAATATCACAATACCATACACATGCACAAATGGTATTACAGATCAACTAAGAAATCCTTACACTTGCTAATTCTTATCTTGATTAGTAATATTGATCAATCCCAAATCCTTCTCTCAAATCCCTAATCTACAATTCACCTTCTTCTCACTTTCTCCATATCTCATCTTGTTTTCTTCTTATGAATCATGATCTCCATCAATCAATTCCATCAATAGAAAGAAACCCCCCTAAGCAAACACACCACCAGAATATATACATCATGAGCCACACCACATCAGATGAAAAGAACCACCAACGCAACCAAGTGTGCAAGCCACGCCATTGTTGAATCAAAGAACCTCAGAATCCAACATAAGTTTAGGCCAAGTGGATAGGCTGTGCCATTTCAAAAACAAAAATTCTCAAATACCCCACAAGTAGGCACATAGATGCCAAGTGACATGCAAGGAAAATCAAAGTATGGGATTATCAATTTATAAGAAACCTCAAAGGTATTAGGAAAAACCAGTTGGTTGTAACTTCTTCTCTATACCTTTGGTTGCCATGGTCTTGGTGTCAACAGAAAGCACTTGAGAAAGTGCTTCCTATGGGATAAATTATCTACATTTTGACAAAAATTTATGAAGAAATCAACCTTAATGTGAAGTACTTCTTCTCATATCCACGAGGAAAATCAATATTTGGGAAAACAACCCATGGGAATATCAATGTACCAAAAATGTCAATGTATGGGATTATTATGATATGAGAAAATCAAGGTATGGTTATAACAACATACAAGAATATCAATGGATGGGAAAATCAACTCCAAAGGTATTAAGAAAATCAATTGGTTGTAATTTCTTCTCTAGATATCCATTTGCCATGATCATGGTGTTCATGGTAAGCTCATGAGAAGTGCCCATTTGGACCAGTATCCATAAAGAAATCAATCCTAATGTGAATTGCCTCTTCCCATCTCTATGTGTTCATATCCTTCAAGGAGTATTCTCCCATGCCAAAGATATCATCAGGGAAAATCAACTCTAAAGGTATTAAGAAACATCAATTGGTTGTCTTTAGACCTCTATTTACCATGATCTGGGTGTCTACAGAAAGCTCTTGATAAGGTACTTCCAACAAGATGAAGAACACTACTTTTAGACTAGTATCCATTGATAAATCAACTTTGATGTGAACTAGCTATTCCCATCTTTAGAGAGAATCAACATACAAGAATATCAATATATGGGAATATCAACATACAAGAATATCAACATATGGGGATCAAATTATGAAGGTTTTGGGCGAAAAAAGTACAAGAATATCAATGTGTGGAAAATTCAACTTTGAAAGTATTAGGAAAAATCAATTGGTTGTAACATCATCTTTAGACCTTAATTTTCCATGATCTTGATGTCAACTGAAAGCTCTTGAGAAGGTGCTTCCAACAAGATGAAGAATGCACCCTTTGGGCTAGTATACACCAAGAAATAATTCCCAATGTGAGTTGCCTTATCTTATTTCTACATGAAAATCAATGCATTGGGATATCAACATATGAGAAAATCAACTCCAAATGTATTAAGAAAAATTAATAGATTGTAACTTCTTCTACATACCTATGTTTGTCACAATCTTGATGTTAATGGAAACTCTTGAGAAGATGCTTCCAATAAGATGAAGCACACACCACTTGGACTAATATTCATAGAGAAATCAACTCCAATGTGAACTACCTCTTCCTATTTCTAGGTCTAAAGAGGAATTCTTCCATGCCAAAGATATCACTCCTAACATTCATTATAGAACTTCAAAGAAATTATATTGAAGTTAGTGTTCTAATGAGTAAGAAATCTACTTCACTACATCCATCCCCTTTTGACTTGCACATTACCAAATGTGCAAATAAAATATTAAGTTGAAGTGGACTCCATCACTCTTGCATTACCTTCATCTTCATCTAGATTTATTTCCTCCATTTCATTTCTTTGAATGTGAAAATCTTGAAAATAACCATCTGATTCCCTCTTCTTGAACAGATTTACTCTCTTATTAGCAATTGGTGCTCTAAGCATTGTCTTGTCCAAATCTCTCACTTGATAAATGCAATTGTCAAGGATCTAAACGATGACATAAGAACCAAACCACCTCTTAGAAAATTTCCAAGTTGTGCTATGTTGGTTTTCAAACCTACTATCATAAACTAAGACCCAATCATATTCCCTTAAAGGAGTTAGTCTCAATCTATGGGTTTTATAAAACCCATAGAGCTTCCTCAATATGGAGCTTCCTCAATATAGGTTCCTCAATATGCATAATGAGCTTCTGTGCATACATCAATTCATATGGCATGTAACCTGCAACTAAATTTTGTGTAGTTCTATCAACCCACAAAGCAAAGGATAGTTATTTGGGCCATTAATGCAACCTCCCATCACTAGCTTTAACCAAAGCTTTCACTATTGGTGAATGACCCCTCTCCACCTTTCTGATTCCTTTTGTTGTAAGCAACAGTTAGAGATAAACACACCCCAATCTTTTCAATAAATTACTTGGCCTTAGTGATATCCAACTCACCTCTATCTATAATAACACTCCCTGCATACCTATATCATCAAATAATCTCTTCCAAAATGAACCAACAAATAGGTTTTGTGCTCATTGTTGTCAGGGCTCTTCCTTCAACCTGATTGGTGAGATCCTCAATAGCAAGAATTAAGTATATCATATGTCACACTCTCTTAGGTATCACAACAATATCAACTAACCACTTGCATGGCCAATGGATATGTTTGATAGAGGCTCTCCCTCTACTTGATAATGGAATAAAATTGACAAGTCTCACAAGTACTCACAAGTAACAACAAATGAGATGACATCTTGATGCATTCCTTTCCACCAATAATTTTCCTTAAGTCTAGAAAATGTAGCCCATACACCTCAATATATTGCCCAAAGAGTATCATGATACTCCTTGATCAATCAAATCTTTATTTTGGGATTACAACCAACTCTTTGAGGGATTCAAATTGAAACCTTTGGATGCTTCTACAAAACTCCATTTCTCAAGAAATAGTTGTATGCCTTCCTTTTGATCCCTTTGAAAAACTCATTTGTCCAAACTTCTTATCTATTGATAGTGCTCAAGTACTTCCCAACTAACAACCATTCTCCTTCATACAAATCTTGAGAGAAAGATTTAGCAAAGATAATATGCTCACCAATATCTCCTACTCTCTTATAGGGTAGAAGTCATCCCCAAAAATCTTCTTCATAGATAATTTCTTGCTCACTATAAAACTTTACTATAGATGGCATGTCAGCCACTAGATTTCCCACACCATGATGTACTCAAAATTTGGATTCATTGTTTTGATATATGCTATCCATCTAAGCATAAAAATATCGAAAGTTGAACACCCTATGATTAAACTAAGTAATGGCAAAAAATTTATTTCCACAATCAATGGTGGTCTTATGAAATACTTCTTATTTTCCTTTACAATAAAAACCATCTCCCATAACTCCCTCCCTCTTAACTTGATGATAATCTTGCTACCTCTAGTTTAAAACCTTAGCACCAAATCTGACCACATATCTATGGCAATCCTTGTCCTCCTATCCTACAACCCAAATGACACCAATAAGACTAGTATCAATTGTAAGAAAGACATACTTATCTCTATTGTATGATGCCTTCCTCAATACTAGTGCAAAAACTAGTACTTTCTTCAACTTTGGCATGGAACAAATCTACTTCTCCTCCCATCAATATTTCTCCCCTTTCCTTAGTAGTTGATACAAAGGATCTGCCTCATGTGCAAAATGAAGAATCCAAGCCATATAAAATAAAGAAGCACCTAAAAACCTCCTGATCTCTATCATGTTACACCCATTGGTGCATGTATGCTTTCTTGGGATATTTAGTTTGGTTTTGTAAGTAGTTGAAGATATTGTTTATATGGAGTTTAACCAAGCTTCTACATTAGTCATGATTAGTTAGAGTTAGATATAGCCAAGGTGGATGTGAATCTTCTTTAGAGAAAGGTGAAAGAGTGAGCATCACTATAAGAGACCAAGACCAAGAAATAGAGAATGGAAGATCACATTTGGACACTTGAATGTGGGTTAACTGCAAATGCTTAGCATGAGCTTTGGTTCTAGTATTTATAGGGAGCATACAAGGCTCTTGAAAAGCTTCTCAAGAAGCTTCCTTGAGCCACTTTCTTGGATTGAAAGCCAAGTTAACCAAGAAGCTTCTCAAGAAGCTTCCTTCTAGAAGTCACCTACTTGGCTTGCAAGCTAAGCTAGTTGGAAGCTTCTAGAAGCTACTTACTTGGGATGCAAGCTAAGCTAGTTGGGAAGCTTCCCAAGAAGCTTCCTAGATAATTTTGTAATATTTGGCCTATTCACTACCTTGTTAGCCCTAACAAACTTTGTTGCTAAACTATGTATTGTTACATATTCCCTCACCGCTAGTTGGTAACGTCCTCGTTGCCATTGAAGCTTCAAACTCCTAGATGGCCATTTGTGCATTTTGGAGATGAGAAAGGGGTCCCATGTGGCATCATGAAGGGGATACCCTTTCCAAACAACCTTGTATTCCATATATTGTTGACAGCCCTATTGAATATGGCGACATGCAAATATACGATCAACTTCATACTCCTCATGATGATGGATAGGGATGGGAGGAGGCGGAGGTTGGACATGAGAGGAAAAAGGAGATGGATTAAGAACAAAGGGTTTTAACTTGGAAACATAGAAGAGAGGGTGGATGTGCACATAACAAGGCAAGACAAGTTGATAAGAAATAGAAGAGATGATGTGGGTGACATCAAAGTGTCCTATCTAATTAGGAGCAAGTTTAAAAACTTGGATATCAAGTGGGAGGAGTAGATTATTAGAGGAGAGCATGACTTTGTCATCAACTTGAAAGGTGAGATCACGACAATGGTGAATATTGTTTCTGATAATTTTGAGCAACAAGGAGATGAGACTTGGCTTGTTGGAGTGATTGGGATATGGTGGTCAAGAAGGTTGAAGTACGAGGGAGATGAGATGGAGGAGGAGAAAAGAAGTGAATCTAGAACAAGTGGATCATGGCCAAAATTGAAAAATAAATGAGAGAATCTAGTGGTTGCTTGTTTGGATTTCTTGTATGCAAACTCTGTAGCTGCAAGACATTCATCCCAATTGGTGTGATAAACTTTGACAAAGGCACAAAGCATATCCTCCAAGGTGCAATTTTCACATTTAGTTTGTCTAGCAATTTGAGGATGATAGGTAGTGGACTAAGCAAGCTTGGTGCCGAGTATTTGGAAGAGTGCTTGCCAAAATTTCACGATGAATCAAGGGTCACAATCAGAGATGAGTACATGAAACATCTTGTGATGTTTGAATACATTGTTGAAGTAGATTTGTGCCAAGGTTGGAGCATCCACAATATCAACTGTTGGTGCCAAATGGATTTGCTTACTAAGCTTATCCACAAACACCACAATAGTTGTGTGACCTTGGATGTGATGAGATCTAGGCTCACATGTTCCCAACAAGTTGATAGAATGGGGAGTGGCTGAAGGAGTCCACTTGGTTTCTAGTCATTAGACTTGTTGCGTTGGCAACTCTCACATGATCAAACAAACTCCCGAACATCTCATGCCATGTTGGGCCATCACTGTTTGCATTGGAGGGTACCCAAGGGCTTGTCCACACCCATGTGACCAACAATGGTAAATCATGGGCTTCTTGAAGGGGCACAAGTCGGAGATCACCTTTGGCTGGAACATAGATCCGATCCTCATGGAATAGAAGGCCTTCCTTGTAGGAGAAGGTATTGTACTCCTTGTTGTATTTTGCAAGAAGACCTTGTACCATTTGAAAGAAAGGATCTTGTTGTAGAGCTATTTGAAACTCAATTTGGAGTTTGGAGTCAACGGATACCGTTGTAATTGCTATTGTAATGAGAGGAAGAGGCTTCAAATCAGGTTGTCATGATAGGACATCAAGGATGACATGGAACCAACCAGGTTTGTACTCAAGCTTGATGTCAAATGATTGTGTTTTTCCTCCCATGATGAGATTGATTCTTCATGTGTTCCAAATATAATGTTTGCAACAAGGGCTTGTGATCAATTTGCATGACTACTTGTTTCTCCAAGAGACAATGCCTCCATACTTTGGTGGCATAGACCATCGCTAGTTGTTCCTGATTGCAAGCAAGATGATTCCTTTCCACTATATTTTGTCTTTGAGACACAAAGGTAGTGGGATGCAATCCATCTATGAATTATTGTTGCAACACAACTCCAATTGCAAATTTAGAAGCATCAAAATCAACCACACATGGTAGTTGAGGATCATGTGGTTGAAGAATTGGTCTTGAAGACACTATATGTTTCAACTTCTAGAATGCTTCTTTGTGCTTGCTGGTCCATTGAAAGCTTGAGTTCTTCTGCAAGAAATTGGTCAATGGTGTGGCCACATGAGCATAGTAATGGATGAACCATTGGTAAAAGCTAGCCTATCCATTAAATGATCATACTTCAGTAGCATCCTTCAAATTAGGCCAATCAATGAATTGATTTTCTCCTCTTCTATCTTGATCCCCTTTGATGAGATCTTGTGACCCAAGAAGGTAACTTCCTTCTGCCAAAAGGCACACTTTGACTTCTTGCAATAAAACTTCCACTATTGTAGTCATCTTAGGACTTTTGATACGTGATTCACATGTTCTGCCTTTGTCTTGCTATAGATTAAGATATCATCCAAGAACACCACCACGTATCAATCCAACAGTCCATCCAACACCCAATGAAGACAATCTGATCCATGAAGACTACTAGAGCATTAGTGAGCCCAAAAGGCAAAACTTCCACTCAAAATGTCTATACCTTATGCAAAAGGTAGTCTTTTGCACATCATTCCTATCAATAGGGATTTGCCAATAGCCACTACAAAGATCAAACTTGGAGAAGTGTTGTGCTCCACTCAATTGATCAAGCAAGTCATCAATCCAAGGCAAGGGGTATGCATTCTTCATTGTTTGTTTATTGAGCCCATCATAAGCAATATAGAGAGAAAGTCCTCAATCCTTCTTTGGAACAATAGGACTAGTGCTCCCCAAGGAGATGTACTATGTTGTATGAAATCCTTCTTCAACAACTCCATGAGTGTTGTTTGCAACTTTTCCAACTCCTTTGGCGAGAGCCAATAGATCGGTCTTCTCATTGTGATACTCTTTGGTAATAGCTCAATCTAGAAGGGCATATCACAATGATAGGGTAACCCCTTGGTAGATCATCCAAAAACACATCCACAAACTCTTGAACTATTTGATCAATGATTGCTCAATGAGGCTCATGACCCTCCACAGATTCTCCTTGTGCAATTGGCTTGATCCATACTGCAAAGACAAACTTATCTTCTTCCAAAGCTTGCTCTATAGCTGTTTCACTGACAAACTTCCCATCTAGAGACTATCTCCCTTCAAGGTTTGCTTTATGGTTGCTTTCCTTACCAACTTCCCACTTTATGACTTCACTTCCTTCAAAGCTTGCTCTATGGCTGCTTTCCTTACAAAATTCCTATCTTGGGACTTTGCTTCCTTCAAAGCTTGCTCTATGGCTACTTTCTTTACCAACTTCCCATCTTGGGATTGGCTATTCCTAGGTGTCTTACTCAAAGGTGCCAAACAACCTAATCAGAAATTCCTATCTTGGTATTGTCCTTGAATTTTTTGTCGAGTCCAATCAAATTGAACCTTATGACATTTAAGCCAAGATAGTCCTAGAATAGCATCATAGTGTGCCACTACAAACCTCATACACTCCACTCCAATACTTCTTCCCAATCTTGAAGGTAATAAGATATAAGGTACGGAGTGGAGAACTCTTTCTACCATCCGCTATCATCAATCTACTTCCAATCAAGTTCCATCCTCTTGAGCTCTCCTAGAGGATCCTTCAACCCTATCTCCATGTATACCCTTAGTATGTGTCATCCACATCAATTAACCACACTCTTTTTAACTCTTTTTCATGTTCTTCCACAACTTTTTGCTAGCTCTCATTTGTGCAAATTGGCAAGTTATGTGTATGCACTAAACCCACCCTAAGAAAACCTCATTGTTCATATATATGTGGTACCTACATTTTATTTATTTTTTAAATGAAGAAGAAGAAGTGTATAGAGAAGTTGGATTGTGCCTGTATGGCCAAAGAAGGCAAAGAAAAGAGTCTTTGGGATGAAACTCAAGGTAATGTGGCTTCAAGTCATGAGGCAAAGTACTTAGAATTGCCATGTCAGCATACAACCCGAAGTAAGAAGTCTTTGTATCGGGGGTGCTCAACCCGAGGTGAGAACAGAGTAACAACTTTCCTTCGGGGCAAGAAAATCAAGAAGGGACCGTTCAAAAACTGGCAATCATACGCATGAAGGACACTTGACAATGATAGGAGCATGCAAGAGGTGTGATTTCTTGGTAGGAACTCAAATTGAAGAGAGACAAAGAAGGTGAGACTATAAAAATTGGGCTAAAGACGAAGCAATGACAAGCAATTTTCCTTTGCCGTTAAGAAGTCATCTTGCAGGAAGGGAAGTAGAGTCAAAGACGCGTTGGTGTGTAGAGGAGAATTCAAGAGAGCTAATCTGAGAGTCAGTAGGAAGAATAGTCCCCAACCTAGTGAGGAAGAAAGAAAGATGGGAGGAGGGAAGAAGAACTCCAAATTTGCAGTGAGGAATCATGCAATTTGGAGGTTAGATGTGATCACAAGAATTGAAGTCTTGAGCCGACTTCGGATCACATTCTTGGCGTGGCACTGGAATGTGAGCTTTCCTGGATTCATGACTGACATAATCAAGAGTAGATGTCTTGATGGCTCTGAGGAAGAGGGGAAGAGAGGTAATCCAGCTCGCTGGATGGAGTCGGATTGGAGATTAGTACTCGGAAGAGAAGCATGCATGGAGCAATGTGCCACGTTCTTGGGGAAGGATGAGGTAGCAAAAGAAACCCAAGAAGTGAGAGATGCATTTTCTTTGAAGCGAATGAAGAATGGATACAAAGTAGAGAGTTACAAGGATCCTATCAAGCGAGGGATCATGAGTGCTCTCATGGTGATCCTGAAGCCGGAGAGAACAACTTATGTGATGAAGCACCAAGCGGTGTTCTTCCATAAAATGTTTGCAAGAGAGTTGATTAACTGGGCAAAGTGCTTCCATGGGCAAACACAACAGATGGTGTGGAATTTGCAGTATAAATCACTTCCACATTACATTGTGCCTTTTGCAACACATTTTTAGCTAGGGCTGAACTTGCTCAATGTGGCAGAGCGCAACAAAATGGTGTTGCATTTCCATCCCAACTTAAGAAAGGAGGTCGACACGGAGGAATAGCAGTACATTCTTCAAATCAAGAGCAGCGATGAGTACTACGTGCAGACAGGGAAGAGTGTGCAGGTGGACGTGAGTACTCCAAAGTCAAAGAAGAAGAGTCGACAAGGAGAAGGAGAAGATGTCAAGAAAGTAAGAGCTCGGAAGACCAGAAGGGTAAACCCGAGGAAAGGTATGGTGGTAGTAGCATCGTCGGAGGAAGAATCGGAGTGCAAAGGTGAGTGCAAGTCTGAAGACTCAAAAAGAGAAGAAGAACTCAAGCTCACACTGCAGAGTGGAGACACAAGTAGTGATAGCAAGGATGGAGGAGAAGAAGAAGAAGAAGAAGCTAGGATGGAGATAGAGGAGGAAGGTAACGTGAAGTTAGAAGGTGAAGTGCCAGCGTAGGAGGAGAGAAAAGTTACCATTCAAAGAGGAGTTTGTTCCAGGCAAAAGGCAAAGTGTGAAGCGGGTCCAAGCAAGGTAAGAGAAGAGGAGAATGCAAGTTTGGGAAGTGAGGCGTCTATTCTGAGTACAACGACTGCAACTAAGAAGGTGGGTATCGAGAGAAGAAGAGGTAAAGAAGGAGATCACTCCGCAAGTCAAAGTAGCCATGAGTGAAGAAGTGGAGTACCTGCAGGAGATTGTGTGTCCCTTATTGGTGAAGTTAGAACATGGGAAGAGGGAGATGCAATCAAAGTGTCCGAAGGTGAAGACTGTGTTGCAGGTGTTGGCCTGATTGGAAGAAGAGAACTCAGAATGGAAGAAGAGTATAATCCGAGGAGAGGAGGAAAAGGAAGTACTATGAGTAGATGCAATAGTACAAAATCAAGTAATTGAGAACTTGAAGAGAGAAGCAAGGAATTGGGAGGAGTTGATAGCAAGGGAAAGACAAGTAGCTAAGTATGAAATCTTGAAGCAGCAATTTGCTGATTTGAGATTAGAGATAATCCATGCTATGGCAAGAGTAGCCGAGAAGGAACAAGAGCTCGATTGAGTGATGGAGAGTGTAGAAGAGAAGAAGCAGCTGTGGCAATGAGAGTTGACAGTGCGATATAGAGAAGAAGAGAGGTTGAGAGAGTTAATTCGCAATCAGGAGGAGAAGATTGTACAGAAGTAGGAGAAGGAGGCTGTGAAAGCCAAGTTTGAAGCAAAATTAGCAATGTACCGAGAGGATTGGCTTGCAGATCAAGAATGGGAGAGGAAAATGAGATTGGAGCCATTGAAGGAGATCGTAATCCGGATGAATGCAATGCTAAGTATAGAGGCCAGTGTGCGTATTGAAGAAACGCGACTACACGAGTTGAAGTTGTTGGTGCAGGAGACGAGGAGGAGAAATGCAAAGGACACAGACTTGAATGCTTTGTTGATCAATCTCCAAACTCGTGTAGATAGGAAGATATTGGAAGTAGAAGACAATATCACGATTAGATTAGACTTAGTGAAATTAGAGATAGATAAACTTTGGAAGGATATTAGAGCAAAACCTGAAGTAGATGAAGTAGGAGTGCAAATGTCTTTGGAGTTACCATTGGAGACATTAGAGAAGAGAGGGTCAAGAGATAAAGAGTTAGATAGATTACCCACTAGTGGAATTTCAGATCAGGAAAGAGAACTGCTAGATTTGGTAGAAGAATTAGGAGTTGTGAAACCCAAGGAAAGAGAAGTAGGAAGTAAAGTTACTTTGGGTTTGGGTTTGAAAGCCGAAGAAGAAGTAGACATTGGATCGGATTAGAAACAGATTTGAGATTTGAAGAGGTAGATATGAAGAGGTGCATTGTCATTTTGGATCTACATGTTTGTAGAGTTGCTAGGAAATGGTATAGTTGTTAGAACTGTCTATTGCTTCACTATTTAAGATTGGCATTCACAGTCTTATGTTGTTTAGTGCTCATAATTTTTGAGAATAGATAAAGCAAACTGCTATGAAGCACTGCTCGTTGCTTGAGCTTGATTCTGAGTATCAATTTTGTGTCTATGTTTGTGAGTGTGTGGAGAAATTCAAAGTGCAAGTCAATGTGCTTGTTGGATGTCGGATTCCGTAGCCTTGATCTTCATTCTATGTGTTTGATCCTGAGTGAAGTGCAATCAAAGCAATGCATTGACAGATCTGAGAGGAATTGTAGTGTTGGTAGTATTCTGCATTTGTGAATGCAGTGTGAAGTTGATGTGAAACAATTTTGATCAAGGAAGTTGTGCCTTCAGTGGAGAAGTGGAACAAAAATCTGAGGCAAAGTTGTTTTGCAGTGAAGTGCCATTTTCTAGAGAGCTTGAATCATCACAATCAAGATTGTTTGGAAAGAATTGATGGAGTTGTGAGTAAGGAGTATGAATTTGTGACAAGACTGCAAGTCAGTGCTTGTTACTCTCTTTTGGGTGTGGTTTCTACCTGAGAGGTTAAAGACTCAACCAAGAAGAACTACATGTTACTATTTGACTTCGTATTTGACCAATTCTGACTCATATCTTGACGGGAACAAACTTTACCTACCCAATTACCGCAAAAGTGATATTTGTTGGGTTGTCACAATATATAAGGTACTTCTCCTTTGAAATGAGAGCATATTCTCTAATGTACCAATATATTCTTGGCCTATAGTGATACTTGGAAAAAATCCTTGAACCCCACCATCACTTTAGGTAGAGTACCACTCCTCAAGTAATCTTGGTTGCACTCATGGTTGTAAGTATAGTGAGAATGCACTACTTTTTTGCCATCTTGGCTTTTGATTTGAGAATAGGCAGAACCATCATCAAGGACTTTGGTCTCCATCCTTACCATTGTAATATACAATTGTCCAAGGATCTTCAAATATGATTTTGTCTTGTGACAAAGAAGTTTTATTTAGTAACCATCTAGGTAGGAACCATAGAGCTCTCCTTGGTGTTATTTGCAACTCTAATCACCCAACCATGCTCTATATTAATTGTCCAATTCTCAAGCTTGTAGAGCTCCTTGGCAACAATGTTAATTTTTGATCTATGATTGATAAGGGCAACCACACACTCTGTCATGTTGCCTATCTTGACCAAGGTTTTGGTGGTAGCTTTGGCATAGTATGTTCTAGTATAGTGGCTAGAGATCCCATTGTCATCCTCATCCGTTGCAAATCTAACCTTACAGTTGTTCTAGTTTTGAGCTAGCTCTAACTCCTCTTCTTTAGTAATCGTATTATCAAGAGCATTTGATAGAGCAGTTTCTCCAATCAATTTCCACTTCCACTTGATGGTGTCAATGATGACATCTTGAAACTCCTTCTTGGTAATCCCAAGGATCTCCCAAAGAGTAAACTCCACATTGGCATTGAGTATTGTCTATTCTAATACTCCTTTTAGGTCAATAGCCGCTTCAATATTAGATTGAAGCTTATAAGTAGGTGGTTTATCCTTCTCCTTCTCCTTTCTCTTTACTGATCCCATTTAGTGGCATGCTTGATTCTAGTAGCAACCTGTAGTACTTGTCCTCTTGTGGTGTCTTCCTTCTCCATCATGTGTAGAACATTGCTCCACATGTTTTCCATATCTACATGCTTCACAAATGCTTCATCTCCATCCTCTACTACCTCCACTCCATAGGCCGTGGCCTCAACTGATGTAGTTGCTTGTTGTGATAGGAAACACTCCAACACATTATGCATTCCTCCTTTCTCAAAATTGGTTTCTAGGATTTCATCTATCTCTTTCAAAGCAATTTTCACATCATTTCACAAAACACTCCTTGCTGAATAGTATTAACAAAGTCCCCACAATCCTTCTTGATGTGTTCAGTACCATCACACCAAATGCACCTCTACACATAGCCTTGCTTTGTCATAATTATGGTTTTAGAACTACTTCAAAGGAAGTACTATGAGTAGATGCAGTAGTGGAAAACCAAGTAATTGACAATTTAAAGAAGGAAGTGGGAAGTAAAGAGAGGAAAATAGAGTAGAATGTCATAGCAAGAGAAAGGCAGATAGCTGAGTATGAAATCTTGAAACAACAGTTTGTTGATTCACAATTAGAAATCACTATGCTATGGCAAGAGTAGCAGAGGAGCAAGAGCTTGATAGAGTGATGGAGAGTGTAGAAGAGAAGAAGCAGCTCTGGGAAAGAGAGTTGACAGTGAGATATAGAGAGGAAGAAAGATTAAGGGAGTTACTTCGTGATCTAGAAGAGAAGATGGTTTAGAAGAAGGAGAAGGAGACAATGAAAGCCAAATTTGAGGCAGAACTGGCAATGTATAGGGAAGATTGGCAAGTGGATCGAGAACGGGAGAGAAGGATGAGGTTTGAACCATTGAAGGAGATCATAGTAAAGATGATGTGATGTTGAGCACAAAAGCCAATGTGAAGATTGAAGAAATGAGATTGCATGAGTTAAGGTTGTTGGTGCAAGAGATGAGGAGAAGAAATGCAAAGGATAAGGATTTGAATGCTTTGATAATTAGTCTCAGAACTCATGTAGATAGGAAGATATTGGAAGTGGAAGACAATATCACAATTAGATTAGATTTAGTTAAGTTAGAGATAGATAACTTCGGAAGGATGTAAGAGTGAAGCTCAAAGTAGATGAGATATGAGTATAGATATCTTCGGAGTTACCATTGGAGATATTAGAGAAGAGTGGGTTAGAAGATAAAGAGTTCAAAATGTTACCCATGACAAGAATTGCAGATCAAGAAGAAGTGTTAGAATTAGAAGAAGAATTAGAAGTTTTGAAACTTGAGGATAGAGTAGTATGTGAGGTTACTTTGGGATTGGGTTTGGAAGCCGAGGAAGAAGTAGACATTGGATTGGAGTAGTAATAGTTTTGAGATTTGAAGAGGTGCATTGTCAGTTTGGATCTATAGGTAGGAAAAGTTGTTGTAGAACGGTATAGTTGTTAGATAATTGTTGAAGAGCTTCACTATTTAAAGGGAGCATTTGTAGTCATATGTTTTTCAATGCTTATAATTTTTGAGAATAGATAAAGCAAAGTGTTGATTTCAGTGCTCGTCACTTGAGCTTAATTCTGAGTATCAACGCTCTGTGTGTTTTTGTGAGTGTGTGGAGAATTTTGAAGTGCAAGTCAATGTGTTTGTTGGATGTTGGATTTCGTAGCCTTGATCTTCATTTTGTGTGTTTCATCCTAAGTGAAGTGCAATCAGAGCAATGCCTTGATAGATTTGAGAGAAATTGTAGTGTTGGTAGTATTCTACAGTTGTGAGTGCAATGTAGTGTTGATGTGAAGCAATTATGATCAAGGAAGTTGTGCCTTCAATGGAGGGACAAAACAAAATTCTAAGGCAAAGCAGTTTTGGAGTGAAGTGCCATTTTTGGGAGAGACTGAATCATCACAATCAAGATCTTTTGGAAAGATTTGATGGAGTTGTGATTAAGTGTGACAAATTGTTGTGATGAGTCTACAAGTCGATGCTTGTTACTCTCTTCTAGGTGTTGTTTTTACTTGAGAGATTAAAGCCGTAACCAAGAAGAGCTAAGATTTTTACTTTGCTTTGTATTTGACCAATTTTGACCAGTATATCTATGGGAACAAACTTTACTTACCTGATTACCGCAAAAGTGATATTTAATGGATTGTCATAGAGTTTTAGGTTGGACCGTGGTTGATAGGAGAGGAGATTTTCAAAGGTTGATAGGAGAGGAGATTTTCAAATGGGAAGGTGTGCATGAGCTAGAGAACCAATGATAGGGGAGTGACAAGAAGGAAGGAGGTTTGAGAGGAGAGGGTTTTGCACTGGACACAAGAGAAGGGAGAAAGAGAGAGATGAGGGTTGGCAAGATAGACTCTTCAGGAGGGTAGAGGTTTAGTGAAAGGTTATGATGGGGTAAAGAAAAATTTTGAAGCATGAAGGTTTGCAATAGAGACTCTTTGAGAAGGCAGAGGTTTAGTGAAAGGCTGTGACAGGTTAGAGAAAAATTTCAAAGCATGAAGGTTTGCAGGAGAGACTCATCAAGAGGAGAAAAGGTTTAGTGAAAGGCTGTGATAGGGCCAAAGGAGAAAACCTTTGAAGCACATGAGGGTTTGCAAGAGACTCTTCAAGAGGGCAGAGGTTTAGTGAAAGGTTGTGACAAGGCAAAAAAAAACTTTGAAGCATGAGGGTTTGTAGGAGAGACTCTTTGAGAGGAGAGAAGTTTAGTGAAGGGCTAAACAGGCTTGGATAAGAAGGAGGAACAAAGAGGAAGAGAACTAGAGAGTGAGGGCAGTAGGGGTGTGTGTTGCAGGGAGGAGGGTTTGAGGAGAGGGAAGGCCTGATCTGGTCTGAACTGGGAGAGTCATGCTTCAAGAGGGCTGAGGGTTGAGTGGAGAGAAAGGTAAATCTTCTAAGGAGAGTGACTTAGGGTTGGCTAGAATAGAATGGAGAAATAATTGAGAGAAAGTGACTTGGCTGAACAATGAAAGGTTTGTGTAAGACCTAGAGAAGAGAAAGGAGAGAATTTCTAGGGTGAAGGTTCTTGCAAGCCATAAAGAGAGAGAGGAATCAAAATGTGAGGGCTCGAGGGAATGGGTTGCAAAAGGGAATTTTCAAAGGGAAGAAGGATAGGAGGATTGGGAATTCTCTTGAAGGAATGGTTGTGGCTGTAGGGATGGAAAGGCTGCTAGGAGAGAGGAGGAAGATTTGGCGGATCAGGGGAATTGGAAGGGCATAAACTTTGAGGAGAGGGCTTTTGGCCTGTAGAGAGGATAGAGTTCAAGAGAAGGGAGGAAGAGCTTCAAGGAAGGGGTCTGCCTTTGGACAATGTCATGACAAAGAAGAGGAGAGAAGAGAGATATACAGGAGAAGAACCATTGAGAGAAAAAGCTTGTTTAAAGGACTTGGCTATGACAGTGCAGAGCAGAAGTGCATCAAAGAAGAGTGAGTGATGGCACAAGAGGAAAAGGAGAATTTTTGAGGATAATGTCTGAACAAACATGAGTAGGAGAGGGTGATGTGATAGGAGGAACGTGGAAGGGTAAGGCTCTAGCTGAAGAGAGGCAGAACAGGAAAGGGAGGTAGGGAGGAATTCTCAAGGATAGGGTATCTAAGAAAATGAGGTTTGGGCAAGGGAACCTTTGAGGGGAAAGTCTGGACTGAACAGAGAGAAAGTGTTGCTGGGGGAGAAGGCCTAAACAAGAGAGACAAAAGGGAGAAATTTTTAAAAGATACCTGAGTTTGAGTAGGGGTTTTGAGAGGAGGTGCTACTAAGAAGAAGGTTGAAGTGAAAGCCTGAATGTGACTGGACAGAGAGGTAAGATGAAGAAAAGAATCCTTGGAAGTGGCTCAAACTGGACTGAGCAATGTTTAGATCTGGATAAAAGGAGAGTTTAGGCCTTGATTGTGACAAGATATACAAGAGAAGAACTTTTGAGTGAGAGTTCCTTGACTATGACAAGACATACAAGAGGAGAATTTTTTGAGTGAGAGTTGCTTGACTGTGATAGGACAAGGAAGAGAAGAATTGCTTGAGCAAATTGCTTGGACAGTTGGTGGGTTTAGGTGTGGTCACTGTTTAGACTAGTGGTGTTTGGCTTCCTCCAAAACTTATAAACTGCATGGCTTGGTATTCTAATAAATATGATCTCCCTTGTGAGCAAATGTGTGTGTTTTGATCTATGAATAGCATCAAGGGAAGGACTCTATTTTAGGAGCTCTCAGTCTGGTCTATGTGAATGGCATGATTCAGTGATCTGGATGCCCGGGTTTGAGTCCAATTAGATCACTTGTGGGCTATTCTATAAACACCACCAGACCTAGTTCCATGAACCCACCTGATCCAAAACCACAAACCCAAACTTAACAGGAGAATTGGAAAACAAGACCATACAAGAGTAGAGAGCCACAAACCCAAACTTAACAAAACACAAATAGTTCTATGAAGGTCAACGCTAGCCAGTAGAATCCAACACACAACCCTGAAGAAGAGCCTACCACCGGGAGCAATTGGAAAAAAATTGCTCTAACAAGAATGAGATTTCCAACCATACATGAGTAAAGAGAGAGTGTCACACTACGAGAAGCTTTGAGTCATTAACAACCAGAGCAATCTAAGCACAAGCAGCCAAGTGCTCAACACACTTGTAAGACCAGATGAAACCCATGACACCATCAGTCTTCATTGAAACTCACACCTTTTGCATGAGTTCATCTTGGCGCTGTCAAGATTTAGTTGGTTGCTTCTTGGCCGTTTTCTTACTTGTCCTTTCTTGATTGAAAAATCCAAAGGAAACTTGTTATGCTATCTTTGCATTGGATTGATCACCCTGGGGTGAATTTTCCTTACTTTGGGTTTCTCTGGCCAAGTCTGATCCAAAAAATTTGGTTTTGACTTGAGATCACCCTTTATCGGGTTGCAAATCAAAGACACAATTCTCCTTCTTTCAATGCCATTTGGGTTCAATACGACTTTAACTATACACTTCTTCTTCAAAATAGAACAAAAACAAAAAATGTGGGTACCACACTCACCTCCTCCATTGATATGGATGCTGCAACTCCAGATCAACGACAACTCTAATGTCTCTCCCCTAGAACCCTTTGTTGACTTAAACTCACAAACCTCTCCAAAAGCAAGTGATGAATTGGGAAATTTAGGCATAGCCAAGATGGCATACTATAAAAACTCTTAATGTCCTAGCATGGAACTGCATGGGGTTGGTATTCCCATTTCTTCATTTTGTTTTGAGTTTTGAGACTTTCTAAGAAAATTCAGTGCAAGATATTCTACCTTTGGGTTGAAAAGTTGGAGAGAGATCATTCGTGCACAAAAAGTTATGAATTTTTGGAAAGAAGGGTGGTTTTAGACCAAAACTAGGAAGGTGTGTGATAAGTAGACAGGTTCTATGGGCAAATGGTTCAATGAAGTGTTGAAATTTTGTTGGGGAGGAATCCCTATAGTGGAACTTGTGTGTGGAAAATTGTAGAGGATTTAGAGGGTCAAGTTGAGGAGATTGAAAAGAAATGTCATTTCTAGGGATTTGAGTTCTCATGCATGAGAAGTATGTCAACCAAAAACATATTTGTGTATTTAGACTCACCTTGGGAGCATGGAGCACCATCAAGAGTGGAAGTTTAGATTATGCAAGGTTCCTCAAGGGTTTGAGGTGATTGTAGGGGTTGATTTGAAGAAAATATAGTTTAGAATAGAATTTGAAGAGAGTGTTGAGAGGATCTAAAAACCTACACTACTTAGAGGAAAGATTGATTCTAGGTGCTTTTTATATGAAGAGAAGGAACATAAAGTAAGCTTATATACATTGACCTTTGTGACAACCCGGCAAATATCACTTTTGCGGTAATCGGGTAAGTAAAGTTTGTTCCCGCAGAGATACAAGTCAGAATTGGTCAAATACAAAGCAAAGTAACAATTTAGTTCTTCTTGAGTTCTTCTTTAGTCTCTCAGGTAGAAACCACACCCAGAAGAGAGTAACAAGCACTGATTCGCAGTCTTGTCATGAATTCACACTTCTTAATCACAACTCCATCAAATCTTTTCAAACAATCTTGATTGTGATGATTCAGGCTCTCCCAAAAATGGCACTTCATTGCAAAACGACTTTGCCTCAGAATTGTGTTCCACCCCTCCATTGAAGGCACAACTTCCTTGATCGAAATTGCTTCACATCAACTTTGCATTGCACTCACAAATGCAGAATACTACCAACACTACAATTCCTCTCAGATCTGTCAAGGCATTGCTTTGATTACACTTCACTCAAGATCTGTAACACCCATTTGTGCATGTGTGTGGTATTGTGATATTTAGCTTGGTATTTCAAGTACTTAAGAGATATTATTTATATAGAGATAAAGGATGGTTCTATATTAGTCATGGTTAGCTAAATTTAGTCATAGCTAAGATAGATGGGACCTTACTTTAGAGGAAGTAGAAAAGATGAGCACCACTATTTTGGATTTTAGTGTGTTGACTTGGTATTATTCTTAGGTGTTTGGCTTTGGGGAAAGAGTTGAGAACTCTTGGGCCTGCAAGCCTTTTTGTTTTGGATTCTTCTTTAGTCCAAGGATAGCCCATGTGAAGGAATCCTTGCTTTAGTGGTTGGGTCAAGATAAGGGGAATATGCCCATGTGAATGGATATTCCTTTCTACTTTTTGACTTTACTTGACTTTTAGTCTAGTAACTTGAGTTACTACGGTAATTAGTAACTTTGGTACGTAACTATTTCAGAAGTATATAAACAAGGGGTGAGGAGGTACTCATCATCCTTTCATTTGCAACTATCTCTCTCATTGAGTTCTCTAGTGAGCAATGTCTTGAGTCTTGGAGTGTTAGCCTTGGAGGAGTATGATGGAGTTCGGGTTCCTTGCCTTCTTAGTCCATGGTGCGCTACCATAATAGCCATCAGAGGTTCATCCTGAGTGAGAGACAGGCCGGCTCACATTTTTGGTTCCGTTGCCGAGACCTCTCTAGAAGGCAAGATAATGTTCCGCGTCCAATTCTACATTAGGCAGAAGGAGGCTATGAGAGCTCACTTGGAGAGAACATTAGGAGAGGAGAGGGCTGAACTTATGTTAGAGAACCAAGATCCATTTGTATACCCTGTAGTTCATAAATGTGTCTTTGAGGTGATTTTGTACATCTTGTACACATGAGAGGAATTGGAGAGATTGTGTGAGGTGGATTGCAGATTTTGGGGATTAAGGTGATTTTGGGCAAAATCTCAAGTTTGAGATCTGGACTTGAGATTTCTACACATGATAGCTTGGGGTATCTTTCAGTTAGCACACTTGAAATTATTGAGAGGGCTTCTATGCGCACTGGGCTAGAATTTTTGAAAGTTGATAGGGTAAAGTGCTCCCGCAACTGCATGTTCTCTGGAAAATTGTACAGAGTCTGCCATTTCTTCAATTTCTAGTGAATTGTCCTGAAACTTTTCAAGAAAATTCAGTGCATTGTATACTACCTGCTGCCACAAAAATTGGAGAGAGATCGTTTTTGCGCAGGGCGTTATGAGTTTTTGAAGTGAGGGGGGTGGTTTTCAGACCAAATCTGAAATATGGGTGCTGAATAGAAAGGTGTCTAGGCCAAATGGCTCAATGAAAAGATCTGAAATTTTGCAGGGAGGGACGCCCTAGAGTTGTGATCAAGTGTGGAAAATTTCAGAGGACTGTGACATATTGGTTGGGAGATTTGAGTGACATTGTGAAGAAGGGTCAATTCTGCAGAGTGGAGATCTCATGCATGAGAAGTTTGAGATCAACAAAAAGCATGTTTGAGTGTTTAGATTCATCTTGGGGAACATGGAGGGTCATCAAGAGTGGAAATTGAGATTATGCAAGGTTCCCCAAGGGTTTGAGGTGATTGTAGGGGTGGATTTGAGGAAAAGAGAGTTTACAATAGAATTTGAAGAGAGTGTTGAGAGGATACAAAAACCTACACCACTTGGAGGAAAGAGTGAGTCTAAGTGCTTTCTATGTGAAGAGAAGGGACATAAGGCAAGTTCATGTCCATTGACCTTTGAGAGCAAGAGATTGAGGGAAAGGAGAGGCTTACTTGACTTGGGTTTGCATGTTGGACCTTCTTCACCAAGATTGGGAGGGAGAAGATCTAAGACCAAGGAGTTGTGTGAGGTTTGTGGAGTTGAAGGACTTCCAAAAGGACATGAGTGTAGTGGAGTAAAAGCACTTTTGGAAACTTTGGTGAAGGATCTTGGAGAGAGTCTTAGTACAGTTACAGAAATACTACCACCTTTATCAGCTAGTTCTCAAGATTAGTGATGGAGATAATCTTTCAACTTATGGATAAACTATCCATGAGAGTTAGATTAATATGCACTCTAGGATTTGATGTTGCTATAGAAATCTTGGAGCAACCTGAACCTTTTGTGTTCCCTAGAGTGGATTATTCTCAGATGGTGTTAGTCATGTATATACTCTATTAGTAATAGAGTGAGAGAAAAGAAAAGAGAAAAAAAAAATTGAGAGAAAAGAAAGATAGTGAGGGGTTAAGATGGGGAAACTTCTGGTTTTCTTTGGCAAGGATGGAGAAGATGTGGAGGCCTTTGTGAGAGACTTCAAGAGAGCTTGCATAGGAAATAATGAGTGGGCCTCATTATTACCAGATTTCTTTGAGGATGCAGCACTTACATGGTATGAGTCAGAATACCAAAAGAGAGAGAGGAGAAAGGGGGAAGAGGAGTCTTGGGAGACTTTGACTTCAACACTCATTGAGAACTTTCTTCCTGATGAGAGTTATGAGAGATTGATGAGTGAGGTTACATTTCTCAAGCAAGGAGATGGAGAGAAAGTGAGGGTCTATGTGGAAAGAGTGGAAAAGTTGGAGTCCAGATTTTGCATAGTATTGAGGAAGGGTGGGGATGATGTGGAGACTACAATGATTGGCATAGGGGCCATGCTCACCAAGAATTTTGTGGGAGGATTGAGACCACAAATTAGAAGCAAGGTGAGATATGAGAAACCTTCTTCCAAGGTTGAAGCTATCAAGATCGCAATTCGTATGGAGGAGAGTTTGGAAGGGGATGAGAGTGATTTGGTGGTGAAGGAGGTTATGCATCCTCCTCAAGGCTACAAGTATGGTGGAACTTCTGATACTTTGGTGACAAGGGTTGCACCACAAGTAGTAGTTGCTCCAGTTCTTGCACCTCCACCAAAAGATCCACTCCAAACCATCACAGAACAACTTGCGGATCTAAAGATCAATGTGGTGCAACTATGGGAGAAGAGAGAGGTGGATCAGAATGTAGGGAGAGGGCCTAGGAGTTATGGAAACTATCCATATAGAGAAGGCAAACCAGCCAACAATTTCAATGATAGAAATTGTTTTGGTTGTGGAGGAAGAGGCCATATCCAAAGGAATTGCCCAAATTCCACTTACCATGGAGGAAGGGGTTATGAGGGAGCCAATAGAGGGAAAGAGGGAGGTAGTGAAACCCAAGTGGCTCCTAATCCCAACAAAGGTAAGGGGATAGCATCCATAGATGTGGTTGAGAGCAAGTATGAGAAGGGAGAGTGCTCAAACTCCAAGGGTCCTAATTTGGAGCTTTTGGCACAAGAGAAGAAGAGAGCTCGTTTTGCAGAGGATGTTCACTCTTCTCAAGGATTTACTTCAAGCAAGGATACTCCTATGTCTACTAGGAGCACTCGCACCTCAACACCATCAACAACAAAGACTCCAAGGAAGAAGTTGGGGATGGAGGACTTCTTGATCTCAAAGCAACAATGGAACTACAATGTGTTGGAGGATGTTGGTAGTCACAAGGCTAACATCACAGTGGGCCAATTAATTGCTTTGAACCCTACCTTGAGAAAGGAGCTTAGAGGTGGTTTGAGTTCTACAAGGAGCAAGAAGAAGAAGAAGGCAAAAGTTCCAGTATCAATGGGGGTGGTGGATGCCAAGCCAGCACCATGGGAAGCTTGTGAATATGCCTCCAAGATTGATGTGAGAGTGAATGGTCACAACATCAAGGATGCATTGGTTGATGGAGGATCAGCAGTGAATGCCATGTCAGAAAGGTTGATGAAGAAGTTGGGTATGATACCCTCAAGACCTTCAACATTTGTGGTGAGCATGGCAAACAAGCAACAAGTTCGACCAGTAGGGGTGATGGATAAGGTGGTAGTTTCAGTTATGGGAGTTCAAAATCTCATGACTTTCCAAGTCTTGAAGGATTCAAGCTATGACTTACTTCTTGGGAGGCCATGGTTGAGAGCAGCACGCACAACTGATCGATGGCACAAAGGGTACTTGAGGATTGGGCCATCAAACCATAGAGTCACTGTTCCTATGACTAACACCACCAACACTTCACATTCAGATACACCATCTTCTGATTATTGGGAATCAGATTCTGAAGAAGGAGCTTCAGGTGTGGACACAAGCATGGAAGAGGAGACTTCCACGGAGGAGGATGAATCTGAATCTGATTCAGATGTGTATCCTTTGTGTGCTATGGATTTTGCACCTAAGCCAGAGGTTTTGAAGGACCCAGATAAATCACCATTGACACTTGAGGAGGTAGAGAGAAGGTTATCTACCCTCAAGTATGGCCCAAATGTTACCAAGGAGGAGAAGGTGAGATTTGAGGAGATTTTTCGCAAGTTCATCCATGTGTTTGCTTTTAGTTACAAGGATTTGAAGGAAGTCACCTTGGAGGAGCACAAGATAGAGGTGGAGTCACATGCAAGACCAATCCGCCAAAAGCAACGTCGCATTAGCCCACCAATATCTTTGGTTGTGAAGGAGGAGATTGATAAGCTCAAGGAGGCTGGATTTATCTTTGAGGTGGAGAATTCAGAATGGGTGTCTCCAATTGTCATTGTGAAGAAAAAGAATGGCAAGCTTCGGGTATGTGTGGATTACAAGAAGCTCAATGCTGTTACCAAGCAGGACTACTACCCATTGCCATTCATTGATGAGATCTTGGAGGAGGTTGCAGGTCATGAGAGGTACAATTTTGGAGATGGTTATAGTGGATATAACCAAATCAAGATTGCACCAGAGCATCAACAACTCACCACATTCACCACACCTTGGGGAACTTACGCTTTCAAGGTCATGCCTTTTGGGCTTTGCAATGCTCTAGCCACATTCCAACGGTTCATGAACAAGGTATTTGAACCTTTCATTGGGAAATTTGTGAGAGATTTCATTGATGACTTTTGTGTCTATGGGAGCAAGGAGGAGCACTTTGAGCACCTAATCAAAGTCTTGCAACGCTTGGATGAGGCAAATGCATCACTCAACCCAGAGAAGTGCATTTTTGGATGTGAAGAAGGTCTACTTTTGGGGCATATCATCTCCAAGGATGGAATAGCAGTTGATCCTGAGAAGGTGAGGAAAATCTCAGACCTTCCATTCCCTTCAAGCTTGACAAAGTTACGCCAATTCTTGGGGATGGTTGGGTACTATAGGAGGTTCATCTTCTCATTTTCCAACAAGGCTTATGCATTGACCATCTACATGAAGAAGGGTGTAAATTACATAGTGATTTTGGAAGACAAGGAGGCTCTCAAAGCTTTTGAGGAGCTCAAGCAATCCCTTGTTGTAGCTCCAATTCTTGCTAAACCTGATTGGAGTAAACCTTTCATCCTCTACACTGATGCTTCTAATGTAGCTATAGGATGCACTCTTAGTCAATTAGACCAAGATGGGCATGATCATCCAATAGCTTATGCTAGTAGGCAGATGGTTTCAGTAGAGAAGAATTACTCTGTCACGGAAAGAGAAGGGTTGGCAGTGATCTTTGGTCTCAAGAAGTTTAGACACTACTTGATTGGAGGGAAAGCCACCATTGTCACGGATCACAAGGCTTTGAAGTACATCTTCAACAAGCCTAATGTTGAAGGGAGACTAGCAAGGTGGATGATACTCTTGTCTGAGTATGACTACACCATTGAAGATAGGCCAGGAAAGAAACATGCAAATGCTGATTTATTATCTAGAGCCTATGATCATGATGGAGATGAGCCAGTGGATGATTCCTTCCCGGATGAGGAGCTCATGACAATCTCAATCACTCAAGAGGTTCCAATGGAGTACAAGGAGATTGTGGATTTTGTGACAAAAGGTAACTATCTAGAAGGGATGCATGCTAGGGAGAGGAAGGCCCTTGCAGCAAGATCTAGACCTTACACAATGGTGGAGGATATTCTTTTTCACCAAGGAGCAGATGGTCTACTTCAAAGAGCAGTGGGTAAGGAAGAGTCTATCCTACTCATAAAGGAGTTTCATGAAGGTTTAGTATGTGGAGGACACTTTGCAGGAAAGGTGACTGCTTTCAAGATTCTAGATGCAGGTTACCATTGGAGAGGGATTTTCAAGGATTGTCTTGATTATTGCAAAACTTGTCATGTTTGTCAAGCTTTTGCTAGAAAGTCTCATCCACTCCACCACTTAGATCAATTCCATTGCTAGGACCTTTTGAGAAGTGGGGAATTGATTTTGTAGGTCCTCTCAATAGAACCCCAAGGAACAATCGGTACATTGTGGTAGTTACTGATTACCTTACCAAGTGGGTTGAGGCTAGACCATTGAGGGACAAGAATGAAGATGAAGTGGGTAGATTTCTTTATGAACGCATTATCACTAGGTTTGGATGCCCTTTGGAGTTGGTTTCTGATAGAGGAGGAGAGTTTACAGGAAGCATTACTACAGCCATGCTATGACATTTCTCTATCACACATAGAGTAACTACATCCTATAAGCCAAATTCCAATGGCTTGGCAGAGAGAACCAATCAGACCTTGTGCATGATGTTGGCCAAAGATGCAGAAATGGAGGGGGCTAAACATCATTGGGACAAGAGGATTCATGCAATTTTGTGGGAGTATAGGACAACCATGAAAACTTCCACTGGATATTCTCCATTTCAATTGGTGTATGGTATTGAGTCTACCTTACCTATTCACTTTGATCTTCCTACCTTCCAAAGCATTCATAGGAGATTGAAGAAAGCACAAGGAGGTGATGCAGAGAAGTCAAGGAAGGATCAACTCATGGAGTTGGAAGAGGCAAGAGCAGTTGCTATGGTTCGAGTGGAGCAAGCCCAAAGGAAACAAAAGGAGAGCTATGATAAGAGGCAAGACAAAAAGAAGGTGGAGCCTTTCAAAGAAGGTGATTGGGTAATGTTGTTTGATTCCATTTGATTCAAGAGAGTGCAAAAGAAGTTTTTGCCTAAGTACTTTGGACCTTTCATAGTGGAGAAGGTGTGGGGCAATTACACCTATGATCTCAAGGAGTTGGGAGGAAGATACTTTGATAGGATTAACCATGATAAGTTGAAGATGTACCATAGAAGGTAGAGAGACCTTCACTTTGAGGACAAAGTGAAAACTTAGTCCGGGGGTAAATGTAACACCCATTTGTGCATGTGGGTGGTATTGTGATATTTAGCTTGGTATTACAAGTACTTAAGAGATATTATTTATATAGAGATAAAGGATGGTTCTATATTAGTCATGGTTAGCTAAAGTTAGTCATAGCTAAGATAGATGGGACCTTACTTTAGAGGAAGTAGGAAAGATGAGCACCACTATTTTGGATTTTAGTGTGTTGACTTGGTATTATTCTTAGGTGTTTGGCTTTGGGGAAAGAGTTGAGAACTCTTGGGCCCGCAAGCCTTTTTGTTTTGGATTCTTCTTTAGTCCAAGGATAGCCCATGTGAAGGAATCCTTGCTTTAGTGGTTGGGTCAAGATAAGGGGAATATGCCCATGTGAATGGATATTCCTTTCTACTTTTTGACTTTACTTGACTTTTAGTCTAGTAACTTGAGTTACTATGGTAATTAGTAACTTTGGTACGTAACTATTTCAGAAGTATATAAACAAGGGGTGAGGAGGTACTCATCATCCTTTCATTTGCAACTATCTCTCTCATTGAGTTCTCTAGTGAGCAATGTCTTGAGTCTTGGAGTGTTAGCCTTGGAGGAGTATGATGGAATTCGGGTTCCTTGCCTTCTTAGTCCATAGTGCGCTACCATAATAGCCATCAGAGGTTCATCCTGAGTGAGAGACAGGCCGGCTCACAGATCAAACACACAGAATGAAGATCAAGGCTGTGGAATCCAACATCCAACAAGCACACTGACTTGCACTTCAAATTTCTCCAAACATTCACAAACACCATCACAAAGTTGATACTCGGAATCAAGCTCAAGCGACGAGCACTGCTTCACAGCACTTCGCTTTATCTATTCTCAGAAATAATGAGCACTAAACAACATTTTCCTACGAATGCCACTCTTAAGTAGTGAAGCAATCGATAGTTCTAACAACTATACCGTTCTACCACAACTGTTCTAACCTGTAGATCCGAAATGACAATGCACCTCTTCATATCTGCACCTTCAAATCTCAAATTGGTTACTAATCTGATCCGATGTCTACTTCGTCCTCGGCTGTCAAACCCAAACCCGAAGTAATCTTACTTCCTACTAACTTTTCCTCGGGTTTCAAATCTTCTACTTCTTCTACCAGTTCCAGCAATTCTCTTTCCTGATCTGAAATTTCACTAGTGGGTAATCTATCTAACTGCTTATCTCCTGACCCACTCTTCTCTAATGTCTCTGATGGCAACTCCGAAGACATTTGGACTCCTATGTTATCTACTTCGGGTTTTGCTTTAACATCTTTCCGAAGTTTTTCTAGCTCTATCTTCATTAAGTCTAATCTAATGGAAATGTTATCCTCTACTTCCAACACCTTCTTATCTACACAAGTTCTTAATTTTATTAACAAGGCATTCATCTCTGTGTCCTTTGCTTGTCTTTGCCTCGTCTCCTGCACCAACAACTTCAACTTGTGCAGACGCTCTTCTTCAATTTGAACGCTGGCTTCTGTACTTAACATCACATTCACCCTGAGGACTATCTCCTTCAATGGCTCCAATCTTGTCTTCCTCTCTCGTTCCCGATCCGCAAGCCATTCCTCTCTGTACATCGCCAACTCTTCCTCAAACTCGGCTTTCACCGCTTCCTTCTCTTTCTCCTTCTGTTCAACCTTCTCTTCCTGATTACGAAGTAACTCTCGTAATCTCTCTTCTTCTCTATATCTCGCAGCCAACTCTCGTTGCCAAAGTTGCTTCTTCTCCTCCATACTCTCCATCACTCTATTGAGCTCTTGATCCTTCAATGCTATCCTTGCCATAGCATGGATAAGCTCTACACTTGAATCAGCAAATTGCTGCTTCAAGATTTTGGATTCAGCTACTTGTCTTTCCCTTGCGATATCACTCTTCCTGGCAACTTCTTCCTCCCATGGAGGGGTCTCTCTTCTCTCCTCGTGTTCTCCCGATACTCGCCTTCTTCTTTGGAGTCTTTGTATCGGGATTGATGCCTCACTGCCCGAGCTTTCTTCTACCTCTATCTTCACTCGACTTGGTCCCGCCTCACACTTCGCCTTACGTCGCAAGCGATCTCCTTGCTGCACTGGGATCTTCTTCTCCTCTGGCACCGGTACTTCATCTTCCAGCGCTGTATTGTCTTCAGCTTCTACCTCGGCCTGCACTTCTTCTTCGTATTCTTCAGCCACTGGCGCCGAGGTCATTTCTCCACCGTCCTCACTATCACTACTTGTATCTCCGCTATGTAGTGTAAGCTCAGGTTCCTCCTCATGCTCCGAGTCCTCCATCTTGAGCTCGGCCTTGCCTTCTGAGTCTTCATCTTCTGACTCAATTGCCACCATTCCTTGCCTCGGGTTACTTCTCTGCATCTTTCGAGGTTTCTTGTTTTCTTTGGCTTTTGCTTGCCGAGTCCTCTTCTTTGTCGGGGTACTTACTACGACCTCCATGTTTTTCCATGTCTTCACGTAGTAATTGTCCGTGCTCCGGATTTGCAAAATGTATTGCTGCTCCTTGACATTGACCTCCTTTCACACATCCGGATGGAAGTGCGACACCATCCAATTTTGCTCCGCCGAGTTCAACAAATTGAGCCTGAGGTAGAAATGCACTGCAAACAACACAATATAATGTGGAGGCAACTTATCCCACAAATTCCGCACCATCTGCCTTGTTCTCCCGTGAAAACACCTCGCCCAATTAATTGGTTCTCCTGCAAACAATTTGTGAAAGAACACCGCTTGGTGTTTCATCATATATGTTGTTCTCTCCGGCTTCAGGATTGCCATCAAAGCACTCACAATTCCTCTCTTGACAAGGTCTTTATAACTTTCTACCCTGTAACCATTCTTTGTTCTCTTCGACGAGAAGGCATCTCTCACCTCCTGAGTTTCTTGGGCTATCTCTCCTTTCCCCAAGAACGTGGCTGCCTGCTCCAAGCCTGCCTCCTTCCTGAGTACGAGTCTCCGAGTACGAGTCTCCAATCTGACTCTGTCCAGTGAGCCGGATTTCCTCTCTTCCCTTCTTCCTCGGGTCCATCAAGACACTTACTCTCGATGATTTCTGTCATGAATCTTGGAAAACTTACGTTCCAATTCCATGCCAGAAATGTGATCCGAAGTCGGCTCAAGACTTTGATCCTCGCTACTACATCTAATCTCCGAATCGCATGATTTCTCACTGCAAATTCGGAGTTCTTCTTTCCTCCTCCCATCTCTTCTACTTTCTCACTCTCTCTCAATTTCACTCTCGTGACTTCTCCCTTGCGCACTAACACGAGCCCAACTCTATTTCCCTTTCCCCGATCACCTGCAAGACGACTCCTCAACGGCAAAGGAAAATTGCTCGACATTTCGTCGTTGCAGTTTTGATTTTTATAGAGTTGCACTTCTTTGTCTTCCATCACTTTGAGTTTCTACCGAGGAATCACACCTCCGGCATGCACCTGTCACTGTCAATCAACCTTCGTGCGTATGAGCCGCCAGTTTTGAAACGGCCCCTTCTTGAATTTCTCGCCCCGACAAAAGGTTGTTAGACTGTCTTTGCCTTGGGTTGAGCTCCCCCCGATCCAAAGAAAATTTACTTTGTATTGTATGCTGATAGGGCATTTTCGAGTACTTTGCCTTATGACCCGAAGTCACCTTACTTTGGGTTTCAACCCGAAGACTCTTTTCTTTGCCTTCTTTGGCCATACAGGCGCAATCCGACTTCTCTATACACTTCTTTTCCTTTATTCTGAAAACAAACAAAAATGTGGGCACCACAACCTTTGAGAGCAAGAGATTGAGGAAGAGGTTTACTTAACTTGGGATTGCATGCTAGACCTTCTTCACCAAAATTGGGAGGGAGAAGATATAAGACCAAGGAGTTGTATGAGATTTGTAGAGTGGAAGGACTAACAAGAATGCATGAGTATAGTGGCATAACAGAAATTTTGGAAACTTTGGTGAAAGATCTTGGAGAGAGTCTTAGTCCTACTATAGAAAAACTGCCTTCATTAGATAGTTCTCAAGTTTAGTGGTGAAGATAACCTTTCAATTGATGGATAAACTATCCAAGAGAGTTTGACTAGTATGCACCTTGATTGTGCAATGGAAATCCTAGAGAAAATTGAACCTTTTGTGTTACTTATGGTTGACTGCTCTGAAATGGAATTAGTCATATTTGCACTCTATTAGTTAGAGGTTGAGAGACAATAAGAAAAAAATAAAAAGTAAATAAAATAAAATAAAAGGAGGAAGGAAAGGTAGTGAGGGGCTAAGATAAGGAAACTTACAACTTTCTTTGGCAAGAATAAAAAGGATATGGAGACTTTTGTGAGAGACTTCAAGAGAGCTTGCATAGGAAACAATGAGAGGAGGAAGAATGAATGGGTCTTATTACTATCTGATTTCTTTGAGGATGTAGCTTTTACATGGTAGGAGTCAGAATTCTAAAAGAGAGAAAAGAGAGATGGTTAAGAGGAGTCTTGGGAGAGTCTGACTATAATACTCTTTGAGAAATTTCTTCTTGATGAGATGTATGAGTGAGGTTACCTTATTCAAACAAGGAGATAAGAGAAAGTGAGAGTTTATGCAAAAAGAGTGGAGAAAATTAGAGTTTGATTCCATATAATATTAAGAAAGAGTGGTGAGGATATAGAGACTACTATGATTGGCCATGCTCACAAATAATTTTATGAGAGAGTTGAAACCACAAATTTAAAGTAAAGTGAGATATGAGAAACCTTCTTCTAAGGTAGAAGCTCTCAAGATTGCAATTTTTATGGAGGAGAGTTTGGAAGGAGATGAGAGCAATTTGGTGGTGAGAGAGTTTGTGCATCTTCCACATGTTTACAATTTTGGTGAAGCTTTTGATCCTTTGGTTGCAAGGTGTAATACCAATAGCTAGATAGATGATCTAGAAATGAAATTTGGTTTGGTTGCATTTGGAAAGATGGTTTACATGATGGACTAAGTAGATAAGCTAGAGGTATCACCAAAAGAGTACTTCTACTAATAAGCCAAAAATTGAAACATGCTTAGAAACTTTAGAATCAATAGCTGGGCATATGATCTAGAGGTGAACCTTGGGGTGGTAACATCCAAAAGGATGTTACACATGATGGATAACATAGATTAGATAGAAGTATTACCAAAAGAGCACTTCTATGAATAGAGCAGAATTGAAAACAGCTTGAAAACTTCAAAGGCAATTTTGGAGGCCTAAACAGATGAATTAGGCCTTGAAAATGTAATATTTCCCCTCCCCCCACCTAAATAGATGAAAGGCATGCCTTTCCTCCCCCTTTTTTGTCTCACCAAGCACTTTCCAATGGTACCTCACCAATGTGATTATGAGATTCTTATAGGAAGATTCCCTAAAAGACTCCCTCCGTTCAAAGCCTGTTTGACCAACCAGATGGGACCAAGACCGATATGTCACCCATCCAAGCAAGTAATATTATGGTGGAGCTTTCTGCAGGTCACCTATCCATGTACCTAATCCTGTGGTGGAGCTTCTTTGGAGGAGATCCTCCTTGGCTATAAAATAAAGAGAAGGTGCTTCTTTGGGACATCAAAGGAAATCTGAGTTTTCTCTCTTGTATCTCTTTGAAGAGTTCTATTGTCCTTAGAGTATTACAATGGTATCAGAGTGATTGTTTCAATCCAAGAGAGCAGATCACCCCTCTTGGAAGAGCACAAACTACTGAAATTGAGTAATTTGAATGGAGAACATAGTGCAATTGCTAGACTTGGGAAATGCTTTAGAGAGCAGGAGGGATGGATGCATTGGGAGGACAATTTCTTGCACCTAGCTTCTCATTGTTGAATCTATTCCACTTCAAGATTATGTAATACAATGTTAGCAAATGAGAGTATCACTAGTTTATCACTTTGGAGCATAGTTCATGGATAGAGTGATGGATTCACCAAACCCAATGATTCTACTTGTGGTGGTATGTGACAAAGAGTGAGATTTGACAATCTACATTCTATTATGATATTATGGATCTGAATGTACCAAAGCCTCACCCTTTCAACATGCAAGTGGAAATCCGTTATGTAGTTAGACCAAAAATGATGTTTAGGGATTTTGTAGTCCACAATTTTGGTGAGGAATATTATCAACAAGTGTGACAACCCGGCAAATATCACTTTTGCAGTAATCAGGTAAGTAAAGTTTGTTCCCATAGAGATACAATTCAGAATTGGTCAAATACAAAGCAAAGTAACAATTGCATTTCTTTTTGAGTTCTTCTTTAGTCTCTCAGGTAGAAACCACACCCAAAAGAGAGTAACAAGCACTGATTCATAGTCTTGTCACAAATTAACACACCTTAATCACAACTCCATCAAATCTTTCCAAACAATCTTGACTGTGATGATTCAGGCTCTCCCTAAAATGGCACTTCACTGCAAAACAACTGCACCTCAAAATTGTGTTCTACCCCTCCACTGAAGGCACAACTTCCTTGATCAAAATTGCTTCACATCAACTTTGCATTGCACTCACAAATGCAGAATACTACCAACACTACAATTCCTCTCAGATCTATCAAGGCATTGCTCTGATTGCACTTCACTCTAGATCAAACACATAGAGTGAAGATCAAGGCTGCAGAATCCAACATCCGACAAACACACTGACTTGCACTTGAATTTCTCCATACACTCACAAACACAAACACAATGTTGATACTCGAAATCAAGCTCAAGCAACGAGCACTGCTTCACAACACGTTGCTTTATCTATTCTCAAAATTATGAGCACTCAACAACATAAGAATGCAAATGCCACTCTTAAATAGTGAAGCAATCGACATTTATCTTCCTAATGTACCTCTTTCTAACAACTCTACAAACCTGCAGATCCAAAATGACAATGCACCTCTTCATATCTGCCTCTTCAAATCTCAAAAATTGTAACTAATCCAATCCGATGTCTACTTCTTCCTCGGCTTTCAAACCCAAACCTGAAGTAACTTTACTTCCTATTACTCTTTCCTTGGGTTTCATAACTCCTACATCTTCTACTAAATCTAACAATTCTCTTTCTTGATCTAAAATTTCACTAGTGGGTAATCTATCTAACTCCTTATCTCCCGACCCACTCTTCTCTAATATCTCCAATGGTAACTCCAAAGACATCTGCACTCCTACTTCATCTACTTCGGGTTTTGCTCTAACATCTTTCCAAAGTTTATCTATCTCTAATTTCACTAAGTCTAATCTAATTGTGATATTGCCTATACCTCCAATATCTTCCTATCTACACGAGTTCTGAGACTAATCAACAACGCATTCAAATTGGTGTCCTTTGCATGTCTCCTCCTTGTCTCCTGCACCAACAACTTCAACTCGTGCAGCCTCATTTCTTTGATACGCACATTGGCCTTTGTACTCAGCATCACATTCATCCTAATTACAATCTCCTTCAAGGGCTCCAGTCTCATTTTCCTCTCTTGTTCCTGATCTGCAAGCCAATCTTCTCGATACATTGCCAATTTTGCCTCAAACTCGGCTTTCACAACTTCCTTCTCCTTCTCCTTCTGTACAATCTTCTCCTCCTGATTACGAAGTAACTCTCGCAACCTCTCTTCTTCTCTATATCTCATTGTCAACTCTTGTTGCCACAGTTGCTTCTTCTCTTCTACACTCTCCATCACCCTATTGAGCTCTTGTTCCTTCTTGACTATTCTTTCCATAGCATGGATAATCTCTACTCTCAAATCAGCAAACTGCTGCTTCAAGATCTCATTCTCAACTACTTGTCTCTCCCTTGCTATGTCACTTTGCTTCACAAATTCCTCTTGATTCCTTGCTTCTCTCCTCAAGTTCTTTATCACTTGATTCTGTACTACTGCCTCTACTCGTAGAACTTCCCGTTCCTCCTCTCCTCGGATTATACTCCTCTTTGATTCCGAGTTCTCTTATTCCAATCTTGCTAACACTTGCAACACAATCTTCACCTCCGGACACTTTGATTGCATCTCTTTCTTCTTGTGTTCCAATTTCAACAACAAAGGACACACAACTTTGCGTAGGTACTCCACTCTGTCACTCGCGGCTTCTTCAACTTGCAGAGTGATCTCCTTCTTCACCTCTTCTTCTCTCAATACTCGCCTTCTTTGTTGTAGTCGTCATATCAAAATAGATGCTTCACTCCCTAACTAGCATTCTCCTCTTCCCTTACCTTGCTTAGACCCGCTTCACACTTCACTTTTTGCCTAGACCAAACTCCTCTTTGAATGGTAACTTTTCTCTTCTCCTGCTCTGGCACTTCGTCTTCTAACTTCACGTTACCTTCCTCCTCGAGCTCCATCTTGACTTCTTCTTCTGCTGCGGGTACCAACGTAAATCTCTCCGCCTTTGTCATTGTCACTACTTGTGTCTCCACTCTGTAGTGTGAGCTCGGGTTCTTCCTTGCATTCCGAGTCTTTGGACTTGCACTCGGCTTTGCCTTCCACTTTCAACGACGCAATTAATACCATACCTTTCCTTGGGTCTTCTGAGGTCTTTTTCTCTCAACGTCTCCTCCTTCTCCTTGTCGACTCCTCTTCTTCAACTTCAGAGTACTCACGTCCACTTGCACACTCTTCCCTGTCTGCGCATAGTACTCACGCTGCTTCTAATCTAAAGAATGTACTGCTGCTCCTCCGTGTTGACCTCCTTCCTTAAGATGGGATGAAAATGAGACACCATTCTGTTGCACTCCGCCGCATTGAGCAGATTCAGCCCCAGAAAGAAATGTGCTGCAAATGGCACAATGTAATGCAAAGGTGATTTATCCCGCAAGTTCCACACCATCTGTCTTGTTTGCCCATGGAAGCACCTCGCCCAGTTAATTGGCTCTCCTGCAAACATCTTATGGAAGAACACCGCTTGGTGCTTCATCACATAAGTTGTTCTCTCCGGCTTCAATATTGCCATGAGAGCACTCACAATCCCTTGCTTGATAAGATCCTTGTAACTCTCTACTTTGTACCCATTCTTTATACGCTTCAAAGAGAATGCATCCTTCACTTCTTGGGTTTCTTTGGCTACCTCTCCCTTCCCCAAGAACGTGGCACCCTGCTCCGTGCTTGCCTCTCTTTTGAGTACTAATCTCCAATCCAACTCTGTCCAACAAGCCGGATTTCCTCTTGTCCCCTCTTCCTCGGGGCCATCAAGACATTTACTCTTGATTATCTCGGTCATGAATCCTGGAAAGCTCACATTCCAATTCCACGCCAAGAATGTGATCCGAAGTTTGCTCAAGACTTTGATTCTTGCAATCACATCTAACTTCCAAATTGCATGATTTCTCACTAAAAATTTGGAGTTCTTCTTTACTCCTCTCATCTTTCTTTCTTCCTCATTGTCTCTTGGATTAGCTCTCTTGAATTCTCCTCTACACACCAGCGCGTCTTTGACTCTACTTCCCTTCCCACGATCTCTTGTAGGACAAATCCTCTACGGCAAAGGAAAATTGCTTGACATTGCTTCGTCATTAGCCCAATTTTTATAGAGTCATGCCTTCTTCATCGCTCTTTAATTCGAGTTTCTACCAAGAAATCACACCTCTTGCATACTCCTATTATTGTCAAGTGTCCTTCACGCATATGACCACAGGTTTTGAACGGTCCCTTCTTGAATTTCTCACCCTGAAGGAAAGTTGTTACACTATCCTCGCCTTGGGTTGAGCACCCCCTGATACAAAGACTTCTTACTTTGGGTTGTATGCTAACAAGGCAAGGCCAAGTACTTTGCCTTATGACCCAAAGCCACGTTACATCGAGTTTCATCCCAAAGACTCTTTTCTTTGCCTTCTTTGGCCATACAGGCGCAATCCGACTTCTCTATACACTTCTTCTTCTCCATTTCAAAAATAAAAGTGTGGGTACCACAATAAGTGATGGCCTTTGAGGTTCCAATGGTAGTCTCCATAGTTTGTGCATCCTCTCGAGTGATCATTCTAACCCTCTATTGAAGTAGGAAGTAGCAAGTGAACATTGATCGTGTGTATGAATCATGGATCTACAATTGCATGAGTTGATGCAAGGAATGCAAGGGATGTTGAATGAGTTTTGAGAAACCAAGATGACCATAGAGGAATTGAAAAATCAAGTACGTGTTGTCAAGAAGGATCAAGTAATGCAAGAAAGGTGCCGTCTCAACAACCATCACCATCAATTGAAGTACTTGGGGAGTTATGCATGCCAATGACACCTATTCCAATCAACAACCAAGCCACATTGTTACTACAAATGAAGAAGACATGCAACATTGAGCCTTACAAGGGACAATGCTCCATGGGAGTAGTGGAAAATTGGATTTCAAGAATGAATCATACCTTCAATTGTTTACAATGGAGATCATTGATCATTTTGCGGGTGTGTTTGCTTGTGGGTACTTGACCAATTAGATCCTCACATGGTATGATGCTTGGGAATGATCATTGTTGGTAGAAGGAAGAGAGTTCACTTGGATAGCCATGCCAAAAGGGCTGCTCAAGAATTTCTGATCTGTAGATTCCATGCAAATGGCCCAAACTCTAGGAGACTCTCGGAGTTGAAGTAGAAGAATAGCATACAAGAGTATTTGGAGGTATTTTTGGATCTTCATGTTGCGATAACCGATATGAGTCCAGCCAAAGCTCATGACAATTTCAAGAGAAGATTAAAAGAGCGGATTTTCCAAGAGGCAATGGTACAAAATCCTCATATTGTTTTTGAAGCCATTGCTTGCACCCAAAGAATAGCAAGGCACTTGGAGGAGATGAAGTAATAACACCAATGAAAAACTATCAGGCCGAGATACACCCTTTTGGTAGACCAGTACCTAGGGAATTAGGCAACATTTGGTTCTGAGACAAAGGAGCAAGACCTCTCCAAGGAGAATGTGGATGGGTTGAAGAAAGGAGAGAAGGAGTCCCATGGGGAGAAGAGGCTTGAGAAAAACAACAACGATATTACAATTGTGGTAGAATTGGGCACATAGCAATCAATTGTTGTGCTCATCATCTTAGAGGCCCCTGGCCTCCATACAAGCACCCTCTGAACCACATGGAGAGATGAACTAAAGAGGAAGATATGGGAACCGCATCAAAAAATGAAGATCACCAATAAATGTACCTCATGGTCTTATTGGCTTGGTGAAGAAGACTAAAAGTGGGGGAAGAAGAGGACGAGTGTGCAAAGAAGGAGGGAGATAAATGCACAATTAATTGTTGTAAATGGAGTGCTAGAAGGCAATCTAGTGAGAGTGTTGATAGACCCTAGGGCAACAAAGGATTTCTTGTCTCTCTCTCTCTTGCAATAAGGTTGGAGATGAAACTAGAGAAGGACAAGAAGGACAAATTAGAGTTACCTAATGGTCAAATAGAGAGGATTGAGTCATTACATAGAAAGGTAATACTCTTTATAAGAGGGTATCAAGAAGCAATCAAGTGGCGAGTGATACAACTAGCTCATTATGATGCAATCTTATGTATATCTTACATAGAGCACTACAACCACATGATGGATTGGAGAAAGAAAGTAGTGAAAACTAGTCAATGGAAGATCTTTGGGATTAAGGGAGATCACAAAGGTAGGAGCTGCCTTTGTATGTCATAAATACCACATCTATTGGTAAGATAGATAGATGTTTCATGGGTTTAATAAGAGAAGTCCAGAGTGCTCATGTGGTACCCACATTTTTTGTTTTTCTCTATTTATAAGTGTTTAAGAGAAGAAGTAAGCATTGGAAGCCGAATTGCGGACAAAGAATGGACGGAAGTAACTTTGGAGGACATCTGAAGAAGATGACATTGGATTTGATGATGGAGGTACTCAAAAGAAGGGTATGACAGAAAAAGTCCGAAGAGCACCGTCTTTGGGTCGAAAGGCGCAAGAGATACGAAGACCATTTAACAACCTTGGTACGTGGCAAGAAAGTACACTTCAAGAAACGGCGGACGCAGAAGAAGCATGTCTTGACAGTGACCAGACATCAACACATAGAAGAGAGGAGGTCGAATTTGAAATTGACTAAAGAATGACTGCAATTTGGGGTAATATAAGATTGCAATTGCGCGGGGACAAGTTGAATATGCCAAGTAAATTCCCAATTCCTTTGAGTAGTCATCCTGCAATAATGCGTGTCCGGAAGCCAATTGAGAGTGAAATTTTCCAAAATCCCGAAGGGGTTAGAGTGTCTCGTCTAGAAGAGGGCATCATCTTTCAGCGTCGTAGAACACGAGAGCAAATTATGGCAAAGAAGGTGGCCAATATGCTGGCGGTGCAAAGTTTTGCAATTTTTAGGTTAGATGTAGTAGCCAGAATTGAAGTCTTGACTAGACTTTGTATTACCTTCTTAGCGTGGAGCTGGAATTTCAGTTTCTCAAGAGTGATGGCAGAAATAGCTGCCAGTAATTGTGAGGAGGGTCCTGAGGTTGAAGGGAAGAGAGGAAATCTGGCTTGATGGACTGAGTCGGATTGGAGGTTAGTATTGGGGAAGGAAGCAAGAGAGCCGACGGGGATTACCTTCTATCGGAAGTGTGATGCTGCAGAAGAAACGGCAGAAATTCGCAACTTGTTCTTTGCTCCAAGAACTATGAATGGCTACAAGGTGGAGTCCTATCGGGACCCGATTAGGAGAAGTATCGTGGAGGCAATGATGGTCATGTTCAAGCCAGAACGAACAACGTATATGAACATGCAACAAGCAGTCTTCATCCACCAAATGTTTGCAGAGATTCTGGTAAATTGGGCAAAGTGTTTTCACCATCGAACGAGGCAGATGGTGATCAATTGGCGAATAGGTTCTCTGCCACATTATTTTGCACCATTTGAAGCACACTTCTACTTTGGGTTGAATAGAGGAGCGTCATTGCATGGCTACAATAGAGGAGCATCATCGCATGGTGTCTCATTTCCACCCTGACTTAAGACGAGAAGTGGACAAAGAAGAGCAATAGTATATGATACACCTACGAGCCAACGATGATCATTTCTTGAAGACCGGACAGTGGAAGGTCGAAGAAGTCACCAGCTCAAAGACAAAGAAACATGGTAAACCCAAAGAAGGAAAATCACCTTCCGCTCAAAGGAAGACTCAAAGACTGGTTATGCAGAATACGAAGATGGTGAGAGAAGCATCATCGTAATCAGAGTCTGAAGAAGAAACCGAGTCACAAGAGGAGGAATCCGAAGAAGAGGAGCTCACCTTAAAAAGCAAGGAGTCCGGAAGTGATAGCAGGGAGGAACTTGAAGTTCAGCAATTGGTGGCGGTCAGTGAAGCTTGTCAGGCGATGGTGGACAGCGAACCTGGAACAACAAGGCATTGCGTAGCTATGGTGGTGAATAAGCCAAGACCAGAGGAGAAGGAGGAGTTTCTAGCGGGGCTGAGTTCAATAGGTAAAGAAGAAGAAAGTATAGATACGGGGTCTTTGAAGATACAATGATCGCAACTTTGGATGAAGGAGCCAATGAAGGAGGTGAAGACTCAAGACAAAGACGGTGACAAAGATGAAGAAAGCTTTGGTGGGATATCCTATCTGACAAAAGTGGTCACCCCGGTGCTGGAGCTATTGAAGGAGCATCGGACAGAAATTCCAAGATCTTAGGAACGGGATGAATGAGTTGCAGGTGGTGATGCATTTTCTGAGTAAAGTGAAGGGGTTGCAAGAGCAACAAGTCCAAAGAAATGAAGAAATGGAAGAACTTCGGAGGGAGGAAGTCTTGAAGAAGAAGACTTTCAAAATGTTACAAGAAAGCTGGGAGGTTAAAAAATGGAACTGCAGAGGCAAGCCGGAGAATTAAAGGGGCAGGCAATGTGGCTGAGCAAAATGAAGGAGGAATTGAGTGATGTGCACATCAAGAATGTTCAATTTGAAGGTGATGACAATCGTAATGGAGCAAGAGTTGGACAGCTTGAAGAAGAGTGCAACAGGGAAGGATCAAGCATGGCAGAGGGAGTTTGCAGCCAGGCAAGAAGAAGAGGAACGATTACAAGAGCTAGTCCAAAGTGCTAAGTTACAGAGTACACAGTATGCGGAGGAGAAGAAGATGATCACTACGGAGTATGAAGACGAGCTGAAGTTGTATCGTGAAGAATTGAAGGTAGAGCGCTCTTGAGGATATGCGTCAAAATCAGTGGGAGAAGTTGCGGGGAAGTTTAGAGCAATCTTAAGCACAAAGGCTGAAGGGAGATTGGAAGAAGCCCGCCTACATGAGTTGAAGTTGCTTGTGCAGGAAACTCGGAAGAGAAAAGCCAAGGATGTGGACATGAACATGTTGCTGATTCGATTGAGAGAGCGTGTAGACCGGAAGATGTTAGAAGTAGAAGACAATGTTAGTCTTAGATTAGATTTAGTCAATTTGGAGTTAGAGAAATTTGGAATAGTGTGATGGCGGAGAGGAAACCCGATGTTGCAAAAGTAGGAATTTAGGTGTCATAGGATCTGTTAATTGACACATTAGAGAAGAGTGGGTTAGAAGATAAAGAGTTAGATAAGTCACTCTTTAGTGCAATTGTAGTTCCTAGTGTAGAAGTAGTAGAATTAGTGAAGGAATTAGTAGAATTAGCTATACCCAAAGAAGGAGAAGTAGTAGGAAGATCATCGGGTTTGGAAGCCGATGATGAGGTAGACATCGGATCGGGATAAGTATCGATTTTGAGATATGAAAAGGTAGATATGAAGAGATGGATTGTCAATTTGGATCTGCAGGTAGGAAGAGATGTTAGGAAGTGGTGCATAGGTAGGAAGAATTGTCGTTTGCTTCAGTATTTAAGAGGAGCATTTGCAGTACTATGTTTTTCATTATTCATATTTCTAAAGATAGATAAAGTGAAGTGTTGTTTTTAGTACCTGCGCTTGAGCTTAATTCCGATTGTCAATTCCGTGTTTGTGTTTGTAAGTGTGTGGAGAATTCCGAAGAGCAAGTCAGGGTGTCTGTGGATGTTGGATTCTTTAACCTTGATCTTCATTTTGTGTGTTTGATCCTGAGTGAAGTGCATCGGAGCAATGCCTTGACAGGTTTGAGGAATTGTAGTGTTGGTAGTATTCTGGATTTGTGAGTGCAACATGAAGTTGATGTGAAGCAATTTTGATCAAGGAAGTTGTGCCTTTAGTGGAGGGGTGGAACACAATTCTGAGGCAAAATTGTTCTTCGTAGTGAAGTGCCGTCTTTGGTAGAATCTGAATCATCTCAATCAAGAGTTGTTTGGACAGAATTCGCCATGTTGTGATTATGGGTGTGTATTCGTGACAAGTTGTCAAGATTGTGAGCTTGTTACTCTCTTTTGGGTGTAGTTTCTACTTGAGAGATTAAAGAAGCAATCAAGAAGAACTACATGTAACTGTTTGACTTTGTAGTTGACCAATTCTAAATTGTATCTCTACGGGAACTTTACTTACCCAATTACCGCAAAAGTGATATTTGCCGGGTTGTCACAGCTCAACACAATAGATAAATTCTTGAGAAATTGAAAGATATGGTCAATGAGTTCCAAGATATCTTTCCAGATGAGTTACCCATAGGTTTACCACCAAAAAGGAGAATAGATCATATAATTGAGATACTTCATGGGAAGACACTTCCTTGTAAGGCCCCATACTGACTATCACCTCAAGAGTTGGAATGTAAGGCTGAAATTGGGGATATGTTGCAGAAGAGGTTTATCCAACCCAACGTATCACCATATGAAGCTCTTGTATTGTTTGTGAAGAAGAAGAATGAAACAATGCACATGTGCATTGACTATAAATTAATGGACATGTGCATTGACTGAATCAACAAACGGTGAAGAACAAGTATCCATTACCTTGCATGGATGACTTGTTTGATCAACTCAATGGGGCAAGGCATTTCACCTAATTTGATTTGTAGAGCGGTTACAACCAAATCAATATTGTGGAAAAAGATATACACAAGACGGCCTTTCAAACAAGGTATGGTCACTTTGAGTACTTGGTGGTGCCATTTGGCCTCACCAATGCTCCAAACACTTTCATGAGTTTGATGAATGATATATTTTGTCCGTACTTGGATGAATCTGTTGTCATTTTTCTTGATGACATCTAAGTCTATAATAGGACGTTGACAAAGCACAATCAACATCTACATGAAGTCCTCCAAATTTTGCAACAAAATCAATTGTATGCCTAAATCTCAAAATGCAAGTTTGGCAAATCTGAAGCAAACTAGTTAGGGCATAGAGTAAGTGCCGAGGGTTTCCAAGTGTTAATAGATAAAATAGAGGTCATTCAAAAATAGAGTGCTCTAGAAGATCAGACTCAACTCAAGAGTTTCTTGGGATCGATGAGGTTTTATCTTTAATTTGTCAAGGACTTTTCCAAGATTGCATAACTTTTAAACAACACTATTAGGCAAGGAGAAGAGGTGGATATGGGGAACCGCACAAGAATTGGCTTTCAAGAGTTGAAAAATCCATTATTACATGCACCAATCTTGAAATGGTATGACCCAAAATGTCCAATCAAGATGGCTATAGATGCATCACGTGTAGCAATAAGAGCAATCATACAACAAGAATCGTAGGATAGATGGCACCCAATTGCATATTTCTCTTGTAACTTGCTACTGGTAGAATGCAACTATCACACCACCGAATAAGAAGAGCTGGCCACTGTCCTCACAACCAAGCATTGGAAGCACTATTTAGGTGAGAAGGCATTTGTGGTAGAGATGGACCACAAAGCTCTAGTCTACCTCTAGACACAAAAGGATCTTTCTCATCGACAGATTTGGTGGGCAAAATGGAGACAACAATTCAACATGACAATCAGATATGTGGAAGGCAAGAAGCAACTTGCATATACATTCACCCAAATGCCAATGGCAAACAATTTAGTGGTGGAAATCAAGATGAACCTTGAATTTTGGCCCAAGATTCTTGTTGCTACAAAAACTTATCCATAGATTATAGGTGCTCAATCATCCAAAGGCATCACCAGCACCAAAGGACTCACTTTTTGTGATGGTAGGTTGTGGATCCCCAATGATACGGATCTAAGACCACCATCCTAGCAGAATGTCATGATTTTGCCATTGCAAGTCATGTTGGAATGGACAAGACCTTGGATGCAATCAAACAACATTACTATTGGCCCAAGATGAGCAACAATATGATGGAATATGTTTGGAGCTACCTACTTTGTCAACAAATAAGGCTTCTAATCAAACTCCCACAAGACTCCTCCAACCTCTCTCCACTCTTACACAATGTTGAGAATAGGTAAACATGGATCTTGTTTGTGAATTGCCCAAGACCACCTCTAGGTTTGATCCATTGTAGTCTTTGTCGACTGACTTAACAAAATGATTCATGTATATCCTACCACCAAGGATATGACTTCCTTGCAACTAGCTCAATTGTACTCAGACATAGTCTTTTCCCATCATGGCTTGTCTCGAGTGCTCATCATAGATAAATGCACTCAATTCACTAGTTTATTTTGGAGAACACTCTTTGGGTTCTTCAAAACCAAATTGGCTATGTCTACAGCTTACCATACACAGACCAATGGACAAATAGAGAGGGAAAATTTCACTATTGAGGACATGCCTTGGGGCTTTGGATGAGCAAGAGAGTTGGGACACACCTTACACCTCAAAAGCTTCAAATCCAACACCTTACATCTCAAAAGCTTCAAATTCAATCAATTAGATCTGATTTGAGATTGATCTAAAACTAGAATTTCTTTTGCTCAAAGCTATAGGAATTTTGTCTTCTCTCTAATTCCACTAACAAATCATGAAATGTTTTGAGAAAGTTTCTTACAATTGCATACTTTGTGCTCTTGGGTATGAATTCTACCCCCCTTGACACCATTGATGATATCCCTCTCAAAATCTACTCAAATTGTCTAATTTCAGTCTCCAAATTGTAGCCTCTATGCTCTTCTTTCCAAGTAGTGTCTTTTATTCTCAAATGCTTTCTCCAAAGTCCCCCAATGGTCAAAAACTCTAGACTTCTTCTCTTGGGACCCAATCTCTTAGCACATAGATTTTCAAGTCCCAAACTTGTTAATAAGTGTAATACCCACAATTTTTGGTTTTGATGTGTTTTGAAGAAGAAATGTATAGTCAATTTGAATTTGAATGGAGATAAAAGTAGGAGAATTGAGTCTTCGGGTCAAACCTGAAGAAGCTTACTTCATGTTAGAGGAAGAAGGACTTGGATTGGATTGGATCAGACCCAAAGAAGCTTACTTTGTGTCAGAGGAAGAGGAATAAGGAGGTCAGACACCAAAAGAGGGTACTTCATATCGGAATGAAAGTTGCATGTCAGTATTATTGCTAGGGCCATATCTCAATGACCACATATCCAAATCATGTGTGTTGTTTCTCGTTAGAAGCGTCTCTTTTAGGGCTTTCTATTGGTATCAAAACTGTTGAGTTTGGAGGTCTGCAGCAGAAGTAACAAACATTATAAGTTTTTGTAGTAGATGTACAAAGTAGTTGAGTGACTTTGGGTTGAAGTTCTTCGGGTCCATAGTATTTTGGGTCTATAGGACTTCGGACTTATATGACTTTGGGTTTACACAACTTCAGGTCAAGAGACTTTGCCTTATGACAAAGGTGACCCAATCCAAGGTAGTCAGACATTGGATGTAGGAATCTTTGGGTCAAATATCTGAAGCATCTGAAATAGTTAGGATAAGGAAAGAAGATGTAGTTAGGATACCTATGACTTTAATTTTGGTTTAGATTGAAAATATGATAGAAATTGAAGGAGAAGTAGCAGTAGTGAATAAACCCAAAGTGTAGGATCAGATAGTAAGTGTCTTTGGGTCAATTATTTGAGAAATTAGAGAAAAATGGGTTGCAAAATAAAGAAGTAGATAGATTACCTATGAGTTTAATTGTAGATTAGAGTGAAGAAGTAGTAGAAATAGAGAAGGATTTAGTGGTATTTGGTAGACCCAAATATAGAGAAGTCTGTGAAGGAACCTTGGGTTTAGTAAAAGTAGACATTGGATCAGAGTAGTAACAAAATCAAGATTTTGAAGGGTAGATATGAAGAGACGCATTGTCATTTCAGATCTATAGGTTGGTAAAGTTGTTAAGAAGTAGTTTAGGAAGTTAAATAATTGTTGAAGAGCTCTATCAATTTAAAGAGTGCTTTCATAGTATGTTGTTGTTTAGTGCTTATAATTTTGAGAATAGATAAAGCAAAGTGCTATGAAGTAGTACTCGTTGCTTGAGCTTTATTTTGAGTATCAACTCTGTGTTTGCGTTTGTGAGTGTTGAGAGAATTTTGAAGTGCAAGTCAATGTGTTTGTTGGATGTTGGATTCTGTAGCCTTGATCTTCATTCTGTGTGTTTGATCTTGAGTGAAGTGCAATCAAAGCAATGACTGATAGATCTGAGAGGAATTGTAGTGTAGGTAGTATTTTGCAATTGTGAGTGTAGAGTAGTGTTGATGTGAAGCAATTTCAATCGAGGAAGTTGTGCCTCTAGTGGAAGGGTGGAACACAATTCTAAGGTGAAGTTGTTTTACAATGAAGTAGCCATTTTTGAGAGAGATTTCATCATCACAGTCAAGATTGTTTGGAAAGATTTGATGGATTTGTGATTAGGAGTGTTAGGAGTGACAAGATTGCATGTCAGCGCTTGTTTCTCTCTTTTGGGTGTGGTTTCTACCCGAGAGACTAAAGGAGAAATTCAGAAGAATCATATTTATGATATTTGACTTTGTATTTAGAAATTTCTGACCAGTATCTCTACGTGAATTAACTTTACTTACCCAATTACCACAAAAGTGATATTTGCAAAGTTGTAACAATAAGTAAGCACCAAAAGGACAATAGGATCTGGATTTCCCATCACCGACTACATGAATACTGCCCCAAAATGTGCCACTGTCCAATCTCGTAAGCCATCATGGGGTAAAATCTAAATTCTGATGAGAAAAGGATTTGGGAGTGGCAGATTGGGAGCATGGGGCACTTCATGCTCAAATGCCTCCTCCAATGCTCCAACACTCCCACTCTGCTACAACTCTCACTCCTAGCATCCTTCCCTCCCTCAAAACTCCTCAACCCAGCACACCCCCTTCTCTCCACCCTCCTTCACCTATATACATCAGAGCCCTTGAACATGATAAGATTGTAACCCACATGGCCAATTGCATACATGTACATACATTGCGCACATGGCAACATCTCATCCGTCGGATCTATCATACAACCTACTCCACTAATGTGAAGATGACCATAATAGTTTATTATTTTTGGGCTGCATAAACCACAACATGACAATGTGTGGAATACCTGGTACATTGGAAAGGGTACCCCTTGTATGAGGGGACATAGGACCGACAATCAACTGGAGCCATGCACCAATGTTAGTGAAATCTTTTGGGGCAATAATTTCACAACAAGGACATTGCATCTTAAAAGGAAGGAGTTTTGTTATACCAATAGCTAGATAGATGATCTATAAATTTGGTTTGGTAACATCTGAAAGGATGGTTTACATGATGGACTAAGTAGATAAGCTAGAGGTATCACCAAAAGAGTACTTCCACTAATAGGCCAAAAACCAAAACATGCTTGGAAACTTTAGAATCAAAACTAAGGCATATGATCTAGCGGTGAAACTTGTGGAAGTAACATCTAGAAGGATGTTACACATAATAGAGAGCATAAATCAGATAGTAGTATCACCAAAAGAGCAATTCTAATGATAGGGCAAAAGCCAAATAGGCCTAAAAACTTCAAAGGTAATTTTGGAGGCCTAAACGGATGAAATAGGGCTAAAAAATGTATAGATTTCCCCGCCAAAAAAATGAATGGCTGGCCTTACCTCTCCCTATTTTTTCTTGCCAAGAGCTTTCCAATGGTATCTCACCCATGTGATTCTAAAATTCTTATAAGAAGATTCCCTAAAATATGCCCTTTGGTCAAAGCCTATTTGACCAACCAAACGGGATTGGGACCAACATGTCACCCATCCAAGCAAGTAATCTAAGGTGGAGCTTGCTGATAGGTCACCTATCCATGTTCCTAATGCTATGGTGGAGCTTCCTTGGAGGAGATCCTCCTTGGCTATATAATAAAGAGAAGGTGCTTCTTTGGGGGCATCAAAGGATTGAGGGTGAATCTGTGTTTTCTCTCTTGTATCTCTCTTGAAGAGTTCTCTTGTCCTTGGAGTATTACACAAGGGTTGCAACCACAAGTAGTAGTTGCTTTCATTCTTGAATCTCTACGAAAAGATCTAGTTCAAACTACCATAGAGAAAATTGTAGATCTTAAGAGAAAGGTGGACCAAAATGTTGGCAAAGGGCCTAAGGGATATGGAAACTATCTATATAGAAGAAGCAAACCAATTAGCAATTTTAATGATAAAAAGTTGTTTTGGTTGTGGAGTTAACATCCAAAGGAATAGCTCAAATTCCATATAGTATAGAGGAAGGAGTTATGAGGAGGCAAATAGAGAGAGCGTGAAGGAGGTTGTGAATCCCAAGTACCTCTTAAGAAAAATAGAGTAAAGGTATAGCATCTAAAGATGTAGTTGAGAGCAAGTATGAGAAAGGAGAATGCTCAAACTCCAAAGGTCTTAATTTAGAGGTTTTGGCACAAGAGAAGAAGAAAGCCCATTTTTCAAATGATATACATTCTTCTAAAGGATTCAGTCCTAGCAAAGATAGTCCAATACTCACAAGGAGTACTTGTATTGCTAGTTATGGTACCCACATTTTTCATTTTTGACAAGTTTTAAGGAAGAAGTGTATTGATGAAACCTCATTGCAGCCCAATGAAGAAGAAAAGAGGAGAATTGTGTATTTGGAGTAGACCCAAAGAAGTCACTTTAGGTAAGAGGAAGAAGGACTTGTGAGCTGGCCTGTCTCTCACTCAGGATGAACCTCTGATGGCTATAATGGTAGCGCACCATGGACTAAGAAGCCAAGGAACCCCAACTCCATCATACTCCTCCAAGGCTAACACTCCAAGATTCAAGACATTGCTCACTAGAGAACTCAATGAGAGAAAGATAGTTGCAAATGAAAGGATGATGAGTACCTCCTCACCCCTTGTTTAGATACTTGTGAAATAGTTATGCACCAAAGTTACTAATTACTGGAGTAACTCAAGTTACTAGGCAAAAAGTCAAGTAAAGTCAAAAAGTATAAAGGAGTATCCATTCACATAGGCATATTCCACTAGCATGTGATCTTATCTTGACCCAACCACTAAGTCAAGGATTACTTCACATGGGCTATCCTTGGTCTATAGAAGAATCCGAAACAAAAAGGCTTGCAAGCCCAAAAGTTCTTAACTCTTTCTTCAAAGCCAAGCACCTTGGAATAATACCAAGTCAACACACTAGAATCCAAAATAGTGGTGCTCATCTTTTTCACTTTCTCTAAAGTAAGGTCCCCTCTATCTTTGCTATGACTAACTTTAGCTAATCATGACTAATGTAGAACCATCCTTTATCTCTATATAAATAATATCTCTCAAGTACTTGTAATACCAAGCTAAATATCAAAATACCACACACATGCACAAATGGGTGTTACATTTACCCCCGGACTAAGTTTTCACTTTGTCCTCAAAGTGAAGGTCTCTCTACCTTCTATGATATATCTTCAACTTATCATGGTTAATCCTATCAAAGTGTCTTCCTCCCAACTCCTTGAGATCATAGGTGTAATTGCACCACACCTTCTCCACTATGAAAGGTCCAAAGTACTTAGGCAAAAACTTCTTTTGCACTCTTTTGAATCGAATGGAATCAAACAACATTACCCAATCACCTTCTTTGAAAGTCTCCACCTTCTTTTTGCCTTGACTCTTGTCATAACTCTCCTTTTGTTTCCTTTGGGCTTGCTCCACTCAAACCATAGCAACTGCTCTTGCCTCTTCCAACTCCATGAGTTGTTCCTTCCTTGACTTCTGCATCACCTCCTTGTGCTTTCTTCAATCTCCTATGAATGCTTTGGAAGGTAGGAAGATCAAAGTGAATAGGTAGGGTAGACTCAATACCTAATACCAATTGAAATAGAGAATATCTGGTGGAAGTCTTCATGGTTGTCCTATAATCCCACAAAACTGCATGAATCCTCTTGTCCCAATGATGTTTAGCCCTCTCTATTTTTGCTTCTTTGGCCAACATCATGCACAAGGTCTGATTGGTTCTCTTTGCCAAGCCATTGGAATTAGGCTTATAGGATGTAGTTACTCTATGTGTGATAGAGAAATGTTGTAGCATGGCTGTAGTAATGCTTCATGTAAACTCTACTCCTCTATTGGAAACCAACTCCAAAGGGCATCCAAATCTAGTGATAATGTGTTCATAAAGAAATCTACCAACTTCATCTTCATTCTTGTCCTTCAATGGTCTAGCCTCAACCCACATGGTAAGGTTATCAGTAACTACCACAATGTACCAATTATTCATTGGGATTCTATTGAGAGGACCTACAAATCAATTCCACACTTCTCAAAAGGTCCTAGCAATGGAATGGATCTAAGTAGTGGAGTGGATGTAGACTTTCTAGAAAAATCTTGACAAACATGACAAGTTTTGCAATGATCAAGACAATCCTTGAAAATTCCTCTCCAATGGTAACCTGCATCTAGAATCTTGAAAGCAGTCACCTTTCTTGAAAAGTGTCCTCCACACACTAAACCTTCATGAAACTCCTTTACTCCATTGGAACTCCACCGGAACCTCTTGAGTGACTGAGATTGTCATGAGCTCCTCATTTGAGAAGGAATCATCCATTGGCTCATCTCCATCATGATCATAGGCTCTAGATAACAAATCGGCATTTGCATGTTTCTTTCCTGGCCTATCCTCAATGGTGTAATCATACTCAAACAAGAGTATCATTTACCTTGCTAGTCTCCCTTCAACATTAGGCTTGTTGAAGATGTACTTCAAAGCCGTGTGATCCGTGACAATGGTGGCTTTCCCTCCAATCAAGTAGTGTTTAAATTTCTTGAGACCAAAGATCACTACCAACCCTTCTCTCTCCATGACAGAGTAGTTCTTTTCTGTTGAAACCATCTGCCTACTAGCATAAGCTATTGGATGATCATGCCTATCTTGGTCTAATTGACTAAGAGTGCATCCTATAGCTACATTAGAAGCATTCGTGCAGTGGATGAAAGGCTTACTCCAATCAGGTTTAGCAAGAATTGGAGTCACAACAAGGGATTGCTTAAGCTCCTCAAAAGCTTTGAGAGCCTCCTTGTCCTCCAAAATCACCATGTAATCTACACCCTTCTTCATGTAGATGGTCAATGCATAAGCCTTGTTGGAAATTGAAAAGATGAACCTCCTATAGTACCCAACCATCTCCAAGAATTGGCATAACTTTGTCAAGCTTGAAAGGAATGGAAGGTCTGAGATTTTCCTCACCTTCTCAGGATCAACTGCTATTCCATCCTTGGAGATGATGTGCCGCAAAAGTAGACCTTCTTCACATCCAAAATGCACTTCTTTGGGTTGAGAGATGCATTTGCCTCATCCAAGCATTGCAAGACCTTGATTAGGTGCTCAAAGTGCTCCTCCTTGCTCCCATACACACAAAAGTTATCAATGAAGTCTCTCATAAATGAAAGGTTCAAATACCTTGTTCATGAACCGTTGGAATGTAGCTGGAGCATTGCAAAGCCCAAAAGGCATGACCTTGAAAGTATAAGTTCCCCAAGGTGTGGTGAAAGTGGTGAGTTGTTGATGCTTTGGTGCAATCTTGATTTAGTTATATCCACTATAACCATCTCCAAAACCATACCTCTCATGACCTCCAACCTCCTCCAAGATCTCATCAATGAATGGCAATGGGTAGTAGTCCTTCTTGGTAACAACATTGAGCTTCTTGTAATCCACACATACCCAAAGCTTGCCATTCTTTTTCTTCACAATGACAATTGGAGACACCCATTCTAAATTCTCTACCTTCAAAGATAAACCTAGCCTCCTTGAGCTTATCAATCTCCTCCTTCACAACCAAAGATATTGGTGGGCTAATGCGGCACTGCTTTTGGCGGATTGGTCTTGCATGTGACTCTACCTCTATCTTGTGCTCCTCCAAGGTGATTTCCTTCAAATCCTTGTAACTAAAAGCAAATACATAGATAAACTTGCGGAAAATCTCCTCAAATCTCACTTTCTCTTCCTTGGTAACATTTGGACCATACTTGGGGGTAGATAACCTTCTCTCTACATCCTCAAGTATCAATGGTGATTTATCTGGGTCCTTCAAAACCTATGGCTTAGGTGAAAAATTCCATAGCACATAAAGTATACACATCTGAATCAGATTCAGATTCATCCTCCTCCGTGGAAGTGTCCTCTTCCATGCTTGTGTCCACACCTAAAGCTCCTTCTTCATAATCTGATTCCCAATAATCAAAAGATGGTGTATCTAAATGTGAAGTGTTGGTGGTGTTAGTCATAGGAACTGTGACTCTATAGTTTGATGGCCCAATCCTCAAGTACCCTTTGTGCCATTGATCAGTTGTGCGTGCTGCTCTCAACCATGGCCTCCCAAGAAGTAAGTCATAGCTTGAATCCTTCAAGACTTGGAAAGTCATGAGATTTTGAACTCCCATAACTGAAACTACCACCTTATCCATCCTCCTACTAGTCAAACTTGTTACTTGTTTGCCATGCTCACCACAAATGTTGAAGGTCTTGAGTGTATCATACCCAACTTCTTCATCAACCTTTCTAACATGGCATTTACTGCTGATCCTCCATCAACCAATGCATCCTTGATGTTGTGACCATTCACTCTCACATCAATCTTGGAGGCATATTCACAAGCCTCCCATGGTCCTGGCTTGGCATCCACCACCCCCATTGATACTAGAGCTTTGCCTTCTTCTTCCTCTTGCTCCTTGTAGAAGCCTTCCTCTTACCTTTGTTTTGGATTAGAAGCTACTTGGGTTTCACTACCTTCCTCTTTCCCTCTATTGGCTCCCTCATAACCCCTTCCTCCATGGTAAGTGGAATTTGGGCAATTCCTTTAGATATGGTCTCTTCTCCATAACCAAAACAATTTCTATCATTGAAATTGTTGGCTAGTTGGCCTCCTCTATATGGATAGTTTGCATAACTCCTAGGCACTCTCCCTACATTTTGATCCACCCATCTCTTCTCCTATAGTTGCACTACATTGATTTTGAAGTGGATCCTTTGGTGGAGGTGCAATAACTGGAGCAACTACTACTTGTGGTGCAACCCTTGCCACCAAAGTATCAGAAGTTCCACCATACCTGTAGCCTTGAGGAAGATGCACAACATTCTTCACCACCAAATCACTCTCATCTCCTTCTAAACTCTCTTCCATACGAATTGTGATCTTAATAGCTTCAACCTTTAAAGAAGGTTTCTCATATCTCACCTTGCTTCTAATTTGTGGTCTCAACCTTCCCACAAAATTCTTGGAGAGCATGGCCCCTATGCCAATCATAGTAGTCTCCACATCATCCCTGTCCTTCCTCAACACTATGCAAAATTTGGACTCTAACTTTTCCACTCTTTCCACATAGAATCTCACTTTCTCTCCATCTCCTTGTTTGAGAAAGGATAATTCACTCATCAATCTCTCATAACTCTCATATGGGAGAAAGTTCTCAATGAGTGCTGAAGTCAAACTCTCCCAAGACTCTTCTTCCCCATCTCTCTTCTCTCTCTTTTGGTATTCTGACTCATACCATGTAAGTGCGGCATCCTCAAAGAAATCTGGTAATAATGAGGCCCATTCATTCTTCCTCCTCTCATTGTTTCCTATGTAAGCCCTCTTGAAGTCTCTCACAAAGGCCTCCACATCTTCTCCATCCTTGCCAAAGAAAACCAGAAGTTTCCACATCTTAACCCCTCATTATCTTTCTTTTCTCTCAAATTTTTTTTCTCTTTTCTTTCTCTCACTATATAACTAATAGAGTATATACATGACTAACACCGTTTGAGAATAATCCACTCTAGGGAACACAAAAGGTTCAGGTTGCTTCAAGATTTCTATAGCAACATCAAATCCTAGAGTGCATATTAATCGAACTCTCATGGATAGTTTATCCATAAGTTAAAAGATTATCTCCATCTTCTATAGTTGTTCTAAGACTCTCTCCAAGATCCTTCACCAAAGTCTCCAAAAGTGCTTTTACTCCACTACACTCATGTCCTTTTGGAAGTCCTTCCACTCCACAAACCTCACACAACTCCTTGGTCTCCCTCCCAATCTTGGTGAAGAAGGTCCAACATGCAAACCCAAGTCAAGTAAGCCTCTCCTTTCCCTCAATCTCTTGCTCTCAAAGGTCAACAGACATGAACTTGCCTTATGTTTCTTCTCTCCACATAGAAAGCACTTAGACTCACTCTACTCCAAGAGTGAGTCTAAGTTGCATAGCTCTTTGGATCCTCTCAACACTCTCTTTAAATTTTATTGTAAACTCTCTTTTCCTCAAATCTACCCCTACAATCACCTCATACCCTTTGGGAACCTTATTGTCTCAATTTCCACTCTTGATGACACTTCATAGTCCCAAGATGAATCTTAACACTCAAACATGCTTTTTGCTGCTCTCAAATTCCTCATGCATGAGATCTCAACTCTGTAGAATTGACACTTCCTCACAATTTCATTCAAATCTCTCAACTAGGATGTGACAGTCCTCTGAAATTTTGCACACTTGATAACAACTTTAAAGTGTCCCTCCTTGAAAAATTTAAGATCTTTTCATCAAGCAATTTGGCCTAGACACCTTTCTATTCAGCACACATATTTCAGATTTGGTCTGAAAACCACTCCCTTCACTTCAAAAACTCATAACTCCCTGCGCAACAATGATCTCTCTCTAATTTTTGTGGTAGAAAGTAGGATATTATGCACTGAATTCAAAAATTCTAGCTCATTGCGCATAGTAGCTCTCACAATAATTTCAAGTGTGATAACTGAAGGATAACCCAAGCTATTATGTGTAGAAAATTTCAAGTTCAGATCTCAAACTTGAGATTTTGCCCAAAATCACCTTAATCCCCAAAATCTGCAATTTTAGTCCATGTTGTGCTACCACAATAGCCATCAGAGGTTCATCCTGAGTGAGAGACAGGCCGGCTCACATTTTTGGTCTTGGCAACGAAACCAAAAATGTGAGCCAGCCTATCTCTCACTCAAGATGAACCTCTGATGGCTATTATGGTAGCACACCATGGACTAAGAAGCCAAGGAACCCCAACTCCATCATACTCCTCCAAGGCTAACACTCCAAGACTCAAGACATTGCTCACCAAAGTACTCAATGAGAGAGAGATAGTTGCAAATGAAAGGATGATGAGTACCTCTTCACCCCTTGTTTAGATACTTGTGAAATAGTTACGCACCAAAGTTACTAATTACTGGAGTAACTCAAGTTACTAGGCAAAAAGTCAAGTAAAGTCAAAAAGTATAAAGGAATATCCATTCACATGGGCATATTTCATTAGCATGTGATCTTATCTTGACCCAACCACTAAGTCAAGGATTCCTTCACATGGCTATCCTTGGATTATAGAAGTATCCAAAAAAAAGGCTTGCGGGCCCAAGAGTTCTCAACTCTTTCTTCAAAGCCAAAAACCTTGGAATAATACCAAGTCAACACACTAGAATCCAAAATAGTAGTGCTCATCTTTTTCACTTTCTCTAAAGTAAGGTCCTCTCTATCTTAGCTATGACTAACTTTAGCTAATCATGACTAATGTAGAGCCATCCTTAATCTCTATATAAATAATATCTCTCAAGTACTTGTAATACCAAGCTAAATATCACAATACCACATACATGCACAAATGGGTGTTATAGACTCAGATTGGACTTACAGAGTGGTAGATCTGAAGTAAGTCTACTTCATATTGGGAAGCCTAACCTGATCCAAAGAAGTTCTTAAAAATTTTCTTTTGGTCAAGCAAGTCATGAAGGTACAATCAAGGAAATGGCTGAGTCATGAGAAGGATAATTTAAGAGTGACAAGAAACAAACATGCAAGATTTGTGAGTGTTGATTGCAAATTGATTGTAGAATGATTGCACCATAGAGCATTATAAAATTAAGACTTTGACAAGAGAAATTTGAAATGTCAAGAAGATATCATGTTCCTATTAATAGTTGTCCCAAAGGAATGCAAGTTATGAGGCCAAATGAGAGTTTAATTTTCCAAAGACTTGAGTGAGTTAGAATCACATGTCTAGGAGAGGGGATAATGATCCAATGACCTAGAATTTGTGAGCACCTGATGCCAAAGAAGGGAGGTAGGAAGAGCTCCTCACTTGTGGTGAGGAGTTTAGCAATTTGGAGGTTAGATTTAGTGGCATGGATCAAAGTCCTAAGTAGACTTTGAATCACATTTTTGGCCTGGAATTGGAACTTGAGTTTTCCAAGGTTCATGGCAAAAGTAGTTGCCAATAAATTGTGAGAATGGCCCCCAAGAAATGGGGAAGAGAGGAAATTTGGCTTGATGGACAGAGTTGGATTGGATGTTAGTCCTAGGAAAGGAAGTAGGGGATGTGGCCAAAAGTCCTCTTCTATCAAAAGGGTGAGGCTTTAGAAGAAACCATAGAAGTAAGAAATTCCTAAAGTGCTCCATGTACCAACAATGGCTACAAGGTGGATACCTATTAGGACCCAATAAATCATTGAGGCTTTGTTGACAATGTTCAAACCTGAGCAAACTACTTATGTGATGATGAAATAGGTGGTTTTCTTTCATCAATTGTTTGCAAGAGAAAAGGTGAATTGGGCAAAGTGCTTTCACCAATGGACAAGACAAATGATTGTAAACTGGAGGGAGGACATGCCTAGGAAAGCCAAGTACAAAGACAATGAGTACAAGGTGAGAGATTTCAATGGGGTAGAGTATTTTTTAGTGATTTTTTGTCCTTTGTTATTGCATTTGAAGAAGGAGAAGAAGAAGATACAAAAAGATCATCCCGAGGTGAAGGATGAGTTGTAACTGATGAAGTATCTAAGTGGAGAACTTTAAGTAAGAGTTTGGAACTTCTAAGTGGGAGTTGAAGGAGAAGTTAACCCAAATAGAAGAAGAAGCCAAAGAACTTCAAGTTGATGTGGTACTTTGAAAGAAGACTTTAGATAACTTGTAGGATAATTTTGAAAAGCATGGGAGAGATCTTGAATGTCAAGCCAAAGAAGTAAAGAGTCAAAAGGCATCATTTGAGAAGCTAAAGAGAAAATTTAATGAAACAACTTGAAGTAATACATTCGAAAGTCATTGCAATAGTAATGGAGCAAGAGTTGGTGAGCTTAAGATTGAGTGTTGTAGATAAAGATCAAGCATGGCAAAGAGAATTGATGAGTAGACATCAAGAGGAGGCAAGACTACAAGATCTGGTAAGAAACGCCAAAACCTAGATTGCTCAATATGTAGAGGAGGAGAAGACATTGAAGGCTGAGTATGAAGTCAAATTGCAAATGTATTGTGATGAGTTGAAGGTGGAGAGAACTCATGGGTATACATCAAAATTGGTAGGAGAGATTTTCAAGAGGATGAAAATCATGATGAGTACTGAGTTGGAGGTGAAGATGGAAGAATCAAGACTGCATGAGTTGAAGTTGTTAATGCAAGAGACTAAAAAGAGAAAGTTGTAGGACATAAAATTGAACAATCTTTTGATTTGCTTAAGAGCGAGAGTAGATAGGAAAATGTCAAAAGTAAGAGACAATGTGACTTTCAAATTAGATTTAATTAGATCAGATTTAGATGAACTTTGGAGTAGTGTGAAGGAAGAAATCCAATGCAAAGTAGCGATGGCAAGTGTGCAAGTGTCTTTGGGTGAGTTACCTGAAGCATTTCAAGAAGTTAGAGTAAGGGAAGAGAATGTAATTAGTAAGACTATGATTTCAATCACAATTTAGACTGAAGACTTTATAGTAGAGGAAGTAGAAGATGAATCCAAAGTGCAAGAGAAGATTGTAGTTACATAGGTATAGAAGCCAAAGTAGAGGCAAACATTGGATCAAATTAGTAATAGTTTTAAGATCTGAAGAGGCAGATATGAAGAAGTGGAATGTCATTTTGGATCTATAGGTTGGTAAAGTAGGAGGTGAAATGGTATGTAGTTAGATAAATATCAAGTGATCTACCTATTTAAAGGAAGCATTTGCATTGTTATGTTGTTCAAAATTCATATTTTTAGAGTTGAGTAAAGTGAAGTGTTGTAACTCAACGCTGTAACTCACTGATTGTTGTTTTAGCTTAATTTTGAATGTCAATCCTATATTTGTGTTTGTGAGTGTTTGAAGAAGTTTGAATTGCAAGTTTGAGTGTGTTAGATGTTAGATTCTATGGCTATGATTTTCATTTTGTGTTTTTGATCCTAAGTGGAGAGCGATCAAAGCAATGCCTTGAAAAATCCATGAGGAATTCTAGTGTTGGTAGTATATTGCATTGGTGAGTGCAACTTTGGATTGAGTGATGCAAAGGATTTGTGCCTTTAGTGGAGGGGTGGAACACAATTTTGTGGAAAAGTCATTTTATGGTGAGGTAGCCTTCTTGGGGCAAATTGAATCATCATAATCAAGATTGGTTTGGAAAGATTTGATGAAGTGTGATTATAAGTGTTGTTAATGTGTAACCAGATTGTGACTCAATGCTTATTACTCTCTTTTGGGTGTGGTTTCTACCCAAGAGACTAAAGATGCAATTAAGAAGAACTGGTTTGTGACATTTTACTTCATATTTGACTATTTTTAAATAGTATCTCTATGGCAACAAATGATTACATATTGATTACTGCAAAAGTGATACTTGTTAGGTTGTCACACTTGTTCAACACCATCAACAAAGACTCCAAGGAAGAATTTTAGGGATGGATGATTTCTTGATCTCAAAGAAAAAATAGGATTAAATGTGTTGGAAGATTTTTGTAGTCACAAGGCCAACATCATGGTTGGTCAAGTGATTGTTTTGAATTCTACATTGAGGAAAGAATTAGGGCTCTACAAGTAGCAAGAGAAAGAAGAAAGCAAAGGGTCTGGTATCAATGGGGTAGTGGATGTAAAACCAACACCATGGGGAAGCTTGCAAGTACACTTCCAAGATTGATGTGAGGATGAATGTTCACAACATCAAGGATGTACTTGTTGATGGATAATCTATGGTGAATGCTATGTAAGAGAAGTTGATTAAGAAGTTGGGTATGATACTCTCTAGACTTTGATATTTATCATGAGCATGACAAACAAGCAACAAGTTCAATCTACATGTGTGATGGACAAGGTGGTAATATTGGGTATGGAAGTTCAAAATCTCATGACTTTTTAAGTCTTGAAGGGTGCAAGCTATGATTTGCTACTTGGAAGACCATAGTGGAGAGTAGCTCAAACAATTGATCCATGGCATAAAGTGTACTTGAGAATTGGGCTATCAAACCATTGGGTTATAGTTCCAATAACCAATACAAATCATAACTCACATTTAGATACACCATCTTTTGATAATTGGGAATTTGATTATTGGGAATTGGAGTCACATACAAGACCTATTTGCCAAAAAAACATTGTATTAGACCACCAATAGCTTTGATTGTGAAGGTGTAGATTGATAAACTCAAGGATGCTAAGTTCATCTTTGAGGTGGAGAATTCAGATTAGGTATCTCCAATTGTTATGAAGAAGAAGAATAGAAAAATTCAAGTATGTGTGGATTACAAGAAACTCAATGCTATCACCAAGGACTACTACCTCTTGCCATTCATTTATGAAATCTTAGAGGAGGTTGCAAATCATGAAAGAAAAACTTTTGGGGATGGCTAAAGTGGCTACAACGAAATCAAGATGGCACTAGAGCATCAATAACTCACCACACCTTGGATTACTTATGCTTTCAAGGTCATGCTTTTTAGGCTTTGTAATGTTCTAGCCACATTTCAACAGTTCATGAACAAGTTGTTTGAACCTTTCATTAAGAACTTTGTGAGATATTTTCATTGATGACTTTGTGTCTATGGGAGCAAGGAGGAGCACTTTGAGTACTTAATCAAGGTCTTTCAATGCTTGGATGAGGCAAATGCATCACTCAGCCAAATAATTGCATCTTTGGTTGTGAAGAAGGCAAACATTTAGGGCATATCATTTCCAAGGATGGAATAGTATTAGATCCTTAAAAGGTGAGAAAAATTAAGAGCTTCCATTCACTTCAAGCCAGAAAAATTTATGTTAATTCTTAGGGATGGTTGGGTACTATAAGAGATTCATCTTTTCATTTTCCAACAAGGCCTATGCATTGACAATTTACATGAAGGAAGTGTAGAATACATGGTAATTTTGGAGGACATCAAAGCTTTGATGAGCTCAACCAATCCCTTGTTATGGCTCCAATTCTTGCTAAACCTGATTGGAGTAAGCCTTTCATTCTTTACACTAATGTTTCCAATGTAGCTATAGGATGTAGTTTTAGTAAACTAGAACTAGATTTGCATGATCATTTACTAGCTTATGCTAGTAGACAAATAGTCTTAGTAGAGAGAAATTATTTAGTCATAGAAAGGGAAAGGTGATTTTTGGTCTCAAGAAGTTTTGACCCTACTTGATTGGAGGGAGGCCACTATTGTCATGGATCACAAGCCTTTGAAGAACATCTTCAACAAGCTTAATGTGGAGGGAGGCTAGGAAGGTGGATGATACTCTTATCTAAGTATGATTACACCATTAAGGATAGGCCTAGGAAGAAAAATGAAAATGTTGATTTGTTATCTAGGGATTGTGATCATGATGGAGTTGAGCCCTTGGATGATTCCTTCTTGGTTGAGGAGCTCATGACAATTCCAATCACTCAAGAGGTTCCAATCAAGTACAAGAGATTGTGGACTTTGGTACAAGAGGTAACTATCTAAAAGAGATGTCTGCTAGGGAGAGGAAGGACCTTGTAGCAAGATCTAAACCTTGCATAATGGTGGAGGAAATTATTTTTTCATCAAAGAGCAGATGATCTACTTTGAAGAGCAATGGGTTCAAAGAGTAGTGGGTGAGGAGGAGACTATCTTACTCATAAAGGAATTTCATGAAGGTTTGGGATGTGGGAAAGGTATAGGAAAAGTTACATGTAACACCCATTTCTACGTGTATGTGCTATTGTGATATTTAGTTTGGTATTACAAGAACTTGAGAGATATTATTTATATGGAGATAAAGGATGGTTATACATTAGTCATGATTGGCCAAGATGACATTACCTTGTTCTAGAAGTTGTTTTTGCCCAAAAAGTGAAAGAAGTAGGAATAAAGAACTATTTAGTGACATTTATCTTTGTATCTTAATATTTACTTTTGTACCTCTAATTGTATACTTGTGGGAAAAAATTGTTTTATCTCAAAGTACTAAAATTTGGTGAATATTTTTCAATACAACATTATTCTTTTCAATGGAATTATCAGTTTAACCTCTTTCTTTCATTGTAATCCATCCACTTATTAAACTCCCAAAATCCACTACAAATATTAGTATCAAGCTCACCTTGCTCCTAAACTATTTCACAAGTATATAAACTAGGGATGAGTAGGTACTAATCATCCTTTCATTTTCAACTATCTCTCTCTCATTGAGGTCTCCAATGAGCAATGATTTGAGTTTTTGAGTGTTAGTCTTGGAGGAGTTTGATGGAGTTGGGGTTCTTTGTGTTCTTAGTCCACAGTGGGCTACAAGAATAGCCATCTGAGGTTCATCTTGAGTGAGAGATAGGCTAGCTCATAGACTGCTTTCAAGATTCTAGATGAATGCTACCATTGGAGGGAGATTTTTAAGGACTATCTTGATTATTGTGAAACTTATAATTTTTGTCAAGCTTTTGCTTGAAAGTCTTCCTCCAATCCACCCCTTATATCAATTCCATTGCTATGGCCTTTTTAGAAGTGGAGAATTGACTTTATAGGTTCTCTCAATAGAACCCCAAGGAACAATTGGTATATTGTGATAGTTATTGATTACCTTACCAAGTGGGTTGAGACTAGACCATTGAGGGACAAGAATGAAAATGAAAATGGCAGATTTCTTTATGAATGCATCATCTCTAGGTTTGGTTGCTATTTGGAGTTGGTGTCTAACAGAGGAGTGTTTACAAGAAGCATCACTATAGCCATGCTGCAACGTATTCTATAACACATAAAGTAACTACATCCTCTAAACCAAACTCCAATGGATTGGTAGAGAGAACCAATTAGACCTTGCATATGATGTTGGCCAAAGATATAGGAATAGAATGGGATAAATGTAAAAGACCAAGGAGAGAAATAGTAGAATGGAAGATGTGTAACACCCATTTGTGCATATATGTGCTATTGCAATATTTGGTTTGGTATTATAAGTACTTGAGAGATATTATTTATAAAGAGATAAAGGATGGTTCTACATTAGTCATGATTAGCTAAAGTTAGTCAAAGCTAATGTAAAAGACCAAGACCAAGGAGAGAAATAGTAGAATGGAAGATGTGTAACACCCATTTGTGCATATATGTGCTATTGTGATATTTGGTTTGGTATTATAAGTACTTGAGAGATATTATTTATGAAGAGATAAAGGATAGTTCTACATTTGTCATGATTAGCTAAAGTTAGTCATAGCTAATGTAAAAGACCAAAACCAAGGAGAGAAAAAGGAGAATGGAAACTCACATTGGGACACTTGGATGTGGGAAAACTCTGAATTCCTAGTATGAACTTGTATTTATATAGATCACACAAGGCTCTTGAGAAGTTTCTAAAGAAGCTTCCTTGAGCCACTTTTTTGGAGTGCAAGCCAAGTTAATTGGAAAGCTTCTAGAAGCTTCTTTCTAGAAGTTACCTATTTGGAGTGCAAGCTAAGCTAGCTGGGAAGCTTCCCAAGAAGCTTCCTAGATACTTCTAGAATATTCTAGGCTAATTTGTCTTAATCTAAGTTAGTAAAGCTACTTTGTTAGCCCTACTAACTCTATTGCTAGACTCCATATTGTTATAGCTAAGATAGAGTGGATCTTACTTTAGAGGAAGTGGAAAAGATGAGCACCACTATTTTGGATTCTAGTGTATTGACTTGGTATTATTCCTAGGTGTTTAGCTTTGAGGAAAGAGTTGAGAACTCTTGGACATAAGGTTCTTTGTTTTGGATTCTTCTATAGTCCAAGGATAGCCCATGCAAAGGAATCTTTGACTTAGTGGTTGGGTCAAGATAAGACCACATGCTTAGGAGAATATTTTTATGAGTATGGATATTCCTTTAGCTTTTTTACTTTATTTGACTTTTAACCCAATAATTTGAGTTACTAAAATAATTAGTAACTTTGGTGCGTCACTATTTCCCAAGGATATCAAATAAAGATGAGGAGGTACTTATCATCCTTTCATTTGCAACTATCTCTCTCTCATTGAGTTCTATAGTAAGCGATGGTTTGAGTCTTGGAGTGTTAGCCTTGGAGGAGTATGATGGATTTGGGGTTTTTTGCATTCTTAGTCCATGGTGCACTACCATAATAGCCATCAGAGGTTCATCTTGAGTGAAAGATAGACTTACTCACATTTTTGGTTCCATTGTTGGGACCAAAAAGAAGGCAAGACAATGTTCTACGTTTAATTCTATATTAAATAGAAGATGGCTATGGGAGCTCAATTGGAGAGAACATTAAGAGAGGAGAGTGCTGAACTTATGTTAGAGAACTTGGAACCATTTGTATACCATGTGGTTCATTATGATATTTTTAAGATAATTTTGTATACCTTGTACACATGAGAGGATTTGGAGAGATTGTGTGAGGTGGATTGAAGATTTTGGGGAATGTAGTGATTTTGGGCAAAATCTCAAGTTTGAGATTTGGATTTGGAATTTCAACACATGATAGCTTGGGTTATTATTCAATTATTATACTTGAATTTATTGCAAGAGCTAGAACACACTCTTACATAGAATTTTTGAAAGTGGATAGGGTAAACTGTTCCTAAAATTGCATGCTCTTTGGAAATTGGTATAAAGTCTTTCATTTCTTCAATTTTCAATGGATTGTGCTAAAAACTTTCAAGAAAATTTAGTGTATAGGCCTAATAATTAGGAAGAGATCATTCTTTCATAGAAAGTAATGAATTTTCTAAGTGATTGGGGTGGTTTTTTTGACCAAATCTGAAATATGTTTGCTAAATAGAAAGGTTCCTAAATGGCTTGATAGAAAGATTTGAAATTTTGCAGGAGAGGATGCCCTGGGGTTCTCATCAACTGTGAAAAGTTTTAGAGGACTGTTATCTACCAGTTGAGAGAATTCTGTGACATTGTTAGGAGAGGTCAATTCTATGGAGTTGAGATCTCATGCATGAGGAGTGTTTGAGCAACAAAAAGCATGTTTGAGTGTTTAGAGGAGTGTGAGAACAACAAAAATCATGTTTGAGCATTTAGACTTATCTTGGGAACATGGAGGGTCACTAAGAGTGGAAATTGAGACTATGCAAGGTACACCAAGGGTTTAGGTGATTGTAGGGGTGGATTTGAGAAGAAAAGGGTTCATAATACAATTTGAAGTGAGTGTTGAGAGGATCCAAAAAAATACACCACTTGGAGGAAAGAGTGAGTCTAAGTGTTTTCTATGTGGAGAAAAGGAACATAAGACAAACTCATGTCCATTAACCTTTGAGAGCAAGAGATTGAGCAAAAAGAGAGGCTTACTTGACATGGGTTTGCATGTTGAACCTTCTTCACCAAGATTGGGAGGGAGAAGATCTAAGACCAAGGAGTTGTGTGAGGTTTGTGGAGTGGAAGGATTTCCAAAAGGACATGAATGTAGTGAAGAATCTTGGAGAGAGTCTTAGTATAGCTTCAGAAATGCTACCACCTTCATCTTTCAGATAAATCTTTCAACTTATGGATAAACTATCCATGAGAGTTAGATTAATATGCACTCTAGGATTTGATATTTCTATAGTAAAATTGGAGCAACCTGAACCTTTTGGGTTCCCTAGAGTGGATTATTCTCAGATGGTTTTAGTCATGTATATACATTATTAGTTATAGAGTGAGAGAAAGAAAAGAAAAAAATATTTGAGAGAAAAGAAAGATAATGAGGGATTAAGATGAGGAAACTTCCGGTTTTCTTTGGCAATGATGGAGAAGATGTGGATGCCTTTTTGAGAGACTTCAAGAGAGCTTGCATAGGAAACAATGAGAGGAGGAAGAATGAGTGGGCTTCATTATTACCAGATTTCTTTGAGGATGCATCACTTACATGGTATGAGCCAGAATACGAAAAGAAAGAGAGGAGAGATGGGCAAGAAGAGTCTTGAGAAAGTTTGACTTCAGCAATCATTGAGAACTTTCTTCCAGATGAGAGTTATAAGAGATTGATGAGTGAGGTTAATTTTCTCAAGCAAGGAGATGGAGAAAAAGTGAGAGTCATTGTAGAAAGAGTGGAAAAGTTAAAGTCTAGATTTTGCATAGTGTTGAGGAAGCATGGGGATGATATGGAGACTACTATGGTTAGCATGGCCCTAGTGACATGCTAACCAAGAATTTGTGCAAGGATTGAGACCACAAATTAGAAGCAAGGTGAGATATGAGAAACCTTCTTTCAAGGTTGAAGCTATCAAGATCATAATTTGTATAGAGGAGAGTTTGGAAAGAGATGAAGGACGTTGTGCATCCTCCTCAAGGTTACAAGTATGGTGGAACTTTTGATACTTTGGGGACAAGGGTTGCACCACAAGTACTCATTGCTCTAGTTCTTGCACCCCTACCAAAGGATCCACTTCAAACCATCACAGAACAACTTGCAAATCTCAAGATCAATGTGGTGCAACTATGGGAGAAGAGAGAGGTAGATTAGAATGTAGAGAGAGTGCCTAAGAGTTATGGAAACTGTTCATATAGAGGAGGCCAATCAGCCAACAATTTCAATGATAGAAATTATTTTGGTTGTGGAAGAAGAGGCCACATCCAAAGGAATTGCCCAAATTCCACTTACCATGGAGGAAGGAGTTATGAGGGAGCTGATGGAGGGAAAGAGGGAGGGAATGAAACCCAAGTGGCTCCTAATCCAAAAAAAGGTAAGGAGATAGCATCCATAGATGTGGTTGAGAGCAAGTATGAGAAGGGGGAGTGCTCAAACTCCAAGGGTCTTAATTTGGAGCTTTTGGCACAAGAGAAGAAGAGAGCTCGTTTTGCAAAGTATGTGCACTCTTCTCAAGGATTTACTCCTAGCCAAGATACTCCTATGTCTACTAGGAGCACTCATACAAGCACTTCAACACCATCAACAACAAAGACTCCAAGGAAGAAGTTGGGGATGGAGGATTTCTTGAAGATGAAGTGGATAGATTTCTTTATGAACGCATTATGACTAGGTTTGGATGCCCTTTGGAGTTGGCTTCTAATAGAAGAGGCAAGTTTACAAGAAGCATCACTACAGCCATGCTATGGCATTTCTCTATCACACATAGAGTAACTACATCTTATAAGCCAAATTCCAATGGCTTGGCAAAGAGAACCAATCAGACCTTGTGTATGATGTTGGCCAAACATGCAGAAATGGAGGGGGCTAAATATCATTGAGACACAAGCATTCATGTAGTTTTGTGGGAGTATAGGACAACCATGAAGACCTCCACCATATATTCTCCATTTTAATTGGTTTATGGTATTTATTCTACCTTACCTATTCACTTTGATCTTCCCACCTTCCAAAGCATTCATAGGAGATCAAAGAAAGCACAAGGAGGTGATGTAGAGAAGTCAAGGAAGGATCAACTCATGGACTTGGAAGATGTGGTGCCCACATTTTTTGTTTTTTTCTATTTATTAGCATTTGGAGAACAAGTAAGCAAAGAAAGCTGAATTGCAAAAGAAGAAATGGACGGAAGTGTCTTCGGAGGAAATCCAAAGAAGTCTACTTCAGATCCAATGATGGAAGTACTCAGGAGAGGAGTACAAAGAAAGAAGTCCAAAAGAGTATCATCTTCAGATTGGGAAGCAGAGGCTGATACAAAGACGGTCTAACAACCTTGGTACGTGGCAAGAAAGTACACTTCAAGAAACAGCGGAGGCAAAAGAAGCATGTCTTGATAGTGACAGGACAACAACAAGCAAAAGAATGGGAAGTTGATTTTGAAATTAACTGAAGAACGATTGCAATTTGGGGTAATATAAAATTGCAAATTGCATAAGGGCAAGTTGAATATGTCAAGTAGATTTCTTATCCCATTGAGTAGTCTTCCTGCAGTAATGCGTGTTAGGAAGCCAATTGAGAGTGCAATTTTTTGAAATCTAGAAGAGGTTAGAGTGTCTCGTCCAGGAGAAGGAATAGTTTTCCAATGGTGAAGAATGAGAGAGCTGATCATAGCAGAAGGTCATGAACGCTCTGGCAGTGCAAAGTTTCACAATTTGTAGGTTGGATGTTGTAGCAAGAATTGAAGTCTTGAATAGACTTCATATTTCTTTCTTAGCATGGAATTGGAATTTCAGTTTCCCAAGAGTGGTAGCTTCCCAATGGCAGAGATAGTTGCCGGTAATTGCGAGGAAGGCCCCAAAGTCAAGGGGAAGACAAGAAATCAGGCTCGATGGACTGAGTTGGATTGGAGGTTAGTGTTGGGGAAGGAAGCAAGAGAACCAACATGGATCACCTTCTATCGGAAGTGTGATGCTACAGAGGAGACGGCGGACATACAAAATTTGTTCTTTGCTCCGTGCACAATGGTTACAAGGTGGAGTCCAATTGGGACCTGATTAAACAAAGTATCATGGGAACGATAATGGCCATGTTCAAACTAGAACAAACAACTTATGTGAACATGCAATAGGCAGTCTTTTTCCACCAGATGTTTGTAGGAGTGAAGGTGAACTAGGCAAAGTGTTTTCACCAACAAACAAGGTAGATGGTGGTCAAGTTCACCTCCACATTATTTTACACCATTTGCAGCACACTTCTACTTTGGGTTGAACTTGCTGATAGAGAGGAGAGGCATTGCATGGTGTCACATTTCCATCCTGATTTGAGACGGGAAGCGGATGAAGAAGAGCAACAATATATGGCACACTTGCAAGCCAATGATAATCACTTCTTGAGGACGGGACAATGGAAGATGGAAGAAGTCACAAGCCCAAAGAAGAAGAAGAAGTGCAATAAACCCAAAGAAGCAAAGTCAGCTCTAGCACAAAGGAAGACCCAAATACTAGTTCTGTAGAGTAAGAAGATGGTGAAAGAAGCACCATTGGAAACCAAGTCTGAAGGGGAGATAGAGTCTCAAGGAGAGTACTCAAAAGAAGACAAACTCACTTTACGAAGTGAGGAATCCGGAAGCGAGAGTAAGGATGAACACAAGGTTCAACAATCAGTTGAAGAGGGTGAAGCTTGTCATGCAATGATTGACAGTGTACCAGGAACGATGAATCATTGCGTAGCCTTAGTTGTGGAAGAGAAGGGGCTGAAAGACAGGAGGAGTACCCTATGGGGCTAAGTTCAGTAGGTAAGGAAGAAGGAAGCTTGGATGTAGTGTCTCTGAAGATACAAAGATTGCGACTTTGGCAAAAGGAGCCAATGGAAGAGGTGAAAGATGGGCCAAAGATGCAAAAAACTTTGGCAGAATACAATATCTATCAAAGGTTGTCACTCCATTGTTGGAATTGTTTAAGGAGCACCAAAAGGTAATTTCTCAAGATTGTATGAAGGTGACAAATGAGTTGCAAGAAAGTTGCAAGCAATCTTGAGCACGGAGGCTGAAGGAAGGTTGGAAGAAGCACATCTACACGAGTTAAAGTTGCTTGTGCAGGAAACTTGGAAGAGGAAAGCCAAAGATGTGGATATGAACACTTTACTGATCCAATTAAGTAAGTAGATTGGAAGATGTTAGAAGTAGGAGACAATGTCAGTCTCAGATTAGATTTAGTCAAGTCTGAGTTAGAGAGAATTAGGAGTAGTGTGACAGAGCAGAGGAAGTCCTATGTTGCAGAAGTAGGAATTTAGGTGTCTTTGGACTTGTTATTTGACACATTAGAGAAGAGTGGGTTGGGAGATAAGGAAGTAGATAGATTACCCATGGGCTTAATTGTAGTTCCTATTGAAGAAGTAGTAGAAATAGTGGAGGACTTGGTAGTGATAGATATACATGAAGAAGGAGAAGTAATAGGAAGATCATCAGGTTTGAAAGCTGATGAGGAGGTAGACATCGGATTGGGGTAGAAACAAATTTGAGATTTGAAGAGGCAGATATGAAGGGTTGCATTGTCAATTCGGATCTATAGGTTAAAAGAGTTGTTATAGAATGGTATTTTTGTTAGAATTGTTGTTTGCTTCACTATTTAAGAGTGGTATTCGGAGTGAACTATTGTTCAATATTCATATTTTTGAAGATAGATAAAGTGAAGTGCTATTTTTAGTGCTTGTTGCTTGAGCTTAATTCCAAGTGTCAACTTCTTCTGTGTGTTTGTTGGATGTTAGATTCCGCAGCCTTGATCTTCATTTTGTGTGTTGGATCCTAAGTGAAGTGTAATTGGAGCAATGCTTTGATAGATCAAAGAGGAATTGTAGTGTTGGTAGTATTCTGCATTTGTGAGTGCAACACAAAGTTGATGTGAAGCAATTTTGATTGAGGAAGTTGTGCCTTCAATGGAGGGATGGAACACAATTCTGAGGCAAATTTGTTTTTGTAGTGAAGTGCAATCTTTGGGAGAATCTGAACCATCACAATCAAGATTTATTTGGACAGAATTTGCTATGTTGTTATTAAAGAGTGTGCATTTGTGACAAGTTGTTGAGATTATGAGCTTGTTACTCTCTTCTAGGTGTAGTTGCTACCTGAGAGATTAAAGAGGAAATCAAGAAGAACTACATGTTACTATTTGACTTTTTATTTGACCAATTCTGATTTGTATATCTGTGAAGACAAACTTTACTTACCTGATAACCGCAAAAGTGATATTTGTCGGGTTGTCATAAAAGAGGCAAGAGAAATTGCTATAGTTTGAGTGAAGCAAGCCCAAAGGAAACAAAAGGACAGCTAGGATAGGAGGCAAGGCAAGAAGAAGGTGGAGCCTTTAAAAGAAGGTGATTGGGTAATGTTGTTTGATTCCATTTGATTCAAGAGAGTGCAAAAGAAGTTTTTGCCTAAGTACTTTGGACCTTTCATAGTGGAGAAGGTGTGGGGCAATTACACCTATGATCTCAAGGAGTTGGGAGAAAGAAACTTTGATAGGATTAACCATGATAAGTTGAAAATGTATCATAGAAGGTAGAGAGACCTTCACTTTGAGGACAAAGTGAAAAATTAGTTTGGGGGTAAATGTAACACTCATTTGTGCATGTGTGGTATTATGATATTTAGCTTGGTATTATAAAACCTTGAGAGATATTATTTATATAGAGATAAAGGATGGTTCTATGATAGTCACAATTAGCTAAGATAGAGGGGACTTTACTTTAGAGGAAGTGGAAAAGATGAGAACTACTATTTTGGATTCTAGTGTGTTGACTTGGTATTATTCTTAGGTGTTAGGCTTTGAGGAAAGAGTCTAGAACTCTTGGGCCCACAAGTCTTTTTGTTCTGGATTCTTTTATAGTCCAAGGATAGCCCATGTGAAGGAATCCTTGACTTAGTGGTTGGGTCAAGATAAGATCATATGCTTAGTGGAATATGCCCATCTGGATAGATATTCCTTTATACTTTTTGACTTTACTTGATTTTTAGCATAGTAACTTAAGTTATTGTGGTAAATAGTAACTTTAGTGTGTAACTATTTCACAAGTATATAAACAAGGAGTGAGGAGGTACTCATCATCCTTTCATTTGCAACTATCTCTCTCTCATTGAGTTCTCTAGTGAGCAATATCTTGAGTTTTGAAGTGTTATCCTTGGAGGAGTATGATAGAGTTGGAGTTCCTTGCCTTCTTAATCCATGGTGTGCTACCATAATAGCCATCAGAGGTTCATCTTGAGTGAGAGACAGGCCTGCTCATAGGCCCTTGAGACCAATTTTGACATTGGCTCCATTTGATAAATGGGGTATTGATTTTATAGGTCCAATTCAATCAATCATCTGATTCACCAAAAAGAGATACATTTTAGTATGCACTGATTATGCTACTAAAATGGTGAAGGTAAAGACAACTCAGAAAGATGATGCAGAAATAGTCACAAGATTTTTCTTCTCAAATATCATCTCCATATATGGATGTCCTTTAGAACTAGACAATGATTGGGGAACTCATTTTTTGAATTCACTTGTGAAAGCATTACCCAAGTATTTCCAAATAAAACATTTGACGATGACTCTTTACAACACCAAAGCAAAAAGGTTAATAGGGAAGGCAAATGGATTACTTTGTAAAATTTTGAAAAAGGTGATAGTTGTGACAACCTAGCAAGTATCACTTTTGCAATAATCAGCAAGTAATAGTTCATTCCCACAAAGATACAACTCAAAAATGGTCAAATGCAAAGTAAAATGTCAAAAATAGTTCTTCTTGATTTCATCTTTAGTCTTTTATGTAGAAACCTCACCAAAAGAGAGTAACAAGCACTGATTCATAGTCTTGTCACAAATAAACAACACCCATAATCACAATTCATCAATCTCTTTCCAATTCAACTATGATTGTGAAGATTCAGTTCTCCCAAAGAAGGCTGCTTCACCTTGGAATTGCATTCCACCCCTCCATTGAAGGCACAACTTCTTCAATCAAAAGTGTTTTGCATCAATCTAATATTGCACTCACAAATGAAAAATACTACCAACATTACAATTCCTCACAAATCTATCAAGGCATTGCTTTGATTGCTATCCACTCACGATCAAACACACATAATGAAATCAGCATTGAGGAATCCAACATCCAACAAGCTCATTGACTTGCAGTTCAAATTTCTCCTAACACTCACAAACACACACACACACACACACACACACAAAAGATTGACACTCAAAATTAAGCTAAAAAAATGAGCACTGAGTTATGAAACTTTGCTTTACTCAACTTCAGTATTGAACTAAACTGAACTGAATATAATGCATTACAAATGCATCCTTTAAATAGGCAGAGCAGTTTAATAGTTATCTAACTTCCCAAACCACTCCTTAACAATCTCCAGATCTGAATTAACACTCTACTGCTCCATATCTACCTCTTCAGATGTGAAATCCATTACTCCTACTCTGATTTGGTCTCTGATTCAATCGTATCCTGCACTTTGGGTCTATATACAACTACTATTTCTCCTTCAATTTCTATCCTATCTTCAATTTGAACTGAAATTGAAGTCATGGCTGGGCTATCTAGAACGTTATTCTCTACCCAATCTCCTCTTATGTCTCAGGTTACTCACCCAATGATACATGCACTACTACTTCTAGTACTTTGTATCTAATTCTTATCTTCACATTCCTACAAATCACATCTTATCTTGATCAAACTAGATCTAATTTGAAATAAACATTGTCTACTACTCTACTCTAACTATTGCACTAGACTCAAGTAACTCATCTAAATTCACCTACATCCAATGCATGACTACCTAAGGCAAAGTCTATATACCCCAAATCATATAGACCCAAAGTGACTTCAATTTCAAACCCAAAGTCACTCAACTACTCCATATATATACTCTAAAAACTTTTAGTGCTTGCAACATCTGCTACAGACCTCTAAAATATATGATTTTGGTAGCGACAAAAAGCTTAAAAAACAACAATTCCAACAAGATATAGCACACACAATTTGGACATGTGGTCATTGAGATAAAGCCCCTGCAATAATCATAACTTTAAACTTTCATTTCGAGGCAAAATATCCTTCAAGTCCAATCCAAGTACTTCTTCCTCAGACACAAAATCAACTTCCCTGGGTCAGATCAAAACACACTCTTTTCCTTGTTTCTTCTCCATTTAGGTTCAATTCAGTTTCTGTAATGCACTTCTTCTTCAAAACTTATAAAAAAACAAAAAATATGGGTACCACAATAGTCAATTATGTCTATGACTAGGACAAGAAGTTACTTGTAGCTTTGTATGCATATAGGATGGCTGAAAAGATTACCACTAAGTTGACTCCATAGTTCTTAACAGATGGATTGCATCCCATATTACCATTTGAATTTGAAGCACCATCATATTGTATCTTATTTGAGGAATGATTGTTGGAGGAAAAAAGTTTGGATCTTTGGATTCAACAATTGATGTGGCTAGAAGAGAGCAAGCTGATGCATTGCAAACAACAAGAGAAATACAAGCTCAATGGAAGGACAAGCATGATAAGAGGTTATGACTTGTCATTTTTTTGGGAGTGTAACTTAGTGCTATTATATGATAATTGCCAAATATTTTTTCAAGGGAAGCTGCACTTAAGTTGGATGGGGGCGTACTGTAACACCCATTTGTGCAAGTGTGTGGTATTGTAATATTTAGCTTGGTATTACAAGAACTTGAGAGATATTATTTATATAGATAAAGGATGGTTCTACATTATTCATGATTAGCTAAAGTTAGTCATAGCTAAGATAGAGGGGACCTTACTTTAGAGGAAGTGGAAAAGATGAGCACCACTATTTTAGATTCTAGTGTGTGACTTGGTATTATTTCTAGGTGTTTGGCTTTGAGGAAAGAGTTGAGAACTGTTGGGCCCGCAAGCCTTTTTGTTTTGGATTCGTCTTTAGTCCAAGTATAGTCCATGTGAAGGAATCCTTGACTTAGTGGTTGGGTCAAGATAAGATCACATGCTAGTGGAATATGCCCATATGAATAGATATTCCTTTCTAATTTTTGACTTTACTTGACTTTTACTCTAGTAACTTGAGTTACTACGGTAATTAGTAACTTTGGTACGTAACTATTTCACACATATATAAACAGGGGGTGAGGAGGTACTCATCATCCTTTCATTTGCAACTATCTCTATCTCATTGAGTTCTCTAGTGAGCAATGTCTTGAGTCTTGGAGTGTTAGCCTTGGAGGAGTATGATGGAGTTGGGGTTCCTTGCCTTCTTAGTCCATGATGCGCTACCATAATAGCCATCAGAGGTTCATCTTGAGTGAGAGACAGGCCAACTCACAATACCTAGTGTTTGAAAATAGCTCTATTCAACTAGCAGACTTGGAAGGAAACCATTTTTCCACCCGAGTAAGTGGTTGGAGGGTAGTGGACTCCAAAGTCAAGGCAAAGATAGAGCTAATGTTTTCCATGACAATCACATTTGAGGAAGGGGGTACATAGTACCCACATTTTTTGTTGTTTATTGGTTTTAGGATAGAAAGTGTATTTTTAAGTAGAAAAGGAGGAAAGATGTAAGAGAATTGTTGTGTTTGGATCCCAAGGAAGTAGACTTTTGATCAGAGGAGATGAGGACTTGGATCAGACTTGGAAGGAAAAAAGATCCAAAGTGAGGACAATTTGCATCAGAATAAGGAACCCAATCCAAGGATCCTTATCAACCTTGCCTTGTGCTATACTAGCCAAGAAGGTACACTAGAGAATGGTTACTTTGTGTGATGATAAATTCAAAAGTGACAAGAGTAATGCACGCAAAAGAGGTGATTCTTGATTGAAATTTGATTGAAGAATGACTTTGCATCAAGAAAGTATAAAATCAAGACTTTATTGAGGAGAGTTTACAAAGTTGAAAGACTATCTTGTGCCATTGAGTAATTTTCCTAATCATTTTATAGTTGATAATTGAATTTCTGAGATTGATGCGCATGAAGCCAAGGGTGAAAGATTGTAACACAATGCCGTTCAAAAGAGGAAGATAGGTTTTAGCCATCTCTGTCCAAAATCCTATAATTAGAGGAGTTGACATGATAGCCCAATTTGAGGTCTTGACCTGACTTTGGATCACATTTTTGGCTGGAATTGGATTCTTAGTTTCCCAATCTTCATGACAAAAATTGCAAGTAGTAATTGTGAGGATAATCCAAAAAAGGAGGAGAAAAGAGGAAACCCAGCTCATTGGACCAAAGCGGATTGGCGGTTAGTTTTAGGAAGAGATGCAAGAGAGGCTATAGGGATCACCTTCAGTCAAAGAAGAGGAGCAGACCCAAGGACACTATGTCTATGTCAAAGAAGAGAGTTACTTGGAGAGTGAACCCAAGTCAAGTTGCAACAGTTGTCAATCTATCATCAAGGATAGAGGAGGAAGAAGAAGGAGCCAAGTCCAATGATGAGGACTTTGAGGAGGAAATGACTCTAAGGAGAAAGGAGTCAACTAGCAAGAGCAAGGGAGAACCCAAGGTTCAGTAGCCAAAGGAAGAGATGGTTGAAGAAGGATCAGGATTTTCATGAAGAGATAGAAAGAATGGAGGGAAGAGATACTACCTATATTGACCTGCTAGAAGATGATCTTCTAGAGTAAAAGGAGGATTATTCAAGATGGTGTTTTTGAGAGGAGCATAATCTTGATGACTTTCCAAGACTACACAAGCCAAAAAATGTGAGCTTGCAAACAAAGGGGAGAGATGGAGGTTTTCAACTGAAGGTACAAAGATCAAGACTTTGAATTGTGTACATACAACAATCTATGAAGACAAAGTAGGATCCAATAAGAACACATTTCAAGGCATAAAATACTTTTTGAGTGTAGTTTGTCCTTTGTTGGTATATTTGAAGGAAAGGATGCAAGAGTCAAATGAGGAGCATCCTGATGTAAAGAACAAGCTTCAGATGGTGAAGGCATTTAATGGAGAGATCCTAAAATTGAAGGCAAGATTGGCCAAGAGTGAGGATGAAGCTGAAGTTCTTTGGATTGAGGTGACAATTTGAGAACAAAGCTTTAATGACTTGTAGGGAAGTTTTGAACAATAAGGTGGTTACTTGGAGTGCCAAAAAGAGGGATTGAAGGAGCAGAGAGAGGAGCTTAATAAATTTAAAAAGAATGTTGATTACACCAAAACCAACTTGAATCATCATAAAAATCAAATCCAAATGCACAAACAAGCTTTGGATGAACTCAAGCAAGGAGTAGTTAATAAAGATCAAGCTTGGCAGAGGGAGCTTGCAAGTAGAACAAGAGAAGAGAAAAGGTTATCCAATCTAGTTAAGCATGCTAAAGCCCAAGTTGTTTAGGAAGAAGTGAAGAGCAAGAAGATGAAGGCAAACTATGCTAAGGAGTTGCAACTACTTTGTACAATGTTGGAAGAGGAGGTGACATGAGGCAATGTCACTCTCAACAAAGGAATGATTGGGTATAGTTTGTGAAGTTGCTTCTTAATTGAAGGTGATGCTCAGTATTGAAGCTGAGGCAAAGCTAGAAGTGGCCTACTTGCATGAACTCAAATTGTTATTGTAAGAAACAAGGAGGAGGAAGGCGAAGGATGTAATTTTGAACACTTTGTTAATTTACCTTGGAGATAGGGTAGATAGGAAGATGCCAGGGGTAGGAGATAATGGATGCCTTGGACTACATTTCATTAAAACTTATATAGATGACCTCACTTGTACTCTAAGTGAGACAAATGAAACATGACCCAAAGTAGTCAAAGTCAGAGTGTAGGTACCTTTGGATGAGTTATCCAAATCATTTGGACTAGTTAGAATAGGAAAGTAGAAGTTAGATAGGACACTTATGAATTTAGTCTCAATATATACTAAAGATGTAACTACAATAGATGTAGACATAGAAGTAGATAAAATGCCCAAAGTATAAGAGATACTTGTAGTTGATTTAGGTGAGAAAGCTGAAGTCGAGTTAGTACTTGGATCAGATTAGAGGTCTAGATCCAATGTGGTTGAATGATACTTTATATCTGAAGATTTTTAGGGAATAGAAAAGTAGTTAAGATAGTTTTTAGAATTTCCAAGTGGTTTGCCTAGTTGAAGTAGCCACTTGCATTGTTATGTATTCAGAATTGAACAGAAGTTGAGTAAAGCAAAGTTCTGGACCATCACTTGTTGTTTCACTTAATTTTGATTATCAATCTTGTGCTTTCATTTGTGAGTGTATGGAGAATTTTGGATTGCAAGTGAGAGTTATTGGATTCTACAACTCTGCATTTGATTTTGTCTATTTGATCCTAAATGGAGTGCATCCAAAGCAATGTTGTGATAGATCTATGAGAATTTTAGTTAAGGTAGTAGTTGTCATGTGTAAATGTAAGCAAGAGCTTATGCAAAGTCATTTCAAAAAAAGGAAGTTGCACCTTTGACGGAGGGATGGAATGTAGTTCCAAGGCAAAGTTACTTTGTGGCCTTCTTCATCTCAATTGAATCATCCCAATTGAGATCAAATTGGAAAGTAATTGAAGAATTGTGATTCTTAATGACCATTAACTATGGAAAGATTGTTGTTGAGTGCTTGTAACTCTCTTTTGGATGTGGTTTTTACCCAAGAGTAAAGATGTAATCAAGAAGAACTACATTGTTATCTTTTACTTCATATTTGACCATCCTTGACCAGTATCTATATGGAAACAAATGATTACTCACCTATTATTGCAAACATGATACTTGATGGGTTATCACAAATAGATTTCCTAGTTCAAACCCAAATCTACCTTCTTTCTTACTCCAAATATCACTTACCTTCTTTCCTACTCCAAATATCACTTCCTACTCTTAAAACTTACGAAAAAAAATGTGGATACCATATTTATGTACAAAGATAAGCTTAGATCAGATTTTGAGGTTAAAGAAGAACAAGCAAGACATCAAGAATTAGTGTTGGGAGACATTTTAGAGAATGCCGTTGTAGGAAATAATAGTAGCAAACCAAAGAGTTCATACTAGATCCAATCATGTCTACAGCTGATCTGAGGAAACCTACTAGATCTTGGGAACCAATAGAGAGGTATTCCTCATCTATGTATTACTTACTTTTGGCAAAATTGAGTGCTACTTAAAGGCAATTCAAAGGAGGACTCATTGAAGTGGGAGCTTGCAATGAAGGAAGAGATCTCATCCCTAAAATGGAATGAGACTTGATCATTGAGCAAGCTACTAGCAATAAAGAAGGCATTGCAAAACAAATGGGTTTGTAGAATTAAAGAAGAAGATGATGGAAACAAGCAGTACAAGGCCAGACTTAAGGCAATAGACCAAAGGTATAGACTACAATGAGATTTTTTCTCTCAAAGTTAAGATGACTACCATCAAATTGATCTTGGTTCTTGTAACTACAAAGGATTTGCATCTAGAGCAATGATGTAAAAACAATGTTTCTACATGGATACCTTGAGGAAGATGTTTATATGGCATAACCTAAGGGGTTTTAAACCACAAACAAAGAAGACTTGATTTGCAAGTTAAAGGAGATTCTCTATGGTTTGAAACATGCTCCTTGATGGTAGTACTTGCAGTTTGATAGCTTTATGGCCAATTGTGGTTACGCCAGATGTAAAATGGACCATAGTTGCTACATTAAGTCATTTGTTGATTCATATATCATCTTGTTATGTAATATTGATGATATGTTGGTTTTTGGATCCAACATGAGGGAAATCAGCAAGCTAAATCACCAATTTTTTGATGTATTTGTAATGAAAGTTCTAGGTCCTTCATAACAGATTCTTGGAATGAGGATAATGAGAGACAAATTTGTAGGTACTTTGAAGCTATCTGAAGAGAAGTCCATCAAGAACTTGATGGGCAAGTTTGGTCTTCAAAATGCTACAATTCAAACCACTCCCTTGGGAAGTCACTTCAAACTCTCCAAGGAGCCATCACCAAGAACTAATGCAAATAGAGAGTACATGAGAAAAGTACCCTATGCATCAGCAATTGGCAATTTGATGTATGCTATGGTATGCAATAGGCCAAAAATTGCTCATGCAATAGGACTTGTAAGTAGATTCATGTCAAACCCAAGAAGAGAGCATTGGGAAGCAATGAAATGGTTGTTATGCTACTTGAAAGATACTTGTGTTTCAAAAAAACAAATGCTATTCTAGAGGGCTTCACTAAAGCAAATTTAGGAGGATACTTAGACCATCAAAAGAGAACTATAGGATATGTGTTTACCTTTGGGTGGTATTGCAATTAGTTTTGATGTCTTACTTGTCAAAGAGTGTGGCTCTTTCTACCATAGAAGTTGATTACATGGCCATCTCAAAGGCTAGCAAGGAGATGATCTGGTTGAAAAACTTTATGGTAGAGCTAGGCAAGCAACAAGATGACAATATACTCCACATGATAGCCAAAGCGCTATTAGTCTTGTAGAGAATCCTATGTTTTATGCCATGACAAAGCATATCCAAGGATAGCCATGTGATGAATCCTTAACTTAGTAGTTGGGTCCAGATAAGGCTACCTAGTCATGGGATTATTCCTATATGTATGGATATTCCTTTAGACTTTATATGATATTAAGCCAATGAACTTGAGTTGCTCCAATAACTAGTAATTTTGGTGTGTAACTTTTTGACAAGTATATAAGCTTGGAGTGAGTAGATACTTATCATCCTTTCATTTGCAACTATCTCTCTCCTATTGAGTTCTTTAGTGCACTAGAAAATATTTTGAGTCTTGGAGGTACCTTGGAGGAATATGATGGAGTTTTGGTTCTTTTCTTTCTTAGTCCATGGTGTGCTATCCTAATAATCATCAAATGTTCATCCTAAGTGAGAGATAGGCCGGCTCATAGATCTGAACACAACATCCAAATTAAGGTGCAATTTGGTTCTTACCCAAACTAGCTCTCTACTCACCCACCTCCCTTAGCTTTCCACTATATCTTTGATGATCTACTAACACAACTCTACAATCAATTGGGTGAGTAAGCTAGAGCTTGGGTCAAAATTTCCATATGTTGCCTAACCAAAATGTGTTGGTGCTACCCACCAACTTATATACAATCCTTACCTTGAGGCTACCTCTCCTTAGTCTTGGATCATCTTAGTGGCCAAGAGGGCTTACTCTTGCCACATGGTGTTGATAGGATAATTGCCTACATATCTTGCATGGGATAATAACCCATCACTCTCATGCAAGATAGACATAATAACCTATAAATGTGATGTGGGTAGCCTTAGTTCCATAACACGGACCAATTTTAGCTATGGAGTGGATACTTCTTATCTACACCTTCTATCACCCAAAGAGGTCCTAGAAATTGTGTCCTCTAATTGTAATTACAATATCCTATATATATAGATTACAAAATTGATTGGGATTAATTGCCTTAATTGTTGGATGGCTTTACCCATTATTCACCATTGATCTCCTCAAGGTTTTATGAAGAGGGTATTGTGTATGGTACTCACATTTTTTTGTTTTTTATAGTTTTGAGGATAAAAGTGTATTTTTAAGTAGAAAGGGAGGTTAGATGAAGAGAATTGTTGTGTTTTGGATCCAAAGTAAGAGATTGTGACAACCCAACAAGTATCACTTTTGCAGTAAGCAGTAAGTAAAAGTTTGTTCCCACAAAGATACAAGTCAGAAATGGTCAAATACAAAGTAAACAATAACAATTCAGCTCTTCTTGAGTTCTTCTTTAGTCTCTCAGGTAGAAACCACACCCAAAAGAGAGTAACAAGCACTAACTTGCAATCTCGTCACAAATTTCACACTCATAATCACAATACTCTCCAATCTTTCCAAACCAACTTTGATTGTGATGATTCAGATTCTCCTAAAGACGGCTACTTCACTACAAAATGACTTTAACATAGAATTGTGTTCCACCCTCTCCACTAAAGGCACAACTTCCTCAATCAAAATTGATTCACATCAAACTCATGTTGCACTCACAAATACAAAATACTACCAACACTACAATTCTTCATAGATCTATCAAGGCATCGCTTTGATTGCACTTCACTCAAGATCAAACACACAAAATGAAGATCAAGGCTATGGAATCCAACATCCAACAAACACACTAATTTGCACTTTAAAATTCTCCACACGCTCACAAACACAAGCACAAACTTGATACTTAGAATAAAGCTCAAGCGACTAGCATTGAGAATCAACACTTTGCTTTATCTATCTTTAGATTATGAATACTAAACAACATAACACTGGAAATGCATCCTTTATATAGGCTGAGCTCTTTGTCAGTTAACTAACAATTATACCATTCTACAACAGCTTTACCAACCTATAGATCTAAAATGACAATGTATATCTTCACATCTGCCTCTTCAAATCTCAAAATTATTACTACTCCAATCCAATGTAAACCTTGACTTTGGCTTCCAAACCCAATGTTCTTCCTATCACCTCTCCTTCTTCAGGTCTATTGTGGTACCCATATTTTTTATTTTGGACGAGTTTTAAAGAAGAAGTCCATTACTGAAACCAAATTGAACCCAAATGGAGAAGAAACAATGAGAAGTTTGTATTTTGATTCGACCCGAGGAAGTCAACTTCATGTAAGAGGAAGAAGGACTCGGACTGGATCAGACCCAAAGAAGCTTACTTTGTGTCAGAGGAGGAAAAAAACTTGGATCAGATGCTGAAGGAGTGCAAACCCAAATGAGGAAGGGAAGTTACAAGTTGGGATTCTTGCGGGGGCCATATCTCAATGACAACAAGTCCAAATCATGCGTGCTATATCTCGTTGGAAGCGTCTCGTTCAGGGCTTTCTATTGCCACCAAAATCGCAAAGTTTTTAGGTCTGTAAAAGAAGTAACAAGCATTTGAAGTTTTGGTAGTAGATGTATATAGTAGTTTAATGTCTTTGGGTTGGTGTCTTCGGGAATGTGACTTCGGACTTCGGACTTGAGACTTGAGACTTTGGACTTCAGGTTTACACAACTTTGGGTCATGAGACTTTGCCTTAAGATGAAGATGACTAGATATGAGATAGTCGGACCTCAAAGTGCAGTGAAGGTGACTTCGGGAATCTTGCTAGAGGTTTTAGAGGAAGTTACAATAAGGAAAAAAGATATTTAGGATACTCATGACTTCAATTTCAGTTCAGATTGAAGATGGAATAGAAATTGAAGGAGAAATAGCAATAGTGAATGAACCCGAAGTGCAAGATCAAACAATAAGTGTCTTCGGGTCAATTACATGAGTGATTAGGGGAAAGTGGGTTGCAAATTGACGGTGTAGATAGTGTACCCATGCTTTCAATTACAATTTTTGATGAGGATGTAGTAGAATTAGCAAAGGAATTGATAGTAGTTAGACCCAAAGTAAGAGAGATAGGAAGGCAAGTGTCTTTGGATTTGACATTTGATACTTTAGAGAAGAGTGGGTTGGGAGATAGAGATTTAGAAGGATTACCTATGAAAGGAATTGTAGATCAGAGTGGAGAATTAGTAGAATTGGTAGAGGAATTATAAGTTGTGAAACCCAAGGATAGAGTAATAGTGAGTGAAGTTACTTTGGGATCATGTTTGAAAGCAGAGGAAGAAGTAGACATCAGATCGGAGTAGAAACAAATTTGAGATTTGAAGAGATAGATATGAAGGGTTGCATTGTCATTTTGGATCTGCAGGTGAGAAGAGTTGTTGTAGAAAAATATTTTTGTTAGGTTGTCATTTGCTTCACTATTTAAGAGTGGCATGCGTAGAAAATTGTTGTTCAGTGCTCATAATTTCTAAGAATAAATAAAGCAAAGTGTTGTGAAGCAATGCTCATTGCTTGAGCTTGATTCTGAGTATCAACTTTGTGTCTATAATTGTGAGTGTGTGAAGAAATTCAAAGTGCAAGTCAATGTGCTTGTTGGATGTTCGATTCCGTAGCCTTGATCTTCATTTTGTGTGTTCAATCTTTAGTGAAGTGCAATTGATGCAATGCTTTGACAGACATGAGAGAAATTGTAGTGTTGGTAGTATTCTGCATATGTAAGTGCAACGTAGTGTTGATGTTAAGAAATTTCAATCAAGGAAGTTGTGCCATCAGTGGAGGAGTAGAACACAATTCTGAGGCGAAGTTGTTTTGCAGTGAAGTGCCGTTTTTGGGAGAGCCTGAATCATCACAATCAAGATTGTTTGGAAAGAATTGAAGGTGTTGTGATTAAAGAGTGTTACTTTGTGACAAGACTGCAAATCAGTGCTTGTTACTCTCTTTTGGGTGTGGTTTCTACTTGAGAGATTAAAGATACAACCAAGAAGAACTACATTGTGACATTTGACTTTGTATTTGACCAATTCTGAATCATATATTTGGGGAACAAACTTTACTTACACAATTACCGCAAAAGTGATATTTGCCGGGTTGTCATATCTATCTTCTTCTACTACAATTTCTACCAATTCTATCATTTATTTCCTACACACTGTAATAAAGACCATGGCTAATTTATCTATGTCTTTATCTTTTGACCTACCTATCTCTAATGTCTCATATAATTGATCCAAAGACACTTGCACTCCTATGTCTACTACTTCGGACTTATTATCTCCCTTCATACGACTCCAAAGTCTCTCTAACTTGGAATGTACTAAATCTAATCTAAGACACACATTATCTCTTACTTCTAACTTCTTTCTATCTACATGATCTCTCAAGCAAGTCAATAATTTGTTCATTTCAATGTCTTTTACTTTCTTCTTCCTCATCTCTTGCACTAGCAATTTCAACTCGTGCAATCTCAATTCCTCTAATTGACACTTAGAAATTTTTCCAAGCATTGCCTTCACCTTTACCACTATTTCTTCAACTATATCCTTGTGACAACCTAGCAAATATCACTTTGTGGTAATTAGGTAAGTAAAGTTTGTTTCCGTAGAGATACTATTCAGAATTGGTCAAATATGAAGTCAAATGTCACAAATGTGGTTCTTCTTAATTTCTTCTTTAGTCTCTCAAGTAGAAACCACACCTAAAAGAGAGTAACAAGCACTGACTTGCAGTCTTGTCACAATAATTTGTCACACTTAATCATAAATCTTTCAAATTTGCCCAAACAATCTTGATTGTGATGATTTAGTCTGTCTTGAAAATGGCATCTCAATGCAAAATGACTTCACCTCAGAATTGTGTTCCACCCCTCCACTGAAGGCACAACTTCCTTGATCAAAATTGTTTCACATCAACTCAATGCTGAACTCACAACTGCAGAATTCTACCAACACTACAATTCCTCTCAGATCTATCAAGGCATTGCTCCGATTGCACTTCACTTAGGATCAAACATACAAAATAAAGATCAAGGTTGCAGAATCTAACATCCAACAATCACATTGATTTACACTTCAGAATTCTCCAAACACTCACAAACACAAATGCAAAGTTGATACTTGGAATCAAGCTCAAGCAACAAGCACTGCTTCACAACACTTCACTTTATCTCCCTCAAAAATGATGAGCACTAAACAACATAACACTTCAAATGCCACCTTTAAATAGTAGAGCAATTGACAATTACTAATAACTAGACCATTCTACAACAACTTTGCTAACTTGCAAATCCAAAATGACAATACACCTCTTCATATCTCAAAATTATCACTACTCCAATCCAATGTCTACTTCTTCCTTGGCTTCCAATCCCAAAGTAACCTCACATACTACTCTATCCTTAGGTTTTGCAACTACTAATTCTTCTACCAATTCTAACACATCTTCACTTTGATCTGCAATTCCTATCATGGGTAACCTTTTTAACTCTTTATCACCCAACCCACTCTTATCTAAAGTGTTAAGTGTCAAATCCAAAGACACTGCACTCATACTTCTCTTACTTTGGGTCTAACTACTATCAATTCCTTTGTTATTTCTACTACACCCTCATCAAGAATTGTAATTGAAAGCATGGGTATGCTATCTATGCCTTCAATTTGTAACCCACTTTCCCTTAATTGCTCATGTAACTGACCCGAAGACATTTACTATCTGATCTTGCACTTTGGGTTCATTCACTACTACTATTTATCTTCTTCTACTTGGTCCCGCCTCACATGTCACCTTTCTTCTAGAGCGGATACCTCTCTGAATGATCACTCTCTTCTCATCTTTCTTTGGAACTTTGTCTTCTTGTCTCAAGTTATCTTCTTCTACCATCTCCAACTTTCAATCTTCTTCCTCTAGTATTGGCTACATCTCCATTCCATCTTCACTCTCACTACTCGCTTCACCACTCTACAACGTGAGTTCAGGTTCTTCCTCTCTCTTTGAGCCCTTTGACTTGTACTCGGCTTCCCCTTTTGAGTCTTCTCTTTACAATGCAATCACCACCAAGTCCTTCCTTGGGTTTACTTTCTTGGTCTCCTAAGGTTCTTCTTCTAAACCCTAAACTCAACTCCTCTTCTTTGACTTTGGAGCATTCACCGCCAAACGCAGGCTCTGCCTCGTTTGTGTGTAGTACTCGTCACTCCTTCTGATCTGCAGAATGTATTGCTGCTCCTCCACATCAATATCTCTTCTTAAGTCAGGATGGAAGTGCAACACCATCTTGTGTCTTTTTGCCGTGTTCAGCAAATTTAATCCCAAATAGAAGTGGGTTGCAAACCGCACAATATAGTGTGGAGGTGACTTGTCCCACAAATTCCACACCATTTTTCTCATGCAATGATGGAAGCACTTTGCCCAATTTGATTGGTTCCCTTGCAACCATCTTATGAAAGAACACCGCTGGATGTTTCAGCACATAAGTGGTTCACTCCAGCTTGAAGATAGCCATCATTGCTCCTACAATGCTTCTCCTCACAAGGTCCTTGTAACTCTTGACTTTATAACCATTCTTTGTGCATTTTGAAGAAAAGGCATCTTGCACTTCTTGGGTTTCTTCAGCTACTTCTCCTTTCTCCAAGAATGTTCCTCACCCGCCTCTCTTCCAAGTACTAACCTTCAATCCAACTCTATCCATTGAGCCGGATTTCCTCTCTTACCCTCTGCCTTGGGTCCATCAAGACATTCACTCTCAATGATCTTGATCATGAAACCTGGAAACTAAGGTTCTAGTTCCATGCCAAAAATGGGATCCAAAGCCTGCTCAAGACTTCAATTCTTGCAATCACATCTAATCTCCAAATAGCATGATTTCTCATTGTGAATTCCAAGTTCTTCTTTCCACCTCCACTTTGGGTTGGTAACTAATCTTCCGACCAACTCCCAAACTTACTTTCTTGACTTCCCTTGATGTACAAGTGCATCTCTTACTACAGTCTCTTTTCCTTGATCTCCCTAAGGATGACTCTTTAATGGTGATGGGAAATTAGTTGTCATTTCTTTGCCTCTATCCTGAATTTTATAGTGGCGCGCCTCCTCCATCTTTCTTCACGTTGAGTTTCTATTGAGAAATCACACCTCCTGGATGCTCTTGTCACTATCAATTCTCCCTTGCTCATAGGCCAGCCATTTTTATGTGCAAAACCTTCTTGAATATCCAACGCCAAAGGAAAGTTGTTACACTATCCTTGCCTCGGGTTGAGCACTCCAAGCCAAAGTCTCCTTTCTTTGGGTTGAATATTGATAGAACCAATTCGAGTACTTTGTCATCTGACACAAAGTCACTTTATCTTGGATTACAACCTGAAGACACCATTCTTTGCCTTTTGATGTCATACATGCGTAGTATGACTTCATCTGTACACTTCTTCTTCAAAAATAAGAAAAAGAAAATATGGGTACCACATACTCCCTCCCTTAAATGTGAGTGTCCCTGCAAAAATAGACCTTGGGACTTCCCGCAATCCGATTCTATCGTCCAATATCTCCAAAATCTCCACCTGTTCACTTGAGTGTCAAATGGTTGCCCCTCCATGTCTGCAAGTTAAATGGACCCATTGTCATAAAGATAAAGTACTCAATAGGAGCCCATCCATCTCAAATGCAGTTTGCCTAGAAAAAATATTTGGCGATTATTGTAAAAAAAAACTAAGTTTCCTTCATGAACCGTAACAAGCTTGATGTGCTTATCATGCCTGACTTTCCTTTGTTCTTGTACTTCTTTTGTGGTTTGCATTGCATCGTTTCTTTTCTCTTTTAACCACATCAGCTGATGCATCCAAAGATCCTGATTTTCTTCTTCTATTAACTATTCCTCACATAGAATTTGGCACATTGGTACCTCAAATTCAATTGGTAGGATGGGGTGCAAGCCGTATGTCAAGAAGTATGGAGTTTGCTTGGTTGTGATCTTTTCTGTCATTTGATATGCCCACAATACAGCTGGTAACTTTGTATCCCAGTCATAGGCATAGTTGACAATCATCTTATTAAGAATTTTGTAGAGTTACTTGTTCGCCTTCTCCATTAGGCCATTTGCTTTGGGACTATAAGGAGTCATCTTCCAATGTTTAATCTGAAAGTACTTGGTTAATGCCTCCATCATAGAGTTCAAGAAATGTGTTTCTCTATCACTAACCAATTCCAAGGGACATCCATATTGGGAGATGATATTTTGAAAGAAAAATTTTGTCATTGTTTTTGCATCATTTCTACGAGTTGCTTGAGCTTCGATCATCTTGGTAGCACAGTCAGTGCAAACCAAAATGTATCATTTTCTTGTGACTCAGGTTACTGGTTGTATTGGTCCCACAAAATCAATTCCCCATTTCTCAAATGGACCAATGGTAAAATTGGTCTCAAAGGCCATTGGGAAGTAGCCATTGGCTTTCCCGTTCTTTGACAAGAGTCACAAATTTGAATATGGGCATGTGTGTCTTTATACATCATAGGCCACTAGTACCCCAAGGAAAGAATCTTCTTTACAATATTCTTCAAGGTGTAGTGTCTCCGTGATGCTTTGGAGTGTAAGGACTCAATGATCTCTCCAACTTCATATGCCTCCAAACATCTCCAAAGTACTTCATCTTTGTCCATCTTCACATAAATGTTGTGTTTTAATTGGTATGGTCCCATCTTCTTGAGGAAGACTGCACTCTGCTTTGGGTTCAGCCCCTCAAGACAATGGCATGTATGCAAATAGTGATATTTGGCCGCATACCTTGTACTTTGCACAACCATTAAATGATATAACTCTTCATCAAGAAACCAATCATCAACTTCCAAGTCTTGGTCTTGAATTTCTAACCTAAATAGGAAGTCCACATTCAAATGCGAGGCTCCCTTCCTTACTTGTACCGTTTATGTGAATTCTTGTAATAATAAGATCCATCTGGCAATTCACTCGGACGAGTTTTCCTTCTTGACCAAATATTGCAAAGTGTAATGGTCAACATAGAAGACAAACTCGTATCCCAATATGTAGTGGTGAAACTTCTTGCAAGCATAAACCATTCAGAGTGCTTCTCTTTCAATTGTTGAATAGTTCTTTTCTAAAACTGATAATTGTAGGCTGGCATAATAAATTGAATAGTCCTTCTTCTTCTTGTCCTTTTGACTTAAGACAACTCCAATTTCCATGGATGAAGTGTCCACATACACGTGAAAAGGGGCATCCCAATTTGGGGCCCTCATAATTGGTGCTTCAACCAGTTTCCTCTTCAATACTTGGAAAGCTTCTTCTTGTTTTGCTTCTCACCAGTAGTCTTTGGACTTCTTCAAAAGCTTTTTAAGGGGTGCAACAAGCACTGCATAGTTTCAGACAAAGCGTCTGTAGTATCCGACATGTCCCAAGAAGGCTCTTAGCTCCTGGATGTTTTTTGGGGATTCCAAAACTTTTAGCTTCTCAACATCCACATCAATACCCTGGCTTGACACCCGATGCTCCAAAAGAATTCCCTCCTTCATTGAGAAGAAGCATTTCTCTAGGTGTAATGATAAATTGGCAAAATGACACCTTTCAAAAGTTTGGTGAAGGTAATCCAAATATACATCTCTTTGCCCAAACAAACAAAAATCATCAATGAAGACTTCCATAAATTTTCATAGAAAATCCTTGAAGATTGCATTCATCATCTGTTGGAAAGTAGCCGGAGCATTACACAACCCAAAGGACATTTGATGTAAGCAAAAGTACCCCAATTGGTAGTGAATGTAGTTTTATCCTTGTCCTCTTCTTAGATGGATACTTGGTTGTACCCTATAAATCCATCAAGAAAATTGTAGCAAGGATGACCAGCCACTTGATCCAAATTTGGATCGGTAAAAAGCAAGGGATGATGATCTTTCCTTGTGACTGCATTCAATTTGCAAAAATTATGGCACACTTGGGTCTTCCCAATTTTCTTCTTTGAGACAATGACAATGGGTGAGACCCACTCACTTCTTAAGATAGGAAAGATTATTCCGACCCGCAAGTACTTCTTGATTTCATCTTTCACCAAGAGCAAGTACTTGGGGTTCAAGCGGCACTGTCTTTGCCAACCCATAACTATGCCTTCAACAAGATCAATCCGTTGTTCTACCAATTCTGGTGGAAAACCCAACATTTGATGAATAGACCAGGCAAATACATCTTGGAATTCTATAAATAGGGGGTTATAGGGTATAGTGTATCCTGCCAATTCCTCCAAAGTGACTGTCTTAGAAATTTTCAAAATTTTTCCTTCAGTCAAGACAACATCTTGACAGTCATTGGGATTGATGATCCTTCAACATGACTCACTCGGCTCAATCCGAGTCAAGTTGCCATCAAACCCCCTTCCTCCAAGTCATGTTCACCCAAGGTGAGGTGATAGGAGTCTTCGTCGTTGATGTCCACCTTGTAACATTCCAAGTAATTGACTTGGACTTCATCTTCAAAATCTTTGAAAGACAAAGGCAATGAGTCTTTGGATTCATCCTTGTCTTCTGACGAAGTTGTTTCTCCAAGATGGGAAACCTTTGTCCAACTTATGATCACTAGCTTCTGGTCTTTGGACAAAATGTCCTTAAACCGCAACTTCTACTAGTGCCAATCCACCACAACTGGGGCACTATACAACCAGGGCCTTCTGATCAACAATGAGTAACCAATTTTGGTCATTGGTTGCAACACAATGTAATTCATTTTGAAGGGCACCCCTCCAATGATTGTGGTAATGTTTGACAGCATGCACAATGGCCATCTCCCGGTTTGGTTTGCAAATTTCAAAACTTGAGGTGTTGGCTCAAAGGTCTGATATCCTAGCTGGTTTGTAGTATCTTTGGTCATGACATTCACACCGGAACCCCAAATCAATGGGTATCAACGTGATCATGCACCTTGCAATCTCTGGATCAACTTTGGGAGATCCCAAATCTTCCTATTCAATTTGATAAATAGTGGGCATGTCCCTTTTAGACATCGCCCTTACTTTCTTGAAGGCAAAATTTAGCTACTTCTTATACAGCTTATTGTCTTCCCACAGTTGCTTGAATGTGACATTCATACTCATGGATGCTAAATCCGCTACAATATCATATTGAGGTACTCCACCCAATTTCACCTTCTTTGCCTTTGTCTTTGGGTTTGAAGTCTCACCATGTTCAAATTTGACTTTGGGGCGCTTCATGATGATGATTGGAGTACTCGTGGTCTTAACCCGAGGTTCCTTGAGTTGGCCCACCTTGGCTTGGATCAAATCCTTCACTTTGGATCTGATGTCTGCCAGAAAAACTGGAGGCTTCATTTGTGTCTCCTCCAAACTCATATCCCAAGTTCTAAGTATTGCTTCCTTGAGTTCTTTCTACAAAGCTTTAGCTTTAGCTTTTGCTAGAATCTTTTTCTCCTTGGTCGAAGGATTGACTTTGGCCGTAGTCTCTTTGCCTTTCATGAGGACAAAGAGGTCATACTCAGTTCCTTAGGGTCACGCTTCTTCTTACTTGCGTGTGTCTCAACCTTCAAAATTTTGAGGTCATTCACCTTCAGAGGCCAGGCCCCCTTCTTCTTGAGGTCTCTCCTCCTCAAGTGTTATACAATTTATATTTGTATCCCCTTTCACGTGAAGCACAACATGCTTGGCTGGAGTCTGTACATATTTAACAAGCGGCTTCAGGTTTGGCGGATGAGGGCATTGGTTCCCCGTGTGACCTGATCCTTTACAGTTCCCACATAAGGGAACATACCCAATTTGCCGTCTTGGCTCCGGACAGTTTGGAGACCAATGTCCCATTGAACCACAATTGTAACATGCTCCGGGTGCAACATTCTGAGGTCAGTTTTGGTTGCTCATCAGTGGTCTTTGTGGGGGAGCATTGGGGTTATACTCCCTTGGTCCGTATCTTGGACCTTGGTATGATGTGCTTGCTTGAGGCAATACCTCTTGAGTTTGGTACACCGCCTCTTCTTCCTCTTCATGGTTCCATCTCGGAACCCAATCAATCTATTGCACTAGAAATGCATTACAAGTATTGCATTCCATGTTTTCATGGCCTGACTTGCCACATGTGATGCACAAGACATTGGATCTGCCAAATGATGAAGGCTTTCTTTGGTCCTTTGCCCCAATCATCTGGATCTTAAAATCTAAAAACTCTTTTATAAGAGCATCCAACTTGTTTTCTGCCTTATGTACACTCTTTGCTGGAGGAGTCAGTGGTTTCTTTCCTCCACATCTTTGTATTCTTCTTGGCTTTGATTCTTCTTTGGATTCCAAAGAAGAACTTGAAGATTTGGAAGATTCCCCAGAAGAAGAGGATGTACTGCAAGAAGCTCTTCTTTTGGGCTTCTTGCCTTTCTTCTCCCAATTTCTTTGATTACCAGCAAAGTGAGAGTAAGCCACTCCATAATGGGCAATGTGTTTGAGTACCTTATCCAAGGAAGTTACATTCCTCTCCCTGGCAAAGATCCAAATGTCTGGTGAAAGTCTTCCCAAGAACCAAATAATGGCTTGAGCATTGGAGTAACCCACCACACCAAATTGCTTCAAGACTTGGTTCAAGAGCACCATGAACCGCTTACAGTAGTCTCTCAACTTCTCCTTCTTGCCTCTGTCCAAGTCATTGAGTGCCGTAAAGAAACTTGTGTCATAATCAACTTCTTGAAATTGTTCCAAGACATTGTTTCTCAAGTCTGCCCAGTCTACCGGTACCTCTTCTTCTTCTGGTTGACTCCTCTTCTTTGACTTTGGAGCATTCACCCCCAAATGCACACTTTGCCCGGTCTGCGCGTAGTACTTGTCATTGCTTCTGATCTGCAGAACGAATTGCTGCTCCTCCGCATCAGCATCTCTTCTTAAGTCGGGATGGAAGTGCAACACCATCTTGTGTCTTTCCGCCGCGTTCAGCAAATTTAATCCCAAATAGAAGTGGGTTGCAAATGGCACAATGTAGTGTGGAAGCGACTTGTCCCGCAAATTCCACACCATTTTTCTCATGCGCTGATGGAGGCACTTTGCCAAATTAATTGGTTCCCCTGCAAACATCTTATTAAAGAACACTGCTTGATGTTTCATCACATAAGTGCTTTGTTATGGCTTGAAGATAGCCATCATTGCTCCTACAATGCCTCTCCTCATAGGTTCCTTGTAACTCTCAACTTTATAACCATTCTTTGTGCATTTTGAAGAAAAGGCATCTTGCACTTCTTGGGTTTCTTCTACTACTTCTCCTTTCCCCAAGAATGTGACTCCTTGCTCCTCACCCGCCTCTCTACCAAGTACTAACCTCCAATCTGACTCTGTCCATTTTAGCCAGATTTCCTCTCTTATCCTCTGCCTTGGGTCCATCAAGACATTAACTCTTGATGATCTCTGTGATGAAACCTAGAAAACTAAGGTTCCAATTCCATGCCAAAAATGTGATCTAAAGCCTGCTCAAGACTCTGATTCTTGCTATGACATCTAATCTCCATATTGCATGATTTCTCACTGCAAATTCCAAGTTCTTCTTTCCACCTCCCATCTTACTCTCCTCCACTTTGGGTTGGTGACTAATCTTCCGATCGACTCCCGGACTAATAACTCTCCTGACTTCCTCTTGATGTACAAGCGTGTCTCTTCCTACACTCTCTTTTCCCTGATCTCCTTCAAGACGACTCCTTAATGGCAATGGGAAATTACTTGTCATCTCTTTGTCTCTATCCCAAATTTTATAGTGGCACGCCTCCTCCATCTTTCTTTACTTTAAGTTCCTACCAAGAAATCACACCTCTTGCATGTTCCTATCATTGTCAATTTTCCTCTACTCATAGGCCAACCATTTTTGTGTGCGGTACCTTCTTGAATGTCCAACCCCAAAGGAAAGTTGTTACACTATTCTCGCCTTGGGTTGAGCACCCCCGATCCAAAATCTCCTTACTTTGAATGCTCACAAGACCAATCCAAGTACTTGTCTTTTGACACAAAGTCACTTTACCTTAGGTTACAACCAAAAGACACCATTATTCACCTTCTGATGCCATATTGGTACACGCGCAATATGAATTCATCTGTACACTTCTTCAAAAATAAGAAAAAAACAAAAAATTGGGTACCACACTCCTACCTTGACATCTACAACTTCTCTCTCTATGCTAACAACTCTTGACAATACATCTTTACTTCATCTTCCAACTCGGCCTTCAAAGCTTCCTTCTCCTTCACACTCTGCCCAAGTTGCTCTTCCATTCCTCTAAATTAAACCCCACAATTTCTTATCTTCCCTACTCCGTGTAGCTAACTCCTTTTGCCAAGCTCTATCTTTCTCTGTTGCACTTGTCTTCAAAGTCTCCAACTCTTGCACCATTATTATTGCCATTGCTTTCAAGTGAATGCCCTCAAGGCCTCAGTCTTTGCCATCTACTCCTTCTTTCTTCCTCTTGCTTTGCCATGGCTTTGCCTCCCCTCATGAAGTCCTCCCTCAAGCTCTCAATCTCCTTCCTTCTAAGCTCTACTTCAGTCCTAAGTTCTGCTAATTCCCGCTCTCCACAAATGAACTTTCTTCTCAATTCCAAACTAAACTCACTCATATACTACACTACTGCCAAATCATCTTTCAACTCTGAGTGATCTCTTTTCAGCTCTTCTATCTTCTTCTTTAACTATAGCAACAAAGAACAAACTACATGCGATAAATACTCTACCCCATCAAAGTCACTTGAACTCTCAAGTGATTCAAGTTCTTCTGTCCTCACTTCTTCTACTAGAGCTTTACTTCAAATTCTTAACCTTCTCACTATCAAAAGCATATCATCCAAGCTCTTCCCCTTCTCCACTATTGGGCTTACATTGCTTGTTTTTGCACACGGAGTAGGAAAACTCCTCCTTGACCTTCTACCCTTCTCAGACTCCAACTTTGGCTTGACTTCAAGGGTCTCTTCTAACTCCACACTTGGCAATTTGGGAAATAGAATTCCTCCTCCTCCCATGTAATGAATCACTGCATGGAACTCCTGTTCTTTGTTGTCAACATTGCCTTCGCTTTGTTGCTGAACTTCCGCCTCACCTTCACTTCCGCTGCTTGACCCTTTGCTCCACAACATCAACTTTGGTTCTTCTACTTCTCTTGAGTCTTCTAATTTGTACTTGGCTTTGCCTTTTGACTCTTTTTCTCTTGATGACTCATCAATTACCATGATGTCATGCTTTGGGTTCACCTTATTTGTCTTCTTTGGCTGGACCGGCAACATGCTTTCCTCAAGATGACTTCTTCCTCATCTTTGGGATATTCACTGCTACTTTCATGTGCTTCCTTGTTCTTGCATAATACTCATCACTACTTTGGATTTGTTGGATATATTGTTGCTCCTCCTCATCCGTAGCCTTTCGTAAGTTTGGATGAAAGTGAGAAACAATCTTCCTTTGCTTGGTCTCCTTCATCAGATTCAATCCAAAGTAGAAATATGCACCAAATTGCACCAAATTGCACCAAATAGTGGGGAGCATCTTCATCTTTCCAACACCATACCATCTACCAGCCAAGAAGATACACTTGCAAATGGTAACGTTCTCTGAGGATAAATTCAAAAGTGAAAAAAGTGATAGGAGAAATGCATGCAGAAGAGGTGATTCTTGACTTAAGTTTGAATGAAGAATGACAATGAATTAGAAGAGTATAGAATCAAGATTTGCATTGGGATGCAAATGAGGAGGAGCAGTGATACATGGTGGAATTTTGAGAGAGTAATCACTACTTTGCTAGAGTTGGATGAGAGAAGACTTTGAAGATTCTCATACCTTGATAAAGAAGAAGAGTAGACTTGAGGATACTATGTCTCCGATCAAGAAGAGAGCTACTTAGGGAGTGAACCCAAATCAAGTTGTAGTAGTGGTTGACCTATCATAAGGGTAGAGGAAGAAGAAGAAGCAAAGTCTCACAATGAAGACTCTAAGGAGGAGTTGACTTTGAAGAGTGAGTCAAGTAGTAAATATGAAGAAGAACCCAAAGTTCAACAGCCAACAAAAGAGGTGGTTGGAGAAGGATCAGATTGGGACTTTCATGAAGAGATAAAGAAAATGGATGGAGGAGATGCTACTTGTATTAAATTGCCAAAAGACAATATTCCAAAGAAGGAAGACTAGTTTAAGATGGTGTTCCAGAGGGGAGCACAATCTCAATGACTTGTCAAGGTTGTGCAAGCCGAACTATGAGCCAGCCTCTCTCTTACTTAGGATGAGCTTCTAATGGCTATTATGGTAGCGCACCATGGACTAAGAAGACAAGGAACCCCAACCCATCAAAGTACTCCAAGACTAACACTCCAAGATTCAAACCATTGCTCACTAAAGAACTCAATGTGAGAGAGAGATAATTACAAAGGAAAGGATGATGAGTACTTCCTCACTCCTAGTTTATATACTTGTGAATTAGCTATGCACAAAAGTTACTAATTACTACAGTAACTCAACTTACTATGCTAAAAGTTGATAAAATCAAAAGTCTAAAGGAATATCCATATTCATGGGATTATTCTCCTAAGCATGTGGTGTTATCTTGACCCAACCATTAAGTCAAGGATTCCTTCACATGAGCTATCCTTGGACTATAGAAGAATCCAAAACAAAAAGGCTTGTTGGTCTAAGAATTCTCAACTTTTTCCTCCAAGCCAAACACCTAGCTTGTGGGTCTTAGAGTTCTCAAATCTTTCCTCAAAGCCAAACACCTAGGAATAATACCAAGTCAATACACTAAAATCCAAAATAGTGGTGCTCATCTTTTCCACTTCCTCTAAGGTAAGGTCCCCTCTATTTTAGCTATGACTAACTTTAGCTAATCAAGACTAATGTAGAACCATCCTTTATCTCTATATAAATAATATCTCTCAAGTACTTATAAAACCAAAATAAATATCAGAATAGCACATACATGCACAAATGGGTGTAACATTTACCTCCGGACTAAGATTTCACTTTGTCCTTGAAGTGAAGGTCTCTTTACCTTCTATGATACATCTTCAACCTATCAAAGTGTCTTTCTCCCAAATCCTTGAGATTATAATTGTTATTGCTCCACACCTTCTCCACTATGAAAGGTCCAAAGTACTTAAGCAAAAACTTCTTTTCAAATATTGCTTGAATCAAATATATCAAGCAACATTACCCAATCACCTTCTTTGAAGGGCTCCACCTTCTTCTTACCTTGCCTCTTGTCATAACTCTCCTTTTTGTTCCTTTGGGCTTGCTTTACTCAAACCATAAAAATTGCTCTTGCTTCCTCCAATTCCATGAGTTGATCTTTCCTTGACTTCTCTACATCACCTCCTTGTGCTTTCTTCAATCTCTTATGAATGCATTGGAAGGTAAGAAGATCAAAGTGAATAGGTAAGAAAGACTTAATACCATATAACAAATCAAATGAAGAATATCTAGTGGAAGTCTTCATGGTTGTCCTATACTCAAAATTGCATGAATCCTCTTGTCCCAATGATGTTTGATGTCCCTCCATTTTTGCATCTTTGGCTAGCATTTTGCACAAGGTGTAATTGGTTCTCTCTACCAAGCCATTGGAATTTTTCTTACAAGATGTAGTTACCTTATGGTGATAGAGAAATATCATAGCATGGTTGTAGGGATGCTCCTTGTAAAATCTCCTCCTCTATCAAAAATCAACTCCAAAGGGCACCCAAACCTAGTGAGAATACATTCATAAAGAAATCTACCAACTTCATCTTCATTCTTGTCCATCAATGGTGTGGTGTCCACACTTTTTGTTTTTTTAGCTGTTTTGTTAGCATTTGGAGAAGAAGTAAGCAAGAAAGTTGAATTGAAAAAGAAAGAATGGACAAGAGTGTCCTCGGAGGAAATCCAAACAAGTCAACTTTGGGTCAGAGACCAGAAATACTCAAAAGGGGAGTACAAAGAAACAAGTCCAAAGATCATTGTCTTCGGATTGGGAAGCAAAGGCCGATACAAAGATCGTCTAACAACCTTTCTATGTAGCAAGAAAATACACTTCAAGAAATGGCGGAGGCAAAAGAAGCATATCTTGATAGTGACAGAACAGCAACATGCAGAAGAAGGGGAATTTGATTTTGAAATTGACTGAAGAATGACTGCAACTTGGGGTAATATAAAATTGCAATTGCGCAGGGGAAAGTTGAATATCTCAAGAAGATTTCCTGTCCCTTTGAGTAGTTGTACTACAATAATGCGTGTCAAGAAGCCAATTGAGAGTGAAATTTCCCAAAATCTAGAAGGGTTTAGAATGTCTCGTCAAGGAGAGGGAATAGTCTTTCAGTGCCAAAGAACAAGAGAGCAGATCATGGCAAAAAAGGTCAAGAACGCTCTGGCTATACAAAGTTTTGCAATTTGTAAGTTGGATGTCGTAGCAAGGATTGAGGTCTTGAATAGACTTCGTATTACCTTCTTAGCATGGAACTGGAATTTCAGTTTCCCAAGAGTCATGGCAAAGATAGTTGCCATGACTTGTGTGGAAGGTCTTGAGGTCGAGGGGAAGAGAGGAAATCTGGCTCTATGGACTGAGTCAGATTGGAAGTTAGTGGTGAGGAAGGAAGCAAGAGAACCAATGGAGATCACCTTCTATCGGAAGTGTGATGTTGCAGAGAAGACGGCAGACATATGAAATTTGTTCTTCACTCTGTGCACCATCAATGGGTACAAGGTGGAGTCCTATTGGGACCCAATGAAACAAAGTATCATGGGGGCGATAATGGCCATGTTCAAACTAAAACATACAACTTACATGAACATGCAGCAAGCGGTCTTTTTCCACCTGATCTTTGCAGGAGTGAAGGTGAATTGGGCAAAGTGTTTCCACTAACAAACAAGGCAGATGGTGGTCAATTGGATGACAACATCACCTCCACATTATTTTGCGCCGTTTGCAACACACTTCTTCTTTGGGTCAAATTTGCTAATAGTGGAGGAGAGGCATCAGATGGTGTTGCATTTTCATCATGATTTGAGACGGGAAGCGGATGAAGAAGAGCAACAATAAATGGCACACCTGCAAGCCAATGATGATCACTTCTTGAAGACAGAACAATGGAAGATGGAAGAAGTCACAAGCCCAAAGACAAAGAAGAAAAATAAACCCAAAGATGCAGAGTCACCTCCAGCACAAAGGAAGACCCAAAGACTAGTTCTATAGGGTAAGAAGATGGTGAAAGAAGAACCTTTGGAAACTAAGTCTGAAGAGGAGACAGAGTCTAGAGGAGAAGACTCAGAAGAAGCGGAACTCACAATACAAAGTGGGGAATCCGGAAGTGAGAGTGAGGGTGAAGATGAAGTTCAGCAATCGGCTGAAGCAGAAGAAGATGAAGCTTTTCATGCAATGATTGATAGTATACAAGGAAATGCTAATCACTGTGTAGCCCTGGTCGTGGAAGAGAAGGGGGCTGAACAACAGAAGGAGTACTATGCGGGGCCAAGTTTAGTAGGTAAGGAAGAAGGAATCTCGGAAGCAGTATTGCTAAAGATACGAAGATCACGACTTTGGCAGAAGAAGACGGTGGAAGAGGCAAAGTACAAAGATGGGCCCAAAGACAAAGAGAACTTTGGAGGAATACAGTATCTATCAAAGGTTGTAACTCCATTGTTGGGGCTGTTAAAAGAGCACCAGAAGGTAATTCCCCAAGATCATATGAAGGTAACAAATGAGTTGCAGGTTGTGAAGTACCTGCTTGCTGAAGTGAAGAGCTTGTAGGATTGTATAACCCGAAGAGACGGGGAAGTTGAAGAACTTTGGGTGGATGTAGTTTTGAAAAAGAAGACTTTTGAGAGGTTGCAAGAGAGTTTTGAGGCAAGAGGGAGAGAAATGCAGCGTCAAGCCAAAGAGTTGAAGGAGCAGACAATGTTGCTGACCAAGATGAAAGAAGAAGTCAATGAAGTGCACATCAAGAGTATTCATGTGAAGGCAATGGCCGTAGTGATGGAGCAAGAGTTAGAGAGCTTGAGGAAGAGTGAAGCCGAGAAAGGTCAAGCATGGTGGAGAGAGTTCACTGTCAGACATCAAGAAGAAGAAAGATTGCATGAGTTGGTACAAAGTGCGGAGTTACAGAGTTCTCAGTATGCAAAGGAGAAGAAAATACTTGCTGCTGAGTACAAAGACAAATTGGAGATGTACCGAGAAGAGTTGAAGGTAGAGCAATCTCAAGGGTATGAGTCGAAATCAGTAGGAGAAGTTGTGTGAAAGTTGCAAGCAATGTTAAGCACATAGGCTAAAGAGAGATTGGAAGAAGCACCCCTACACAAGTTAAAATTGCTTGTGCAGGAAACTTGGAAGAGGAAAGCCAGAGATGTGGATATGAATACTTTTATGATCAGATTGAGGGAGCAAGTAGATCAGAAGATGTTAGAAGTAGGAGACAATGTCAATCTCAAATTAGATTTAGTGAATTCAAAGTTAGAGCAAATTAGGAGTAGTGTGATAGAGGAGAGAAAGTCTAATGTTGCAGAATTAGGAACTCAGGTGTCATCGGACTTATCATTAGAGACATTAGAGAAGAGTGGGTTGGGAGATAGAGAGATAGAAGAGTTACCCATGAGCTCAATTGTATTTCCTAGTGAAGAAGTAGTAGAAATAGTGAAGGATTTGGTAGTTGTAAACATACTCGAAGAAGGAGAAGTGACAGGAAGATCATCGGATTTGGAAGCCGATGAAGTGATTGACATTGGATTGGGGTAGTAATAGTTTTGAGATTTAGAGAGGCAGATATGAAGAGGTGCATTGTCATTTTGGATCTGCAGGTTAGAAGAGTTGTTGTAGAACGGTATAGTTGTTAGTAACTGTTGATTGCTTCAGTATTTAAGGGGAGCATTTGCAATTAAATGTTGTTCAGTATTCATATTTCTAAAAATAGATAAGTGAAGTGTTGATTTAGTGCTCATTGCTTGAGCTTAATTCTGAGTGTCAATATTGTGTGTGTGTTTTTAAGTGTTTGGAGAATTCTGAAGTGCAAGTCAATGTGCTTGTTGGATGTTAGATTCCATAGCCTTGATCTTCATTCTGTGTGTTTGATCTTGAGTGAAGTGCAATTAGAGCAATGCCATGACAGATCTAAGAGGAATTGTAGTGTTGGTAGTATTTTGCATTTTTTAGTGCAGCTTAGTGTTGATGTGAATCAATTTTGATCAAAGAAGTTGTGCCTTCAGTGGAGGGGTGGAACACAATTCTAAGGTGAAGTCATTTTGCAATGAAGTGCCATCTTTGGGAGAATTTGAATCATCACAATTAAGATTTGTTTGGACAGAATTTTCTATGTTGTGATTATGGGTGTCTGAATTCGTGACAAGTTGTTAAGATTGTGAGCTTGTTACTCTCTTCTAGGTATAATTGCTACTTGAGAGATTAAAGAGGAAATCAAGAAGAACTACATGTTAATGTTTGACTTTGTATTTGACCAATTCTGACTTATATCTCTATAGGAACAAACTTTACTTACCCAATTACCCCAAAAGTGATATTTGTTGGGTTGTCACATGATTTTTGGCACCGCTGCCGGGGACACAAATCTCGGAAGTGGAAGAATATGAAGCCAATTTCAAAAAAGGATGTCAAAGCAATATGAATGTTTGCATTGAGAGAACAATAGGAAGAGATAGTTCAAAGACAAACACTGTTGCGTGAAGAAGAAGAATGCCTGAAGATCCACTCCAATTTTGACAAAACCAAATGAGAGGCATTGGACTTTCAACTTCTTCACAAAGTGCAAGAAGCCTTGCAAGAACTTGAGCAAAAGAAATGCAAAGGCGGTTGGCAAGGTTACTTTGCATCTCCATCTTCCAAGAAGAAGAAAGACTCGAGCAGGCAGAGCTATTCATTATGACCCAATACACCGACTTCCCCTAAAGCTATAAAGGAATTCACATTTCTAAAGAACTTTGTTTGAGAAAAGACAACACTAACACTAATGGAAGAAGAGTGTCAACACCTTCTATGCACAATTCCTTGATTGTCTCAAAGGAATTTCAAAGATCACTCCAAAGGTGTTGAACTTGATTCTTCCACTTGGGTTGAAGTTGACAAACTAAGAGAAGAAATTCTTGAGGAAGACCCTACTAGAAACTTGACTAATTGGAACCCTTTGGCTATCAACACGGCGTCAATACCAGCCAGCTTTGTGGTTCCATCAAGTTCAAACCGCCGATTCTGCCAAACCAAATGATGACTTCATTACCTATCATTTAACATGCCTATCAAAAGTATAAAAGGATAGAACAAGACAAAGATCCTGATGAATTTATTAAAGAATTTGAAGTCATCTCCTTTGCCAACAAGGAGCATGACTTTGTGGATCATTTGCAAATTTTCCCAAGTCTGCTCCAAAAGAAAGCTCAGAGCTGGTATACCCATGTAACGTAGAAGGAGTTCACACCAGCCGATTGGGCAGACTTACAAAATGGCTTCTTGGGATGATTCTAGGAAGTGGATTATGATGCAAGTGTCTTTGCGGCACTAAATGATTTGGACCAAGGGAAGAAAGAAAAGTTGAGAGATTACTCCAAGCGGTTCATGGCCCTATTGAACCAAATTCCAAAACAATCCGGTGTGGTGGGTTACTCCGATGCCCAAGCCATTACCTGGTTTCTTGGCGGACTTTCACCGGAGATTTGTATCTTTGCCAAGGAGAGAAATATAACTTCCTTGGACAAAGTCCTCAAACATGTTGCCCAATATGAGGTGGCTCACTCTCACTCGTCCAACAACCAAAGAAATTGGGAGAAGAAAGGCAATAAGCCAAGAAAGAGAGCTTCTCGTAGTACATTCCCTTCTTTGGAGGAATCCTCCACATCTTCAAGTACTTCTTCAGAATCCAAAGAAGAATCAAAGCCAAGAACAATACAAAGACGCGGAGGAAAGAAACCAGTCACACTGCCAGCAAAGAATTGACCTAAGGCGGACCAAAAGCTGGAGACTCTTATTAAATTGTTTGCGGATTTCAAGATCTAGATGATTGGGGCAAAGGACCAAAGAAAGCCTCCATCATTTGGCAGACCAAATGTATGGTGCACTACGTGTGGTAAATCCAGCCATGCTAATACGAAGTGTTTGACACACACTGCATTTCCAGTGCAACAAATTGATTGGGTTCTTGGTTGGGACCAAAGTGAGGAGGAAGAGGCTATGTACCAAACCCAAGAGGTCCAGCCTCAGTCAAGCACATTGTATCAAGGTCCAAGGTATGGACCAAGGGAGTACAGAAATAATGCTCCCCCATGAAGACCACCAATAGGTGGCCAAAATAGGCCTCAAAATGTTGCACCAAGTGCTTGCTACAATTTTGGCTTGATGGAACATTGGTCTCCAAATTGTCTGGAGCCAAGACGGCAAATTAGGTATGTTCCACTTTGCGGAAATTGTAAAGGATTGGGGCATATGGGAAATCAATGCCCACAACCACCAAACTTGAAGCCGCTTGTAAAGTATGTATAGACCCCTGCTGAGCATGATGTGCTCCAAGCAAAAGGGGATACAAATGTAAATTGTATAACACTTGAGGAAGAGAGGCCTCAAAAAGGGAGTCCCACTTTGGAAGGAGAATGGCCGGACTTCAAAATTTTGAAGGAAGAGACACGTGCAAGTAAGAAGAAGCACAAATCCAAAGAAGTGAGTACTACTTCTTTGTCTTCACAAAAGGTGAAGAGGTTACGCCCAAAAGCTATCCTTTTTGCTAAGGAGGAAAAGATTCTAGCAAAAGCTAAAGCAAAAGCCTTGCTAAAAGAAATCAAGGAAGTAGTACTCCAAACACGGGAGATGAGTTTGGAGGAGAACACAAAGACAAAGCCTCCAGTTTTTCTGACATATATCAAGTCCAAAGTAAAAGACTTGATCCAAGCCAAAGTTGTTCAACCCAAGGATCATTGGATCAAGGCCATTCATACTCCGATTACCATCTTGAAGCACCTTGAAGTCCAATTTGAACAAGGATAGACTTCGGACCCAAAGACAAAGGAGAAGAAGGTGAAGTTGGGAGGAGTCCTGCAGTACGATGTTGTAGATGATTTAGCATCTACAAGTGCTAATGTCACATTTAAGCCTTTGTGGGAGGACAACAAGCTATACAAGAAGCAATTGAGTTCAACCCTCAAGACAGTAAGGGCAATGACCAAGAAAAACTTGCCCGCAATTTATCATATTGAACAAGAAGACTTGGGATCTCCCAAAGTGGATTCGAAGATTGTAGGTTGCATGATCACACCCATACCCATTGATTCGGGGTCGGGTGTGAATGTCATGACAGAAGACACTGCACATCAATTGGGGTATACAACGTTTGAATCAACACCCCAAATTCTGAAATTTGCGGATCAAACCAGGAGACGGCCCTTGAGCATGCTATCAAATATCACTACGATCATTGGAGGAGTGCCCTTCAAGTTAAATTACATTGTGTTGCAACCAGTAACCAAAATTGGTTATCCTCTCTTGATTGGAAGACCATGGTTGTACAGTGCCTAGGTTATTATGGATTGGCACCAACAAAAGTTACGGTTTAAGGACATTTCATCCAAAGAATAGAAGCTGGTGACCGTGAGTTGGACAAAGATTCCTCACCTTGGGGAAACAACTTTGTTGGAAGACAAAGATGAATCCAAAGATTCATTGTCTTTGTCTTCCAAAGACTCCGAAGACAAAGTCCAAGTCAATTACTTAGAATGCTACGAGGTAGAGGTCAAAGACAAAGACCTATATGACATCGCCTCGGGTGAACACAACTTGGAGGAAGTGGGTTTGACTGTAGTTTGTCTTGGATTAAGCCAAGTAAGCCATTTTGAAGGAGTCGTCAACCCCAATGACTGTCAAGATGTTGTCTTGACCGAAGGAAAACTTTTGAAAATTTTGAAAGCAATCACTTTGAAGGAGTTGGCAGAATACATTGCCCTCTTTATAGAAATCTAGGATGTATTTGCCTGGTTTATTGATCAAATGTTGGGTATTCCATGAGAATTTGGAGAACATCCAATTGATTTGGTTGAAGGTGTAGTTCTGGTCTGGCAAAGACAATACCGCCTAAACCCGAAGTACTAACTCTGAGTGAAAGACAAAATTGATAAGTTCTTAGGGAGCAGAATAATCTTTCTTGTCTTAAGCAGTGAGTAGGTTTCATTGTTTAGTCATTGTTCCAAAGAAGAAGACTGGGAAGATTCAAGTGTGCCAAGATTTTTGCAAGTTGAATGTAGTAACGAGGAAAGATCATCATCCTTTGCCTTTTACCAATACAATTTTGGGTCAAGTAGCTGGTCATCCTTGTTACAGTTTTCTCAATGGATTTTCAAGATACAATCAAGTATCCATCCAAGAAGAGGACAAGGATAAAACCACATTCACTACCAATTGGAGCATGTTTGCTTACAACCAAATGCCCTTTGGGTTGTGTAATGCTCCCGCTACTTTCTAGCGGATGATGAATACAATCTTCAAGGATTTCCTACACAAATTTGAGGAAGTCTTCATTGATGATTTTTGTGTGTTTGGGCAAAGAGATGTACATTTGGACTACCTTTGCCAAACTTTTGGAAGGTATTGTTTTGCCGGTTTGTCATTACATCCAAAGAAATGCTTCTTTGCAATGAAGGAGTGAATTCTTCTGGGGCATTGGATGTCAAGCCGAGGTATTGAAGTAGATGTCAAGAAGGTAAAAGTTATCTCAACTTGGAAATCTCTGAAGAACATCCGGGAGCTAAGAGCCTTCTTGGGACATGTTGGATACTATAGACGCTTTGTTTCAAACTATGCGGTGCTTGCTGCACCCCTTACAAAGCTTCTGAAGAAATCTGAAGACTACCTATGGGAAGCAAATCAAGAAGAAGCTTTCCAGGTATTGAAAAAGAAACTGGTTGAAGCACCAATCATGAGGGCCCCAAATTGGGATACCACTTTTCATGTGTATGTGGACATTTTGTCCATGGCAATTGGAGTCGTCTTAAGTCAGGAGGACGAAAAGAAGAAGGACTATCTGGTTTATTATGTCAATCAACAATTATCAATTTCAGAAAAAAAATATTTATTCAACAACTAAGAGAGAAGCGCTTGGCATGGTTTATGCCTGCAAGAAATTTTGCCACTACCTATTGGGATACAAGTTTGTCTTCTATGTTGACCATTACGCATTACAACATGTGGCCAAGAAGGCAGATTTTTCCGTGCAAATTGCAAGATAGCTCTTGTTGTTACAAGAATTCACATACACTATACAAGTAAGGAAGGAAGCTTTGCATTTGTGGACTTCCTGTCCAGGTTAGAGACTCAAGACCAAGACTTGGAAGTCAATGATGAGTTTCTTGATGAAGAATTGTATCATCTAATGGCTGTTCAAAGTACAAAGTATGTGGCCAAATATTGCTATTTGCATACTTGTCATTATCTTGAGGGGCTGGACCCAAAATAGAGTGCAGTCTTCCTCAGGAAGATGGGATTGTACCAATTAAAACACAACATTTTTTTTAAGATGGGCAAAGATGAAGTACTTCAGAGATGGTTGGAGGCATACAAAGTCGGAGGAGTCATTGAATCCTTACACTCTAAAGCATTGAGAGGACACTATGCCCTGAAGAATATTGTGAAGAAAATCCTTTCAGTAGGGTATTGGTGGCCTATAATGTATAAAGATACCTACACCCATATTTGAAGTTGTGATGCATGTCAAAGAACATGAAAACCGATGGTGACTTCCCAATGGCCTTTGAAACCAATTCTACCATTGGCTCCATTTGAGAAATGGGGTCTTGATTTTGTGGGTCCAATTCAACCAATGACTAGGGTCACGAGGAGGAGATACATCTTGGTATGCACTAATTATGCAACCAAGATGGTAGAAGCAAAGGCAACACAAAGAGATGATGCGAAAATAGTTGCAGAATTTTTCTTCTGAAATATCATTTCTCGTTACGGGTGTCCTCTGGAATTGGTCAATGATTAGGGAACTCATTTTTTGAACTCTATGGTGGAAACATTAACCAAGTACTTCCAAATTAAATATTGGAAGACAACTCTCTACAATCCAAAAGCAAATGGACTAACAGAGAATGCCAATGGATTGTTGTGTAAAATCTTGAATAAGGTGACAGTCAATTATACCTACGACTGGGACACAAAGTTACCTGCAGCTTTGTGTGCATATAGAACAACTGAAAAGATTACTACCAAGAAAATGCCTTATTTCTTGACATATGAATTGCATCCCATACTACCAATTGAATTTGAAGTACCGACATATTGGATTCTTTGCAAAGAACAATTGTCGGAGGAAGAAAGCTAGGATCTTTGGATCCATCAACTAATGTGATTAGAAGAGAAAAGGGATGATGCAATGCAAACCACGAAGGAAGTCCAAGAACAGCAGATAGTCAGGCACGATAAGAGAATCAAGCCTATTTCTGTTCAGGAAGGTCACTTGGTGTTGTTACATGACAATAGCTGCATATTTTTTCCAAGGAAACTACATTTGAGGTGGATGGAGCCATACCGTGTTATGCACATATATGCCAATGGCTCTATTCAACTAGCAGACCTAGAAGGAAATCCTTTTGCCACCCAAGTAAACGAGTGGAGGGTTAGAAAATATAGGACCACGGATCCAACTTTGTATAAAGAATTGGTTGTTGGTGTTTGTGGGGACGCTCACATTTGAGGGAGGGGGTATGTGGTAATGACTGCAATTCGGGGTAATATAAAATTGTGATTGCGTAGGGGAAAGTTGCACAAGTCAGGATTATTGCAGGGGCCATGTCTCAATGACCAAATGTCCAAATCATGAGTGCTATATCTCAGTAAAAGCGTCTCATTTAGGGCTTTCCATTGTTACCAAAATCGTAGAGTTTGGAGGTTTGTAGAAGAAGTAACAAGCATTTGAAGTTTTGGGAATAGATGTATAGAGTAGTTGAGTGTCTTTGGGTTGGTGTCTTTGGGTCTATACGACTTTGGACTTATATGACTTTGGTTTTACACGACTTTGGGTCTAGAGCCTTTGCCTCAAGACAAATATGATTCAACCCGAGATAGTCATACATCGGATGTGGGAGTCTTCGGGTCAAATATCTGAAGCATCTAAAATAGTTAGGATAGAGATAGTTAGGATACACATGATTTCAATTTCAATTCTGATTGAAGATGAGATAGAAATGGACGGAGAAATAGTAGTGAAGGAACCCAAAGTGCAAGATCAGACAATAAGTATCTTCGGGTTAGTTACATGAGCAATTAGAGGAAAGTGGGTTACAAATTGAAGGAGCAGATAGTGTACCTATGCTTTCAATTACAATTCTTGATGAGGATATAGTAGAATTAGCAAAGGAATTGATACTAGTTAGATTCAAAGTAGGAGAGGTAGGAGTGCAAGTGTCTTTGGAGTTGTCATTTGAGACATTAGAGAAGAGTGGGCCGGGAGATAAAGAGATAGAAAAGTTACCCATGACCTCAATTGTAATTCATAGTGAATACATGGTAGAAATAGTGAAGGAGTTGGTAGTTGAAGATATACCCAAAGAAGGAGAATGGATAGGAAGATCACCGGGTTTGGAAGCCAAAGTTGAGGTTGATATCAGATTGGAGTAGTAACAATTTTGAGATTTGAAGAGGGAGATATGAAGAGGTGCATTGTCATTATAGATCTGTAGGTAGGAAGAGTTGTTGTAGAACAGTATTTTTGCTAGTAACTATTGATTGCTCTACTATTTAAAGGAGACATTTGCAGTTTTATGTTATTAAGTATTCCAAATTTCTGAAGATAGATAAAGCAAAGTGCTGATTTTAGTGCTTGTCGCTTGAGCTTGATTTCAAGTATCAACTTTGTGTTTGTGTTTGTGTTTGTGAGTGTGTGGTGAATTTTGAAGTGCAAATCAGTATGTTTGTTGGATGTTGGATTCCACAGCTTTGATCTTCATTCTATATATTTGATCTTGAGTGAAGTGCAATTGGAGCAATGCCTTGACAAATCTGAGAGGAATTGTAGTGTTGGTAGTATTTTGCATTTGTGAGTGCAGAGCTGAGTTGATCTGAAGCAATTTTGATTGAGGAAGTTGTGCCTTCAATGGAGGGGTGGAACACAATTTTGAGCCAAAGTCATTTTGCAATGAATGCCATCTTTGGGAGAATCTGAATCATCACAATCAAGATTTGTTTGAATAGAATTTGTTAAGTTGTGATTATGAGGGTGTGAATTTGTGACAAGTTGTCAAGATTGCATGCTTGTTACTCTCTTCTGGGTGTGATTTCTACCTAAGAGACTAAAGTAGGACTTAAGAAGAACCACATTGGTGATAGTTGCTTTGTATTTGACCAATTTTGACCCATATCTCTACGAAAACAAACTTTACTTACATGATTACCGCAAAAGTAATATTTGCTAGGTTGTCACATGCTCAAAGTGCTCCTCCTTGTTCCCATAAATACAAAAATCATCAATGAAATCTCTCACAAATTTCCCAATGAAAGGTTCAAATACCTTGTTCATGAACCATTGGAATGTGGCTAGAGCAATGTAAAGCCCAAAAGGCATGACCTTGAAAGCTTAATTCTTCCAAGGTGTGGTGAATGTGGTGAGTTATTGATGCTCTGGTGGAATCTTGATTTGGTTATACCCATTATAATCATCTCCAAAATTGTACCCCTCATGACTTGCAACCTCCTTCAAGATCTCATCAATGAATGGCAAAGGGTAATAGTCCTTCTTAGTAACAACATTGAGCTTCTTGTAATCTATACATACCCAAAGCTTGTCATTCATTTTCTTCAGAATCACAATTGGATACACTCATTCTAAATTCTCCACCGCAAAGATAAATCTGGCTTCCTTGAGCTTATCAATCTCCTCCTTCACAACCAAAGCTATTAGTGAGCTAATATAATGTTGCTTTGGTGGAGTGGTCTTGCATGTTACTCCAGTTCTATCTTGTGCTCCTCTAAGGTGATTTCCTTTAGATCCTTATAACTGAAAGCAAACACATGGATGAATCTCCTTAAATCTCATCTTCTCTTCCTTGGTAACATTTGGACCATACTTGAGAGTAGATAACCGCCTCTTTATCTACTCAAATTTCAATGGTGATTTATTTGGTTCCTTCAAAACCTCTAGCTCCTTCTTTAGAATCTGATTCCCATTAATAAGAAGATGGTATATATGAATATGAAGTGTTGGTGGTGTTAGTCACAAGAACTATAATTCTATGGTTTGATGGTCCAATTATCAAGTGCCCTTTGTGTCACCAATTAGTTGTGCATGCTACTCTCAACCATGGTCTCCAAAGAAGCAAATCATAGTTTGAATCCTTCAAGACTTGAAAACTCATGAGATTTTGAACTCTCATAATTGAAATTGCTATCTTATCTATCATCCCTATTGGTTGAACTTGTTGCTTGTTTTCCATGCTCACCAAAAATGTTGAAGGTCTTGAGGCATCATTTCCAACTTCTTCATCAACCTCTCTAACATGGCATTTAATGTTTATATTCCATCAACAAGTGCATCCTTGATGTTGTGACCATTCACTCTCACATCAATCTTATAGGCATATTCACAAGCCTCCCATTGTGCTAGTTTGGCATCCACCACTCCCATTGATACTAGAGCTTTTTCTTTCTTCTTCCTCTTGCTCCTTGTGGAACTCAAATCACCTCTAAGCTCCTTTCTCAAGGTATGATTCAAAGCAATCAGTTGGCCCATTTTGATGTTAGCCTTGTGACTACCAACATCCTCCAACACATTGTAGTTTCATTGCTGCTTTGAGATCAAGAAGTCCTCCATCCCCAACTTCTTCCTTGGATTCTTTGTTATTGATGGTGTTGAGGGGCTAGTGCAAGTGCTCCTAGTAGACATAGGAGTATCCTTGCTAGGAGTAAATCCTTGAGAAGAGTATACATCCTATGCAAAACAAGCTCTATTCTTCTCTTGTGCCAAAAGCTCCAAATTAAGACCTTTGGAGTTTGAGCACTTCCTCTTCTCATACTCAAACACATCTATGGATGTTATCCCTTTACCTTTTTTGGATAATGAGCCATTTGGATGCCACTACCTCCTTCTTTCCCTCTATTGGCTCCCTCATAACTCCTTCCTCCATGGTCAGTGGAGGAAGGAGAATGAGAGCAACTACTACTTGTGGTGCAACCCTTGCCACCAAAGTATCAGAATTTCCACCATACTTGTAGCCTTGAGGAGGATTCAAAACCTATTTCTCCACCAAATTACTCTCATCCCCTTCCAAACTCTCTTCCATATGAATTTCAAATTGCAATCTTTATAGCTTCAATCTTGGAAGAAGGTTTCTCATATCTCACCTTACTTCTAATTTGTGGTCTCACCTTCCCACAAAATTCTTTGTGATCATGGCTCCTATGCCAATCATAGTAGTGTTCACCTCATCTCCACTCTTCCTCAACATTATGTAAAATCTAGACTCTAACTTCTCTACTCTTTTTACATAGACTCTCACTTTCTCTCCATCTCCTCATTTGAGGAAGGTAACCTCACTCATCAATCTCTCATAACTCTCATCTAGGAGGAATTTATCAATGATTGTTGAAATTAAACTCTCCCAAGACTCTTGCCCATCTCACCTCTCTCTCTCTTGGTATTCTGATCATACCTTGTAAGTGTTGGATCCTCAAAGAAATCAAGTAATAATGAGGCACACTCAATCTTCCTCATTATTTCCTATGCAAGCTCTCTTGAAGTCTCTCACAAAGGCTTCTACATCATCTCCATCCTTGCCAAAGAAAACTGGAAGTTTCCCCATCTTAGCTCCTCATTATCTTTCTCTTTTCTCTCAATTTTTTTCTTTTTTTCTCTCACACTATAACTAATAGAATATATACATAACTAACACCATTTGAGAGTAGTTCACCTTAGAGAACACAAAAGTTTCAGGTTGCTCCATGATTTCTATAGCAATATCAAATCCTAGAGTGCATATTAATTGAACCCTCATGGATAGTTTATCCATAAGTTGATAAATTATCTCCATCACTATTCTTGGTAGTTGTAATCTTAAGGTGGTAGTTTCTTTATAATTGTAATAAGACTCTCTCCAAGATATTTCACCAAAGTCTCCAAAATTGTTGTTACTCCACTACACTCATGTCCTTTTGGAAGTTCTTCCACTCCACAAACCTCACACAACTCCTTGGTCCTAGATCTCCTTCCTCCCAATCTTGGTGAAAAAGGTCCAACATGCAATCCCAAGTCAAGTAGGCCTCTCCTTTCTCTCAATCTCTTGCTCTCAAAGGTCAATGGATATGAGCTTGCCTTATATCACTTCTCTCCACATAAAAAGCACTTAGAATCACTCTTTCCTTCCAAGTAGTGTATGCTTTTGGATCCTCTCAACACTTTATTCAAATTCTATTCTAAACTTTCTTGTCCTCAAATCCATCTCTACATTCACCTCAACTCCTTGGGGAACCTTGTATAGCCTCAACTTCCACTCTAGTGACCCTCCATGTTCCCAAGATGAGTCTAAGCACTCAAACATGCTTTTGGTTGCTCTCACACTCTTTGTGCATGAGAGCTCAACTCTACAAGATTGACTCCTCCTCATAATGTCACAAAATTCTCTCAACTAGTATATCAAAGTCCTCTAAAATTTTTCCCACTTGATCTATAACACCCATTTGTGCATGTGTGTGGTATTGTGATATTTAGCTTGGTATTACAAGTACTTAAGAGATATTATTTATATAGAGATAAAGGATGGTTCTATATTAGTCATGGTTAGCTAAAGTTAGTCATAGCTAAGATAAAAGGGAACTTACTTTAGAGGAAGTAGAAAAGATGAGCACCACTATTTTGGATTCTAGTGTGTTGACTTGGTATTATTCTTAGGTGTTTGGCTTTGAGGAAAGAGTTGAGAACTCTTGGGCCAGCAAGCCTTTTTGTTTTGGATTCTTCTTTAGTCCAAGGATAGCCCATGTGAAGGAATCCTTGACTTAGTGGTTGGGTCAAGATAAGGCCACATGCTTAGGGGAATATGCCCATGTAAATAGATATTCCTTTTTACTTTTTGACTTTCCTTGACTTTTAGTCTAGTAACTTGAGTTACTACGGTAATTAGTAACTTTGGTATGTAACTATTTCACAAGTATATAAACAAGGGGTGAGGAGGTACTCATCATCTTTTCATTTGCAACTATCTCTCTCTCATTGAGTTCTCTAGTGAGCAATGTCTTGAGTCTTGGAGTGTTAGCCTTGGAGGAGTATGATTCAGTTGGGGTTCCTTGCCTTCTTAGTCCATAGTGCGCTACCATAATAGCCATCAGAGGTTCATCTTGAGTGAGAGACAAGCTGGCTCACGGATCACAACCCTAGAGTGTCATACCTTGCAAAATTTCAAATATTTCCATTGAGTGATTTGGCCTATGCACCTTTCTATTCACCATATATTTGGTCTAAAATATGTGTGTTGAATAGAAAGGTCCATAGGCCTACTCATTTTAAAAACTCATAACTTCCTATGCAAGAATGATCTCTCTCTAATTCTTGGCAAGATGTTGGCATAATATGCATTGAATTTCTTGGAAAGCTTCAAAAAAATCCAATAAAAATGAAGAAAGGGCAAACTCTATAAAACTTCCAAAGAGTGTATAGTTTGCAAGAATAGTTTACCCTACCATGTTCCAAAAAATCTAGCTCAATGCGTGTAGCAGCCCTTTAAATAATTTTAAGTGTATCACTTAACACATAATCCAAGCTATCCTTTATGAAAATTTTAAGTCCAAATCTCAAACTTGAGATTTTGCCCACAATCATCCTAATCTCCAAAATCTACAATCTACCTCACACAATCTCTCCAAATCCTCTTGTGTATAGTATGTATTGTGAGCCGGCTTGTCTCTCACTCAGGATGAACCTTTGATGGCTATTATAGTAGCGCACCATGGACTAAGAAGGCAAAGAATCCCAACTCCATCATACTCCTCCAAGGCTAACACTCCAATACTCAAGAAATTGCTCACTAGAGAACTCAATGAGAGAAAGATAGTTGTAAATGAAAGGATGATGAGTACACTCTCACCCCTTGTTTATATACTTGTGAAATAGTTATGCACCAAAGTTACTAATTATTTGAGTAACTTAAGTTACTAGGCTAAAAGTCAAGTAAAGTCAAAAAGTATAAAGGAATATCCATCCACATGGGCATATTCCACTAAGCATGTGATCTTATCTTGATCCAACCACTAAGTCAAGGATTCCTTCACATAGGCTATACTTGGACTACAAAAGAATCCAAAATAAAAAGGCTTGTGGGCCCAAGAGTTTTCAACTCTTTCCTCAAAGCCAAACACCTAGAAATAATACCAAGTCCACACACTAGAATCCAAAATAGTGGTGCTCATCTTTTCTAGTTCCTCTAAAGTAAGGTCCCCTCTATCTTAGCTATGACTAACTTTAGCTAATCATGACAAATGTGGAACCATCCTTTATCTCTCTATAAATAATATCTCTCAAGTACTTGTAATACCAAGCTAAATATCATAATACCACACACATGCACAAATGGGTGTTATAGTACAACATTATCTCAAACACATCATAATGAACTATAGGGTTTACAAATGGATCCAAGTTCTCCAAAATAAGTTCAGCTCTCTCCTCCCCTAATGTCCTCTCAAAGTGAGCTCTAATAGCCTCCTTGTGTCTAATATAGAATTGTACATGGAACATTATTTTACCTTACAAAAAGGTCCCAGTGTCATTTGGAAAATAATCTACATGTTGCATTAATGCTAGTTAGTATGACAAGAATTCTGAGAGTTGTGAAAAGAGTAGTGGTAATGGGGTTGGAATGGAAAGATTATTGGAGGTGAAGGTTGTAATGCTCTGAAGTTTGGTGTGCCTCTGGACTTAATTTATGTTGCAGTAAGCTTGGGGACTTATTTTATGTTATAGTAAGCCCGAGGACTTATTTTATGTTACAAGAAGCCCGATGACTTATTTTATGTTACAATAAGCTCAAGACTTATTTTATGTTATTGCAAGCTCAAAAGTTTGTTTTCTATGTTATTGGTAGCAAAGAGAGAATTCTGGAAGGCAGCAAGGAAAAAAAGTGATTACCTTGGGACCAAGATAATTTTGAAAGTGATAGGAAACCAACCTGCAAAATTGGTGGGTAAATGAAGAAACAACTGAAGAATGATTGATCAGCAAAGGACTATAAAATTGAGATTTTGTCAAGGAAGCACTGCAATGTCCAGAAGGTATCCTATTCCTATTCAAAGTTGACCTGAAGGAATGCAAATTGCAAATATGCAAGAAGAGTGGGTTAGAGTCTCGGGTTCGATCTTTCATAAGCAGAGAATGAGGAATCACACAATTGCCTCAAAGGGAAATATCAAAGTCTTGTCCAGACTTTTCATCACATTTTTGGCCTGGAACTAGAATTTAAGTTTTCCGGGGTTCATGGTAGATATTGTGGCTAGTAACTGTAAGGATGGGTCCAAGCACAAGGGAAAGAGAGGAAATCCGGCTCGATGGACTGAGTCTGATTGGAGATTATTCTTGGGAAGAGAAGCAAGAGGGGTAGGCGGTGTCACCTTCTATCAGAAGTGTGATGCTTCAAAAGAAAGTGTTGAGGTGAGGAATTCTTTTAGTAGACTTTGCACCAAGAACCAAGTACAAGGTGGATAACTACAAGGATCCAATGCAAAGATGAATTATGAGTGCAATGATGGTTATGTTCAAGCCAGAGCAAACCACCTATGTAACAATGCAACAAGCAATGTTTTTCCATCATATGTTTGCAGGAGAAGCGGTGGAGCGGTGGAGCAAAGTGTTTGCACCAACGAGTAGGACAAATGATCACTAGCTAGAGAATGGATACACCACCCCACTACTTTGTACCCTGTGTAACCCACTTCTACTTCAGGCTGAACCTATTGAGCTTAGAGGAGAGAGGACGGATGGTGTTCTATTTTTTCCCCAATTTGTGAAGAGATGCAGATGGGGATGAACAATATTACATCAAGCGGGTTTGTGAAGGTAATGACTACTACCTAAAGAGTGGGAAGGAGAAGATAGTGGTAATGGAAATCCCCTTGCCAAAAAAGAGAAGTAGACCCAAAGGACAAATCATGCTGATGTAGCCTCAAAAGATATGAAGACTCAATCCAAAGTCCTCACTAGTGGAAGTGAAAGAATCAACCATGGAGGAAGATTCAAAGGGAGAAACGGAGTTGAGGGAAGAAGCCTTGGGAGAAGAATTTACATTGCAAAGCAAAGAGTCAAGCAATGGCAGCGAGGGAGAAGCCAAAGTTTAGCAATCAAGAGAATGTATTGCTAGAGAAGAAGAACAAGAGTTCCATGAGGTGATTGACCGCATTGAAGGAGGAGACAAGTCATGTCTGGAGTTGCCAGCCAACAAGCTAGGAGATGGCTGTGTAGAAGAGGGTGCCTTGATCTTCCTAAGGGTGGCAAGAACAAAGAGGAGTGCTCATGTGGTGGTTGCCAGACCCCACAAAGTTGAGAACAAAGAAGAGAGCTCAAAGGACAAGACATTGAAGGTACAAAGATCATGTCTTTGGGGTAAGGCAGCAGTGGAAGAGATGCCTACCAGCAACAAAGGCAGACTGAACAAGGAAGGAAGAGATGGTGGAGTCAAGTTGTGGTACCCACATTTTTATCTCTTTTCGTAATTTTGAAGAAGAAGTAGTATTGTGCCTATATGACATCAAGAGGCAAAGAATGGTGTCTTTGGGTTGAACCCAAGGAAAAGTGACTTTGTGTCAAAAGAAAAAGTACTTGGATTTGCCCTATCAGCCTAAAACCCAAAGTAAGTAGACTTTGTCATGGGGGTGCTCAACCCGAGGTGAGGACAATGTAACAACATTCCTTTGGGGTTGGACATTCAAGAAGGTACCGTGCACAGAAACGGTTGGCCTATGAACAGGAGGAAATTGACAATGATAGGAGCATGAAGAAGGTGTGATTTCTTGGTAGAAATTTGAAATGAAGAGAGACAAAGGAAGCGCACCATTATAAAATTTGGGCTAGAGACAAAGCAATGACATGTAATTTTCAATTGCCGTTAAGAAGTTGTCATGCAGGAGATTCTGGGAAGGGAAGTGTAGTCAAAGACGTGCTGGTGTGTAGAGAGGAAGTCAGGAGAGTTAGTCCGGGAATCAGTAGGAAGAGTAGCTCCCAACCTAGAGTGGAAGAGAGAAAGATGGGAGGTGGGAATAAGAACTCTGAATTCATGGTGAGAAATCATGCAACTCGGAGGTTAGATGTGCTCACAAGATGTTTGCAGGAGAGCCAATCAATTGGGCAAAGTGTTTTCATCAGCGTGTGAGACAGATGGTGTGAAACTTGCAAGACAAAACGCCTCCACACTACATTGTGCCATTTGCAGCCCACTTCTATTTGGGACTGAACTTGCTGAATGCGGCAAAGAGACACAAGATGGTGTCACACTTCCACCCTGATTTTAGAAGAGATGCTGATGCAGAGGAGTAGTAGTACATCTTGCAAATAAGGAGCAGTGACGAGTACTACACGCAAATAGGGCAGAGCGTGCAATTGAAGGTGAACACTCCAAAGTCAAATAAGAGGAGTCAACAAGGCAAGGAAGAAGAAGCAATGACGAGACCTCAAAAGACAAGGAAAGTAAATCCAAGGAGAGACTTGGTGGTAATTGCATCATCGGACAAGGAGTTAGAAGGAGAGGCCGAGTGCAAGGAAGGAAGACTTGGAAAAGGAGGAAGAACCCAAATTCATGTTGTAAAGTGGGGAAACAAGCAGCAAGAGTGAAGATGGAGGGGAGGTGCAATTGGTACCCGAGGAGGATGAATGAAAGATGGAAATAGAAGAAGAATGTAACCTGCACGTAGAAGAAGAAGTTCCAGAGCAGGAGGAGAAGAGAGTGATCATTCAACAAGGAGTTTGCTCTAGAAGGAAAGTGAAGTATGAAGTAGGACCAAGTAAGGTAAGGGAAGTGGAGAGTGGAAGTTCAAGGAGCAAAGAATCCATTCCCATAAGGTGATTACGGCTAAGAAGGCAAGTGTTGAGTGAAGAAGAGGCAAAGAAGGAGAAAAGTCAGCAAGTCAAGGTAAACTCAAGTGGAGGAGTAGAGTATTTGTGGGAGGTTGTGTGCCCGTTGTTAGTAAAGTTGGAGCACAAGAAGAAGGAGATGCAATCAAAGTGTCAAGAGGTGAAGATTGTGTTGCAAGTGTTAGCACAATTAGAGGAAGAGAACTCGGAGTTGAAGAAGAGTACAATCCAAAGTGAGGAAGAGAGGGAAAATACTATGAGTAGATACAATAGTACAGAATCAGGTAATTGAAACCTTGAAAAGAGAAGTGGGAAGTAGAGAAAGAATCATAGAGTAGAATGTCATAACAAGGGAAAGGCAGATAGCGGAGTATGAAATCTTGAAACAAAAATTTGTTGATTCTCAATTAGAACTTATTCCTATTATGGCAAGAGTAGCAGAGAAGGAGCAAGAGCTTGATAGAGTGATAGAAAGTGTAGAAGAAAAGAAGTAGCTTTGGCAAAGGGAGTTAACAATGAGGTATAGAGAAGAAGAAAGACTGAGGGAGATACTTCGTAGTTTGGTGGAGAAGATTTTGCAAAAGGAGAAGGAGAAGGAGACAGTGAAAGCTAAGTTCAAGGCAAAATTGGCAATGTATAGGGAAGATTGGCTTGCAGATCAAGAACGGGAGAGAAGAATGAGACTTGAGCCATTAAGGGAGATTGTAACAAAGATGAATGCAATGTTGAGTACAAAGGCAACCGTCCGGATCAAAGAAACAAGGTTGCACGAGTTGAAGTTGTTGGTGCAAGAGATGAGAGGAGAAACACAAAGGATAAAGACTTGAATGCCTTGCTAATTAGTCTCAGAACTCGTGTAGATAGAAAGATATTGGAAGTAGAAGATAATATCACGATCAGATTAGACTTGGTGAAATTGGAAATAGATAAACTTTGGAAGGATATAAGAGCAAAACCCAAAGTAGATGACATAGGAGTCCAAATATCTTCAGAATTACCATTGGAGATGTTAGAGAAGAGTGGGTTGGGAGATAAGGAGTTAGATAGATTACCTGCTAGTGCAATTGTAGATGAGAGTGAACAATTAGTAGAATTAGTAGAGAAATTGGCAGTTGTGAAACCCAAGGACAGAGTAGTATGTGAAGTTACTTTGGGATTGGAAGTCGAGGAAGGAGTAGACATCAGATCAAAGTAGTAACAGATTTGAGATATGAAGAGCCAGATATGAAGAGGTGCATTGTCATTTTGGATCTGTAGGTTAGAAGAGTTGTTGTAGAATAGTATTTTTGTTATTAACTATCAATTGCTTCACTATTTAAATGTGGCATTCACAATCATATGTTGTTCAATGCTCATAATTTTTGAGAATAGATAAAGCAAAGTGATGTGAAGTAGTCCTCATTGTTTTAGCTTAATTCCAAGTATCAATTTTGTGTCTATGTTTGTGAGTGTTTGGAGAATTCTAAAGTGCAAGTCAGAGTGCTTGTTGGATGTTGGATCCATAGCCTTGATCTTCATTCTGTGTATTTGATCTTGAGTGAAGTGCAATCAGAGCAATGCCTTGACAGATCTGAAAGGAATTGTAGTGTTGGTAGTATTCTGCATTTGTGAGTGCAGCATAGAGTTGATGTGAAACAATTTCAATCAAGGAAGTTTTGCCTTCAATGGAGGGGTGGAACACAATTCTGAGGCAAAGGCATTTTGCAGTGAAGTGCCATTTTTGAGAGAGACTGAATCATCACAATCAAGATTGTTTGGAAAGATTTGTCGGAGTTGTGATTAAGGAGTGTTAATTCATAACAAGATTGCGAGTCAGTGCTTGTTACTCTCTTCTGGATGTGGTTTCTACCTAAGACTAAAGATGCAATCAAGAAGAACTGAGATTGTCACTTTGCTTTGTATTTGACCAATTCTGAATAGTATCTTTGCGAGAACAAACTTTACTTACCTGATTACCGCAAAATTGATATTTGGCGGGTTAACACACAAGTACCTCTCAAAGGTTTTTTGTCCTTTGTTAGTGCTTTTGCAGCAGAAGAGAGTAGATCTGAGGAGCCATCATCCAGAAGTGAGGGATGAGTTGGACGTAGTGAAGAAGTGGAGTGAGGAGACCTCAACATTGAGGAATAAGCCAGCCCAAGGAGAGAAGGAAGTAGAAGAACTTTAGGCTAAAGCAATTCTTTGGAAGAAAGCCCGGATGCCTTGTAGGAATTTTGTGAAATGTAGCAAAGAATTGAAGGAGCAAAGGGCATTGGTCAGGACCATGAAATGGGAAGTTACTGATGTACAAGTTGAGGTCATACACACAAAGGTGATCACCACAATGATGGAACAAGAGCTGGAGATTTTGAAAAAGAGTGTGGCGGAGAAGGACCAAGCATGGCAACAAGAATTGGCAAAATGTACTTGGGAGGAAGAACAATTGCGGGTTTGCTACGAGGAGTTGAAGGTCAATTAGTCCAATATGCACAAGAGAAGGAGGCACTAAAGGCTGAATTGAAGACAAATTGACAATGTATCATAACAAGTTAGAAGAGAAGTAAGGAGAAGGTAGTTTTGAGGGTGGAATAGGATGGAGTAGCAGCAATTGTGAAGGAGTTGAAAGCTGAGTATGGAATCTGAAGGGAAGTTGGAGGAAGCAAGACTGCATGAATTGAAATTGATTATGCAAGAAACTCAAAAGAGGAAGGCAAAAGATGTAGATATGAACAGTTTGATGATTTGCGTGGGAGATAGAGTAGATAGGAAGATGTTAGAAGTAGGAGACAATGTTTGTTTCATATTATATTTTGTTAGATCAGATTTTGATACACTTTGTAATGAAATGAAGATGAATATGAAGTCTTAAGTTGTAGGAGTAGGAGTGCAAGTGTCTTTAGGTGAGACATTAGAGAAGAGTGGAAGATAAGGAAGAAGATAATATACCCATGGGTGCAGTTGTAGTTTGGACTGAAGAAGTAATAGAAATGGAAGATGTAGGACTAGTATTACAGAGATCAAAGAAAGAGAAATTCTTGAAGGAACATTGGGTTTGGAAGCCAAAGTCAAGGTTGACATCAGATCAAATTAATAGCAAATATGATATTTGAAGAAGTAGATATGAAGAGGTGGTTTGTCATTTTGGATCTGCAAGTTGGAAAAGTTGTTGTAGAATGGTATTTTTGTTAGATAACTATTGATTGCTCTGCCTATTTAAAGGAGGCATTTGTAGTGTTATGTTGTTTAGTATTTATATTTCCAAAGTTGAGTAAAGTGAAGTGTTGTAACTCAATGCTCGTTGTTTTAACTTAATTATGAGTATCAATCCTGTATGTATGTTTGTGAGTGTTTGGCAAAATTTGAAGTGCAAGTTGGTAAGCTTGTTGGATGTTGGATTCCAAATTGCTGATTTTCATTCTATGTGTTTGATCTTGAGTGGATAGCAATTGAAGCAATACCTTGATAGATCCATGAGTAATTGTAGTGTTGGTAGTATTCTGTATTGGTGAGTGCAATATATGGTTGATGCAAAGCAATTTTGATCAAAGAAGTTGTGCCTTCAATGGAGGAGCAAAACACAATTCTGAGATGAAGTTTTGTTGCAGTGAAGTAGCTTGCTTTGGAAGAATCTGAATTATCACAATCAAAGTTGATTTGGAAAGATTTGATGGTATTGTGATTATAGAGTGTTAATTTGTGACAAGATTGTGAGTCATTGCTTGTTACTCTCTTCTGGGTGTGGTTTCTACCTGAGAGATTAAAGACACAACCAAGATGAACTACATTGTTATTGTTTCTACTTTGTATTTGACCATTTCTGACTTGTATCTCTATGGGAACAAACTTTACTTACTGATTACCACAAAATTCATACTTGCCAGGTTGTCACATAGAAACTTTAGGCCAAAGACACTTCATTGAAGAAGTTCTTTGGAGTTGTAGATTGTCTTAGTAGTTGTAGCACCTTTGTAGATATAACTTTTGAAGTAGTAAGTAAAAAGGAGATAAAACTATAACTTGTCTTTGGGAAGAAATAATACCTTCCTTGACACATGTAGGTGCCTAATTAACCTACATATAATTAGTTAGGATAAGACAAGTCCGTGATATGTGTAAGGCACCTAATTAACGTACATAGGAGTAGATAGGATAAGACAAAGATAAGATTGACGATGTACAATAAGATGAGCTGAGAAGATCTTTGGACTTCCTCACTCATTTAGATTTATTTGCTTAGAGTAGGAAGAACTATTGAAGGTTTCAACCAATTGTAAATACTTCATTCAATCTTCCAGACACAAATAAAGAAAAAGAGCCAAAATCCCCTTGTTACTTTTGCTTAAATTTTGATTATTGGTTGAATGTTTTTTTTAGTAATGGTGAAGAAATTTGTAGTAAGACCAAAGTGCTCAAGTGGGAGTGACCATTCATACTTGTGATTAAGATCTAGGATCCCTGAGAGTTTTGAAAGAGCAAAGCAATGCCTTAATAGATACAAAATGAACTAAAGTATTAAAAGTATCATTGAATCAAAAAGCAAAGTTCTACTATCAATGCAAAGTACTCTTTAATTTATGAAGTTATCTTCTTATATGATGGTTGTATTTTAGTGATATTGAGTATATACTATTTCTTTCTTATATAGATGGAAAAATTAAGTTTATATTAAAGATATAAACTCAATTTTAATTCAATCTCAATTGAAATTACTTGAACAAGAGTAGATTGACTTTAACTTCAAGCACATTATAAAATTTTATCAATGTGCTTTAATATAATAATGCTCACTCTTATATCTCTATGTTATTCAAAACATGTCTTCCTTATTTCCTATTTTCATGATATGATGTTACATCTATTTGAAATTGAATAACTATACTTTACTTTCTTAGAATGCATCTTGTAAATCTATATACAATCACTCAAATATAGTGTTATTACTTTCATTTATCTTTGAACCATGATTTGATCAAGTTATAGACTCTATTCAAGTCCCTCAAGCACATAGATAATATTTCTCTCAATAGACTTCACCTTTTGACCTTATGCTTTAAAATATCATGAAATTTGAGTCTAACTTGAAATTCAAAGCTTCATTTCAATCTTGAACATAGTCCGCAAATTCATTAACTAGTTTAGTTATAGTGGATTGTCCCTCCCTTCTCTAAAAGCTCTCCTCTATAGCTATTTGGCTTTGCATTATGTGAATTAAAATTTGAAAAATAGTTTTGAAATTTTGGTATATGACCCAATTTTGAGATTCCAAAACTTATAAGTTAGTTTTAATTTTGTTAAAAGAGACAAATATTTTTTCAACTTTACACTCTTGTTGAATAAGAATGTGTAATCATTTGATCCAAGAAGCTTCCTACACCAAGGATGTTTTTCTCTTGTTGACACTTATTACATTACTTTTTGAGAAAGGTAAGTAATTGATAGCTTTTGACTCTATCTCTACTAAAAATTGGAACAAATTTCTATTTCCCATATAATAGCTCCAATGAAGCAAAGAGATTTTCTTGATGGGAAGGAAGAAAATTAATCAATGAAAAGTAAAAAGTTGCTGAACTAAAATTAAATATTTGTTAGTTAAAACCAAAAATACGTTTAGTTTGATGAGAGGTAAGAATTACCGATAAGGATTCTTAGTCAAAGAACACTAGTAAATCAAATTAAAAATATTTCTTGATGAAAATTCTAACAAAAGTATTTTTTAGAAAAGGAACTCTAAGAATTAATAAGGATTAAAGAGAACTTGGATATAAAGTACATTCGCTTCTTTGCTCATAAATTGGATTTGAAATGTCTGTGCAAGAAAAATATAACTTAAATTTGGTGTATTCTTACTTCAGATTGCATTTCTTTAAATTAATAAAACATCATAATCTATAAGGTACTATCTATGGAATGATGAACCTACTCCTTTTAATCTGTTACGCCCGCAGCTCTACTAATCCACTCTCTTTTTTTCTCTATAACATGTATCCGGGAAGCGTGTACAAAGATCACATGAGCATGTGAGGAACTTAATTTTCCAATGTTAACTCACTTCTCGACAAGAAACTTAATTTTCTTGAGTGAAAATCAATATAGGCTAAGAAAGTCACTCCTATCCACGAAACTCAATTCCTCACTGTATTCCAATTATGTAGAAGGAAAATCAACATTTATTGTAACTTTAATACTTAAAAAATTTTATTTATGTGTGGGAGGCTTTTAATCTGAATTTCTTCTAGCTTGAATTATCTATAAAAAAACTTAATATGTAGTCATAAATTACCTATTATGTGAATGTTGGAAAATCTAATTTATAATAAAGCTTTGCACATGAATCAACTTTTGTATAAAAGACTTAGTTCCACAAACTTTTTGCATCAAAAACTGTCTTCACCAAACTCAAATTGAAGTCAAATGTTTCTGCTTCCTCAATTACGGAAACTCACTTTCAAGTACGCTCTAGATGTAAACTGACTTATACATACGAAACTAAATTTCTAAAGCTCTTTCAAATAACTTGGACAATCAATTTTGTACATGACACTAAGTTTCTAATTGAGATTAGAAACTCATTTTTGTACTTGGAAACTTGAATAATATTTATATAGTCTGCTTTGCAAATAATAATAATGTTTCTGTAAAGGAACTAATTGAGTTTCCAAGTAAGCATACCAAAATAAGTGTTAAGCCAAATTTCTATCCGATTTAGATGTCATAATCTCAATTTCTAGTAAACATGCACGTAGAAAATCTTTTAAAAGAAACTCAGTTTTCAAAGCACTTCTGCAATGTTCCAAAACTCAAATTTGGAGCTATATTTTTTTATTATTTGGATGTAAAAACTAATTTTCCAATTAAAATATACCTATAAATTGGCATTTCTTTAAAGAAACTCAGTTTTGAAGACTTTTCATAATAGTAGGAAAATTATTGGTGCACTCGAGTTGAGTTTCCAAGAGAATTTCAATTTTCAGTTTGTACAATCTCATTTTTCACTTGCAAATCAAGTTTCCGAGGTGAGCTTTGCACATTAAATTATATTTTGAAAGATATTGAGGTTCCAAGTTTAGTTTAAGCCAACTGATGCTTAGAAACTTAGTTTCTATATGTAGCTTTGCACAAAAATCAAATAAGAGTAAATTTTGTTTCAAGTGAGGTTTGAAGCTTAGTTTATATTCAGAAACTCTGTTTCTAAGAAATTAAAATGATTTTGAGCGTTTGAGTGAGCTTGCAAAGTATATTTGTATTTGGAACTCAAAAGTCAATTTCTAAATTGAACTTTTCATAGAAAACGATTTTTATTTTAGGAAGTAATTTTTCAAGTGAGCTTGATAACTAACTCTTCGATTGAAATTTTGTTTTTCTAAAATGAACTTTGAGTATATAACAATGTTTGGTTAAGGAAGTCACTCTCCACGCTTGTAAATTCAATTTGTACTTAAAACCTTAGTTTGTAGGGCCAGTTATGCACATAAAACTAAATTTTGAAAAGGAACTCGGATGCCATCATGATTGACCTTCACTTACCCTCACTTTCCACCACTGGGGAGGTCTCTCCAACATGTATGAAGTTATAAGAATACAAGTCAGTTAGAAAAAGAATCAGTTAAACCTTGATGCCAAAATCCATCATTTGAGTTTATGTAGGCGGTATATTTTACGTGGGATGTATATAGATATACATAGATTCATGTTTGAACTCGGCGCATATTTGCAACCCCAACACCTCGAACTCCTCAATATTTTACTTTGATCAACGTCGTCAACATTTGTTTATTTCATCATTTCAATATCATGACCGATGGGGTTCGAAAAGCAAAGCAAAGCAAGTAGAGAGAGTCTAGTGATTTGTCATGATACATTAATTTGTGCATTAAAGGGTTCTCAATCGTCGCATTGATCATGCTACCATCGCCATCGTCGAGGTAACGAAATTCGAAGATGTAATTGCAAAGCATCCTAGTGGAGATGTCGGGTAACGTCTGGTCCAGGATATCTTTTTTCTCTAATACACTCTCAATGCTTAGCTTTGATCAGTTTGCTATGACCGCTGAGGCGAGAAGCTACATGTCAGCACAAATTTTGATATACGAAATCGCGAAGCAAGCAAATCAGATTACGTTCGTTCTTCGTGTTGAACAGCATCGCAATGGCGGGCAATTTGAAATACTTTGATCTTACCATAACCCAATACCTACCTGTGAACATTCTTAGTTGCTTGATCCAATGACACTCTCGTCATATTCAAGAAGATGTGTTGGTCACCCATCACCAGTCTGGGTTACCGTTATTGATCATATTTGTAAACAGCCGTCTCTGACCAGAGGTATCAAAAGTGGACTTACACTCAGATGTCATGACAGTCTATAATCCGTCATAGCTAACCTCGCGACTGATCATTCATATGTCTGCTTCCACAGATCACGTTTTGTTTTCAGAAAGCGTAGGTTTCTTTGCGGACTTGTCTACTAAGCAAAACTGCGACCCAAAACCGAAGAGAGGCCATCCATCTCCAAAGCGTTTGCAGCTGTGAATGTAAGCTTGGCACATAGAATTGGGAGTTTGCCTTGTAGTCCGCACATTTGGGATGATGCTGCGTGCTAGATCTAGAGACTATTTCTGTGCTTGATCATTGTGTCTTGTAAGGTCAATATTCGTCGAAAAGACAGCGGGAGACAGATGTGCTTACTGTTTGTGTACGATCTATAGATGGATACAGAGCTAGCTCGTAGGGACATGAGGGACCGATTACAAGATGAAGAGTTTCCTTGGAGCATGCATAATACTCCTGACGACTCGATGGGAATGAGGGAATCGTGTTTTAGTTTGAGGCTGGACGATGCTAGCGCACCAGCGATACCGTATCCTTCAATGTGGAATGATCTGGACACCGTGCTCAGTTCGACGGTGTGTCAAGATTTCCACATTGAAAACATTAATGGATATGGAGGTCAGTGCGGGATGACAGTGGGCACCACTCCATCTATTTCTCCAGGTCCAAACCTGTCGTTTGGAGCAAACGTCGATCAAGAAGTAACTACATGGAAAACAAATACACTCGATACACTCAATATTTATCGGGGCAGTTTCACAGTCGGCGGCTCTATCGATAATAATTATCCTTTACCACTCTCAAGTGTAGACCCCCAGCTCGCGCATATTTCATTGCAGTTAAGTCAAGGTGTAAATTCAGAGCCATCAAATACGTATAACCAAAGACCCAAGCCTCTGGAGTTGCAAGAAGATATTGATCTCCCGAGTATGGACATGATACTTGAAGAATGGGAAGAGTCTACATTGTCGACAGGGACGTATGAGATGGATGAAAGCTATCAAAGCGAAGCAAGTAAGTATTTACTTTATGCATGCATAATATTTTGTTAGATCATTGGGTCATGTTCAAATTCGTGTAGATTAAGGTCTGTCTTAGTTGATATAATCGTCCAATACTAGTTAGAAATCTTATTTTTCTTCCCAACATAGCGCTAGTAATTTCTTTTATTCAGGTTAGCTGGTAGCTGTCCTTGCCAACGCCACTTAGCAGAGTCCTGTGTTTTCTATAAACAGTCGCTACCCCCTTGTATGTGCCGCTTTCCTAATCCGAAGATAGGAGAGCACCCCTTCTCCCGAGGTTACGGGGTCATTTTGCCGAGGCCAAAGGTTAGAGTAAAAAGGCTTTGAAAGAATCAAACGCTGTGACTTTGTCCCGCTTGATTATCGAATGGAAAAAAAATTTGTATGTGGAGCTCTCTTCGACGGAAGCCATTAGTTCACGTTCAGATCCTTACTTGGATCACTATAGCTTCCGTAGTTGAACTCATTTTAATTGATATTTGGTACTTGTTTAACTTCTTGTGTAAATTATTTATAGAAAAAGAACAGGAGGAGTCCATCCATTCAAGCACCGTGGAACAAGTTCCACATAAAACTAGCGAAATTGAGTGGGCTTACGAGAAGGAAATGATTGTCACGAAGATGCTAGGAAAGCGGACACCAAGGAAACCTGACCTAGAAAGAGAAATTATGATAGTCGTGAGGCAATTTGAGGTTTGTATAACCTATTCTCATTATCACCAATAATAAACAATCACCTTATATTATTTACTCTCTACTTTTGATCCAAAAGTCTAGATGTAGATGACCCAAAGGTTCAATTCTGATTACCGTTAAACATCGATATCTGAGTAGTTACCAACATAGCGCTAGCATTTACAGATTACCATTTCTGATTCTCCAATCAATTTGACCGGTCAGTGTTGGCGCTGGCATTACTCTCGCTAAGGTGTTGTCAACTCTTGTACTGGCTATCACTTAGTAGTAACATGGCGACATAAGTTTTGTTTATATAAATTCCTATATTCAAGTTTTAGAATATTATTCTTCCCTGCAGAATCTTCTATTGACAGAAAAATGCTTCAGCACAAGGCGACAGGCTGATGAGAAGGAAGCACTCAAGATATTTCGCAAAGTATATACCATCCTTCTGCAAATTTCTTTGCACATACCTTCAGTGCTAGATAGTGAAGATATATAGACATATATAGATAATATGTTTAATTTTGTACGTCCATTAGACATTTGCGACCAACACACAAATCGACTAAACATCGCTGGTTTTACAGAAGATCACTCATATTTTGAACAACCACTGTGAACGCGAAGAAAGAAGAGTTCGATACCTCCCGGACTTCTGCAAGCAGGCTTTGAGGTATGTGGAGTAATATCTACAGAAGATCTGTCACGATACGTGAAGACTTTTAATTAAATATGCTAAGTGGATGCTTTTCTACGTTGAGCAATTTGAGTGCCTCGGAGAACTGTTTGTCCAGCACTAAGTGGCATCCATGGATAGCGGTGGGAGCATCACCGCTGGTCACATCACTAGTTCAGTTCATAGCGGACAAGCCTATACTCGACAAAGTTTCCTTTTGACCCTTATTACTAAATCACTTCTTGCAATTGCCGCTACATCCCGTTGACACTTTCTAAATATTTCTGTTATATTGAACCTTCCTTTCTTCGTGGAAATTACGTATTACGCATTGCTTGCGTTACTTACGTGCCTAACGGAATGTTGAATCAAATCATTGCTGAGAGTTCTTTCTGGATTCACATTCAATCCGCCTGCATTGATCCTATAATGCGATGCGATCTAGTGCAATCAAGCTGGTGGAAGGCATAAGATTTACATTCGGATTCTCATTCATGTTACCAAATCTCTAGTGGTTGGCGACAGTGGTGACTGAGAATCGGTACTTGCTGTTGGATTGACCCTTGCTAACCTTCTTGAGCACATGATTCGGTACGTGCACATGATAAAGTGGGTACATTTCTCAATCTTGCAGTGATTGGCTTCAGACTGAAAATCACCAGGAACATCCATATCCGACCAAAGAGGAGATTTCTCAGCTCTCCGATGACTTGGGATTGACCAATTCACAGGTTGCTGGTTCGTCGCTTTGAGTATATAATTTCTGTGATAGCACTGATCTTTATATAAATATATATACTTGCGCAGATACATCGGATATAAGTTGCAACTGAGTCTGCGTACCTTGGTCTAGATCTGAACCTTTTATATAGTTTACGCTGAAAGGATATTAATTTATTTGTAGGTCGAACAATGGTTTGAAAACTATCGGGTGAGAACTTGGATCCCTGAGCAGAAGGGGATGAGGAAAGGGAAATTCTTTCGATACCATGCCCAGCAGACAACTTTACTGAGGTGAAATACCTGCAGTAGCCCTAGCTTGTAATCATAAGCTATTTCACAGTGACGTGTGTCAACTAAAATAAAGTTAATTTTGCGACAAAAAATGCCTTGTAATATAGACGTTAACATTTAGTACTGTCGTAGCATCTAAACTTGCCACTATACTGTGACAGGAATTGGATACAGGCTAACAAGTTACGTCCATATCCCAAGGGAGATGAGTTGGAGAAATTGGTGGAGGCAGCATCTATGACAGCAAGCCAGGTAAGAGATGAATGCGCACTTTAACAAAGTCACTTGCAGTAGTTTGGATTGATCTAAGGCGCATTTGAAGGTCTTCATGATATGTAACTGATCAGGATGTCAACAATGCCATGTTCTTTGCAGATCAAACAGTGGTGTTATAACTACAGAAGGAGACACAGACAAGATATGATGTAGAGGAGAATGAGTTGTCAACAAATAGCTTTTGGTGAATTACGATTAGTGGTGTCCTTTCCTTATCATATTCAGATATCGCAGTTCAGGTGCAGTGTAGATAGGTTAGAGACAATCTGTCACCTCCTGATAATTTAGTCTAGCTGTAAATGTAAGTAGGAGGTTCCAGTGGGTCCCTTCCTTTCACTTCTACTTCTACTTGGAATGCCCAACTTCCCATCTTGGCCGTCATTGCCTTTTATGTCTGGTGAAAGAAAACCATGAGAAGGCTAGTTCTTTTTGCCAACATGTACAGCGTATAGTATGCCTTTGATTTTATTCTACCCCGTCTCCAACATAATAGTATATCACTTTTTTATGAATTCCAGCACGTTAATGAGATTCTGGTATTATTTGTTCCAGTAGAGGATGAAAGTTAACATCCAAGGCCAGATTTGTGCAGCGTGTGAACTGCAGACATTAAACTCGTAATCCCGGATAGGTGGAAAATTAAAGACCGGGGTTCGACTAAAGAACTGAAACCAAAACATCATTACAAGCACAGAAAATTCAATTGTCAATCACACGTCATCCAAATTTCACCGTCTAATTTTTTTCATAGAAAGTGAAGCGAGCCCAAATGCATTCTATGTGTTTCTGGGTAATGCAGAGCCATCCACATTTATCATGAGTGGATATGGAGAGTACATGCGGATATGTTATTTCAACTGATTTTTTATTTATGATCTGCCAGGAACTCATTGTTATAGAGGATAGAAATGGCTATCCAAGTACTCTAATCCGTAAAAAATTTGTGAAACTTGCACTTAGAATGCAGGCGGTGATTTTGGTGAAAATCAAGTATGAACTAGAGGCAACAACTCTTGCGTTGGCCTGACAATCGATAATTGATGCTGTAAACCTCACTAAAGGTAGGATAGTACAATCCCCAGTTCCTCCTATTTCCAGTAGGTTTATTATTTTCGTTGAACATAGTGAAAAGGTAAGCATCAATCTGCCAATCCGGGTGAAGCGGTGTACCTAGGGATCCATTCGTAAGACGTACTAGCTGTTGGTGATGAGTCTGAGCATTGAATACACTAGCATCAGCCCAACCCGCAGAGGCCAACCAATCTCTCCACACTTCACACGCATGTTGCCGTGGAGAAAGAGCAGCTTATGCAGCATCTAGTTCCTGTGCTAGCAGAGTGTAGGATATCTTGTCATTTGCCAATGTCATAAACACCATTTGGAGATTGACCGAGGAGACCGTAGTTTAAGGAGATGTCATTTTTGGCACCTTGGTATGTAAAAGTACGGGTAGATGTTTATCATGAAGAAAGATTATAATGATGCTACAACTTTACGATTGCTTGCATTGTGGCTATGTCTTTGAAAGCTCGTGCTGAATGTCAGTAAGTGTTTGTTGTGGTGACATCGAAAGCATGCGCATGTGTGACTTTGATATTGCTTGTCCTTGAATCCTCACAAAGCCGAGTTTACGTTTTTCATGGAAACTAACAGTCTGGTTTTCTCATTTTGACTTCCTGCTGTCAAAACCTCATTTCCCACACTATAGCTGTCAAAACCTCATTCCCCACAATATTGTTATGTTTGGCTTGTTATCAGTGATGACTGGTCAAGGGCAAAAGCAAACGGAACTGATGGTAGTTGCTTGTCACTTGTCCAGAAGTTCAAGTGGACAGTCACTTGTTTAAAAGTTCAAGTGGATGACAGTGATGGATCTGTTTATTTATATATATATATATATGCAATGAGAAATAAAGATCTCGAAGGCTGGTGAGAGCCCGTTTAAGCAGTGGAGGTAGCTTCCGGGATAGGAAGTGAACCACGGTATCTCCTGTTGTCCTCTGATTTCTGTTTAATGTGGTTAGTGAAGTGCTATTGTGAGAGGTCCTAGGGACTGTGTTTTTCTAACAATTGGTATCAGAGCTTAGTTGATCCTGAAGAGGGACTTGAGATCTGAGGGTGCAGTGAAGAGGGTCAAGAAGCAAGTCCACAGCAAAGCAATGGCAGGGGTGATATCCATATCAAATGCTAAATTTGCAGCAGAGAAGTTTGATGGGAAAAACCAATTTTGGACTTTGGCAACTGAAGATGAAGGACCGTCTTGTCTAGCAAGGACTACATAGAGCACTGAAGAAAAAACAAGAGGACAAAAGTAATGAGGATGAGGAAGATGAAGATGCAGATTTCAAAGCTTTTAGCACTATTTGGTTGAACCTTGCTGATGAAGTGCTATACAATGTTATGAATGAGAAATCTGCACCAAAACTATGGGCCAAACTGGAGAATCTTTATATGACCCTGTATCTTAAACAGAAGTTGTATATGTCGCGGAAGGCCGGCCAAAGTATTATGGAGCACCCCAATGCTTTCAAAAAAATCATTTGTGAGTTGATGAGCATAGAGGTCAAGTTAAAAGAGGAGGATAAGGCTGTTATTGAATTCACTTTCTCCTTCACGTGAGCATCTGGTCACAACACTTCTATATGGGAATAGTGATATAAAATTTGAGGAGGTTACTTTAGCATTATTGTCCAATGAGATGCAAAAAAGACCCAACCAAGAAAAGACAAATCCAGAGGCTCTATTTATCAAAGGAAGGACAAGAGAGAGAGAGAGAGAGAGAGAGATCAGATCAAGACTAAATCAAGATCCAAGTCTAGAACTGGAGGTTTCAAAGGCAAGTGCTGGATTTGTGGGAAGGTTGGACATTTCAAGAAGGATTGTAACAATAAGAGGCTTGAGTCCAATAAGAATAGAGGTCAACTTTCAGATCAAGCAAGTATTGCTGAGTCATCTGGTATTGTGGATGATGTTCTATGTGGTACCCAAGACAAAGATAAATTTCAGGATTCATGGATATTGGACTCAGGTTGCTCTACCATATGTGTCCAAATAAGGAGTGGTTTCATGAGTACAAACCATTCAATGGAGGATCTGTAATAATGGGGAACAACATGGCTTGCAAAGCTATTGGCATTGGCACAATATGAGTTAAGATGTTTGATGGTATTGTGAGGACTCTTGCTGATGTGAGGCAAGTTCTTGAGTTAAGGAAGAATTTGATATCACTAGGCCTTTGGACTCAAATGGTTGGAGGTGGGGAGCAGAAAATGGAACACTGAAGGTATCAAGAGGAGCATTGGTTGTAATAAAGAGCAAAAAGATAGGAAATCTTTATGAGCGTGTTGGAGAGACCATTATTAGAGGAGTGGCAAGTACTATTTCAAAAAATGAAGATCCCAAAGATCTTACTCAGTTATGGCACCTATGTTTGGATCATATGAGTGAAAGAGGTCTAAGTGAATTGTCCAAGCAACAACTTCTGAAGGGCCTTAAAAGTTGTAAGTTAAAATTCTGTGAGCATTGTGTAATAGGAAAGCAACAAAGTGTAAGCTTTTCCACATGAGTTCATTGCACAAAGGGAATTTTAGACTATGTGCATTCTGATGTTTTGGACCCTGCACTTGTAGCTTCAAAATCTGAAGCATTATATTTTGTGTCTTTGGTTGATGATTACTCTAGGAGAGTATGGGTGTACATCATGAAGCAAAAATCAGAGGTCTTCTCCATGTTTAAACAATGGAAGGTGATGATGGAGGAACAAAATGGAAGGAAAGTGAAGTGTTTGAGATCTTATAATGGTGGAGAACACAAATCTAGAGAGTTTGATAGATATTGTAAGAGTGAAGGGATAATTTATCACTTTACTGTTCCAAGTACCCCTCAACAAAATGGTGTGCCAAAGCACATAAATTGTACACTCTTGGAGAAAGCAAGAAGTATCTTAAGCAATGCCATATTCAAGAAGAGTTTTTGGGCAAAAGCTGTAAATACAACTTGTCATTTGGTAAATATTTCTCCCTCTATTGCTATTGAGTGTAAGACACCTATGGCAAAATGGACAGGTAGGCATGTTGATTACTCTTCACTTTGAGTGTTTGGATGCCTTGCTTATGTTCATATTCAACAAGAACAACGGACAAAGTTCAATCCCAAATCTAGAAAATGTATATTCTTGGGATATGAGAAGGATCAAAGGGATATAGATTATGGGATCCAAAAAGTTTTTGTCTTATTGTGAGTAGAGATGTAGCTTTTGATGAGATGCATACGATGGAGACTATTACTATAGTAGAAGAAACAAAAAAACAAATTCAGTCAGATTTTGTTAAGAAAGATATTGATCTTGGAAATGAAGACATCTCACCTCTTGTAGATCTACCAAGTGAACCTTTAGAAGAGCAAAGTCCAAAAGTGATTCATGAACATAGGTATCCAAAAAAGGATAGGAAGCTCCAAAGAGAATTAATTATTCATTTATAGCTTATGCTCTTCTTATGGAGAATGGTGAGCCTTCTTCATATGAAAAGGCAATGCAAGATCAAGAGTGTCAAAAGTGGCATTGTGCAATGGAAGACGAGATGAAGTCTTTGGCCAAAAACCAAACTTGGAGACTTGAAAATTTGCCTGTGGGAAAGAAGGAAATTGGTTGCAAATGGATATTCCGGAAGAAGGAAGGACTTCCAAAATCAGGTGGAGATCAATACAAAGCAAGGTTTGTAGCAAAGGGTGGTTATAGCCAAAAAGAAGGTATTGACTTCAATCAGATTTTTTCACCAGTGGTGAAAATCTCGTCAATTCATGCACTATTGGCAATAGTTCCATTGCATAACTTGGAGTTGGAGCAACTAGATGTTAAAACTGATTTTTTACATGGACAATTGGAGGAGGAGATTTACATGCATCAACCTAAAAGTTTTGTGGTACAAAGGTATCAGAACCTGGTTTGTAGGTTACAAAATTCTTTATATGGACTAAAGCAAAGTCTAAGACTTTGGTACATGAAATTTGATGCTTTCATGTTGAAGCATGGATATAACAGAAGTGAATCAGATTGTTGTGTGTACCTCAAGAAGCTAAATGGACCTAGAGTATTTGATTTAATCATCTTGGTACTATAAGTGGATGATATGCTGATTGCTGCAGAGGATATGGTTGAGGTGGATAAATTGAAAGTACAACTTGGTAAGGAGTTTGATATGAAGGACTTGGGTTCTTCAAAGAGGGTGCTTGGGATTGAAATCCACTGGGATAGGAGCAAGGGAAAGTTATGGATATCTCAAAGGAGATATTTGGAAAAATTACTTGCTTGGTTTGGCATGGAGAATGTAAAACCAGTGAGCACTCCAATGGCAAGTCATTTCAAGATATCATTGGAGCAATGTCAATCAAATGAAGAGAAGAGAAAAGAAATGCCAAATATTCCTTATGCTAGTGCTGTTGAGAGTTTAATGTATGCTATGGTCTGCACTAGACCAGACATCTCATATGTTGTGAGTATGGTGAGTAGATATGGCAAATCCAGGGAAACAACATTGGGAAGTCGTGAAGTATCCACTTCGTTACTTGAAAGGGACTATAAATATTGGCATTACCTTTGATGTGGAGGACCAAGAAGGAGGAATTACATGGTATGTAGATTTTGACTTTGCTGGAGACTTGGATAAGAGAATGTCTACAACAGGATTTGTTCTTACACTTGTTGGTGGTGTAGGAAATTGGAATTCTACTCTCCAATCTACTGTTGCTCTTTCTACTACAAAAGCAGAATATATGGCAACAATTGAAGCTGCCAAAGAGGCAATATGGCTACAAAGATTAGCCAAGGACGTAGGACTCCCTAAATGAAGCACACACTTTTTTGTGATAACCAAAGCACTATTTACTTGGCCAAAACTCAAGTATATCATTCAAGGACAAAGCATATTGATGTGAGACATCATTTTATCAAGGAAACTGCGATAAATGGTGAGATCAATTTGCAAAAGATTTGCACAAAGGTAAATGCAGCTAATATGTTGACTAAACCTGTTCCTATTGAGAAGTTCAAGTTATACATGAACTTGCTTAACGTTCAATGTTGCTCTTTGGGATGATATGGTGGATACGAGCAAAAGGTGAATATTGTTATGTTTGGCTTGTTATCAGTGATGACTGGTCAAGGGCAAAAGCAAACGGAACTGATGGTAGTTACTTATCACTTGTCTAGACGTTCGAGTGGATGATAGTGAGGGACCTACCTCTCTCTCTCTATATATATATATATATGCAATGAGAAATAAAGAGAGAGCTCGGTTCAGCAATGGAGGTAGCTCCCGGGACACGAGGTGAACCTCGTTATCTCCTGTTGTTAGTGAAGTGCTATTGTGAGAGGTCCTAGGGAGTTTGTTTTTCTAACAAATATTGCTACAATATTGCTTGGAAGATAAGGTAAGACGTTTCAGTTGATCGAGTTTTGGGCAGAAGCTAGGGTTTCGAATTGTATGGGGAAATCTGCGTTTGTGATACCGGCAAAGAGTGTGATGCCCTTGTTAGCAAATGCACTGAGGTGCTGCTGTATACTCTACGTACGAACTATGGCAACGGTCTGGAACATTTACATTGATGTTAAATTCATCGCAAATCGATGTGCAGGCGATATTAAGATGATATTGAAAGTAAAACTGGATAGAAGGTCCACTATCAACAAACTTGTTGCTGCAGATCGTGCGGCAATGCTCATATTAGATTGATAACTTTGACAACCGGATGCTGCGGTTTAGCTAGTCTTCGAAATCTTAGCACTGGAAATCTTTCAGAGGCTGCTTATTTTTTTATTTTCCACAGTGGGTCTCGGTTACTGAGCAGTAACCGAGACCCGCTTTGAGCAGGCTATGAGCAATTCCTGGGGATAGTTCTTAGTAACGGGCACTGAACACCTAGATGTCGAATTGCGACAATTTTGGCCTCGTTGACTCGCTTGTTATTTCAACTTTCTAGAGTTTTACCACTTTTTGATTTGATTGTGTGTCTGCATAGGTGAAGACTTGGTTTGATAAGCTTTTCAATTACACGAGGCCACAGCTTGGCTCGGATTGTCGATGACAGTCACTTAGCCCAGATGATGTCTTGGTGATGGGACGAAAAGTCCAGTCAGCCAAAGTGGATTTGGCTGACCGCCACGAAGTGATCTCATGAATCATGATGCCCGCTCTTACTAGCGACAGTGTATAGGATATCGTGTTTGATCTCTCTACAAATTTAGAAAGTACACATTATGAATGAAACAGGATTTCCTTAAGAGGTGGCGTGTCGCGACTTCACAGCCATTCAACTTTGTGCAATGGATCAGTTAACTGCTATATGCAGAGATTCCGCACGAGCATGACGCACGCCTCCAAGAATTTTGTGTCACAAGCGCGTTTGGAGCTCCTCGGACGTAGCCAACTCTCAACACCTTAAAAAGTTGTCAAATGTAACAAACAAATGCTTTTATCCCATACCGGATAAAGTGTGTTCTTGTAGGTCTTTCTATAGTTTTCAAGAAGAACTTTGACTTATGTACGCCAAAGTGTCACGAACTCAACTTGACCACATGAACAATTCAAGCAAATTTGAACTATTTACATGTTCAGCTTTGCTTTTGATTATATAATTCAAACCATATATCATTTCTTTATCCACGATCAAAACTCAAATCACATGCAATAGAAATTATGATAGAATTCTATCGGCATGAACCTGAAAGGACTGCTGGTTCTTGTAGTAAAGGGTTATAAAAACCGGCTCTGTAACGGACAAATATTTATTTGTTACAAGTCGCCAACACCGTTGTTCCATGATTGCCGATATATATGACAATCGCCTGCACCTGAAATCTCATGGGATTAAATAGTAGTATTGAACAGATATATTTCATATTTTATCATTGAGTACCTGCATCTTCATTGCTCATTGTGAATATGGGATTGTCTTTGATGTTATAAGAGGGAGATGACTCGCTGCCTTATTTGGAGGATATGAAATAATTACTATGTTGACTATTAGATATATAGGGTTTATAATGGCTCGGGGAGCGGATATTTCCCTTGGAGAGAACATTGGTATAAACTGCATCCAATATGAGTTTGAGCATACTTGTAGATAATTTCTGACAAATTGTATATAGTCTAAAATGCTCGTATGAAAGTAATATCATAGTAACAGATGTTGCGATTACAGATCTCACGCATGATATAGTTTTGGAAATGATGATTATAAGTCTTCTCCTATATAAGTAGCAAAAGGAGTAATAGCAATCAAGGTCTCCTAAGTATATAGGTATACGATAACAGATGCCGTTCTGGAAACGGGTTATCGAGAACTCATGAGGTGCAAAAGATCGTTAAGCAAGATGTACATGATACGCAATGCTAGAGTAGTATTAAATCCCTAAGTTAGAATGCATCGAAGGTAACCTACAGCAATTACATAATCAAAGCAAACATATTGAAACGCCTGCATATAGAGAAGAAACATCCTCAAATGAAAGGCGAACAGAACTCATCGTTAAGCAAGATGTACATGATACTCAATGCTAGAGTAGTATTAACTCCCTAAGTTAAAATGCATCAAAGGTAACCTACCGCAATTGCATAATCAAAGCAAACATATTGAAACGTCTGCATATATAGAGAAGAAATATCATCAAAGTAAATGTCAATGTCACTTAGAAACCAGTAGATAGCAACATGCATATTTGAGATGCAGCCATCAAAGAAGCGGATGCCGACCTCCCACAGAAAAAATACATCAGGAATAAACGGTCAACTTAATCGGATGGAGAAAAACTGGTTTCAAGAGACAAGAAGTAATCTGTCTCCTAAGTATATGAGTATACAAAAAGATTACCTCATTCTTTCTCTAGTCTAAAATTTATATGGAACTGCGGATATGGTATTTGATATGTTTGTTAAAGATTGTCCAACAGCAGAACTTACAATACTTAACAACAAAGGATATCACTTTCACCCTTCTATTTTGTAATTTACATTAGACAATGAATGTCTTTCACTTTTATATTCTATAACTTACTATAAACAATGGGTGTCCATTGCTCTATAGAAAGTTGATTCTATAAAGTACATTGGCTGGTACATTCTATAAGACACATATATCACACTAGATTATACTTCTTAGGATGATACAATATTATATAGACCATTTGATTTATATAACTCTGATATGATATTCTGTATATATTAAAATAAATGTTTCATTTCAATACAATTGGACTTAACCTCATTTTACTGCTAAGTTTTTAACCTTCTTTGGCTTGAGTGGATCTTCATATCCTTCATGTTGTGCTATTTGTGTTGTGTTTTGTTCTTCTACTATTGTAGGAAATTTTGTTCTTATACTTACAGTAATTCAATTTGTCTTTGGTACATTAAATGGAGGAACTTTCTAACAATTGTCTTCAAAATATTATAATCTTGATATTTTAATTCTTACAATCTCCTTGACTTTGTCAATTAGAAATCTTTGATCAAGAATATATTTATAATACCATCATGATTATAATCTTCTATAATTCAAAAGTCTTTAATAAGCACATGAATTGAAAAACCTTTTTTCTCTTTCTAAGAAGAAATCTTATCTAGTTGGTGGAATTGAAAAAACTTTTTTCTCTTTCTAAGAAGAGGAGAAACATAAGTGAATTCTTTTAAATGAAAACATTTGAGTTATTCTTTATTATGCTGTTTTATTGACTGAATTTCTTTGGTTATTTTCTAATAGTGTGTATATATATAGAAGTAGAAAATTTGCGGATATTCTTATTCTAACTTGTTGTTTTTCAATAGTCAATAATATATATGATTTTTCTTTGAATGAATTCAGCATTTCATTTGTATTATTAAAATCTAGGTATTCCTATTATTGGACAATGTTTTATGTCTATTTTTAGATGTACTTGAATATCACTTTTTGATTGGTGCAACTCTAACATAAGACTTGGAAAAAAAATTGGACATCTAAGTCATACTAAATTTATTGATATGATGAATATATGTACAAAATGGGATGTATGAATTTATGTATAAAATTTATTATTATAGGTAATTATTGAAAATTACTACAAAATTTCTTTTAGAAAAGTGTAATTCATATATCAAATCAAAACCAGTATTTGAATCTCAATGATAATTGTTGATCAAGCTATCAGCAAAGCTTAATAAGAGATGGTAGATGATAAAAGCACTAGCAAGAGCTTTGATTTTTGATCTATCAAATTTTTTGCTAAGTAATCTAAAAAGAAAGACTCCTTTGAGCAACTAGTAATTTTCAATGATATGAATATTGATATTGTATTGAAAATATGAAATTATAACATAGACAGTAATGAAGGATATGAATATTAGTAGAAGTATGCATATTGCAGCTTAGACCTAGGTTAGAAAACCTAAAGGTCACTAGAATGTACATTCTGGAAAAATTACATTGGGCTTTAATTCCTGAAATAAAATCCTTTATAATCATTTGTTAAAAGTACCTCAAGTTTTAAAAACAAAATAAGTTAATTAATATTTTCTTCTGGATAAGGATTTTCCTTTCAAGTAGTTGGATTTTGAATATGCTCAAATTGGCTAATTTGTTCATCTCTCATGCTTTTGGCCATGAAATATCCATGAAATAAGGCTATAGTCTATTATGCTCATTTACTTCTCATTGTGGGAATACACATATAATTTACTCTATTTTGACAAGATATTATACCCCTTGAGCTTCTTATTTACCCATAGATGTCCTCGCATCTCATCTTCCTTGATTTGAAACTATATGATCCATCACACTTTCTGCTTTGCTAGCGATTGGTATGTTTCCTTAGCTCTTAGATAAGTGTTCTGACTTAGAGATAGCTCTTCCCATAGTCTTAGGAAGTTGTGGCCTGACATGGCATGAAGTTATTTAACATTGGCTTTTTTAGGAGTAAAATGTCCTGGTCTTCTTAACAAATAGGTTCATATTGTGGTCATCCATTTCTTTTAGCATCCATTATTATAGCAGATTCAAAGACGTCTATTTTTTTAGTTATATCTTTGGTTGGTTCATGAATTATTGCTTACATTAGTTTTTATTATACTCTTTGCATCTATGAACTCTTGATCTTTAGATTCTAGGAAGACTCAAGTGAATCTTAATGAGCATATGTACACGTACACTCTTACTCATATCCTCATTGATATACTTGCACTTCAAAGGGCTAGGTTTCTTACGGAGCATGGCTTTGCGGTTAAAGAGCATGGCTTTGTGGTTCTCTTTGGATTAAGGACTTATGTTTCTCTTTCAAAGACTTTATTACCGTATATGTTTATGCTTGTGCTTACCATGTGTAGCACTTTATGTCTATTGAATTATTGTACTTTTGGATCCCCATATGATACATAGGGTTTATATATTTTGCAATATAATTTAGTTAGAAGCTCACTAGAATAATCTGAGATATAATTGCATACATCTTATTGTACACATAGTCTCAGTATTGAGTACTTGCTTAGTCCTTAGTGAGCTTCCTCAAAAATTGAGAGTAAAACATCATGATCTTCGCAAATGTGAGTTCGATGCAGTGGTTGTCACTTACAAGCTAATTAGTGGAGCACAAACAAGAGTGGGGCCAACCATAGCCATCATGGGCATCTCCCTTAACCTTTGATGTCTTTCTACCATTGGCATAGAAGATTTCTGTGCAATTCTATCGTCATTTTGATGTGCTTTTATAGGAGGTAACACAAAAATCTATGTAGTGTAGAACGGCTATGGAATTTTGCTTCCTATACTCACCTCGTCTTTTAATAAAGAATTTTGGTCACCCTATATTACTCTTTTGGCATTGGATATTATACTCAAGGCATGCTCTATTCTTTGCCGTCATGAGTACAAAGACGGGGAAATAAGAAATTTATTTGCAATGTACTTCATTGATCCACGGAAATAACCGTAGATTGACCAAGTTGCTTCTAGATTTTCAAAATTAATAACTTAAAGGTAAAATATTAGCTATAATAAATTGTGTAAGAAAGGTTCCCCTGCCTCCAATTTATTCCGCAGTCCAAAGTACTGATACTCCTACCTATTTGATTACAGTTTTCCGGTTGCCCGCCTATTCATGAGTTGTTGTGGTCTTCATCTCAGACTGTCAGGACCCATGAATTTGGCGCACTCTGTATATTAAGTTTGAGAAGTTTAGATGGATGTAGCCGAACCTCGAAGTAAATCTTGGACAGGGTAGATTGATTCGGATTCCAGCAGTGACAAAGTGGGTTTAGTTCAGAAGTGATCTTCCTCTCCTTTGGAATCCCACCGTGCACTTGTAGAGGGTGATGGATACGTTTCAGGATAAGGACCGGTTGCAAAAGCATGCTCTAAAAGTCGTTGGAATGGTAGTAAAGTATGATCGAGATTAATTTTTTGTCCTGCTTTGCTTTGATGTACCAGAGTTACAATTTTAGGTCAATTAAAAGCCCAATGACCAGCATTTGTCTGACCTTCATAAAAACCAGGTATGTTTATGTAGTTACTAGTTCGTTGCAGAAGAGCGTGAAACAGGATAATCCTTCCTGTTCTTTTCCCTCCGCTTTGATCTGAAAATTGTTCTCACTCGAGTTTCTTATCATTTCCTTTGGTGTATTCATCGTGCTTTAAGACCAGGTGAGCAAGTTCACCTCTCAAACGTTGAGCCCATCTTTGACTATAAAACTCCCTTACCCACAAATCTGACATCAGTCGAAATCTAAACTGTTGACCTAAGTGCTCCAGTTCACAACATTCATATCCTCATGAACCTTTTAGTGCTCGGTGACGTTGGTCCATTCCTGTTAATGGTATATTCACCCAATAGTGAATCAGTCCTCGACTTTAAGCACGATGCCAAGGAGCAGGCTCGAGAAAGAGTCACCACCAATGTGACTAAGTAAGATGCAGTCTATTCGATGGTGAGACGTGATTGCGTGACAAGACTGCCTCTAATCTCCGACCAATTTAAGCAAATGAGGCATTTTTAATCGTAAAACTAAATGTAGACCATAATGTACTCGAGAAAGGGTTTTGTTGTTGGATAAAGATTCAGCAACATACGCTTCACCGTGTTGTTTAATGTATTTGCCTCGAGTTTCTAAGAACTATGCTTTTCAATACCTGTCTGCAGTTAAGCTTAAAACAGTAATATTTGCCATCATGTGGCACTATCCACATTGGGACACGCTTGGAGAGGTGTTCGCGTCGGCACTGAGGGAAGAGGGACGGGAGGGGAGGGACAACAGATAAGGCGAACCTTGACATCAACGGCGGCCCTCCGGGTTCGACAGCTAATGTGGGTGCGCCTGGTAGCGGAGTGGTGACACGCTGATGAGAGTCGAGAAATTGTCGCCACGTGTTCCGGCCCTCTAGTCACGTCACAAACACTGACTCGTGATGTTGCCTCTCGTCGGTCGCAACTGTCATTCAACAACGCATAGGAACAGGACGAGCAAGTTGTCGAGTTACTAACGTGGGGAAAGGGGGAGATCGAGTCATGGGCCGCATCTGAGCCATCGCATCCTCGTTTCTTCAGACTCTTGGGGTAACTAGTCGCAGTCAAGAGGGCGGGAGAGAGAATTGGAGTGGGAGACTAGACGCCGACGTGAGGAACGGGACAGAAAAGCTGCGAACGCTGTAGCTCTATCAAAATCTGGGGGAGTATTGCGGATTGGAGTGGTGGTATATTGGGAAGAGAGAGTGCTGAGGAGAGAAGGGTTGTAGCGTCAAGTGCTGTGTGTGTTAGAGAGAGGCGACTTTTGGGCTGGAAGAGCTGAGCTGGGATCGAAGAGGAGGAGGAGCAGGATTAAGGCGCCGTGAGCGTAAGCGCAGCTTGGAGATTGTTTAAATCGATTACCCAGGTGAGTGACAGGTCGAGAGGCCAGAGAGGGTCGGGTGTTTGTTTGTCTGCGCGTTTATCTGAGCAGTACGTGTCTGAATGGATGTTGGGGTGCGGATCGGATCATCACCTTTGATCCGTTAGCTTTATTTGTGGTAATTTTATTGATCAACGTGAAATGAATGAGGATTTGAGCTAGTGCGAGCCGATCATCTCCGGAAGCCCACATGATATCTAGTGAGCCACCTCCTTGTTTCCAAGTTCGAGTGAATCATAACGGGAGATTCTGTTTTCGTAAATGTCTGAGTTAGTGTTGAGTGGTCAACTGCCAACATTCTAAAGCACTGTACCCAGCTTGTTTCCTAGTCGCCTATGAATTAGCTGGAATCTTCAATCCAACAGCCTTTGTCCTTAAGTTGATAAGCATCTATTGTTATTAATTTACGGCAGAGAGAGCTGGTACCTTTGGGCTTTAATTTGTTGTGCTGTCACTTCTATTTTTGGGCCAGAGAATGAGAACACAGAGATCTGGTCGTGATGTCTGAAGTTTGGAGGGTGGAAAGATGAAATTCAACTATTGTGCAGGAAATCTAGACATTCGAAACCTTTTGGCTCACAACGGGACAGTAGCTTGCTTGTCTGAAATAGGAAAAAAATTCAACCATTTTCTTTCTCTCCTTAGTAGACTTCTAATTATAAGGGATCATATTTCAACTTCGTTGTTGACGCTGCTCCATTCCAGCCAGATCGGACTTCCGAGATTACCAACTCTGAATCAGAGCACGTAAACATGGAGAAGACTGCTGATGCGGAAGAGCGAGTCGAGAGTACCAATGAACTTGCTGTGAAATCTGTGGAGAAAGATGTTTTGGTATCCGACATTATTCCCCAAGTGGCAGGAACTGAAGATGAGCAAGATATTATAGTCATGGTTGGAGCGGAGATCTTGCAAGCACAACAAAGCGAGCAATTGAAGGAGGCAAGAACGGGGTCCGGGTTGGTCTCAATACCAACGATCATTGAGAAAGAGTTACAAGACCTTTTACCTCTGGACATTGCCCAAGAGAAACTGGTATGTTTTCTGAACTTCTGTGTGGGAATATCTGTATTCTCTGCGTTGGTATTCTCTAATGGTACTACTATGAGTTCTTGTGAGTTGTATTTTCGACCTGCAAGCAATGTTCATTGGGTATTGCCCTTTGTGTGAGAATCACCGGTCCATTTTCTCAAAGATCTGTGATACTCAGAGCGGCAATAATTGGAAGGATGGAGTTTTTATGCGTATGTATCTATCTGATGGTAAGTCGTGTGCACTGATTAAAGATAGTCATGATCTACCGCCTTTCTGAATTATATACAGAGGAAAGAGCAACACTGTAACTAGAAGTAGTTGAGAGTAAGTAGCCAGAGCTGTTGTCCGCATTCAGTACCTTAGGTGCAAAACCCAAAGTTACTGCCATGGTTGGTAAACCTCTTGATAGGATTTTCTATGGTGTGAAGAACTTTAGTCTTCACCTGTGTGAGAAATCAGAGTTTGCTGCTAACCACACACTCTGTAATAGGTTGGTTTCTATCTCCCCAACTTGTACGACCATCCCTTGTTCCTATTATGATATTTTGTGAGACCAGCCTTTCCCTGGGATTTACTTATATTTGGCAATATTAAGGATGCATTTTGCAGCTTCTAGTGGAAGTTATGTTCCTGTTACAAAGACTGTCATCAGATCGCTAGCTGGTTTTGAGCACCCGAACTTTAGCTCGTTATGCAATTTCTTGTTCCCGTTGTAGTAGACCCAAAAGCTAAACGTCTTCAGTGTGCCTGTATGCACAGGAGTTAGGTCTCTGTAACGAAAATATGGTTGCTTACAGTACGGCTGGACCCATGAATTCTCCCATCTAATTGTTCCCCTATGTTTCACTATGTAATATACATTCGGGATTATTCCACCATACATTCGGGAAGGAGCAATATATTGTTTTTAATCCTGCCCTACTTAGAGCTTGAACAGTCGTTATGTGTGCAGATAATCTAGGAATCTTTAGCTGATCACATTTTAGTATTGGGGATCATCCTGCTTGTTACAAGGTCTTAGAGATCTTCGGCTTTCTTCATCTGGTACTGTCGCGATCTCTTTACCCAGCGTCAGGTCTAAGCCTAACATCCTACGACTTCGTTTACTGTTGGTTAGATTCTTCTGTGAGTTTCTTGCATCTTACTGGGCTGTGAGTCAGCCGACGGTCTGACTACGCTGGCTTTCCCAACAGTGAAAATTTGTATGCATGGACTGAACCCCTGGAAGATTATTTGGCATCTCATGGACATACTTATGTGCATGTTCAATCTGTTGGTCAAATGTACGCCTTTCCGGTAAGAGGGCAAGCATCTTAGGAGTCAGGCTTATTCGAGGGAAAGTTCAATCAAATTAGAAGAAACAGATTTGTACCGCTGATCTTAAACTGAAGGTACTGAGATTGATTGTCATGAGTTTGTATTACGCATCAGATTATGGGCTTTCTAGTGAGTTTGGTTGGGGATCTGAGTTTGAAGGCCAGATATGGTCTGTCTACTTCACACCTAGAATGTGATGCTTATTGGAAAGGTTGTCGTGGTTCTGTCACACGCAACGCTTGGTTTTTGTTCTTAAGAGAACTTTTTGTTTCAGAAACCTAGCCTTATCTTACGAAAGAACTTGCGAAAAGAGGTTGTGATAGGATGCCTCACTGGTCTGTTTCTTATCGAATTTTCTCACGAGTAGGGTTCACGGTTGAGTGATTGTTTTTGTAGTAATGCCTGATTTGAACCTGCTTCAGGTGGGGTCCAATGGGACTGTGAAGGAAGATGGGGATGGGAAGGAGGTCGTAGAAGAGAAGGGTAAAGACGGGGAAGAGACGAAGGAAAAGAAGGATAGAGACAATGGTGAGAAGGACAAGAAGGACAAGAAGGACAAGAAGAAGGACGATGGGGATGGGGATAAGAAGGAGAAGAAAGAAAAGAAAGACAAAGGTCTCGAGAGTGGAGAAGCTGAGAAGGACAAGGACAAAAAAGACAAAAAAGACAAAAAGAAGGAGAAAAAGAACAAGAAGAGTACTGTTGAGAGGATACAAAAGAAGTTGGAGAAGATCCACGGCAAAATAGAAAGAATCATGGCGAAGAAAGAAGAATATATTCAGCGACTAGCAGAAGCCCAAGAGAAGGAGCTTCAAGAGAAGGAAGAAAAAGGTCGACTAGAGAAAGGGCGACTTAGTGCAGAGAAGGCAGAAAATGACAAACGGGACTTAGCGGCCACAGAAACGAAGCCTTCCGAAGATTCAGTGTTAGCAGATTTTACAGGACAAGACGGCCAATCAGCTGAAGTCAAGCAAATAGACCCCTCAGTGCCTTCAAGTACAAAGGAGGTCGATGCTGAAAGGCCCGCTCCACATCCATCTACTCCTGAAAACGAAGATGGCATTCCAGTTTCAGCAACGTGTTCAGAGGAGAAGGTGGCGTCTGATGAACACGAGAAGGTTGAGGATGCTAAAGATTCCTCAAACTCGGAAGATGTAGAGGTGACAGCTCTATCTATAGAGGCTTGAGTGAGTCGACTAAGGACGTTTTAAACTCGCCTGAGAACGTCCAGAGCCTGTTCAAGCGCGCAAGAGTGCCAGTGCTTACTTTTGGCTGACCTCAACATGGCAACAGATGGAGCTCAGAAGAAGCCATCCACCAGTGAATACATTAAGGTTTTCTCTCACACTTGTCTTTCGAACCTGGATGATATCTACCTCAACAGGTTCCGAGCTTGTTAAGTGGACCTCGTTGTTCCTCGAAGTTGGAAGAGGTGTGGCCCTGACTGTTGCTTTTCTTCGTCGTCATACTTCGGAAGGTCCAGACTGTTTGGACGAAAGAGATATCGATCAAGACATGTGGACAGGAGTAGACCGAAGTTGACATCCAACATACAGCATTGTTCCTGACATGTTTGATAGACTTTTGCTTATACGGCACGTGCTGTTCATCTCAAGGCTTGTGCATATTGAAGATCTACTATTTTCTCTCAGATCTTGTAAATTCTCTGTTTTGTCTTTGAACACCAGTAAAGCTGTCTAAACATGGGATCTTATCTTGTAAAGACCCAAAAAGAGATGGGTACCCACTTGCTCTTAGCCCTAGCGCAAGCTAAAGCTCAGGGTCTAATTCTTCTGTAAGCCCACAACGGTGCCCTACGAATGCTAAATTGTTGCCTATGGGCTGCTTATGTTTTGCTCTCCTCTGTTGAAGGATCTTTACGGACATGCCAAGCCAAGGAACTAATTTCCGCATCTGATGCGGACAGAGAGCTCACATCTCCTACATTTAAGTAGTACCGCCTACATTGTGTCATAATTGGAGCTTTTAGCGTGGATCCGATTTTGGTTGGCGTCTATTCCCAGACAGCCTGGCAAATTCATGAACAAAATCATAACACATGCAGCTGTCGTTGTAGTCACTTCAGTGTACTTTGTCCTCGTGACGCTTTGCCGAGTTCTTTTGATCATTGCTCTCGGTTAAGAGAAGTATGGGGAACGTTACACTTGAATATTACACTCTCGTTTGTGGAATGCAGTAGTCGTCCACTGCAAGTGGAGAGTAGGCTCGGAATGCTTTTCTGTATCCCATCTCTTCTCGGTAGTGAACGCTCTACCAGGATCAGCTATATAGATTCATTTCCCGACTTCCTTGCTCTGGTCTCCGTGCGTACAGACGTTGAGTATCTGAATAGGGACTGTCAATTGCCATCTCATCTGAAAGGGCCATGTGAGCAGAGTCCTGTGTGGAAATGTACACTTTCGCGCATGGAACAGAATCTGTTTGACCTGATCTGCGAAGAAGTTGATGCTCTCACCTCTCCGCTCACTTTGGCTCCGTTATTAATTGGGGTCATACACGACATTTGGTTGTCCTGTGTCGAACCGGAGTGATGGCGTTATGGGTGTCACGGTTGCACGCCAACTACAGCACATACCAGGCCCGGAGAGGCCTTCTGGTCTGATTTACTCTTCTGCAGGAGACAGAGCTCTTATTACATAGGCATACAACAGATTATATTCCCTAAAGGGTGTGCAACATGAACCATTGGTGTTCATCTCTTTATGCTTTTGCTTTACAATGATCGGGATCATGTCGTTGATCGTGCCTCCATCCTAAGTGAATACAGTAGACAGCAATGTCATCTGTGAAGGGAACAACTGACAAGGAGAATCCGTACACTTTTGGAGGCAGAGCCACGCAATTGACAATAAAGTTGAGAGAGTGATCTGGAAGTAAGTCTTCTCGAAAGAGGAAGACACGGTGGTCTTCAGGATCCAAAAGGGGGAAACCCGTAGGAAGCAACCATTTTGTGGATCTCTAGTAACTTGACCACATCCTGTTTATAAATGAGGAAGTAGAAAGAATGGCAGTTGCATAAGTCTAAGAACAAGAACCAGGTCTGGATAATAAAGAATGAGGAGAGTGCATTCCACTTCTGCTTCTGCCCATTCTGTTAATACGTTTACAGGAGAAGTTTAGCTAAGAGGGAAGGAATGGAGGTTCGGCAAAAGCTTCAGGAAATCTCTAAAGGAAGGAATGAATAGGCTCAAATTAAAATTGCAAATGAAACGATGTGTCTGTTTTGCAGTAGGTAAATGGACACATTGGCCCATTTAAACTATATCTTACATTCATTATCTTCTTATCTAGATATGAAGGCAAATAAGATTGTAGAATGTTTCAAAATGTACGTCACCCTACTCCTTTATACCATATATATCCTATGGATGATACCTTAGAATTATTGACGGAAAGAGCTTGTGAAGATTATGAAAACTCAATAAAATTAGTTGAAGCTACTTTGGGTCTTATGGTATATGTATGTTGTAAAGATTACGTATTCCTTGTAGAAACCTATGAAATTTTAAGACGGTTTGCTTTTCCTTCTATGTTTATACTTTTAATTTCTATGTTATTTGTGGTAGCACTTATTATGTCACTTTTTGCTCTCTGCAACTATGAAGTCTAGAGATGGTGTTGTTTTCCATAATATGTTTTTATTTTTAATTTCTACTGTATTTTTGGTAGCATTTAATATGTCAATTTTTAATCCTTGGTATTGGAGGGAGTACCATAGGGTGATACTTCTCATCTACTATCTTCCACTTCTTACACAAATTTATTACCCAGGTCGTCACCACTTCTTAACCATGCATACAATTACTCAAGTTCTTCAATATAGAGTCTCCTCTATCTTAGCCTTACCCTTGGAATACCTTTTACTTATTGATACTTCCATGGATGATCTTCCTAGCCTGGCCAGTCCTCCCAATTAGATACCACTTCCTTAGCACTAAATACCTCCATCATTACTCCCTCTTATAATGTATCTATATATCTTGTCCTATCATCAACATACCTAGGCTTGTTAGATTGGCCTTGGATGGGAGTAGGATTAACATAGCATAATGAGGAAATCTATATGCACATAAATGAGAGAAAATACAATATCTTCCTCCACTTCTCATATCTCTTATCTATACCAACTCTTTCTCTTGACATTCCAAATAAACTTCTTCTCATGGTTACATTCTGTCGATCCTTTTTAAGCTTTCCTCTGTAGCTTATCTCAACCAAAATATGTACACAAAGTTCCTCCAACCACTATGCTTCTTAGTAAGCTCCAAGCTCTCCTTGATACTATAAATTAATATCTCACATAACCATGGTAGAAATGTTTCCTCTTGCATCTACATTGCACTTCTGTCAAATTGCAGCCTACTCCTAGAAGTCCATAGAGGCATATTAAACATCAAGAGTTACCCCTAGGATTCATAGGTTTTTGCAAGGGTTGTTATTCATCTCTACCATATGAGTCTACTATACTGCCCAAATAATCATCACTAGGTTTGTTGAGTCTCCACAATCTCATGATACTCCATAAAGCACAATTGCTTTTGTTATTCCTTGATGTTAGAGCAAACAAGAAGGTACAAACAAGCAATTTAGGCACTATCACCTTAAAGACAAGCACGCTTTTGCATAGATACATTGACTACTTCACAAAGTATCCAACCTCTTGTCTCCAATCATCTCACTTCCTTCCTTTGCAACTTTCTATTAGATGAGTAGCTACCATTGACAAAGTCACTGTGTGTTCATGAATATCTTGATTTTCATCTTTCTTTATAATAATACCTTTAATTTTAGTCTTTGAGTAACTATATGATTTTCTCTCTATAGATATACAAGATCTTAATTTTCCCTTCTTGTTTGCTTTTTGTTAATGTATTCTTTTTAGACTAGTATCACATAGGGTCACATATTTATTTAGTGTTCATGCTTCCTTACCTTATTAAAGTATGTCAACACCTAAGATCCACCCCATTTTGATAGGAGATTTTTCCAAACTATAATCTTAAGAACTATTTATTTATAATTATAATTGTCCTCTTAGTATCTTTATCTTTATATTGGACTGCTATGGTTCCTTCTAGAGGTTTTGAGAGGGTTATTGCTTGCGCAAGGCATCCTTGGAACTCCACATCTAAATTAAGTGGTTGTCAAAGTAGATAAATTCCTTTAAAACCATATTTTATGTTGTGTTGTTTTGTGTACTTTGTTAAGCAAAAGATCATATATTTTCTTGATCCCCTTTGTGTCTAATTTTTATAGAAGGGACTAACCTCCATTGTACATCCATTTTACTACCACAAGGGATTTTTCTAACTTGTATTTACAAAGAGCATCTATCTAGGAGAACCATTTGGTGGATCTTTGTTTGCTATAGCTCACTTTACAATTTTGAGGGAGGTACTGATTACTTTCTCTTCATTTATTTCCTTATCATTTTCAAAGGACACCCACTTTTTGATTCTTCAAAGGATGTCATATAAACTCTATATGCCTTTACATTAGGCTTGATAAGCTTGGGTTTATGAGTTCAATCTTATAATGCTAAGTTTGGAGTTCATCAATAGTTCTTCCTCCCCCAAATTTTCCCATTTATTCTCAATTCCCAATAGGAATCTTAGCCTTAGGAAATATGATATCACATATTAAGAGTCTACAACACCACAAGCTTTATGCGCATGTGGTCTTTAGTAGCTTCCTTGTTAGTTGATAGGTTCTTCCAACATGGTTGATTTTCTCTTCTTACACTCATTACAACAATAGAGTTAAGGACATTTTATTTGTAGTCATATCTTTACTTGGCCCAAAATTCATTATCTATCTCAACTTGTATGTCATTCCTTGCATTCATAGACATATTATCTCTAGATTCTAGGAAGTTACAAGCAACTCTTGGTGAGTTTATGCACTCTTATACCATTATTAGCATCCTCAATAATGTATCTATTCTTGACAAAGCTAGGATTCTCTTTTGCATAAGACTATAACCCCCTTGGGTACACATTTGTTGTTGGTAGTATTTGGTAGTTTTGAGATAGTTATAGTTAGCTAAGTTAGTAATAACTAAGCTAAAAAAATCTCTAACTATTTTAGTGTGGCTCAATAAAGAGAGAAGTTCATTATTTTATTGTTGGATACTTATGGATCTCCTAGTGAATTTTATATTAGATTATATTGAATTGGGACCTCCATTGTGGTTTTTGCATGGTCAAATTGACTTGCTATATAGGAAGTGTTGAACTCTTATTAGCTTGACCAAGTTAGATGAACTTTGGTAGTGGAAGTAGGTTAAGTTAGGTTGATTTGAATTGACTTTGGGATATATTACAATTTTTAATTAGGAGAAGGTCCTAGTTTCCTAGAAAATATGCTTAAAAGCTTCTAAAAGGTGGATAGAAGGCTAAAAATCCACATGATAGGTGCATTGATCAAGGATTCCTTACCTAGCGTAATTTTAAATGAGGTAAAAAATATTATCACGTTACTAAGGCACTTGTTGCAATAATTTTAGTGACTATATAAGGAGAGGGTTAGGAAGCAAAAGGAATCCATCTTCCTTAGCAAACTTAGAGCATGGAATGAGTGAGTGTAATAATACTTTGTCAAATTAACAAAGCACTTCTTGCAATAATTCTAATGAGTGTATAACAATAGGTTTAAGAAGCAAAATAAGTCCATTTTCTTTGGTGAGCTTGGAATGAGTGAGGTGAATGATAGTTTGTTAGTACTATCTATATGTGCTAAGTAAAGAGTGAAATTTTCTACATGAGTGCAACTATTATAGTGTTGATCTTAGAGGAAGTGTACCTGGAGTACACTTTTGTGTGTGTGAGAGGAAGATCTTCTATGTTGACATTGATGAAGTGTTTCCTTTGAGGCCAATTTAGAGGAGCTTTGGCATAAGAGAATGAATAAGTGGCTTGAGTAGATGATGAGAGATTTTGTGGAGAGAATAAGAAACTCCTTTTTAGTTATTACCTTTGATAACGCTCAATGCTAAACTTCCCTTCCTTGTAGCACATGGTGCATATACAAACTTTTACTAGATGTATTTTTTAGGTGAGAGATAGCTTGGCTCAAAATTCTTTTGCAAGACAGGTTCAAAGCTTAGCTCCACGCTTCTTGTTGATTAAGATCTTTTTTTTTATCTTCACAAGAATTCATCAAACTACTCTATTTATAATACAACTAACCATATCTAACATTTTTAGGTTCATTGGACCATTATGCTTAGGGAGCTCCTCATAACACATAAAGTATACAGTATGTAAGACACATTGATATAATGTACACTAGAGTCCATGATGCTATTGCGGTTATAATGGCATAAATCTTACAGTCCATACTTTACCAGATTAAATAATTGCTAGACTAGCTTGGTCCACCTCCTTGGAGGCTCAAACTGGATGTTGTGACTTTCACCAATAGGAGATGCATGCTACTAAATGTGGTGGTTACTAACTCCTTACAAATTGAGTCTTTGATACAAGCATGCACACAAGAAAAATAGCAGTAATCATTATCACGAGATGGAAAGAGGACCACTTTGTATGAAGACTAGCCTTAGATACCTTTGTACCCTTGGCATTAGATATCTTTGGTCATCTTTACCATTCTTTTGATTGTCTTTTTTAATTCTTTGAGAGATCACAAGGTTCTTTGTAGAGGAGAGGAACTACACTAATATCACCTGCAATATTCACCCTATATTTGCAATTCTTTTTGAAAGCCTCAATCACCCTACAACATCCTCAAGCATTGGATTTCATAGATTGGTAACGGGAGTTCCCTCCTGTTTAAGACGTTTAACCCTTCTACCTTAGTATATCTGTATAGAACCTCTATCATACAATTAGCCTTCATATGTGTGACAGTTTGATTTGAAAGGTCAATTAGCTTTTCTTTGGTTTGGGTTTGCTCTTCTCTCGGAGCTTTGTTTGTTCTTTTTCGTTGCACTTCCATGCCTTGATTCTCCTTTGAGGTATACATTTTGGATCAAGATTTCTATGATCAAACATGGAGGGATATACTATGACCTTATGCGTCAACATTCAACCTTAACTTTTATGATGAGAATGTGAATGTGATTATTGAAGTGGATAATAATCAGCGGCCAAAGTTATAGTTTTCTATTCTTGTCATTTAAATTTTCTTTACCTTTCCAAAATAAAAACGAAGATTGGACACAGGCCTAACTGTGGGGAATATACTGGAATAATGGATACAAGCTCAATCATCATGACTTAAAAGATCAACACAATTACCATTTATACTGGCAGGGACAGAAGTTGGATGGGAAAGGCAAAAAATTTCCAGAGGAACACTTGATAGTACCCTATATTTAGCATTTCAATATAACGGCAACCCCGAAGCCTTAATCTGCCACGGCAATCCCAGCAAAAGCACACAGAATTATTTACTTAAATGCGCTTTATTATACCGAGGGTATACCGACGGCCCAATTCAATTAGCCCGAATCCTCCCAACCCTGAGGTTGGCTGGGCGGCTGCTCCCCTCCCGGCCAAACTCAGGAACTCGCCTCGAATTCTCTAGTTCTTGATTCTGTTCGACTCAGAGGTTCCTCCCTCTCATATTACTGAGCCAACGGGGTGTGGTCAGCTTCTGAGGTCCGGTCCAAAATACTATAGGGGAGAAGAAGACCGTAAATGATAACAAGAAAGACGGGGAGATCTCATCAAACCTTACAAGGATATAGGGGGTAGAATGATGCTAAGCCCTGATACTATCGGTAAAGGGAATCTCCCTCACATATCTGAGCTGTAATATATACAAAGATGATGACTGTGCCTTCGCCAACTTCCAATGCATTGAGTTCTCCCATTTCTCCTGGCATTTGTTGAAACGTGGAATATTACTTGCCAGCACGCCACGTCTGCTGCCAACTAAGAAAACACTAGAAATGTGGCATCAAGTGGGTTTTGTCCACATACAATACGGTTGAGTCAATATGCTACACAGTACGTATAACTTACTGCTAAGTTCTCCGAAAAAGTTAACATGTGTGGACAGAGTGAAAGGGCCTCCACCTCGAAATGAGGAATTTCTATCAGGAAATCTCCTTTAAAAGCGAACAAAATCGAGTCAATCACATGATAAGGTTTTGGAGGGCTTTGTAAAATTTAGTTGCAAATATCATGTAGGCCCCTTAATGAATTCATATTTACATGCTCAGGTGTATCAAATTCCATAGAAGATTGAAAGAAGATACTGTCAGTATTATTTGCTTTGAACAATAATACAACTGAAATCTAGACCTAAACATGTCTTTATAAGAAAGTGAAACTAGCTTTCAACACGCGGCTAGACACAAAGTTTTAAATCCAGTAGCCTCTGCAAACAAGACAGGCAATACAGGATCTATCGTTATGAAACAGTTGGACATGCCGTACATAAATAATAAAGAATAATGCTTCGTTCCTAAAGTCCTCATCGTTTCTCATCCTGTCGCAATTCCCTCCAAACTCTACTTCGGCCGAACCGTATCGCTACTGGGACATTCTTTTCCTCCTTTTGATCTCTTTCCTCCAAGTGTTGATATTGGAAAGTGATTGAATTTTTGCATCACGTTCTTTTTCAGCCCCACGATAAAACACGATTTCCAGCAAACAGAAACAGAGTGATGCAATACGACCAGTCATAACAGTCACACCATGTAGAAGTATAGGGAAGTACTCCTTCCTCAAGTCGACCATTATGGACATGAAATGTTGCTCACATCGTGCTTTACTCGGATTTTTACTTTTGCATTGCTGACCATCCTGTTGTCAGAACCTCTTAGTCGAAAAGACATTCCAATATCACCTTCACTTGCATGACCCACCGATCGTTGGCCACAATTGTGCATGTAAGAAGCTGGTAAGAATTGACACCCAAAAATATCAACGGAATTCCGAATAAAACTCATGTACCCCACCCAGAAATTGTAAGCGGCTAATGGGAAAGCTACTGCAATCTATGTTTGATTACAAGATTCGGAAAATAGAGCACGAGGCCCATCAGTCCCATACGACCAAGAAAGGAACAGAAACAGAGCCCGAAAGCACACCCAGGGAAAGAACGTGCCCATTTGTACGTTATAGTTCGAATCACCCTTCAAACCGTCATCCAATCTGGTTGTTTCAACTGTGAAATTATTGGCTCCTTTTAACTGCAACCTGGGTTGGTGAAATCCCCTGTATCTGCAATTCGCTAAACTAGGAACGTGAATGTTCAATCTCCCGCTCCAATAAAGACAAGTGTTCGCACCCCATATGTACATCTGAATAATGCACTTATACCACATATCATAGATTTCTCATATACTCTAATGGGGCTTAGCCGCATGTTACTTTTTTTTTCTCTCCCTTGTACGGCTTGATGGGGTCTTCCCATCCTTCGTTTTTCCTATGCGGTCTCCTTTTACCCACATATATCATGGCAGGAGAAATGATTATGTACTTCTGCAGGTAATGTATAAACCTGTAAGAAAGCAAGAAGGAGGGGAAGACCTATAAGACCTATCAAGTCCCAATAGTACATGTCAGAGGAATCTGCACTGCACCATCTAAAATATCTGAGCTATGTAAGTCATATGATCTACAAATAACTAAAGCATCCAAAAACACTTTAGCTGTGATTGCTTTCCTATGGATTGCGCTACCCCATGAACATGATGGAACAATCCCATGAACAGGATGGAACAATGGACAGGCTGTCTAAAATATGAGAGTGATATAAAATATGAGATAATCTAAAATATGAGAGTGATAGTGATACCCCATGACATCTCAAATGATATACTCTTGCACATGCCTTGACAAAGGTATCAGACGCGATGCACATCACTCCAAGGCTTGAGGAACAAAGGGGTAACCTCATTGTGTCCCTCTATACTTGGAGATCTTGCTTGCTGCTGCTCTGCTTGCTGCCCATCCCAGAGGATAGATGATCACTCCCTCCAACAATGCATCACACCCTCCAACAATGCATCACATGTAAGGTCCATAACCACAATCTCCGCTACTGTCACTTGGTCATCTTAAACCAAGTATGAGGTAAATTGAAGAGCCATTTAGAAAAATGTATGATTAAATGAAGAGAATAGTGTCATCACTTATACAGTTTTTATGCATGTGGGATCACACTACTTAATATGTGTTAGTAGTGACATGACTTTCATATTCTAAAATGTATGTGATGACTAATTCATTTCCCATTTTGCCATGAGTTGAATTTTATTCACATAGTCCTTAGTTTTTTAGTTTCTTATCACTGCATAAAGTCTTTATGTTCCTTTGTGACCTTGGTGTGGGTATAAATTTCATTTATTTAAAATTGTAAAATTGCAATTAATGAGAATGCAATTCATGGTCAAGTGCAAGGCCCATCGATGTTCATCTTGGCCGCATCATGGGTGGCAATAGAAAAATTCTGGTTGGCAATAACAATTCCCATAAAATATGATGAATCACTTATTTGTTTCCTAGTGAAAATTCAATCACCTTTCACCAGACTTGGATTTGACAACCACAGTGGTCAGTGTTCAACACTGTCAATAAATTTGTGTAAGGTTTCATCTATAGAAACAAACATTATGCAAATTCTGCAAACTAAATCACATTGTTACTTTACTTGTATGTTGTTGCTTAAGTGGCATACTTGTCATACTTGAAAATCAGTGTATGCTTCGAATAAAACAGCTTATATTTTGGACAGAACTGACATGTCTACATAGTTCATCTGAAAGATTCATTTCAATTTATGTGAGATTATATCAAAACCTTCTAGTTAAGACATTCCGTATTGAAGCTTGAGAAATAAATTTTCTTTTTTCTAATACCCTAGACTCTCAGAAAGCTTGGTTAAAGATACAATTATATAGAGAAAAAATTTTTATACATAGCAAACAAATCAGGCAAAAACTATTTAAGATTTATTAAATTAAAGATAAGACACCTATTGGATTAGAAATATTTGTATTAGGAAATATGTGTATGCCATGGTGTTTTCCAATTTAAAATATTGTGGTAAGAACCAATGGGTCTCACAAGGATATGAGTTGAATATGACTAGAAACTAGATAAAAGTGTCATTATGATGAAAATCTACTGTTTTGTATTCAACCTCTTAAGCAAAGTCATTTCCCAAAGAGGTAATGTCACCACTCTTGGCACACTATAAAAGACAATGAACCAAAAGTCACATTCACTATACATTTAATCCAAAGGTTCTTGAAGGTAGTGGTTCATTTGTAACAAAGGTCACTTTGCCTCCGTACTTCCTTACCTTCCTTGTTATCTGATTGAATTTCTGACTACTAATGCCAAGACCTTCTTGGGTGCTACAATTTTTCTTAGCTCACAAAGTTCAAGTTGTACAAGATTGCCAATATTAAGGTGTCTTAAAAATAGTGTCCTAGAACACGCAAACTACAAGGGAATGAGATCTTCCAAGGGTCCAATCACTCTAAAAAATGTGAGTGTGAAATTGCATTTTACCCTTCCAAGTAGGCATGACATCATATGAGTCTTGAATGCCTATGGTACTGAATATTACAAGGTAGTGGTACTTTATGATACTCCAAGTGTTTTGTAGCCTATCTTGACTTAGCCTATTTTGACTCATTCTTGACCTTTATAGAGCCCATAGAGTTTCACACTCTAGTTCCACACAAAATGATCCTCTCACTCAAGTGATTTTCTCATACATAAAGATTCCTCACTCCTACTTAATTAAGCATGAAACCACTCACTCCTACTCAATTAAGCATGAAACCACTCATTTAAAGTGCATACTAATGCACATACACTGGCTTATGAGTCTTGATGGTATAAAAACTTTGTTTATTGCAAAAGAATGATGCATTGGATGGACATAGTGAACATTGAGCCTAAGCTTTTTATACATTTCCTACTTAGCCACAAAGAATTCCAACAAGTATAATGTGCTAGAAATGTCCTACTTACATCTAAGGCACTCAATGTTAATCATGTCTTATCTACTTATCATGTCCTAACCTAATCTTAAGTTGGTGTGGGCTGTTTGGTATTGCCGCCTCAGTCTCTTAACTTGTTTTTATAGTTAGTATGTTAGGCAAGACACAAGGTCATTGTATTGTAACCTAACTTTGTACAAAGTATGTGTAGATGCAAATTTTCTTGGACTACAACTATGAAAACCACCCTACTTATCTATGAGATGACACTTAGTCATCTTTTTTGAAGTTGGCCATTGCTTATTTCATATAAAGTTGTTGTGGTAACTACTTGTAATAATATAGAGTTAGCCAACAAGTTAGCAAACACTATTAAGTTAGTAAAATAAGCCAACTATAGTTAGAAATTTTAAGAATGTTCTAGAAGCATCTATGAAGCTTCTTGGTCAAGTGTTCTAGAAGCACTTTGAAAGCTTTTTAATAGCAAGCTTCTAGGTACTTTCCAAGGATTAAGTAACTTGCACATCATGTTAATGGCTAGCTTAGCTTGCACTTCAAGAAGGCAACTTTTAGAGAGAAGCTTTTGTGGTAGCTTCTCAAGAGCTTTGTGTTGCTTCACTATATATACCAAAAAGCTCATGCAAGGCTTTGGAGTTCCATGCAATTGAAAGTTTTGACCTTCTATTCTTCTATCCTCCAATTTCTTTCCTCATTCTTTTATATTGGTATTAGAGCAAGAATGAGATGGATAGAATCTATGGACCATTAAATCAGCCTCTCCCAAACCATTGGGACTTCTATATCAATGTGCTACCAAAGCACCATCTCAAGCAATTCATCACTTGTTTTTTTGGGCATGATATTTTGAATATAGTCACCTTGTCTAATGAACAATTGATTCTTCCAAATTGTAACTTATAGAGAGCAATAGATATATTGCACCTATGTGTTAATTTAGATAATTGTAAGTAGATAGTTGATAGAATAGTAGTCATGGTGGCATTGCCTAAAGTTATCATTGCTATGTAGCAACAAATTGAGCATCTTAGTCTATTGTTGGAAGAGAGAGATTATGATGGGCAAAAATAAGAGTAGAATTTTGAGAAGGAGAAGATCATGTATGATCCCAAAACTGAAGGTCTTTGAAGGCAATAATCTATTGGATGCACTAGAGAACTTTGTGTTCAATTGTGATTGTTACTTTGAAGCCATAAATCTCCTAGATTATCAAAGACAGATCTTCTTAGCTTCAAGTCAACTACATGGAGTGGAAAAACTATAATGACAACTCCGGATAGAGCAAACTCAATGGCAATTTTTGGCTCCAATTTTAACATGGAACTACTTCAAGAGTGCAATCATTTGGCAATTCTAAGTTAAGATGCTACACAAAATTGATTGGCAAAATTGAGGTAGGTCAGTTCAATGTGAAGTTACATTTCTCAATTTCAAAACACCATGATGTTGATTCTTGTCATGCATATATACATTTCTATACAATATACATTGTTGTCAACATCATACACTATAGAAGCACAACTCACACACAAGTCATACATAGACTCTAAAGTGCCACAATATTAGAATGTTTACCACTCTCAACTCAACTCAACTCAGATCAGTACTTGATCTGTTACTCTATAAATTGCCAACAACTGATTACAGTCAAGCCAGACCCACTCTAGCTAAGAGAATCCAAGTGACGCTCGCCGGTGTAATACCAAGAGCTAGCCATATGATCTAGATGTGAAATTTGGTTTGGTAACATCTAGAATGATTTTATACATGATGGTCAAAATAGATAAGATAGAAGTATCACCAAAAGAGTACTTCTACTAATATGGCAGAAACCGAAATAGACTTGAGAACTTTAGAACCAATAGCTAGACATATGATTTAAAGGTGAGAATTGATTTGGTAACATCTAGGAGGATATTACACATGATGGACTAAACAGATCAGAAAGAGGTATCACCAAAAGGGGACTTCTACAAATAGAATAGGAACCGAAATATGCCTGAAATCTTTGAAGGCAATTTCAAAGGCCTAAACGGATGAATTAGGCCTCAAAAATATGCAGACCCCCCCCCCCCCCCCCCCAACCAATGGAGGAAAGGTTAGCCTTCCCTCCCCTCCTGCTTTGTCTCATCAAGAGCTTTCCAATGGTACCTTACGTGATTCTGAGATTCCTATAGGAAGATTCCCTAAAAGATTCCCTCTGGTGAAAGCTTGTTTGACCAACCAGATAGGACCTAGACCAGACATGTCATCCATCCAAGTAAGTATTCTAAGGGTGGAACTTGCTGACATGTCACCTATCTGTGTCCCTAATCCTATGGTAGAGCTTCCTTGGAGGAGATCCTCTTTGTCTATATAATAAAGAGAAGGTGCTCCTTTGGGGCATCAAATGTTTGAGTGTGCAATCTATGTTTTCTCTCTTCTCTTGTCCTTGGAGTATTACAGCCGGCCTCTGTCCACCATAACCAGAAACTCAAAGGCTCAACATTAGAGAAGTGAGCTCTCTAGAGCTGCACTTCAAAAGTATACCCCCTGGACTCAAGCTAGGTCTGAACCCTAACGGTCCCACTGACGGCACACTCCTTGGTGCAAATGGTGCAAAGTGACGGTGGGCCCCACCGTGAAGTCAGTGCCCCAAACACAAAATTTGACCATCGGGAAGTAGTCTATGAGAAACTGCTGAAATAACTCTAACTACTATCATTGGAACTCTAGTGTCCGGGAAATCTAGATGCGATAATGCAAATGGTGTGATAGTTGTTGTGCGTATTACATTGCTACACAACATACATCGCTGTCAACATCATACACTATAGAAGCACAACTCACACACAAGTCATACATAGACTCTAAAGTGCCACAATCACCCCCTTAGCTGGCAGTTAGGTCCCTCTAACTCTAGATAGCCATCTACTCGAAGTATATGGTATACACTATAATGGGCAAAGATCAAGAGGCCGGGTCATATGGAGCTCTATCATTAGTCATCTGTCCGCAATCTATACCATATAAAGAATGAACTAGCTATAGGTCAAGTACATCTAAGACATAAGCACTATCTATGAGGAACCACCATGAGGGGAGGAGTCATACATACCATATGCCATCCTCTCGAATAGCTATCATACACTAACATAGTAACAGCTCCACCAAAAGAGCCACATAACATACACCTCAAGCATGCACGTACAAGTGCCAAGCTTGGGTCCATAGTACCATCAATGTTTGGGAGGTGGCATGGCACACAATTGCGCACATGATCCTTCCAAACAACACCATCACATCCTTCTAACAAAAGGACTCTAGATGGCAAAACCTCACACACGCTCAAGATAGTGTGGCATGCCAAAACATCAAGTGTCATTGGTGCTGTCTTCTATAGATATACATAGTCTCTTGGATGCAATCAACAAATCAAGGGTCTATAACTTCCTCCTCAAATGGTAGCATAGCGTAAAGTATCTCTATGCTAAGCAATCACCAAGTTCTCAAAGGCCATCGCCATCACTCTCCAAAAGATCTCTACTTGCTAAGAACATGTGCTCATCTATACATGGAGGTCATCCAAGTCCAAAATGATAGTAGCATCTTGACAAATGGCTACAAGTAAATCTAGATCTTGTCCATAGAGTAGAAAGTACGGAGAGAAGGATGCTAAGGAGGCTTGCCGACTGAACCAATAGCCCATGGCCAACCAAGGTAACTGGAGATCCCAATCTCCCAAGTGGCCTCTCTGCAAACCATACTTTTGCAATCCTTTCTTCACCGTCTGAACCACTCTCTCTGCTAAGCCATCTACCTCAAGGTGATCTCGGGAGGTAGTACAATGATCAATCAAAGCCTTGTCACACAAGACTTGAAACTCCCCCAAGAACTCTATACCTTGATCAGTCAAAACCTCAGCTGGTGCACCAAAATGACTAAGAACTCGATTTGGGAATGAGTAATCTGTCCTTTCACTAGACTTGTCAAGAAGTGCCACCAACTCAATCCACTTGGAGAAGTGCTCTACCATCACCAAAACATACCAATGATGTCTCACAATCAATGATAAAGGTCTGGTGAAGTCCAAACTCCAACGGTAACCCAATCCCATGATAGGTAATGGGTGTAACTATGGCGTAGGAGCATTGAATGATGCTCTAACTTGGTCACAAACCACACATCTGGCAACAAACTGTTGTACCTTGGTCTGCATATCGTGCCACCAATAATGGCTCTGGAGTAAGTTATATGTATGCTTTACTCTAAAATGTCCTAGCTCCTCATGAGCATGACGGACCAACTATGGTCTCTATGATGGAAGTGGTACTACTTGCACTCTACCACCCTCCCATACATGCATAAGGTGTCTACCCTCCAATCTGAATCGTCTGGCTCGCTGAAGGACATGGTCTCTCTCCTTGGCCCCAACTATGTCACCCATAACACAAGTGCAAAGACAGTCCATCACTAAGACATCATCATGAATGTCTTGCTGAACTGCACCAATATCTACACTCTCTGGATCTATGATTTCAATAACTCCTCCTCTATGCACTGAGAGAGATACCACCAAAGCCTCATAAAACATACACACAAAGACAGATGCATGCCAACCTGGCACCATCTGCTCATCTGTCTCACCATGCCGACATGCTCCAATCTGATCCTGTTGGCTGAGACATGGATTTCTACTCAACCCATCTGCATCATGGTTCACCACTCCAAGTCTGTGAACAACCATGAAATCATACTCCTATAAAATCAGAGCCCATCATGCAACCTTCCTTGAAAGCTTGTCGGACTCCATCAACCACTTCTGGCTGATGATCAGTGATGAGAGTGAAGGGGTTACCAAATAGGTAACATCAGAAATGTACTACTGCCCAAACTGCTGCCAAGCACTCTCCCTCATATGAACTATACTTTGCCTCCGCTGAATTGTTGGAGCGACTAGCATAGGCCACCACAAACTCCTTCTCCTCATCATCATGCTGGGTGAGCACCACTCCAAGCCGCAACATACTCCAATCAGTATGAACCTGAAATGGTCGTCCTCAAATCTGTCTCCTCAAAATAGGAGTAGATGTCAACCTCTCCTTGAGCTCTACAAACCTCTCTCCTGCTCATCTCCCCAACACCACTCATGTGTAAGCTTGGTCAGCTTTGTCAAGGCCTTGGCAATGGCACTAAATCCTCTAACATAGTAGTGATAGAAGTTCACCAACCCAAGGAATGCTCAGACTCTGCTCACATCCGTAGGCCAAGGAATACGTGCAATAGCTTCCACCTTGGTCTGTTGAACACCAAGTCCTCCGGGGTAGTGTGATCCAAATACTCAACCTATTTGTGGAAGAACCTACACTTCCCAAGATGTGATTTGAGTCCATGAGATCTCAACCTCTCAAACACCTCCAACAATTGTCTCTCATGCTCCTCCACAATAGTGCTATAGACTAAAATGGCATCAATATAGCACCGAGCAAAATCCAATCCAGCTAAGATCCTATCCATGACCTTCAACAAGAGTGTTCTTTAGCCAAAATGGTAAGAACCTCCACTAATATAACACATCCTTACCGTGAGGATCAATAGCCCAGAATGTTGTCTTGGACTTATCCTCCTCCTTGATCAGCAATTGATGATATCCCGCTTGAAGATCCAAAGTACTGAAGACCTTTGCATGCCCAATCATATCAAAAATCTCCTCCGGTGTAGGCATGGCATATTGATCAGCCCTAGTCTTTTGGTTGATAGGACGGTAATCTCCACACATCCGCTTATCTGTGTAGTTGCCATGTGTATCCTTCTTGGCTGGCATCACTATTGCTGATGCATACTCTCCATGTGAAATCTCCACCAAAAAAGCCTCAAAAAGGTCACTACTCCGGCTTTGAATCAATGTCCTCTCCATCTCACTATATTGATAAGAACGTCGGAAAACTAGTGTATTGCTAGTCAGCTCAATCCATATACCAGGTTCCTTTAGAGCACCCAAATCCTTCATATTGAAGACAAAACAACTTGTATGGCTCCTTAAGAACCTCCAAACCCTCCGTCTTTCCTCTCCAATAAGCTTGGGTCCAAGATCGGGCTCCCAAGTATCCTATGTAATTATAGTAGGAGTGGAAGACATATTGATTGGCTACTACATTGGGCCCTTTGGAGCAATAGTGTCATGCACCCGACCACTAGAGGTCCCAACCTCTGTGTGAAAAACTCCCTCCACTCTGGCTGCAAGCTCCACATGTCTTCTAGTTGCATCCCAGGTGGACCAAGGGTGTAATCCAAGTAGCCCACGCTCACTTGGATGGACTCCAAGTAGACCACTCTACCTAGTAGCGACTAGTTGTGTCCCAAGAATACCATGTCCACTCGGTCCATCACTCCCAGCATGTGAGAGCTTGGGAAACTCATGAGTGTGGGAAATGCGGCTCTAGGCTGTCCAACTAGGTTCACCACTACCATAGGTGACCTATCAGCCACTACCACTATCTGATACTGACGCCAACATCCAAGATATCATCAACAAGGATGTGGTCAAGTTGTTGAATCCCATCATAAGCACGTTGTAGAACCTCTCTGGGTAAGAGGTTCATCCACTAAAGACAAAGATGATGAGCCCATGATCCCACTCTGGCTACATCTAACAATATAGAAGATCCCATCCAAGAATAGACCTGATGTGTACTCGCCACCACTTTGGTGCAAGAATCACCCATCAAAGGAACGCTCTCCAAAAGGTAAGTTGGAGGAATGGACTTATGAACCTGGAGATGTTGTAGTATCTAAAACATCTCCCAAAACACACCAAAACAAGGATCCTGAAGACCCAAACCTCTACTAGCACGTATATGTCCTTGACATGGCCATCCAGAAATCACCAAGTGAATAGGCCCATGTCTCTCCAGATCATGCGCCCTTAGTGAGGAAATGTCTGCTGGTAGGGCCTTCTAGTAACCTCTAACTATTGATATTGGTAATAACTCCGGATATCAATAGGCCAAGTGTGCCACATGATGTAGAGAGACTTGCCTAGCAGTCTCATCTCTCTCTACATACAAGTACCTTTGTACTTGTATACCCGCCTATAATATCGTAGCTAGTCCGGTGCTAATCCCACTGAACAACTCCAATAGACATATCCTCTCTACTGGATATTGCCAAGCAATGAGTGTGGTATCTAGAGGTGTCAAAGTAATTGACCCTGGAAGCTCATCCTCACACTCATCTCCTAATGGTATGAAGGCTCTACTCCAAGCCTGCTGTACCAATTGATCTGCATGTTGTTGCAATGCCTTCTCTAAACTCCACAATAGAACATCCAAGATGGATGGAACAATCCCACTTGTACTACAAATCCAAGTGATCTCTTCTGGTACTAGAGTATCCTCTACACGGGTGTTCCACTCCAACAAGCCGCCAAGCCAAGTAGCTGCACCACTAAAATCTAAAACTGATGTTACCATGGTCTTGGAGTGTAGTGAGCCAAGACTACCACTATTGAATTGTACTGGTAGATGACATACCCGTCCCGCACCAAATGCCAACCTGGCCTATAGGAGATTGTCTCCTCCTAATAGTCAATGATGAAACCCATGGGGTATAACATTGCCTCCCCCAACTAGCACATCATATGACTCAGCTATTGTCGCAATAGCCTAAGCTCTCACCACCAAGCTATCAATCAAATGACCAAGCTGAACCTGGACAACAAGCTTCCCACGTGTGATGTACTATGTCAAACCACCACCTAGAGATGTTTGGATCTGAAATAGACACCTCTCCACATCGGTCTTCCATAACTCCAAACCGACAATTGCAGCCTTCTCCAACATAAAGGGCTACGCACCATAGTCTAACAAGACTCTTTGTGGTGTATAGACCTTCCTTGAAGGTCCCACCAAACTGAAAATCCCCCTCTAGTTATCCAATAGGAAAACACTATGTGTGAACCGTGCTCTCTCAAAGGCCGGTCTAGCTGGCAACTCCTCCAGTCTAGCCGTTGCTGCCTGCCATAAACCATTGGTTGCTGAACTGATCTCATGCTCCTCAACCAAGTCAGCTCCACTACCAACCACCTCTGCTCTAGTAGTAGGAACCACATTGCCCCTACTGTCAAAAAGCATAGCAGCCAACCAGAACATTGGGGCTGGGTCAACTCTCAATGTAAACATATCACTGGCCAAAAACAAAGGATGCCGCATAATCAGCTGAGCCGCCCCCAACATCATGCTAGACTTTGTCTGTGTAATAGCAAGTGGTTGACTAGTAGGTAGTCCATCATGTACTCCATCACCACCTACCACACCTGCACTGGGACGTCTAGGAACTATAGATGTCGTCTACAATGCCTCAGATAGCGTGAAAGACTAGGGAAGTCCAACTTGTCTCCCAATCTCTCCTCTCTATGGGTCCAACTCCACTGATGCTCCTCTAGGCTTTGGAGCACGTACTACACTCTTAGTCACTGTTGCATATGCATTCACCTGTGATGCTCTGCACATGAAGTCCAAAGCATCTCTGTCACCAACATATGAAGTGGAAGCCTCGGCACCCAAATTTGATCTCCTCTGAGCAATAGCCATACTAGCCAATCTCTGCTCCAACTGCTCAATCCAAGTAGCCATAGCTGTATCTCAAGTAAAGGCAAGTACTGCACCCCTACTAGGTGTAGATCCTCTACCACCACCTCTACCACTTTGTCCTCCATGAACTAGAGCTCCTCTACTACTTTCCATAGCAGCCCTACCACTCCGTAACTTTGGGTGTAGGTCAAAACACCGGTCACTAGTGTGACCAAATCTGTGGCAATACTCACACTGCCTCTGTGTTGGCTGTGATGCACCCAAGGTATCAAGTCCACTGCCCTGAGTACACTCTCTCTGATGGTGAAGTCCACTACAAGTCCAACAGGCAACACCACCACTCATTGGTTGTTGCTGATCTAAAGGGTTTAGGGTTAAGGGTTTAAGGGTCTAACTCCACTAGGCCCTCCACTTGCTCCATGGGATCTAGGCTATCCACCCTGTCCTCAAAAACCAACTGGGCATTGTGCACTCTACTGCACTCTAGAAGAAGTCACAACCATGGATGAGGTTTCCTTACCAAATCTAAATGTCACCACTCTCTCCTCCACCATGTTGAGCTCAATATGCTCAGCCAAACCAAAGACCACTGCCAAAGTAGGCAAAGTAGCCTGTAACAACATAGCATCACAAACTCTATGTCGCAACTCCCTGTCTAGTATCCCATACCAAAATTGGACTGCATGGGCCTCAGTAACTCCCTGAGTGAACCTGATCAGCTGCCTCATGTGAGTGTATGCCTTGCATAGGCTCTCTTCAGCCTTCCACTGGAACTCTTGCAAGCTCCTCAACTTGTCAATCCGTACTCCTTGGTAGTTTTGCCTCAAACACAAGAAGAACTCCACCATGGAGTTAAACCCCGGTACCACACCACCTCCTGCAGCGATACCTGCACTTGTGGTAAAACTATCTCTAGCTAGTGCACCTCCACTAGTTCCACCAACACTACTTGAGCTAGAACTTGTAGGTACTGCCAATCTACTCCTAGCCACCAAACCTAAAGTGATAGAGACATAGTTTGGAGACCAATATTGTCTCCATAACTTGATCTCCTCCAAATAAGCTCTCTTGAACTCATGATAGTCATCCATTGGCGGACCCTTTAGATGCATGCCCAACCCCTTCCATGCCATGAAAGGTGTAAACAAAGTCAGGTTCTGTTGTAGATCACACCAACTATCAAGCTCTTCGATGAAGTTATCCAACTCAATGGTACCCACTGTACCAGAGTAAAGTCTAGGGCCTTTAGAGGCCCCATAAATCTTGTGCATGTCCCATAACAACGGTGCGGACACACCAAGTGCACTCTCAACTGAATCTACTCATGTGTCAAACTCCAACTCAGAGTCAATCTCCTCCCTCATTGGTACTTGGTATCAGCCTGTATCTCAAGTTAGACTTGAGATACAGGCTGATAGCAAGTACCACTCTAAGTAAACCCATTGTGTTCTGCAGAGCTATCTACTCTGGAATCCCCAAAGAACTCCATCGTGACAAAGTTACCGCAACCACAAACTACAACGGCAAACCGGAACCACAAATTGCAACCGCAAGTACCCCACCAAGTGCCAACACCAACTAAGCACCATCCTCTAATGTAACTCTATCCAAGATAACTACACTAGGGGAAAGGGCAACCTGTAACTTACCATCACAACACGCACTCTCACGGTCTGTAGGTCATCACTTCTTGCCTCACCGGAGAGAAACAAAGGTAGTCTCATTAGTCATCACTCCAGCCTCACTACCAAGAGCACACCAGAGCACCAATCCTCAAAAGTTAGGGCACCTCATACAAACATGGTGCACAAATAAGAAGTAGAGAATGGAGGGGGTCCAATCACAAGAAATCTAAACAAAAACCCTCCATCTCATAAAACAACATGGGATTGACTCTACCACCATTTGGCATTTGACATAAGAGAAGTTTGTATCCAAGTCCTAAGCTACTAGGATCACCAAGAATAGGATCAAATTGCCTCTCCTAGCCAAAGCTACAAGTGTATAGATAATAGTGGCACAGTCACTAGGACAACAAGTGAGGGTGGACCAATTGGCTAGGCCACCAGTCTAGGAACAAGAGATCTAGGAGTCAAACCTTGTTGCACATAATCTAGCAGGATGGGCAAATTTTGCCAACCAATGACCAAGATCTACTCTAAACTAGCTAGCCTCACGCCATCAAGTTGCTTTCTAGGCCTTTGTAGCCTCTCATAGCCCACGGCCCTATGCCTTGAAGCCTCTAAGCCCAAAATGAGGCTTTTCTTCTTGCCACTTTGAAGCTCCTCCAAAATTTGGCAAAACTCCTCTAAACTTGTGAAAGTCCTCCAAACTAGCAAAACTTCTCCAAATCTGGCTAAATAGTGAAACTCCTCCAAATCTGGCTAAACAGCAAAACTCCTCCAAATCTGGCCAAAATATGACATAAAATACAGCCAAAATCTTACGTAAAATTTGAAGTAAACCCTAAAGTTGGTTGACCACCAAATCTCCCACTAACTTTTCACTTGAGCCAAATTGAACACATGGGTTTCTCCAAATCACAAATTCATGAGAATAGCTTCCCAACTCCATCTTCAATTTTACTTTCTAAGCCCAACTCGCAACAAATTGGTCTTGCCTTCACCTCTTGAGCTCAAAATCATAACCATTACTCAAAATTTGCTCCTTTTGTGCTCAAAAATTGGCCAACGCTTCCACACACCATCTGCCTTACTGCCAAATCTCCATCAAGCAACGAGCTTTTGCACACTAGAGAAAAACTGAACTTCAATCAAGCTACCAACCATCCATCGAGCTTGGAAATACCACCAACACTCAAAGTTCTTGCACCTAATTTCCCCTTGATTTCACTTCTTTGATGTAATCAGATTGTTTACCACTCTCAACTCAACTCAACTTAGATCAGTACTTGATTTGTCACTCTATAAACTGCCAACAACTGGGCACTTATTACAGTCAAGTCACACCCACTCTAGCTAAGAGAATCCAGGTGACGCTCGCCGGCCTCTATCCACCATAGCCAAGAACTCAAAGGCTGAACATCAGAAAAGTGAGCTCTATAGAGCTGCACTTCAAAAGTATACCCCCTGGTCTTGAGCTAGGTCTGAACCCTAATGGTCCTGCTGATGGCACACTCAATAGTGCAAATGGTGCAAAGTGACGGTGGGCTCCACCGTGAAGTCAATAACCCAAACACAAAATCTGACCATCGGGAAGTAGGATTTGAGAAACTGCAGAAATAACTCTAACTACTATCACTCGAACTCCAATGTCCGAACAATCTAGATGCAATACTACAAATGGCGTGACAACTACCTCAACTTTTGCTTCTACACCAAATTACTTACAAGCACCCCTTGCACTTTGGATTCATCATCTACTTCTACTTCCTCTTCTACTACTATCACATCTTTAGTCTGAACTAAGACTGAAGTCATAATTGTCCTAACTACTACTTCCTTCTCTATCCTAACTGATTCAGATGACTTAAGTAACTCATCCGAATCCACTTGCACTCCAACCTCAACTACTTTGGGTTGGATTACTCTATTCTCACTCACAGTACAAATAAGTTTTTTTTATCTGAGCTCTAACTAAATCTATCTAAGACATGCATTATCTCCTACTTCAACCATCTTCCTATCTACTCTATCTTGAAGACAAAGTAACATATGATTCAACTTTATGTCCTTTGCCTTATGTTTGTGAGTCTCTTGCACTAATAACTTCAACTTGTGTGAGTAAGCCGCCTCCAATTTTGTCTTAGCCATAGTATTGAGTATTGCCTTCAATTGCACAACAATCTCCCTTTTTGTATTGAATCCTTCCTTCTCTAAGTGTGGTTCACCTTGGATCACTACTTACTTCAATTTCATATGAAGTACCTATAACTCCTCAACATACTTCACCTCCAACTTTCTTCTCTCCTCATTTTGGTGATCAATATGAGCTTTAATGGTCTTAACCAGCTCTTACAAACATTTGTTCTTCTTGCCCTTGACTCAAGAGTTCTCTTTAGCAAGCCCAATCTTTCTTCACTAGAATGTGTCAAAGCTCCTTCAAGGCTTGTTCATGCATCTTGAGCTGATTTTGATGATGATTCAATTTGATTTGAGCATACTCATAGTTCTTCTTCAACTTATCAAACTCCTCCTTTTAGCATTCTACATAACACTCCCGCTGCTTGAACCTTCCTTGCAAGTCATTTAAAATTTGTTGGTGAATTACTACATCAACCCAAAGTACTTTGGCTTCCTCCTCACATTGGGTTAACTACACCTTCAATTGCAAGATTTCATTGCTCAATGCTCTCACCATCTAAAGTTTATTCTTCATCTCCAAATGCTCTTCCTTTGTCTCTTGCATCTTCTCCTACAAATGCATCTATAAGGGACATACACCACTTAATAGATATTCATTCCCTTGAATGTGTCATTGTCACCGCCTTTAGTAGCTAATGTATTTGTTGATGCCTTATTCCAAAGTCATTATCTTCTCACCTTCAATATTAATCCCCTCCAAGCTTTCTTCATCTTCCTTGGGTGTACTTGGTCATGCACTTACAATCTGCATGTTTCTTCTTGATCTTACCTCCCTTGGAATTACACTTCTTTTTTCTTCTTCTCCTTCTTATGGAACATTGTCTTCATGTAATTCCAAACAAGAGTGTCTCCTTTCTCCATGTGCTCAATCTTGGTATGGAACTCTTGATCTTCCTTAACCACTTCCTTTGGTGACTGATGGACCTCGGGTTCACCTTCACTTTTGCTCTATGACTTCTTACTTTGTAGAGTCATCTCTTCCTCCTCAAAGTCTTCATCATTAGACTTTGCTTCTTCTTCCGACTCAGCTTTGGATGACAAGTCAACCACCACCATCTCTTGACTTGGGTTCAACCTCCGAGTAGTCCTTCTTTTCATTGGCAACACCATATCCTCAAGTCTACTTCAGTTGTTTGACTTTGATATTGAGACGGTCATCCCCTTTTCTTGTCTGATTTTAGCAAAGTGCACATCTCCTTCTTTAACTTCCACCATGCAATGTAGTTATTCTTCATCTGCATCTTGACAAATATCCAAATGAAAATGTGACACCATCTTCTTTCTCTCCTTGGGGCTGAATAGGTTTAAACTCAAGTGGAGATGTACTACAAAAGGTACAAAGTAATGGGATGCAAATTTCTCTTGCCAATTCTAAATCATCTGATGCATCCTCAGATAGAAACATTTTGCCCAATTCACACTCTCTCTTGCAAACATGAGGTGTAAGAAAACCGCTTGTTGCTTTGTGACATAGGTGGTTTGCTCTAACTTCAACATAGCCATCACTGCCCCAATGATACTTTGCATCATTGGGCCTCTATAGATTTCTACCTTATACCTATTCTTCATGCAAGGTGCATTGAAAGTACTTTTCAGCTCCTCAATTTCCTCTATAGGATCACACTTCCAATCAAAGGTGATTCTTGTAGGCTCTCTTGCAACTCTACATAACACAAGTCTCCAATCTAACTTAGTCCATTGAGTTAGATTTCCTCTCTTCCTTTCTGCCTCAAGACTGTCTAGACAATTGCTAGCTATGATATCTGCCTTGAACCTTGGAAAACTTAGGTTCTAGTTCTAGGCCAAAAATGAAGTCCAAAGTTGGCTTAAGACTTTGATCCTTGCTAACATGCCTTATCTTTGAATTACAGGATTCTAGACAAAGACTGCCAGAATCTGCTTACTAACCTTCATCAGCATCATATTCTCACTTATTTCTGGGTTCTCACAAAGCAATCCTACGACTTGGATCATGATTCTAACTTTCTTAGGACAATTATTTAGAGGCACATGATATCTTTTCAACATTGCAGAGTCCTTGACAAAGTTTCAATTTTATACTTCTTTGATTCATAGTCATTCTTTAGTCAAGCTATACTTGAAACTCACACCTACTACATGACTTGCTCCTATCACTCTTGAAGTTATCCTCACACAAAGTAGTCATTTTTGCTAAATGTACCTTCTTGGTTGGTATGGCCCAAGTCAAAGTGGTTAAGGCATATTTGGATTGAGTTAATCATTCCACTCCAAGTATCCTTACTTTGGGTCTACCATCCATCTAGTCCAAATCCTTCTTCCTGTGACACAAAGTTGACTTCCTTGGGTCAGATTGGATTTCCTTCTTCTAATCCCAACGCACAATTCTCTCTTCTTTCTTTCCATTTGGCTTCAAGAATACACTTCATCTCTAAAAACTAACCAAAAAAAGTAAGTACTACAAAAATCAAGGCCATTACCAAATGGTCTACTCTTAAGGATGCCAAGGAATTCCAAGCAATTAATAGATTGGTAAGTTTTGACCAATGGTTCATCAACTATTATGCTCACATGGCCGGACCATTGACTGATCTCTTGGAGAAGACATCAAACTTAGAGTGGACCACCAAGCATTAAGAAACATTCAAGAAAGTGAAGCATATGGTGTCTTTATGACCTATCTTCCAACCATATGATCCTCAACTACCGTGTGTGGTTGATTTTGACACTTTTAACTTTGCCATTGGAGGTGTGTTGCAACAAGAATTACCACAAGGATTACATCCCATGACCTTTGTATCTTGCTAACTAAATATAAAAGAAAGAAATTATTTTTCCCAAGATCAAGAACAATTGGCAATGATATATGTCACAAAGTATGGAGACATTATCTCTTGGGTACACCAATGATCATGCAAACCAATCATAAACCCTTGTTGCAAAAACCTTATATTTGGACCTCATGAAGAAGACATCATTAGTGGGAAGAACAACTACAATTTTTTGACTCAAGCTTGAATACAAGCTTGGCCGGTCCCATGTCATTCTCAGTGCCCTCCCATGACATCTTGATTTGAAGATTCTTCTTGAGTCTTCCATGATAATAGCAATTACTACAATGTCAGCCAACTCAAAGGTACACATAGAGTTCAAAATTACTTTACAACAAGATCCCTTCTTTCAATTGGTGCAAAGTCATCTTGCAATGCATGACAAGAAAAAAACACTTTTTCTTGCAAGAAAGGCCTTCTATTTTGTGAGAATCAGATCTATGTTCAAACTATGGGTGACCTCTAACTTATGCAGCTTCAAGAAGCCCATGACTAACCAATTTTTGGTCATTTGGGGATGAATAAAACCTTGAGTACACTCCAATATGAATGGTGGTGGGAAAACATATCAAAAAAATTTTGAGAGTTTGCTTGACTTGTGAGAGTTGCCAATACAACAAGATCATTAACCAAAAATAGGGTGGACTACTTCAACCACTTCCCATTCTAGTTGCTTGATGGGAAGATTCAAGTCATAACCTCATCATATCCTTGCCTAAAATGGATTAGGGCCATATCATAATTGTGGTGTTTTGTTGATAAACTTAGCAAGCAGATTCACTTGGCACCCAACATAGATATCATGGATGCTCCATTGCCAGCCAAGATTTACTTTGACATTGTCTTCAAGCACCATGGGATGCCATGGGTTCTCATCCTTCACCTTGATCCTTGATTCACTAGTATTTTGGCAAGCACTCTTCAAGGAACATGGCACCAAGCTTTCTTTGTCTACATTCTATCATCCTCAAACCAATAGGCAAACTGAACATACAAATCACACCTTGAAAGATGTGCTTTGTGCCTTTGTCAATATTTTCCATACCAACTAGGATGCTTATCTTATGGATGTCAAGGTCATTTACAATAATTCCAAGTAGGCAAGCACCAAGTTCTCTCACTTCTTCCTTAATTTTGGCCAAGATCCACTTATTCCAAATTCATTTCTTGCTCTCTTTCCATCTCATGTTCCTCATACTTCCATCTTCTTGTCCATCTTATCTTAATTCTTACACAAGCCAAGTATCATCTTCTCATTGCTAAAAATTGGCAAAGGCAATATGATGATTAAGATTTTCATGATCTCTCCTTTCAATTAGGTGATAAGGTCATGCTTTCTTCTAGTAACCTTCCTTTCTCACTTGATACCCAATTTTGTAAACTTGCTCTTAATTGAATAGATCCATTTGATTTTACTCATATCATTTCTCCCATTGCCTATCAATTTGCCTTGCTTAGTCATATGCGGATCCACATTGTCTTCTATGTATCAAAGTTAAAACCCTTTCTCTTTAATCCATCTTCCTTTCCCACTTGTCCAACTCTCTCCCATCCCTATCAAAAATCATGAGGAATACAAAATTGATCATATACTTGCATATCACAACATCCAACATAGCCATCAACAACATAAAGAATATAAGGTTCTTTGGAAAGGATATCCTCCTCAAAATGCCACATGAGAAACCCTTTCTCATCTCCACAATGCACAAATGGCTATTCAAGAGTTCAAATATTCCATGGCAACAAGGATGCAATTGACTAGTGGTGGAGAAATATGTAATAATATAGAGTTAGCAAAGACTAATAGGTTAGTAAAATAAGCCAATATAGTTAGGAATTCTAAGAATGTTCTAGAAGCATCTAAGAACCTTCTTGGTTGAATGTTCTAGAAACACTTTAGAAGCTTCTAAGTGGGAAGCTTCTAGTTACCTTCCAAGGATTGGGTAACTTGCACATCAAGTTAAAGGCTAGCTTAGCTTGTATGCCAAGTGCGTGGCTTTGAGTAGGAAGCTTCCTTGGTAGCTTTTAGGGTAGCTTAGTTTGTATGCCAAGAAGGCGGTTTTGAAAAAAAGATTCCTTGGAAGCTTCTCAAGAGCCTTGTGTTGCTTCACTATAAATACCAAAGCCCAAGTTCATGCTAGGGATTTGTATTTCCTTACAATGGAGAGTTTCAATGTGACTTTACCTTTCCTTCTTCCATTCTCCGGTTTTTCTTCTTGGTCTTTATATTATTCATTGTTGATACAAGCAAGTGACACTTCTGACAAACTACTTGCTCCTTTGTATGTCTAAATGAGTTCTACAAGCTTGTTCCTATAATAATCAACTATTTGTACAAACATGATCTAAGTTCCTTGAACTTGGGATTGGTATGCTCTTGTAGTTTGACAAACAATACCTTGAGTTGGTTGATTGTATAGGGCTTCCTCTCCAATACATCAATCTATGTTCTTAAGTCTTTCAACTTTGCATGCTAGTTTCTTGTTTGCAATGCATTCCAACTGGTTCAGAAGTTGAGTGGACATATGCCTGGTCATGGCAAGGAGCCCCATCTATATTTTTTTTCTAGATTGGTTCTTTCACTTTGGATTTAATTCAACAAATCATTGCATATCTTTGTTGTTGCTCTTCTTCTCTCTCCCATAGGCATTTAAGGCTTGCATTGACATCTAGGATACAAAGATTGGTCATCTTCTTCAAATTTTTGTATCATGTTTGTAACAATATGGAGTTTAGCGACGTAGTTAGTAAGGCTAACAAATTAGAGAACAAGCCAAATTAGCCCAAAATATTCTAGAAGCACCTAGGAAGCTTCTTGGGAGGCTTCCTGACTAGCTTAACTTGCACCCCAAGTATGTAACTTATAGAAACTTCCAACTAGCTTAGCTTGCATACCAAGTAGGCAGCTTCTAGAAGGAAGCTTCTAAAAGGAAGCTTCTTGAGTAGCTTCTTGGTTAACTTGGCTTGCACTCTAAGAAAGAAGCTCAAAGAAGCTTCTTGAGAAGCTTCTCAAGGGTCTTGTATCCTACCTAAAATACCAAAGCCAAAGCTCATGCTAGGCATTTGGAGTTTTCCCACATTCAAGTGTCCCAATGTGAGTTTCCATTCTCCTATTTATCTCCTTGGTTTTGGTCTTTTACATTGGAATTAGAGCAAGAATGGAATAGATGGAATTTAGGGACTACCAAATCCACTTCCACCAAACCATTGGGATTTTTGTGTCCAACTACTACCCAAGCATCATTTCACACAATTCATCACCTCATGCTTTGGACAACATTTAATGCATATGATCACCATATGTGAGGAACCCTTGGTGCTTCCGGTTGTAACTTATGGAGAACAATGGACGTGCTACTTCTATGTGTTAATAAATTAGATAGATTAGGGGTTGCATGATAGAGTAGCAACCATGGTGGCAATGCTTGAGGTTATCCTTGCTATGCAACAACAAATTGAGCACCTTACTTGATTGTTGGATGAACAAGAGCTTTGATGACTAGAGTATGTAGAGAGAGTACCAGTTTGAGAAGGAGAAGATCAAATCCAATTCCCTAAACCCAAGGTATTTGAAAGCAAGAATATCCCAGATGCAATGGAGAATTTTATGTTTGATTTGAACGTTATTTTGAAGCTACCAATCTACAAGATGAACAAAAATAGATTCTCTTGGCTTCTAGCCAATTGGATGCAGTAGCAAAGCTATGGTGGAGATTCTGAGTGGAGCAAGCTGAATGAAAAATGGTTACACCAATCTTGATGTGGGAAAAATTCAAGAGTGCAATAATTAGTTGGTTCCAAGCTATAAATGCCACATGAGCTGCATGGGATAGGTTGGTTAAGTTGAAACAGATTGGCTCTGTAAGAAGTTACATCATGCAATTCCAGAACACCATCATGCAAATTCTAGATATACTAGAAGGTGAAGCTCTGGATCAATTTGTGAGGGGCTTGAAGTCAAGAACCAAATTAGAGGTAACCATGCAAGAGCCACAACACTTGGAAGAAGCCATGCAATTGGCCAAACATTTTGATTCCTTGGTTGCCACAACTTTGTCTCAATCTCGACCTCAACAGAACTTACTAATACATTACACATAGGTGTAGGAACCAATACCAATGGAGATTTATGCCGTTCAACAAAGACCACTTCACACTACAGATAGAGAGAAACTGCAACAAAATGGAGGTTGTTTTTATTATCACCAATTGGGACATTGTATTGCTGAATGTCCACTCAAGAATGGGCGACCTCGACAAGTTGCCCAGATGCAGTTTGTGGAGCAAAACAATCAGGGTAATGAGGAATCCCAATAGGAGATTTTGAGTTGCCTATTTCCCAATAGGGATTAGTTCTTTAAGCTTGATTAGTTCTAATGGGATTGAAAGCTCAACCTATGCAAGTTTGCTTCACTTGCAAGGTATGATATCTAATTGGGGTTGTAAGATTTTGGTTGATTCTAGAAGTTTAGAGAATTGCATGTCTATACAAGTAGCAAAGGAATTGGTATTTCTATCAAGCCAGTAATTGGAAGTAGATTGATGATGGCAGAAGGGTTTTGCATCTTGTACCTTGCATCCTATTACCTTCAAGATTTGGAAGGAGTATTTGGATTGTATGAGGTTTTTAGTAGTACCTCTACACTACAATGTCATTCTAGGACTAACTTGGCTTGAACATCATAAGGTTCAATTCGATTGGAACCAATGACAAATTCAAGTCAAAGGTAGAAATTTCTGATTAGGTTGTCTGGCACCTCTGAGTAAGACACCTAAAAATGTAAAGTTTGTTGAGAAGGTAGCAATAGAGCAAGCCTTGAAGGGAGATAAGTCCCAAAATGGGAAGTTTGCCAAGAAAGCAACCATGGAGCAAGCTTTGAAGAAAGATGAGTCCCTAGATGGGAAGTTTGTTAGTGAAGCAACCATAGAGCAAGCTTTGGAAGAAGATAAGTCTATTTTTACGATATGGATCAAGTTGATTGCACAAGGCCAATTTGAGGAGGGCCAAGAGCCTCCTCAAGCAATGGTTGATCAAATAGTTCAGGAGTTTGCAGACGTATTTCCATATGATCTGCCAAAGGGATTACCCTCCAATCGTGGTATGCCCTTCAAGGGTGAGTTATTGCTAGGGAGTACTGTAACACCCATTTGTGCATGTGTGTGGTATTGTGATATTTAGCTTGGTATTACAAATACTTAAGAGATATTATTTATATAGAGATAAAGGATGGTTCTATATTAGTCATGGTTAGCTAAAGTTAGTCATAGCTAAGATAGAGGAGACCTTACTTTAGAGGAAGTAGAAAAGATGAGCACCACTATTTTGGATTTAGTGTGTTGACTTGGTATTATTCCTAGGTGTTTGGCTTTGAGGAAAGAATTGAGAACTCTTGGGCCCGCAAGCCTTTTTGTTTTGGATTCTTCTTTAGTCGAAGGATAGCCCATGTGAAGGAATCCTTGACTTAGTGGTTGGGTCAAGATAAGACCACATGCTTAGGGGAATATGCCCATGTGAATGGATATTCCTTTCTACTTTTTGACTTTACTTGACTTTTAGTCTAGTAACCTAAGTTACTATGGTAATTAGTAACTTTGGTACGTAACTATTTCACAAGTATATAAACAAGGGGTGAAGAGGTACTCATAATCCTTTCATTTGCAACTATCTCTCTCTCATTGAGTTCTCTAGTGAGCAATGTCTTGAGTCTTGGAGTGTTAGCCTTGGAGGAGTATGATGGAGTTGGGGTTCCTTGCCTTCTTAGTCCATGGTGCGCTACCATAATAGCCATCAAAGGTTCATCTTGAGTGAGAGACAGGCCGGCTCACAGTACTACAATGAGTATACCAATCTATTGGCTGTCACCAAAGGAGTTGGAGGAGTTGCAAACAACACTTATGGAGTTGTTAGAGAAGGACTTCATATGACATAGCACATCTCCTTGGGGAGCACCTTACTATTTGTTCCAAAGAAGGATGGAGGACTTTGTTTTTGTTTTGATTACCATGGGCTCAATAAGCAAATAGTGAAGAATGCATATCTCTTATTCCTCGGATCAATGACTCGCTTGATCAATTGGGTGGAGCACAATACTTTTCCAAGTTGGATCTTCATAGCAATTATTAGCAAATCCCCATTGATAGGGAGGATGTGCAAAAGACTACCTTTTGTATGAGGTATGGGCATTTCAAGTGGAGAGTTCTACCTTTTGGGCTCACTAATGCTCCAGTAATCTTCATGGATTAGATGCATTGGGTGTTGGATAGACTATTGGATTGGTATGTGGTGATATTCTTGGATGATATCTTAATCTATAGCAAGATAGAGGCAAACCACATAAATCATGTGTGAGAAGTTCTAAGATAACTACAATAATGGAAATTTTACTATAAGAAGTCAAAGTGTGCCTTTTGGCAGAAGGAAGTTACCTTCTTGGGTCACAAGATCTCATCTGAGGGAATCAAGGTGGAAGAGGCGAAATCAAGGCCATTACTAATTGGCCTACTCCAAAGGATGCTACATAAGTACGGGCATTTAATAGATTGGCCAGTTTTTACCGACAGTTGATCCATTATTATGCTCCTGTGGCTGCACCATTGATTGACCTCTTGGGAAGAACTTGAGCTTCTAGTGGACCACCAAGCACAAAGAAACATTCCAGAAGTTGAAACATATGGTGTCTTCAAGGCCCATTCTTCAACCATATGATCCTCAGGTACCTTGTATGGTTGATTTTAATGCTTCTAACTTTGCAATTAGAGCCATGTTGCAACAAGAATTCTTAGATGGACTACATCCCATTGCCTTTGTGTCTTTCCAACTAAATAAAGAAATTACTCTGCTTGAGATCAAAAACAACTTGCAATGGTACATGCCACCAAGGTATGGAGGCATTATCTCTTGGGGAAACAGTTGAGCATGATCATGAACTGATCACAAACCATTGTTGTAGACCTTACACGTGGAACACATGAAGTGTTGATATCATCGATGGGAAGAACAACTCCAATTGTTTGACATCAAAATTGAATACAAACCAGGTTGGTTCCATGTCATCCTTGATGCTCTATCCCAACTACCTGATTTGAAGCCTCTTCCTCTCATCATGATAGCAATTACAACGGTGTCAATTGACCCCAAGGTCCAACATAAGTTTCAATCAACTCTACAACAAGATCCCTTCTTCCAAATGGTACAAGGTCATCTTACAATATGTGACAAGGAGTACAACACCTTCTCCTTCAAGGAAGGCCTTCTATTCCATGAAGACCGGATCTATGTTCCAACCAAAGGTGATCTCCAACTTGTGTGGCTTCAAGAAGCCCATGATTTACCAATATCTGGTGATGTGGGTGTGGACAAGATCTTTGGTACCCTTCAATGCTGATGATGGTGGCCCAATATGAGACAAGATGTTTGAGAGTTTGTCCAATTGTGTGAGAGCTACCAACATAACAAGGCCAGCAACTAGAAGCCAAGTGGACTCCTTCAACCACTCCCCATTCCATCCACTTGAACACGTGAGCTTAGATCTCATCACATCCTTGCCCAAGACAAAGCAAGGACACACAAGAATCATGGTGTTTGTGGATAAGCTTAGTAAGCAAATCCACTTGGCACCAAACTTTGATACCATGGATACTCCAACCTTAGCACATATATACTTCAACAATGTCTTCAAACATCATGGGATGCCACATGTACTCATCTTCGACCGTGATCCTTGATTCACCATAAAGTTTTGGCAAGCACTCTTCTAAATACTCGGCACCAAGCTTGTTTTGTCCATGGCTTATCATCCTAAAACTGATGGACAAACCAAATATGCAAATTGTACCTTGGAGGATATGTTGAGTGCCTTTGTCAATGTCCACCATACCAATTGGGATGAATGTCTTGCAATTGTAGAATTTGCCTACAATAATTCCAAACAGGCAAGCACCGGATTTTCTCCTTCTTTCTCAATTTTGGCCAAGATCAGCTTGTTCTAGATTCTCTTCTTACTCCTCCTCCATCTCAAGGTCTCTAATACTTCAACCTTCTTGACCACCATATCCTAGTCTCTCCAACAAGCCAAATCTCATCTCCTTGTTGCTTAGAATCATTAAAAACAATATGCGGACTGTGAGCCGGCCTGTCTCTCACTCAAGATGAACCTCTGATGGCTATTATGGTAGCGCACCATGGACTAAGAAGGCAAGGAACCCCAACTCCATCATACTCCTCCAAGGCTAACACTCCAAGACTCAAGACATTGCTCACTAGAGAACTCAATGAGAGAGAGATAGTTGCAAATGAAAGGATGATGAGTACCTCCTCACCCCTTGATTATATACTTGTGAAATAGTTACATACCAAAGTTACTAATTAAAACTGATGGACAAACCAAATATGCAAATTGTACCTTGGAGGATATGTTGAGTGCCTTTGTCAATGTCCACCATACCAATTGGGATGAATGTCTTGCAATTGTAGAATTTGCCTACAATAATTCCAAACAGGCAAGCACCGGATTTTCTCCTTCTTTCTCAATTTTGGCCAAGATCAGCTTGTTCTAGATTCTCTTCTTACTCCTCCTCCATCTCAAGGTCTCTAATACTTCAACCTTCTTGACCACCATATCCTAGTCTCTCCAACAAGCCAAATCTCATCTCCTTGTTGCTTAGAATCATTAAAAACAATATGCGGACTGTGAGCCGGCCTGTCTCTCACTCAAGATGAACCTCTGATGGCTATTATGGTAGCGCACCATGGACTAAGAAGGCAAGGAACCCCAACTCCATCATACTCCTCCAAGGCTAACACTCCAAGACTCAAGACATTGCTCACTAGAGAACTCAATGAGAGAGAGATAGTTGCAAATGAAAGGATGATGAGTACCTCCTCACCCCTTGATTATATACTTGTGAAATAGTTACATACCAAAGTTACTAATTACCGTAGTAACTCAAGTTACTAGACTAAAAGTCAAGTAAAGTTAAAAAGTAGAAAGGAATATCCATTCACATGGGCATATTCCCCTAAGCATGTAGTCTTATCTTGACCCAACCACTAAAGCAAGGATTCCTTCACATGGGCTATCCTTCGACTAAACAAGAATCCAAAACAAATAGGCTTGCGGGCCCAAGAGTTCTCAACTCTTTCCCCAAAGCCAAACACCTAGGAATAATACCAAGTCAACACACTAAATCCAAAATAGTGGTGCTCATCTTTTCTACTTCCTCTAAAGTAAGGTCCCATCTATCTTAGCTATGACTAACTTTAGCTAACCATGACTAATATAGAACCATCCTTTATCTCTATATAAATAATATCTCTTAAGTACTTGTAATACTAAGCTAAATATCACAATACCACACACATGCACAAATGGGTGTTACAAGACCACCATCATTGTGATCTCACCTTTGAAGTTGGTGATAAAGTCATGTTATCCTCTAGTAACCTACCCTCCTACTTGATACCCAAGTTTGTAAACTTACTCCTAATTGGATATGGCCTTTTGATATCACCCAAATAATCTCTCTTGTTGCTTATTGACTTGCCTTATCTTGTCATATGCGCATCAACCCTATCTTTCACATTTCCAAGTTAAAACTCTTTGTTCCTAACCCATTTTCCTTTTCCTCTTGTGCCAACCTCCTCCTCCTCCTCTCCTTATCAATGATCATGAGGAGTACAAAGTTGATTGTATCCTTTCATGTTGCCACATTCAACAAGGACACCGACAACATAAGGAGTACAAGGTCCTTTGGAAAGGATATTCCCTTCATGATGCCACATGGGAACCTCTTTCTCACCTCCAAAATACACAGATGGCCATCCAAGAGTTTGAAGCTTCAATGGCAACAAGGATGTCACCAACTAGCGGTGGGAGAATATATAACAATATGGAGTTTAGCGACATAGTTAGTAAGGCTAACAAAGCAGAGAATAAGCCAAATTAGCCCAAAATATTTTAAACGCACCTAGGAAGCCTCTTGGGAAGCTTTCCAACTAGCTTAACTTGCACCCCAAGTAGGTAGCTTCTAGAAGCTTCCAACTAGCTTAGCTTGCATGCTAAGTAGACGGCTTCCAGAAGGAAGATTCTTGAGAAACTTCTTGGTTAACTTGGCTTGCACTCTAAAAAAGCGGCTCAAGGAAGCTTCTTGAGAAGCTTCTCAAGAGCCTTGTATGCTACCTATAAATACCAAAGCCAAAGCTCATGCTAAGCATTCAAAGTTTTCCCACATTCAAGTGTCCCAATGTGAGTTTCTATTCTCCTATTTCTCTCCTTGGTCTCGGTCTTTTACAATGTTGGAGCAATCATTTTATTGGTTCTAGCTTCCTTTAACTTAGCTTGTAGAGTCCATAGTTTGTTGTCTTGGGCCCATAGCTTGTCTTTGTATTGCTCTTCTTATTGGAAGGCTTTTCCATAGTAGTCATCAACTTTTGCCTTCAATTGTAAAATGAGTACATTGTAATCTTCTTGTTGGAAGAGCTCATCCTATTGGAAGCTCTCTAGACTTATATCCCTCTCCTTAATTTTCTCCTTAGCCTTGATGAATTTATTTTGTAGAAGTGCTTTCCCCTTGGTTGATGTTTGCCCTAGCTTAAGCAAATGTTGTGCTAGTGTTGTTGGGTTATCAATCATGGAGTCAAGTGTAATATTCCAAGGATAGAGAAACACAAAAGAGAAAACAAGAATTCCACACCCAAACTCTGATGCCTTAAAGGAGCACTTTTTTTATTCTATAGCCAAAGAGGATCTCCTCCAATGAAGCTCTACCATAGGATTAGGTACATGGATAAGTGACTTGTCAGCAAGCTCCACTCTTAGATTACTTGCTTGGATGGGTGACATGTTGGTCCTGGTCCCATCTGGTTGGTCAAACAAGAAAGAGGGTTTAGGGTATCTTCCTTTAGGAATCTTAGAATCACATGGATCATCTACACATTTTTGAGGCTAAATTCATCCGTTTAGGCCTCCAAAATTACCTCTAAAGTTTTTAGGGCTATTTTGGCTTCTTCCTTATTAGTAGAAGTGCTCTTTTGGTGATACCTCTATCAAATCTACTTTCTCCATCATGTGCAATATCCTTCCATATGTCACCACCTCAAGTTTCACCTCTGGATCATATGCCTAGCTATTGAATGTAAAGTTTCCAAGCATGTTTTGATTTTTGACCTATTAGTAGAAGTACTCTTTTGGTGATACCTCTGTCTAATGTACTAAGTCCATTTTGTATTACATCCTTCTAGATGTTACCAAACCAAATTTCACCTCTAGATCATCTGTGTAGCTATTGGTATTACAAACCTCTCTCCTTACAAGACACAACGTCCTCATTGTGAAGCTATTGTTCAAACGATTTCACTAACATTGGTGTGTGGGTCAAGTTGGCTACTTGCTCCCATGTTGCCTTATACAAGGGGTACCCTTTCCAATGTACCAAGTATTCCACATGCGGATGACGAGTACCCCAGATGCGCCTGGGGAGAATGTGTTCTACTTCATACTCCTTTGTGTCATCAATGATTGATAGACAAGGTCAAATTTCCTTAAGGAAGGAAACCTTTCTTGTTAGGTGCATATTTGCATAATAAGGAGACATAAAATACTAGATAAATCTTCATGTGAGCCGGTAATTTGAGGTGGTAGGCTACTACGCTAATTTGACAAAGTATGGAAAAAGGTCTGATAAAACATGGTCTGAGCTTGCAAGGGCCAACTAATGTGAGGTTGGTTGTTGATAACCAGACTTGATCCCCCACATCAAAATCTAGGTGTAGGCAATGTGCATCTGCATATTGTTTCTATCAATTTTGAGCAATCTAGAACTTGTTTTTGGTGCTCTCTACTCCTTGTTGGATTCTAGAAAAAAAAGTGTTAACAGCCTCCATCTTGCTATACACTGGATGGATCTTCATCAAGCTTGATGGTGTGAAAGGATCTTCTCCATACATTACAAAAAATGGTGTGATTTGTGTGGATGCATTCATTGAGTTGTTGTACGTGAACTCTACTAGTGGTAGTAAGGTGTCCCATGTTTCTTGCTCTTCTAGAGTGAAGCCACTAGCATATCCTCAATAGTAAGATTAGCCCACTTTGTCTCACCATCAGTTTGTGGATGGTAGGCCGTGGACATGGCCAATTTGGTTTTGAAGAGACCAAGGAGTGTACTCCAAAACAAATTGGTGAATTGAGTGCCCCTATTAGTGATGAGCACCCAAGACATGCCATGGTGAGAAAACACAACATCTAAGTACAATTGAGCTAATTGGTGAGCCATCACATCCTTGGTGGTAGGATGCACATGGATCATTTTGCTAAGCCAATCAACAAAGACAATGATGGAGTCAAATCCTGTGGTGGTCTTGGGCAATTCACAAACCAGATCCATGCTTACCTATTCCCAATGGTGTGCAGGAGTAGGAAGTGGTTGAAGGAGTCTTGCAAGAGCTTGATTGGATGCTTTATTTTATTGGCAAAGGAGGCAACTTTGAACATACTCCATCACATTGTTGCTCATCTTGGGCCAATAATAATTGTGTTTGGCTGCATCTAAGGTTTTGTCCATTCCAACGTGATTGGCAATGGTAGAGTCATGACATTCTGCTAGGATGGTGGTCCTTAGGTCCTTGTCATCTGAGATCCATAACCTACCATCCCAAAACATGATTCTTTGGGTACTCATGACACCTTTGGATGATTGAGCTCTTACAATCTGTGGGTCAATTTTTGTAGCAACAAGCATCCTTGGCCAGAATTTAGGGTCCATCTTTACCTCTACCACCACATTGTTTGCCATAGGCATTCGGATGAATGCATCTGCAAGTTGCCTCTTGCCTTCCACATATGTGATCGTCATGTTGAACTGTTATCTCCACTCTGCCCATCAAATCTGTTGACGGGAGAGATCTTTTTGTATCTCAAGGTAGACTAGAGGTTTGTGATTTGTCTCCATTACAAATGCATTCTTGCCAAGATAATGCTTGGTTGCAATGACAATGACCAACTCTTCTTGTTTGGTGGTGTGATAGTTGCATTCTGCTAATAACAACTTCCAAGAGGAATACGCAACTGGGTGCCATCCATCATGCCACTCTTGTTGTAGGATTGCTCCTATTGCTATGCTCGATGCATCCATAGCCAATTTGACTGGATGCTTTGGGTCATACCATTTCTAGATTTGTGCATGTAGTAATGCATCTTGCAATTCTTGAAAGGCCAATTCTTGTGCGGTTCTCCACATCCACTTTTTCCCCTTGCTGAGCAATGCTATTAGAGATTGTGCCACCCTAGAGAAGTCCTTGGAAATTTGAAAATAGAACCCCGTCAACCCCAAGAAGCTCTTGAGTTGAGTTTGATCCTCTAAAGCACACCATTTTTGAATAACCTCTATTTTATCTATTAACACTTGGATACCTATTGCACTTACTCTATGCCTCAAAAGTCTACTTCAGACTTGCCAAACTCACACTTTGAGATTTTAGCATACAATTGGTAGGATTTGGAAGACTTCTTGCAAATTTTGCTTGTGTTCTATCATTGTCTTACTATAGACAAGAATATCATCTAGGAAAATGATAACAAATTTATCCAAGTCTGGACAAAATATGTCATTCATCAAACTCATGAAAGTGGCTGGTACGTTGATGATGCCAAACAGCATCATTAGGTACTCTAAGTGACCATACCTTGTTTGAAAGGCAGTTTTATGAACATCTTCCTCCTCAATCCAAATCTGGTTATACTTGCTTTGCATATCCAATTTGGTGAAGTATTTTTCCCCGTTGAGTTGATCAAAAAAGTTGTCCATTTGAGGTAAGGGGTATTTTTTCTTCATTGTCTATTGATTTAGGCCCCAATAGTCAATGCACATGTGCATTATACCATCCTTTTTCTTTACAAACAAGACATGAACCCCATATGGTGATATGTTGGGTTGGATAAATCCTTTTTGCAACATATCTTCAATTTGAGCCTTACGCTCCTCCAACTCATGAGGTGATAGATGGTATGGGACCTTACAAAGATGTATCTTCCTAGGAATTATCTTAGTTTTATGATCTACTCTCCTTTTTGGTGGTAATCTTGATGGTAGGTCATCCGGGAAGACATCTTGGAACTCATTAACCACATCTTTCAACTTCTCAGAAACTTGTACATTGAGTTCTGCACTCTAGACTTCTCTTATTAGTGTGACAACCCGGCAAATATCACTTTTGCGGTAATCAGGTAAGTAAAGTTTGTTCCCGTAGAGATACTAGTCAGAATTGGTCAAATACAAAGTCAAAGTAACAATTGTAGTTCTTCTTGGTTGTGTCTTTAATCTCTCAGGTAGAAACCACACCCAGAAGAGAGTAACAAGCACTGACTCGCAGTCTTGTCACAAATTAGCACTCCTTAATCACAACTCCATCAATTCTTTCCAAACAATCTTGATTATGATGATTCAAGCTCTCCCAAAAATGACACTTCACTGCAAAACGACTTTGCCTCAGAATTGTGTTCCACCCCTCCATTGAAGGCACAACTTCCTTGATTGGAATTGCTTCACATCAACTTCGCACTGCACTCACAAATGCAGAATACTACCAACACTACAATTCCTCTCAGATCTATCAAGGCATTGCTCCGATTGCATTCCACTCAGAATCAAACACACAGAGTAAAGATCAAGGCTATGGAATCCAACATCCAACAAGCACTCTAACTTTCACTTTGAATTTCTCCACATATTCACAAACACAATTGCAAAGTTGATACTTGGAATCAAGCTCAAGCGATGAGCACTGCTTCACAGCACTTCGCTTTATCTATTCTTAGAAATAATGAGCATTGAACACATAAGACTGCAAATGCCACTCTTAAGTAGTGAAGCAATTGACAGTTATCTTCCTAATGCATCTCTTCCTTCTGACTCTACAAACCTGCAGATTTGAAATGACAATGCACTTCTTCATATCTGCCTATTCACATCTCAAATCGGTTACTAATCCGATCTGATGTCTACTTCTTCCTTGTCTTTCAAACCTGAACCCAAAGTAACTTTACTTCCTATTGCTCTGTCCTCGGGTTTCACAACTCTTATTTCCTCTACCAATTCTACTAATTCTCCACTCTAATCTACAATTCCTATCACAAGTAATCCTTCTAAATCTCTATCTCCCAACCAACTCTTCTCTAAAGTGTCAAATGTCAAATCCAAAGACACTTGCACTCCTATCTCTCTTACTTTGGGTTTAACTACTATCAATTACTTTACTAATTTTATTGTATCATCATCAAGAATTGTAATTGAAAGCATTAATACACTATCTACACCTTCAATTTGTAACCCACTTTCCCCCAATGTAATTGACCCGAAGACACTTATTGTCTGATCTTGCATTTTGGGTTTATTCACTACTGCTACTTCTCTTTCAATTCATGTTTCATCTTAAATCAGAACTGAAATTGAAGTCATGGGTATCCTAACTATCTTCTTTCACTAATGTAACTTCCTCTGATCCCTTAGGCAAAACTCTCGAAGTCACCTTCACTGCACTCCAAGGTCCGACTTCTTTGAGTTGAATCATATTTTTCTTGAGGTAAAGTCTTTAGACCCATAGTCATGTAAACCCTAAGTCCGAAGTACGAAGTCCAAAGTCACATTGACCCGAAGACACCAAACTACTTTGTACATCTACTCCCAAAACTTCAAATGCTTGTAACTTCTTCTATATACCTCCAAAAATTGCAATTTTGGTGGAAATGGAAAACCCTAAACAAGACGCTTCCAATGAGATATAGCATGCTTGATTTGGACTTGTGGTCATTGAGATATGTCCCCCGCAGTATTCCTGACTTGTTACCTTCATTCCGATGCGAAGAAACCCTCCTTTGGCGTCTGGTCCAAGTTTTTCCCTCCTCTGACATGAAGTAAGCTTCTTCAAGTTTGATCTAGTCCAAATCCTTCTTCCTTTAACACAAAGTTGACTCCCTTGAGCTTTGTGCTTGCACACACTTTTCCACTCATTTCTTCTCCATTTGGTTTCAATTTGGTTTCAGCAAGGCACTTCTTCTTCAAAACCCATCCAAAATGAAAAATGTGGGTACCACAATTAGACACATGAAACATCTATTTATATTATAGATCATTATTTTCCCTATGACATAGAGAGGTACTTCTGGCCTATGTGCTCTATCTTTAACTCTAATGATCTTCCATTGGTAAGTTCTCACTACTTTCTTTCTCAAATCGATTGTGGAATTGTAGTGCTCCATCCATGACATGCCTAAGATTGCATCATAGCAGGCTAATTGTATCACTTGCCACTCAATTGCTTGTTGATATTCTCCTACAAAGAGTGCAATTGTTCTAGGTAATGACACAATCCTCTCTGTCTATCCATTAGGTAACTTGACTTCTTCACTCTCATCCTTCTCTAGATCCATCCCAAATCTTAGCGCAACAGAGCTGGACAAGAAATTCTTTATTGCTCCATGATCTATTAATACTCTCACCCGATTGCCTTCTATGACTCTATTCACAACAATCAATTGTGAGTTTACCTTTTTAGATCTTTGCACATTTGTCCGCTTCCTTTCCTCACTTTTCTACTTCCCAATTGAGGCAATAAGGCCACAAGGTACATTTACTAGTGATCTTTGTTTTCCAAGGTGATCTTTTTCATCCTCATCTTCAGTTCATTTCTCCATGTTGTTCAAAGTTTGCCTATATGGAACTAAGGGCATCTAAGACGACATGTACAACAATTGATGGGTATGTACCCAATACGGCCATAACTGAAACAACAACATTGTTGTCCTCGTGCAACTCCTTCTCTTTGTTCTTCCACTCATCCCCGTTCTCCTTTGAGTGGTTGTGCTCCTTGAACTCAAAACCAAAGGTTGCCCAATTCCATAGGAATTGGTCCACCCGAGTGTGACATTTCAGCCCAATAATGTTGAGATGTAACTACTTCTTCACCCCCTTCAAGTGCCCCAACTATTCTTTGAATGCAAGCAATGGCCTCAAATACAATATGAGGATTTTGTACCATGACCTCTTGGCAAATCCACTCCTTCAACCCTCATTTGAAATTGTCTAGTGCCTCTTCTAGGCTCATGTTAATTATTGCAACTTGCAGATCAAGAAAGTATCCACATACTCTCGTATGCTATGCTTCTACCTTAATCTCCATAGTTGGGTTTGGGCCATCTATACAAAGTCCACAAACTAGAAATTCTTCAACAATCCTTCTTGCATTACTGTCCATATGACCTCTCTTCCTTTTGCCAACCTTGATTGTTCCCAAGCATCATACCATATGAGGGCTTTTTTGGTCAAGTACTCACACGCAAACATGCATGCGGACTGCTCAGTGATCTCCGTTGAGAACAATCTGAAGTATTGATTCATCCCCAAAATCCAACTCTCCACTACTCCCATAGAACTTTGCCCTTTGTAGGGCTCAATGTTATAGGTCTTCTTCATCCGTAATAGCAATGTGGCTTCATTATTGACCGGGTGTGGTGCCATTGGCATGGATGCCTCTCCAAGAGCTTCAATTACAATTACCAAGTTTTGCAATGATTCTCCTTCTTGCATTACTTCATCATTCTTGAAGGTTTATACTTGACTTTTTAATGCCTCCATGGTTATCTTGATCTCTTGAAACTTGTTCAACATCCCTTGCATTCCTTGCATTAGCTCTTGCAATTGTGGATCCATTATTCCTGCAAACACTCAATCTCTACTTCCTACTTCAATAGAGAGTTAATATGATCACCCACGAGGGTGCACAAACTATAGAGACTACCACTGGAACTTCAAAGGCTATCACTCATTGATAATATTCCTCACCAAAATTCCTGACTATGAAATCCCTAAACATCACTTTTGGTCTAACTATGTAACAAACTTCTACTTGAGTGTTAAAAGGGAGAGGATTTTGGACATTCAAAACCATCACAAGAGAATATAGACTGTCAAATCCCACTCTCTATTATAAATCACTACATGAAGAATCACTAGGTTTAGTGAATTCATCACTATATCCATGAACTTTGCTCCAAAATGGTACACAAGATATACTCTCACTTGCTCTTGCTGGATATACATAACCTTGATATGAAATGGATTCAAGAATGGAAAGCAAGGTGTAGGAAATTGTCCACCAAGAGCCTCTATCCCAGCCTCTCTCTAAAACAATCTTATTGCAATTTTTCTCTCCAAAATTACTCAGTCTCAGTACCCATGTTCTTCCAAGAGGGATGATCCAGTCTCTTGGATAGAAACACCTACTCTGATACCATTGTAATATTCTGAGGATAGAGAAACACAAAAGAGAAAACATGAATTACACACCCAAACTCTAATGCTTGAAAGAAGCACCTTCTCTTTATTATATAGCCAAAGAGGATCTCCTCCAAGGAAGCTCCACAATAGGATTAGGTACATGGATAGTGACTTGTCAGCAAGCTCCACCCTTGGATTACTTGCTTGGATGGGTGACAAGTTGGTCCTAGTCCCATCTGGTTGGTCAAATAGGCTTGATCAAAAGGAATCTTCATGTAAGAATCTCATAATCATATGGGTCATTTACACATTTTTGAGGCCTAATTCATCCGTTTAGGCTTCCAAAATTACCTTTGAAGTTTTCAAGCCTATTTTGGCTTCTGCTCTATTAGTAGAAGTGCTCTTTTGGTGATACCTATATCTGAACTACTTTCTCCATCATGTGCAACATCCTTCCAGATGTCACCACCCCAAGTTTCACCTCTAGATCATATGCCTAGCTATTGATTCTAAAGTTTCCAAGCATGTTTTGGCCTATTAGTAGAAGTAATCTTTTGGTGATACCTCTAACTGATGTATTTAGTCCATCATGTATAACATCCTTCCAAATGTTACCAAACCAAATTTCATCTCTAGATCATCTGTCTAGCTATTGGTATTACATCAAATCTCTTGTAGAATGGCAAGAACTCCAATTTTTCCATCACATGCATAACATGTTCACCATGTAGACTACTATCAGCCACAAGCAAGTTATTCTCTCATTTCATGCTACTTAAGAGTGCCTTGTTATGCTCAAATTCATGGGTCATTTTCTTTTGTTTGGTTGGGCTTGCACAAGTTGATTTTCTTTGTTCTCCTCTCATCCCTTGTTGGTTGGGACCTTGTCATCAGCCTCCTTTGTTGTCTGGTCTGCTTGCTTTTGTCCACATGTAGACTCTTCCTCCACTAGGGTGACTAGGTTGTTACTTAAAAGCGGCTCCATACTTGGACAACATTTTAGATTTGTTGGTTCTTGCTCTATTTGTTGCATTTTATGGTTATTTGTCATTCCCAAACAACACTGCCTCTTTGGTCTATGTACCAAAGACAAAGTTGAAAAAAGATAATTTTCTTGATGGAGTCTTCTCACTTTGGAGATATGGATCTCCTCATTTTCCTCCTCCAATTCTTTTGTAAATATACTAGTGATTATATCATCAATTGCCAGTGGTAACAATTGGGCTTTGTCACTTTGGTCTTCCATGTCCACCTCATCATTTTAGATATGTAACAAGATCTAGGTCAACCCGTCATCACTTTATCTTCCACATTTTCTAACAAGGTTGCAAGCATACTTATTTGTAATGTGGATTGTTTGACCTGTAATACACATTTGTGCATGTGTGTGGTATTGTGATATTTAGCTTGATATTACAAGTACTTGAGAGATATTATTTATATAGAGATAAAGGATGGTTCTACATAAGTCATGATTAGCTAAATTTATTCATAGCTAAGATAGAGTGGACCTTAATTTAGAGGAAGTAGAAAAGATGAGCACCACTATTTTGGATTCTAGTGTGTTGACTTGGTATTATTCCTAGGTGTTTGGCTTTGAGGAAAGAGTTGAGAACTCTTGGGCCCACAAGCCTTTTTGTTTTGGATTCTTCTATAGTCCAAGGATAGCCCATGTGAAGAAATCCTTGACTATATGATTGGATCAAGATAAGATCACATGCTAGTGGAATATGCACATGTGAATGGATATTCTTTTTTACTTTTTGACTTTACTTGACTTTTAGTCTAGTAACTTGAGTTACTACGGTAATTAGTAACTTTGGTTTGTAACTATTTCACAAGTATATAAACAATGGGTGAGGGGGTACTCATCATCCTTTCATTTGCAATTGTATCTCTCTCATTGAGTTCTCTAGTGAGCAATGTCTTGAGTCTTGGATGTTAGCCTTGGAGGAGTATGATGGAGTTGGGGTTCTTTGCCTTCTTAGTCTATGGTGTGCTACCATAATATTCATCAGAGGTTCATCTTGAGTGAGAGACAGGCCGGCTCACATTTTTTGGTTCTATTACCGGGACCTCTCTAGAAGGCAAGATAATGTTCTATGTTCAATTCTACATAAGGTAGAATGAGACTATGAGAGTTCATTTGGAGAGGACATTAGGAGATGAGAGGGCTGAACTTATATAAGAGAACCAAGATCCATATTTTTACCTTGTAGTTCTTTATGATGTCTTTGAGGTGATTTTTTACATCTTGTACACATGAGAGGATTTGGAGAGATTCTATGAGGTGGATTGCAGATTTTGGGGATTAAGGTGATTTTAGGCAAAATCTCAAGTTTGAGATCTGGACTTGAATTTTTACACATGATAGCTTATGCGCATTGGGCTAGAAGTTTTGAAAGTTGATAGGGTAAACTGCTCTTGGAACTGCATACTCTTTGGAAAATTATACAAAGTCTACTATTTCTTCTATTTTTGGTGGATTGTTGTGAAACTTTCCAAGAAAATTCAGTATGTTGTATCTTACCTATTGACACACAAATTAGAGAGAGATCATTTTTGAGCAGGGAGTTACGAGTTTTTGAAGTGAGGGGGGTGGTTTTCAGACCAAATCTGAAATATGTGTGCTGAATAGAAAGGTGTTTAGGCCAAATGGCTCAATATAAAGATCTGAAATTTTTCAGAGAGGGATGCCTTGGAGTTGGGACTACGTGTGCAAAATTTTAGAGGACTATCACATACTAGTTGAGAGATTTGAGTGAAATTGTGAGGAAGGGTCAATTTTGCAGAGTTGAGATCTTATGCATGAGGAGTTTGAGAGCAACAAAAAGCATGTTTGAGTGTTTAGATTCATCTTGGGAACATCAAGAGGGTCATCAAGAGTGGAAATTGAGACTGTGCAAGGTTTCCCAAGAGTTTGAGGTGATTGTAGGGGTGGATTTGAGGAAAATAGAGTTTATAATAGAATTTGAAGAGAGTGTTGAGAGGATCCAAAAACCTACACCACTTGGAGGAAAGAGTGAGTCTAAGTAATTTCTTTGTGGAAAGAAGGGACATAAGTCAAAATCATGTCCATTGACCTTTGAGAGCAAGAGATTGAGGGAAAGGAGAGGCTTTCTTGACTTGGGTTTGCATGTTGGAGCTTCTTCACCAAGGTTGGGAGGGAGAAGATCTAAGAGAAAGGACTTGTGTTAGGTTTATGGAGTGGAAGGACTTCCAAAAGGACATGAGTGCGGTGGAGTAAAAGCACTTTTGGAGACTTTGGTGAAAGATCTTGGAGAGTCTTAGTATAGCTACATAAATACTACCACCTTCATCAGCTAGTTCTCAAGATTAGTGATGGAGATAATCTTTCAACTTATGGATAAACTATCCATGAGAGTTTGATTAATATGCACTTTAGGATTTAATGTTGCTATAGAAATCTTGGAGCAACCTGAAACTTTTGTGTTCCCTAGAGTGGATTATTCTTAGGTAGTGTTATTCATGTATATACTTTATTAGTTATAGAGTGAGAAAAGAATAAAAAAATTGAGAGAAAAGAAAGATGGTGAGGGGTTAAGATGGAGAAACTTCCGGTTTTCTTTGGCAAGGATGGAGAAGATATGGAGGCCTTTGTGACAGACTTCAAGAGAGTTTGCATAGGAAACAATGAGAGGAGGAAGAATGAGTGGGCCTCATTATTACCAGATTTCTTTGAGGATGCAGCATTTACATGGTATCAGTCAAAATACCAAAAGAGAGAGGAGAGATGGAGAAGAAGAGTCTTGGGAGAGTTTGACTTCAACACTCATTGATAACTTCCTTCCAAATGAGAGTTATGAGAGATTGATGAGTGAGGTTACCTTTCTCAAACAAGGAGATGGAGAGAAAGTGAGAGTCTATGTGGAAAGAGTGGAAAAGTTAGAGTCCAGATTTTGCATAGTGTTAAGGAAGGGTGGAGATGATGTGGAGACTACTATGATTGGCATAGGAGCCATGCTCACCAAGAATTTTGTGGGAGAGTTGAGACCACAAATTAGAAGCAAGGTGGGATATGAGAAACCTTCTTCTAAGGTTGAAGCTATCAAGATTGCAATTCGTATGGAGGAGAGTTTGGAAGGAGATGAGAGTGATTTGGTGGTGAAGGAGGTTGTGCATCCTCCTCAAGGCTACAAGTATGGTGGAACTTTTGATATTTTGGTGGCAAGGATTGCACCGCAAGTAGTAGTTGCTTCACAAGTAGAAGTTGCTCAAGTTCTTGCACCTCTACCAAAGGATCCACTTCAAACCATCACAAAACAACTTGCAGATCTCAAGATCAATGTGGTGCAACTGTGGGAGAAGAGAAGTGGATCAGAATGTAGGGAGAGTGCCTTGGAGTTATCAAAACCAGTAATATAGAGGAGGCCAACCAGCCAACAATTTCAATGATAGAAATTTTTTTGGTTGTGGAGGAAGAGGCCAAAATATCCAAAGGAATTACCCAAATTCCACTTACCATGGAGGAAGGGGTTATGAGGGAGCCAATAGAAGGAAAGAGGGAGGTAGTGAACCCAAGTGACTCCTAATACAAACAAAGGTAAGGGGATAGCATCCATAGATGTAGTTGAGAGCAAGTATGAGAAGAGAGAGTGCTCAACCTCCAAGGGTCTTAATTTGGAGCTTTTGGCACAAGAGAAGAAGAGAGCTTGTTTTGCAAAGGATGTTCACTCTTCTCAAGGATTTACTCCAAGCAAGGATACTCCTATGTCCATTAGGAGCACTCGTACATCAATAACATCAACAACAAAGACTCCAAGGAAGAAGTTAGGGATGGAGGATTTCTTGATTTCAAAGCAACAATGGAACTACAATGTGTTGGAGGATGTTGGTAGTCACAAGGCTAACATCACAGTGGGCCAATTGATTGCTTGGAACCCTACCTTGAGAAAGGAGCTTAGAGGTGGTTTGAGTTCTACAAAAAGCAAGAGGAAGAATAACACAAAAGCTCATGTATCAATGGGGGTGGTGGATGCCAAGCCAGCACCATGGGAGGCTTGTGAATATGCCTCCAAGATTGATGTGAGAGTGAATAGTCACAACATCAAGGATGCACTTGTTGATGGAGGATCAACATTGAATGCCATGTCAGAAAGGTTGATGAAGAAGTTGGGTATGATACCCTTAAGATCTTCAAAATTTGTGGTGAGCATGGAAAACAAGCAACAAGTAGGGGTGATAGATAAAGTGGTAGTTTTAGTTATGGGAGTTCAAAATCTCATGACTTTCCAAGTCTTGAAGGATTCAAGCTATGACTTACTTCTTGGGAGGCCATGGTTGAGAGCAGCACACACAATTGATAGATGCCACAAAGGGTACTTGAGGATTGGGCCATCAAACCATAGAGTCACAATTCTTGTGACTAATGGCACCAACATTTCACATTCAGATACACCATCTTCTGATTATTGGGAATCAGATTCTAAAGAATGAGCTTCAGGTGTGGACACAAGCATGGAAGAGTAGACTTCCACGGAGGAGGATGAATCTGAATCAGATTCAGATGTATCCCTTGTGTGCTATGGATTTTTCACCTAAGCTAGAGGTTTTGAGCGACCCAGATAAATCACCATTGACACTTGAGGAGGTAGAGAGAAGGTTAGCTACCCTCAAGAATGGCCCAAATCTTACCAAGGAGGAGAAGGTGAGATTTGAGTGATTTTCCGCAAGTTCATCCATGTGTTTGCTTTCAGTTACAAGGATTGAAGGAAGTCACCTTGGAGGAGCACAAGATAGAGGTGGAGTCACATGCAAGACCAATCCGCCAAACATTGCATTAGCCTACCAATATCTTTGGTTGTGAAGGAGGATATTGATAAGCTCAAGGAGGCCGGATTTATCTTTGAGGTGGAGGATTCCGAATGGGTGTCTCCAATTGTCATTGTGAAGAAAAAGAATGGTAAGCTTTGGGTATGTGTGGATTACAAGAAGCTCAATGATGTTACCAAGAAGGACTACTACCCATTGCCATTCATTGATGAGATCTTGGAGGAGGTTGCAAGTCATGAGAGGTACAGTTTTGGAGATGGTATAAGGGATATAACTAAATCAAGATTGCACTAGAGCATCAACAACTCACCATGTTCACCACACCTTGGGGAACTTATGCTTTCAAGGTCATGCCTTTTAGCCTGTTGGAATGTGGCTCCAGCCACATTCCAACAGTTCTTGAACAAGGTCTTTGAACCTTTCATTTGTGAGAGACTTCATTGATGACTTTTGTGTCTAGGAGCAAGGAGGAGCACTTTGAGCATCTAATGAAGGTCTTGCAATGCTTAGATGAGGCAAATGCATCACTCAACCCAAAGAAGTGCATTTTTGGATGTGAAGAATGTCTACTTTTGGGACATATCATCCCCAAGGATGGAATAGTAGTGGATCTTGAGAAGGTGAGGAAAAATCTCAGACCTTCCATTCCTTTCAAGCTTGACAAAGTTACGTGAATTCTTGGGGATGGTTGGATACTATAGGAGGTTCATCTTCTCATTTTCCAACAAGGCTTATGCATTAACCATCTACATGAAAAAGGGTGTAGATTACATGGTGATTTTGGAGGACAAGGAGGCTCTCAAAGCTTTTGAGGAGCTCAAGCAATCCCTTGTTGTAGCTCCAATTCTTGCTAAACCTGATTGGAGTAAGCCTTTCATCCTCTCCATTGATGCTTCTTATGTAGCTATAGGATGCTATGGTACCCATATTTTTGTTTTTTTCTTAATTTTGAAGAAGAAGTGTACAGAAGAAGTCGTATTGCGCCTATATTGCAAAAGAAGGCAAAGAAAGGTGTCCTTGGGTTGTAACCCAATGTAAAGTGACCTTGTGTCAGAAGGCAAGGTACTCAGAATTGCCATGTCAGCATACAACCCAAAGTAAGGAGACTTTGTCTCAAGGGTGCTCAACCCAAGGCAAGGACAATGTAACAACTTTCCTTTGGGGTGAGACATTCAAGGAGGTACTGCTCACAAAAATGGTAGTCATATGCATGAGGGAAAATTGATAGTGACAGGAGCATGCAAGAGGTGTGATTTCTCAATAGCAACTCAAAGTGAAGAAAGATGGAGAAGGCACACCATTATAAAATTTGGGCTAGAGACAAAGTGATGACAAGTAATTTTCCATTGCCGTTAAGAAGTCGCCCTATAGGAGATCATGGGAAGGGAAGTGTAGTTGCAGATGCACTGGTGTGTCAAGAGGAAGTTGAGAGAGTTAATCCGGGAATGAGTAGGAGGAATAACCCCCAACCTGGAGTGGAAGAGAGAAAGATGGGAGGTGGGAAGAAGAACTCCAAATTTGTAGTGAGAAATCATGCAATTTGGAGGTTAGATGTGATTGCAAGAATCAAGGTCCTTAGCAGGCTTTGGATTACATTCTTGGCATGGAACTGGAATGTTAATTTTCCAAGTTTCATGATTGAGATCATCGAGAGTAAGTGTTTTGATGGCCCTAAGGAAGAAGGGAAGAGAGGAAATCCGGCTCAATGGATAGAGTCGGATTGGAGATTAGTACTCGAGAAAGAGACAAGCACAGAGCATGGTGCCATGTTCTTGGAGAAGGGAGAAGTAGCCATAGAAACCCAAGAAGTGAGAGATACCTTCTCTTCAAAGTGCACAAAGAATGGCTACAAAGTGGAGAGCTATAAAGATCTTGTAAAGAGAAGGATTGTAAGTGCACTAATAGCAATCTTGAAGCCAGAGAGAATGACCTATATGATGAAGCACCAAGCGGTGTTTTTCCACAAGATGTTTGCAAGAGAGCCAATTAATTGGGTGAAGTGTTTCCATCAAAGGACAAGACAGATGGTGTGGAATTAGGGAGACAAGTTGCCTCTACATTACATTGTGCCATTTGCAGCCCACTTCTATCAGGGGCTGAACTTGCTCAATGCAGCAGAGAGACACAAGATGGTGTCCTATTTCCACCTTGACTTGAGAAGAAATGTCTATGCGGAGGAGCAGCAATACATCCTGCAAATCAGGAGCAGCAACAAGTACTATGCGCAGATGGGGCCGAGTGTGCAGTTGAAGGTGAGCACTCCAAAGTCAAAGAAGAGGAGTTGACAAGGAGAAGAAGAAGAAGTAGCAATGGTGAGACCTAGGAAAGCTAGAAAGGTGAACCCGAGGAGAGAACTAGTGGTTATCGCAAAAAGTCAGAAGTGGAAGTTGAGTGCAAGTCTAAAGACTCAGAGAAGGAGGAAGAACCCGAGTTCACACTACAGAGTGGGAACACGAGTAGCAACAGTGATAATGGAGTAGAGATGCAGTTGGTACCTGAAGAAGAGGAAGCAAAGATGGAGACGGAGGAGAAAGGTAACCCAAAACCTAAAGAGAAATTTCTAGAGCAAGAGGAGAAGAGAGTCACAATTCAGAGGGGAGTCCATTCCTGACATAAGGCAAAGTATGAAGCGGGGCTGAGTAAGGTAAGAGAAGTGGAGAGTGGAAGTTCGGGGAGCAAAGAATCCATTCCTATAAGGTGATTGCAATTGAGAAGGCAAGTGCCAAGTGAGGAAGAGGCAAAGAAGGAGACAAGTCCACAAGACGAGGTAACTTTGAGTGAAGGAGTGGAGTATTTGTAGGAGATTGTGTGCCCGTTGTTAGTAAAATTGGAGCACAAGAAGAAGGAGATGTAGTCAAAGTGCCCGGAGGTGAAGACTATATTGTAGGTGTTAGCTTGATTAGAAGAAGAGAACTCTGAATTGAAGAAGAGTATAATCCAAGGTGAGGAGGAAAAGGAAGTGCTATGAGTAGATGTAGTAGTACAACATCAAGTAATCGAGGACTTGAAGAGAAGTGGAGAGTAGAGAGAAAATCATAGAGCAAAGTGACATAGCAAGAGAAAGATAAGTAGCTGAGTATGAAATCTTGAAACAGCAGTTTGTTGATTCAAGATTAGAGATTATCCATGCTATGGCAAGAGTAGCAAAGAAGGAGCAAGAGCTTGATAGAGTGATGGAAAGTGTAGAAGAGAAGAAGCAGCTCTGGCAAAGGGAGTTGATTGTGCAATATAGAGAAGAAGAAAGACTGAGAGAGTTACTTCGTAATCTGGAGGAGAAGATTGCACAAAAGGAGAAGGATAAGGAGAAAGTGAAAGCCAAGTTCAAGGCAAAACTAGCAATGTATAGAGGAGATTGGCTTGCAAGTCAAGAACAAGAGAGAAGAATGCTACTGGAGCCATTGAAGGAGATATGACGAAGATGAACGCAATGCTGAGTATAAAATCCAACGTGCAAATTGAAAAGACAAGACTGCACAAGTTGAAGTTGTTGGTGCAGGAGACAAGGAGGAGAAATGCAAAAGATAAAGACTTGAACACCTTACTTATCAGTCTCAAAACTCATGTAGATATTGGAAGTGGAAGACAATATCATGATTAGATTAGACCTAGTGAAATTAGAGATAGATAAACTTCAGAAGGATGTAAGAGCAAAGCGCAAAGTAGATGACATAGGAGTACAAATATCTTTGGAATTACCATCGGAGATATTAGAGAAGAGTGGGTCGGGAGATAAGGAGTTAGATGGATTACCCACTAGAGTAATTGTAGATCAGAGCGAAGAAGTAGTAGAATTGGTAGAAGAGTTAGAAGTTGTGAAACCCGAGGATAGAGTAGTAAGTGGAGTAACTTTGGGTTTGGAAGCCGATGAAGACATTGACCTCAGATTGGAGTAGTAACAGATTTGAGATAGGAAGAAGCAGATGTGAAGAGGTGTATTGTTAGTTTGGATCTACAAGTAGGAAAAGTTGTTGTAGAAACGGGATTTTTGTTAGTAATTGTCATTTGCTTCACTATTTAAGAGTGGCATTCACATGAAACTATTGTTTAGTGCTCATTATTTCTGAGAATAGATAAAGCAAAGTGTTGTGAAGTAGTGCTCGTCATTTGAGCTTAATTCCAAGTATCAATTTTGTGTCTATGCTTGTGAGTGTGTGGAGAAATTCAAAGTGCAAATCAATATGTGTGTTGGATGTTGGATTCCGCAGCCTTAATCTTCATTCTGTGTGTTTAATCCTAAGTGAAGTGCAATCAAAGCAATGCCTTGATAGATGTGAGAGGAGTTGTAGTGTTGGTAGTATTCTACATTTGTGAGTGCAATGTAGTATTGATATGAAGCAATTTAGATCAAGGAAGGTTTCCCTTCAGTGGAGGAGTAGAACATAATTCTAAGGCAAAGTTGTCATATAGTGAAGTGCGATTTTTAGAGAGCCTAAATCACACACAATCAAGATTGTTTCAAAATATTTGATGGAGTTGTGATTAAGTGTGACAAATTGTTGTAACAAGACTGCAAGTCAATGCTTATTACTCTCTTCTGGATGTGGTTTCTACTTGAGAGACTACAAACGCAACCAAGAAGAACTAGAATTGTTACTTTGCTTTGTATTTGACCAATTTTGACTTGTATCTCTATGGGAACAACCTTTTCTTACCTGAGTACCGCAAAAGTGATATTTGCCGGGTTGTTACATGATTTTTGGCACCATTGCTAGGGATACAAGTCTTGGAAGTGGAAGAATACAAAGCTAAACTTGAAACTAGGTGTCAAAGCAATATAAATGTATGCATCAAGAGAACAATGGGAAGAGAGAGTTCAAAGATAAATGTTGCATCGTGAAGAAGACAAATGCCTGAAGATCCAATCTACTTTTGACAAAACCAAATGAGAGGCGTTGGACTTTCAACTTCTCCACAAAGTGCAAGAAGCCTTGCAAGAACTTGACTAAAAGAAACATGAAGGCAACTAGCAAGGCTACTTCTTGTCTCCCTCTTCCAAGAAGAAGAAAGACTCAAGCGGGCAGACATATTCATTATGGCCCAATACACCAACTTCTCCTAGAACTGTAAAGGAAGTCGCATTTCTAAAGAACTTTGTTCAAGAAAAGACAACACGGACATTAACAAAAGAAGAGTGTCAACACCTTTTATGCATGATTCCTCAATTGTCTCAAAGGAATTTTGAAGAACACTCCAAAGGTGTTGAGCTTGAGTCTTCCACTCGGGTTGAAGTTGACACACTCAGAGAAGAAATTGTCAAAGAAGACCCAACTTTGAACTTGACTAATTGGAACTCCTAGGCTATCAACACAACGTCAATACTAGCCAGCTCCTTGGTTCCATCAAGTTCAAACTTACCACAGCCGATTCCACCCAATCAAATGATGACTTTGTTGCCTATCACTTGACCCGCCTATCAAAAATACAAGGGGACAGAACAAGACAAAGACCCCAATGAATTCATCAAAGAATTCAAAGTCATCTCCTTTGCCAACAAGGAACATGACTCCACGGATCAACTAAAAATTTTCCCAAGTCTTCTCCGAAAGAAAGCTCAGAGTTGGTATATCCATGTAACCTAGAAGGGGTTTGTACCGGCAGACTGGGCAGACTTGAGAAACAATTTCCTGGAATGCTTCTAGGTAGTTGATTACAACATGAGTGTCTTTGCCGCACTCAACAATTTGGACAGAGGTAAGAAGGAGAAGTTGAGAGACTACTCTAAGCGGTTCATGGCACTTTTGAACCGAGTCCTGAAGCAATTGGGTGGTGGGTTACTTTGATGCCCAAGCCATTACTTGGTTCCTAGGAGGACTTTCACTAGAGATTTAGATCTTTGCCAAGGAGAGGAATGTAACTTCCCTAGACAAGGTACTCGAACATGTCACCCGATATGAGGTAGCTCACTCTCAATTGCTGGCAATCAAAGAAACCGGGAGAAGAATGGCAAGAAGCCCAAAAGGAGAGATTCTCATAGTACATCCCTTTCTTTGGAGGAATCCTCCACGTCTTCAAGTTCTTCTTTGGAGTCTGAGAAGAATCAAAGCCAAGAAGAATACAAAGATGTGGGAGTAAGAAACCATTGATACCTCCAGCAAAGGGTGTACATAAGGCGGATACCAAGCTGGATACCTTCATAAAGGAGTTTTTGGATTTTAAGATCCAGATGATTGGAGCAAAGGATCAAAGGAAGCCTCCATCATTTGGCAGATCCAATGTATGGTGCACCGCGTGTGGCAAGTCAAGCCATGCAAACATGGAATGCAATACTTGTAATGCATTCCCGATGCACCAGATTGATTGGGTTTTGAGATGGAACCAGGGAGAGGAAGAAGATGTTGTGTACCAAACCCAAGAGGTACAACCTTAGGCAAGCACATTGTACCAAGGTCCAAGGTACAAACCAAGGGAGTATAACTCCAGTGCTCCTCCATGAAGACCACCAAAATCAACCTCAAAATGTTGCACCCGTGGCATGTTACAATTGTGGCTCGATAGGACGTTGGTCTCCAAATTATCCGGAGCCAAGAAGGCAAATTGGGTATGTTTCCTTGTGTGGAAATTGCAAAGGATTGGGTCATATGAGCAACCAATGCCCTCACCCCCCAAACCCGAAGCCGCATGTAAAATATGTACAAATCCCGGCTGAGCATGCGGCGCTTCAGGCAAAGGTTGATACTAATGTAAATTGTATAACACTTGAGGAGGAGAGACCTCAGGAAGGAAGCCCGACCTCAAAAGGAGAATGGCCAAACCTCAAAATTTTGAAGGGTTAGACACGCATAAGTAAGAAGAAGCGTGATCCCAAAGAACTGAGTACAACCTCGTCGTCCTCAAGAAAAGCAAAGAGGCTACATCCAAAGTCAATCCTTTCTGCCAAGGAGGAAAAGATCCTTGCAAAAGCCAAAGCTAAAGCCTTGCAGAAAGAACTCAAGGAAGCAATACTCAAGACCCGAGAACTGAGTTTGGAGGAGGAGATGAAGATGAAGCCTCTAGTTTTTCCGACGGACATCCGATCCAAAGTAAAGGATCTGATCCAAGCCAAGGTGGGCCAACCCAAGGAACCTTGGGATACGACCACTAATACCTCCATCACCATCATGAAGCGTCCCTAAGTCAAATTTGAACATGGAGAGACTTCAAACCTAAAGCCAAAGGCAAAGATGGTGAAATTAGGGGGAGTACTCCAATATGATATTATAGCGGATTTGACAGCCATAAATGCAAACATCACATTTAAGCAATTGTGGGAAGACAATAAGTTGTACAAGAGGCAGCTGAATTCTGCCCTCAAGAAATTAAGGGCGATGTCTAAGAAAGACTTGCCCGCCATATATTGTATTGAACAAGAGGATCTAAGATCTCCCAAGGTTGATGTGGAGATTGCAGGGTGCATGATCACATTGATACCCATTGATTTGGGTTCCAGTGTGAACGTCATGACCAAAGATACTACAAATTGACTGGGGTATCATACGTTTGAGCCAACACCTTGAGTCTTGAAATTTGCAGACCAAACCAAGAGATGGCCATTGGGCATGCTATCAAACATTACCATGATCATTGGAGGAGTGCCCTTCAAGTTGAATTACATTGTGTTGCAACCAATGACAAAAACTGGTTACCCACTGTTGATCGGAAGACCTTGGTTGTACAATGCCCAAGTTGTGGTGGATTGGCACCAACAAAAGCTGCGGTTCAAGGACATTTTTTCCAAAGATCAGAAGTTGGTGACCATGAGTTGGACAAAGGTTCCCCATCTCAGCAAAACAAGTTCGTTAGAAGACAAGGAAATATCCAAAGATACCTCGTCTTTGTCCTCAAAAGACTCCAAAGATGAAGTCCAAGTCAATTACTTGGAATGTTACGAGGTGGATGTATAAGACAAAGACCCATATGACCTTACCTCGGGTGAACATGACTTGGAGGAAGGGGGTTTGATGGCAGCTCGACTTGGATTAAGCCAAGTAAGCCACGTCAAAGGAGTCATCAACCCCGATGACTATCAAGATGTTGTCTTGACTGAAGGAAAAAATTTGAAAATTTGAAGACAGTCACTTTGGAGGAGTTGGCAAGATATACTGCCCTATTTATAGAATTCTAGGATGTATTTGCTTGGTCTATCAATCAAATGCCGGGTATTCCACAAGAATTTGGAGAACACTTGATTGATCTGGTTGAAGGCGTAGTTCCGGTTTGGCAGAGACAATACCGCCTGAACCCAAAGTACTCACTTTTGGTGAAAGATGAAATCAACAAGTACATGGGAGCCGGAATAATCTTTCATGTCTTAAGTAGTGAATGAGTTTCACCTATTGTCATTGTACCAAAGAACAAAATCTGGAAGATCCAAGTGTGCCAAGATTTCCGTAAGTTAAATGTTGTCACAAGGAAGGATCATCATCCCTTGCCTTTTACCGATACAATTTTGGACCAAGTAGTTAGTCACCCTTGTTAAAATTTTCTTGATGGATTTTCAAGGTACAATCAAGTGTCCATCCAAGAAGTAGACAAGGACCACATTCACAACCGAGTGGGGCACTTTTGCTTAAGATCAAATGCCCTTTGGGTTGTGTAATGCTCCCACTACTTTCTAGCAGATGATGAATTCAATCTTCAAGGATTTTTTGTGAAAATTTATGGAAGTCTTCATTGATGATTTTTGTGTGTTTGGGCAAAGAGATGTACATTTGGATTACCTTCCCCAAACTTTTGAAAGGTGTCATTTTGCCAGTTTACCATTACACTCGGAGAAATGTTTCTTTGCAATGAAGGAAGGAATTCTTCTAGTGCATTGGGTGTCAAGCCAAGGTATTGAAGTAGATGTCAAGAAGGTAAAAGTCATCTCAACTTTGGAATCCCCAAAAAATATCCTAGAGCTGAGAGCCTTCTTAGGACATGTCAGATATTATAGACACTTTGTTTCAAACTATGCGGTGCTTGCTGCACCCCTTACAAAGCTTCTGAAGAAATCCAAAGACTACCTATGGGAAGCAAATCAAGAAGAAGCTTTCCAGGTATTGAAGAAGAAATTGGTTGAAGCACCAATCATGAGGGCCCCAAATTTGGGATGCCTCTTTGCATGTATATGTGGATAATTTGTCTATGGCAATTAGAGTAATCTTAAGTCAGAAGGACAACAAGAAGAAAGATTACCCCATCTATTATGCCAGCCAACAACTTTCAATTTCAGAAAGGAACTATTTGATGACTAAAAGAGAAGCACTCGGAATGGTGTATGCCTGCAAGAAATTTTGCCACTACTTGCTAGGATGCGAGTTTGTCTTCTATGTTGACCATTACGCATTGCAACATTTGGTCAAGAAGGCAGATTTGTCCAAGTGAATTGCAAGATGGATCTTGTTGTTACAAGAATTCACATATACTGTACAAGTACAGAAGGGAGCCTTGCATTCAAATGTGGACATCCTGTCTAGGTTGGAAACTCAAGACCAGGAATGGGAGATCAATGATTGGTTCCCTGAAGAAGAGTTACATGAATTAACAGCAATGCAAACTACGAGGTATGCAGCCAAATATCATTATCTGCATACTCTCCAATGTCCTAAAGGTTTGGACCTGGAGTAGAGGGAAGTCTTTCTCAGGAAAATGGAGCCATATCAGCTGATACACAACATTTTATTCAAGATGGGCAAAGACAAAGTACTTTGGCGATGCTTGGAGGCGTAATTGAGTCTTTACACTCCGAAGCATCAGGGGGACACTATGCTCTAAAGAATACTATACAGAAGATTCTTTCTTTGGGGTACTGGTGGCCTACAATGTACAAAGACATGCATGCCCATATCCAAAGCTATGACACTTGTCAAAGAACAAGAAAGCCAACGGCTACTTCCCAATGGCCTTTAAGACCAATTTTACCCTTGGCCCCATTTGAGAAATGGGGAATTGATTTTGTGGGACCAATACAACCGGTAATCCAAGTCACAAGAAAACATTACATTTTGGTTTGCATTGACTATGTTACAAAATGGTTGAAGTTGAAGCAACTTGCAGAGATGATGCAAAAATAGTGGCGGAATTTTTCTTTTGAAACATTATCTCTCAATATGGATGTCCTCTAGAATTGGTCAGTGATAGAGAGACACATTTCTTGAACTTTGTGATGGAGGCATTAACAAAATACTTTCAGATTAAACATTGGAAGATGACTCCTTATAATCCAAAAGCAAATGGCTTAACGAAAAAGGCAAATGGGTTACTTTGCAAAATTTTGAATAAGATGACTATCAATTATGCTTATGACCGGGATACAAAGTTACCAGCTGCATTGTGGGCATATCAAACACAGAAAAGATCACAACCAAGCAAACTCCATACTTCTTGACATATGGCTTGCACCCCATACTACCGGTTGAATTTGAAGTCCCAACATATTGGATTCTTTGCAAAGAACAATTGTCAGAAGAAGAAAATCAGGATCTTCAAATCCATCAGCTGATGTAGTTAGAAGAGAAAAGAGACAATGCAATTCAAACCACAAAAGAAGTACAAGAACAGAGGAAATTTAGGCACAATAAGCACATCAAGCCTGTGATTTTTTGCAAAGGAGATTTGGTTTTGTTATACGACAATTGCCAAATATTTTTTTCAGGCAAACAGCATTTGAGATCAATGGGTCCCTATCAAGTTCTTCATCTTTATGAAAATGGGTCCATTCAACTTGCAGATTTGGAAGGGCAACCACTTGCCACTTGAGTGACCATAGACTCGTAAGAAGAAGAAGTAGCAATAGTGAGACCTCAGAAAGCTAGAAAGGTGAACCCAATGAGAGAACAAGTGGTAATTGCATCGTCGGACAAAGAGTCAAAAGGGGAGGCTAAGTGCAAGTCTAAAGACTTGGAGAAGGCGGAAGAACCCAAGTTCATGCTGTAGAGTGGGGACACAAGTAGCAACAGTGATGATGGAGTGGAGATGCAGTCGGTACCCAAAGAGGAGGAAGCAAACATGGAGATAGAGGAGAAGGGTAACCCGAAACCTAAAGACAAAGTTCAAGAGCAAGAGGAGAAGAGAGTTACAATTCAGAGAGAGGTCTGTTCCAAACGTAAGGCAAAGTATGAACCGGGGCCGAGTAAGGTAAGAGAAGTGGAGAGTGGACATTTGGGGAGCAAGGAATCCATTCTTATAAGGTGATTGTGGCTGAGAAGGCGAGTGTCAAGTGAGGAAGAGGCAAAGAAGGAGACAAGTCCGCAAGACGAGGTAACTTTGAGTGAAGGAGTGGAGTATTTGTAGGAGATTGTGTGCCCGTTGTTAGTAAAATTGGAGCACAAGAAGAAGGAGATGTAGTCAAAGTGTCCAAGTTCAAGACTATATTGTAGGTATTAGCTCGATTAGAAGAAGAGAACTCAGAATTGAAGAAGAGTATAATCTGAGGTGAGGAAGAAAGGGAAGTGCTACGAGTAGATGCAATAGTACAAAATCAAGTAATCGAGAACTTGAAGAGAGAAGTGGGGAGTAGAGAGAGAATCATAGAGCAGAGTGACATAGCAAGAGAAAGACAAGTAGCTGAGTATGAAATCTTGAAACAGCAATTTGTTGATTTGAGATTAGAGATTATCCATGCTATGGCAAGAGTAGTAGAGAAGGAGCAAGAGCTTGATAGAGTGATGGAGAGTGTAGAAGAGAAGAAGCAGCTCTGGCAAAGGGAGTTGATTGTGCAATATAGAGAATAAGAAAGACTGAGAGAGTTACTTTGTAATCTGGAGGAGAAGATTGCGCAAAAGGAGATGGAGACAGTGAAAGCCGAGTTCAAGGCGGAACTAGCAATGTATAGAGAAGATTGGCTTGTAGGTCAAGAACAGGAGAGAAGAATGCAACTAGAGCCATTGAAAAAGATAGTGACGAAGATGAATGCAATGCTCAATACATGTAACCCAGAAGGGGTTTGTACTGGCGGACTAGGCAGACTTGAGAAAAAATTTCTTGGAATGCTTTTGGGAAGTTGATTAAGACATGAGTGTCTTTGCAGCACTCAACAATTTGAACAAAGGCAAGAAGGAGAAGTTGAGAGACTACTTTGAGAGGTTCATGGTGCTTTTGAATCGAGTCCCAAAGCAATCGGGTGTGGTGGGTTACTCTGATGCCCAAGCCATTACTTGGTTCCTAGGAGGACTTTCACTAAAGATTTGGATCTTTGCCAGGAAGAGGAATGTAACTTCCCTGGACAAGGTACTCAAACATGTCGCCCAATATGAGGCGGCTCATTCTCATTTTGCCGGCAATCAAAGAAACCAGGAGAAGAAAGGCAAGAAGCTCAGAAGGACAGCTTCTCGTAGTACATCCCCTTCTTTGGAGGAATCCTCCACGTCTTCAAGTTCTTCTTTGGAGTTTGAAGAAGAATCGAGGCCAAGAAGAATACAAAGATGTGGGGGTAAGAAACCATTGACACCCTAGTGAAGAGTGTACATAAGGCAGATACCAAGGGTGGATACCCTCATAAAGGAGCTTTTGGATTTTAAGATCCAAATGATTGGGGCAAAGGATCAAAGGAGACCTCCATCATTTGGCAGATCCAATGTATGGTGCACCGCATGTGGCAAGTCAAGCCATGCAAACACGGAATGCAATACTCGTAATGCATTCTCGGTGTAGCAGATTGATTGGGTTCCAAGATGGAACCAGGAAGAGGAAGAGGAGGTTGTGTTGATGTGAAGAAATTTCAATTGAGGAAGTATTTCCTTCAGTGGAGGGGTAGAACAAAATTTTGAGGCAAAGTCATTTTATAGTGAAGTGCTATTTTCAAGAGAGCCTGAATTATCACAATCAAGATTGTTTGGAAAGATTTGATGGAGTTGTAATTAAGTGTGAAAAATTGTTGTAATGAGACTACAAGTCTATGCTTTTTACTCTCTTCTGGGTGTGGTTTCTACTTTAAAAACTAAAGATGCAACCAAGAAGAACTGGAATTGTTACTTTGCTTTGTATTTGACCAATTTTGACTCATATATGTGAGAGAACAAACTTTACTTACCTGATCACCACAAAAGTGATATTTGCCGGGTTGTCACAGAATGCACTCTTAGTCAATTAGACCAAGATGGGCATGATCATCCAATAGCTTATGCTAGTAGGTAGATGGTTTCAGCAAAAAAGAACTACTTTATCACAGAGAGAGAAGAGTTGGCAGTGATCTTTGGTCTCAAGAAGTTTAGACACTATTTGATTGGAAGGAAAGCCACCATTGTCACGGATCACAAGGCTTTGAAGTACATCTTCAACAAGCCTAATGTTGAAGGGAGACTAGCAAGGTGGATGATACTCTTGTTTGATTATGACTACACCATTGAGGATAGGTCAGGAAAGAAACATGCAAATGTTGATTTGTTATCTAGAGCCTATGATCATGATGGAGATGAGCTAGTGGATAATTCTTTCTTGGATGAGGAACTCATGACAATCTTAGTCACTCAAGAGGTTCCAATGGAGTACAAGGAGATTGTGGATTTTGTGACAAGAGGTAACTATCCAGAAGGGATGCATGCTAGGGAGAGGAAGGCCCTTGCAGCAAGATCTAGACCTTACACAATGGTGGAGGATATTCTTTTTCACCAAGGAGCAGATGGTCTAGGTCAAAGAGCAGTGGGTAAGGAAGAGTCTATCCTACTTATAAAGGAGTTTCATGAAGGTTTAGTGTGTGGAGGACACTTTGCAAGAAAGGTGACTGCTTTCAAGATTCTAGATGCAAGTTACCATTGGAGAGGAATTTTCAAGGATTGTCTTGATTATTGCAAAATTTGTCATGTTTGTCAAGCTTTTGCTAGAAAGTCTACATCCACTCCACCACATAGATCAATTCCATTGCTAGAACCTTTTGAGAAGTGGAGAATTGATTTTGTAGGTCCTCTCAATAGAACCCCAAGGAACAATTGGTATATTGTGGTAGTTATTGATTAGCTTACCAAGTGGGTTGAGGCTAGACCATTGAGGGACAAGAATGAAGATGAAGTTGGTAGATTTCTTTATGAACGCATTATCACTAGGTTTGGATGCCCTTTGGAGTTAGTTTTTGATTGAGGAGGAGAGTTTATAGGAAGCATTACTACAGCCATGCTACAACATTTCTCTATCACACATAGAGTAACTACATCCTATAAGCCAAATTCCAATGGCTTGGCAAAGAGAACCAATCAGACCTTGTGCATGATGTTGGCCAAAGATGCAAAAATGGAGGGGGCTAAACATCAGTGTGACAAGAGGATTCATGCAGTTTTGTGGGAGTATAGGACAACTATGAAGACTTCCATTGGGTATTCTCCATTTCAATTGGTATATGGTATTGAGTCTACCTTACCTACTTGCTTTGATTTTCCTACCTTCCAAAGCATTCATAGGAGACTGAAGAAAGCAAAGGTGATGCAGAGAAGTCAAGGAAGGAAAAACTCATGGAGTTGGAAGAGGCAAGAGTAGTTGCTATGGTTCGAGTGGAGCAAGCCCAAAGGAAACAAAAGGAGAGCTATGACAAGATGCAAGGCAAGAAGAAGGTGGAGCCTTTCAAAGAAGGTGATTGGGTAATGTTGTTTCATTCTATTTGATTCAAGAGAGTGCAAAAGAAGTTTTTGCCCAAGTACTTTGAACCTTTCATAGTGGAGAAGATGTGGTGCAATTACACCTATGATCTCAAGGAGTTGGGAGGAAGACACTTTGATAGGATTAACCATGATAAGTTAAAGATTATCATAAATGGTAGAGAGACCTTCACTTTGAGGACAAAGTGAAGACTTAGTCCGGGGGTAAATATAACACCCATTTGTGCATGTGTGTGTTATTGTGATATTTAGCTTGGTATAACAAGTACTTGAGAGATATTATTTATATAGAGATAAAGGATGGTTCTACATTAGTCATGATTAGCTAAATTTAGTCATAGCTAAGATAGACAAGACCTTACTTTAGAGGAAGTGGAAAGATGAGCACCACTATGTTGGATTCTAGTGTGTTGACTTGGTATTATTCCTAGGTGTTTGGCTTTGAGGAAAGAGTTGAGAACTCTTGGGCCCGCAAGCCTTTTTGTTTTGGATTCTTCTAAAGTCCAAGGATAGCCCATGTGAAGGAATCTTTGATTGAGTGGTTGGGTCAAGATAAGATCACATGTTTAGTGGAATATGCCCATATGAATGGATATTCCTTTCTACTTTTTGACTTTACTTGACTTTTAGTCTAGTAACTTGAGTTACTACGGTAATTAGTAACTTTAGTTTGTAACTATTTCACAAGTATATAAACAAGGGGTGAGGAGGTACTCATCATCCTTTCATTTGCAACTATCTATCTCTTATTGAGTTCTCTAGTGAGTAATGTATGGAGTCTTGGAGTGTTAGCCTTGGAAGAGTATGATGGAGTTGGGGTTCCTTGCCTTCTTAGTCCATGGTGCACTACCATAATAGCCATCAGAGGTTCATCCTGAGTGAGAGACAGGCCAGCTCATATACCTCTCTTCTTACCTTAGGTTCCACTTTGTTTCTTGGGCGGCCTTTGCTTCTACTTGCAAGGCAATACATTGATTGTTTCAACTGATCATTTGAGCTTCTTGGAAGCTTGAATCTTGGTCCTTGCTCCAATCACCTTCTAGCAAATTATTATCATATTGTAGGTTTTGGAAAAAAACATGAACTTCTTGTATGAGCAAACATTTTGTCTACCTTGTGATATTTTGCAGTATTTTTAGGCAGGTTGGGTGTCCACTTAAGTAAGCTAGATGGTAGAAGTGGCTGAGGTATTTCTCTTTCTCCTCCTTACTTAGGAGGTTCTTTCTTATGTAGAAATACATGATGAAGGAGGCTACAATCATGGGTACCTTTAACCATGTCATCTAGTAGCTCAATGACCCACTCTCAAAATATCCTTGCCCAACTCACATGTTGTTTGTGTAAGAGCTAGAAGAAGATTGCATAGTTCAAGGTTTTTACTTGAATAACTTGATAATGGTTTTGATGATGACTTCTCAAACAAGGTCCTTGAGGTCCTCTATTTTTCAACCCATTTTTTGACTTCCCACCCACAAAGGAGTCATCAATCTTATCCTTCAAGTCTTTACTTGGATGACCATACAAAGTTTCCATGTGGATTTGGCCAAATGGAGAGCACTCTCTCCTAACACTCATTGCTAGTGGTCTGTTGTTCACATCATTCAACTTGCCCTCAATGACTTGCCATTCATATTGATGTTATCACAAATTTTTTCTAGCATGGAGATGTATGATAGATTCCAATTTCAAAGCAACAACTCTAGAATCTAACTCTTGAGGTAATCTGACCTATAGTACAAACTCCACTCTAAAATCTCGAAAGGTTTACTTATAATTTCCACATACTACCCCTATCTTCCCTCTTGTGCAATATGATATTAAGATCCATATGATTGGGCAAAGGACCAAAGAAAGCCTCCTTTATTTGGCCAAGAAAATATATAGTGCACTATGTATGGCAACTCCGGCCATGCCAACATGGAGTGTCTCACCCGCAATGCATTTCTAGTGCAGCAAAATGATTGGGTTCCAAGATGAGACCAAGGTGAGGAAGAAGAGGAAATGTACCAAGGTTGCTTGAGGTTGTACCCAAGAGGTACAACCTCAAGTAAGCACATCATATCAAGGTCCAAGGTATGGACCAAGGGAGTACAAAATGTAACACCCATTTGTGCATGTGTGTGGTATTGTGATATTTAGCTTAGTATTCCAAGTACTTGAGAGATACTATTTATATAGAGATAAAGGATGGTTCTACATAAGTCATGATTAGCTAAAGTTAGTCATAGCTAAGATAGAGGGGACCTTACTTTAGAGGAAGTGGAAAAGATGAGCACCACTATTTTGGATTCTAGTGTGTTGACTTGGTATTATTCCTAGGTGTTTGGCTTTGAGGAAAGAGTTGAGAACTCTTAGGCCCGCAAGCCTTTTTGTTTTGGATTCTTCTATAGTCCAAGGATAGCCCATGTGAAGGAATCTTTGATTGAGTGGTTGGATCAAGATAAGATCACATGTTTAGTGGAATATGCGCATGTGGATAGATATTCCTTTATAATTTTTGACTTTACTTGACTTTTAGTCTAGTAACTTGAGTTACTTTGGTAAATAGTAACTTTAGTGTGTAACTATTTCACATATATACAAACAAGGGATGAAGAGGTACTCATCATCCTTTCATTTGCAACTATCTCTCTCTCATTAAGTTCTTTAGTGAGCAATGTCTTGAGTCTTGGAGTGTTAGCCTTGGAGGAGTATGATGGAGTTGGGGTTCTTTGCCTTCTTAGTCCATGGTGCGCTACCATAATAGCCATCAGAGGTTCATCATGAATGAGAGATAGGCCGGCTCACAGACAACACTACTTCCCAACAAAGACCATTGATGGGCGGCCAAAATAGGCCTCAAAATGTTGCATTGGGTTGCCAATTGTGGCTACATAGGCCATTAGTCTCCAAATTGCCCTGAGCTGAGGTGTCAGGTTGGGTATGTTCTACTATGTCGAAATTGTAAAGGATCAAGCCACACACAAAATTAGTGCCCACAACCACCGGTTAAGTATGTACAAACCCCAACTAAGCATGTTGCAGTTTAGTTGAAAGGGGATACAAATGTAAATTTTATAACACTTGAGGAGGAGAGACTTCAAGAAGGGAGTTTGGCTTTGGAAGGAGAATGGCCGTACCTTGAAATTTTGAAAATTGAGACACACTCTAGTAAGAAGAAGCGTGATCCCAAAGAAGCACGTACTACTTGTTTATCTTCATGAAAGGCAAAGAGGTTGCACCCAAAAGCTATTCTTTTTGCAAAGAAGGAGAAAATTCTAGCCAAAGCCTTGCAGACAGAAATCCAAAAGGTGGTACAAAGAACTAGGGAGATGAGTTTGGAGAAGGATACAAAGACGAAGCCTCCAATTTTTTTGACGGACATTAGATCCAAAGTAAAGGATATGATCCAAGCTGAGGTAGATAAACCTAAAGAACCTTGGGTCAAGACCACAGGTACTCCGGTCACAATCATGAAGTGCCCCAAAGTCCAATTTTAATGAGGAAAGACTTTGAATCTAAAGACAAAGGCATAGAAGGTGAAGTTGGAAGGAGTACTCCAATTCGATCTTGTGGCGGATTTGGCATCACAAATGCTAATGTCACATTTAAGAAATTGTGGTAGGACAACAAGTTGTACAAGAAATACCTAAGTTTGGCCCCCAAGAAAGTAAGTGCAATGACCAAGAAAGACTTGCCTGTAATATATCATATTGAGCAAGAAGATTTGGGATCTCCAGAAGTAGATATGGAGATTGCAGGTTGCATGATAACATCAATACTCATTAATTTGGGTTTTGGTGCAAATGTCATGGCCAAGGACAGTGCAAACTGGTTGGAGTTCCATACATTTGAGCCAACTCCCAAATTTTGAAGTTTATAGACCAAACCAGGAGATAGCCTTTGGGTATGTTGTCAAATATTACCACAATCATTGGAGGAGTGCCCTTCAAATTAAATTACATTATGTTAAGACCAATAACCAAAACTTGTTAGCCACTATTGATTGGAAGACCTTGGTTTTATAGTGCCCAAGTTGTTGTGGATTGGCACTAGTAGAAGTTGAGGTTCAAGGACATCTCATCCAAAGACCAGAAGCTGGTGACTGTGATTAGGATGAATTTTCCCCACCTTGGAGAGATAACTTCGTCAGAAGACAAAGATGAATTCAAAGATTCATCGTCTTTGTCTTCCAAACACTCCAAAGATGAAGTCCAAGTCAATTACTTGGAATGCTATGAGGTGGAGGTTGAAGATGAAGATCCATATGACATTGCCTCAAGTGAAAATGATTTGGAGAAAGGGGGTTTGACGGCAGTTTGACTTGGGTTAAGCTGAGTCAATCACTTGAAGGAGTCATCAACCTTGATGATTGTCAAGACATCAGCTTGTCCGAAGGAAAAATTTTGAAGATTTCAAAGATAGTAACTTTGGAGGAGTTAGCAAGATACATTGCCCCATTCATAAAGTACCAATATGTATTTTCCTAGTAGATTGATCAAATGCCAGGTATTCTACACCAATTTGGAGAACATCAGATTGATCTTGTTGAAGGTGCAGTTTCAATTTGCCAGAGACAATATCGTCTAAACCCAAAGTACTCATTCTTGGTGAAAGATGAAATTAACAAGTACTTAGGGGCCACAATCTTGAGCAGTGAGTGGGTTTCTCCCATTGTCATTGTTCCAAAGAAGAAGACTAGGAAGATTCAAGTGTGCTAAGATTTTTCCAAGTTAAATGTAGTCACAAGGAGGGATCATCATCCCTTACCTTTTACCAATACAATTTTGGACCAGGTAGATGGTCATCCTTGCTATAGCTTTCTTGATGGATTTTTTAGGCTATAATCAAGTATCAATCCAAAAAGAAGACAAAGAAAAAACCACATTCACCCCAAAATGGGACACTTTTGCTTACAATCAAATGCCCTTTGGGTTGTGTAATGCTCCTGCTACTTTCTAGCAGATGATGAATCCAATCTTCAAAGAGTTTTTGCATAAATTTGTGGAAGTCATCATTGATGATTTTTGTGTGTTTGGGCAAAGGAAGTACATTTCAATTATCTTTGCAAAACTTTTGAAAGGTGTCAATTTGTTGGCTTTTCATAACACCCAAAGAAATGCTTCTTTGAAATAAAGGAAGGTATTCTTCTGGAGCATTGAGTCTCAAGCCAAGGTATTAAAGTTGATGTCAAGAAGGTGAAAGTCATCTCAGCTTTGGAATCCCCTCAAAACATTAAGGAGTTGAAGGTCTCCTTTGGACATGTAGGATACTATAGAGGTTTTGTATCAAACTATGTGGTGCTTGCAACACACCTAACAAAGCTTCTAAAGAAGTCCAAAGACTACTTGTTTATATACTTGTGAAGTAGTTATGTACCAAAGTTACTTATTATTGTAGTAACTCAAGTTATTAGGCTAAAAGTCAAAAAATAGAAAACAATATCAATCCACATGGGCATATTCTACTAAGCATGTGGTCTTATCTTGACCCAACCACTTAGTCAAGGATTCCTTCACATGGGCTATCCTTGGACTATAGAAGAATCCAAAACAAGAAAAAGCTTTCCAAAAATTGAAAAAGGCCTTGGTTGAAGCACTAGTTATGAGGGCCCTAAATTGAGATGCTCCTTTTCATGTGTATGTAGACACTTTATCATGTAACACCATTTGTGCATGTGTGTGGTATTGTGATATTTAGCTTGGTAATACAAATACTTTGGCTTTAAGGAAAGAGTTAAGAACTCTTGGACCCACAAGCCTTTTTGTTTTGGGTTCTTCTATAGTCCAAGGATAGCCCATGTGAAGGAATCCTTGACTAAGTGGTTGGGTCAAGATAAGACCACATGCTTAGTAGAATATGCCCATGTGGATTGATATTGTTTTCTATTTTTTGACTTTTAGCCTAATAACTTGAGTTACTACAATAATAAGTAACTTTGGTACATAACTACTTCACAAGTATATAAACAAGGGATGAAGAGGTACTCAACATCCTTTCATTTGCAACTATCTCTCTCTCATTGAGTTTTCTAGTGAGCAATGTCTTGAGTCTTGGAGTTTTAGCCTTGGAGGAGTATGGAGTTAGGGTTCCTTACCTTCTTAGTCCATGGTGCATGTGACAACCCGGCAAATATCACTTTTGTAGTAATTAGGTAAGTAAAGTTCATTCCCGTAGAGACCGTTCAGAATTGGTCAAATACAAAGTCAAATGTCACAAATGTGGTTCTTCTTAAGTTCTTCTTTGTATCTCGGGTAGAAACCACACCTAGAAGAGAGTAACAAGCACTGACTTGCAGTCTCATCATAAATTAATACTTACTATAACAAATACTATAACAAATCCCTCAAATCTTTCCAAACAATCTTGATTATGATGATTTAGATTCTCTCAAATACGGCTACTTCACTGCAAAACAACCTCACTCTAGAATTGTGTTCTACCCCTCCATTGAAGGCACAACTTCCTTGATCAAAATTACTTCACATCAACATTGTGATGCATTCACAAATATAGAATACTACCAACACTACACTTCCTCTCAGATCTGTTAAGGTATTGCTCCGATTGCACTTCACTCAGGATCAAACACATAGTATGAAGATCAAGCTATGGAATCCAACATCCAACAAACACACTGACTTGCACTTCAGAATTTTCCAAACACTCACAACTACAAACACCGAATTGACACTTTGAATTAAGCTTAAGTGATGAGCACTAAATTCAACACTTTGCTTTATCTATCTTCAGAAATTATGAATACAAACAAAATTACATTGCAAATGCCCCCCTTAAATAGTGAAGAAATTGTAGAAATAGAAGAGTTAGGAGTAGAATTGAGTAGATTAAAAAATGGGGAAATTCTCAAAGGAACATTGGGTTTGGAAGCCAAAGTCAAAATTGACATCAAATTGGATTAGTAATAGTTTTGAGATTTGAATAGGTAGATATGAAGAGGTGTATTTTCATTTTGGATCTACAAGTTGGTAGAGTTGTTGTAGAACGGTATAGTTGTTAGCAACTATCTTTCAATTTCAACTTGTGCAATCTAGCTTCTTCCAATTTACCTTCAACCTTTGTGCTCAGCATTGCCTTGATTTCATTTACCACCCCGGCTATATCATTGGTTCCCCTATGATCTTGAGCTTCACCTTCTTCCTTTCTTCCTCCAATACATTGTGATACATCTGGAGCTTGTCCTCAAATTTAGCTTTCATTGCCTCCTTCTCTTGTTGGTTTATAGCAATTTGCTCTTTTGCCACCCTCAACAATCCTTGCAATCAATCTTCTTTGCTACCACGCTCTGCTAACTCCACTGCCAGGATTGATCTTTCTCAACGGAGTTCTTCTTGAGACTCTCCAACTCTTGCTTCATTACTGCTACACTCGCCTTTGTGTGTATTAACTCTACTTGCTCATCAGCAATTCCTTCCTTCAGCACTGTGACCAATGTTGTCATCTCCTTAGCTTCCTCGCAACACTTCACCAAATCCTCCCTCATTGCTTTAGAGTGCTTACTCCAAAGAATCTCCTCCAACCAAAGTTCTTCGGCTTCCATCTCTACTCTTGTTAGCTTGCTTCTCAACAAGAAGGTTTTGCACTCCACTTCTCTACTACTGCTAACTTATCTCGCACATTGAGGTTAGCACTCACAATCTCTACTTTCTTCTACTGCAAGAACACCAATAGTATACACACAAGCTTTGATAGATACTCCACTCCGTTGCACTTCTTGTCATTGGCTTGAACTTCATCTTCCGCTGCAGGCAACACTCCTACTTATGCCTTACCCCAAAGTCACAATCTTTGTACTTTCAAGGTTTCTCCATCTGAGCTCTCCTCCTCTTCTAGGGTGACTCTACTAGGCCCCATCTTGGCTGCATGCACATTTTTCTTACCCCTAGTAGTTTGTAGATGTGCCATGACTCCTTCTTCCTCCTTCATCTCACACCCCTATACAATAGTAGAGACCTTTGGAATTGGCTTCCCTATCTTTGGGTTTGTTGAACCTCCGCCTTGCGTTCAATGCCACTACTTGATTCTTCATTTTGTAGGGTGAACTCTTCTTCCCCTCCCGATGCTTCTCCCTTTGACTCGGTTTCTCCTTCAGACTCCTCTTCTTCTTCTAGAGTAGATTCCTTCACTTTCACTACCACTGCCTTTGGGTTAAGCTTCTCTATCTTCTATAGTTGTATTATCACAAGGTGCCTTTTAGGCTTAGTTCTTTTTCTTGCCCTTGGAATGTCAATCACTACAATTCTCTCCTTCCCACTTTTCTTGTAGTACTCATCCGCTTCTCGCACCCTCTCCATATAATATTGTTCATCCGCATCCGCCTCTCTGCATAGATCTGGATAAAAGTGCGATTGCATTTGGTTTTTCTCCTCCAAAGTCAATAATTTTAGCCCAAAATAAAAATGAGCTACAAAAAGCACAAAGTAGTGTGGTGGCATATCCATTCTCCAACCCAAAATCATCTACCCCACTCACTAATGCAGACATTTTGCCCAATCTACTGCTTCTCTTGCAAACATTTTGTGAAAGAACACCGCCTCTTGCATCATAACATAGGTGGTTTGCTCTGGCTTGAACATTGCCATCATCACGCTTACAATCCCTCTCCGCTTGGGGTCTCTATAACTATCTACCTTATACCCATTCTTGGTGTGAGGTTTATTGAGTTTCTCACCTCGGCAGTCTCTTCTCAGGCATCACACTTCCGATAGAAGGTGGTACCTCCTATCTCTCCTACTTCTCTTCCTAGGATTATTCTCCAATCTGACTCAATCCATTGAGCTGGATTTCCTCTCTTCTCCTTGTGCTTTGGCCCATCCTTGCAACCACTCGTTACAATTTCTACCATGAAACCTAGAAAATTGAAGTTCTAGTTCTAGGCCAAGAACGTGATATGAAGCCTTGCTAAGACCTTGATCCACACACCACTACATCTAATCAACATTTTGCAAGTCCCCTCACCACACTCTACTTACTCACTTTTGGGGCCATTGTGTGTTTCCTCACCCTCTTCTTGTGGAAGATCATTCCCAAGATCCTAACCTACTTGTCTTCTTGGAGATTTGCAATTTGCATTTCTTTAGGTCAACTCTGAATAAAGACAAGGTAGTGTTTGGACATTGTGCTGCTTCCTCCCAAAAATCTCAATTTTATAGTCTTGCATTGATTGGTCATTCTTCAGTTGTTTCTCCGCTCTAGTCACCAATTTGAAGAATTTGTTTCTTGTCACTATCAAGAACTTCTTGATCCCAAGGTCATCACTTTCTTCCTACATACTTTCTTGATTGGCCAACCTTGAAGAAGTTTGTTATAGGTTCTTTGGATCAGGCTACTCTGCCCGATACAAAGTTCCTTCTTCATCTTTCTCTCTCATCCATTCGGAGTCCTTTGGACTTGACTCAAGGTCAACTTTGGGTTTGGCCCAAACACACACTTCTTATTTTTTTCCCGTTTAGCCCTCCTTTGGCTTTACTAGCATACTTCTTCTTCAAAACTTCCTAAAAACTATCCAAAACCAAAAAATGTGGGTGCCACAATGCGCTACCATAATAGCTATCAGAGGTTCATCCTGAGTGAGAGGCAGGCCGGCTCACAATCCATGGTGATTGGAGTTGTCTTAAGTTAGAAGGACAAGAAGAAGAAAGACTATCCAACTTACTATGGCAACCAATAGCTTTCAGTTGCAAAAAAGAACTATTCAACAATCAAAAGAGAAGCACTCAAAATGGTGTATGCCTACAAGAAGTTTTGCCACTATTTGTTGGGATATGACTTTTTCTTCTATGTGGACTATTGTTCTTTGCAACATTTGGTCAAGAAGGCAGATTTTTTGGGGCAAATTGATCTTGTTGTTACAGGAATTCACATATATCGTACAAGTTAGCAACAAGAGTTTGCATTTGAATGCAAACTTCAAGGTTGGAAACTCAAGACCAAGATATGGAAGTTGATGATAGATTTCTTGATGAAGAGTTACATCATTTAATGGAAATGCAAAGTACAATGTATATGGCAAAATATCATTATCTATATACTTGCCATTGTCCTAAGGGATTGGACCTGGAGAAAAGGGCAGTCTTCCTCAGGAAGATGGGACCTTACTAGCTAAAATACAATATTTTATTTAAGCTGGGCAACGACAAAGTACTTTGAAGATGCTTGGAGGCATACTAAGCCAAAAGGAGTAATTGAGTCCTTACACTCAAAAGCATTGAGAGGACACTAGGCCCTAAAGAATAATGTAAAAAAGATTCTTTCATTAGGGTATTGGTGGCCTATGATGTATAAGGACACTTACGCCTATATACAAAGTTGTGATGCTTGTCAACAAACAAGAAAGTTGACAGCTACTTCCTAGTGGCCTTTAAGACCCATTTTGCCATTGGCCCCATATGAGAAATGGGGAATTGATTTTGTGGGTCCAATTCAACACATGACCCAAGGAAGAGATTCATCTTGGTTTGCACTAATTATGCTACCAAGATGGTTGAAGCCAAGGCAACTTGGAGAGATGATGTAAAAATAATTGCTAAATTTTTCTTTTGAAACATCATTTCACATTAGAGATGTCCTCTAGAATTGGTCAATGATCAAGGGACCCATTTTTTGAATTCCATGGTGGAAGCATTAACCAAGTACTTCCTAGTTTAAACATTGGAAGATGACTCCTTACAATCCAAAATGAATGGACTAACAAAGAAAGCAAACGGATTGTTGTGCAAAATTTTGAATAAGGTGGTAGTCAATTTTGCCTATAATTGAGACACAAAGTTACCTATAGCTTTGTGGGCATATAGAATGATTGAAAATGTCACCACCAAAAAAATGCCTTACTTCCTAACATATGGCTTGCATCCCATACTACTAGTTGAATTTGAAGTACCGACATATTGAATTCTTTGTGAGGAATGATTGTCAAAAGAAGAAAGCCAAGATCTTTGGATCCATCAACTAATGTGGTTAGAAGAGAAAAGAGATGATGCAATGCAAACCATGAAGGAAATATAAGACCAGTGGACAGTCAAGCACGACAAGGAATCAAACCTATTGTTGTTTATGAAGGCAATTTGGTGTTGTTATATGACAATTGCCAAATATTTTTCCCAAGAAAGTTGCATCTAAGGTGGATGGAGCTAAACCATGCAATGCACATTTATGACAATGGCTCTATTCAACTTGTAGACCTAGAGGGCAATCCCATTGCCACTTGAATGAATGGGTGGAGCATTAGAAAATATTGGACCATGGACTTGGCCTTGTATAAAGAACCCAAAGTTGCTATTCACGGGGATGCTCACATTTGAGGTAGGGGGTATGTGGTACCCACATTTTTTGCTTTTGTTATATTTTGAAGAAGAAGTGTACAGTCAAAGTCAAATTGAATCCAAATGGTGCTAAAAGAAGGAGAATTGTGCCTTTGGATTGAAACCCAAGGTAAAGTGACTTTGTGTCAAGAAAGAAGGACTCATATTGGACTTGACACAAAGAAACCCAAAGTAAGGAAACTCTGCCTCTGGGTGATCAACCGAATGCAAAGATGGCATAACAAATTTCCTTCTAGTTACCAACCAAGAAAGTACAAGCAAGAAAATAGCTAAGGTGCAAATTACTAAACTTGAAAATGACAGGAGGAACTCATGCAGAAGGTGTGATTATTAGTGAAGAACAACCACGCAGCGAAGAACTATAAATTCAAGACTTTGTTGAGGGGATTTCAAAATGTCATAAAAGTATCCTAAGCCATTCATTAGTTGATCCAAAGGAGTTCATACAGCAGATTTATCCAATAATTTGATGTTTAACAATCCTGAGGGAGTTAGGATCTCAAGACCATGAGACGATAGAATTATCTTCCAACTACCACGAGTGAGAGATTGCATGATGCCAAAAAGTGCAAGAGTCCCTCACTCATAGTGAAGAATCCAATGATTTGGAGGTTAGATATGATAGCAAGGATTGAAGTTTTGAGTAGACTTTGGATCACTTTTCTAGCTTGGAATTGGAACTTGAGTTTTCCAAGGTTCATGGCAAAAGTAGCTACAAGCAATTGTGAGGAGGGACTTGAGATTGAAGTGAAAAGAGGCAATCCGGCTCAATGGACGGAGTCAGATTGGAGATTAGTTTTGGGGTGAGAGGCTGGTAAGGAAACTGGGGCTACATTCCTCAAGAAAGGAGAGTTTGCAGAGGAGATTGAAGAAATCTATAATTCCTTCACTATGCCGTGTACAAAGAATGGATATAAGGTTGATACCTATCAAGACCTAATGAGGTGAAGTATTGTTGGGCCAATGATGGTGCTCTTCAAGCCAAATTGAACCACATACATGATGAAGCAATAGGTGGTATTTTTCCATTAGATGTTTGCATGAGCATCTGTGAATTGGGCGAAGTTGTTTCATGTAATACTCACATTTTTCATTTTGGACGAGTTTTGAAGAAGAAGTGCCTTGTTGAAACCAAATTGAAAACCAAATTGAAAACCAAATGGAGAAGAAATGAGGGGAAACTTGTGTTTTGATCAAGCTTGAGGAAGTCAACTTTGTGTTAGAGGAAGAAGGACTCAGATTGGATCAGACCCAAAGAAGCTTACTTCGTGTCAAAGGAGGAAAAAACTCGGATCAGATGCCGAAGGAGGAAGAGAAGTTGCAAGTCAGGATTCTTGCGGGGGCCATATCTCAATGTCCACAAGTCCAAATCAAGCGCGCCATATTTTGTTGGAAGTGTCTCGTTTAGAGCTTTCTGTTGCCATCAAAATTGCAGAGTTTGGAGGTCTATAGAAGAAGTTACAAGTATTTGAAGTTTTGGGAGTAGATGTACATAGTAAGTTAGTGTCTTCGGACTTGAGACTTTGGACTTTGGACTTCAGACTTTGGACTTTGGACTTTGGAGTTCAAGTTTACACAACTTTGGGTTAGAAGCTTATTTGCCTCAAGACAAAGATGACTAGATCTGAGATAGTCGGACCTCGGAGTGTAGTGAAAGTGATTTCGGGAATCTTGCCATATGCATTAAAGAGAGTTAGGATAGAGAAAGAATAGATAGTTAGGATAACCATGACTTCAATTTCAGTTTTGATTGAAGATAGAACATGAATTGAAGGAGAAGTAGCAGTAGTGAATAAACCCAAAGTGCAAGATCAGACAATAAGTGTCTTTGGGTCAATTACATGAGAGATTATGGGAAAGTAAGTTACAAATTGAAGGCGTAGATAGTGTACCCATGCTTTCAATTATAGTTCTTGATGAGAATATAGTAGAATTAGCAAAGGAATCGATAAAAGTTAAGTCCGATGTTGTAGAAGTATGAATTCAGGTGTCATCAGACTTATTATTAGAGACATTAGAGAAGAGTGGGCTAGGAGATAAGGAAGTAGATAGATTACCCATGAGCTTAATTGTAGTTCCTAATGAAGAAGTAATAGAAATAGTGAAGGAGTAGGTAGTGTTAGATATACCTGAAGAAGGAGAAGTGGTAGGAAGATCATTGGGTTTGAAAGCCGATGAAGAGATTGACATCAGATTGTAGTAGAAACAGTTTTGAGATAAGAAGATGTAGATATGAAGAGGTGGTTTGTCAGTTTGGATCAGTAGGTAGGAAGAGATGTTAGGAAGTGGTACATTAGCAAGAAGAACTGCCATTTGCTTCAGTATTTAAGGGGAGCATTTGCAGTATTATGTTGTTCAATATTCAAATTCTTGAAGATAGATAAAGCGAAGTGTTGTTTTCAGTGCTCGTCGCTTGAGCTTAATTTCGATTGTCAATTTTGTGTGTGTTTGTGAGTGTGTGGAGAAATTCAAAGTGCAAGTCAGTGTGCTTGTTGGATGTTGGATTCCATAGCCTTGATCTTCATTCTGTGTGTTTGATCTTGAGTGAAGTGCAATCGGAGCAGTGCCTTGACAGATCTGAGAGGAATTGTAGTGTTGGTAGTATTCTACATTTGTGAGTGCAGCATGAAGTTGAAGTGAAGCAATTTCAGTTGAGGAAGTTGTGCCTTCAGTGGAGGGGTGGAATACAATTCTGAGGCAAAATTGTTTTGCAATGAAGTGCCATCTTTGGGAGAATCTGAATCATCACAATCAAGATTTGTTTGGACAAAATTTGCTATGTTGTGATTATCTATGTGTGTATTCGTGACAAGTTGTCAAGATTGTGAGCTTGTTACTCTCTTCTAGGTGTAGTTTCTACTTGAGAGATTAAAGACACAACCAAGAAGAACTACATGTTATTGTTTGACTTCATATTTGACCAATTCTAAATCGTATCTCTGTAGGAATGAACTTTACTTACCCAATTACCGCAAAAGTGATATTTGCCAAGTTGTCATATTTCACCAAAGAACATGATAGATGGTGTGGTGTTGGAGAGATTCAACCTATAACAACCCGGTAAATATCACTCTTGTGGTAATCAGGTAAGTAAAGTTTGTTCCCATAGAGATATAAGTCAGAAATGTCCAAATACAAAGTCAAACAGTAACATGTAGTTCTTCTTGGTTGCGTCTTTAATCTCTTAGGTAGAAACCACATGCAAAAGAGACTAACAAGCACTGATTCTCAATCTTGTCATGAAGTAACACTTCTTAATCACAACTCCTTCAACTCTTTCCAAAAAATCTTGATGATTCAGGCTCTCCCAAAAACGGCACTTCACTGCAAAACAAATTCACCTCAGAGTTGTGTTCCACCCTTCCACTGAAGGCACAACTTCCTTGATCAAAATTGTTTCACATCAACTTCACATTGCACACACAAATGCAGAAATATACTACCAACACTACAATTCCTCTTAGATATGTCAAGGCATTGCTTTGATTGCACTTCACTCAGGATCAAACACACAGAATGAAGATCAAGGCTGCAGAATCTAACATCCAACAAGCACTCTAACTTGCTCTTTGAATTTCTCCACACACTCACAAACACAATTGCAAAGCTGATACTCAGAATCAAGCTCAAGCAACGAGCACTACTTCACAGCACTTTGCTTTATCTATTCTCAAAAATAATGAGCATTGAACAACATAAGATTGCAAATGCAACTCTTAAATAGTGAAGCAATCGACAGTTATCTTCCTAATGTACTTCTTCCTTATGACTCTACAAACCTGCAGATCTGAAATGACAATGCACCTCTTCATATTTTCCTATTCAAATCTCAAATTGGTTACTAATCCAATCCGATGTCTACTTCTTCTTTGGCTTTCAAACCCGATCCCGAAGTAACTTTACTTCCTAATGCTTTGTCCTTGGGTTTCATAATTCCTACATCTTCTACCAAATCTAATTGTTCTCTTTCTTGATCTGACATTTCACTAGTAGGTAATTTATCTAACTCCTTATCTTTTGACCCACTCTTCTCTAACGTCTCCAATGGTAACTCCAAAGACATCTACACTCCTACTTCATCTACTTTGGGTTTTGATCTAACATCTTTCTGAAGTTTATCTATCTCCAACTTTACCAAATCTAATATAATCGTGATATTATCTTCCACTTCTAATATCTTCCTATCTACACGAGTTCTAAGACTAATCAACAATGCGTTCAAATTTGTGTCCTTTGCATGTCTCCTCCTCATCTCCTGCACCAACAACTTCAACTTGTGCAGCTCCGTCTCTTTGATATGCACACTAGCCTCTATACTCAGCATCGCATTCATCTTGATTACAATCTCCTTCAATGGCTCCAATCTCATCTTCCTTTTGTGCTCCCGATCTGCAAGCTAATCTTCCCGGTACATTGCCAATTCTGCTTCAAACTCAGCTTTCATAGTTTCCTTCTCCTTCTCCTTCTCCTTCTCCTTCTCCTTCTCTTCCTGATTACGAAGTAACTCTCGTAATCTCTCTTCTTCCCTATATCTCTTTGTCAACTCTTGTTGCCACAATTGCTTCCTCTCTTCTACACTCTCCATTACTCTATCAAGCTCTTGTTCCTTCTCTGCTACCCTTGCCATAGCATGGATAATTCTAGTCTTGAATCAACAAACTGTTGCTTCAAGATTTTGTACTCAGCTACTTGTCATTCCCTTGCTATGTCACTCTGCTTCACAATCTCCTCTCAATATCGTGCTTCTCTTTTCAAGTTCTCAATCACTTGACTCTGCACTACTACATCCACTCGCAGTACTTTCCTTTCCTCCTCACCTCGGATTATACCCTTCTTCAACTCCAAGTTCTCTTCTTCTAGTCTTGCTAATACCTGCAATACAGTCTTCACCTCCGAACACTTTGATTGCATCTACCTCTTTGTGTGCTCTAGCTTTGCCAACAGAGACACACAACTTCTTGCAAGTACTCCAATCCATCACTTGCGACTACTTCAACCTGTGGAGTGATCTCCTTCTTTACCTCTTCTTCTCTTGATACTCACCTTCTTCTCTACAGTCGTCGTATCGGTATAGACGCTTCACTTCCCGAACTGGCATTCTCCTCTTCCCTTGTCTTGCTTGGACCCGCTTCACACTTTGCCTTGTGCCTTGACCAAACTCCTCTTTAAATAGGAATCTTCTTCTCCTCCGGCTTGGGCACTTCATCCTCCAACTTTGCATTACTCTCTTCCTCGAGCTCCACCCAAACTTCTTCTTCTTTTGTAGGCACCGACTTCATCTACCCACCTTCATCGCTATCACTACTTGTATCTCTACTTTGTAGTGTAAGCTCGGGTTCTTCCTCATGTTCCGAGTCTTTGGACTTGCACTCGGCTTTGCCCTTTGAGTCTTCTTCTGACAATGCGATCACCACTATACCTTTCCTCAAGTTTCCTCTCTTGGTCTTCCAAGGTCTCGTCTTCTTTATGTCTTTGCCTTCTCCTTGTCAACTTTGCTTCTTTGACTTTGGAGTACTTACTTCTACCTACGCACTCTTCCCCATCCGCACATAGTACTCATCACTGCTTTGGATCTAAAGAATATATTGTTACTCCTCCGTGTCAACTTCCTTTCTCAAGTTGGGATGAAAGTGCAACACCATTCTATTGCGCTTTGCCGCATTGAGCAAATTCAATCTGAGATAGAAATGTGCTGCAAATGGCACAATGTAGTGTAGAGGTGACTTATCTTGCAAATTCCACACCATTTGCCTCATTCTCCCATGGAAGCACCTCGCCCAATTGATGGGTTCTCTTGCAAACATCTTATGGAAGAACACCGCTTGGTGTTTCATCACATAAGTTGTTCTCTCCGGCTTCAGGATTTCCATGAGAGCACTCATGATCCCTCTCTTGACCGGATCTTTGTAAATCTCTACTTTGTACCCATTCTTCATCCTCTTTGAAGAGAAGGCATCCCTCACTTCTTGGGTTTCTTCAGCTACCTCTCCCTTCCCCAAGAATGTGGCACCCTGCTCTGCGCCTGCCTCTCTTCCGAGTACTAATCTCCAATCCGACTTTGTCCAGCAAGCCGGATTTCCTCTCTTCTCCTCTTCCTCGAGGCCATCAAGACATTTACTCTTGATTATCTTGGTCATGAATCCTAGAAAACTCACGTTCTAGTTCCACGCCAAGAATGTGATCCAAAGTTGGCTCAAGACTTTGATTCTTGCGATCACATCTAACCTCTGAATTGCATGATTTCTCACTACAAATTTGGAGTTCTTCTTTCCTCCTCCCATCTTTCTTGCTTCCTCACTGTCTCTCAGGTTAACTCTCTTAAATTCTCCTCTACACACTAGTGCGTCTTGAACTCTACTTCCCTTCGCATGATCTCTTGGAGGATGACTCCTCAACGGCGAAGGAAAATTGCTCAACATTGCTTTGTCATTAGCCCAATTTTTATAGAGACATGCCTTCTTTGTCTCTCTTCAATTTGAGTTTCTACCAAGAAATCACACCTCTTGCATGCGCATGTCACTGTCAAGTGTACTTCATGCATATGACCGCCGGTTTTTGAACAGTCCCTTCTTGAATTCTCGCCCCAAAGAAAAGTTGTTACATTGTCTTCACCTCGGGTTGAGCAACCCCCAATACAAAGACTTCTTACTTTGGGTTGTATGTTGACAGGGCAAGCCCAAGTACTTTGCCTTATGACCCAAAGCCACGTTACCTTGGGTTTCATCCCAAAGACTCTTTTCTTTGCCTTCTTTGGCCATACAGGAGCAATCCAACTTCTTTATACACTTCTTCTTCTCCATTTCAAAAAAAAAACAAAAAATGTGGGTACCACACAACCACTCTTCACTATTTGGTGCCATTTGTTGCACATTTCTACTTTGGGTTGAACTTGATGAAGGAGGTGGAGCAAAGAAAGATTGTGTCTTACTTTCATCCGGATTTACAAGAAGAAGCACATGAGGAAGAGCAGTAATACATTTGACATATCCAAAGTAGTGATGAGCACTATGTAAGAATGGGCCAACATATGAAAGTAGAAGTAAATATTTCAAAGATGAAGAAGAGAAGTCGTCTTGTGGGAGATGGTATCACCGGTTCAGCCTTGAAAGATGAAAAAGGTGAACTTGATGCATGACATTGTGGTAATTGATGAGTCATTGGGAGCAAAAGAATCAAAAGGCAAAGCCAAGTATAAGTCAAAAAACTTAGGAGGAGAAGAAGAACTAGAGCTTATGCTACAAAGTGAAGAATAGAGTAGTGGAAGTGAGGATGAACTAGACGTTCAACAACGGGGAGAGAACAATGTTGAAGACAAAGATAGAGAGTTCTATGCCGCAATTCAGCTTTGAAGTTGTTTCCTTGCTTCATAAACTCCTTTCTTCATACCAAGCATGAATAAGAAGCTCTAGATTGCATTGATTATTTCTTGCTCTATCTTCAAACCTCACAAAGGTTTTATCTATAGCACCTAAAGCTAAGTGAGCAATAATCTTGTCTATTGTTACTTGCTATGATAAAATTTGTCAAGAAATTAATGAGAACAACATGCATACATCATGTATATAACTAGCAAAAATCACATATTACATGGAAGTACATGGTTCACCTTCATGGTGAGGCTACATCCATGCAAATGCTTCAAGAATCTTTATTAAGACCCCAAGCTCATTGGCATATTTGTGCATACAAGGCAAGAGCTCCCACACTCTCTCAATTCACTCCAACCATCAAATGCAACCAAATCCGCTTATAGTGTAACCATAAGGCATAAGAGTAAATCCTAACAATATGGTGGTCCTTCTATGTAGAAAATTCTTATATTTAAACTATAGGAAGAATCAAGGGTTTCTTAGTGAACATATACTCTCTAACATCCTACTCTCTAACTCTCTAATATTGATGCAAGCATTCTCAAGAAATTAGAAGTCCTCTACTAAGGAAAAGGGTTCTTGAGCTTAGCTCTGAAATTCTTTAATTGATGACTTTGTTCTCTTTTGAAGAGTTTGATATATTTCATCTTATTTATTGATAAGATATATGCATCATTTGATATGGTGATTCTCAACCATAATAGCCAAGACAATATTGCAAACAAGTCTACAACAATGGTTGCAACCAAGAATATTAAAGGGGATTTCAATTTGAGAACTTATGAGAGGCTTAAGGTGGTGGAGCATGTGCTATAAACATGGAGGCTAGTATGGGAAAGTAAGAAGGGTACCAAACTGCAGTCCATAGAGAAATTTAATATACTATAGAAGGTTATAACATGCCATCTTATAAATTGGAGTTTGGGTGGCAACTTGGGGTTACAAGAGGTTTTAAGTGTTAGTTCTCACTAATCTTCATTAATAGTTCAAATGGACATTTCTTTAGGTATCAAAGTAAGGAGATTTAGGGTGCCAAGTGTTGCAAAGGGGTTAGAAAGGGATAATAAGGTCTGCATGAGAATCAAATTTCAAATTGAGAAGGAATGAGAGAGATTCAATTGTTTAGCAAAAGCAAGAAGTGGGGCAATTTATCAAGTCCACATCATGCAAAGAGAAATTCCAATCCCAAAATTGCATGGCAAAAATTGATTTTTTTGTAGTGCAAAGTGCAAAGTTTGTAAGTGTAGATTGAGCACCAACTTTGTCCTAAAAAGTTGAACTATATATCTACTTGGAGAAATTCATGGAGCATGGACTTTTAGAACACACTTGGAAATTGCATAAATTAAAATCTTGAAACCATGGAATTCAAGCCTATTGGGATGGTAGATTGTAATATGAGGCTCCTCTACTAAAACATAAAGAAACTTTTCATTGTCATTGTGCATATTCCAATTTAATTTTGAACTCTAGATTTACACAAAGTTCTTCTATCTCCATAGCAAGTGTAGGATTTCAAGAATTATTGAAGATGATTTGCTCAACCCCTTCTAATACTCTTGTGAATAAATCAAAAGCTATAAGCAATTACCTCCATGATACAAATTAAGGATGATTGCTTTAGAATGGCTTCACCATTACAATCAGATTTTGGATTATGTAGAGAATCTTGAGCATTTCAAACAAATCCATGGTGGTTGCCACAAGAAACCCATCCAAAAAGTACAACTTTCAACTACATGGCAACTTTCCTTGTGAGATTTAGTAATGGATTCCTTGCATCTATGATGGGAAAGAGATTGAAGAAGAAATGAGCTCCATGAAGTCCTACAAAGAAGCTTAAAAATAGAAGGAGACGGTGACATGTGAGGGTCTGACCAACAAAGAGTTAAAGCAAGGATGGACCACTATAGAAGACAAACTTAACCATATTTATCCACATTACTCTAGAATGGATTCTTTTTTTGGGAGGAGAGTAAATATCTCTCTCCTTGCACATGTAATTTTTGGAGTAAGAATTGAGGCAATTCACTTTGAATCATCCAAAGACTTGCACAAAGTTACATCCAATGAGAAGGATGCCTAAATAAGCAACGAGATCACCAAGGAAGATGAAGATATGTCAGGAAAAGACACTCCTTTGGTAAAGACTTCACAAGCTTGTCCTATGGGAGAGTCAATTCCAATGAGTATTCCAAGTATGCCAAAGTGCCTTTCTTTGGAAAGGCACTTTGAGTTTAATCCACATGAGTATGGAGAGTTTGAGTTTAATACACAAGAGTTCAAAGGAAGCAAACCACTTAATACTCCAATAGATGATGTACAATTTCCAAATGCATGAAAGGATAAAAGAGAAAAGATACCAAGAGGATAATACATGGTGAGTTCCAAAAAGGATATGCTTGCACAAACTAGAAGAAAATAGAGGAGATAAAGAGGTAGGAATAGCGGAAAGTGATTAAAAGTGAAGGTGAAACATGCAAGAGAAGGAACTTAGAGAAAGCAAATGCAAAAGCTTGCCCAAGTTTAGATGCTTTTGCAAAAGATATGGCCAATCATACAAAGTTGAAGTATGAATCATTAGAGGCCAAGGAGAGGTGTAAATTGGTTGAAATTGATTCTATGAAATCAACAACAATTGAAAACCTATGTGCAAAGGTTGAGAAATTTAAGTTCAAAGAGCATATTGCTAAACCAAGGCAGCAATTCCAAATGACACTCAAACTAGCAAACGTAGGAAACTGCAAACAAAATTAAGAGTTTTGTGAGCATCTTTAGTCATGAAGATGTAGGAAGTAGATGTTACAAATCTGATAGTAATCACCCTATCCCTAATTGTAGTGCCAAATTGAAGTTGAGTAGACATGAGGATGATAAAAAATAAATAGATGTGCTATTTTTCTTTGCTTGTTGTTTGCTTTGGTGTGTTCACTATTAAGTGCGCCTATTTGTGGTGTGCTTGGCATTGAGTGAGTGAGGTTTGCTTGAAATGGGTCTGCCAGTTTTTGGATTAGGTCTGTCTATTTGTGGTGTGCTTTGCATTAAGTGGGTTTGCTCAGAACTATTTGGGTCTGCCCATTTTGGGGTTGAGTCTAGTCATTTTTTTGTTTAGGATTTAGTGTTTAAGAAGAAGAGATTATCCATTTTTGGCTTGGCAAGATTGCATGGTGGAAATGAGGAATTCTAAATGATTAAACATAATCAAAATCAGTTGATCTACTACAACATGAGTCTCCTTTCTATTTTATTTGATTGCAATCATGCCAATTCAAAATTCCATCATAATTCACAACATTGTGAACACAAATACATAGAAATTAACACTTAGTGCACAAATCATGTGAACTAGATGTTGTGGTATTGCCCAAGCACTCAATATCAATCTAGTCATTTAGCAAAGTTCATGAAGAGCACAACATAAAAAATAGAGGGTAGAAAAGAGTTGACAAAGTCATTATATACAAAGCAAATATGCAAAAGATGGAGGAGAAAAATAGGAGAATAGAAAATTGGAGAGAAAGATCACATTATGACTCTTGAATGAGAGAAAATCCAAATGCTTAGCATTAGCTTGGGCTTTGGTATTTACAAAGAACATACAAGGCTCTTGAGAAGCTTCTCATTAGCTTCTTAAAAGCTATCTTCTTAGAGTGCAAGCTAAGTTAATCGGGAAGCTTCTTGAGAAGCTTTCTTGAAGAAGCCATCTACTTAGCATGCAAGCTAAGCTAGTTGGGAAACTTCCTAAGAAGTTTCCTTCTAGAAGCCACCTACTTAGTGTGCAAACTAAGCTAATCATGAAACTTCCCAAGAAGCTTCCTTTTAGAAGTTGCCACTTGCCATACACATTACCCAATACTTGAAAGGTACCAAGAAGCTTCCTAGATGTGTCTAGAATATTCTTATAATTATTGGCTAATTTGGCCTATTTGCTACTTTTTAGTCTAGACTGTGTAAACTCAATATTATCACATATTCTTCCACTACTAGTTGATGACATTCTCATCAACATGGAAGCTTCAAACTCTTACATGACCGTTTGTGCATTGTGGAGGTGAGAAAGAGGGTCCCATGTGGCATTGTGAAAGGGATACCCAATCCAAAGGACTTTGTACTCAATATGTTGTTGGCAGCCATGTTGAAAGTGGTGATGTGCAAAGATATGATCAACTTCATACTCCTCATGATCATTGATTGGAATAGGAGAAGGATAGAGTTGGACACAAGTGGAAAAGGAAGATAGATTAGAAACAAAGTGTTTCAACTTGGAAACATGAAAAAAAAGATGGATTTGCATATGATAAGGCAAAGCAAGTTGATAAGCAACAAGAGAAATGATTTGGGTGACATCAAATAGACCTATCCAATTAGGAGCAAGTTTACAAACTTGGGTACCAAGTGGGAGGGTGGGTTACTAGAAGAAAGTATGACCTTATCACCAAGTTGAAAGGTGAGATCATGATAATGTTGATCTATGTATTACTTTTGAGGATTTTGAGCAACAAAGAGATGATATTTGGCTTGTTGTAAGGAGTGCAATATTATGGTCAAGAAGATGAAAGTGTGAGGAACATGAGATGGATGAGGACCAAGAAAGGAATCAAGAAAAAGTGAATCTTAGCCAAAATTAAGGAAAAAGGGAGAGAATCTAGTGCTTGCCTACTTGGATTTATTGTAGGTAAACTTAGCTACCATAAGGTATTCATCCCAGTTGGTATGGTGAATGTTGACAAAGGCATAAAGCATATCCTCCAATGTGCAGTTTTCCCTTGTTTTACCTATCAATTTGAGGATGATAAGACAATGATAGACCAAAATTAAGGAAGAAGGGAGAGAATCTAGTGCTTGCATGCTTGGAGTTATTGTAGGCAAACTCAGCTACCATAATGCATTCATCCCAATTGGTATGATGAATGTTGATAAAGGCACAAAGCATATCTTCCAAGGTGCAATTTGCATGTTCAGTTTGCCTATCAATTTGAGGATGAAAGGTTATGGATAAAGCAAGCTTGGTGCCAAGTGGCTTCAAGAGTGCTTTCCAAATTTTACTAGTGAATTGAGGACCACGGTTAGAGATGAGTACACAAGGCATCTTATGATGCTTGAAGAGATTGTCAAAGTAGATTTTGGCTAATGTTGGAGCATCCACTATATCAAAGATTGGTGCTAAATGGAATTGCTACTAAGCTTATCAACAAACACCAGTATCAATGAGATTTAAGCTCATGTGTTCCCATCAAAGTAGATGGGATGAGAAGTGGTTGAAAGAGTCCACTAAGTTTTTGGTTATAGGCATTATTGCATTAGTAGCTCTCATAAGATCAAATAAACCCTTGAACCTCTTGTGCCATGTCGAGCCATCACCATTGGCATTATATGGTACCTAAGGTTTTATCCACATCCATGTGACCAGAGATTGGTAAGTCATAGCCTTCTTGAAGGCGTACAAGTTGTAGATCTCCCTCGGTTGGAAATAGATCTGGTTCTCACAAAATAAAAAGCCTTCCTTGAAGGAGAAGGTTTTGTATTCCTTATTGTGTGCTACAAGAAAATCTTATATCATCTAAAAGAAGGGTTCTTGTTGTTAAGTGATCCTAAACTCAATTTACTTTTGAGTCACTTGAGATGAGAGATTCAAGGAGAGTCTTCAAATCAGGTTATCATGATAGGGCAGCAGGGATGACATGGAACCTATCAAGTTTGTACTCAGATTTGATGTCAAACAACTACAAATGTTTCTCCCATTGATGATGTTGACTCTTCATGTGCTCCAAATGTAATGTTTACAATAAAGGTTTGTGATTGGTTTGCATGATCACTTGTTTCCCCCAAGAAATAATGCCTCCAAGGTATGGAAACATTATTTCAAGCAGAGTAATTTCTTTCTATGATGTTTAGTTGGTGAGACACAAAGGCAATGGAATGTAACCCACATGGAAATTCTTATTGTAACATAGCTCCAATGGCAAAATTTGAAGCATCAAAATCAACCACACAAGGTAGTTGAGGATCACATGGTTGAAGAATGGGCCTTAAAGACACTATATGCTTCAACTTCTTGAATGCTTCTTTGTGCTTGGTGGTCCATTGAAAGCTTGAGATCTTCTCCAAGAGATCAGTCAATGGTGCGGCCACATGAGCATAATAGTGGATGGATCATTGGTAAAAACTTGCCAATCAATTAAATGACTATACTTTTGTGGTATCTTTTGGAGTATGCCAATCAATAATGGCCTTGATTTTCTCTTCTTCCATCTTGATCTCTTCCAATGAGACCTTATGACACAAGAAGGTAACTCCTTTTGCCAAAAGGTACACTTTGACTTCTTGCAATAAAACTTCATTGACATAGTCATCTTAGGACTCCTTGCACATGATTCATATGTTCTACCTCCATCTTGCTTTAGAATATCATCCAAGAACACCACCACATACAAATCAAATAGCCCATCCAACACTCAATATATTTGATCCATGAAAATGACTTGAGCATTAGTGAGCCTGAAAGTTTCCATTCAAAATGTCCATACCTTGTGTGAAAGGTAGTCTTTTGTACATCCTTTCTATCAATGGAAATTTTCTAATACTCACTTCAAAGATCTAACTTGGAGAATTAGCATGCTCCACTAGCAAGAATCTAGCAAGTTTTCAATTCAAGGCAAAGGATATGTATTTTTCACTATTTATTTGTTGAGGCTATGGTAATCAATACAACAGTTAAATCCTCCATCCTTCTTTAGGATAAATAGTATCGGTGCTACCCAAGGAGATGTAATATGTTGTATGTAATCCTTCTCCAACAACTCCATCTATATAATTTGAAGCTACCCAAGGAGATGTAATATGTTGTATGTAATCCTTCTCCAACAACTCCATCTATATAATTTGAAGCTCTTCCAACTCCTTTGGTGAGAGCCAATAGATTGGTCTACTCATTGGAGTACTTCTTGACAATTATTTGATCTTGAAGGGCATACAAAATCAAAGGGTAACCCCTTAAGCAGATCATTCAAAAATAAATTTGCAAATTCCTGAACTATTTGATCAACCAAGAGAGGCTACAAAGGCCTAGAAGGGTCAACTTCCTAGCGTGAGGCTACCTAGTTTAGATGAGTTTTTGGTCACCATTTGGAAAAATTTCTTACCCTTCTAGATTGGGTGCAATAAGGTTTGAACCCTAGATCTCTACTTCCTAGACTAGTGCCCTAGCTAATTGGTCCACCTTCACTTGTTGTCTAGGTGATTGTTCCATTGATACTTAATACATATGTAGCTTTTGCTAGGAGATGCAATTTGATCCCATTCTTGGTGATCTTGGTAGCTTAGGAAGTATGTAGACACTCATATTATGTCAAATGCCAAATGGTGATAAAGTCAATCTGGTGTTGATTTATGAGATGGAGGGTTTCATTTAGACTTCTTATGATTGGATCCTCTCCATTCTTTGCTTCTTGTTTGTGCACCATGTTTGTATGAGGTGTTATGAATTTAGAACACTGATGCTCTAGTGTGCTCTCACTAGTGAAGTTGGAATGATGACCAATAAGACTACTTATGTTTTTCTCTAATGAGATAAGAAATGATGATCTATAGATCGTGAGAGTGCATGTTGTGATGGCAAGTTATAAGTTGCTCTTCCCTAGTGTAGTTGTTGTAGTTAGAGCTACATTAGTGAGTAGTGTTTGGTTAGTGATGATCCTTGGTGGGGTACTTGTGGTCATTACGGTTGCAATTTGAGCTACATTATCACAATGGAGTTCTTTGGGGATTCAAAAGGAGATATCACTACATTATGCAATAGGTTTAGCCAACGTAGCACTTGATATTAGCTTGTATCTCAAGTCTTAGTGAAAGAGGTGATTGACCATGAGTTAAGGTTTGATACATGACCTTATTTAGTTAAGAGTGCACTTAGTGTGTCCGCACCATTTTTATGAGGTATGGACAAGATTTATGGGGCCTCTAAAAGCCCCTCTAAAAGTGCTACTTTGCTACAATAGATACCATTAAGTTGGATAACTTCATCTAGGAGTTTGATAGTTGGTGTGATTTTTAGTAGATACGGAATCCAACTTTGTTCACACTCTTCATGGCATGGAAAGGGTTACTTATCACTTTGAGGATCCATTGATGGATGACTATCATAGAGTTCAAGAGAGCTCACTTGAAGGAGATCAAGCTATGGAAATAGTGTTGGTCTCCAAACTACATCTCCATCACTTCAAGCTTGGTTGCTAGGAATAGATTGGTAGTACATACAAGTTCTAGCTCTAGTAACATTGAGGGATCTGGTGGAGGTGCACTACTTAGAGATGGTGCTACTACAAGTGGGGGTAACACTACAAGATATGGTGCAATATTAAGGTTTAACTCCATTGTGGAGTTCTTCTAATGCTTGAAGTAGAACTACCAAGGAGTGTAGACTAGCAAGTTGAGGAGCTTGCAAGAGTTTCCAACAAAAGGCTAGAGAGACCCTACATGAGGCATACACTTGCATGAGATGGTTGAGCAATTTCACTCAAGAAGTAACTAAGGCCTAAGCAGTCTAGTTTTGGTATGGGATCTTGACAAGGAGTTGTGATGTAGAGTACATGATGTTATATTATTATAGACTATTTCACCTATTTTGGCAGTGGTCTTTAGTTTGGTTGAGCAAATTGGACTCAACATGGTAGAAGAGAGAGTGGTAACATCTAAATTTGGTAAGGAGACCTCATCCACAACCATTACTTCTTCTAGAGTGTAGCAAAGTGCACCACACCATGTTGGCTTCCAAGGATAGAGTGGGCAGTCTAAATCCTATGGAGTAAATAGAAGGCCTAGTGTAACTACATCCTTACCTTTTGTTTTAAGGTCAATAGCAACCAATGATTAGTGGTGTTGCTTGTTGGACTTGTGGTGGACCTCACCACAAGAGAGAGTGCACTCAAGGCAATGGACATGGTACTTTTGGTGCATCACATCTAGCACAAAGATAGTGTGACCATTGCTACAAATTTGGTCACATTAGTGATTGATACTTTGACCTTCATCCAAAGTTATGGAGTGGTAAGGATACTATGGCAAGTGGTAGAGGAGCTCCATGTCATAGAGGACAAGGTGGTAGAGGTGGTGGTAGGGGATCCATACCTAGTAGGGGTGAGTACCTACTCTTGCTTTTGATACAACCATGACTACTTAGATTGAGCAATTGGAGCAAAGATTGGCTAGCATGGCCATAGTTCAAAAGAGGTCTCTCTTACATTTGTAATAGAGACATCGTGGACTTTATGTGCAAAGTAGCACAAGTAGATGCATCTACCTCAGTGACTAGGAGTGCAATACATGCTCTAGAGCTTAGAAAAGCATCAATGAAGTTGGACCTACAAAGAGGAGAGGTTGGTAGACAAGTCAGACTCCCCTATTCTTTCACTCTCTTTAGCGCACTATAGACAACATCCATGGCTCCTAGACGTCCTAGTGTAGGTATGGTTGGTAGTGAGGGAGTGCATAATAGACTAGATGATAGTCAACCACCTACTACTACACAAATTGAGTCTAACATAATGTTAGAGATGGCTTAGTTGATTATGCATTTCTCTTGTTCTCAACCAATGACAGGTTTACTTTGGGAGTTGACCCAACTCCAATGTTATGTTGGCTACCACACTTTGTGAGAGTAAGATGATGTGATGTTTACTTTTAGAGCAAAGGAGGTTGATAGTGGAGCTAACTTGGTTGAGGAGCATGGGATCCACTCAATGACTAATGATTTATGTTAAGCAATAATAGCAACTAGGTTGGGGGAGTTACCAACTAGACCTGTGAGTTTGGTTCACACTTGGAGTTGTCCTATTGGATAACCAAAGGGGGTTTTCTATTTGGTGGGACCTTTAGGGAAGGGCTATACACACAAAGGGTCTAATTAGACTCTAGTGTGTAGCTCTTTATGTTGGAGAAGGCTATAATTTTTGGTCTTGAGCGACAAAAGACAGATATAGAGAGGTGCCTATTTCATATCCAAACATCTCTAGGGGGTGGTTCTACACAATACATTACATCTGGAGAGTTCATTGTCCAGATTTAGCTTGGTCATCTAACTGATAGCTCTATGGTGAGAGCTTAGGCCATTGTGACAATAATATAGAGTCATATGATGTGCTAGTTGGTGGAATAGTGTTATACCCCATGGGTTTCAGTATGGTCTATTGGAAGGAGGTAGCATCTTATAGACCAAGTTGGCAGTTATGTGAGGGATGGGTATATTGCCTACTAGTATGCTTTAGTAGTGGTAGTCTTGGCTTACTATAGTCAAGGACCATGGCATCAATTTCAACTTTCAACTTTTAGTGGCTCTTACTTGGCCTGGTGACTTATTGGAGGGGAACGCCCATGTAGAAGATACTCCAATACCAAAAGAGATCACTTGGATTTGGAATAAAAGTACATTGTATCCACCTTAGATGTTCTATTGTGGAGTTCTAAGGAGGTATTGTAGCAGCATGCATATCAATTGATGCAATAGGCTTGGAAGTGGAGCTCTTGTACTACTAGGAGACCAATGTGAGGATGAGTCTTTGGATTCTATTACCTTGTTATCTTTGGATACTAACATTCATTGCTTGGTAGTATCCAATAGAGGGAGTATATCTATTGGAGTAGTTTGGTGGAATTAGCATTGGACTAGTTGTGGTATAATATGTAGGTGTATGAGTATAAAGGTATTTGTATATAGAGAGAGATAAGATTACTAGGCCAGCCTCTCTACATCATATGGCACACTTGGCCTATTGGTATCTTGAGTTATTATTGATGTTAGTAGGCAAGAGTTACCAAAAGATCCTTCCAACAAACATTTCCTTGTTGGAGGAGTAGGATTTAGAGGGATATGGTCCCATTCATTTGGTCATTTTTAGAAAGCCATGTTAGGAACATACTTTTGTTGGCCAAGGTCAAGGTCTCTAAGATCTCCATTCTCATGTATTTTGAAAGATATTATGTATATTATGACATCTCTAAGTTCATCATTCTATTTCTCTAGCCTACATTTTGGAGAATGTTCCTTTGATAGGTGATTCTTGTACTCAAGTGATAGAAAGTGCACATCAGGTCCATTCTTGGATGGTACTTTCCATGTTGTTGGATGCAACTAGAGTGGGATCACGGGCTCATCATCTTCATATTTGGTGGACAAACCTCTTACCTAGAGAGGTTCTCTAGCATGCTTATGATGAGATTTAGTGACTAGACTATCTAATTGTTCATGATATTTTGGATGTTGGGCGCCAAATGTCTCAAATGGTGGTAGTGGTTGATAGGTCACCTATGGTAGTGGTGAAATTTTTGGATAGCCTAGAGCCACTTTATCCATACTTATGATTTCTCATGCTCCCATTCTTTTCAAGATGGAGGTCTTTGACTTGTTTGGGACTCACAATTCTAGTAGTTGGTGGAGCCCAACACCAATGAGAGGAGTGGACTATGGTTTTCATATCAATATTATTGCTATTATAGTGGTGTTAGAGGCATCTAGATGATAGGTGTTAGGTCAAGCTATGGACCTGAATTGTTTGACTTGGATTGTGAGCCTTGGCTTGGCAAAGTAGTATAAGATGCGCTTGATAGGCATCACCATTAAGACACTTATAAGCTTTATGCCTATTGAGAAATTCATCACCACTAGTGCACTTGTAAACTCTATGCCTATAGAGACAATTCAAACACATGCTAGGGACAATGAGTTGAGTGGGCATGATATTCTTGGGACATAACCATTGGCTAATAGTGAGTCTACTTGGGATGCTACAACTAGAGGACATATGGAGCTCACAATGAGAGTAGAGAGAGTTTTTCACATTGAGGTTAAGAACTCTAGTGGTTGGGAGCATGACACCATTGCTCCCAAGGGCCCAATGTAGCAACCAATTAGTGCATCTTCCACTCCTACATCAATTATAAAGGATACTTGGGAGTCAAGTATTAGACCCAAGCTTACAAGAGGAGAAGATGAAGAGTTTGGAGGTTCTTAAGGAGCTACACAAGTTGTTTTGTCTTTAGTATGAAGGATTTGGTTGCTCTAAAAGGACATGGTATTGAAATTGAGTTTACTATTGATACACCAATTTTTTGATGTCCCTATAAATATAGTGATGTCGAGAGAGCATTGATTCAAAGCCAGAGTAGAGACCTTTTGGAGACTAGTTTGGTGGAGATTTCACCTGGAGAGTATGCTTCAGCTAAAGTGATGCCAACCAAGAAGGATATGCATAGCAACTACACAAATAGAAAAATGTATGGAGATTACCACCAATAGACTAGGGTTGGTTGGTATGCCATGCCTACATTGGAGATCATCTTTGATGCAATTGGGCATGCAAATGTCTTCAATACTTTGGATCTTTGAGTAGGACATCATTAGTTTCCAATCAAAGAGGAGAACAAGTCCAAGATGTTATTTTGGGTTATTGATCCTCATGGTAAGGATGTGTTATATCAATGGAGGTTCTTACCATTTGGGTTAAAGAGCATTCATACCAAGTTCTAGAGGGTCATGGACAAGATCTTAGTAGGATTAGATTTTACTTGGTATTATATTGATGACATTTTGGTCTATAGCACTATTGTGGAGGAGCATGAAAACCATTTGTTGGTGGTGTTTGAGAGACTAAGATCTCATGGACTCAAATTACATCTTGGGAAGTGTAGATTCTTCTACAAGCAAGTTGAGTATTTAGATCACACTATCTACCCTAGCGGACTTGGTGTTCAATAGACCAAGGTGGAGGCCATTGCACATAATCCTTGGCCTATAGATGTGAGTAGAGTGCAAGCATTCCTTGGGTTAGCAAAATTCTATTGTCATTATGTTAGAGGATTTAGTGCCATTGCCAAGGCCTTGATGAAGTTGACCTATGAGCTAACTTGTCTCTCACTTGGGATGAACCTCTAATGGCTATTATGGTAGCGCACCATGGACTAAGAAGGCAAAGAATCCCAACTCCATCATCCTCCTCCAAGGATAACACTCCAAGACTCAAGATATTGCTTACAAGAGAACTTAATGAGAGAGATAGTTTCAAATGAAAGGACGATGAGTACTTCCTCATCCCTTGTTTATATGCTTATGAAATAGATATGCACTAAAGTTACTATTTACTATAGTAATTAAAGTTACTAAGCTAAAAGTCAAGTAAAGTCAAAAGTATAAAGGAATATCCATCCACATGAGCATATTCCACTAAGCATGTGATCTTATCTGACCCAACAACTAAGTCAAGGATTCCTTCACATGGGCTATCCTTGGACTATAGAAGAATCCAAAACAAAAAGGCGTGCGGGCCCAAGAGTTCTCAATTCTTTCCTCAAAACCAAACACTTAGGAATAATACTAAGTCAACACATTAGAATCCAATATATTGGTGCTCATCTTTTTCATTTCCTCTAAAGTAAGGTCCCCTTTATCTTAATTATGACTAACTTTAGCTAATCATGACTAATGTAGAACCATCTTTTATCTATATAAATAATATCTCTCAAGTACTTATTATACTAAGCTAAATATCATAAATGGGTGTTATATACCAAGCTTACACAAGAATGGTGTTGGAGAGATGAGTATGAGAGAGCTTTTATAGAGCTCAAGAACATATTGACATCTGCCCATATTCTTAGGAGACTTATCAAAGAATGACGATTCCAAGTTCACACTAATTGGAGTACATTGGAGCTTGGAGAAGTGCTTACCCAACATGATAATGAGGGGAAGGAGTTTATGGTGACAATAATCCAATAGAGGCAAAGTATGGTTCATATGAGAGAGTATGGTTGGCAAAAATATGGGAATTTGCACATTTTTATGTTATCTATTTGGTAACTCCTTCACTCTCATCATTGATCATCAACCATTAAAGTGGTTGATGTAGCCCAACAAGCTTTTAAGGAAGCTTTCATGATGGGCTCTAAGAGAGATTGGGTTCTTAAGCAAGCCAAGTGGTTTAGATTGGAGAGCAGACACTTTCTTCATATATGGGAGGATGGTAGAGTGTAAAGTAGTACCATTTCCATCTTAGAGACCATAGTTGGTCCGTCATGCTTGTGAGGAGCTAAGGCATTTTTGAGTAAAGCATACATATAGCTTGCTCCAAAGTCATTATTGGTGGCACGGTATGTAGATTTATGTACAATTTTTTGTGCCAAATGTGTGGTTTGTGATTGCGTTAGAGCATCATTTAATGCTCATACAACCATAGTTACACCCATTACCTATCATAAGATTGGGTAACCATTGGAGTTTGGACTTTGCTAAACCTTTACCATTGATTGTGAGACATCATTGATATGTTTTAGTTATGATAGAGCACTTCTCTAAGTGAATTAAGTTGGTGGCACTTCTTGGCAAGTCTAGTGAGGGGATGGCTCACTCATTTTGGATTGGGTTCTTAGTCATTTTGGTACACTAGCTGAGGTTTTGATTGATCAAGGTATAGGGTTCTCGGAAGAGTTTTAGGTCTTGCATGACAAGGCCTTGATTGATCATCATACTACCTCCCAAGATCACCCTAAGGTAAATAGCTTAGCAAAGAGAGTGGTTTAGACAATGAAGAGTGGATTGCGTACGTATAGTTTACAAAGAGGCCACTTGGGAGATTGAGATCTCTAATTACCTTGGTGGACCATGGGCTATCAATTTAGGTGACAAGTATCCTTAGCATCCTTCTCTCCTTACTTTCTACTCCATGGACAAGATCTAGATGTACCTATAGCCATTTGTCAAGATATTACTATAGTTTTGGACTTGGATGATCCAAAATTATGGGTGAGTGCATGTTTTCAACGGGCAAAGATTTTTCAAAGAGTGATTTTGATGACCTTTGAGAACTTGCTCAACATAAGAATACCTTATGCTATGCTACTATTTGAGGAGGAGGTTATAGACCCTTGATCCATTGATTTCATCCAAGTGACTACATATATCTATAATAGACTACACCAACAATATTTGATGTTGCTATATGCCACACTATCTTGAGAGTGCATGAGGTTTTGCCTTTTGGAGTCCTCATGTTGGAAAGACATGATGGTGTTGTTTGGAAGGATCATATGCATGATTGTGTGCAATGCCACCTCCAAAAAATTGATGGTATTATGGATCCAAGGTTAGCACTTGTAGTGCATGCTTGCAATGTATGTTATGCGGCTCTTCTAGTGGAGCTACTACTATGTTGGTGTGTGATAGCAATTTGAGATGATGGCACATGGTATGTTTGACTCCTCCCTTCATTGTGGTTCTTCAAGAATAGTGGTTATGTCCTAGATGTACTTGACTTATAACTAGTTCATCCTTTATGTGATATAGATTGTAGACAAGCAACTAACAATAAGGCTCAATAGCACTCGACCTCCTGATCTTTGCCCACCATAGGGTATACCACATACTTAGAGTAGATGGCTATCTAGAGTTAGAGGGGCCTAAATTTAGAGTGCATGTATGACTTATGTGTGAGTTATGCTTATATAGTGTATGATATTGACAAAGATGTATATTGTGTAGTAATGTATATATGTATGATAGCTATCATGAAATTTGTAGCACCAAAGCTAGATTGCTTGGATATTAGAGTGGTAGTGTTAGTAGTCATCAGTATTAGTAGTTACTCATGGACTACTTGTTGATAGCCAATTTTATATTATTGATCATATAGTGGGACCAACCATCACTTGCCTTATTTGCACCATCATATGTGCGATCAATGGCACCATTAGGGTTGGAGAACTAGGTTGAGTAGAGGGGTATACCTTCAAAGTGCAACTCTAGAGAGCTCACTTCTTTGATGTTGAGCCTTTGAGTTCCTAGCTACTATGGATAAAGGCCGGCAAGCATCATTTGGAGTCTCTTAGCTAGAGTAGGTGTGGCTTGACTGTAATCAGTGCATGATTGTTGGTAGTGAACAATTGAGTACAAATCTCTTTGAGTGTGATTTGAGTAGAGGAAAAAACTGATTATTGTGGCACTTTAGAGTTCATGTATGATTTATGTGTGAATTGTGCTCCTATAGTGTATGATGTTGACAATAATGTATGTTATGTAGTGATATATATATGCATGATAACTTAGATCTAAGTAAATGTTGTAACTCCAACCATGTGCTATTTGTCCAAATGATCACCTCAAAGTGTTCTAATGTAATACCATTAGCTAGATATATTATTTAGAGGTGGAAATTGGCTTAGTAATATTGGGAAGGATGTTATATATTGGTCTAAGTAGATCAGATAGAGTTGTCACCAAAAAAGTACTTCCATTAGTAGGGCAAAGGCCAAAAACATCCTAAAAAATTTAGAGCCAGTTTTGGAGGCCTTAATGAATGAATTAGGCCTCAAAAATTCTCACCTATTAGCCCCACTTGGAAAAAAGCATTGGTTTTCTGTCCTCCTATTTGTCTAGCCAAAAGCTTCCAATGGCACCTCACCTATGTTGTTTTGAGCTTCTTAAAGAAGATTCCCCAAAGATTTTATCTGGTCAAACTTGTTTAACCAACCAAATAAGACAAGAATTGACATGTCACCCATCCATGTAACTAATCTAAGGGTGGAGCTTGTTGACACATCCACAATCCATGTGTATGATCTAAGGATGAGGTTCTCTTTGAGGGGATCCTCTTTGCTTTATAATAAAGACAAGATGCTCCTTTGGAGCATTGGAGTATTGAGGGATGAAGCATTGTGTTTCTCTTGTGTTTCTTCTCTTATGTTTCTTTTGGGGGTTCTCTTGTCTTAGAACATTACATCTAAGCAATAGTCCATGAACTCTCTATACCAAGGCCATGGAACATATCTAAATGTACTCCTACCTGAATAGTGCATCCATCTACACTAATCAACCAAAGAGCACTAATGGATGAAGAGAGGATTGCTCTCCCACATAAGGTCCACTAGACACCCAATGTCCAACACTAAATTCTTCCTCCGCCACTCATGAGCAAAAATAATGTGAGGAATAAACTGTCAAGAAAAGGTGATGTCCTATTTCAACATTGTAAATTTTATAATCTCACACTCCAATGTCATACTCCTATCCTCCAACCACTCTATTTGCTCCTAAGTCAATGCATCTAAGTGAGAAGGAGCCAATGCATCCACAAGTTATGGTCTCCATGCAATAATGTCCCTTGTTGGTGCTGCCACCCTATGTTCCTCTCTAGGGAGCCATGCATATGTGGATTGGTTTGGGTCTCACAGGCATTAAAGAAACAATGTCAGTTTGAGTTTTATTTGAGACCGCTATCTCTATACTCTTAACCTGCTTATATCTCCTTTGCATCTCTTATAGCAACTTCCTAGTAATACTCAACTCCTTGTGAAAGCACTCAACATAGCATCTTTGTACAAGCTCATCTCTTTACAAGGAACTTATCTAACTCAGCAAGTCTATCCACCTTGCTTTGCTTGCTTGCTAGGAATTAATACTCATGCTTGGTTATACCTCACTCTCTTGCTAGAGTAGAAGCCTCACTCTCAACAAAAGCAGCTTTTTGCTTTGCTAAATCAGACTCCAAAGGTGCTCCATGGTGGAATGGATCCACTAGAGGCTGAACATGGGGAAATGGATCCTCTAAAGGCTCTACACATAGCAATAGACCCTCTAGATTGTCTAGATTGTACTCATAGGATGTAAGATCTTCCCTTGGATGGAGAGGAATGGCTAACAAGACTTGTACACAATGGCATCAAGTGTCCAAAATGCAATATAAGAGACTAATCATCAATAAGAAATAGGCAAGTGAGAAACAAGAAAGTACTCTTATAACACTATTTAAAGATAGTCAATAATTTGAGCAAAGAGAGCAATGCACTCATCATCCTCATCCCTGCTCATAAGGGTTTCTTGAACCTCCAAACCCCCCATAGTAAATGCATGGACATAGCCATATATTAAAGTTCCATAAATCTCATAGGTAACTTTGCCTTCAGCCAATAGTCCACTCTCTCTCTCTCTAAACAAGTGTGTGAGAAATTTTCCCACAAAGGAGAGCTTGTAATGCCCACCTTCTAGATGCCAAAGCTTCTCATGGAGAAAGTTTTAACTTTGCTTTAGCTATTGGTAACATGAGCTCCACCCAATCATAATCCTTCTCCGTCCGAGCCATCTTGGTGGTCATATGGAGAAGGATATACATGTGTATTACCTTGGGCTGCCTTTTAGGTATAAAAGGTAAAAGAAGCAACTAGAAGAAGGGACACCATGCAAATTAAACACATTATCTAGCAAGGCACCTCTTAGCCATAAAGTCTCTAACAAGAACCACTCTCATATTAGATCATGAGGAACATATCTTCTCATGTGTGTTGTCCTCTCCTCCAATACAATACCTCTTGAATGTCTCCTAGATTCAATGTATAAGGCCTCCCATGTGCCATGCCAATGTGTGAATCCTTGTCCCACAATCTTGCAAATTCCATACACAAGTCTATTTGAAACATGTACACATTAAATGTCTTAGCAAGAGAGGAAAATGTTTTAACAAAAGTCTTTGTATAGACAAAAACAGATGTGCAAGTAAGAAAGTAAGACAAAAATATATGGTATTGCTTGCAATGAGGATACAAAGTAGATTATTTTGCTCAAATGATGATATAGATGGTTGGGTCTGTTCATAAAAGAATGGGTTTGCTTGGGTGTTGGGTTGGATCTGCTCAAATGATGATTGGTCTGCTTAGAGGAAGCAAGCAAACAATTGGATCTACTTGCACCAAAATAGGTTCACTTGGGTGTTGGGTTAGGTCCGCTCAAACGATGGTGGGTCTACTCAAAGGAAGCAAGCAGTTGGTTGGGCCCACTCGCCCAAGAAGAGCTATGCTTGGAGGGTTTGGCTAGGTCTACTCAAATGATGGAAAGTCCATTCAAAGGAAGCAAGGTGGTTTGTTGGGTCCACTTGCATGATTGTATGATGGATTTGCTTGTGGAGTTGGGTCTGCTTGCCCTCTAAACTCTAAACCCTAAACCATAAAGGTGCAAGGAATTCAAAACTAAAACAAGAACAATGATAACAAAGAACGGAGACAAAACACAAACAAAGAAGATATGAAACTAAATAGGGTAGAGAAAAGAAAACACTCACATTGGGAGCACATTATTCCAACCCAAGACAAATCTTTAGTCCTAGTGCATCCAAGTCTACCTCTTGAGTTCTAGCAATAGCTCCTCTAACTTGGCTTTTGTCCATCCATGCCCATTGTATGAAAATCATGCTATATGGAATCTTGTGGAATTCAACATCCATGAACCTTCCTTTATATCTTCCATATTTGGTAAATCCCAACATCTCTCATAATGAAGAATATCCATCATCTTCCTTGCAAAATTCTTCCCTCTACAAATACTCTCTTCCCAAAATATCCTCCCTACAAATGTTGATAGGTCTGAAATAAGTCTTCTTTGCAAATGTGTCTTGTCTCTACCACTTGAAAAATTTCAAATTTCCCCTTATTTCTCTCTCTCTTTCTTCTGTACAAAATTTTGTTCTCTCTCTTTCTCTTCGTTCTCTTTCAAACTTCTCTTGATTTCTCTTCCTCTCTTCCCTAAAAAATTTCCAAATTATTTTTATTTCTCTCCCTCCCTCTTCCATACAAAGGTTTCAGTTCTCTCTCTTCTCTTCCTCTTGAACCCTCTTTCTTTTGAACTTCTCTCTATTTCTCTTTTCCTTGCAAAGTTTTGAATTTCTTTCTACTTCTTTCCCAATATTGCAAAATTTCTTGAACTTCTCTATCTCTCTTGAGCTTTCTTCCTCTCTTCTCCTCTCTCCTCTCTTTTTCTCTCCCTCTCTTCTTTGTGAAATTTTGAACTCTCTCTATATTTCTCTCTTGTGAATTTTCTAAATTCTACTCTTTCCCTCTCTTGGAATTCACTTTCTCTTGCTCTCTTCCCATTGATATTTGGAAGTGAACTCTTTCACATATTTCAAACTCATGTTCTTGACTCCTAAAGAAAATTCAAATATTTTGAAACAAAACTCACCTTTCCAATCATGTGATTTCTATCACTTATCACCTTTCCAAGCGTGTGGATTCCCTATTATATATTTGATTTTGGGAATTTAATTTTAGGAATTGAACTCCATTCCATATTCTTATTAATCATCTCCTATCATCCCGACTCTATTCTTAATTTTTAGGACAATTGCTAGTTTTTTGACAACCTTTCTTGAAAAGCTTTTGGATTTTCAAAGGCATCTTTTCCTTTTTGACTCAATTGATCAATTGTGTGAAGCACCTTCTCCTTTTTCAAAATCAAAAGCACCCACTACACTTAATCCACCTTTCCAAATTCATAATTTTTCAAAATTGAAGGTACATTTATCAAAAGGCACCTTGAGCATATAAATGTCCCCAATCTTTCATACTACATTGGTTTATACTAATAAATACATTGATACACAATTTTCCATGTTATGATAAAAATTGGTTAGAAAAATTCATGTTATATTATAATAATTCCTATCCAAAAGGTACCTTTTCCTCAAATGATTGAACAAGAATGTTATTTGCCAAGATCTCTACTTGTAGTAAATTCACATGCTTGCAAAATCAAAATCATTTTGTGAGCAAACCCATTTATAACAAATAAACTTGTCTTTTGATAAGCATATGATGCACTTTTAATATGTATTTACTATTCTCAAGAAACAAAGCTTCATTTATTCATAATTCTCATACAACCAACCACCAGATGAACTATTTGAGACAAGGTAAGTCTCTTTTATTGATATCCTTGTTTCTTATCTGATTGGCTAATCAACCCTCACTCCTTCTACAAAAGTATAATGTGTGGAAGGGTTTGCAAATGTAGTGCATTCCTCCCTCTCTAATGTATCACACTTATAAATAAGAAAGTTGTTTAATATGACACAAGCTAAAATCCAACACAAAAAATAGTGGTTTCCTTTCATGTCATTCAATTGAACCCTCAAATTTCACAAAGAACACCAATGAACCTTTAATATAATAATACAATATTTGTTCAAAGCCCTTGTTTGAGCTAGACAAAAATTATAATCCTTCCTCTCTTGAGTGTTGGTTTGTTTAAAATCAAGGACCAAATGACACATTGTGCACATATCCTACCTCTTGTATCAAATATTGGTTGCTTTCAAAAGAAACACGTGCTACTCTTCTATTTAGATCTGACCAAAGATCTAACTTTCTTAGACATGTCATGTCATGATATGAGTAGTCTTGTGCACAATCACAACCTATATTACCCATGTCTATTATAATTTTGCAATTAAATTTAAAATGGTGAACAAATAGTGAGTATGAAAAAGATTATGGATAAAAAAAAGGATTATGGACAAACTCACTCATATAGAAAAGATTATGAGCAAATGGTGAGTACCTCTGGCAAAGTTTATAATTCTATGCTTGTTGTCACATATCACTTGATCATTAATAGAGTATGAGACTTTCTCAACTCTTTTCTAAGTAATGTTTGTGAACTATGATGAGGCATAATGGATCTTCAATAAAAACCATTGATTGCAAAAGTATTTTCAAAATTGGATAGTGAACCTACATGCTCTTATTGTGCAATGGGAGATATTATAGAATGGAACAAACATCATTTGGGATATGGGATATGATGTTCTTTCAAATGTTCACTTTGGGATTGAGACAAAATTGGACACTATGAGGAGATCAATTAGGAGGTTCAACAATCAAGAGTATTGATGAAGGTAATTGGACATAATACTAAAGAGGAAATCAATTTGGAGATTTGGCAATCAAGAATATTGATTAAAGAAGGAATCAAATTCAAAAACCCCCATTTTTTTAATTATTCTATTTGCTTTTCTTAATTAATGCACAAAAAAACACCACTAATCCCATGACAAACCATAATTATTTAAAGGTCACAAAACAAGTGACTCATTGCCAGATTATAACTATGGTCATGGACTTGTAAATCTTGAGTAACCTCACACGACGCAACAAGGGTTGTAAATTTAGGCATTTGGAGTACTTGTATGAATCCATAATCTAAAGCATGGGTAGATTAGGGGGTTTTAGAAATAGTTTTATGAAGGTCTATATATTTTCAGATAGATTATTATGAAGCTTTGACTAAATCGGTATAGGGTGCGATGTCGTACTTTTCTTTTCTCTCTCTGGGAACACACAATGTGCCTAGCTGTGGAGATTGCAGATTAGAGGCTGTAGGTAAACCTATAACTACTTGTCTGAACATACGTGTTACCTAACAATCAAAACCCTTAACTCTTGTAACTAGTATTCTTACTATTGAGTACGGTAGTGACGGACAACCTAACCTGTCATCACAACATGCACTCCTAGTCTGTTGGTCATCACTTCCAACTTTACCAAGGAGAAATACACAACACTCCTAGAATGAAAGAACCTAAGCGCAATGCCCCCACACCAATCCAAACCAACTGGGCGTACAAATAAGCATGCAAGCACAGAGAGGATCCAATCACAAGAATATGGCAATAACTCTTTATGCTTTTTGGTTGGAAAAGAGCTTTAGAGCCTTTGTGCTCTATCATCAAGCTAATTTCAACTTGTACTCCAAGTCTCCTCCAAGCTGTACTTTAGATCTGAACAAATTCCTACTCCATGTTGGGATTTCCAATGTCTTCTTGATGGGGAAAACTTTGCGCAGCTCATATGAACATAACTCTTTTAGCTTGGATTCAAGTGTTATAGGATTCAATGGAAAGCCTGTGAGATAAGATTTCCAATGATATAAAATAGTCTTCAATCAGATCACTAAAACTTCCCTAAAAAGCTCTCAAAGTTGGCCAGGTTTTTGCAACTCTCACCCTAATTTTGAAATCCCCTTTTTAGGGTTTTGCCCCTATCTTTTGCTAGCTTCCTCCTGGTTTCTAAATCAGATGTTCACTTGATCCTCACAAAACACTTGGGAAATCTTAACTCTCAATCATAGTCACAAAAGTGAGAGAATTGACATTCAATTAGGATTGAAGAAAGAAATGCCCCTTTGAGCTTATGACAGTCTTTTCAGTAAAACTTGTTACATCAGATCTCACTCTCTATGATCCCAAATCTAACCAAATTTTCCACAGTAGTTGTTCATGCTCTTGGTTAACACTCTTTAAATTTTGATTTCCTAATCCAACCCCAATCTCCAGATATGGATCAATTCCTGAGTTGGGCTAACTTGTGAGCTCTGCAAACCCAAGTATACTTGATCCAAGACCCTGAATTCTCTCTTTGAGGAATTCACATGAAACCTTCACACAAAGGTGCACACCCTAACCACAACAAGATTGGAAATTTTCATTAGGCATCTTGAGCCACAACTTGGAGAGTGACCAAAACTCCAAACCTGATCACTAGCTCTTCTCCATCACCTTACAACTTAAGAGCTTCAACTTCAATCAACCAGATCTGATTTGAGATTGATCCAAAACTAAAATTTCTTGTACTCAGTACTGTAAGCACTTTGTATACTCTCTAATCCCATTGAAAAATAGTGGAAATGTCTCAAGAAGCTCCCTCAATTGCCTATTTTGTGCTCTTGGGTATTAATTTTACCTCCCTTTGATTCAATCAATTATATCACTCTTAGAATCAGCTTAAATCATGTGATTTCTGTTTGCAAATTGTAGCTCGTCAGCTCCTCTTTCCAACCATGTCCTTTGTTCCTCAAATGGCCTTCCCAAACTCCCTCGATGGTAAAAAACTACAGCCTTCTCTCTTGGGACCCAATCTCTTGCACATTTGTCCTTTAGTCTTTTTAATTTTTGACAAATAGACCCCACAACTCCACCTTGAAGGTTATAAGCAAAAATTTATGCATTCCCCAACTATAAAAACACATATATTGTCAAGTCCCATACATGCTCATAAGTAAGCATCGGAAAGACGATAGGATCCGGGTTTCCCATCATTGATTCCATGAATACCACCTTAAAACGTGCCACCAACCAGTCCTGTAAGCCGTCATGGTGCAAAATCTAAAGCCTGATGAGAAAAGAATTCAGGAGTGGCAGATTGGGAGCATGGGACATCTCATGTTCAAATGCTTCTTCAAATGTTCTACCACTAATGCATTGCTACAACTCTCACTCCCAACGTCCCCCTCCTCCCCGAGACTCCTCAACTAAAACACCCCCTTGCCTCTCCACTCGCCCTCATCTTTATTCATCAGAGCACTCAAACATAATAAGATTGTAACCCACATAGCCAATCACATACATCTATAAAGATTGCTGACTTGGCAACATCTCATCTGTTGGATCTAGCAAACAACCTACCCCACTAATGTGGAGATAAAAATGATAAGTCATTTTTTTACGGGCTATGCAAACCACAACACAACAACATGCAGGAGGAAGAAAGAGTCCCACTACATCATTGTGACCAAGTTTCTTATTATTAGCAAACTCCATAAGAGGTGTTTTATAGAAAATAAGAGATAAAGGTTTTCTGTTGTAACACGGTAACATATTAATTATAGATTAGGGTTACTAAAGAGCTTGGTTTAGGGTGAATTTGGTCTGTATTGGTAGCCACTTGGTGTAATATGTTAATTTAGTAATGTGTTAATTTAGGATTAAATGGGATTTTGCCCATCATTGCTCATTGCTGCTTGATGGCACTTGTAGCTGCTCGTTGGTACCCAAAGCTGCTTGATAACACCCACTGTTTTTGCATCCAAATGTGAACCTGCATTGCAATTAGGTTCTTGATCTCTGATTGCTAAATTTTTGTTGTCCTTTTGGAGTAAAATTCCTTGACCTTCAATTAATTTCTTGGTTGCCACAAGGCGATACGATTCATTTTCCATAACTTGTGCTATCTTCTTTTCCGCACTAATCTATGGAAATAAACCACCACACCAATGCAAACCTACAAAACCACTCGGTTTAGTTACATGAGAGGAGGATTTGTACATAACATTGGCATTTGCAGATGGTGAATTTGAATTCAAATAGTTGAGAGCGGCATTTTGGATCAGCCAAAAAATTTCATAAATCACACTCTAAGAAAGACCCTCCCAAAAAACATGATAAATCTCTCAAGAAGCCACATCATCTCTTTGACAATGATTTATTTCAATACGACAATCCTAAATATCCATAATATAGTGCTTGATTTTTAAAAATAAACACAAATTGCACATGATATACCATAAAATAATTTATCAGGCATTCTTATTAGCACTTCATCTCCTTATAGAGTTCACTAAAAATAGTTATGAAGTTTGATATTTATCCCGTAGATATCCGTCAAAACTATTTTGAACTTATTGAAAAAATTGTTTGTGTAACGCATATAGAAAGGTTTTATGGGGAAATATATATAGAAGGATATACTTTTATGGGCATTTGAAAACATGATTCATAGCATTTTACAAGTTATCGGTGATTTGGTGAAGTCCAATGATATCAAATTAAAATTTATCTGATTAAATTTAATTGTATAATTTCAAATCCTAATTTGTAATGGGGCCATTCATTTTTAAATCGACCCCTACATATGGGTATCTATGAAATATTATTCGAATTTAAACCAATACCCGTATAATATTGAAAATCTAGAATTAAAAACCCTACCATAAATAAAGTTGCGGGACATCCCGTATTTTCCGTTACAGCATCTTTGCGGCCCTCAAAGATTCCAAATTGAAACCCCTAAAGTACCACTATAACATAGGCTCTAACTAGCTCCAGATATTTTCGACCTTGTGCACTGGAGATATTATAACATCTTCATTATCATCGAGATGATCCTCTTTGAGATAGGAGTAATTTTGTGTAATACAAAATTACATTTTATTGATCTACACACTTTATACTTTTTACGAAAAGTCTATTACTCTACAACACTCTTTAAAACTAGATCTCCACATGTATAAAGCAATAGAAAGAAGGATTCTATTCACGTCAATAACACTTTTATTCTTCTGACATTATATACACTGTTAGAAAACTTTTACATATACTTTTACAAACTTTTACATATAAATCATGATCTATTATTATTAAGTGAGTAATTACATTTACTAAATTGACATAATATAGTTTAGTTGAGGAATTTTTACTTTTTCGGAATACTTTCAAGTATTTTTTATTTTATTTTCAGTGGTTCCTTTTTCTTTACCCGAGAGGTAATCTATTCGGCTCGGTTCCTCTCAAACGTAGTAATTTAGCGTCTAACTCTATCTTATTTCATCGTAACACTCCCTGCCCAACCTGGTCAGGTTCCCTATGATCGGCGTCGCGAATGTAGTCCGCGACGCCGATCATTGACTAAAACCAGGAGTGAGGAGGACCACGTGCCGCCCTGGAGAATGACGGAAAGTACGAGCCCCTTATGGGCCCGGTCAATGCGATGTCTTCGGTGGCCCCGAGCTCTGATCTTTCTCTGTCTGTAGAAGTTCCCGTCTAGAGGCAAACCCTAAAATAAGTGAAAACCGGGCGAGTCTACACTTGAGGTGACATCTCCGCTGTAAATTGGGTTTGTGGATTAATCGGAGAGTGTTTGGCCCGAAAATTGGATGTCGAGGACAAGGAAGACGGTGATGTAAATTTCAATTTTTGGATGGGAAGGAAAAGGGGAGCCGAGCACTGGAGAGAGGCACCTTGTGAGGAGTTCATTGTTGAAGCTCGTAGGGGATTGGGATGGGTGTCGACGCAGCCATGGAGCTCTTGCGTGCTCGGTTGAACCGGGTTCGCATTCCCGAGCCTTCGAATCGGATCTACAAGCAAGAGTGCTGCATTTCCTTTCAGACTACTGTAAGTTGCAGCACGCTGTGTGCCTCTGGATTTGGGATAAAGTGAATTGTCTCTAAGCACCACATTCCCCTTGTCTCTTGAGAATGAGTTTGTGGCGACTTGCTTCTCATCATCGGTTTGCTGAGGATCTTAGGTGTGTTAGATTCACTGGCATGAGGACAATTGAATTGACGGGTTTTCTGACGTAAGGAAAGTTTTCCTGATGAACCTAGTTCATACCCTTGACCTGCCTATTCTGCGATTCAAACTCCAGCCAAGTGTCTTCCAATTTTTGAAGTTTCATCCACCTAATTCGTGCTTTACTCGCACGTTGCGCCCAAGTTCTTTGCAAATTGTGTCGGGTGAAGTCAACCTGTAATTGCGCTTGCCATGCCAGCTGAGCGTAGTTTCACCGTCTAGGGTTATTTGGTAAAATGACCAGTCATCTTTGTGGATGTGTTTGTTCATCAGCTCTTATAGGCTAACTGAACCAAAATGAATGGTAAGGTTGTGGCCCTGTAATAAAGCACTATAAACCCGTGAGAATTCGTCGTAGTTTATGTGACCGTGTTGTTGATAGAATCTTTGGCATCCACCGGCAAGAATCGTAAGGCGGAAATCAATGTCGTCTATTAGTTTTTTTCTTCTCTATCCTCATAACCAAGCTCTCCTACTCATTCTTTTGCAAGTATGCAGCAGCGTCAATTGACGTACTGCGCTGTCGTTTGGGCATCTTTTCTCTTATCTTTTGAGTTCTCGATTTGCAGAGATCTGATGGAGGGCTTTTCGTTGATCTCAATTCTTTCCTTGCCTTCGGCCGCGAGCATGTTGTGTGGAACTTCAAGAAGACTGGCAACTCTGTATATCTCAATATCAAAGAGAGGCCTAAGCGAGTTAGTGAAGATCGGCCTCACAAGAAGCCCACATTGCTCGCTATTGGTAAATGCTGCTCCCTGGGGTGAAGCTTAGATGATCATTTCTCACTATTAGGCCGTCCGAGTAATCTCATGTGAAAAGATACGGGAAGTCTCCTTCTCGATGCAATTCAAGTCCAAATTGCGCTGGCTGTTGCGTGTAGCGTAACTTTGTGAAGTCTGTATTTCATGGTTCTTGATACTGAGTAGTCACTAAATTTTGTGATTTTACAGGTGTAGATGGAGGTTTTGACTCCAAAGAAACTGAGTACGAGGAAACGTACAGCATCGTCCTCTTGCCCGAATTTCTGACATTATCTTTTCCCAATGTGGAGTTACCAGAGAAGGTAGAATACAACTTTGTTCTAGATTCCTTATGAATATAGAAGATTGATATACTCGATCGAAAGATATTTCTTGATTCTTGATTGTTGGTGCTTAGGCGGCTTCGATTAGCTTGTCTGCAACATGATGTTTTAGCCACACATGAATTAACCCAGCAACTGACTGCAAGGATCATCTATCGCATTATCCCAGCTTATTGCACGCGGATACACAAAGTAAATGAGCTTGTAAGGAGAGCTAATGTGTGGCAATGGGCTCGCATGTCAGGTCAGGTTGGCAGTGGATGGTGTCATTGCGGCTGTTGGTTCTGAGCGGAAGGATCAGGTATCTGCCTGGACGGCCGGTAAGAAGCAAGTGAGTGAGGCTGCACTTAACTTGCAGCAGCTTGGTAACGGTGTGAGAGTGGCCCCGACTGGATGGAAGTGTTCAAAGTGCGACAAGACTGAAAATTTATGGCTGAATCTTACCGATGGGACGATAAACTGTGGAAGACGAAACTGGGATGGTAGCGGGGGGAACGGTCACGCCATTGAACATTATAGCGAGACGAAGTACCCTTTAGCTGTGAAGCTAGGCACAATCACAGCCGATCTAGATTCTGCAGGTGATTCCTGCGGCCACAGCCAGTTTATTGTTTGTCGAACAACTCCTGGTGTCTGAAGCGAGTACTTTAATTCTTTATGAAAGCATAGAAACCTGATTTTCTTGTGGATCTCCACAAGAAAATCGTATGCCTAAGAAAGCATCATTACGGAATATTTGCTGCGATCTATTTTTTGACTATGTTCTAGAACCGATATTGCTGTATTTATGCACTGTACGAAACTGATATTGTCGCTTGTCTGTCACAGATGTGTATTCTTACGAGGAGGACGACACCGTAGAGGACCCCCTGTTAGCACAACATCTGGAGCATTTCGGCATCGATTTTTCCTCTTTGCAGAAAGTAAGGCGAACTGCCAATCATGTGCTTGAAGCGTACATCCTTTTGTATAGTTGTTCTCACTGCCAGTGGCCTTTCGCAGACCGAAATGACCACAGCTGAAAGAGAGCTAGATCAAAATGTCAATTTTGATTGGCATCGTATTCAAGAGAAGGGCAAAGAGTTGCAACCACTATTTGGACCTGGTTACACTGGCCTCGCCAACCTCGGTAACAGGTACCCATACCTTTCAGCCCACGTACTCGTTTCAAATTTCTCTGGTAGAAGAAAGATATCTTGTACGATAGTCTCCATAGATGATGCCTCGTAGTGAATGAAACTGAAGTTTGAGAACTTCATGTCTGTGTGATACGTCTTGATTCATAGCACCCAAACAAGGTGCAATGTCTCTTTCATCAACGAAGGAATAGAAGCTCAGATTGTCAAGTACCCAGTAAGGTGTAAAAGTTGCCTTGTGCTAAAAGTTTTGAACTCTTCCGATTCAAGGCTGTAGGATTGCAAAAGTAGATTGGGAAGAGGTCTGACTGACGGTTTGAGACGATGATCCTTTTCAGTTGCTATTTGGCGTCCATCATGCAAGCTGTCTTTGCAACCAAAGATTTCCAGCAACAGTAAGTCGCATTGTCCTACTACCAATGCGGTTATTACTCTGTAATATCCAGATTGCTTTGCAATGTTATTCAAGTGCGTCACACGGTCGGCCTTTTGATGTCTTCTCCAGCTACTACTTGGAATCCAAATTGGATGAAGCCTTTCAATGCGCGCCAGCCGACCCGACTCTTGATCTGAACACACAGTTGTAAGTGCTTACATTGTATGCGGTGAAATGACCATTGATTATTTATGTCCTAGTTGTCACCAACTTAAGTATTTTCTCTTGTCAGCATGAAGTGTTTTGTGCTGTGCAAGGGCTCTGACGATGTTAGGGACTCGTTCTAACCTGAAGGCGATGCTTGCTCACAGAACCAAATTGGCACATGGGATTCTCTCGGGGAAGTACTCGTGTCCATCCGGGAAGGTAGCTATTTAGCCTTTGTTAGTAATAACTGTAGACGTTCCGTCTTTTCAGAGTAATGTGTTTTGTTCTCCTTAATTTTCGTGACTTGAGTTCCTTGTTGTCAAGCGCACCCCCACTTTCGCTGATCTTGTCTTGTGAGCTCTCTAGCATTACCAGGTATATCTCTTTGGAAACTTATAGGACTGTTGCACGACGTCAAATGCCTCTGGTCTCTAGCAACCTAAGTCTTTTGACTGCAAGGAATCAGTTCGGTTGCTTGAGCCCTTACTTTTACCGCAAACGGCCATAGAGATTTCATCTTTTATGCTTTTTCAACAGTACACTCTCTTGGGGCATTCAGTGACGTGTTGACTATTGTGCGACTTTCAGGTAGATGAGAAAGAGCAAGAAGAAGATGAGGCTGGAAAACTTGTATGTTTCTGCGCCCATGATGGTCAATGTGGGTGTAAGTGCCTGTGTGCATGATTAGAATGGCTTATGTCACCCAGACATGAGCAATCAATCGGATTGAGATTTATGGGGGATTTTGGTTAAAGACTTAGGCAAGACTTGCTTCTGCATGTGTCTAAGTCTATGTTAACCATAATATAATGTTTTTGTCCTAGACCACGGATGAGCTGTTCTATCCTTCCAAGCAAGGGTCTGTCGCATGGATACTTGTCATACGTTACGTTTGTTCAAGTTAGAACCATGGAGGAAATCTGAATTTAAAATATCCTCAGTATGATTCCTTGGCAGACGGTACGTAACGTTTTGCCGATATGGGGAACATCAAGGAGCGAATGTAAAGAGGAGGAACATACGAAAATTCATGCATTTTTGTTTTTCAGGTACAAGAAGGCATTCCACCTCGTATGTTCAAATCATTAATAGGGTCGGGGCACCCAGAGTTTGCAAGTGCTCGACAGCAGGTATAGTGCGGATCTCTTGTAGTTTCTGCCCTTAATGTGCAAATGATCGTATCTACGAATCGTTATCTCCTGTTCCTCTAGCCCACTGCTTGCAAAATGCCGATTAATAGCCAGCACACTGCGCCATTCTGCCCACCTCAAACTTCAAGTAGTTCTTTTACCAAATCCGTGGGTCCACATCCCGGCTTCAGCTACATAAACCTCTATGACACTTCAAATGGGCCTTCTACAGGATGCCTTGGAGTTTTTCCAACACTTCCTGGAACAAGTGGAAAGGGGTCACACTTCAAATTCTCAGGAAGACCCGTCTCGCGCTTTCAAGTTTTATGTTGAGGAACGGATTATGTGTGGCATTTCTCACAAAGTGAGATACACTCGGAAAATCGACAATGTACTATCTTTGAACATACCTTTACACGTCGCATCGAATAAAGGTAAGATCCTGACTACCGTAGTTGTTTCAAGCAGATGGGGATAGTTTGGAATACGATAAATAACAATTGCAAGGTATATCTAGATCTGGCTTCGAAAACTGTCATAAAAATAGCGTCATTTTTTAGCTATGGGTAGGATAGATGGATAATAATATACTGTAGTAAGTTGTACAAGAATTAAATGGACTCACAATATCTTGATATAAACATATTCTAAAAGATATTATAAATATTCAGTTTTTAATAGGGTCATATGAAAAACTGGAATATTTATAAACTCCTGAGGAAAAAGTACCCAATTAGTTCAGTAGTGAACCCAACTGTTAGCTTGTTCTGCTGTACGGCTGTTCATAATGCGCTTCTAACGAGGGAAGATTTTCCTCGTGCAGACGAAGTCAGTGCTTTCCAGAAGAGGAAAGCGGAGAAGGAACTACTCGGGGAAAAGCTGTAAGTAGTCGACACTTTTTGTTTCCCAGCTTCCATTCACACATGCTGCCTTTGCGGTCTCACTCAATACAGTTTGCATTTATGGCCTGACACAGCACAAACACCAGGATGAAGATTTCTCCTCTCAGTATAGCAAATTACAGATAATACTTTCTGTGGAGATGTCTTCCGTATACTAGTTCTCTGTAGGTGCTAGTTATGAAATGTATCAATTCTTGTCTTTACTTCTGCTTATCTTCGTAATGTTAGACTCACTTAATTTCCATTTCCAGAGATGCAATTCGTTTCGATTTGCACACGTTCATGCTTGCATTTCATATGAACTGTTCCATATTTAGTGGGTTCTGAATCCCCTGTTCTTGAACGGCTTCTACACACATTTGCCAATATATCCGATTTAGTATAAAGTACATCTTGGGTATAAAGTACATCTTGGTTACCGATCATTTGCATTTCATGAGTTCTGGAGCACCTGTTCCCAGAACGGCCTCTGCTCTCATCAACCTGTATCCTTGGGTATCGAACCCTGTTCTAACGAAGCGGTTTCATGTTCAATCTCTCTTAATAATATCCTTGTTAAATAACTGTGAAGTTTGAGCTCCGATATTCGCTGGCCTTTAAAAGGCTTTCGGGACTTAGTAGCAAGGTCAGGACGAATATCGGTTGCAACCACGTTCATGGAGATTGAAATTGTTTATACCTGCCAAGGGATCATCTTAGACTGTTCGCTCTGCAGTGCCAGCTCCGATGATGCTCACCTCGCTGCCGTTGGTTGCCAGATGCCCCGGAAGTATTATAGCTTACTCTCTTGTTTGTATCTCAGTGAAGACGAAGAATTCGTGAGGCCTAGAGTTCCACTGTCAGCGTGCTTGGAATGCTTCTTCGCTCCCGAGGAAGTACAAGACTTCTACAGTACAGCAACGAACTCCAGAACTACCGCAATAAAGTAATTTAACTGGGCCGTTACGTAGTTAGCGACAAAAGATGCCTCATTGTGTATCATAATCTTCTTCTGTAGGCCATAATTTGCTATCGATGTTTAATTAACCCAAGAGGATCGCTTACAGACCTCGAACGGTTTTGGCCTGACTATGTTAGGATTTTTACCTCAGCTTTTATCTCCTGGGCTAGATGTCTTACCATTTGAATCCTGTATAAACGCAGGACGTCACGGCTGGTGACCTTCCCAGATTACTTGGTTCTCCACATGCGCAAATTTCTGCTAGACGCAGGCTGGGTGCCAAGAAAATTAGGTAGGTTGATTATCTTTTGCTGCAAGTAAAGTAGATCTAGTTCTCTGTTTCTATTCATCTGCTGGTTTTAGGTATGTGGAGTGCTAAGAGAGTCACATGAGGCTCTTGGCATATAGATTAAATTACGGAAGTCATCATGTTAGTGAAGAGCTAAGGTGAACGAAACACGGCTGCCTATTTCTGAATAATAGTAGGTTGTGTGCTTGCTTGCCAGACGTAGATCACAACGTTAGAGTCAATGTCCTGCTAACTAGTTTTACGAGGGTGTGAAGCGATGTTCAAGTAACGGGATTTCTTCCTTTTCATTACTCAATGTGTGCTTGCTTCCGTGGTCTTAGGTTTAACGTACTTACGGATCCTTACTTGGTTGTTAGCCCCCTTTTGCAGCCTATTCCCCTTTAATTGCAGTCTTTTAGTGTGTAGTGTCAGACTGAAAGACTGATTCAGAATCTACCCGGTTTGCTCACTCTGGATTAGTATAGGGACTTCAACGCCGAATGTTCAGAGGATCTTACAATGCGATGCTGGCAGATGTATTTGTGGATGTGCCAGATGAAATAGATATCAGCCATATGCGAGGGAAGGGATTACAGCCTGATGAGGAGCTATTGCCGGAAACAGGAGGTATGCTTACTATCTTTGTTTTGACCAGCAAACAAGCACTAAACAAACGGTCACTGAAATAATCACTCACGAGGACTAGGAATGGAACAGTGGTGTCGCATAAGTCTATCACTTGCAAGTTGATGACTCGTCATGACTCGCACTATGTAGGTGGGTTAGTTTAGAGTGATCGAACGAACGAGTGATTTACTACGTTGATGTTCGGACATATACCGCCTTGTGTTCTAACGAATGGGTTCCATATCTGCTCAATATACCACCTGGAAGCTTACGTCGGTATTTGTTGGTATAGCTGAACCTGAAGAGGAGTCCGGACCACCAGCGGATGAGGTTATTGTTGCACAACTCATGGACATGGGCTTTCCTCGGATTCGGTGTGTAAAAGCCGCGCTCAACACCTCGAACACTGGCTTGGAGGAAGCTATGAATTGGCTTCTTTCCCACATGGATGATCCAGGTATTCAGTTTGGTGAACTTTAACTCGTGGTACTATTTGGATCTGGTCTTCTCGAGCATAGAAGGTCAAGCAGTTTACAAGAAATGACATTTTGATAGCAGGTGAACATGGAGGCGCTGGGGCATCCAGCTATCTAACATGAGGCGTGTCGTATTGTTGTAGATATTGATGTGCCAATCAGTTGTGGAAACAAAACTGCTGCCACTGTGGCACAACCGGCCTACGATCAAAGTCATGTTGACACCCTCGTATCTTTCGGGTTTCCCGAAGATGTTGCTCGGAAGGCTCTCACTGTCTCGGTAAGCTTCGAATTCTGAAGGTTTCCATGTTCTATAGACAAGAGAATTGTCTCCAGACATCATAGTACTCGACCTGAAAGAGAGCGTTGAGAATGCCACTTCTTTTGAGGGGATCTTGTTCTATAGACTATACTTATGAGGATCATCACTGCAGGGCGGGGACGTTGAAAGAGCGGCAGAGTGGATTTGCAGTCACCCAGATGAAATCTTTGCTATGGAATTGGATGTCAGCACTAGTCGGGAGTCCACAAGCTCCTCGCAACAACCTTTACCCGACGGCCCAGGAAGTACGTTGATTTATGAAAGGACTCTAGTTGGGATGGAGAACTGTGAAATGAAAATTTACCGATCTCTTGTCATCTGTCAGCTTCAGGAAGCATTTCAGAGGTTCGAACTTGAGCTCTGGAGATTTCTCTCTATATGGTGCTACAACTGTCTACTTACATGCAAATAATTCTGTGCGCGTTTTGCAGAGTACCAGCTCCTTGCTTTTGTGAGTCACATGGGAACTTCTACGCAAAATGGACACTACGTTGTCCACGTTCGAAAAGAAGGTCGTTGGGTGATCTACAACGATAACAAAGTAGCTCTATCCGGAGATCCTCCAAAGGACATGGGTTACCTTTACTTTTTCGAACGTGTTACCTCATGAAGCGGCCATAGCATAGCACGGGCTGTCTTGAAGTAGAGGGGTATTCTTCGACATTAATTTCCTCCGGAGTTGAGTCCAAAATTGAATCTGAGGGTGTAAATGATGAGTAGGAAATCAATGAAAGAGAAAATTGTATATGTATGGCACTCCCTTTTTTCTGTAAATTCTTAAGTCCGGGATGCTCTTCAATTTGTATGGAAGATACGTGTGTTCCCCACAAGAGCTGTCGCAGAATCCGACACTCCTGGTACCCGAGGACCCAATCCAATACATTGGTATTTATAAAGTATCCTATTCTTACGGATCTCGATTAGCGCCTAACCGGTTTGACTTCGGAGGTAAAATGAAGTCCAGTGACTCAGCGTTATGATACAGAGAGGACTCGGGTACTTCGGTATAGTACCGGGGCTTAACTCAGCTCGCAGCCCTCCTTTCTGCCCGATAGTAGCGCAAGTGAAACTTTCTCAAGTCCTATGGTGGTTATAAGTATAGTCTTAGATCCTTATCTTGTGCTGTTCCATTTCACTTGCTAATGGAAATCCATCCCATTCCTTCATGAAAGGGAATGACGACTTCCAGGTTCTTGGTAATATTGCCTCAAGAGTATCCATCCTAATAATGAGTTTCTGTCCAAGCGTCCTGACGACAATGTGAGTGCAACGTTCTTGAAAGGTCATGCCAACCCCAAATGTGCCCACCGAGGTTCCAGTAAGTAAATAATCAACTGAGTTGATGAGTATCTTATTCCCAGATCCTTGAAACCTGTTATTGAGCTTGAAGATCCACCTTAGGACTATAAAACATGCTGTAGAACGTAGAGTGCCCGGCCGCATCCAGGACCTTAACATAATTCAGGTACTTGACCAGGCACCAGGTCCTCGTGAGTATTAGTTTCAGAGTACGCGTTTTAAGACCGGTTGACTCTAATGAACGTAAGGTTGTTATATAATTACACGTGTAGAAGACAGTCTTTTGGTTTCTTGAGTTATGATAATGCAAATCTGATTAGGACAAATGGCTATTTCACCTTGAAATAAAAACTTGTCGTAAAAAATATACATGACGCAAGAGCGCTATCGGAGAGTGCTATCCGATTCCATTTCAAAAAATAGAATGCATTTGAGTACGAGGTGTTTTGCGTCATGTATATTTTTCCGTTTTGTCATTTTATTGATATTTGCTGAGGTGATGTCACTCTTAAATGAAAGATTCCCTAGACATAACGAGAGATGTCTTTGTTATCTCTGTTTTAATCCGATGATGAGCGAGTTAGATGCATATCTTCCTAACATTTCTTAGAGACAGAAACTTTATTGTCTATCTCTCGTCCAAATCATATTCGTAATAGAAGAGTGCCTAACCTTGGTCATTGTTAGTTAATGTATGTCGTTGAATAATTTCGATGTCATTGGTGCGTGAGACATTCAGATGTTGTGATGACCGTTGTTGTCCACATTCATATAATGTAAGAGAGGAGAAACAAATAAAAAAAATTTGTTGGAATGAGGTCCAATAGTAGACTAGGGACCATGTACAAAGAAAAATATTAAGAACAAGGATGTAAATCACTAAATGATCCTTTGAAGTTGAGGACGGGAACTAGACTGGACACCATGCACCAAGAGAATATAACATACATTACTACCTAAATTGTTGAATTACTTAAATATTACTTACATGCGAGCAATGTAGCTGTTTTGGGGATTCTTGGAAGAAAACACAAATATTAGTTCTTTAAAGTTGAGGTTAGATAATAGGCTAAGCAACAAGAACAATAAAGCGTTTGCAAATAAGCGGGAATTGGGAACTAGCAGTATCTAGCAATTTAATTTGGTGAGTAGCAATGGCATTTTAAAAGTGGAAGTCTCGGGTTTTGCCGTTAGGAATTGCATTTGATTTTCACGAAAACTTCTAGAGATATACAACCCAAATCAACTGATTTCCTAGACTAAGGCCAAATCAATGTCAAGATGCCAACACCCACAAATCAATCAACGCAACAAACTTTAAGCAACAACGTGATAAAATTATGAATTATACGGCAGTTCAATGACTACATGTTAGAAATTCAAATAACAAAAAATAAAGTCCAAAATAAAATTTATATACAAACAGAAAACAAGATCTCTCTATAATTTGGACATAGTAAAAATAATAATAGTATTATGGGTATTGAAAAACGTACAAATATTGATATAAAAGTTCAATGAAAATATCTTAGAAAGCCAAAATAGTAAAAAATATAATCCAAATGTAAAATTTATGTACAAAGATGAAACTAGAATCTCTTCAATTGGACTAAGGACCCACTTAATAAGTATTGGATCTAGAACAATGAACTTGAACTTCAAGGTTTGCCAAGTAATAACTTTGGAGTCCAAATCCATAGATTGTATAAGAATGAATAATCTTTCATCTATGTGAAGTTTTTAAATAATGTCCATTTCAGATGATTGTAATAAAATAACAAAACCCAAGGGAGCAGATAAAGAGGATAGAAACCAAGGATTGAATGTAATGTACTTCAAATATTGAAGATGGCCTAAGGCATTGTTGTTTATATATGAGGGATATAAAAGCTGACTTCCTGGCAGAGTTAGCAATCAATCTCCTAGCCAAGCTCACTTCCAACTAAAGTTACTCAAGTTTTAAGAAGGTTTGTCAAAAAAGGTTTATTGGAAAGTTATAGAGTACCTTACTAGCCAACTCAATCTTTAAGAAGGTTCCATATACCTCCTAAATATTGTATTATGAATCATCCTAGGTATTTTATATAGTATCTTTTAGAAGTTTCTAGTACTATTTATGAAATATATTTCTACATTATTATGATATATTTCAATACTAAAATATATCTTTTTTATGTGTCAATGAGATCCTTGTCACGTGCTTTAGTTTTGTACTCTTTGATGGCATCTTTAATATTGTGAAGATGATGAAGGGTTCTATATTGCCTTTTAAAGCAAATATTGTTCTAATTAACTTTATACTCTACATGTTGACAATGGCCATAAGTATCACTTCTAATTAACTTCTATATTCCAAATGTTGATGATGACCATAAGTAAACATATACTTGGTAAGGATTAATGAACTTTAAAATATATAATGATTCTCAATATAGTGATGACAAGTGAAGGAAGTCAAATTTTGTCAAGAAATGAAGATGGGTTGGAAATGAAAGGTCTCAATTTGGAGATATGAAAGATAAGATGCATAGACATGTGGTGGAGAATATCAAGATAATAAGCAACACTAGAGCTAACTTTGAGAATAGGATGTGGATAAATATAGATAGTAGAAATTTTATAAACTTGAGTATTAAGGGTTAAGGGAAAGTTATGATTAGATAAAATTACTTATCAACAAATATAAAAGAAAAAGTCACAACTTCATATATCAAATTTTTTTATATAATGATTTTGGACAAGAAAATGAACTGAAGCTTCTTATAAGGAAGGATATAAGATGGAAAAGAAGGTGGAAATAATAAGAACATTAAAAAGTATGTATGTGAACAAGCTATAAAAAAATCTAAGGTTTTGATAATGAAGAAATTTTTGCTTGCTTAGAGTTGTTGTAGACAAACACTATGGTTGGAAAGAGAGTATGCCAGAGACACTATGGTGCACATTTAAAACATGCTTAAAGCATGTCTATTGAGATGTGGTAGACATATGTAGTTTGAGCATTTTTGGAGGTGATAAGCAATAACTATGGAAAACTTGATACTTAGAATCTTAAATAGTGCTTCCTACAACTTATTGGTGAAGCAAGTTGTGACACCTCTCAATCAACACACAATTGAAATATTTTAGTAAATAATAGATCATGTGGATATGGGTTAAAAATGATTGAATATACAAAGCAAAGTGTCACATTGGAGTCAATTAATTTTTACTATTTAATCTCTTGGGTAGAGAAAACTCCAAAACAAGGACAATGATACCAAGAAGGTGCACTATAGAAACCAAAAAAAAAAATCACTTGCACAAAAGCATATAATTCCAATGAACTTTGAGAAGTTATGGTTCACAATGAGAGGTGCTCTTCTTCTTTTAAGGTCTCGCAAAGATTCTATGAAGATAAGCGTCCTACCTTTTTGAAGACAAGGGGTATGGTCTTCCAAAGACCCATCCTTCTTTGGAAGGTGCTTACCTTTTCAGACATCCTTGCTCATTTGGAAGATCTTGGTCTGAAATATTCCAAAGATAGTGTTCAGCCTTTTTGAATAGGCATGTCTTCCATGAAGTCAATGTTCTACCCTTTAGAAGGCACCATCTTCCCCAAAGATAATGTTCTACCCTTACAAAGGTATTGTCTTCAATGAACCACAATGTTCTACCCTTTGAAGGGCACCATCTTCTCCCAAAATCAATGTTCTACCGCTCTGCAAGGCACTGCTTTTGCTTGAAACCCAATGTCCTACCTTTGGAGGGGCTTTCTTCATGAAATGATGTCCTACCCTTTGGAAGGCAATATTTTCACCAAACGTAATGTTATCTCTTTGGAAGGAACTCTCTTCAAGAGATTGTAGGATCTTTATGACAATCTATTCAATCAATATTCACACTCAAGTTAATTATAATACTACAACTCACAGCTATCAAGGCATTGCATTAAGCAATCGCACCAAAGCTAATGATTACACACTCAATTTCTTGCAATGTTTATTGATCTTCACCCAAAGTGCACACATGAATCTAGAATCTTTATGAGAGAGTTTAGGAAAGTAAAAAAGAGGAGAGAAGCTCTTTCACTTTATTTACCAATCTTTATTGGACAATGTACAACTTTGAATGCTGCATTTAACAAGTTGTAGATACTTGAAAGCAAGAACTCCAACAAAATTAATAAATGGCCACCGCCTACTAGTCAATCATTGCCACTACTAAATGCAGCTCTAGGAGAGTACAGAGAGGGTATGTCTGAGACAATGTGATGCCCCACTACCTCATCATATGGCCCTAAGGTCATATGATCACTTCTCCTCTAGCTCTAATGTCTCCACTACCTCATCAAAATGAGCTCTAATAGAAAGCAATGTCATCCGTAGGCTCTCTCTCAACTCTCTAAACTTCATCTCAATCCTAGTCCTAAGTCCTAAGGTGGTCCACTCCAAGGTTTGATCTTCAAGCGGCTCCATGAGTTTTTGACATGCTAGTTGGAGCTGTGATGTACTTCATCTATGATAATAGTGTTCTCCACAAACTCCACCATCATCTCCTACATAATGTCACACACATGCCTCACTATGTTCTAGTGCTTGTCCTCCCTCAACCTATTTACCAACAATCTTATTCTCACTTCACCATCTTGAAAAGTCTCGATTGATGTAGAAGTAGGAGTTATTGCTAGTTGGAGTTTCTCATGCTTCTCCTTGTTTAAACAAACTGTAGCATCCACAAGTTCTTGGTGCACCACTTTCAATCTATCTTGCAAGCTCTTCACCATTTCTTGGGAATTGGTGAGGCAAAGAATAGTCTTCCTTTGGTAGGTGGTGGTTACTTCCTCATAGTTTGCATTTTGGATGGCCACCAATGCTTGGTCAGTCATCAATTGTCTCACCTATGATTCCAATTTCTAGATCAACTCTTCAGATTTTCCCTTCTCTTTGGCTGCCAACTTCTAAAGATCTACTTCTATCTTCCAAGGGGTTCTCTTGATCCAATTCCTGCAACAATCTTCACATCATAATCAATTCCTTCTCCAATTCCTCAATCCGCTTGGTCTTCAATCACTTGGTCTTCTCTTGCTCTTCATGGGTCGACTTCAAGGCATCTAGTTCTTCTTACAAGGCAATCAATTCCACAATTTTTTTCTTCTGTTCTTCATGAAGGAATCTACCTCTAGCTTATGTTGCTCCAATTAAGTATACATCTTGGTCACCATAGTTGAATAGCTCAATACTTGTGGGAACTCCTTGTATCTCAAATAGTGAGTATCCAAGACTATTATCAAAGGCATCAAGATGTCATGCGCATACCTCACCCCACGCATTTCCAAAACATTAATTCCTCATCTTCCTTGGTCAACCACCTTCCAATATCAATGGATTGAGAGGTTTTTCCTTGCCCAAGGTCCTATAATGATTCCTTGACACTCTATGAAAGATCTTCCTCTTCATCTTCATTGAAATTACCTTCTTTCCCCAATTCTTGAATATTTACCTTCTTAGTTCTTTTTGGTGAACTGTGCTCAAGGATGAGCATGTTGTTGCTTCCCCACACATCAACATACATTGGTTGCTTCTCATTGGTCCTCTCCTTCTGGTTCTTGGTATCTTCTTTGTATTGTGCTTCCTTTGATGCTTCTCCTTCTTGTTTAGAATCTATTTTGTGCACTTCCAAAGATCTCTCCCCTTCTTCTTTGGGTTTGGTGTCTTCCTCTTTATCTACCTCCTTGATAGCTTGAAGTCTCTTTTCCCTCTTCCAAATAGTAGACTTCTTAATGTTGGAGGTGGTATGGATTTTGTTCTTCTTCTCCTTCTCCACCCAACTCACAAACTTCCCTATCTTTTCATACTTCTTATCCATCTCCCATATGAGCTCTATATGGTGCAAGCTCTTAGAGTCTTATTTGAAATACCAAGGTGAAAATTTGTAATCCAAGAATTCCAAGTTCTCTTCCTCATTGAGTAAACCATGACTGATATAGAAATGCACCACAAAAGGCATCAAGTAGTGTGGTCCTAGCCTATTGAATATGTTGTACATATTCTATACATGGGTGTGGAAGATCTGGCCCCAATCAATAGGTCCTAAAAATAGGTGTCAAAGAATGCAACATGCAAGTTGGTAAGATAGGTGGTATGTTGAGGCTCAAAGATATTCATGACTGCCCCAAAATCTTCATTTGAGCTAGGTTCTTATAATTGGCCACTAACCATCTATAGGTGAGATGCATATCATGGGCAAAGGCCTGATCTATCCTTGCCTGCATCTTGCTATTTAAGTTGAATATAGACTCAAATGTATAACCTTCTACCATTCTTTGCTCTCACACCAATGTCTTTCTCCAATAGAAGGGTGTTGACTCTTGCACATTTGTTCTCAATCCTCTCGATACTACTTTCTCTTTCCCTCAAAGCTCTAGAGCCATAGCACCCAAGGTATACGCCCAATTCCACAAAACAAAGCTCACTCTCAACCTCTGCAATGTCACTCTTTGGGCAGCTATTTCCAATGGATTGAAAGTTGGGATCGTCAAAATAAGAGCGCTCTTAGTAACTCAAGCAAAAGCTGTCTTCACTATTTTGCTAGCAATAGATCTTCTCACAACTTAAATTTTGATTTCTCCTCTTCTTACTTGGATTGTAAGAAGTGAAAATTTGTGAAGAATGGAAAGCTACAGAATCTCAAACCTCTCCACCATGGGAATCTCAAGTTTATAGTGGATTTTACCCCTTGCTTGCAACGGTCTTCAGTCACTCATCAGTTTCCACTTGTGTGAGCCATCGTTGGAGGCTATCTTTGCATGTACTTGAAATCTATGTACCGTTTGTCTTTCTTCACCAAAGAATCATCCTCCTCTTCCAAAGATAGTATGTCCATCTTCCAAATATATGGAAAACATACTGTCATCTTCACTAAAATTTGCAACTATTATTGGTGAAGACTTCAATCTAGTGAAGAAGAGTATCTCCCAAAGAGAGAGTCTTCACCCAAAAATCAAGTTTTGAGGTTTTTCCCCTAAAAGGTAGGAATTATGTTGTCACTCAAGCCTAAACAAAGAAAATGTAAGTAAGAAAATTTGAATTTCACGGGCATTACACAAGTATTTCAAGCAAAATATGGGTATTTTTGAGAACTAATGTGCAAAATATAATGTTGATCAAAGTAGATCTTTACTCCAATTGAGAGGTATTCTACTTTTTTGATAATCTAATACAAGTAAGTTTGATTACAAATTTATCCCAAAATAATCATAATATTTAGTATGATACAAAGAGATATATTGAGATCCAAAATCATTTGATCCTAATGTAAATTATGGTTGTAAATAATTGAAATAAACTGGTTTGTTTCATATTTGAAGCCTAATTCTAAAGGCAAATTTTATAAGAATACATGAAAAATCTTGCTATGTTTGGCCACATATGTTTCACAAATGTTGAAGAAGATGAGTAGACTTATGTACTCCAAGATGACTTTATTATGTATTTCTTAAAAATAAGCTAAAGTAGAGTAATATTATAGAGAACATAAAGTTGATTTCACTTGTGTACTCATAAATGTTTGATAGAGAAAAAAATATACCATGTATCCTTGATTGCAATTTTGGCTAGAAAAGTTGGAAGAAATGCTCTTGGAAATTTCCATAAGTACTCTGACTTTATTCCCAATCTTGTTTGATTGTACTCTTTTTAGACTTAATTATGGAATTTGGAAGTTACCTTTGACCTGACTAACAAGAGAGTGCATTCAAAAAAAATATGTCTATGTATCTTCCAACTTGTTATTGTATATTATAGTTGCTACTCCTAACAACAATGTTTGCTCTTCATATGTTTCAAGCAAATTTTTGTGACAAGTTTTGCATTTAAATACATAATCTAGAGCTTGTACTTAAAGATAATGTTGCTAAATCTTGGTAGCATAAACTATTCTAGTCTTTAATGATAATAAAATTTTCTCCTTTTCAAATTCCTTTCGGCAAAGACAACAAACTCTTATTTTAGCAATGTTTCAATTAAATTTAAAATTATGAAGATCAATTATAAGATCATAATTTTTGAAAATTAGTTGACATTAAATCTTTAAATTGTTGAAAATGGATCTTCTTCTTATTACACTATTGAAATTTGAAATATTTTCTTTATGGATTTTTGGAGTAGTATTGTGAATTGTAATTAGTACTTTATGAACCATTGATAAAAGTTTACTCACTTCTTAAATCCAATATCACTAGCACTCTTGGAGGTGGCAAATCCATGATAACATTGAGCTCTTCATCCTCTATCTCAACATTTTTGACTTAAACCTTATGACCCAAGAAGGTAACCTCCTCTCTCCAAATTAAAATTAAATTTTTTTACAAAAGAACTTCCATTTGTGTAGGAATCATAACCTAAGTTAGCATATGCTTTCCTTTTACCTTACTATATCTGAAACTCTCATCTCAAAATGCTATAATAATTATAACTAGCAATGTATTGAGTATCCATTATACATGAATCATAAACACTTTAAGCACATAAGTAGGGCTAGGAGGGAGGACCATCCATTCAAAGTGTACATATCTTATGCAAAAGGATATCTTAGATAGATCTCTTTATAATATGAGTATTTGCCAATACACATTATAACTTGGTAAAGGATTTTGTTCCAATTACATGATCCAACCAATCATCTATACTAGAAAAGTTAAAGGATTACTCATAATTCAATCTGCACTAATCAATATTTAATAGAGATCACTCCAACTTTGCTTAGAAAAACCAAGAATGCTACTCAATGTAAAGTACTATGCTTTATAAATTTATTTTTTCATAACATCCATTGGGGTCTTTTAAGGCTCTTCTTATTCCTTATAAAAAAAATTAAAGGAAGAATATATTCTTGATAGCATTTTTTGATCAAAAGATAAACCACTTAAGTAATTTTTCCAATATATTTGCAAACTCTTGTAGAACTTCATTCATCAGTTTTAAACTTCATACCTTCATCTCTTCTTGATTAATTTTTTTTATTATTCTGATCCAAATTATAAACATAAGTATCTCTTCCTTCATAGACTACATAATGATAACTCCACTAATGTATATGCTACATTGAGTGCTATAAAAGATTCTTTATTTGCTAAGGTGCTAAACATAGGACTTTGCATTGTATAAATACTTATATTTGTTAGTTTACCCAATCAACTTAAACACAATGATGTTCAAGCCAAGGTAATACTAGAATGATATAGTAATTAGAAGGTTCTTCAATGAATTTCATTCACTCTATATACTTTTGTCCAATCTGTATTAGATTAAGATTCAAAATGGTATGTTCTTTCTACTAAGCAATCACAAGGGAACTTCCTTTCATTAGTGTAATCAAGCTCTTATCTCCTTTGCATATTGTACTGACATTTATTTTCTAAGCTGTAATAACATAACTTCCCTTCACTAGTGCAATAAATCTCTTGACCTTATTAGAAGTAATAAGCTCACAATAAGGTTTCTAATAGGTCTTGCTAAGCATTAGCGCTTTCTTGAGTACATTTTCTCATTTATATATTAAGCTTGCATATTGATAAGGTTAGTCTTGAGTTATTTAAACAGTCTAAAATGTGAAGGTTGATTTATTTGCAATAGAAGCATCCCTATTTAGTTACAATAATCTACTATAGAGACCCGTTATGAATCGCTCTTTCCTTTCTATAAAATAGGCTTAAATGAGTTAGGTATATCTTTAATTCAGATTTCTTAGCCATATTCATTGCTTCTTTTTGTCATTCATGTTCAATTTTTACTTCTTTATGTTTGTACAAGTTTAATTGGAAAAAATTAATGCTTATTCTTCTTGAATCTCTAGAATTTTTCTTAAGAGTAATTTGGAATTAGAGTACAAATCTTTTCACCAAAATAATATATTTCAGTTCTACAAGGCAACTCTAAATTATTCTTGTTGTATTGATGACTTCAATTGGGATATAAAGGTTCCTAAGAACCATATTACTCATATTACATACTTACTTAATACTCATACCTAGATTTTGGAATGCCTAGTTTCTAGTTGGGTTGTAGTGAATTGGATTTGGTGATCAATATCTTATATCTTGGTGGTATGAAGATTTTTCTCATAGTCAAATAGAAAAATTATCCATCTTATATACTATTATATTTCCTATTAAATAGATTTAGCTTGAGAAAATAAACATGATTCTCTTCTTCTCAAAATGATGCTCTTGGCACTTGTCATTTGTTGTGATTGAACATAATACTCGTTTATTAAGAGATACTTAACTTATTGTTGCATTGCTTAAAGTATAAGCTTTTCAAAACTTTTACCATTTTTATGATTGCCTATAGATAGAATATAATTTGAATATTATAGATTGATCAAGACACTTGCAAATAATTGATGTCTATAGTGTTTCTTCTTAGCAAAGGTAGTCAATAAATTTCAAGCCAAGTTAATTAATCATTATGAGGGTTTCTTAAAACCAAATCCATAAAAAATTCTTAATTACTTACTAGCCAATTCCACCACTAAGAAGGTTTTGGTTATACATTTCAAAATTTTCCTTTATGAACTTACTAAGTATAATTTGGAGTATCTTTTAAGAGTTTTATGTAACTATAGTAACCAAAATGAAATACTCCATCTAGTTACTATACTAAATTAACATTATATAACTCATGATACTTTTAGAAAGCTCTTTGAAATTTATGTTCTATAAACCAAAATCATTGAAAATACAGTACTTTGTATAGAAGTTCTAGAAAAAATTTATTTTATTTTTATGTACCTTAAGTTTATGATCATGAAGTTCAAAAATCATGGACTTAAAGCATAAAGACCTCCTTATAATTCTTGTGGAGTTCGAGCTATACATGATCTATCATGTATACAATCTAACTACAAGAGACTTATAAGGAAAAAATGAAATTCAAAGAAATAGATTTAATTTATTAGATTATTTTCATATATATATATATATATATATATATAAATTTAAAGTGGTTGTATTTGCATTAGAAAGCTATTCAAAAGTTGAAAGTTGTACACAAGTACACCAAATCCATATAAAATTGCCCAATTGTAAAAAATCATAGATATAAAGTTATAAAATTTAACACAAAAATTATAATTTTAGTTTCTCTTAGTATTCAAAATTAAGATTATGGAGTGTGGAACTAAAAACTAAAGCATCAAGGCCTCTTTACTTATAACAAAGGAGTTTGAATTTGTAGTTAAATTAAACAATGTAAAAGGTTATACTTGAAAATAGTCAATTTTAAGTAATGTAGTAACCATAAATTGCCTTTGACTTTTAGTTTGATGAATTTATTTTTCATAAAATGAACTTGAATGCTTTGTATTGGAGTTGAAATATAGCTTTTCTTATGTTGCAAATTTATGACTTATGAGTCCAAAGTAGTTGACTAAAGCATCAAGGCTTATCATGTACTGATTTTAAAAGAAGACTCCAAGTCTATGCGGAAAAAAATATAATTCAAGATTCTTATGTAGTGTTCGACCTTGATCTTAATCTGCTACACTATTTGCACTACACTCTTAACATTTACATACCGTACCTTGGACACTTCTATATTTGTTTCTTTAATGTTACTTGTCCCTAATATCATCTTAGTATCAAGTCATGTTTCCAAGGTTTATGGTGAATTTTTCTTGGGTTCTAGTACTCGGTACCTTGCAACTTACTTTCTATTTAGCTGGTGTGCTAACTCAATGTGACTATTCTCTTGGCCTTTGCTTCCTGAATTTAAGTCCTTAGCAAGCCGAATGGTTCAAGTTTACATCAGCAGTAAAGCTCCAAAATTCTTTCGGTTTTTTTATCACTTTATCAGAATTTTTTTGATTAGATGATGTTTTTCTTGATGTGTGACTTCACAAAATCTTGACCATACCCATCCACTTCCCAACCCTCATTTAAAACCCCTAAATCCATAGATCGTAGATTTTTAACCTAACAAATGAGAACTTTATAACTAACCGGTACTACTAATTACTACTTCCTAGTTCTTAGAATATTCTCTTGGTGTAATTTACCTTCTTTGTAATGATTATGTACAATTATCAACTATAGAACCTCTATGCTCATTTCTAACTAGATTTATGTGGTAATTAATCATTTTAACTTGATAAACTAAACCAAATATCCTAGATTGATTATTATCTTGTAAGCTTTCCAACCAACTTACTTAAAAAATTTTAGAGACCAAGTCATAAAAATAATATTTAAATATTGTAATTATGTTATAAAAATATGGAGAAATATAAGTTTGATTGAAATGCCATTTATATGTTTTATTTTTCTTTTCATGTTGTTAATTGAGTGGCACGTATACAAACGTAAACCAGCTTGAACAAGACTATTTTATTTCTTAAAGTTGAGCTTGGTGTAATAACTAACTTTCTAATTCTCTGTATTTTTATTTTCCCCAGTACTTAAAGTGAAATATCTAGTATAATGCACACATCTATTCTTGGTTCTTCTTCTAACAAATTATATATATTTTTTTTCTTATTTGTGCTAAATTTTTTTTCCTTGAGTTCAATGATGAGTTTGTAAGCATATGTAATGGAATTTTTTTTGATAATATTAGATTTATAATTTATGTTTCACATGTTCTTAAGTGAAATTTCTATATTTTTAATAATACGTTTTTATTGGAAAAATTATATTATTCTTGATTAAGGCTGTATTACCATGTGAATGATGGATAACTGGTAAAATTATGGTTGAATGATTATAATCAAACTTGTATTTATTTCTTTGTGCTTTATCTTGTGAATGATAGGCAGATAATAATTGATCCATTGGGCCTGTATTTCTTATCTTCCATTGAGAGATTTCTCAACATGGTGGGAAAATTTTTTTTAATGGAAATATTTGCAAGCAGTTTTCAAATTTGGCTTTGTAATATATATATTTTTCCTTAGAGACCCTAGATTATAATGGTAGAAATCTCTAAATAAAGGAAATAAATACAAGCCCAATGGTCAATTATTATTCACATGGTCAATTTCATTATGATAATATATATATATATATATATATATATCATTAATATGAAGAAATGATATATATATGTGCAAATTTCAAATTGAAAGAAGATGTCTAGACCATGTGTTGTTCATAGGGGATAATTACCATGGTCTCAAAAAATAGAGAATATTCAAGAGAAAAATTATATCCCTTCTTGATGCCTTTATCTTTAAGAAGTAGTCCTTAGTGTATTTGAATAAAAAATATACTTAAAAAGCTTAAAATCTATAATATATTTAAAGAAAAACTACTGTAATTTACGTAGAAAGATTAAAATGGTAGATTATGTCTCATGTCATGGCAATATTTGAAAAAATCATCATATTTCCTTGATTTGGTTGAATCATAGAAGGTAATATGGAGACTAGAATATCTTGGTGGTAGAGACTAAAGAAAAGAAGATAGAAGAAGAAAATTGTGGAAAAGGAAAAAAGTGCTCATTAAGAAGACAAGAGAAAGATAGAAAAATAGAAGAAAGAGTACATAAAAATAGAATAAGCTTCCATTTCTTGAGAAACTTTCAGAGAAGAGAAGATTAAAAGGTCAAAAAGAGAAGAAAAGACAAGAGATGGCAAATGAGGTTTTAAATATTAGTTAAATCCTTGTAAAAGAGAAAGTAAAAAAAGATCCAGGAAAATTGAGATATCTAAGAAAACTTTTATGATAATATAGGTTAGTTAATTTTTTATTGAAATGCAAAAGGGAAAAAACTCACACAAGAAAATGAATTGATATTTCTGCACCCCGACTTGCCGTCTGATCTGAAACCCTTTATTTTCGTCGTTCATGAGGGCCAACGTCATCGCTCGGATAGACTTGGGATGTGAAAATATAAAAAAAAGAAGGAAAAAGGCGACCGCGTAGGAAAAATGAAGGATGGGAAGACCCCATCAAGCCGTACAAGGGAGAGAAAAAAAGAAAAAAGGTAACATGGGGCTAAGCCCCAAAAAACAGGTGTGGAAATATCAGTTCCCTAAAAAACAAGAGCTTTTGATAATCAAGGAAAGGCTTATCCATGAGAAAAGTATAGAAGGAGATGTGGAATAATTTATTTGATAAGAAAAAGAGATGTATGAAGAGAGGTTTTCATGTGATCAGAATGAGCTGAATACATTGATACGTTTTATTTATTTTCTATTAAATAAGTATAGGATCAATTTGCACTTCATACATACTTTTACATAAACAACTTATTTTTCTTGCTTCAGGTTTTATTTGAACTATATGTTTTATTAAATATTTTGGTAAAGATAATTTTTTTGAGTACTTTAAAAAATAAAGAAAATAAATTCTATACTGTAATATTTCCTTGTATTATCATTCATCTAGCTTATCACGTAGAATTATGTTATAGCTGTTAAGAGGTATATGTAAGGTATAGTTTCTATAGAGCAAATAATATTGATTTTTTAACTTATGAGTAAAGGGTCAACGCATGTATATTTTTGGACATTCTGTACTTATATAGGGTTTTAAATTTTTTTGGTAAAAAGGTACTATTCCTCAATAAGTATTAAACTTTGCTGTGTCGTAATAAATTATAAGCCTGTCTAAGAATAATTCTTGTTTGATACCAAAACCATCTTTGTAGATATACAAAACGGGTTCAAATTGATCAAATTGTGTCCAGTTCTGAGGATTAGATAGCTTCTTATTTGATTCGCTCTAGTTGATTAAAATTTGATGCATTTACTCGTGAAGACATTGTTGTTATCCTTTACCATCTTCAACTCTCCAATATGATCAGCTGCATATTTTAGTATGCATCAAAATTTGGTCAACTAGAATGAATTTAGTTGATCTAGCTTGATCCGTTCACTCATGAAGACATTATTGTTTCTTGTACCATATTCAGCTTTCAAATATGATGAGATGCACACTATAAAATGTTAAGACTGAAATCGCATAAACACTATGATACAAAACTGCAACACATATTGAAGAATTTGTGTTTCATCCTGTTCTAAAATTCTAGAATCTTGATCTTCAATGGTAGATTAGAAACTGAGTGAGTGGGTATCGAACCGATGCTTCACCCTGGTCCAACATTCTAGAACCCTGGGCGTCAAAGGTAGATCGAGAGTTGCGTTAAACTTGACACCTACTGAGGTCGATTGCAACTTTTGATTGGCAGGCACTGTACTTCCAACTGTATATGATACAAGAAAGAATTGGATCGATAGAATCTTTGTGTGCACCGAGTCTGCAAATTTTACCATTCCACCACGGCGAAGCATGATTCGAGACAAATGATGTATGTGGTTTTGGCATACTTGCGTTGGTTTTCCCTACAATTTTTCATCGTTTGGTACAGTTTCGTTTCGAATCTTTTGTTCGCCTGGTCCATCTTTTCCATATTGTAACATATGCTTATGGACGGTCCCCATTTTCAATTCGAAGGTTAATACAAAGCATCGTGACAAAATGTACTAGGCCGTTGAAAGTAACGTCAAACGCATTAGTGCTTTGAACAATGCGAGTTCCATCTGTCAAACTGTCGGGTGACCCTACGCTCTAATATTGTCCACACTCTTGCAATTTTATTGAAATTTCCGCTCTCGTAGCTTTAAATTCGCTGCCTTCTGTTCTCGTCAACGCACTCAATCCAAATTAACTGTTTCTTTCGGCACGGCGAGCTGCCCGTTAGAACCTCCATGATTGCTACTATGTCGTCGTAAACTTCAGTTAGAGATTTTCGGTTTGAAATCTTAAATATTAAGCAACAAGCATGTTAATTCATCGATGTCGTGGATCTTGTCCTGTCTTGCGTACACCGGATCAGAAGCAATCGACGTGGTGATAATTCTACCTGGAAATGCTGGAGTCTTTCTAGCTGAGCTTCCACATGGCGAAGTGGCACCAAGTCCCTACGTCTGCAATAGGGAGGGGATGCCAATTCCATTGGCTTCCTACTCGTGATTGATTATTCTCTTGTCGTCTCCGAGAGGAGGAGGCTGATGAGCACCTTGCCTGGGGGTTCACCAACTAAAACTTTCCTCACAACTCTGTCAGCACCTGAGATCCGAGTTCACCAACACCTAGGTTAAACATAACTGGTTGGATTTGTGTCTGTTCCAGAAACTCTCATCTTTCTTCTGGACATTAAGAACTGGACCTATTAACTTCTCAACCGTGACCGGCGATTTGAGGCTGCGTTACAGTTAAATGGAATTTTAGTTAGTAGAATAATGTGGTATGCAGTGGGTCCGTATACAGGAAACCTGTAAATTCGACGTGAAGGAAACGAGCAAAAGTAACACGGTTTCTCGAAGACTGTAACTGGGGGAAGGTACTTAGAATTTGACTGACTTTTGACGAATCCAAACCTTCCACCTATCAAATACATTTGAATTTTATTGAATGAGATTTATCACTCCAACTTCAGGCAACAAAATCTTGTGGGCAGCTGGTGGAAGAACTGAATCATAGCGTTAATGGAGAACTGCTGAGACTTCGGAGTGCCATGCAGTAGTGGTGATGCAGATGAGAGCGAACATGAAGAGTCTGTTTTTATCTCTTGGAGGGGCAGCGTTAGCGCTCTTGGTCATACGAACATTATTTTTAGCATCGGCCACAGGATGCACTGCTGCTGTGCAACTTTGTCAGCAGGAGAAAGGTAACAATTTGAGCTCGAGAACTCTGAAATCAATCCACATTTCTCAATCGAAGAGACCTATGCAACACGTCGTTTATCTGGAGAAGGGACATATGGATGGGGTGAACCTGAGAAGCATTCTTATGAATCTCACGCCAGAGGAGCGGCAGCAGTGGATTGTCCTTAACTTGCCAAACTTCCAAACCTTACGTTCGGATGAGAAATCCCGGGCGTTTGCACACAGGGTAGCAGAGTTTTTCCAGGAAAGTGGAGGCCAAGGCTTCGTAAGTTCGAGCACAGAAGAGAGAGAGCTGGAAGACCACTTGGATTTTGTCATAGATGAGGGAAAGGATCCAGATACCGGAGAGGAATTCGAGCTCCTGAGACCAATGGATCTGGAGTTAGTTCGATCAACCAGTCTTACGTCTGAAATTGAAGGTGCAGTACTAGGGGAGGAATCAATAGGTGGTCACGAGAAGAAGTACCAGTGCGAAGTTCGGGTCTTCATGATTTGGATATCTCCGGTATCTCGATTCGGCCCTCGGGAGCTCCTGTCACTGGAGAGTCTATTCAAAACCCATCCACTGGCCTGTCTGGTCATTCTGTCACGGTCGTTAGACAGTGAAGAGGGGAATGAGGTACTCCAACCATTCCTCCACAGAAATCTGAGAGTTCTAGCCGTCACCCCGGACATACCACGGCTCTTAGAAGGCACACCTGCTTATTGCTGGTTCGATCGAGTAAAGAAGGGAGAGGTGGATCCTGGCCACATTTCTTTCAGTCAGAATCTCTCTAATCTTCTTCGTCTGGTGGCTCTTTACAAGTACGGAGGTTTGTATATCGACAACGACATCGTGGTTCTGAAAAGTTTATCTACTCTCCAAAATGTGATTGGCTCTCAGAGTGATAACGACCAGGGACATTGGACCAGACTGAACAACGCTGTCATGAAGTTTACCAAAGGGCATCCGGTCCTGTACAAGTGTATTCAGGAATTTGCGCTTACTTTCAATGGGAATAGATGGGGGCACAACGGACCTTACCTCGTCAGTCGAGTTCTATCAAGGTTACAAACAAACCGAACGACTGCAGTCCAAACGGAGGATTGGCATGTAGATATTTTACCTCCATCTGCGTTCTATCCAGCGGATTGGCATCAAATTCGGGACTTTCTTGCAGGACCTCATACCCAGGCAGAAAAGCTTCGGCTGGTTGAGAAGACAGAGGAGCTCGAGGAATCTTCATATACGCTGCATTTGTGGAACAAAGAAACTCGTGGATCTGCAGTCCAGAGTGGAAGCATTCTGGACTCTGTTTTCAGACATCGCTGCATCTTCTGTAACGAGACTACACTTCAGGCCGCTCTCGAACCCCAAATGTCCAACACAAAAGTTCACACTTGATATTGAGTAATGACACACAGTGTATCAAACCATCAAGGCTTGCAGTTCCGCCAATGAAATTCCCAGCCGAACTGCAATACCAGTTCCTTCGCTCGAAATTCAGGTCTTTGTGGAGACCTACATTAGTGAAAACTGAAGCTCTCCGACAGCTGCAAGCTAATGCCCGCTTCGTCTGGTTCTAAAGTTCATAATTTGAGCTAGAAGGACAGACAACAGGGTCATCTCAGTGGGGCGAGACAGAACTGCAATTGCTGTACAGACTTCAAAGTGACTCGTGCTAGATGTATCATAGATGCTCAAAATATTCAATACTTACCTACAGTCACACTCGATTCCAGTCATTTTATCAGACAATCCATAAGGCAGCACGACTTACAGTAGTTTAGCACATGTGTGTAAGTATTCCTTGAGATTCAAGCACAATATATTGCTTGATTGACACACTTGCAAGATGCTCTTCTAGAAGATAAAAAGCACTGATAATGAATTAGTGCACCGGTTCCCCCTATTCCAAAGCAACCCCCCAGATAAACGATTATGATTGTCATTTGTAACCCCCTGAAAATTTGTCAACCCTACCTTTCCATTTCTTGCTCATGACCCTATCGGTTGTTAATGCACGTTCAAGTTCGTTAATTGCAATTTTTTCTTCTATCGATTGATCATTATGTCGTGGTGCACCCTTTTGACACTTATAATGGCCTACTTTGATTCTTAACATTCGATGCACTGAAGTATTCTAGCACTCAATTTTATTTCTTGCTCATGGCCCATGCGTTGAAGTTCAGCAAATAGTGTGATGTTTTGATCTATGACATCCCAGTTTTCCAATTGATGGGCAAATTAAAACTAGTACTTGTGCCGGATAACCTTAATGGACGTCAACGAGGGAGTTGAGCTATAAAACAAGGTCCCCTGTGCCCTTTCAAGCAGGATCAAGAACCAAGTTCGCGCTGTCTCTAGCAAACGTTGTGTGTGGGCCAGTCTTGAGATTCTGAACGGGAATTTAAAAATTTCGCTGAGTTGACAATCTCGCTTGCAAGAACACGTGTCTGCAATTCTGGTCTATTTCGCTTGACGTCTGTTGACTAGAATCTATCTGCTTCATTCAGAGAGATCCTCACCGAAACAGAAGTGTGAATTAAGTCAATCGAAAGGAAAAAGGCGACCGCGTAGGAAAAATGAAGGATGGGAAGACCCCATCAAGCCGTACAAGGGAGAGAAAAAAAAGTAACATGGGGCTAAGCCCCAATAGAGTATGTATGAGAAATCTGCCCTAATGCACCTAAAATATCCTAGCTATGCAAGTATTACGGTCTATACACAATTGGAGCATCCGAAGAAACATCACCTAATGTGATTGCTCTCACAAGGAGGAAGATGCTCTAGTTGCCCATAGAGATCCACAAGCCAAAGAGGAGATTCTAAGAACCCAAAAGGAGATTCCCACATAAGCACCACCAAGAGATATGAGAAAAAGATGGAGGAGATTTTGGAGACCAAGAAGGAGAGCAAGAGTGGGAAGTGGAATCAACCCCACAAGAGAAAGAAGTCTTGTGAAGGAATCAAAAGAGTATCCCCACACTTACTACTTTTTGCCCAAGACATTGTTAGCCCTATGTAATTCAAATCTGATTCTTTGGAAGCAAGGGAGAGGTGCAGATTGGCTTTGATCAATGCTCAAAAACAACAAAGATTGAAAAACCTTAGGTTAAGATAGAAGCCTAAGTTGAAAAGTTGAGATTTAAGGAGAGGAAAGCTCAATCCAAGCAATAGTATGAGATGATTCTAGAATTAGCAAGAAAGGCAAGAAAAATTGCACAAGAAATTAAGAGATTTGTTTGCATCCTTAAGGAAATAGATGAAACATTTGCTCCTCCTCTTCATGAAACATGTAGTTACCATCCTATCCCCAAATCTACTCCTTGTGATTCTAGTGCACATGGTATCAATTCTTTACTTTAATCTATCATTTTATAATAAATGTTTGTATTATTTTGTCAAAAATCTACCACTCACTAATTAGAAACCAATGGGTTTGCTTGTGTTCAAGGTGGGTTTGCTTGCTTGAAAGGCTTGGACTTGCTTGTATTGAATTGGATTTGGTTGCTTGAAAAGGTTGGCTTTGCTTGTAAAATTTTGGATTTGCTTGGAATCCGGTGGATTTGATTGATGCCATTAAGTGTTTACTCCCTATAATAGGGGTTTTCTCTTGTTCTTAAATGGGTTTTCTTATCTTGAAGTGGTTTAAGGTTTATGGTAATGGGTTTTCTTAGCTTGTGATAAGTTTTCTCACATGGTGATGTGGGTTTGTTTGCCATTGTAGTAGGTTCAATAATGGGAGGTAAGGAATTGTTGCCCAACAATGAGTTAGCTAATATACAAAAAGGGTTCACTTGTGTGGGTCACTTTGAGCTTGATGAGGTTTTCACTCATAAAAATTTATATTCAAAAGTGTTCACATAAATATTACACTCAAACATATCAATTTTCAAGAATGTTCATAAAAATAGCTCAATGCAAAAGTGTTCATAGAAATAGTAAGGTGAGGTGGAAACATGCTATGAGATATATAAATGAATGTAAAGGATGAGATATAAAAAATGTTCAAAAGGTAGCAATATATATATGGAAAGGGATGGTGGAAACACATTGTGAAATATATGAATGAATATAAAAGTGTAAGATATAAAAATAATGTACAAAGGATGGCAATATATAAATGATGTAAAGAGGTGGTAGTGGATACATGTTGTGAGATATATAAATGAATGTACAAAGGGTGGAGATAGAGATGTTTGGTGGAAATATGTTGTGAGATATATAAATGAATGTTATAGGATGAGATATAAAAATGAATGTATAAAGGTGGAGATATATAAATGAATGTACAAAAGGTTGAGACATATAAGTGAATTATAAAGAGTGTAGATATATAAATAGAGATATATAAATGAATGTACAAAGTGTGGGGAACATAATGAATGTAAAGGGATGGTGCTCAATGTACAAGTGATCATAATGTTAGGAGTTAACTCAAGTCTAGAGTAACTCAAGTTAGCCTGATTGTGATAATAAGTCTAAGGCTGGACTACTATATGTGTGGGCTAGTAGGAGCTCTTGGGAGCACATTACTTTGATGATTAGAAATGCAATTTTTGTGTGTTCTTGTGGACGTAGCCTCAATGAGGTAAACCACGTATCTTTTTGTGTAGACCATAGTGAATGCTTAACCTATGTATTATGAAATTAGATCAACAATTGGTATTAGAGAAAATTGGTTGACAATGTGCAATGTTGTAAGATTCTCCATGATTGGTCTATCAATCTGGTCTTCCTTTTTCCTTTTCTCATCTCCTGCTCCTTGACTAGTTGGATTTGTTTGTTCTTTGACCAAAATTTTGGCTATGAAGAGGCGCGTGACTTGTGAAGGTATGGGGATTGAAGAGTTGGCTGTGTGGTAAAAGCAACATCATGAGCAAGAAGGAAAAGTAGATGAAGCAAAGATTGGTCAAGAGTTTAGAATGGTGGATTATAGTGTGGGTGTAGATAGTGCACACATTTTGATTGCAAAATGATGGAGGTGGTGTTGGTTCTTGTCAATGCTAGAAGTCTAGGGATTGGATTTGTGGAAAATAATAGTGCGGTGAGAGTGGACTAGGCGGTGTAAATAAGTAGGAAAAGGAGAGGAAGAGGAAAGAGAGGAGATTGGTAAATCAAGAGGAAAACTCTTCCCTGTCCATTGATGGTAGTCTAGGACTTTGCAAAAGATTGTGTAGTCAAATGTGGGATGTGTGAATTCTCTCACCTAGAGCTGCTTGTGTGTTTTTTCACCACATTCATTGAAAACCTGCTCATTGCTTTAATTTCCAAAGAGAATCTCCCATGCAAGCATAAGAAACCCGATCAACTCACGTATGATTTTCCCACTCCTTGCCTACTTGCCTTGTAAGAGCTCCCAAGCTCTTTCAAGGCATGTAATTTTGTCTCCTATCAACTTCCCACACCTCCCAAGCTCAATTTGTAGTGATTTCCAATCCCTAACAAGACACGAAAATCTAGTTGGTGGTAATCTCCCCACATTCATATTAGAGAATATGTTGCATGAGCTGTGGTGATTGGTGCAAGGTCATCTAGTAGAAGCTATTGAAGAAATGAATTGTTGCTCCATGCGGCCGGGTTTGTGATTGGAAGTGCAGACAGCCATATTTTCAAACACCACTTGGTAGAGGAACTCTCACTAGTGAAGAACTGTAAATGGTTACATCATTTGACACCATAAACGTAGCTGAACTGGATTGATTTGAGATGATTAATCTGTAGTGCTAAACCTTTGTACACTTAGGGATTCTTGTGGCCTTGCCACACGGACTCTGGCTACTGATGTTGTTGTTGCTACAACTGTTGTTGTTGATTTTTCTGCCCTTGCCAAGACCCTAAGTAGATATCTCGTACTCGACAATGAAAATTCATATCCTTTTGTTGGAACTTTACATGGGATTGGGAGTGTTGACCTAGTTGATTTGAAACAGATGCCGCATAAGAAGGAGTCTTAGAGCTATAATAATTTCTTTGTTGTTGCTACTGCAGAGGATGGGGATAACCAGAGTTCCCATAATAATTTATGATTCTTTGATTAGGAACAAAAGTAAGGAGTAGGATCCATAACAAGTTTGGAAGTGATTTGAGCTAAGTAGAAAGGTATTTTTTGGTGCAAAGGTGAGCTCTTCAGCAAGAACTATTGGTTTATTATATACCATTCATATGTTCAAATAGATTCATAACTGTCAATCTAGTAGGATGGGGAAGGATGTCATTTTCCCTAATCTGTAGTAAAGTGTACAAGAGTTGAGTTGGTTTGTCCGTTGCCTAGTTACTATATCAAGCCATTTTGGTTCTCCTAGATTCAATTGAGCTTTGAAAGCACGCTGACTCCAAGATGAGTTGAGCTTTACTTTCAAAAACTACTCATAGAATGGAGTCCCTTCTTGCACAATCTCTTCATGGCTACTTTCACAAATTTAGGAAAGACCCTATAAGGTACTGAATTGCATCACGTTTGAGAACAAGCTTTGAGGTGCAAGTTTGGAGATGGAAGTCATGAAGACTGGAGGAGTCAAATTTGAGATTGCCAAGTACAATGGATGCTCCAATTATCTCCTATGTGAACGTCAAGTGAAAGGTATGCTCAAGGCCAACAACTTTGGGAAATTGCTAAGACCCAAGACCAATTTGGTGTCAGAGAATGATTGGAATGACATGGAGGAGATAACTCTACACGTAATGGTTTTACATCTATAACTACACATCATAAAGCAGATGGGTGAGTACAAGGAATGCATTATTCTTTTTGATAAACTACAACAGAAGTACCATCATAAAGAATTGTCAAATTGTTTTTATAGATCCTTGAGGGTGATGAGCTTCAAGATGAAGGATAATGGGACCAAGATACAAGATCATATTGATGCCTTCAATGATCTTGCTGTGGACTTGCAAAATCTTAGAGAGGACCTAAGTGATCAGAGAAAGGCTCTCCACTTGTTGAGTTCTCTCCCTACGTCCTACTAGTCCTTGTCACAAGTGTTATTACATCATGATAGGAAAACCATCACCTACAATGAGGTGATGAGTGATCTATTAACAGATGATCTTCAACAAAAGATGATGCTGCCTTCTCAACCCTTGACTCCTTCAAGAACAATTTTGAATGTCAATCATGGAAGGACTCAAATGTGGACAGATGGTGGGGAGCAAAGATCTAATACTAGATCTTGGTCTAGGGGGAGATCCCAAGACCATAAGACCGTGCTCTATTGGAAGTGTGGCAAAGCTGGCCACCTCAAGAGAGATTGTTGTGGCAAAGTAGTCATGCCTTCTTCAACAAATGTGGCAAAAGACAACAAGAAAGAAGAAGAGGATGACTTGCTTGATAACGACTATGCTCTATGACGCCAATGGTATGCTCTTTGCACTTCTTTTCAATGAAGAGGAGATGAATGGATTCTAGATTGTGCTTGTTCATACCATATGGGTTATAGAAGAGATTTCTTTAGTTCTTACTTGATATCAAATGGTTCAAAATGGGGTATGATCACCCTCGTCAAATTGTAGGCATTGAATCTGTTAAAATTCAAATGTTTGATGGTCTTGTACACACATTGAATAATATTAGTCAGACATATCCTTGACATGAGGAAGAACTTAATATCTCTTGGTATGTTAGACACAAATGGTCATCAATGGGAAGTAGTTGATGGTGTACTTTGAGTCATGGCTAAGAGAAAAGTCATCTTGAAAGGTAATAAGCACAAGAATATTTATGTGCTGGAGTGCAACACTATTTGTGGAGAAGCTCATGCTATTAGATGTCATGATATGATTGACCACTTGTGACATTCAAGGCTAGGTCACATTAGTGAGAAGAGCATGCCTATTCTTTGCAAGAAAGGTGCTATTTCTAACTACGGTCTAGTAGTTTAGAATTCTATGAGCATTGTGTACTAGGTAAGTAGCATCAAACTAATTTTAGCATTGGAGCTCATATTTCCAAAGAAATTCTTGACTATATACATAGTGATGTATGGGCCCATCCCCTACTCCCTCACATTCTGGAAAGCCATATTATGTATCTTTCATCAATGATTATTTGAGGTTTGTATGGATTCATTGCCTACATCAGAAGTCTAAGGTCTTTGTCACTTTCAAGAAGTGGAAAACCCAAGTTGAGACTCAGACTAGTAAGAAGTGAGATTTTTTTGATCAGATAATGACAAGGAATACACTTTTGGAGAATCTGAGGTGTATTGTTAACAAGAGGGGATAACTCACCATCTCACTACAATATATACTCCACAACATAATGGTGTTGCTGAGAGGCTCAATCAAACATTATTGGAGCAGATGAGGAGTATATTGAGCCAATCAGATTTATCACTTGTGTTCTCGGCTGATGCTATCAACAATACAACTTACTTAGTAAATCTTTCTCCTTCCAATGCAATTCATTACATGACATTGTTTAAGATGAGGCACAAACGGCTTGTAGATTATAGTCATTTAGTAGTTTTTGGATGTAATGCATATCCTCTCATACCCAAGGAAAGTAGATCCAAGCTAGATCTTATTTCAAGAAATGCATTTTTCTTGGCTACCCAAGTGGTGTGAAGGGTTACAAGTTGTGGGATGCACTCACCTATAAATTGATTGTCAATAGAGATGTTTCATTCAATGATTCTAGATCATTGACCAAGGGGGAGAAAGCTTTGGCTATTCATACTAACAAGGGAAAATTTCCTCTAAATATTGTTGAGGGGGAGATTAATTATGATGGTTTTCACGATGAGTCACAAGGAGGTGCTCCCATAGAGGAGCAAGTTCTCCAAATTGAGGAATTACAAGCGCGTGAGGAGATTGGTGAACCTTGGCACTTGTCAACACAAGAAGATCAAGCAAAGTCATCAACAAGGAGGATGTCTGGACATTCTATTCTTGCTCTTGAACAATTTGGCAAATGGGCTGATTCAAAATAGTTAGGTGATGAGGATATCTCTCTCTTGATGATGATGATGGTATGAAGTTGATCTTGGAAGAAGGGGAACCTTCTTCATACAATGAGGCTCTAGTTTTGATGGACAACCTTGAGTGGAATGCTGCAATGCAGAGAGAGATGCAATCATTGATTTGACAACAAGACGTGGGAGTTAGTGAAGCTTCCAAAACATCAACAACTGGTGGACAATAAGTCGATTTACAAATTGAAAGATAGCCCACTGATGGAGAAAAGAAGATCTACATGGCCAGATTGGTGGCCAAGTGCTTCACACAAGAAAAAGGTATGGATTACAATGAGTTCTACTCTCCCATTGCTAAGTATGCCACTATTTTCTTATTGTGTGTACTTGTGACTTACTTTGGTCTTATCTTAGATCAAATGGATATTGTCACTACTTTCCTCTATGGCAATTTAGATGCGGTGATCTTCATGAGACAGCCTATGGGTTTTGTGGAGAAAAGTAAAGAAGATATGGTTTATAGGTTGCTGAAATCCTTATATGAATTAAAGCAATCCCTTAAACAATGGAAGAAATGGTTCAATGACTTCTTGAGGTCATTAGGATTTAAATGGAGTGTGTTTGATCCCTATGTATACATACAAAAAGGCGAGTGATGAAGTATTTGGCTTCATTATTCTGGTACTCTATGTGGATGACATGCTTATTGCAGCTAGGGATAGATATGATGTTGATAAGCTCAAAGCTCTCTTGAGTTCCAAATTTAGAATGAAAGATCTTGGTACAACAAGGAGGATTTTAGGGATGGAGATCCAACAAAACTTGGAGGATGGAAAGCTGTGGTTAACCCAAGGGAAGTATGCTAGAAAGGTACTTGAAAGATTTAACATGGAGAATTGCAAGTATGTGAGTACTCCTTTAGCTCCTTACTTCAAGCTTTCATCAGCTCTTTGTCCAACAAATGCAGTGGAGAAAGGTTTGATGTCCAAGGTTCCCTATGACAAGGCAATGGGAAGTCTCATTTTTTTGATGATTTGCACTAGGCCCAACATTTCTCTAGCTAGGGCAAGCCTAACATACACATGTCAAATCCAGGGAGGATACATTGGGAATCTATGAAGTGGATCCTCAGATATCACAAGGGTACATTGGATTTTGGCTTTTTGTTTGATGCTAAATCTTATAATGCCAAATCACTTATTCGCTATGTAGATGCTGACTACAGACATGATTTGGATAGGAGGGAATCTATGACTGGGTATGTGTTCACAGTTGGAGGTGGATGCGTAAGTTGGAGATCAACACTTTAGAAGTGTGTAGCTTAGTCTACTACCAAAGCTGAGTATGTAGTAGCAACACAAGCAGTGAGGGAAGCAATCTAGTTGAACATGCTTATCACAAAGATGGAATTGACTCATGACATTGTGAATGTACATTTTGAAAGCCAAAGTGCTTTCTATCTAGCTATGAATGAGGTAATGGAAGATAAAGTGATGCACATCAACATCAAGTATCATTTTCCTAGACAAGCTGTGTTTGATCATATGATTGAGTTAGTCAAGATTGATGGTAAACTCAATCCTATTGATGCCTTTACAAAAGTGACATCTCTAGAAAGTTTTTTGAGACATCATGTCAAACTGCAAGTGTTGCATGTAGGCACAAGTAGAGTAGATTAGTAGTTGTGTTATCTCTATATATGATTTTACTCTATCTTGTTTAGGCTACGGCTTAGTTCTAGTTAACTTTATTTTATAGAAGGAACTATGTTAGGCCTCCTCCTAGGACTTCACGTAGACTAATCATATAGATTATAGAGATTAAGGACCCCAAGACATGAGTCAAGAGGGAGATTGTTAGGAGTTAATTCAAGTCTGGAGTAACTCAAGTTAGCTTGATTGTGATAGTAAGTCTAGGGCTGGACTACTATATGTGTGGGCTAGTAGGAGTTCTTGGGGATACTTTGATAATCAAAAATGCAGTTTTTGTGTGTTCTTGTGGACGTAGCCTCAATGAGGTGAACCATATATCTTCTTGTTTAGACCATAGTGAATGCTTAATGTGGGTATTATCAAATTGGATTAGCACATAATACCATATGACACCTACTAGAGTAATGATCTAAGTGTACCCTACCTTACTCTTGGGTTTTATAATAGTAAAGACCTAGCAAAAAAGTTACTAGAGAGTAAAAGTTTAGTAAAATAAACCAAATATAGTTGAAAAAGTTCTCAAAATATCTAAGAAGCTTCTTGGTCAAATGTTTTGTAAGCTTCTTAGTACCTTCCAAGGATGGGTAACTTGCAATTGAAGTTAACAACTAGCTTATCTTGTACACTAGGTGGGTGGCTTCTAGAAGGAAGCTTCCTTGACAACTTCTTGAGTAACTAAGTTTGCACTTCACAAAGGTGACTTTGAGAAGGAAGCTTCTCAAGAGCCTTTGTGTTGCTTTGCTATAAATACCAAAGCCCAAGCTCATTCTAGGCATTTTTAGTTTCTCTCACTTGATCATTTCCAATGTGATTTCCATTCTGATCTTCCATTCTCATATCTCTCGCCTCAATCTTTTACAAGTTTGAATTTCAATGCGTTCCAGTGCATTATCAAGGCACCTTTAGTGGTATTGATGGACCCACACTAGACTATATATCTATATCCAATCCCACTCTAGATGACACATATGGGGATCATGAAAGATGTGGATAAATTATGATAAGGATTCACAATATAACACTTAAGACAACCAAAAGTCCACTTGGAGATCATGAAATCAATTGTAGAACAAGTGAACCCTCCTCATCTTCATGCTTCTTTCTTGCATCCTCAAACTCTAGAGATTCATCATAGACATAATCTCTTGGTAACTCATAGGTGACCTCATCCTCACCTATGACTCCACTTTTTAAGAATAGATACATGAGAAATTGATCAACAAAGCTCAACTTGAAATTCCAACCATTTGGATGCCAAAAATGGTTCTATAAGAACCATAACTCTATTGCAACTAAAAGAATCATAAGCACCACCCAATCATAATCCCATATGCTAGACCTTGAAACCTTCATTGTCTTATTGAGTATAGCATGCTTGTGAACCACCTTGGGCTACTTTATGGGCATGACAAGCAAACTCAACACTTGGAAGAGTAATTGCCATGTTGGAAAGATAAATTGCTTGGCAAGGTATCTCTTGGTTATGAAATCTTATATTTGAACTACTCCTCTATCAAAACATGAGGAACATATCTCCTTTTCCCAAAATATATCACGCTAATATAGCAAATGTAGCTCTTATGGCCACCAAAGATCAAAATGAAAGGTCTCTTATGTACAATCCTTCTTTGTGTGAGGTCTCATCCTATGATCTTGCAAACTTGGTACACATGGCACGTGAACAAAAATAAAAAATGAGCCAAAAAATGGTAAGTTCCCACCCTCATACCTCATACTCACACCTCATAAACTAAAAGCAATGAAATCATTAGATAAAAGCAATGTGTAATACAAGAAGCTCGACATATTCTCTAGAGGTGAAAATTGGCTTGGTAACATCTAGAAGGATGTTGTGTACAATGGACTAGGTAGATCAGACAAAGGTGTCACCAAAAGAGTAATTCTACTAATAAGACAGAAGCCAAAAATAGCCTAAAAACTTTAGAGCCAAATTTGGAGGCCTAAAGGATGAATCAGCCTCTAAAATGGAAACATTTTGCCCTCAGATTGAGAAGGCTTGCCTTCTCCCCTTATGATTTGTCTTGTCAAGATCCAATGGTACCTCACCCATGAAATTTTGAGCTCCATATAGGAAGATTCCCTAAAGATTCCATTTGGTCAAACCTAATTGACCAACTAGATAGGACAAGGACTGATATGTTGCCCATCCAAAAAACTAATCCAATGATAGAGCTCACTGACAGGTCACCAATCCATGTATCTTATCCAAGGGTGGAGCTTCCTTTGAGTGGATCCTCTTTGCTATATAATCAATATAAGGTGCTCCTTTGGGGCATCAAAGCATTGAGAGTGAAACCTAATTTTTCTCTCTTGGAGAGTTCTCTTGTCCTTGGAGTATTACAATGGTACCAGAGCGGGTATTTTAATCCAAGAGCATGTATCAACCCTCTTGGAAGAGCATGAGCTACTAAAATTGAGTAATTTGAGGTAGAGAACATAGTGCAATTGCTAGACTTAGGAAGTGCTTTAGAGAGCAAATGGGATGGACGCCTCGAGAGACAATTTCTTGCACCTAGTTTCCCATTCTTGAATCCATTCCACATTAAGATTATATACATCAAGCATGAGCAAATGAGAGTATCTCTAGTTTATCACTTTGGAGTAGAATTAATGGACAGAGTGATGAATTCACCAAACTTGGTGATTCTACCTATGGTGGTATATAACAGAGAGTGGGATTTGATAATCTACATTCTATTATGATGTTATGGATCTAAATGTACCAAATCCTCACCCTTTCAACACGCAAGTAGAAATTCATTATGTAATTAGTCCAAAAGTAATGTTTAGTGATTTTGTGGTCCACAATTTTGATGAAGAATATTATCAATGAGTGATAGCCTCTGAGGTCCCAATGGTAGTCCCCATAGTTTGTGCACCTCCCGAGTGATGATTCTAACCCTTTATTGAAGTAGGAAGTAGCAATTGAACATTGGTTGTGTGTAGGAATCATGGATCCACAGTTGTAGGAGTTGATGCAAGGAATACAAAGGATGTTGAATGAGTTTCAAGAAATCAAGATGACAAAAGGAATTGCAAAATCAAACACGTACTATCAAGAATGATCAATTAATGCAAGAAGAGGGAGAGGTCTCAACAACCAGCACCAACAATCAAAGTACTTAGAGAGTTATGCATGCCAATGACACCAATTCCACTCAACAACCAAGCCATATTGTTACTACAAATGAAAAAGATGTGCAACATCAAGCCTTACAAGGGACAACGTTCCATAAGAGTAGTGGAAAATTGGATTTCAAGAATGAATTGACACCTTTGATTGTTCACAACGGAGATCAATGATCATTTTGCATGTGTGTGTTTACGTGTGGGTTCTTGATTGATAAAGCCCTCACATAGTATGACGCTTGGAAATAGTCATTAATGGTAGAAGGAAGAGAGGTCACTTGGACAGCCATGCAAGAAGGGTTGCTCAAGAATTTCCAATCTGTGGATTCTATGCAAATGGTCCAAACCAAATTCAAGGGTTGAAGCAAAAGAATAACATACAAGAATACGTGGATGCATTTTTGGATCTACAAGTTGCAATAACTGATATAAATCCAATTGAATCTCTTGATAATTTAAAGAGAGGATTAAAAGAGTGGATCTGCCAAGAGTTAATAGTGAAAAATCCGTGTACTATTTTTGAAGCCATTTCTTGTACCCAAAGAATAGCAGGGGCGCTTGGCAAAGGTGAAACAATAATACCAATGCAAAACTATCGAGCCAAGATACACTATTTTGGTGGACCAATTCCTATAGAAATGTGCAACATTTGGTTCTAAGATAGAGGAGCAAGACCTCTCTAAGGAGAACAAGGAAGAGTCAAAGAAAGGAGAGGAGTCCCACGAGGAAAAAAGGCTTGAGCAGAACAACAATTGTAAAAGACCAAAACCAAGGAGAGAAATAGGAGAATGGAAACTCACATTGGGACACTTGAATGAGGGAAAACTCCGAATGCCTAGCATGAGCTTTGGCCTTGGTATTTATAGGTAGCATACAAGACTCTTGAAGCTTCTCAAGAAGCTTCCTTGAGCCGCTTTCTTGGAGTGCAAGCCAAGTTAACTAGGAAGCTTCTCAAGAAGCTTCCTTTTAGAAGCTGCCTACTTGGCGTGCAAGCTAAGCTAGTTAGAAGCTTCTAGAAGCTTCCTTCTAGAAGCTACCTGCTTAGGGTGCAAGTTAACTAGTTGGGAAGCTTCCCAAGAAGCTTCTTAGATGCTTCTAGAATATTCTAGGCTATTTTGTCTTATTCTCTACTTCGTAAGCCCGACTAACTTTATCTTTAAACTCCATATTGTTACAACAATGATGTGACAATTATGGCCAAATTGGGCACATGACCATCAATTGTTGTGCTCATCATCATAAAGGCCCTTGGCCTCCATACAAGCAACCTTTGAACTACATGGATAGGCAAAATGAAGAGGAAGATATGGAAACCGCATCGGAAAACAAAGTTTACATTAAATGTACCTCGTGGCCTTACTAGCTCGATGAAGAAGAGAAAAAGTGGGAGGAGGAAGAGGATGAGTGTGAAAAGAAGGAGGAAGATAAATGCATAATTAATTTTTTTAAATGAAGTACTAGAAGGCAATCTGGTGAGAAGGTTGATAGACCTTAGGCAATAGAGAATTTCTTGTCTTTCTCTATTGCAATAAGGTTGGGGATGGAACTAGAGAAGGATGAGAAGGATGAAGAAGAATTACCTAATGGTCAGTCAGAGTGGATTGAGTCATTACCTAGAAAGGTAATACTTGTTGTAGGAGGGTATCAAGAAGCAATCAAGTGGCAAGTGATACAACTAGCTTGTTATGATGTAATCTTGAGTATACCATGGATAGAGCACTACAACTCCATGGTGGATTGGAGAAAGAAAGTAGTGAAAACTAGTCAATGGAAGATCATTGGGATTAAAGGAAGATCACAAAGGCAAGAGTTGCCTCTGTATGTCATAAGGACTACATCTATTGGTAAAACAGATAGATGTTTCAAGGTTTTAATAAGAGAAGTCCAGAGTGCCCAACACAATGGACAAATTCTTGAGAAATTGAAAGATGTGGTCAATGAGTTCCAAGATGTCTTTTTGGATGAATTACTCATAGGTTTACCACCAAAAAGGAGAGTAGATCATAAAATTGAGATATACCCTAAGAAGACACCTCCTTGTAAGGCCCCATATTGACTATCACCTCATCAGTTGGAGGGGTGTAAGGCTCAAATTGAGGATATGTTGCATAAGGAGTTTATCCAACCCAATATATGACATTATAGAGCTCTTGTATTGTTTGTGAAGAAGAAGGATGGAACAATGCGCATGTGCATGTGCATTAACTACCAAGGATTGAATCAAAAAATGGTGAAGAACAAATATCCATTACCTCATAGGGATGACTTGTTTGATCAACTCAATGGGACAAGGCACTTCATTAAACTTGATTTGCACAGTGGTTACAACCAAATCAGGATTACGGAAGAAGATATACACAAAATAGCCTTTCAAACAAGGTATTGTAATACTTGGAGGACAAGAGAAGAGAGAAAATACAGATTTCACACTCAATCATCCGATGTCCCAAAGGAGCACCTTCTCTTTATTTATATGGACAAAGAGGATCTCCTCCAAGGAAGCTCCACCATAGGATTAGGCACATAGATAGGTGACATGTCAGTATGCTCCACCCTTGGATTACCTACTTGGATGGGTGACATTTCGGTCTTGCTCCTATCTGGTTGGTCAAACAAGCTTTGACTAGAGGGAATCTTTTAGGGAATATTCTTGTAGGAATCTCAAAATCATGTGGGTGAGGTACCATTGGAAAGATCTCAATGAGACAAAGCAAGGGGAAGGGAATTCAAGCCTTTCATTTGGTTGGGAGGGGGGAATCTGCCACATTTTTGAGGCCTAATTCATCCGTTTAGACCTCCAAAATTGCCTTCAAAGATTTCAGGCATATTTTGGTTCCTACTCTATTAGTAGAAGTCCTTTTTTGGTGATAGATCTTTTTCATTTATTTAGAAGGATATTACCAAACCAATTCTCACCTTTAAATCATATGTCTAGCTATTGGTTCTAAGGTTTTCATGTCTATTTCAGTTTCTGCACTATTAGTAGAAGTATTCTTTTGGTGATATTTTTATCTAATCTATTTTTTTCATCATGTATAACATCATTGCAGATTTTACCAAACCAAATTTCACATTGAGATCATATGGCTAACTCTTGGTATTACAAACCTCACTCCTTTTAAAGACATAACGTCCTCGTTGTGTAGTTGTTGCTCTAACGCTTGTACCAACACGAGTGCATGTGTCAAATTGGCAACAGGCTCCCAAGTTGCCTCATAGGGTAAGCTTTCCATTGTACTATATAGTCTACCCGCGGATGGCACGTACCATGCATGCGTTTTTAGAGGATACGCTCCACTTCATATTCCTCCGTGCCATCAATGAGTGTTGGACAAGATCAAAGGTCTTGTGTGGAATGACAATGGTCCGATTGGGGAGCATATTTTCATAGTAGGGAAACATTGAACACTGGATGGATCTTCATGTGTGATGGTAGCTTGAGGTGATAGGTCATAGCGCCGACTCAATAAAGAGTAGAAAAAGGCCCAATAAAACAAGGTTTGAGCTTACAAGGGCCAACTAATGTGAGGTTGGTTGTAGATAGCTACACTTGATCCCTAACATTGAACTCCATGTGCCTACGGTGTGCATCAACATATTGCTTTTGTTGATTGTGCACAATCTGCTATTTGTGCTTGGCGCCCTCCACACCTTATTGGATTCAAAAAACAAATGCGTTGATTGTGTCGACCTTGGTAGCCATCGGATTGATCTTCATCAAGCTAGAAAGTGTGAAGGGATGCTCACCATACATGAGGAAGAACATAGTGACACGGGTGGATGCATTCACCGAATTGTTGTAAGCAAATTCCACCAATGGGAGTAGGATGTCCCACCTCTCTTGCTCTTCTAAGGTGAAGCCACGTAACATGTCTTGAATAATGCAATTAGCCCGCTCTGTTTGTCCATCTATTTGTGGGTGGTAAGCTTTGGACATGGCCAACTTGGTTTTGAAGAAACCAAACCCTAAACCCTAAACCCTTCCCAAAAAAATTGGTGAATTGAGTGCCTCTATTGGTGGTGAGTACTCAAGACAAGCTATGGTGAGAAAAGACTACATCTAAGTATAATTGAGCTAGTTTTGGAGCGGTCACATCCTTGGTGATAGGGCGTACATGAATCATTTTTTTGAGCTGGTCCACAAAGACCACGATGGAGTCAAACCCCAAGGTGGTCTTGGTAATTCATAGATGAGATCCATACTCACATGTTCCTAACGTTGTGTAGGAGTGAGGAGAGGTTGGAATAGCCTTGCAAGAGCTTGATTAGAAGCTTTGTTCTATTGGTAGAGTAGGCAACTATGTATGTAGTACATCACGTCATTGTGCATCTTGGGCCAATAGTAATGGCGTTGGATTGCATCCAAGGTCTTGTCTACTCCAACATGACCTGCAATGGCCAAATCATGACATTTTGCTAGAATGGTGGAGCATAATTCTGGACATTTGGGATCCATAATTTGCCATCATGAAAGGTGAGTCCTTTGGGTGTTGGTGATGCCTTTGGATGACTGTGCTCCTACAATCTATGGATCAATTTTTGTAGTAGTTAGAATTTAGGGTAAATCTTAACCTCTACCACCAAATTGTTTGCCATCGGCATGCGGATGAATGCATCTACAAGTTGCTTCTTACCTTCCACGTAGGTAATTGTCATGTTGAAGCATTGTTGCCACTCTACCTACCGAATCTAGCGATGAGATAGATCTTTATGTGTCTCCAGGTAGACCAAAGGTTTGTGGTTTATCTCTACTACAAATGCCTTCTTGCCCAAATAGTGCTTCCAATGCTTGGTTGCAAGGACAATGGCCAACTCTTCTTGTTTTGTGGTGTGATAGTTACGCTTTGCCGGTAACAACTTTCAAGAGAAATATGCAATTGGATGTCATCTGTCATGCCACTCTTGTTGTATGACTGCTCTTATTGCTATGCTTGATGTATCTATAGCCAACTCGATTGGATGTTTTGGGTCATACCACTTCAAGATCGGTGCATGTAGCAAGGCGGATTTCAATTCTTAAAAGGCCAACTCTTGTGTGGTTCCTCACGTCCACTTCTTCTCCTTGCCAAGTAGTGCCGTTAAAGGCTGTGCAACCTTGGAGAAGTTCTTGAAAAATCAATGATAGAATCCCATCAACCCCAAAAAGCTCTTGAGTTGAGTCTAATCTTCTGGTGCACTCCATTTTTGAATGACCTTCATTTTATCTATCAATACTTGAATGCCCTCTGCACTTACTCTATGCTCCAAGTAGTCTACTTCAAACTTGCCAAACTTGCACTTTGAGATTTTGGTATAAAATTGATTTTGTCTTAGAATCTAGAAGACTTCTCGTAGATGCTATTTGTGTTCCGTCATCATGCTACTATGTACTAAGATGTTGTCCAGGAAGACGATAATAGAATTATCCAAGTATGGAAAAAATATGTCATTCATTAGACAAATTTGTCTAATGAATATCATTCATTAGGTGCATTGGTGAGGCCAAAAGGCATCATGAGATACTAGAAGTAGCCAAGATACTCGAACTAGGTATACCTAGTTCAAAAGGCAGTTTTGTACACATCTTCCTTTGCCTTTTGGATTTGATTGTAACCGCTCCGCAAGTCCAATTTGGTGAAGTATCTTACTCCATGGAGTTGATCAAACAGGTCATCCATGCAAGGTAAGGGGTATTTTTTCTTCATTGTTTGTTGAGTGAGACCTCAATAGTCAATGCATATGCGCATTGTACTGTCCTTCTTCACAAACAAGACAGGAGCCCCATATGGTGATACATTTGGTTGGATGAACACTTTTTGCAACATCTCCTCAATTTGAGTCTTACACTCCTCCAACTCATGAAGTGATAGGCAATATGGGGCCTTACAAGGAGGTGTCTTCTCCCAAAGTGTCTCAATTTTATGATCTACCCTCTTTTTTGGTGGTAATCGTGAGGGTGGATCATCGAGAAAGACATCTTGAAACTCATCCACCACATTCTTCAATTTCTTAGGAATTTTTCCATCAAGTTTTGCACTCTAGACATCTCTTATTTGACCCATGAAACATCTATTGGTCTTATAAATAGCTGCCGTCTCTATGACATAGAGAGACAGTTCTTGCTTGTGTGATTTTTCTTTAACCCCAATGATCAACCATTGGTGGGTTCTCACTACTTTCTTCCTCCAATCTACCATAAGGTTGTAATGCTCCATCCAAGGCATGCCTAAGATTGTATCATAACGAGCTAATTTTATCACTCGCCACTCAATTGCTTCTTGATATTCTCCTATCGAGAGTGTTACCCATCTAGGTAATGATTCAATCCTCTTTGTTTGCTTGTTAGGTAACTCCACTTCTTTGCTCTCATCTCTCTCTAGATCCATTCCCAATCTTATTGCAAAAGAGTGAGACAAGAAATTCTCTATTGCTCTCGGATCTATTGATACTCACACTTGATTGCCTTCTAGGACTCCATTCACGACAATCAATTGTGAGATTGCCTTTTGGGACCTTTGCATGCTCATCTTTTTCCTTCCCTTGCTTCTTTGCTTCCTTATTGAGCCAATAAGGCCGCAAGGTATATTTACTTGCAATCTTTGTTTTTGGAAGTGATTTCTACCTCCTCCTCTTCAGGTTGTCTCTCCATGTTGTTCAAAGATTGCTTGTATGAAGGCCAATGGCCTCTAGGGAGATGAGCACGACAATTGGTAGATATGTGCACAATACGGCCACAATTGTAACAACAACATTGTTCTCCTCAAGTTCCTTCTCCTCATGAGACTTCACCTCTTTGTTCTTCTACCCATCCACACTTCCCTTGAAGCAGTCGTGCTCCTTGGTCTTGAAACCAAAGTTGCCCAATTCTATTGGTACTGGTCCACCCATATGTGGCATTTATGCCCAATAATGTTGAGGTGGAACTACTCCTTCACCTCCACCCAATGCTCTTGCTATTCTCTACGCACAAGCAATGGCTTCAAATATTATGCAAGGATTTTGCACCATGACTTCTTGGCAAATCCACTCCTTCAACCCTTGTTTGAAATTGTCGAGAGCCTCTACTAGATTCATGTTTGTTATTGCGACTTGTAGATCCAAACTTACCTCCACATACTCTTGTACAATGTTCTTTTGTCTCAATTCCCAAAGTTGGATTTGGGCCATCTGCACGGAATCCACCGATTGGAAATTCTTCAACAATCCTTCTTGCATCACTGTCCATGTGACCTTCCTTCTCTTTGCCAACATGGATTGTTCCCAAGCATTGTACCATGTGAGGGCTTTTGTAATACCAAGAGCTAGCCATATGATCTAAATGTGAAATTTGGTTTGGTAACATCTAGAATGATGTTATACATGATGGTCAAAATAAATCAGATAGAAGTATCACCAAAAGAGTACTTCTACTAATAGAGTAGAAACCAAAATAGACTTGAGAACCTTAGAACCAATAGCTAGACATATGATTTAAAGGTGAGAATTGGTTTGGTAACATCTAGAAGGATGTTACACATGATGAACTAAACAAATCAGAAAGAGGTATCACCAAAAGGGGACTTCTACTAATAGAGTAGGAACCGAAATATGCTTGAAATCTTTGAAGGCAATTTTGGAGGCCTAAATAGATGAGTTAGGCCTCAAAAATGTGCAGATTCCCCCCAATGGAGGAAATGTTGGCCTCCCTCCCCCTTGGTTTGTCTTGTCATGAGCTTTCCAATGGTACCTTACTCATGTGATTTTGAGACTCCTACAAGAAGATTCCCTAAAAGATTCCCTTTAGTCAAAGCTTGTTTAACCAACCAGAAAGGACCTAGACCGACATGTCACCCATCCAAGTAAGTAATCCAAGGGTGGAGCTTGCTGACATGTCACCTATTTGTGTGCCTAATCCTATGGTGGAGCTTCCTTGGAGGAGATCCTCTTTGTCTATATAATAAAGAGAAGGTGCTCCTTTGGGGCACCAAATGTTTAGTGTGTAATCTGTGTTTTCTCTCTTCTCTTGTCCTCAGATTATTACAGCTTTATTGGTCAAGTACCCATATGCAAACACGGCTACAACATACTCAATGATCTCTGTTGAGAACAATAAAAAATATTGATTCATTCTCAAGTTCCAATTTTCCATTACTCCCATCGTGCATTGTCCCTTGTAAGGCTCGATGTTGCAAGTCTTCTTCATCTGGAGTAGCAATGTGACTTCATTGTTGACTGGGTTCATAGGCACATGTGCCTTTCCAAGTACTTCAGTCACAAGTACTGGGTTTTGAGATGGCTCTTCTTCTTGCATTGCTTGATCATTCCTGAGGATCTACACTTGACATTTGTAATGCCTCCATGGTCATCTTAATCTCTTGAAATTTGTTCAACATCTCTTGCATTCCTTGCACCAACTCTTGCAACTACGGATCCATGGTTCTTGTAACACTCAACCGCTACTATCTACTTCAATAGAGAATTAATATGATCACTCTGGAAGGCACACAAACTATTGAGACTATCATTGGGACCTCAGAAGCTATCACATGTTGATAATACCCCTCACCAAAATTTCTAACCATGAAATCCCTATACATCACTTTTGGTCTCACAACATAACAAATTTCTACTTGAGTGTTGAAAGGGAGAGGATTTAGTACATTCGCATCCATAACATCATAATAGAATGTAGATTGTCAAATCCCACTCTCTGTTGTATACCACCACAAGTAGAATCATCGGGTTTGGTGAGTTCATTACTTTATCCATCAATTCTACTCCAAAGTGATAAACTAGCAATACTCTCATTTGCTCACACTGGATGTACATAACCTTGATGTGGAATGGATTCAAGAATTGGAAGCTAAGTATAGGAAATTTTCCTCTCGGTGCATCCATTGCATTTGCTCTCTAAAGCCCGTCCCAAGTTTAGCAATTACTTTATGTTCTTCACCTCAAATTACTTGGTTTTAGTAGTTTGTGCTCTTCCAAGAAAGGCGATCCGCTCTCTTGGACTAAAACACTCGCTTTGATACCAATTTAATACTCCAAGGACAAGATAAGAGAGAAAACACAAATTTCACACTCAATAGTCCGATGCTCCTAAGGAGCACCTTCTCCTTATTATATATACAAAGAGGATCTCCTCCAAGGAAGCTCCACCATAGGATTAGGCACATAGATAGGTAACATGTCAGCAAGCTCCACCCTTGGATTACCTACTTGGATGGGTGACATGTCGGTATTGCTCCTATCTGATTGGTCAAACAAGCTTTGACTAGAGGAATCTTTTAGGGAATCTTCCTATACGAATCTCAGAATCATGTGGGTGAGGTACCGTTAGAAAGCTCTTGATGAGACAAAGCAAGGGGGAGGAAATGCAAGTCTATCATAAGGTTGGGGGGGATTTGCACATTTTTTAGGGTTAATTCATCCGTTTAGACCTCCAAAATTGCCTTCAAAGATTTCAGGCATATTTTGGTTCCTACTCTATTAGTAGAAGTCCTCTTTTGGTGATATATCTTTCTGATCTGTTTAGTTCATCATGTGTAACATTCTTCTAGATGTTACCAAACCAATTCTCACCTTTAAATCATATGTCTAACTATTGGTTCTAAGATTTTCACATCTATTTTGGTTTCTGTCCTATTAGTAGAAGTACTCTTTTTGGTGATAGTTCTATCTGATCTATTTTTTTCATCATGTTTAACATCATTCCGGATGTTACCAAACCAAATTTTACATCAAGATCATATGGCTAGCTCTTGGTACTACAAGTATGGTCACTTTGAGTACTTGGTGAAGACTATGGTCACTTTTGGCCTCACTAGTGCTCTAGCTACTTTCATGAGTTTGATGAATGAAATATTTTGTCCATACTTGGATAAATCTGTTATCATTTTTCTTGATAACATCTTAGTCTACAATAGGATACAGCATAAGCAACATCTGTGAGAAGTCTTCTAGATTCTGTGATAAAATCAATTGTATGCCAAAATCTCAAAGTGCAAGTTTTGCAAATATGAAGTAGACTATTTAGGGCATAGAGTAAGTGCAAAGGGTATCCAAGTGTTAAAAAATAAAATAGAGGTCAGTAAAAAATAGAGTGCTCTAGAAGATCAAACTCAACTCAAGATTTTCTTGGGATTGATGGGGTTTTATTGTCAATTTGTCAAGGACTTCTCCAAGATTGCACAACCTTTAACAACACTATTTCACAAAGGGAAGAGGTGGATATGGGGAACCGCACAAGAATTGACCTTTTAGTAGTTGAAAGATGCATTACTACATGCACCAATCTTGAAATAGTATGACCCAAAATGTCTAATCAAGATGGCTACAAATGCATAAGGTGTAGCAATAGGAGCAATCTTACAACAAGAATGTAGGATGGATGGCACCCAATTGTGTATTTCTCTCATAAGTTGCTATTGGTAGAATGCAACTATCATACCACCAAACAAGAAGAGATGGACATTGTCCTTGAAACCAAGCATTGGAAAACTATTTGGATGAGAAGGCATTTGTATAAGAGACTGACCACAAACCTCTAGTCTACCTTGAGACACAAAAAAATCATCTCATCAATAGATTTGGTGGGCAGAGTGGAGACAACAATTCGACATGACAATCAGATATGTGGAGGGCAAGAAGCAACTTGCAAATACATTCACCCAAATGCCGATGACAAACAATTTGATGGTGGAAATCAAGATGAACCCTAAATTTTGCCCTAGGATTCTTACTGCTACAAAAATTGATCCATAAATTGTAGGTGCTCAATCATCCAAAGGCATCACCAGCACCCAAGGACTCACCTTCTGTGATGGCAAGTTGTGGATCCTAGATGATATGGATCTAAGAACCACTATCTTAGCAAAATGTCATGATTATGCCATTGCAAGTCACGTTGGAATGGATAAGACCTTGGATGTAATCAAACGCTATTACTATTGGCCCAAGATGAGCAACAATGTGATGGAATATGTTTGAAGCTTCATACTATATCAACAAAATAAGGCTTCTAATCAAGCTCCTATAGGACTCCTCTAACCTCTCCCCACTCCTATACAATGTTAGGAACAAGTAAGCATGGAGCTGGTTTGTGAATTGCCCAAGACCACCTTTGGGTTTGATTCCATTGTAGTCTTTATCAACCGACTTAGCAAAATGATTCATTTACATCCTATCACCAAGGATGTCACTACCCCGCAACTAGTTCAATTGTACTTAGATGCAGTCTTTTCTCATCATGGCTTGTCTTGAGTGCTCATCACAGATAGAGGTACATGCTTTGGGGTTGTACTTTGGATGAGCAAGAGAGTTGGAACACCTTACTCCCATTGGTAGAATTTGCTTACAAAAATTTATTGAACGCCTCTACACAAGTCACACCATTCTTCATCATGTATGGAGAGCATCCTTTCACACCTTCAAGCTTGATGAAGTTTTGTCTGATGGCTACCAAGGTTGATGTTGTCAACACTTTTGTTTCTAGAATCCAACAAGGGGTGGAACATACCAAGCATAGGTTGAAGATCACCCAAAATTGGCAAAAGAAATATGCAAATGCACACCGCCAACACATGGAGTTCAATGTGGGAGATCAAGTCTAGCTATCAACCATCAACCTCAAGTTAGTTGGTCGTCATAAGCTCAAACCTCATTTTATTGGACCTTTATCCATCCTTCATTGCATTGGTGTTGTGGCCCATTACCTCAAGCTACCACCACATGTGAAGATCCACTTGGTGTTTCATGTTTCCTTATTACGTCAATATGCTCCCCAACCGCTCCACTTCTCTTCTATCCAAGAAAGTCAACCTTGTCCAACCTTGGTTGATGAGGCGGAGGAGTATGAGGTCAAACACATTCTCTTGAAATGCATCTATGGTACTCACCATCTGCATGTGGAATATCTGGTCCATTGGAAAGGGTACCCACTATATGAGGAAACAAAGGAGCAAACATCCAACTTGACTAATGCACCAATGTTAGTTCAATCTTTTGAGCACAACTTTGCATGAAAGACATTGTGTCTTAAAAGGGGAGGTCTATAATACAAGCAATTTAGACATATTATCTCAAGGTGAAAGTTGGCTTGGTAACATCTAGAAGGATGTTGTGTAAAATGGGCTAGGTAGATCATACAAAGGTGTCACCAAAAGAGTACTTCTACTAATAGGACAGAAGCCAAAAACAGCTTGAAAACTTTAGAGTCAATTTTGAAGGCCTAAACGGATGAATTAGGCCTAAAAAATGGATAGAATCCTTCACCCTACTGATAAAAGGCTTTCTTTCTCCCTCCCCAAATTTTCTTGTTGAGAGCTTTCCAACAATACCTCACCCATGTGATTCTTAGCTCCCTATAGAAAGATTCCCTTTGGTCAAACCCAATTGACCAACTAGATAGGACAAGGACTGATATGTCACCCATCCAAAAAACTAATCCAAGAATGGAGCTTGTTGAAAAGTCACCAATCCATGTATCTAATCCAAGGGTAGAGCTTCCTTTGAGTGGATCATCTTTGTTATATAATAAAGAGAAGATGCTCCCTTGGAGTATCGAAGGATTGAGTGTGAAACTTGTGTTTTCTCTCTTGTATCTCTCTTGGAGAGTTCTCTTGTCCTCAAAGTATTACATAATGCCAAGGAACTACCAAGAGATGAGAAAAATTCAAAACTTCAATAGAATGGGAAGATCAATGTGCAATGAGTTAGCTTGCATAGATTGAAGATAATAGATGGATCAGCTTGTAGAGCAAAAATGAATTTTCTTGGAAAATAACATTGCTCACATAAACAATGGATTTGCTCATAGATTATAATGGCTTTGCTAGAGGATGAGGATAAATTCATTCATGGACAAGAATGGGTTTGCTTGCAAGAGATGGCTTTGCTCTTGAAGAAACCCCAAGATTGGAGAGGATTGGATCCACTCGCATGAGTGGTGAGTTTGTTTGGGAAGATGGATTTACTTGTGCCAAGGGTTGGGTTTGCTTGGGAGGGATGGAAATATAACTCACAAGCAATTGGGTTTACTTGGGTTCAGATGGATTCAGTTACATGGATGGTGGGTTTGCTTCCATAGATTTATATTGTAGAATTATGGTGATGGAGAAAAAATAAGAATAGAGCAAATTGCAAAGAACTCACTTCAAAAATCTCAAAGGAATTGCATAAGAAAGGAGAAAGGATAGAACTCACAAGGGGAGATGGAGATTCTAACCCTAGGCAAACTTTCAACCCTAGTGCATTAAGGTCTACCTCTCAAATCCCCTGAATTTCAACTTGCATTTGCATCTAGTCAAGCCAATCCCATTTTATATGTGTCATATTGTCTTCTTTCTAGTGAAACTCTATCAACCAAGGACCCTCATTAATATCTTCTAAATCCCATTTGATATGTGTCATATTGTCTTCTTTCTAGTGAAACCCTATCAACCAAGGATCCTCATTAATATCTTCCATGTAGGGAGAGTCCTAACACTTCTCATAATTATGAATATTTGTCATGTTGCCTCCTTCTCTTCCTTTGCAAATTTTGAAACTCTTCCTTCTCTTGATTTAATTTCCTCTCTCTACTTGGTCCTCTCCCCAAATTGTGAATATCCTTATCTTTGCATTTGTTCCAATTTTTGGAGCTTGTCTCTTTTTGTATTCTCCCCAACTTTTAAAACTTATCTCCTTCTCCTCCTCATGCAAATTTTGAAGTTTTGCCCTTGTACCAATTTTTAATATCCTTAATTTGTCTTTGCATAAATCATGAATTTCTCCTCCTCTTGCAAAATTTGAAACTTTGTCCTCTCTCCAACATCAAAATCTCTATCTTGTCTTTGCCCAAATTGTAAATTTTGAAATCCTTATCTTTGCACTATCTCCAAATTTCGAAATTGCAATCTCTTTATGATCTTCCATAAATTTCAAAATTTGTACCTTGGTCCCTCTACATCTAGCCTTTGTGTCATTTTCCAATTATCACAAATCTCTTTGCTTCTACCTCTAATTTTTCTAGTCTCTATGTCTCCTCTACCTTTAGTCTTTGTACCTCTACACTCTCTTTAAATTTTCCAATCCTTATTCCTTGTTTGCACTAATTTTGAGGGCATTACACTCTCTCACTCTCCTTCCTCTTTCATTTCTCAAAAATCTCTTGATATTCCTTTTCTCTCTATTTGGAAAATAATTTAGAAATTCTTGCTCGGATGTCTTTCTCTTTATTCAAATTACAATTTATTTAAAAGATCAATTAGTGACTCTTACTCTCAAGTCTTTTAACTAAATCAAGTTGCCTTAAACACAAATTGAATTGCCTTAACTTGTGGTACCTTGCTCCACAATCTCCCTTCAAATTCACTCAATCTCCTTTCTCCTTGATCTGACACCCCTCATTTCTTACAAATTGCTTTCTCTCCCTTATCCTCAATTCTTGAATTGTATTTTGCCCTAGTAATTGAATTGCCTTCTGCCTTGGTCATCCCTCTACTCCTTGATCCTTGAACTTGGCTCTTTTTCTCAATTGATCCCAAGCTTCTAAAATAAAAAATTGAAATGACACTCTTTCTTGCAAGTTGACTCCTTTATTGGTCCTCTCTTCAATTTGCACATGTCTCCACTTCTATTGCTGCAAAATATGTGTAGCAAGCAAAAGCAATCTACTCTACATCTTTATACTCTTGTACTCTATTCCAATAGATATCAATTGAATTTTATTCCTTCCTTTAAAAAATTCATTCTTTACTACAAAGAATTAAATTCTTTCCTATATTTATCTATCAACTTCATAGGCAATAACACTAAACTACAATTCCAAATTACATTTCTAACTTCCTCTACAATAATGCTAAACTACACTCATTCCCAAATAACATTTTTACATGACCTACAAGTTTCATTTTGAGCTCCTTGATAGCACAAGCCGCAAATGAGTAAACCTATTTTAGAACAAGCAAACCCTTTACAAGGAGGAATCCACCCACTAATCTAAGCCAATTGGGTGTATGATCAAGCACACAATGTGGAGAGGATCCAAACACAAGTTTAGCAAAAAATCTCCATGCTTTTTGTTTGAAATGAGCTTTAGAGCATGCTTGCTCTTTCCACAAGCTGACTTCAATCTCTACTCCAAGTTGCATCTAATTTGTATTTTAAGTAGAGAAAATCTATGCCTTTTTATGGAGGAATCTTTTTGAAACTTAGATGGAAATAACTCTTTTTTCCTTTAGCTCTAATCCAAATTTTCTAAGACTCAATGAAAATCCTGAGAGATAAGCTTCCCAATGATATTGAGCAAGCCTCAACCTAATTAGTAAAGCTCTCTTGAAAAGATCTCAAATTTGATTTATGTAGTTTCAACCCTAATTTTGAAATCTCTTATTGATTTTTTGCTCCTAAATTTTTATAGACTTCAATCAGATTTTTGGCCAAAGGCACACATAAACTCACCAACACTCCAGCAAGCTAAACTCTTCAATCATAGTCATAAATGGAAGAATTGGCATTCAATTGTGATTGGAGGTAAAAATGCTCCATTGAGTTTTAGAGAGTATTTTCAATAGAATTGTTGCATCAGCTCTCACTCTCAATAAACCTTGAGCCATCTAAATTTTACATAATAATTGATTGACCCATGTATAAAACTTTGTAAACTTTGAAGGCTTAATCCAATCCCAATCCCTAAATATAAATCAAGTTGGCTAATGTTTGAGCTCTATAGGCCCAAGTGTACTTGATCCAACCTTGAATTCTATATTTGAGGAATTAAGATGAAACCTTTGCACAAAGGTGAAAATTTAACCACCAACAATATTGGAAATTTTTATTTTTTAATTACAAACCATAGTTTGAGAAGTAATCAAAACCCCAAACCTGATTATATCTTTCCCTCAAAGATTTGATTTCCATTTCTCCAACTTCAATGAATCAAATCTGATTTGATATTGAATTAAACATAAAATTTCTTAAGCTCAACACAATTAAATCTTTGTCTACTCTTTAAGCCCACTGAAAATTCATAAAAGATATGATATAACTATCAAAATCCTCTAGTTTTTTCATTTGTGTATGAATTCATCCTCTTGCTTCAATTGATCCTAATCCTCTTAGAATCTACTCAAATCCCTTGGATTTTATCTCCAAACCATACCCTATCAGCTCTTCTTTGAAATTGTAGTCTTCTCTTCTCAAGTTCTTTCCTTGAACTTCCTCAATCCTTGAACACTTTAGACTTCTCTTATTGGGATCCAATCACCTACAATTTTTTCACTTAGCTTTTTCTCTTTTTGACAAATGGTACAACATGATAAACCCCACAACTCCACCTTAAAGCCCTTGAATGAAATTAAGTACTTCTACTTCTACAAGATTTTCAAGTCCTATACCTACCTATAAGTAACCACTAGAATGACAATAGGACATGTGGTTTCCATCACCAACACCATAAATGCAAGTCTGAAATGTGCTACCATCCAAGCTTGAAAGTGATCACATTGAAAAATTTGCAGCTTGATGAGAAAAGGATTTGGGAGTGGTAGATCAATAGCATGAAAGATCTCTTATTCCAACTCTTCTTTTGATGCTCTAGCTCTCACACTCTACTATAACTCTCACTCTCAAACATTCTTCTCTCCCTTGAGACTCCTAAAACTAAAACCCATCTTGTTTATCAAATCTCCACCACCTATATACATCAAAGAGAACACATTTGTAATCCATGTAGTCACTCACTTAAATATACATAGATTGATCACATTGCAATAACTCAACAATGGGATCTGTCATACAATCTGCTCCAATAATATAAAGATAAACCACACTAAACTACTCTTTCATTGGCTATGCAAACCACAACATGACACCATTCTGAAACAAGTAGACTCACCTAAATTATGAGCAAATCCTTGATTCAAATGAGTAGATATATTCATCAAAATATTTAAAATGAGCATAGCCATTCTCAAACCCATCAATTTCATGAATAGACTCATCCATATATTAAGCAAACCTATTCAAAGACCAAGGGAACTCATATTGCACATTTAGCATTAAATATCATTTTTGAGACATGAAATATATTGTAAAACTTTTATTATAAGAGTTTTTTGTATAAACATCCATTGAGAGCCTCGTTGAATGCAAGGTATATTTCTACCACTTATTTCCTAGTCTCTTCTCTTACATGGTGATGAATACTTGCTCCACCTATCTCTTGTTTAGAATCTACCTCTTGTGTTTGCAAGTGCTCTTGGTCCTCTTACATATCACATCTATTTATTAAAAAGTTATGCAGTATAGCATAAGTGCCAAACTAGTGCAAGAGATAGAATTTTCTTTTAGTGTTGTTTAATTGGGTTCTCAACTCATGCAAAGAATTCAAACATGCTTTTAATATACAAATATAGTGTTCATTGAGAGACTTTGTTTAAGCCACATAATAGTTGAAGTCCTTCCTCTTTTGCATCTACGTTTGTTTATAAGAAGGAACAAGATGGCTCATGTGCACATATCCAACATTGCTTAGTAAATATTGATGGCTCTCAAACAAAACACATACTCTTCATTGATTAAGGTTTGACCAAAGCTTTGATTATTTTAAACATTTCATGTCATAATATGATCTAGACATTCTTGTTCAATAACACATGCTTGTTAGAGACACACTACAAAATAACATATGATCTCTACAAAATTAATGCAATGTAATCCAATCCAATTACCTCTTACAAAGTGATGATAATAATACACCCTCCTAAACCACCTACTCAACTATAGAAAATGCCAAAAAAATCAAGGCAATTTGATTACCTCTTATAAAGTGTATAATTTTGTTACTTGCCATTGCATATTACCAACGTATTTATTGAGTAGGTGCCATTTTTGTTGAAGTAACACTTCCCTGCCAATGGTGTGCCTTTTTGATATGGGAATAAAGTACCATCCACTAAACTCACACAACTTAAGAATCCTTTCCTTGTAAACAATTAAGAAATTCTAGCTTGCTCCTCCAACCTAGGCCATTGCCCCTCTTCCCCAATATGGACAAGACAATAATCATTGCTAGTAAAACTAGTTGTGGATCCCATATTAATTCCATCCTTCCTCAATATGGACAAGGTAGCAATGATTACTCTATACATAAAATTGCTTGTGGATCCTACACTAATTCCATCCTTGTTCAATATGTACAAGATAACATCGATTATTCTATTCATAAGTGTTGAATCCTGCACTATTCCCCACTGGGTTCATTCTTCTTGACATAGACACTCCATTACCATTACTCTATTACCATTAAGTCCAAAATGGTCCAAACGTCCGCAACTTGGATCTGCACATGTGTTGTTTCTTCCCGCAACAGTCCTTTTTATTGTAAACATCTCGCACATGGAGCATGTGTTTGTTTCTTCCCGCAAAAGTCCTTTTTATTAAAACATCTCGCACATGGAGGAGATTCACCAAAGCAATAAAAGAGTCCATATCCATCCGCACTAGCGGTTTGAAAGCAAGAAGATCAAATATGGAGCAAAATTTATACACAAATTTTGTACTTTGTGAAGTTTAAATCTATCCTTCAAATATTGACTCTTGTGGATAAATTTCATCATTTGGAAACACATTAAATAATTTGTGTATTTCTTTTCTAAGTAATGATTTGGAAACATATTAATTCGTGTATTTCTTTTCTGAGTAATGATTGGCTGATGAGGCATTATAGAATTCCCGATTAAAATACCCGAACATTAGGACTTGTGAGCGCAAGCACTTCGAAGAGCAAGAACAAGTATGAATGCAAAATCACAATTGCAACTAAAATGGAAGAATGGATTGATGAAGTGACGAACGAAGATGAACAAGATTGACACTTAACAAGAAATAAAAATAATTTGATCGATGATTTGCATTGAACAAAGAATAATAGGAACGAGGAACCGGAATCATGTTCAAAATGTACCAAGTATCCACCAATATCAAAATTACATCTCGAAAATTACATTCATGTCCTATAATCCACTTCACTCCCGTAAGTGAAAATAGTCCACGTTACGGCTACGGGATGTGCCCGTAACGAGTCCAGAGTATTCTTCACTTCCGTAAACGTTTACATGACCTCCTGTCCAAAATTATTTACGGTACCTTTACAGACCCCAAAATCGCATATCTGAACCCCTTCTTCCCATCTTTCTTTTTTCCTACGCGGTCGCCTTATTTCTTCTTTGTATTGACCTTGCATTGCATCTCAGTTATATGTAGAATGCAGCGGGTTGTATCAAATCTTGATTTGTCCAACAACAACAACTAATTCTGAAAATGCAGCAGAGTACGAATGAACGGGAGGACATGCAAGCATTTGATGTAGACGGTGACTCAAATGCGGACGATGATTATTCAGGATTCCATATTACTTTCGGAGGACAACAAACTCAAGCCTTTCAATCTTGAATGAAAGGATATCTTTACCTCAAGTTGCTCACACGCGCACAGCATCGTCCAACGAAAATCTCTGGACGACGTTTTTGCCCGCGGGCAAACGCCCGACTTGGATGACGACCGGCGGGTCGTCAAGCGGGGCAAGTTCGCGAAGTTGAGAGATGACACTTCCCCTTGTTGATGGTGTAGAAGTATCGAGCTGCTCAAAGTAGTTATGAATCGTCCGGACGTTTTGTAAGGCGTGAAGCGGGATGCTCAGCAATCATATTTGTCACGGACGTCAGATACAGATCAAGAATTTACCGGAATATGATTCAGAAGCATACAAATTTTGAGATAGTTTGAATTGTTTGCAATGATCGCATTTCAAGGTGCTTTTGCACCACAATTGGTGTCAGTGTCGAAGAAGCAGCAGTTTCCTCGCTCTGCATCACCTCAGTGCTCTTCTTCTCCCCTCAGCGCGACGAGTGCTGCTCCTGTTCAATCCACTTATGGTCCAGAAAATGCTCAATGGCTGTCAAATGAGCTGGACCGCCTTCGAACCAATCAGGTAAGATAATGGAGATAAATCCTGCAACCGAACTGGATTGTACTGTTGGGGATTTGCCTTCCTCGAGGATTCCTCAGGTACAGATTTAATTCTAGTTTTATGGCTGTACATTCTGAAAATGTGAGCCCAAATAGTTGTTACACTGACTGGCACATCAGGTAACAGGAATCTATTATCTATCTTTGTTGCTGTTGTCGGGATCCTAAGAATAGTTAATACAGAATTTGCAGAGTATTCGAATCTGGCCCAATGTAGCAATGTAAGCAATGTAGCGAACATAAATGAGGGTGTAAGGGAGCTAAGGTGCTCAAGTTGAGGGACTCCAATTGTTATATGGTTCTTTTATTTTTGGAAGTTCGGCTATCTTGGGCGTAGTGCTAGGTTGAAATGGTGTACAGACTCATCATACGGATGGACATTACGTGTACACATTTGGTGGTGATTAGGGTACCTGAATGTGCGTATGCTAGTAGAAGACTGAGCAAGCAGAAGGATGATTATGAGTCCATCTTACTGGAGCTGAAAAGATGGGCAGACTGGTGTTTGGTTTCGGTGTGTAATAGAGGAACCAAGGAGACGGCCTGGTGCTTACTCGTGGGCAGTGGAGCTGGGTATTGCAAGACCATGATCACTATCAACTTAAGGGAGAAATGAAGTGAGTATTGGAATAATTTTGCAGTGCCCACTTTTATCTTCCGGGTGTCTTTGTCAGAATTTTAAGGAACCAATAGACGAAGCAAGTCTGATGTACAACTGATGCAGGTTTCACAACATCACTAAGCGTCTAGAGCTATTTATTCCAGAAGTTTGTGGCAACCTGCAGCTGATGGCCAACATGTCTCTCGACTCAATCGTCTCTTCCGTCAAGGTCTCTCTCTACTACCCGTCCAGAAAATTCAATAGGATTGTCGAAAAAGGAGCCTGCTTCAATGTGTGTCCTGCCCATTTTGTTCTCAAGGTCATTGTTTACCGCCAAATCCATGATACTTAAGATGATTTTGGCCACTAGCTTTCATCTAATGGACTAGTTGAGCTCGTGGAACTGATCGTCACCACACTGCATATATTTCGTGTGTGTAATTATTGTTTACTTTCTCTTATATTTGCTTTGCATTTTGTCACTTCCCGTGAAGCACACATATGTGTTGTCTAATTGGCACTCATGAGTTTTCGAGCAGAAACTCGGTATGAGGGGTACTGACAATTGCTCAGCTACTTCGGCACTGCGTGAGGCACTGATGAAGTCGCAGGTGTTTTCATGAAGGTTTACTATGGCCATCTTCTGCTTCCCTTTGCTGTTTAGCGTCTCAGGACTCAAGCGTCCATAGCGCTTGTTGCGATATACTTTATATCCTGTCCTTTTTCGCTTCGCTCTCGTTACCCTGTTACACTTCGACAGGTTTCTGCAGCCACACTATCCTATAGCTCTTACATTGTTCCATTCCCCAGCTAATTCCCTCCTTATTATTTATCCTTCGCTCTTTGCCTGATTCATAGGACCTCTGGTGTATACAGTGTTCCTACCAGACTACAGCCCACGTTTTTTATTTTTATTGTACACGCACTGCTTACTGACAGTCTTTTACATAGTGTTACCTATTTCTCGCAGTCGTTTGCATAGAGTTCTCGATTTCATGATGGTTTACTAGTCTGTTAGCCATATGTTATTGTCAATTTGTTTCAATTATGCGTTTGCTTCAAGTTACATTCGATGCATTCTACATTGTGGATTTCTCACTATACTAGCATTGTGAATCTAGTACATTTTGCTTACCGATCATTTACACTTAAACGAGTTCTGGATAATCCATTCCCAGAACGGCTTCTGTTCTGGGAACGGCTTCTGTTCTCGTATACCAATATGTGTTGTCTAATTGTGAATTTGTGATCTTCTACTATCGAATATCTGTATACATTGCAGATTTGCCCTCGACATCCAGGTGGAAAACCTGCTCCTCGAGCTGATGGGTACTGGAACGCCTATATCACCAGAGCTGGAGAGAGTACTACGATCGAGGCAAGTTCTCAGCACGCTTGCATATAGGACTACCTGAATGATACATGTTGTCTGTTTCTTCGGATAGCAAGTCTGGAATGCTTATCCTCACATTCTATGGCACAGCTATTAAACAAGTCCAATATCTGTGGCATTGCCTCACGGTTAGACACAGTAGAGTGGCTGAAATTAGATAATCCATTGCACTTGTTGCCAAGGTTGCATCATTTGGTGGCTGTAAATAAAACCTCGGATTTTTGTACAATATCCACACATGCAGCAGCCGTGCTCTACAAAAAAGCAGAGCACGGCTGCTGCATGTCTTTTAGCCGGAGACTCTTGGAGATTCTGACGCTCAGGAACAGCTGCTTGAAACTCTAATTGCAGGTCATTGTGGATATAGTATCTAAGAATGGAGAATCTCTAAGCAGTCTTCAGGTACTTTTTGTGGATTTACATTCAAACGTTGTAACTACTTTAGCAGATGCCATAAGCTACTGCTAGTACTACTTCTTTGTACTTGTTTCTTTCTATTTTCTATTCATGATTTTGCTCTTACCCTACTTACTATGCCTTAAGTTTGCTTTTTGTCGCAACTTATAATCCAAGGATGGTGTTATAGACGGGCGTTGTGGAGATCAAGTATATCTCATACGGTCCGCACGGGCGAACTGCACATGCACAGCATGCTATTCTGCCTCTGCACTACCCTGAGGTTGCCCCAAAAAACTGGCGGACGTAGGTGTCTGGACTCCTTGAACTCAAAGTTGATCGTCACGAAATCCATCACACTGAAATTTCCACTAATTCTATCGCATTTTCATGTAGTTCAACCACCGTTGAAAACGCCCTTACTTAAACTTGTTGCTCCACAGAGCTGAAGGTGGAGCTTCTGTTCTGCCTATACCCACACATGTGTTATCACACTTGGATGATCCACTACAAGTTCTTCGTAAGTACGTGTGTTCCCTTCACATGAACACCCTTGCCTTGTGTAACTCTCTGCTGGGAATGGTAACATCTGTGCGGGCTGAACTTTTTATGTCTGTCAATTTCGCTCTTGGCAGGTATGTTTTGCCCCACGCAAATGCTGGTGATGTGATTGCTGTTGGGGAAACACCGCTTGCCATTATGCAAGGTAACTTGTAACCAGCTGCTTCATACCCTTCTTGAAGAGTTTATGAACTAATATACCCCAGTGCTTACCCCAGGCACTAATGAGTTTTCGAGCAGAAATTCGGTACTAGGGGTACTGACACTCGCTCATCTCATTTGGCACTGTGTGAGACTGATGAAGTCGCATGTGCTATCATGGAGGTTTACTATGGCTGCCTTCTGCTTTCTTCAGTTGTTTAGCATATCAGGACTCAACCGTCCATAGCACTTGCTGCGATATACTATATCCAGTCGTCTTTAGCTTCGCTCGTTACGCGTCGTTACACTGTTCCGCTTCAATCCGTCTCAGAATAAACACCATCCACTCCGCTCCAGCATTGCTCCACTCCTCCTGTGGTCAACTAATTCCATCCCTATCATTTTTCACTCGCTCTTTGCCTGCTTCATGGTTCATACTTGACTTTCGATCTGCAGTGTTCCTGCCCGACTCCAGACTGTAGCTGATTTTCTTCGTTCACGCCTTGCTTATAGGTGGTCAATCGCCAATGGATTATATTTCTCGAATTCTGTTGCATAGCTGTTACCGAGTACACGTTGTTTACCAGTTCTTTATATATAGTGTTCTCGATATGTTGCTATTATGCCTTTACTTCAGGTTACATTCAGTGCATTCTACTTTAGGGATTCATCAATCTTCTCGTATTGAGCATATCTTGGTTACCTTTCATATGCATTTAATGAGTTCTAGATCACCCGTTCCCAGAAAGGCTTCTGCTCTCATCTACCCCAGTGCTTGTTACCTTGATGCCTCTATTGGGGATCCGCACGTTCTCCGTCTAAATTTAATTTTCAGTAGTGCTTGACGCTGCTTTTTAGTGGTTCCATGGTTATTCTGTTCTTCCACAACCTTACGTGAATGAAAAGTACCGTCCAAAGAGGTAATGATAACAGCATTTGGTAATTGTTTATTTTTGTTCAATTGTGGTAGGGCGTTTCAGGCATCCTCAAAGCGTGCGTCCTGGAGTTTTGGCACGTTTAGCTTGTCGCCTTTTCCATCCGACCTCGTCTCTTGCTACTGCTTGTGGTTTACAGGTAAAAATTGTGATCCTTATAACCGGACAACCGGGCATTGTAATGTTCTTAAGATTGTAAATAAACTATGTTTTGTTGTTTGTTGACATAGAGCATACAGGGGTTAATCCCAGCTCTCATACACCCAATCCCGGGGCGTCCATGATTCTCCTTTTGAGAATTATCTGTTTGTGCTAAATACACTAACACCATGATGATGGCAAACGTTATGCTGTCTTCTGAAGGTTATACTTCGCTCGCACTCACTCTGTACTTAATGCACATATGCATCACAGCTTAGATAATCATCTAAGACACCATGGTAACCCCTGTATGAAGACATAGGTATGCTTACTCTCTATGTACGATTTCGACCATGTTATTGTCAAATGTCCGAGTCAGGTTGGCACGTGTAATCAGCCTGGCCACCCGTTGTAAACAACCCAATGTTTACAACGGGTTCTATATTCTATTACTCAATATGTTTTGTTGTTGTATCTTAATCTTTCATAGGTTGACTTAGCATTTCTGCTTACATTCTCCAGGTCCTTATTGACATATCTGGACGACTCAGGGTGATTGTTGCGGTTGTCCTCGCTGTGATTTCAAGGTGCTTCCCCTATCTTTATTGGCTACAATGGTTGCTTAAAAACTTCATTGTTGGACTATTACACTGATTTACTGCTGTCGATCCTTCTTGCAGAGTACTGGGTTTGAGGGGTATTTTCTATCGTCTTGCGGGAGACCAAGTAAGTCGTCACCTAGTGTTGGCTTTCAACACTAGAATCTTCCATGTTGACGAAAAATCTATGAATATGTTTGAGAGCGTCAAAACAATTCTCTTATATCTGCCCTGCTGTATGACTGCAGGCAAGACTCATTGATGACGTGACTGGAACTCTCCCGCCTTACGACCAGTTTATCACTCTAGGACCCGTAATGGCTTTTAACTTTGCTTTCCTGTTGTATCTGTTCCTAGATACACCACTGATAGAAGGAATAAACATATATTTCTTATTTGGTTATTCTTATTCTTATTCTTTTTATTCTTTGTCTAGTGTCTCAGGACTCAAGCGTCCATAGCGCTTGTGGTGATATACTTTATCCAGTCCTTTGACGCTTCGCTCCTTCTCAGCCTAGAGACCATCCACTCTCTTCCCCTTCGCTCCAACTCACATTTGTTGTTTTGCTTCATGGTTGCCTTACGTGTGTTCTGTACAGTCTGTCAATTTCAGTTCTCTTGAATGGTTTAGTTTTGACTTGTGGGTCTTCAATTACAGCTTGTTTATTTCACTACATGCTTTACCTAGCGCTGATGTATATCTGTTCTCTACTGTTGATCAGGATATAGTGATATTTCGTTTGTGCTTAACCTCGCATTTAATGTGTTAGATTCTTTACCTTATTTAGGGTTTCATTGCTCATCTCGATTTGCACTTACCATGTTTACATTTCATATGCACACCATTTGCACGTAATGAGTTCTGGATCCTCCGTTCTTCGAACGGCTTCTGCTCTCATGTCTGAATATATTTCTTATTTGCTATACATCATTGGCCCTCATATTTTAGACTAAACTAGGTCATATGGGGGTTTTGTCCATCTGGTCAAGTGTAAACTTTCTAGAACTTTAACTACTGTGAACACACACAAGAATCATCTGTTCCTAGCTCCTGAACAAGGAAGGTGTGAACTTTATACCTCTATTAATTCAGTGAAATAACTCAAGTTTGGTCTACTTGCAGATCCGTGTCCAGGGTACTGTGGATGCTTTGAGACAGAAGACTGGTATGTTATTGTAGGTCACTAATTGATGTCTTTCTCACTGGACGTCTTTATTCATTAGTAACTACACGTATATATCCCATAAAATGGACGACGTTGCTGTACGCGGACATTTCTAGCAGTAAGCGTGCAATTGCAAAAGCCAGGAGGCTAAAGTGATCTGTCTGCTCTTGAAGGTGTTGAAGTTGCCGTTGTCGATGTCAACGATCTCAAACGTGTGCAAATATTGGCGGTAAGAGCTGTTCTGTGCATAATCTCATGAAGACCTGATTAGCCTACTTTTACTTTCTTGAGCCATTCATTTTCATGCGCACTGAATGAACTCAAAGAGTCAGGATATGGATTCTTGCACGGTGATTTATTCGACCTTTAGGTTAGTATGAATGCTGAAGTTGTAGTTTAATCTCTGTTTCTATTGTAGGCATCACATGGTGTGGACCGTAGATCTGTTGAAGCGGCACTGCGACATAATCCTGCTGGTAAGGGATATGCTTCCTTTACAAATGTCGGTATGTACTGTGAGTATCTGATGTAAACGTAAAGATCGTGAGTAAAGCTCACGATGATGATCTAATGATCGATTTTCCATCCCTTGCAGGAAATGCAGATGAACAGACTCCCATTGTTCTTATCCGTAAGTCTGCTTCATCCTAGCTTCACCATCTCAAGCTTTGCGCCAGTCGATCTGCGTTCTGTTTGCGGGATATCGAGGACGGATGGTGAACTAAAGAATCGACTTACGTGTAGCTTGAGTAGACTAAGGAACTCTTAAGCCTGCTCTTAGCCGGAGTGTATTGGGAATTTAGGGAAGATTGGATTTTCTTATCTAACGCCTTGCGAACTGCCTTGAAGAGAACTTCTTTTTCAGGTGAGGTCACGTACTCCTGTACTTGACCTCTCAAATTTTGGGCTCGAATAATAGCAGCCACATGTCGAACTTATATCTAACGTCGAAGTTCCAAATTTGGAATCTGAGATCTTGATAAGGAACAAATATGTAATGTCGAAGTCTCAAATTTTGAATCTAACGTAGAAGTTCAGCCCTGGTAATAAACTACAGCTATAAGCTTTACGTGTGATTGGTTTCATGCTCTCAAGTCTACTGCGGGTAGAACCAATCGATATGAGCCGAGAAGCCGGGAAGCCGTTTGGCCAGGGACTTCATTACCTTATGATTGCTCGATATTTCCGGGAATTATGTCCGTAGCAATAGTCTTGTGAGCACTCTCTTGCTTCCTCCTACTCGGAATTACCATCTTAGTCGGAGATGCTTACCCCACCGTAAGCTGTACAGGGAATAAACTCCTGAATGAGTAGCGTTGGGTTCTTAAATCAGGAGGGAGGAATTCCACAAGTTCAGGTTTGGATTAGAACGTTCACTACAATAAGAGCACAATGTTGAGTTGGTCGCTCGTGCGAGAGGTACGAAGAAGCAAACACAGCAGTCAGGAGTATGAGGAAGAAAGAGTGTATCCCACGTAAATTAGCGAACTCTCGTGTCTGGAGTGAAGATGAGACGCAGCCGTAACACCGGATGAGAAGACCTTAGAAGACATACAACAAGAGCCAACGTTGGGGTCACGTTGGTTTTCTAAAGAGAAAGTGTAAAGGAAAAATACGAAGGTTTTAAAGTACGTATGAACAGATATTGAAGGGAAATTGTAAAATTCATGAACATGTATCCCAAGTGGTACAGCGCTAGCCCACGGATCTAGAGACCCTGGATCATGTTTGAAGGAGACCGCATAGGAAAAACGAAGGATGGGAAGACCCCATCAAACCGCACAAGGGAGAGACAAAAACGGTAACATGGGGCTAAGCTCCAATAGAGTCTATATGAGAAATCTGCCCTACTGCACCTAAGATATCCGAGCTATGCAAGTCGTACAGTCTACACTCAACTGGAGTATTCAAAGAAACATCATCTAATGTGATTGCTCTCCTATGGATTGTACCAGCCACTGCACTCTGTAAAACAATGGACACACGCTGTCTAAAATATGCTACAAAGTATGAGAGTGAGAATGGTACCCTGACACCTAACATGATGAGTTCTCGTGCACTCCTTGACAAATATGTCAAATGTTGTGTCCATCCTTCCATATAATTCCAAGGCTAGGGGAACAAAGAGGTGACTTCGCTGCATGCCCCTATACTTGGAAACCTTGAGACTTGCTGCTGCACTCGCCGCCCATCCAAGAGATGTGTAATCACTCCTTCCGAAACCATACCCCGCCTAGGGTCCGTAACCATGTCCGCCATGTTTGAATAGGGTATACAAGGGGAATGTGGAATACAGTACCGAGTTGCCCAATGGATAAAGCGTGACCATTCTGAGCTAGTACGCCTTATCCATTGGGCCACTCGGTACTGTACTCCACATTTCGGTCCGATCCCATCATTGTCGCTACACTCGTTTCGCTAATTGGCATGGTCGACATAAACAGGGCTTCAAGAAAAATTTAATTATTAATTAAACAAAGAATTTGCGTATTTAATTTAAAATAATATTCTTAGATTTGTATAAAATGTAACTACGATTCTAAAATTCTAACGAAGGACCTTTATCCTTGTATTTTTATCTGAGATAATTTCATATGATTTAAATATTGAGATAGTTGTTTTAAAATAACATAAATTTTTACTTGATATAAATATAGAAATTATTTTTCTGTTTTATTTTTCCTTAAAATTTTTAATAATAATTTTCGTTATTATATTCAACAAAATTAGTTAAATTTATCCTTATTCATATATTTTAAATTAAATTCATCATTATATAATAATTTTATTTTCAAATATATTTTTATTTATTTATCTATTTCACTTATATAGATTCATTTTAGATAGTATATAATTATTGCTAAGAAATTAAAAACTCTTGTTCTTGAATATACTCTAAGTAATACTTTGAATATTATTCATTTTTTATCCAAAAAAAATTAGGAAAAACTCTCATAATATTGATTCTTTTTAATACTATCTAAATAAGTAAAGTAAACGAGTAGAGGCCCTTACTTGTCTTCAAGAGACGTACTCAAAGATACCTCAACCTTGGGACCAAGATTAATCTTGAGCTTAAGATTAAGCTTAAAATCCCAAGTGTAAGAAAATAAAAGTATCACACTAACTAGCTGTAACGTGTAATGGCATTCTTTATTGGAGTTCTTTAACTCTTAGGTATAACTTGAACTGTTTGGTCCACTTCCTCAAGAAGTGACAAAGAATAAAAAAGGACATAGGGACTTTTTATTAATAAGAGAGAGAGAGAGAGATATATATATATATATATATATATATATATATATATATATATATATATATATATATATATATATATATATATATATATATATATATATATATATATATATATATATAATTAGCATATATTAATTATAAACCTATTATAAGCCAAGTCTTTGGCACAAGCAAGCACATTGGTGGGAACAGCTGCCACTATCGTCACTAGGGGCTAGTTCGTGTGATACTTTTACTTTTTTGCACTCAAGATTTTTTTAGCAACCTCGCCCGCATTTGATGTGTTTTCTGAAAGATAGTAAAAAGATCTTTACAAAGGATGGAGGTTTAGTGGTGATGTGTTTTCATTTTATGTACTACACTCACCGTACAAAGCTATGAAACATTGAATCTACATAATTGTACAATAAAAACCTCTCATCACATTTGAAATATTCCTACCCGATCTATTAAATATATTCTTACATTATCTACATCATACAGTTGAACATTAAATTATACAAACTATATATCACATTTAATGAACAACTATGTCTTTTTCTTTCATCATAGAACAAAGCCCTATGGCAAACGAACCCGATCTTGTACTTTGTTTTTGTTTTATGTACTTTTTGATGCTTTATATACCCTTCCCATCCCTTTGGAGTATTTTATTTGGCTCGATTTAGCGAACTTCCCACTTGGATCTAAAATCTAATTTGTTCTGGTTGAAATCCAGTTATTATTTTTGGCTGAGCTTCACAACTGTCCCAACATTTAAGTTCATGCGTTTGAATTCCTGTCCAGCCGAAAGTCGTATTCTTGAGCTTCGGCCTTCGGAAATCCGAACGGCCGAATCCACCATCCGACTCGGGAGCTAATTCTTCTCTCTTTGGTCGAATTTTAAACCAGATGTGGAAGGTACAGTTCTATTCATAGGGAACTGATATTTCACACCCACTATTTTAGATTTCCACACCCTCATATATATATAGGTGATTACTTTGGCCCTCGAATGGAGGTCACCCAGCAATTAAAGGTGTAAAAATATTTATTTTTTTAAATAAATGTGGAAATGTCAATTCTCTATTTCTATAGTAAGAACAGAATTTAAACTATTTATAAGAAGAAGATATAAAGTCCACTTGGATACATGCATATGGGCGATGCAATCTGAAAGAAATACAAGCAAGCTAGAAATGCCAAAATAAATAAATAAAATAAAATAAGCAAGTAATGAAAAGATATAAGGTAAAAAAATAATTAATGTAATTTAAAATAATTACAAAACTACAAAAGTAAACCAACTTTTAATTAATTAGACAGTAGTAGGAATGAATTTGAATATCTTATATTACAGTAAAAGTAGAAGCTGAAGCTATTCCAGAGAAGCATGCAAAGAACTTCGGGAACATCATTTGGGAGAGAAAACGAACCTTATCTATGAAATGGATACTAAACCAAGCAAAACAAGTGAAATGTGAACCTGTGATTATAAATCTGGATAAAAATTCATTCCACTCCTTCACTGCCCCACGAGGTGATTAAGTAACTGGACAAAGCCACTACCTCTCATCACGAATCTGCGTTGGGATTCTCATAAGTGCGGAGTGCAAACTCCCTTACTTTCCAAGTGCAGCTTAATGACAAACACATGACGAGAAATGCAAGAGAATGGCGAGAGGTTTATATAGGAGAAAGCACTTAAGAGAGAGCAGCAAGTAAAGAATGGACCTTAAACAAAAACTTTGATCTTGTGACACGTGGATCTCCTGCGAGAAAGAGAATTACAAGAAAAAGAAGAGAGGACTAGCTGCTAATGTGAAGGAAGCTTAACAAGCAAGTTTTGTTGCCTTTTGGAGAGATAGTAGTACAATGAGCACCCAAAAGAGACAATCAGATATTGTACAGTAATTCCAAAAATATAGGGTCTTGTTTGGAATGTTCATGGGCTTATAGACATCAAGTGCTCAAACTTTGAGTTTTTATGGGATGATGATGATTTGATTAATCTTATAAAGATATGGGAATATGGGTAGAATCAAATTCGGTATATTAATGGATTTATTCTAACATGCTCAATTTGGAAGAGAGGAGACAACATGAAGGAAGGGGCATTGGAGGTATTGCTACTTATGTTAGAATTGATGTTGAGAAAAAAATCTTTCAGGTAGGCCAAGACTCAAGGGTATAATACAATACCATTGTCCAAATATGATGAGAGAGATGTTGCAGTTTGTTTCATCGCACTTTGCTACTTTATTCCATTGATATGAACTATTTACTCAAATGGATTTTGCATCATCATGTAGCCTTTGTACTCCTTGATAAAGGACATGTTGGAGTTTCAAATTCAAGGTGGAGTGATTCTTCTTGGTGATTTTAGTGTTAGGATATTACACTCTCAATTTCTTGAGTTTAGTAACCTTGAGAATAGCCATATTCCTACCTTGATAAATGATTATAGCTCTTGGTCTTGCTTGTTCTTAGTCCTATTTGGAACTCCATGAGTGAACACTTCTTGAGTTTTGATACTACATGTAGCTTGAAGATCTTGAATGGTTTTTCTCAATTTCCTGAAACTTGCAAGAGCACATGCATTTCCTCTAGAGGATCTAGCACCATAGATTGCTTTTTGACCTCATCTCGAAAAATGCATACCTTGTTTCTCACTTTGCTATTTTAGATCTTTAACCTTAATATGACCATGCACTTCCATCCTTTACACGCTTTCCTCCTTGCCTCCTTAGAGCAAGATCACCTATTCAACATGTTTCTACATGGAAACTCCATTTAGGATTTTTCAAGGGAGACTTCTACAAACAAGTTGCACAAGAGAAATTAAGTACTATGTAGTGGAATTCTAATTGTAATAGCAAAGTGATCCTCTCACTGGACTTCTTCAATCTACTTTAGTTACTTTCTTTCCAAGAGGATCTCAAAGGAGTAGACTTGATCTCCCTTGCAATAAATAGTAAGACAAAGATTGCAAAGTTGCAGGGATCAAAGCTATGGATAATTATTTTAACTAGATTGCACAAAAACTTCCCCTTCTCTCTTACAATAAATTGGTGTAGTGCAAGTAGAGAAATTTCTTAAGGCTTAAACAAACTTGCTTGAGCACTTAATGGAGGCACAATCCCAAGGCTTTTTGGAATAAATTTGGTATTGGATCTTTGTTATCATCCTTGGATTTGAGGAGCTTTATAAATATATATCCAAGGATTTATAGGATCCAAGTATTTCTACTTACTCTATATATAACACCTAACATTGCATCTCCTTTAACCTTTAAGCTAATTATCAAATCTTAGGTCAAAAATTTGGCCATTGGTAAGGTGGATGATCTTGATGGAATTTGTGTTGAACATGTGAAATGGGATGTTGGTCATCTGATTCCCATATTCACCTCTCTCGTGAATGAAACTATCTTTTCTAGTTCTCTTGATAGATGATGCTTGAAGAAGTTTGTTCCTATTAACAAGTCTGGCCAAAAGGATATTGTTACCAACTATCACACAATTCTAGTATCTTTGCTAAGATATATGGATGTATTTTTGAATCTAGATTTTTGTAGCATCTTTGCTAAGATATATGGATGTATTTTCAAATCTAGATCGAGTACTTGAGCTAAAACTTCCAACCTTTGTACCAAGTGCCAAGTAGGTTTTAGATCAAACTATAGTACTTTGGACCATATGCTAGTGCTCCATGTCTTGTATTAGAAGTCCAAGAGTGTTGTGAGAGCTCTCTACATTGCTTTTATTGATTTCAAGAAAGCCTTTGACAAGGTATTCATTCAAGCTCTAAGTGAGAGGCTTAGTGATCTGATTGGTGTTATATCCAGACTCTATGCAAAGGTGGTTGTGTAACTATCTTCTTTGCGCTCTCAAGATATCCTTAGCATAATGGAGGTGATTCAAGGCTACTTTTTATCTTTAACTTTGTTTGGATTCTTGATCTATGATTTGGAAAGAGTACTCTTGCAAGCAAGAGCTACAAGAATGTAAGTTAATTCTTTGATGATACATGCAACTCTTTATGTAGATACATGATTCTACTTTCCAAAAATCCATAGAGTTTATAAAATTTGTTGAATTTTCTCCTAGTCTTTTGCAACCAAACAAAGATGGAAGTCAACCTTGATAAGTGTAAAAGACCGAATCCGAGGAGAGAAATAGGAGAATGGAAACTCACATTGGGACACTTGAATGAGGGAAAAATCCAAATGCCTAGCATGAGTTTTGGCTTTGGTATTTATAGGTAGCATACAAGGCCCTTGAGAAGCTTCTCAAGAAGCTTCCTTCTAGAAGCCACATACTTTGCGTGCAAGCTAAGCTAGTTGGAAGCTTCTAGAAGCTTCCTTCTAGAAGCTACTTACTTGAGGTGCAAGCTAAGCTAGCAGGGAAGCTTGACAAAAAGCTTCCTAGATACTTCCGGAATGTTCTAGGCTAATTTGTCTTATTTGCTACTTTGTAAGCCCGACTAACTTTGTCGCTAAACTCCATATTGTTACAATAAGTCTAAGGTGATCATGGTAGGTTCTAACCGTGTCACACCCTTCTACTTTGATGACAAGTCTTTGAAGTAGGTTTCTACTTACAATTACTTGGAGGTTGAGTTTCTTATGAGTAAAATTAGTGTACTTGTGTTAAGAACAAAGTTAATATAGGGTTTAGAGCTTTTTTCACTCATGAATTGCACTCAAGTTACTTATCTTACTAATTAGAGTTTAAGAAATTGTTGTTTAGATCACTTATCTAGCCTATAATTCTTGATGATAATCAAGTTTGGGATCTTTTTTACTAAGAAAACATGGTGGTAGAAGATTAAGAAGGTACAAAAGATCTTCTTGCATGACAAACTTGGTATCTAAACTCAAACCTCTTATGTCTTGCTACTTGTTGAGATAGGCTTTTTGCCTCATGAGGTTGAAGCCTTGGTCTTGACTCTAATGTATGTATCTAGGTTGAGATCCATGAAGGATGAGAGACTTCATTACTAGACTCTTTTTACTATACAATCTATCAGTTGGTATAAATATGTGGTTGTTTGGGTTATAAGTTGAAATGTTCTTGAATTACATTCAAAGTTGGAACCTATTACTCTAAGAGATGATCAAGAAGTAACTTTTATGCTCCTTATGATTAAAAACCTTGTATGAATTCTATGTTGATGTATTATGAACAAGATTATTTTTGGCTAAGATATCTCATTTAGACATATAATTGCTCAATACAGGATTAGTTCTAATATACTTGCTTTAGAAAAATTATATGGGAAGTATGCAACTTTGCATATTATGTTCCATAGGAGTTAAAAGATAAGCACTATTTATTTCTTTAGTGCACTTGTTATGAGTAGATCATAATTAGATATCAAATTAGAGACTTCTCCACTCTCTTGCAAATTGAGTCTTTAACTTTATGATGGAGTTAATGAAATTTTATGATGGACATCAATTTACAGCAATATATTATTGAATATTCAATTATTTTATGATTTTTCCCATGTGAGCATGGAAAAAGTCATAAAATACTTGACAATTCTCACTCTGCATGTGATTTGTATTGTATTTTCTTTTTAATTATGTCTTTTGTGCTTTTTATTTTTATTATAATTTCTCCATTAATTGAGATGTGACACAAGAAGTACTCCTTGGTCAAGTACCTTAGTATTTTTCCTATGCTCACTTTGCATATGATTGATATTGCGGTTTCTTCAACATTTTACCTCCTTAGGTTTTAGGACATAAGGGCAAAAGCCATTCTACAAAAACGGGATCCAAAACTCATTAAAATGCACATAAATTTCAGATGAAATATCAACATGATATTGAGTACATGAGGACAGATGCATTTTGAAGGAAACGGAGATAAAAAATTCATTAAATGCATGTAAGATATAGATGAAAGGTAATAAAATGAAATAGAACTGATTGAAAAATACAGTGTCATGGAAATAGGATTGATTGAAAAATACATAGTGTCATTTGCCCGTATTGCCTCTCCCTAAGGTCTCCTGTCCTTGTCAAACGGTCCCAAGGCCGATGTGAATAGGAGATGAAATCTAATTCATAAGAAGCATATATTAACAAGAAATGACCATATTTAACTTCATGTAGAGAATATGTGAAAACGTGTGCCAAGAAACCAAAGTGACAACTCATATAAAGAAATTGTGGAGTGTGCAAATATGAACCAATAACTAATACACTAAATGAATTGAGAGCACATTGCAAACCAAGACTAATACAAAAATGTTCAATCACGGAAAAAGCTAATGGTAAGGTGAACAAAAGGCACATGTAATGAAATGATAAACCATTTGTAAACAAAGACCAATTAGGCGCCCATCGACCTATCCATAGTTTATGAATCGAATGTCAAGTAATAAAACAAGAAGTCACGGAGAGTAAGGTTTATGGCTAAGATTGACGTACACATGATATGTGCAAATCCATATGAGTTATAAATCCATAAAGGAGATGAAATGAATCCAACATATCAAATGTAAGGCTAAGCAACAACAAAATAGAAATGTTTCCCGAACAACAAAATAGAAATGTTTCCTGATCAATAAGCACTAAGCAAAGCATGTGATGAAATAGAGCACAATATGTAATCAAAGACCATCCAACAAGACTTGAATGATTAAGTGAACTGAAATTGGAAAGCCGGGCAGAAACATGTATAGGAACAATGAAACAAATCAACAAATGTGGGGTGGATCAAAGGCAAAGAAGGGTAAATGGTATCTTGGCTGAGCTGGAACAAAACACAAAAGGACTGGATATAGAGAAATGAGGACAGAAGCCGTGATGCAAGCAGAAAAGGAGATCCAAAACTCACTGAATGCAAATGTGATGCAAGATGTGTAATATATATAAGATAACAAACATCTGATTGAATTACCGCATAAGTAAATGTAACCTGGAAGTAATCTAATAGCAACACCTATATCCGTGTTGCATGCATCAAATAAACAAAACAGAAACACCCTACTATATAGAGAAAGGCATCATCAAATGAAAACCTAAATAAATGTAACTAGGAAACAATCTGATAGCAACGCCTATATCTTGCAAGCAACAAAGATGTGGATATAGAACACCCACATAAGAAGAAGAAATAAAATCATCACGAAGAAGAACAGTGGCAATCTTTCTAGTCTAGAGCCAGATTAGAAAGATTGAGAGAAACAAGAGTTGAGAGTCAAGTAGAAGTCTGGAAATCGCAAGTCGTGGAAGATCTGAGGATCAAAAATCGTAAGTCATGGAAGATGAGTCAAAGGACCAGGAGTGAAGAATTGCTCAAGAAACAAGGGAACACTCTTCAAAGGACTGGATATAATATATTGCAGCAAGTGCTATGGATGCTTGAGTCCTAATATACTGAACAACTAAGAGAAGTAGAGGGCTGCTATGGTCAACCTCCGCGAAAGCACATGGATGTAATATATCGGAGCAAGTGCTATGGATGATTGAGTCCTATGCAATTTCAAGTGTCACTGATGTTAAGCAAGTGTCAGTACCTTTCATACCGAGTTTATGCTCAAAAACTCATAAGTGCTAAGGCACACTGGATTACTTCCAACAGTGCCACTCAAAGTAAGCAACATACAGAGTAAGGCCACAGATTGGAACTTGTGGGGCTTAACTTCCACCAGAAGAGCAGAAATAGAATAAGCAAGACTCAATAAAAGGACTGGATATGATAGATCGCTGCAAGCGCTATGGATGCTTGAGTCCTAAATAGCTAAACAACTGAAGGAAGCAAAAGGCAGCCATGTAAACTTCCACAAAACCACATGCTACTTCATTAGTGCTTCACGCGGCTCCGAAGTAGCTGAGCAAATGTTAATACCTTTTATCTAGTTTCCCACTTAAAACTCATGAGTGTCATGGCAAACTCGATTGCTGCTGCTACTTCATCAGTGCATTAGTGCCTCCCGCGGCTCCGAAGTAGCTGAGCAAGTGTTAATACCCTTTTATCTAGTTTCCCACTCTAAAACTCATTAGTGCCAAGGCAAACTCGATTGCTGCTGCTACTTCAGCAGTGCCTCCCGCAACGCCAAAGTAGCTGAGCAAGTGTTAATACCTTTTTTTTCTAGTTTCACACTCTAAAACTCATGAGTGCCAAGGCAAACTCCATTGCTGCTAAAATTGCAGCTCAGAGTAAAGAAAAAACTGTAACTTGTAGAACTTAAGAGCAAAAATATAAACAAGCAGATTGACACGAAGTGCAAAATAATCAGCAAGCGAAGGAAGAATACAAAACCGTACACAAGGGAAAACAAAGAACTCAACCTATACCTTGTTAATACATGAAAAGAAACATTTTTCAGTATCGAATGCAAGTAGAACAAAGCAAGATTACACGATAATGCATACTAAAAAATAAGGTAGTAGATCTACTAGGGAGAGGTATCATCGAAGAACCAGTAATAGGTGAATCGGAAGGCAAAGGAAAAAGCAATTTGTTCGCACTCGAAGAAAGTAGTAAAGACCAAATCCGAAGGCGCGGGGAAGGAGCAAGTCATATGACACTCTAACGGGGGGGAGTAGGGCATAACGATTAGCAACCAAGGAGGAACGAACATAACCAAAGAGGGGAGACCTCTCAAAGCACCCGAGGCACGGGTTCTCTCCAAAAACCCCCTTGCACTTTGCATACGGTAAAGTAAGGATTTGAGATGGCCGATTTCAACCCTGGCTTCGGGACAAGCAACCTTATTTTGCTTCGCATGGTACATCGTAATATTTGACATGGGCAAGTTCAACCCTGGATTCGGTACAAGCAATCTTACTTTTCTTAACATGGTAAATCGTCGATTAGCCCTTACCATGGTGTAAAGGTTTCGTGTGAGCGCCGACGATTGATTGTTTCAACCTGAAGTGCGAATAATTTGATTAATCTTTGCTGTCATGGTTATATACGAAATATGTGAATGCACACCACCTGATTCGTAAATCTATAACTTGAAACCGTAAAGAAGTGGTGTTGGTAGTGTTCCGGGCAGAACTAGTACTCCGGCCAGTGATACCCTAGAGCAGGCAAGTACAGTAGGCAGTGTCCTAGATAGTCCATAGGGTACTGAATCTAAAGAATCCGGCCTTTGAATCAATCGAGTGTGAAAGCAAGTGCCCGCACAGCCCGTTCCGGCCAACACTGCAATAACCCTGCCATCAACGCTAGTAATATATTTTCACAATCCCAAAGGTTGCCTGTTTGAATTTGGGCCCCCTTACCTACATTACAAGATCCCAACTAGGAGAATCTCCGCTGCTGAAGAAGCAGATTTCGAAGATATACTTGCATGCTCTACTCCTAGGTACTTCTACTGAAATTCGTTTTGAATTCGCACATTACAGACCTACTCCTTAGATATGGCCATAGCCCTCCAAGGATCTCTACTTCTGGAGAAAATAAAATTTTCCTTATAGCAGGAACTATGGCATTTCTGCAAGGAATTTATGCGAATAACGATAATAAATGCACGACATACAAAACTTCACCCCCCCATCCCGGAGTCCCCAGGCCGCCCGACCGCGCGAGTAGCAAGCTCTAAAGCCTCCATAATTGTCACGGAGGTCGTCAAAAGTGCGGACGTCCTAGCACTCCGAGATCAAGGCAGTAAGTCCCAGTGCAGCAATTGGACGGTCCAGCTGAAGCTTTGGCAGTATTCAAATATGTGACATCTTAACGTCGCTGCAGACTCGAAAGAGGAGCCGACACCTGCAGAGCAAAGCCAATTTCACATCAGCATTTCAGTACGAAATAAAAGAACACCTCGCTGTTTAAATGAAAGCCAAAAGCCAAATTCACAAGATATATGTGAACGAGGGTAGAAGCTGTTCACATATATCCACACCCAATAAGGACACAACCGATGCAGACTAAGCACATACATATCTTGGCAACTAACCGCATGCAAGTCTAAGCAACTAGAAATTGGCTCAGAGCACGTGAAAATGTACTGATTTAATCCATGAGCGGAGATTATTGCATTCAATATGAAGACCACTATGAACCCGTTAACCAAAGATGCATTCATTCCAGAGCAATGTGAAGCAATAGAGCGGTAAGGGAAGTCATTTTCAGCTTCCATTAAAGGGAAACAGCGAACTGTGACAGGACTGCTTAGTGTATTTCACAGCATGCTCTATGAGCGCATGCATCATAAAACACTGAATACAAGGAAGCAGACAGTCATAGTAAGCCCGCACGGAAGCAGGAAGGACTTTGTCCGTGCCCTCGAAGAGACAGTGGCTAAGTGGATGCCAGTGTCCCTCGTCCCGAATTTCTGTTTTGCTAATGAGTGCCAGGGCAAATCCGGTTCCTCCAGATAGTTCCGCTCGAGAGAAGTCGTAGTCATGTGAAAAATTACTAGAAGCGATTGCCAAAGGGACCTGTCGGACATCGGGAAGGTGTTCAAATTCACAAGATTTAGTGTAGATGAATGGAACCTGTTTGTGAGAACGCCTTCTATTCCAACGAAGGGTTATATTGAGGTATATTAGATTGGTCACCACTGAAAACTCAGGGATCTGGTAAGAAAGTGCATTTGATGAGCGCCCACCTGAGAGTATTTGACTATTGCGTCAAATGGAAGTAGGTAAAAGGGGAGGAGATTTTCCACACAGTTTTCATGATCATTTGAGCAATTTAGCTCAAAGCAATTGGATTACCAATGGTACAGTTCTACGAGTGCAATTAACTAGAGAAAAGTTTCATAAACGGCAGTATTTTAATAGATCGACGAAAGCCCTTTGACTTCAAAACGCGGCCTTGGCAAGAATAACGACTCGTTACTACAATGGCTGTGCAAATCGACTAATGAAATAACGGCCGACGTGAAAATTCAACTGCTTTGCATAGAAAACAAATAGTCTACTACCTAGAGTTGGACTTCACGATGGGATTACTACAAGGCGTAAATTGACAGACTCATAATCCTACCAAACATAACGTAGCCAGACGAGAAGTCGCACCTCATTGTGACAGGGCGGGAGCAGATCCCGTAATGCGGCCCTCTTGAGTGTGAGGTCTAACATGGTTGTCTTGCTTTCTGTACTGGCTGGAGTTGGAGTAGGAGCCTCTGCAATGGATGAAGAAAAGACCAGTAAGTACCAGCTCTACAGAAAACATGGAGGCAGCCATGATGGAATGCTAAGCTTCTCAACAGAGGCTGCTCACAAACAATGTTGCCTTTTGTTCCAAATGACGAACAAGTAGCACACCTTCCTTGCTGTCTGCTTCCGTAATATCCATTAGTTCGTGCAGAGGTGTACCCACTGAAGTCTCCGTTCTCATAAGTTGAAGAGTTCTCACTACCGTGGTTAGAAGATGCTCCACTAAGTCTCGAACCGCCTTCACCCTTGCTGCCATTGTTGGCGGCCACCACACCACTTGCATGATGCTGATTCGAATTTCCATTAGCTACTGAAGTTCTGTTGGTAGATGCATTCTGATTCTGCCTCAAATTTGCGGTCTGAGGTACTGACGGTGAGTGAACAACAGCATCCTGTGAAGAGGAAGATGTAGACTTCTTATCCTTTTGAGAGTTATTTGAACCCTTCAAGCTCCTTGTTCGCTGCAATTGAGCTTGAGCTACAGGTGTAACCGCAACATTGGGCACGCGAGTTGGCCCAGGAGGAGCCACAGCTGCTGCGGCGGCGGCAGCCTTTGCCACAGCTGTTGTTGCTGAAAAAGTAGCATGTGCACCCTCTCGAAGATGTATCAAGTCGTCCTCGATAACAAAAAGCTGTTCAAGTAACAGCATGAAACCATTTGTTAGCTACGTGAATGATCATTCAAAATCTATTGTCAGTCGTTGACCTGATCTTTAGTACCTTAAATTTTGCGGCCAAGTTCACTGTGCGGCTTTCTAAACGACTACCGTACCTCTGGATGTGCACCAACGAACTCGTCAAGCCTCCCAAACTGCTTCCTGTAATCGTGCCAATGTAGAGGAGCAAGCATCTTTCCGAGTCTATTTGGCAGCTGCAACGAGCCAACATGTAATTGATACAATTCATTAATCCAGGGTAAGCAGGAAAGAACTTTGATGAATTACACAAAATTTCTCTAAGAACGTCGATAGTCACCCGATGGTTATAGGAAGGTTACTTACTGTAGAACTTATACGGATCCTTGTACTGGGCTCAGCAGGAACTGCCCTCACCAGACAAGCGAGCAATGATCTTTCATCCAACAGCACTGGTTCGACAACCTTGTGGCTGGATTCGATGAGATTCTGTTGTTTTGTGCTTTGTGGGGGAGATTTTTGGAGGTCCTTGTCGGGGGTAGTCCTTTTAGAAGGAGATTCATGCTGAGCATGATCGTTGGCTTCTTGTGAACCAGCGGCCGCATCCGAACCCCCCCCCAAATGTTCCATGCTGCTTGAAATGCCTTGCTGATGTTGTAGCTGTTGCGGCTGAGGTGCCATCATCATCTCATGCTGAAAAATCTGATGATTTTGAGCTTGTGCATGTTTCCCTTGCTGATGGGTAAAATGTTGTAGTCGGGAATCCAGTCTCCGACGCTGGTCAAGGCTCTGCAGTCAACATGTTAGGACATCAGGCGTAAGCCAGGATCAGACCGTCGGCCATTATTAGACAGAACGTACGATGTGGGCAGAAAAGGGGAGGACGAGTATCCTTATGCACCTGTCTATCTTGTTGATTGCTTTGTTGTCGATGTTGCGCTGAAAGGTCTGCCTGTAAATCTGGCCCGGACTGTTTCTGCTGTATTTCGGCTGGCAACGCCTGTTCCTCTTCTTGTCCAGATTGCTGAGGTTGGGCTGAGATTTCTATTTTTTCAGGGACACTGGACGTGATATTTGGCTGAGACTGGTGCTGCTGTAGCATCTGGGAAGACAACTGCTGATTTTGTTGTAGTGTTTGATTTTGAGAGTGCTGTTGAGATGACAGAGTAGAGGGCTGAGCTAAGATCACATTCTCCTGGTCCACTTGAGTTCCTGTCTGCTCATGCTTCACCTGCTCCTGTTGCTGTTGTTGGTGGTGCTCTTGAATTCGTGTTTGCTGCCCTTGAGTCGATAAGGACGATGCCTGTTGTGACACGGGTGGTGCAGTTGACTGGAGTTGCTGCTGCTGTAGCGGCTGCTGCTGTGGTCTCTGAGAGAGGCGATGAATTGCTGACTGGTGCTGCTGTGGATGGTGATGGTGGTGTATAACCTGCAAATGGTGACTCTCATAGTGAGAATATCCAACTGAAAATGAATGAAACAAGGTCTTTAACAATCCAACTTTCACATGGGAAGATCTAGTAATTGAGGTGGAAAACCTCAAGGTCAACATCCGTTACCTTTGTGAAGTTTTACCTATGGTCGACTATGATGATGGAAGGTATTACAAAGCACATCACTGAAGCGAGAACAATTCTAGATTTAAACTCATCATCATCCAGAACATACTGTTGTAGGAGGATATAAGTGATCGCGCAAGCAATAACACAATGCGCTGGTTTCAAACAGCACAGGTGTGCCAGAGTTATTGACAAAGCAAAACATACCTGCTGATGCTGCAAGGGAGGTAAATGTTGTTGAGGAGCCAACAGAGCAGCAATTGGCTGCAACTGAGCGAGAGAAACCTGTGGAACTGGTACAGGTACGGGTAGTGGTACCGGAGAGGCCTGCAATGCTGGCGGCATTCCCTGTTGATGCAAGCCAAATTGGTGCAGTGTGGCTATGGGCCCAGTCGGTGGGAGGACCGGGGTGATTCCCAAGAGCGGCGCTGCGATGACAGGAATTCCACTTGGGTGTTCAACCTAAGATAGCACACAAGAGTTAATTCACGCAGATGTCAAGCATGTCCTTAAAATCTACTCTTGACGGCTAAATTGCATATCAGATAGCACCTCACTATATAAGTAAGATACTATGTGGCAAATTAGTTCACAATCATCGCCTGACAACCATCTTGGATACACTACCCAAGGACAGGTCATGTGACCTACACGGTCCCATAACACATGAAGAAGGACGAGTATGCATGGAATTGAAGCCCAGGTAATTTTGACTTCTACAAGGAAGAGTTAATCTCCTTGTTGCTTCCGACAGAATTACGAACCTTGGGAGGTACATCTCGGGGAAAGAGAACTGGCATAAGGCCCTCCATATTCCCGTTAGTGAGTATGTTTCCGCTGTCAATAGGCTTTGCTCGGTTGACGAGAGTACTGCTTGACACCAGAATTTTACTTCCTTTCTCTTCGTTCCGATCTACACGTCCACCTTCTTTATTTTCAGTGAAAGGCGGTCTTTCGTCCTTGCTATCAGAGCGCTCAGGAGATGCAGAACCCATCAACACTCGGTTTTGTTCTCTGACATCTGTCACCTCCTGTTGAAGCCTCTGAATCATTTGCGCATGGTACCTTTCGACATCAGCTAGCTGCAAATGGGAAGAAAGAAGCTAGAGTAAGCGCTTCAAGAGTATATCCTCAACAAGTGATAGTGCGTATAGCCAATCAACAAGATAGAACCTCCTATGTCATTACCACATTTTCAATGGTAAATACTTCCCACTTATAATACTCTTCACTCACTGCTTGGTCCTCCTAAATGCTCAGTTTCCTAACACACCTGTCGCTGGTACCCCATCCAGAGATTGTTCATTTGTTCAGTGCGTTCCCGAAGCTCATTGTGCAGGGTGTTGTTCGTATTTATGTAGTAAGCATCCATCTCTGTGGCTCTTGACATCCAAGCTTGTGCGTCTCTCATCTGCTCGTCTTTGTAGAGCATGATATCTTGAGAGTTGCGGTTCTGTAACCCCGAAATCACAATTATAGTCGGTAATATAAGATTGCAGTAGGAATAGTTGTAGGGCAAACTTGTAAAACCAGAAAGCACTCACTACTCAAAACAAAAGGATCCGCGTCATCGCAAGTCCTACCTGCTCCTCAGCTTCCTGCAATTGTCGATCTTTCTCCCGTAACTGCTCTTTGACGTTCTCTAGCTGCGCCACTAGCTCAGCTCTTTCACCATCAAACTGTGATGCAGCAGCTTTGTGTTCCGTCACCGCACTGTCACGTTCTCGTCTTGCAAATCAATTCAGAAAAAACTTTAGATACATCTCACTCGAGTGGACAAATTTTAACAGCTCAGCTTGCTGTACCTGAGATTCCTCTATACATTATTCATCTGCGTGTCTTTTTCAAGGTAAGTGGAATAAGTAAGGGGTAAAGATAAAAAGTAAGAGGAGCATTACGTAGAGACATACCGCAGGGTTGCCAATTCATTTGTCTGCTCCCTCAGTAGACCGTCTTTTGCCCAAACCTGGAAGGATGACTACAGTTAGAAGCATGGTATTTGAGAAATAGGAGAAGAAGAATGGGGATCCAGAACCTACTAAGTATGGTGGTTAGAAGCATGGTATTGGGAAATGAGGCACATACATGTGCAACCAAGTACACAGGTCCTTAACAAAAAAATCAAGGAAGGTCACTACACTTACTGCTTCATTGGTCTCCATCTGATTAACACGAAGCTGACGCTCTCTCTCCTCCAATTGCTGCTCAAGAAGACGGATTTGCTGCTCCCTTTCTTGTATTTGCCCCTATCATGAGTAGACATTTCTGTAAAGATTTAGCATGAATGCGTACATTAAGACTACAAATTTATACACTTCACATGGAAAGAAACCACCATTACAACAAAGGGTCAACCCGTTCCTTCCACCGTCGTATGTAACATTATCTCTATCGTGCTCCCAACACAGATTAGTTTCCTTCAGGTGGCAAGAATATCTACGCAGTAAAGTTCAACCACCCCGCTTGGAAGCTAGCTTGGGCCAAAGTCTGAAAGCCACCAATGCCGCGACATACCTCCTCTCACCTCCTATACTTCTACGGCAAGTCGCTTTAAGAAGCAACCGAAGGACGGGAGGCTACATACACAACCTGGAAAACTGGAAACAATACCCCAAGGTCCGATATCGCAAGGATGAAGTCAATAGCATGGCAACGACGGTCATATCCAGCCTATGTTGTGCAAGGCTTAGGTCTTGGAAGCAATGATTGAAAGCAATGGTATCAAAGTTTCATGTAGATGCCTACAAGAATACCTGTAGATTGTTCACGATTTCTGCATGTTGCTTCGCTTGCTCGTCCACCCCGTTCTGCATACGCACAACTTCTGAACGGGCAATATATTGAGCCCTCATCTCCACTTCCGCCTGTTGCAATCGCTCTCTCTCGCGGGAGACTTCATGAAGACGTTGTTGAAACGAATCATCGGGATTCTCTAGAGGATTTATTCCTGAATCCATTGAGATGGAGCTCACCCCGGAATCTGTATGTTCATTCCGCTGCTGAGGGCGATGCATCTGGAAGACAGTATTCCTCAATCATAAGGAGGGAAGATATGAAAGACAGCGATTGGACTATAGTAACGGTAGGGCACTTCGCATGTAGGCAGAAGACTCGAACCACGACGATGGACCGAGAGAGAAAAGTTGCATTCAGAAGACTAGCAGTCAAGGACGTTGAGTGGTGAAGGCCACAAACTCTGCAGCTTACCAGAACCAAATCCATGGCAGATATCCTCCAGATGAGCACCAAGCATTCACAAATGTGAAGAAGGGGTTTCTGAAACTATGCTCAACACTTGGCATACTAAGAAGAAAAGCCAAACCATGAAGGTTGGCCTTCCATCCTCGCGGACAGAAAGCTCCTTTCAGGTGGAAGTCTTGCGGGCTCTTACCCTCTACCCTCTGTCTAAGCTACCCAACCCTCGAAAACTGTCCCGTAAACACACAACGAAATTCTTCAATGACCAGCAATAGCATTCTCTCCAAGCATACCTCCTCGTAAAGGACTGCGTCATCCCCCTGGGCGATATTTTGAGGTATTAACTCCTGTGGCGCTACTGAAGCCCCCATCATGTGTGCACCCCCTACTTCGCCACCATGATGATCTGAGTCACTGGAATGCCCACTGCCAGCGGTATGAAATATCTGCCCATTTCTACTATTCCTCCTGGAAGCTCCAGAGTTGGATCGCGAGCGACCTCCCGCGTTCACTCTTGTCTGGTTGCCTGACCCATCTGCGGGCACTATTCTCTCTCTTCCATTGCTTTCAGTGACCACTCTCCATTCCTTTCGGCCGACCTGACTTTGAAGGGGTAAACCAGCCGCATGTCCTCCGACTGATACAGATGCCTCCATTCTCTAGGCAAGCAGGCTGTGGTATCCCCACTACACCTTTCCTTTCGATGATCGAAGTTTCCCTTTTAAGGAGAAAAACTAACGCACAATACCTGGAGCCATTCTAAAGAGTAATAAAATAGGCCTGAATTATTAGGGTTGCATTGCCTCGGCTGCACCCATGAACGCTCGATCCATCGACACGCAAACTTAAGCCCAACTGAATGTCATTCAATTTCGCGCCACTTAGATCCAAAAAGGTTGAAGATTCAGAGTCGTAACCACCGCACCTGATGGAGTGACAATTTCCACAACTCTCGCCTCCTTGAAAAGTAAGGTACAGAACTAATATCGCAGCATGCTGGCATATGAAATTTTTGAAAGGTCTGCAGTCTGTATGGAACGAGGATAACGACATCAGCCTTTGAAAACGACTCGGAGCAACTCACATAAAAGGGGCAGCAAGAGTCGTAAATTCTCGATAAAAGGACATACTCCGCTCCAATTGCACCAGGAGAAATCGGAGAAAAACAGAAAAGTGGACATCTCTACAAATTCCCGCTGGCACATCACATGGAAGACGATCAACAGCTGACCTAACTGAATACATGATGTGAACTGCAGAACCAGAAAATACTCTAGGATCAATTCAAAACTGTTCAGACAGTATAATTTCAGCTTAAGACCTCCGGATTTCACTATTCAAGGAAATCCGAACTAGGTGTACAGTATCCGGCCCCTATCACACCTTAAGCCAACTTTCCTGCTCCAATTTACAAAAAACAAGAGCCTCCCCATGATTACAAAAAAAAAATCCCCGGAAATCCACATCCCTCGCGTAATGCACCCAGCTAGCACATAGAATCAACATTCCACCATAAACGGATAAAGGCGGGAAAACTCCAAATAAACTCGGTCTGCCAGACACGAACAATACACATTCGATCAATCAAACAAGTAAAACGTACATAACCCTACAATGCAGTTCGGGAAAACTCGAGACGAAGCTTCCTCCGTCTCTTCCTTCAAGATTGGCTGCAACACCTCCTCTCAATTTTCTCAAATCAAACAAACCACAGAGCCCTGCCTCCCTCCCTCATCACCGCCGCAAGGCTGCACTGAATGCACGGCAGCCGTGATTGCCTGAAGCAGCCTAAACAGAGAAACAGGGCATCACACAAATCAAAGACTCCACTACTCTCCTATGTTTTCAGTCAGTTCAGAACTCTTCTCTCCAATCCTCTATCTGGGTACTTCTTCTTCAGCCAGGCCTGCTAGTTTGGTTGTTCTCGCTCCCTCTGAGGGCGGGAGATGGCTCCGCGAAAGAAGACGACGACGACTTAGGTGCTACTGCCTGCTCGTTTAGAGAAACGAAAATCTCGACGAAACACGGACCCCGAACTACGGGCAGATGCCTTCCAGCTACAGCAAGCACACTGCTAGCCACGACCGTTTTCACCCTGCCCGCCAATATCTACGTTACTAAGTAGCCTCCATTCCCGCCTTCTGTCAGAAACGTCCCGATCTCTAGTCACTCATGTCCTGCCCAATTCTACACCACTTAGTGAACCGGTGATGGCTCCCTCACGTGTCTATCTATAGGGTCATCGTGGTCAAAGGAACCCCCAAAATCTAACTCGTGTAAAGAACGGAGGTCTCAACTTAGAGAGAGGGGCCACCGCGTAGGAATGGAGGTCTCAACCAAGCTTATGCATGATGGCGGTACCAGAGCAAAGTTTCTTTCACCGTGGTTCAGGAATAATTACTACAGTACATTGCCGTTTGTCGTTTTAAGGTACCGAACTTTAAGGTACCTTCTTGAGAACAAACGGATGCTTACCTCGATACCGTGAATCTACTACGTGAACCTTCTTCTTATCAAACTATCATATTGGATTCTTGATGCAGGGAGAGTAGAGAAGAAGGCGACCGCGTGTGATAACAAGAAGGATGGGATGGAAGGATCGAAACATGTCATATTCCGAACTATATTAGTGGTAACAAATAGTCTATTTTTCTTTTTTCAATTTAGGTTTTATTTGTGTGTAAATCAAAATTATAGAATTTTAAAATATAAATATATTTAGTTTTTGTATGATATTGTTAGATAATTTACTTTTAATTTTTGTGTCTTGCTATTTTGGTTTGAAAGCGAACTAAAATGGAAAGCAAGATAGTTTTTAGGGTTGTTAGAGCAAGCATCTAATCATATAATGTTAGTAGATTGCCTTATATAGAATTATATATGCACTAAGTAATTTTCTATGTTATTAATTATATTAGGTGGTTTCGGTTGTGGAATTTATAGGAGGCTTATGGCTATGGTGCATGTAGCATAAGCTTTCTGCAAGAACCCAACAAAAATTAAACACAAAAGTGAATGGTTTGTAGATAAGGTTTACGTGCTACAATATGTTTCCATTGACCATTTCATAAATTGAAGTTTGGGTTGAATTTGAATTCATAGGTTGTTTAAGGTGCTCATCATAGCTAATTTCATTAAGAATCTTGAATGGAAACAAGTCCAACATGCCATGTGTCATAAATAGAGATTCAAACACCTTTCGTACGAATTAGATTTTGAATTAATGAAGGATCCAAATATCAAATAGAAGTAGATGTGCAAGTGAGAAGGTTGAATCCTTATCATTCAAAGAGAAACTCCAATCCAACTGACTTAGTGCAAATTTTGGTTGATTTATTGCACCAATGTGCAATATTTTGTAAGTTTAGATTGAGTGCAAAATTTGGTTGATTTATAGCGCCAATGTGCAATACTGTAAGTTTAGGTCAAGTGCCATTGCAAATTTGGAGGAATTGGAAGTACATCTACTTGGAAGAATTCATAGTACATCAATTTTTAGAAGCACACTTGGAAATTGAAGTATTGGTTTAGGGACAATGGAGTGCACACCCATTGGGATGTTAAAGGTTGATCCTCTTCCAAGTCTCCCTTCCCAAGAGTGCATTGATATTTTCTATCTATTCTTGACCATTATAGTCCTATTTCCAATCTTACATAGAGTAAATTTATTCATACATGGAGTTCAGGATTTAAAGCGCAAAATATATGATTTCAAAAACTATTGAAAATTGTTTTCTTTGTTCCATCATTGCCTTCAACAACTTCAATGAGTAAAGAAAAGCTAAATACAATAATCTTTGTATTAGTATATTGAGCAAAGGAAAAATGCAGCAAAGATTGACTCAAAATGGTTTCATATCATTATAGTCACGTTCTTGATTCTTGATAGAGGATCCATACATTTTAAGGAAATTCATTGTGGCATTAGCAAGAAACACCTTTAAAAGGATACTACCTTTAGTTACATGGCCATTTTCCTTATGAGATTTGGTAATGAGTTCCAATGTCTATGAATAAAGAGAAATAAAAGAAAAAATAGGTCAAGACTTTGGTAGTCCTACCAAGAAGCTCAAAATTGGCAGGACAAGTAGTCTCACTAATAAGGATATAAAACATAAATGTACCATTATAGAGGATAAGTTAAACCATCTTTGCCCTCATTTCTTTAGAATGGATGTCTTTTTTGAAGGAAGAGCACATATATTCACTTGGCTCTTGTAAGTTTGGAGATGGGAGTAAATTGACATGTTTGAATAGCTATGCATGAGAAAATGTACTCTTTGGATTTCTCTCTTTCCCTCAACTCTTTGGATTTCTTTTCTCTCTTGATTTCAAACCCAATGGGAAAATGTCCTTCTTTGAGCCTTCCATGCAAATCCTTCTTTGGATTTCTCTCTTTCCTTTGTGGATTTCTTCTCCCCCAATTTCAAATCCTCAAGAAAATACATTCTCTCTTTGGATTCATCCTTTTTTTTATCTCTCTCAATCACTTGCTATGTATTTCTTCTCTTAATCCATTTCAAACCTATGATAAAATATATTCCTTCAAACCCTTTAGAAAATGCTTCCATGGATTTATCTCTTTCATGTTGAGGATTACTTCTATCCCTGTTTTAAACCTTGCAAGAGAATGCACTACTTCAAACCCAATAAGCAAATCTTTCTCTTGATTTTTCTCATTCTGTGTGTGGATTTCTTCTCTCTCAATTTCAACCCTATTGGAAAATACACTCCCAATTTTGAATATTTTCCAATGTATTTCTAGTGTATATATCCAATACACTCTCCCAATTTTCAACCCTATAGAGAAAATGCACTCTTTATGGATTTCTCTCTTTCACACCTCTCTTAATGACTTGATGTGGATTTCTTCTCCCGACCATTTTTAAACCCTATGAGAAAATGCACTCCATCTAACCTTGTGAAAAAATCTTTCTTTTAATTTCTATTTTCCTTTATGAATTTCTTCCATCTTGATTTCAATCTCTTTGGGAAAATACACTCTTTCAAAATCTATAGACAAATCTTCCTTTGGATTTCTCTCTTTCACTTTGTGGATTTCTTCTCTCTTGATTTAAGACATCCTACAAGAAGTGCACTCCTTCAAACCTTACATGCAAATCCTTCTTTGAATTTCTCTCTCCCCTTTGTGTATTTCTTCTCTCTTGATTTCAAAAACTACATGGAAATGTAGTCCTTTAAACCTCATGTGCAAATCACTCTATGAATTTCTCTCTTTCCTTTGTGGATCTATTCTCTCTTTTAAACCCTATAGAAAAATGTCAAAAAAGACTATAGGGAAAATGCAGTCTATCTATGGTTCACACTTTTTCCTTCACATATTGTGTATTTATTCTCCCTCTTTTATTCACAACCTTGTAGGAAAATCTCCCAATGTTTTACCTATCCTTCTCAATTTAGAAAAAGAGTGTTGAGCAACTTGATTGAATATTTTTGGTCATAATATTTCTAGTTTGAAGCATGTAGTAATGCATCTTTCAGTTCTTCAAAGGCCAATTCTTGTATGGTTTCCCATATCCACTTCTTCTCCTTGCTAAGTAATGTCATTAGAGGTTGTGTGACCTAGGAAAAGTCCTTGATAAATTGATCATAGAACTAATCAATCCCAAGACACTCTTGAGTTGAGTCTTATCTTCTAGATCACCCTATCTTTTAATGACCTCTATTTATTTGTTAATACTTGGATACCTTATGCACTTACTATATGCTTTGAGTAATCTACTTCAGATTTGCCAAACTTGCATTTTGAGATTTTGGCATGCAATTGATTTTGTCATATAATCTAGAAGACTTCTTGAAAATTTTGCTTGTGTTTTGTCATTTTCCTACTATAGACTAAGATCTCATCAAGGAAAATGATAATAGATTTATTCAAATATGAACAAAATATGTCATTCATAAAATTCATGAAAGTGGTTGGTGCGTTGGCAAGGCCAAATGGTAACACTAAGTACTCAAAGTAACTATACCTTGTTTGAAAGGTAGTTTTGCTTACATCTTCCTCCACAATCTTAATTTGGTTGTAACCACTCCGTAAATCAAGTATGGTGAAGTGTTTTTTCCAATTAAGTTGATAAAAAAGGTCATCTATGCAAGGTAATGGGTACTTATTCTTCACCATTTGTTGATTTAGGCATTGGTAGTCAATGTATATATGTATTATACCATCCTTCTTCTTCATAAAGAAAACAAGAGCCTCATATGGTGATAAGTTGAGTTGGATAAATCCTTTTAGAATATTCTTAATTTGAGCCTTACACTCCTCCAACTCACGAGGCAGTAGTTGATATGGGGCCTTACAAGGAGGTGTATCTCCAAGAAGTACCTCAATTTTATGATCTACTTTCCTTTTTGGTGGTAATCTTGAGGGTAAATTATCAAGAAAGACATTTTGAGACCTATTGACAGCATTGTTCAACTTCTCAAGAATTTTTCTATTAAGTTATGTACTCCAGACTTCTTTTACTATACCATAAAATATTAATTTGTCTTACCAATAGTTTTTATTCCTATGAAATAAAGAGGCATTCCTCTTTCCTTATTGGTCTATCTTTCTTTAGGATTGTAGTGCTCCATCCATGGTATGCTTAAAGATCACATCATAACAAGCTAACCATATCATTTACCACTTAATTTCTTCTTGATACTCTCACATTAAGAGTGACACCTTTCTAGGTAACAACTAAATCCTCTCTATCTGACCATTAGGTAACTCTACTTCTTCATTCTCATACTTCTTTAGTTCCATCTTCAACCTTATTGCAATAGAGCAAGACAATAAATTTTTAGTGCTCAAGGTCTATCAATACTTTCACTTGATTGTTGTATATGACTTCATTTACAGCAATCAATTGTGTATTTGTCCTTCTTAACCTTTGCACACTTGTCCACTTCCTCCTCCCACTTTTACTCTTCTCCATTGAGCCAAGAAGGCTACAAGGTGTATTTATCAGTGAGCTTTATTTTTTGATGTGATTTCATCATCTTCTTCTTTGATTTGTCTCTTCGTATTGTTCAATTGCCTATATGGAGGCCAAAGGCCTCTAAGAAGATGAGCATGACAATTGATGACTATGTGCCCAACTTGGCTGCAATTGTAAAAATATCATTGTTCTACTTGAGCCTCTTCTCCTTGTGGGACTCCATCTCTCCTTTCTTTGACTTGCCTTGTTCTCCTTGGGGCGGTTGTACTCCTTGGTCTCAAAACCAAATGTTGCTCAATTTCATGGGAAGTGGTCCACCAAAATACTATTTCAGCCTAATAGTGTTGATTCATGACTACCTTTCACCTCCTCCAAGTGCCCTTGCTGTTCTTTGAGTGCAAGCAATGGCTCCAAAAATAGAGTGAGGATTTTATACTACTACCTCTTGGTGAATTTGCTCTTTTAATCCTTGTTTAAACTTGTCAAGAGCTTTTGCTAGACTCACAACCTATAGATTGAGAATGCCTCCATGTACTCTTCTTTATTGTTCTTTTGCTTCAACTCCCATAATCAAGTTCGAGCTATTTGCACAAAATCCACTAATTGGAAATTCTTTAGTAGTTTATTGTGCATTATCATCCAAGTGATCTCTATTCCTTATACCAACATAAATTTTTCCTAAGCGTCATACCATGTGATTACTTTATTGGTCAAGTACACACATGCAAATATGCTTACAAAATGATTAGTAATCTTAATTATGAATAATCAAAAGTATCAATTCATTCTTAAAATCTAGTTTTCCACTACTCCTATAGAGCACTATCATTATTGTAAGGCTCAATGTTGCACATCTTCTTCATCCGTAATAATAATATGGCTTCATTGTTGACAAGGATTGGTATCATGGCATGAGTGACTCTCTTAGTAATTTAGCCATTAGTATTGGATTTTGGATGATTCTCATTCTTGCATTAACTGATTGTTCTTGAAGGTATATAATTGACTTTGCAATACCTCTATTATCATCTTCATCTCCCAAAACTTGTTCTACATTCCTTGCATTAGATACTACAACTGCGGCTCCATGATTCATACACATGGCAAATACTAACTCATTACTTTCTACTTTAGTAGAGGGTTAATATGATCATCCAAGAGGAGGCATTGATAATTGGGACTACCATTTGGACCTCAGATAGTATTGCTAATTGATAATATTCCTCATCAAAATTGTGAATTACAAATTCATTAAACATCACTTTTGGTCTAACTACATAATGGATTTCTACTCAATTGTCAAAAGGGAGAGGATTGGTATATTCAAATCCATTGCATCGTAATAGAATATAGATTGTTAAATTTCACTCTTTATTGTATATCACCTTATGTAAAATCACCAAGTTTGGTGAATTCATCATTGTACCCATTGTAACAATATGGAGTTTAGCGACAAAGTTAGTCGGGCTCACGAAGTGGCACATAAGACAAATTACCCTAGAATATTCCGGAAGTATTTAGGAAACTTCTTGGGAAACTTCCCGGTTAGCTTAGCTTGCACCTTAAGTAAGTAGCTTCTAGAAGGAAGCTTCTAGAAGCTTCTAGCTAGCTTAACTTGCACGCCAAGTAGGCGGCTTCTAGAAGGAAGCTTCTTGAGAAGCTTCCTAGTTAACTTTGCTTGCACTCTAAGAAAGCGGCTTGAGGAAACTTCTTGAGAAGCTTCTCAAGGGCCTTGTATGCTACCTATAAATACCAAAGCCAAAGCTCATGCTAGGCATTCGGAGTTTTCCCTCATTTCAAGTGTCCCAATGTGAGTTTCCATTCTCCTATTTCTCTCCTCGGTTTTGGTCTTTTACATTGGTATCAGAGCAAGAATGGGATGGATGGAATTTATGGACCACCAAATCCACTTCCGCCAAACCATTGGGACTTTCATGTCTAAATATTACCAAAGTATTGTTTCACACAATTCATCACCTCGTGCTTTACGCAAGATTTTCTACATATGATCACAGTGTCAGAGGAACCCTTGATACTTATAGTTGTAACTTATGGAGAACGGTGGATGTGTTGTATCTATGTGTTAATCAATTAGATAAATTGAGAGTAGTGGAATAGAGTAGTAGCGATGGCGGCAATACTAGATGTTATCCTTACAATGCAACAACAAATCGAGCATCTAACTTGATTGTTGGATGAACGAGACCAGCAACAACGAGAATAGATAGACAGAGTGCCAGTTCAAGATGGAGAAGATTGCATTCTATTTCCAAAACCCAAGGTGTTTGAAGGCAAGAATCTTCCAAGAACAGTGGAGAATTTTGTGTTTAACTGCAAATGTTACTTTGAAGCCACCAATCTTCAAGACGAGCAGAAACAAATTCTCTTGGCTTCTAGCCAATTGGATGGCATGGCAAAACTTTGGTGGTGATTTTGAGTAGAAAGAGCTAAATGACAAATTGTTACACCGATTTTGACATGGGCAAAATTCAAGGATGCAATACTTGGCCAATTTCAAACTATAAATGCCACCCGAGCCGCACAAGATAAATTGGCGGAGTTGAGGCAGATTGGCTCAATGAGAAGCTACATCACACAATTTCAGAACATCATCATGCAAATTCCAAATATCCAAGAAGGTGAAGTTCTAGATCAATTTGTGTGAGGATTGAAGTCACAAACCAAATTGGAGGTGACCATGCGAGAGCCACAAAACATAGAAGAAGCCATGCAATTGGCTGAGCGCTTTGATTCCTTGGTTGCGACAACTTGGTCTCGACCTCGATCCACACAAAGCCTACCAGTACCATGAGTGGAAGAACCAGTACCAATGGAGATTGATGCTATCCAACGAAGACCACTTGGCACAGCAAATAGAGAAAGACTATGACAAAATGGAGGTTGCTTTTATTGTCGCCAAGTTGGACATCGCATTGCTGAATGTCCACTTAGGAATGGGCGACCCCAACAAGTTGCCCAGATGGAGTTTGTGGAACAGAATGATTAGGGAAACAAAGAATCCCAATAGGAGATTGTGAGCCGCCTACTAGGAGCTTGATTAGTTCCAATGGGATTAAAGGCTTGACCTATGCAAGTCTACTTCACTTGCAAGGTATGATATCTAATCGGGGTTGTAGAATTTTGGTTGCTACTAGAAATTCAAAGAATTGCATGTCTATGCAAGTAGCAAAGGAATTGGGTATTCCTATCAAGCCAGTGATTGGGAGTAGTTTGATGATGGCGGATGGTAGAAAGAGTTCTGCATTCCGCACCTCGTATCCTGTTACCTTCAAGATTGGGAAGGAGTATTTGGAGTGTATGAGGTTTGTAATGGCACCTCTACACTATGATATCATTCTGGGTCTACCTTGGCTTGAACGTCATAAGGTTCAATTCGATTGGACCCGACGCCAAATTCAAGTACAACACCAAGGTAGGAATTTCCGATTAGGTTGTATGGCACCTTTGAGTAAGACACCTAAGAATAGTCAGTCCCAAGGTGGGAAGTTTGTCAAGAAGGTAGCCGTAGAGCAAATCTGGAAGGGAGATGAGTCCCAAGATGGGAAGTTTGCCAAAAAGGCAACCATGGAGCAAGCTTGGAAGAGAGATGAGTCCGTAGAAGGGAAGTTTGTTAATGAAGTAGCCATAGAGCAAGCTTTGGAGGAAGATAAGGCTATATTTGCGGTGTGGATCAAGCTAATTTCACAAGAACAATCTGAGGAGGGCCAAGTGCCGCATCAAGCAATGGTTGATCAAATAGTTCATGAATTTGCAGATGTGTTTCCGGACGATCTGCCAAAGGGATTACCCTCCAATTGAGGTATGCCCTTCAAGATTGAGTTATTGCCAAGGAGTACTCCAGTGAGTAGACCAATCTATCGGCTCTCACCAAAGGAGTTGGAGGAGTTGCAAACAACACTTACAGAGTTGTTGGAGAAGGATTTCATACAACATAGTACCTCTCCTTGGGGAGCAACGGTACTATTTGTTCCAAAGAAGGATGAAGGACTTTGTTTCTATATTGATTATCATGGACTCAATAAGCAAACCGTGAAGAATGCATATCCCTTGCCTCGGATCGATGACCTGCTTGATCAACTAAGTGGAGCACACTACTTTTCCAAGTTGGATCTTTGTAGCGACTATTGGCAAATTCCTATTGAAGGAGAGGACGTGCAAAAGACTACTTTTCGCACAAGGTATGGACATTTTGAGTGGAGAGTTCTACCTTTCAAACTCACTAATGCTCCAGCAGTCTTCATGGATCAGATGCATTGGGTGTTGGATGGACTATTGGATCGGTCCGTGGTGGTGTTCTTAGATGATATCTTAATCTATAGCAGGACAAAGGTAGAACACGTGAATCATGTGCGAGAAGTCCTAAGACGACTACAATAGTGGAAATTTTACTACAAGAAGTCAAAGTGTGCTTTTTGGCAGAAGGAGGTTACCTTCTTGGGTCATAAGATCTCATCAGAAGGGATCAAGATGGAAGAAGAGAAGATCAAGGCCATTACTGATTGGCCTACCCCAAAGGAGGCTACAGAAGTACGAGCATTCAATGGATTGGCCAGTTTTTACCGACGGTTCATCCACTATTATGCTCACGTGGCTGCACCATTGACTGACCTCTTGGGAAAGAACTTGAGCTTCCAATGGACCATCAAGCATGAAGAAGCATTCTAAAAGTTAAAGCATATGGTGTCTTTGAGACCTATTCTTCAACCATATGATCCTCAACTACCTTGTGTGGTTGATTTTGATGCTTCTAACTTTGCAATTGGAGTTGTGTTGCAACAAGAATTTCCAAATGGACTACATCCTATTGCCTTTGTGTCTTGCCGACTAAATATAGCTGAAAGAAATTACTCTGCTCAAGATTGGGAACAACTTGCAATAGTATATGCCACCAAGGTATGGAGGCATTATCTCTCTGGGAAGCAAGTGATCATGCAAACTGATCACAAGCCATTGTTGCAGACCTTACACTTGGAGCACATGAAGAGCTGGCATCATCGATGGGAAGAGCAACTCCAATTGTTTGACATCAAACTTGAGTACAAACTAGGTTGGTTCCATGTCATCCCCAATGCTCTATCACAACGACCTGATTTGAAGGATCTTCCTCTCATCACGGCGGCAATTACAATGGTGTCCATTGACACTAAGGTCCATAATGAGTTTCAATCAACTCTACAACAAGATCCCTTCTTCCAAATGGTACATGTTTGTTTGACGGCACACGACAAGGAGTACAACACCTTCTCCTTCAAGGAAGGCCTCTTATTCCATGCGGACCAGATCTATGTTCCAGCCAAAGGTGATCTTCGACTTGTGCACCTTCAAGAAGCCCATGATTTACCAATAGCTGGTCACATGGGAGTGGACAAGACCTTGGGCACCGTCCAATGCCAATGGTGGTGGCCCAACATGACACGAGATGTTTGAGACTTTGTCCAATCATGTGAGAGTTGCCAACGGAATAAGGCCAGCAACCAGAAGCTGAGTGGACTCCTTCAACCACTCGCCATTCCATCCGCTCGTTGGGAGCATGTGATCTTGGATCTCATCACATCTTTGCCAAGGACAAATCAAAGACACACCACAATTGTGGTGTTTGTGGATAAGCTTAGTAAGCAAATCCACTTGGCACCAACTTGTGTTACCGTGGATGCTCCAACCCTAGCACAAATCTACTTCGACAATGTCTTCAAGCATCATGGGATGCCACGTGTACTCATCTCTGACCGTGATCCTTGATTTATCGAGAAGTTTTGGCAAAGCACTCTTCCAGATACTTGGCACCAAGCTTCCTTTATCCACGGCCTATCATCCTCAAACTAATGGACAAACCAAACGTGCAAATTGTACATTGGAGGATATGTTGCGGGCCTTTGTCAATGTCCACTATACCAATTGGGACGAATGTCTTGCAATTGCAAAATTTGCCTACAACAATTCCAAACAGGCAAGCACCGGATTTTCTCCCTTCTTTCTCAATTTTGGCTAAGATTCGCTTGTTCCAAATTCTCTTCTTGCTCCCCCTCCATCTCAAGTTCCTCATGCTTCCACATTCTTGACCATTGTATCCCAATTGCTCCAACAAGCCAAGTCTCACCTCCTTGTTGCTCAGAATTGCCAAAAACAATATGCGGACCACCATCGTCGTGATCTCACCTTTGAAGTTGGTGATAAAGTCATGCTTTCCTCCAGTAACCTCCCTCTCTCACTTGATACCCAAGTTTATAAACTTGCCCCTAATTGGATAGGACCCTTTGATATCACCCAATTTGTCTCTCCTGTTGCTTATTGACTTGCCTTACCTTATCACATGCGTATCCATCCTGTCTTTCATGTTTCCAAGTTGAAACCCTTTGTTCCTAACCCCTCTTCCTTTTCCTCTCGAGTCCAACCTCCCCCTCTTCTTGTCCCTATCAATGATCATGAGGAGTACAAAGTTGATCGTATCCTTGCACGTCACCATATCCAACGAGGCCGTTGCCAACATACAGAGTACAAGGTCCTTTGGAAAGGGTATCCCCTTCATGATGCCACATGGGAACCTCTTTCTTACCTTCAAAATGCACAGATAGCCATCTAGGAATTTGAAGCTTCATTGGTGACAAGGACGTCACCAACTAGCGGCGGGAGAGTATGTAACAATATGGAGTTTAGCAACGAAGTTAGTTGGGCTCACGAAGTGGCACATAAGACAAATTAACCTAGAATATTCTAGAAGTATATAGGAAGCTTCTAGGGAAGCTTCCCGGTTAGCTTAGCTTGCACCTTAATTAAGTAGCTTCTAGAAGGAAGCTTCTAGAAGCTTCCAACTAGCTTAGCTTGCACGCCAAGTAGGCGGCTTCTAGAAGGAAGCTTCCTGATAAGCTTCCTAGTTAACTTGGCTTGCACTCTAAGAAAGCGGCTTGAGGAAGCTTCTTGAGAAGCTTCTCAAGGGCCTTTTATGCTACCTATAAATACCAAAGCCAAAGCTCATGCTAGGCATTCAGAGTTTTCCCTCATTCAAGTGTCCCAATGTGAGTTTCCATTCTCCTATTTCTCTCCTTGGTTTCGGTCTTTTACACCCATGAACTCTCTTCCAAAATGGTGAATGAGATATACTCTCACTTGCTCAATTGGATGTACATAATCTTGGTATCAAGCAAATTAAACAATAGAAAGCAAGGTGTAATAAATTATCCTCTAAGAGTCTCTATCCTATCCTCTCTCTAAAACACACCTAATCTATTGATTCCATTATGTTTTCTCCACTCAAAATTACTTAATCTTGATAGGATGTGTTCTTCCAAGAGGGGTGATCCACTCTTTTGGATTAAAATTTTTGCTCTAGTATCATTATAATATTCTAAGAAGATGAGAAATCTCAAGAGAAACATAAGAGAAACACAAGACTTCATCTCCTAATACTTTGATGCCACAAAGGAGCACCTTGTCTTTATTATATAACAAAATGCTCCTTTCAAAGGGAGCTCTACCCTTGGATCAGATTCATGGATTGAAGACATGTCAACAAGCTCCACCTTTAAAATATTTGCATGAATTTGTGACATGTTGTTCTATGAGCCGGCCTATTTCTCACTCAAAATGAACCTCTTATGGCTATTATGGTAGCGTACCATGGACTAAGAAGGCAAAGAACCCCAAATCCATCATACTACCCCAAGGCTAACACTCCAAGACTCAAGGCACTAGTGAACTCAACAAGAAAGAGATAGTTGCAAATGAAAGGATGATGAGTACCTTCTCATCCCTAGTTTATATACTTGTGGAATAATTATACACCAAAGTTACTAATTAGTAGAGTAAGTAAAATTTCTAGGCTAAAAGTCAAATAAAGTAAAAGAGCTAAAGGAATATCCTTACTTATAGGAATATTCTCCTAAGCATGTGATCTTCTCTTGACCCGACCACTAAGTTAAGGATTCCTTCACATTGGCTATCCTTGGACTATAGAAGAATCTTAAATAAAAAGACTTCTGGACCAAGAGTTCTCAACTCTTTCCTCAAAGCCAAACACCTAAGAATCATACCAAGTCAGTAACACTAGAATCCTAAATAGTGGTGCTCATCTTTTCACTTCTTCTAAGATAAGGTCCCTCTATCTTAGCTATGACTAACTTTAGCTAATCATGATGAATGTAGAACCATCTTTTATCTTTATCTCTATACAATAATACTTCTCAAGTACTTATAATACCAAACTAAATATCAAAATAACACATACATGCACGAATAGGTATTATAGATCCTTGTACTATCTAGTTGGTTAAATAAGTTTGACCAAAGTGAAACTTTGGGAAATCTTTCTATATGAAGCTTGGAACCATATAGGTGAGGTATTGTTAAAAATCTCTTTATGAGACAAACTAGGGGGAGAAGATTCCTTTCCTCCCAAAAGAGGAGGAATCTCTCCAATTTTGAGGGCTAATTCATTTGACTATGCCTCCAAAGTGACTTTGAAGTTTGTGTTTTTGACCTCGGCTCTATTAGTGGAAGTACTCTTCTGGTGACAACTCTATCTGATCTAGCACTAAATTCTTCTAGATATTACCAAGCTAATTTTCACCTCAAGATAATATGTCTATATAATGGCCTTACCTCTAGCCATCATAACTTTCCTAAAGTTTCACTAAGGTACAAACATTGAGACAATGAAAAAGTGTGCAACCACATAACCTGCTCCTCAAATTTGAGCATCCTTGCTAATATCTTGACCACTCTTACTTTTTAGCTCCAATTGTGGTATCTTTAAACTCACCAATCATTCACCTGAGTGGTGAATAGATTTCCTACTAAATTTGACAATTTTAAGGACTCATTATTGTAAACCTTATCTACTTGGTATGGTCTCATCCATCTACAAGTTTAATTTTTCAAGAAAAAGCTTATTTTGACTATTCTATAGTAATATTAGATCTCCCTTTGTAAATTACACATATTAGTGCATTTCATATTAAAATTTATTCACTTCTCATAAGGATTCCATAAGTATATTTCATATAATGTTTTTTCACTTCTTGTAAGGATTCCATAACTTTTTAATGGTGCTTGTAAACTTTCTTATGGATGCCATCAAGTGAGAACACTAGTTTTTAAGGGGTCTCATTAATAGCCAAAAATAATCTATTGGTCATGGTTTTCTTGACCCATATTGTTTTACAAGTATACTCATAAGCTTTAATTTTACCCATAGTTATTGACGGTCAGTAATGATAAGTTGAACTTGTATTTAAATGATTAATATAGGTATCATCATCAAAATGGCATGAATCATCCTTCTTTTTGAAATATGGTAGAATTGAAAGAGTTATGTAAACTAGCTCTCCTTGAGAGAAGATCTCCTTGTATTTTTGTGTTCTAGCAAAACTTGTCAATTGCACCATATGTTTCTCATCTATTTTCATTTCACATATGCTTAGATCAAAGATTTAAAGATACAACACTATAGCACAAGGCAAATGCTAGTGAAGGAAATAAAAGTTTGCATGTGCAAATGGATTTTAAAGGTAGATAGGGAATATGAAAGGGAATTTCTTGAAATGGGAATGGATGATAGAGGAGTCAAGAAGTGAGGTTTAGGAAGACGGGATGAAATACGGGTTTTGATAATTTTGAGATGGAAGAGTGAAAATTAAATATGAAATGGTGGCATATTGTTCATTTGGAGAGCTATTTTCTTGATAGAAATATCTTCATTCGAAGTACTGATTTTGCTTGTTAATTCTTTAAAGATCTTGATCTCCATGCCTTCAAGCAGCTAGTATGGATGGAAGTTGAATCTTTTTCTAGTTTACTTTGAGTCATTAAAGACTATGATGTTTTAAAAAAGAAAGATGCAAAGAAAATCCAAACCCTTGTGTGGATTCAGTTGGCTATAACCTTGGATAGATTTGGGCACAATGGAAATGGTGCATGTGTAGCAATGAGTACTAATTTATGGTGTATTAATGCAAAATCTACCAATAATTTGATAGATAGAGTGATGGCCATAATCATATCCACATTTATGCAAGAAGTTGCTTGACTTGACCCAAAGGAAAGAAAATTGGTTTTAAATGTGTTTGCCTTGAAACTGTTTCATGGGTGTGTTTGATTGGTGGATGGTATGTTATCCCTTTAGTGCAAAGACCCAAAGTGGATGGAGAATTTTAATCTAGTTGCAAAGGTTCCTATTCCATCAATGATCAAGTGATGTGTGATGACTTGTTAAGAATTCACTTTTTGGGAGGTAAGTGGAAGTTCTTTGGGTTCTTTGAGTTCCATAATGTACTTTTATTAATTCAAAGTTTTGTTTCTTGGAGGTGAGTATGAGTTTTGTGAGCTACTAATCTATCTTCATATTAATTCCAAGATTAGTGGGTGTGGAATTTTATTTTCTAATTAGTGCTCATCTTAATTCCAAGAGTGGTGGAAGTCTAGTTTTTAACTTAGATTATTGGATGTGAGTTATGTTTGCAATGATGCTCGGATCTTGTCATGACATGACTTGCATCAAGAAATCACCATTGTGGATTGAAATGAATCAAAGAAGGTCCTAATTAATTTTTTGAACACAACCAATAAATATTAAGAGGCAATAAGGATAAAATAGATTTTAACAAGTGCATTGCAAGAGCTTGTGTTCTCAATGAGCATTGAATTGGATTCCAAGGCTGGACTGCATTTTTTATGGGAACTATGAGTTTAGTTCATAAATTCCAATCAAGAATAGGAATTCATATTTAATTTTTTGATTTTTTGTTACATTATATTGCATTTTTTTTATAAATAGGTCTGAACTTTGGGTAGAAGAGGATCTAGAAAGAACAAAGGTAAACCTGATTTTCTATGTTTTCTCTACTCAAAATTCCTCAATCTTAATAGCTTGTGTTCCTCCAAGAGGGATGATCCACTCTCTTGGATTAAATAACTTGCTCTAATACTATTGTGCTATTTTGAGGACAATAGAACACCAAGAGAAATACAAGCCTTCATCCCTCAATCCTACTATGCCCCAAATGAGCACATTGTCTTTATTATATAGCAAAAAATATCCACTCAAAGGAAGCTCTACCCTTGGATCATATACATGGATTGGTGATATGTCAATAAGCCCCTCCTTTAGATAAGTTGTATGGATTGGTGACATGTTGATCATTGTCCTATTTAGTTGGTTAAACAAGTTTGACCAAAGGAACTCTTTGAGGAATCTTCCTATTGGAAGCTCAAAATAGCATGGGCAAGATACCATTAGAAAGATCTAGATGAGACAAACAAGGAGGGGGGAGGAAGGCAACATCTTTCTCTAAAAGGGGAAAATATTTCACTTTCGAGGCCCAATTCATCCATTTAGGCTTCCAAAATTTGCTCTAAAGTTTTTTTTGTGTTTTCAACCTATGCACTATTAGTGGAAGTATTATTTTGGTGATGCATGTATATGATCCACTTAGACCATCATATATAATATCCCTCCATATATAATACCCTCCTAGATATTACTAAGCCAATTTCCACCTCTAGATAATAAATCTAGCTAATGGTATTACAAGTAAAAGAGATAAATGACCTTTTGTAGATCAAGGCAAGAGAAGAAGCAAGAGAAATAGTGAAGAAAATGTATGTGGTCCCACATTTTTCATTCTTTTTGTTTCTATTCTATTTTAAAGCAGAAGTTTACAAACAAAGTTGTTGTATTGAACCAAAATAACATTGGAAGGAGAAGAATTGTGTCTTTGGGTTGAAACACAAAGTAACATGACTCTAAGTCAAAAGCAAAGTACTTGGATCAGACCCGGCTAGAGAAACCCAAAGTAAGGGAACTTTGTTTTGGGGTGATCAATCCAATGCAAAGATGGTGTAACAACTTCCATTTAGATGGGTAAAGCAAGAAAGTATAGGCAAAGAAATGGTAGACAAGGTGCAAAATACATACCTAGATAACGCCAAGGGGAAGTCATGCAGAAGGGGTGTGCTTCAATGATGAGCAACAAAGGAATGGCTGATCAACAAAGAACTATAAAATTAGAACTTCATCAAGGGGATTTTGAAATGTCACACAAGTATCTTAAGTCATTGAGTAGTTGACCCAAAGGAGTGCATATAGCTAAGCAAATCAAGTGTTTGATGTTTAATGGTTTGGAAGGAGTTAGGATCTTGAGACCAAGAGATGGGAGAATTATCTTTAAATTACCACACATTAGAGATCACACAATGCCAAAGAAGGGTGAGAAGAAGAGTCATTCACTTGCAGTGAGAAATCCAATGATATGAAGGTTAGATATGATAGCTAGGATTGAAGTAATGAGTAGACTTTGGATCAATTTTTTGGCATAGAACTAGAATTTGAGTTTTCCAAGGTTCATCGTAGAAGTAACCTTTAGTGATTGTGACAAGGGACTTGAGAATGAAGTGAATTTGGTATATTGGGTCACAACAAGTATGTTTGCTCATTGGAGTCTTTCTTCTTTTTGAAAGCTGGAGACAATAAGTATCCTTGCCACCTGCCTTTGTGTTTCTTTTCTTTGAGTTCTTGCAAGGCTTCTTGAACTTTGTGGAGAAGTTGAAAATCCAATGCCTCTTGTTTGGTTTCATCAAAAGTAGATTGGATCTTCTTGCATTCTTCTTCTTCACAATGCAAAATTTGTCTTTGAACTCTCTCTTCTTGTTGTTCACTTAGTGCAGACATTCATATTAGTTCAAAACCCAATTTAAAGTTTGTCTTTGTATTCTTCCACTCTTGAGATTGTATTCCCGGCAGCAGTGCCAAAAATCATGAGACAACCCAACAAATATCACTTTGTGGTAATTAGGAAAGTAAATTTTGTTCCAAAAGGGATACAATTCAGAAATGTTCAAATATAAAGTAAAACAATCACAATGTTGTTCTTCTTGATTTCATCTTCAATCTCTCGGGTAGAAACCATACCCAAAAGAGAGTAACAAGCACTAATTTTCAGTCTCATCACAACAATTTGTTGCCCATAATCACAAATCATTTAATTCTGTCCAAATAAACTCAATTGTGATGATTCAATCCTTCCCAAAAATGACTACTTCACTATGACTTCACCTCAAAATTGTGTTCCACCTCTCCATTGAAGGCACAACTCCTTCAATTTGAATTGCTTCATATCATTTCAACGTTGCACTCACCAACTTCAAAATACTACCCACACTACAATTCTTCTTAGATCTGTCAAGGCATTGCTTTGATTGCGCTTCACTTAGGATCAAACATACAAAATGAAGATCAAGGTTGTGGAATCCAACATCCAACAAACACATTGATTTGCACTTCAAAATTTTCCACACACTCACAAACACAAACACAAAGTTGATACTTGGAATTAAGCTCTAGCAATGAGCACTAAAATCAGCACTTTGCTTTATCTATTCTCAGGAATAGTGAACACTAAACAACATTTTATTGCAAAATCCTACTTTAAATAGGCAGAGCACTTAAAAATACTATTTTACAACAACTTTACCAACATATAGATCCAAAATGACAATGCACCTCTTCATATCTTCCTCTTCCTATCTCAAAATTGGTCCTATTCCAATCCAATATCTACCTCACCTTTGGCTTCCAAACCCAATGATCCTCATATCACTTCTCCTTCTTCAAGTCTATCTAATTCTACTAATTCCTTTGCTATTTCTACTACCTCTTCACCTTGAACTATAATTGCACAAGTGGGTATCCTATTTAAACTTTCTATCTCCCAACCCTCTCTTGTCTAATGTCTCAGATAATTGAACCAAAGACACTTGAACTCCTACTTTTCTTATGTCAGATTTCATCTCTAACTTCATGGTATTGTAAATTTACTAAGTCCTACATGAGACACACATTATCTCTTGCTTCTAATAGCTTCTTATATACTCAATCTCTTAAGCAAATCAACAACTCATTCAATTCAATGTCTTTTGCCTTCTTCCTTCTTGTTTCTTGCACTAGCAATTTCAATTCATGCAGCCTTGCTTCCTCCAACTAAACCTCAAACATCATACCAAGCATTGCCTTTATCTTTATAGTGACTTCTTTGATTTTCTCTTGCTTTAGTGTCTGCATCTTCTCTCTCTCTACAAACAATTCCTCCCAATACATCTTCACCTCACCTTCCAACTTAGCTTTCAATGCTTTCTCTTTCACACTTTACTTCACTAACTTGCACAATTGCTCTTATTGTCTATCTTGCATGGCTAACTCCCATTGCCAAGCCCGATTTTTCTTTTCCACAATTGCCTTCAAACTCTCCAACTCTTGTCCCATGACAACAACCATTGCCTTTAAATAAATAACTTCCACTTGAGTATCACGCACTTCGGCCCTCAAGGATTCATTCTTCACCAATTGCTCCTTCCAATCTTCTTCTTGCTTTGCCATGACTTTGCCTCTCTTCACAAAGTCTTTTGTTAAACTCTAAATTTCCTTCCTCCTTAGCTCTACATCAATATGAATTTCTACTAATTCATGCTCTCCCCGACTCAAGTTTCTTCTCAACTCCAAATTTTCATCACTCGTATATTGCACTACTGCTAATTCATCTTTCACTCCTAAGTGATCTCTCTTCAATTCTTCTCTCTTCTTCTGCAATTGCAATAGCAAGGGAAAAACTATCTACAACAAGTACTCTACCTCATCAAAGATGCAAGCTCTTAGATTGCTTTGGGTCTTCTTTCCTCCCTTCATTTACTAGAACTCTACTCCAAAGTCTTAATCTCCTAACTCTAAAAGGCACGTCATCTGAGCTTTCCCCATCTCCTTACTTGCTTTTGCCCCCTTAATAGTAACACTCCTTCTCCTTCTTTTACCCCTCTAAATTTCCAACTTTGGCTCAGCCTCTAGAGTTTCTTCTATCTCTACAATAGGCAATTTGTGGCACCGGTTTCCTCCTCCTTCAATTTGATCAATTGCCATGTGGAACGCTTGCTCTTCCTTGTTAGCATCATCTTCTCCTCGTTGCTGAACTTCCACCTCCCCTCTAGTTTCACTCCTCAACTCTTCACTCTATAGTGTCAACTACGGTTCTTCTTCTCCTCCCAAATCCTCTATTTTGTTTTCAACTTTGCCTTCTAATTCTTCTACCCCTGACAACTCATCAAGCACCATAACCTCTTGCCTCAAGTTCACCTTCCTCACCTTCTTTGGCTTAATTGGAAACATACTCTTCTCCATATGACTTTGCTTCCTTGTCTTTGGGATGGTCACTAATACTATTAGATACTACACTGTGTGTGCATAGTGTTCATCACTACTTCAAATCCGTCGTATATATTGTTGTTCCTTGTCATTTGTAGTCTTTTGTAAGTTTGGATGAAAATGCGACACCATCTTTCTTTGCTCAGTCTCCTTCACCAAATTTAGTCTAAAGTAGAAATGGGCAATGAATGGCACCAAATAGTGAGGGGCATCTTGATCTCTCCACCACCACACCATCTATCACATTCTCTAATGAAAGCACTCTACTCAATTTACTAGAGTGCCTACAAACATCTGGTGGAAGAAGACCGCCTGATGCTTCATTACCTAAGTCATGCAATTGGGCTTGAAGAGTGCCATCATTGCCCCAATGATGCCTCACCTGACTGGATCTGGATAGGTTTTCACCTTGTACCCATTCTTTGTACATGGCACCATAAAAGAATTGTGAATTTCATCTATCTCCTCCATAGACTCTCCTTTCTCAATTTCCTCATCGGCCTCTCTTCTCAACACCAACCTCCAATCCAACTTTTTCCATCAAGCCGGATTGCCTCTCTTCCCTTCATTCTCAAGTCCCTCCTCACAATCACTCAAGGTTACTTCTGCCATGAACCTTGGAAAACTCAAATTCCAATTCCATGCCAAAAAAGTGATCCAAAGTCTATTGAGTACGTCAATCCTAGCTATCATATCTAGGATTGGATCATTGGATTTCTCACTACAAGCAAGGGCTCTTCTTCTCACACTTCTTTGGCATTGTGCAATCTCTAATGCATGGTAATTTAAAGATAATTCTTCCATCTCTTGGTCTTGAGATCCTAACTCCTTCCAAACCATTAAACATCAAACACTCAACTGACTTGGCTACAAGCACTCATCTGGATCAACTACTCAGTGGCTTAAGATACTTGTGTGACATTTCAAAATCCACTTGACAAAGTTCTGATTTTATAGCTCTTTGTTGATAAGCCATTCCTCTGTTGCTCTTCATTGAAACACACGCCTTCTGCATGACTTCCCCCTAGCATATCTAGGTTGGTAGTTCACGCCTTGTCTGCCATTTATTTGCATGTACTTTCTTGATTGACCCATCTAAAGGAAAGTTGTTATGCCGTCTTTGCATCAGGTTGATCACCCCAATATGAAGTTCCCTTACTTCAAGTTTCTCTGGCGGGTCTGATCAGAGTACTTTGCTTCAGACTTGGAGTCACATTACTTTGGGTTTCAACCCAAAGACACAATTCTTGTCCTTCCAATGCCATTTGGGTTCAATATGACTTTGTTTTTACACTTTTGCTTCAAAATAGAGTAAAAACAAACCAAAAAGGTGTGTACTACAATGTGTATTGCTTATAATAGATATATTGGTAGGATTTTGAATCCTTAATGCATTATGTATTTCTTGGAGGGATTTTGAATCAAATTGGTAATAAACTTTGTTTTCTTAATACACTCTATTCATGGTACACTTTGTGCTAATTTGTGATAGTTATGAGTGATAGAAGAAGTGGTTCATGAAATTAAATTTGATGTGATGTTCATGAAAATTTATGAGTGATGGTGGTATCTATCCATTGGATTTCATTCAATTTCATGTGATGATACATATTCAATGAAAAATACAACTAATCCTTTGGTGAAGAATTAAGATATTGATATCAATTTGCTAATATGGATATTGATATCAATTTGCTAATAGTGTGTTTCATCTTAAATGCTAAATAGAAGAGCAAAGGTCTTTACAAACTAATTCATGAATGTATTTGCAAATTGCTTGTGAATAAAGAAGGTTCAAAATCAGCAAGAATAGGAAGAAGTGGGATCAAAGTAAGAGGAGGAGTAAGAGGGGAGAGGAGTGCAAAGGAAGGATATTCAAAAGAAGAGGAGTGAAGGCAAAGCTTTGATTCTTTAGAGAGAGTGTGTGTGCCAAGGACCATATACAAAAAGGAGTGACCAAAAAAAAGAAACAAAAAAGAAGGAAGACTGGAAAAATTTGTGAAGGAAGAGTGATCAAAGCAAAGTAAGGTAGAGAGGGATAAGGTGCAATATAGAGCAATTTGAAAATTTTGAGAATTGAGTAGCACAGAAAGAAGGTAGAGCTATGGGTGAAAGTGTTGATTACAAGAAAGTGTGAGACATGCCAATATGAAGGATTTCAGGAAAGAGAGTGGCTAATTTGTTTCTATACAAAGGAGAATTATGTGACTTCATCAAGAAGGCCTAGTTGGACAAGAAACATATTCAAAAATTGATAGAAAGCACATATGAAATTGATCTAGATGCTATTGGATTTAAGGTTTAGGGATTTTCACCCCATAAAACCTTCTTCTAAACCCCTACCTAAATTCATTTCCCCTAAACAACCTTACTACTGCTTCCCTTTCCTTTAAGCAATCTTTGTCATGCTCCCATTACTACCAATGATCCTTGTCATGATCCCTTTCTCTATGTGCAACCCATCTCTTGATCACCCTCATTATAGCAATAGCTTAAGCAAGCCTTCACCTATTCATCCACCAACAATCCTCCTTTAGTCCTCCTCTTATGAGAGGCCTTCTCATGGACCCCTAAATTCCATGAAAAATCCTACTCTTGTGAACGCCCCATCTTGATACATCATGCTATGGGTAATCTCTCTCCCAATCTTGCTACCACAAGCAATCCCATGAGAAATCCTCCTCTAGTCCTTGTAATATGAGAGAGCCTCCTTAGACCACTTGATTCCATGAACAACACCCATGTATTGATCACTTTTGAACATAGTTTTGGACTTTTCTACTTCTTTTTTATTGTCTACTCAGCTTTGAGATGGTGTATTCTTTTGAGGTGTTTTCTACGGTTTGACTCAATTACCAAGATGATTTAGAGAGTATACCATTTTGTTGGAGTTTTATGAGGTTCTTAGATTTTTGTTTCATTTTTTTGGACCATATTCTCATATAGTGGGTACTTTTGTTCACTCAAATCTTAGTATATACAAAGTTTGTGAGCACATGTGATGCAAGAGCTTGCATAAAATGTGAGTGGTAGACCTTTTACTTTGTCACTTGGGCCTATAAGTGAGGAATTTACCTTGGAGGTGGGAAGTTCATGCAAGTAGAGATCTATTCCTTACTTGTGGATGCAAGAATAGTTTCTAGTGAGAGACATCCATGCTAGAAGGTACCTTACTAGATTATATAAATAAAAATAAATATATATATATATATATATATATATATATATATGCAACTTGTAGATAATTTGTTTACATGTTAGTACAATTCTTGTACTTGCTATGCATCCAAAGGTGGTACATGGCCAACTAGCACTTAATGTGAAGACTAAGGTAAAGAGGACTAGAGAGAACTATGATTAAGAATAGCTCATGTTGATTGAAATTAAGGCAAAGTTTGCACTCTTGCAAAAGTAGTTGAGGTGCCTAAATGGGAGACTATCAAGCAATCATTTGTTACAAAATTCTTCATTCATCTCTTCTTGGATAATAAGTTCATAGGAGAGGATGAAGTCTACTATGGGAGGCTTACGGGGAAGCAAGAGGATTTATATGTCTATGGCTCATGTGTAGATGAGAATGATATGCCATATGAGGACAAGAAGGTTAGTGAGTACGAGTATTTTAGAAGATTTTATTAATGAAAATTATATTTGTTGTTGTAATTTTTTATGGTATTTTCCATCATGTAATACATGACCAAAACACTCTTGAGTAAATCTCACATGCTTATATGATCATTTATTATGCTAATTGTGTTTATTTTTACTTGAAATTTACTTGTGCACAAGTCATCACCTTCATGTTGTATATTACACTCCCCCTAAAGATGATCATCTAGCTCCTCTTCAAGAGGATGCTAACCTTCTTCCTATACCTCCATTATGAGGGTACCTTCCTCTACCACTATAGAAGACCATTCTCCCACACTTGTAGCTCTATTAGGAGAGGACAACTCCTTAGAAAATGGATTTGTTAGAAGAGGTGATCCAATTTCTAGGTCACTCATTGTGTTATGTGTGAGTATAAGAGTCCATCATTGGTCTTATGACTCCTATGTAATTAGAGCTAGATGATAGTGAGTCCTATAAGAAGAAGGTACACTTAGTGGAGAAGAGGCATATTCTTCTTTTGAGAGAGAGTAGTATGGCTCAAAGGGAAGCTCAACACATGACAACATAAACTCTAGAAAGTGAGCAGGTAGTATTTCATAGTCTTAGGTCCCACAAAGATGCTATGGTTGAGGATCTTAGGTGCAATGAGGAGTTTACCAAGGAGAGTTGTACACTAGTACTGGATTGTTAGAGGAGTCCCATAGAGATTATGAGGAGTCCCAAGGTATGAAAATTTAGGTAGGTGTGTAGGGTTAGGGTTTAGAGAGTATCTCTAATTGTACTCAAATTGAGAGATAAAGACTCACCTATAGAGTATATAGGGATTGGGGATGAGCATAGGGGGAAAGAGTCTCAACCTTCTAGTATATAAATACAAATTGAGTCTCATCTCCATGTATTGGGTAGTATAAGAGAGCCTAGTGTGCTAACATCAAATATAGAGGTTGTCCCTTTGGAGACCATGCCTTTCATATGATCTTGCCCCTCCCTCCATCCCTCCCCACTCCCTATTGGACATGTACAAGAAGAGGCAAAGTGGTATGAGAAGACTATGACACTCTTTTATGAGCTTTCTAGAATTAGGATGTTGAGAGAGAGGATTAGCTTGTTTGCACAATTCATTCTTCATATTAGTTGTGCCCATGAGATGATGAGGAAGATATTAGTTTTGGATGTTAGATACCTAATAGATATTATATTGGATAATAATCTTATCTACATCCAATGGTGTGCTACAATGCTTTGGTGTGGATAGAAGCTCTAGTAGTTGTTAGTATTTTTTGCGGCCTAGAGTTAGAAGGTCCATGGAGTGTTATGTGATATACTTTGAGGTTAATGATTTGAACTAATAGCACAAAAAAATGTAAGAGTATCTCCTTGAGTCCATGCAGGATGAGAGTTTCCTACCCTAGTTCATGGTTGTGCTTGGTAGAGCAGATGAGTATCTAGACACTTGGAGAGGTTTCACACATAGACCTTGGATTTCATTTACCGTATTAGGTCTATCACTTTGAGAAATATTGATAGTTGATAGTGCATTCCTTTCAATTTTTTTGGAACTATCCATATTGTGCTATCTAGTCTCCCACATTTACTCCTTTTTCATTCTAGATTAAGAGATTTGCACACCTCATTGTTGGATCTCTTGACCTTGTACTTAGAGAGATTAAATTCAAGCACATGTATTTTTGCTATTGAGTTCCTTGCCAAGGAATGGACTTAAGGTTGCTTTAGGGATTATAGTGTAGATCTCTATGATGATTTAGTTGTTGCCTTCCATAACCCTCTTATGCAAGATAAATTGGGAGCTCATGTGAAGATAGAGGCAAATCTTGATCAAGAGACTCATCATTGTATGGTTTTATGTAGCACAAGAGCAGATTGGAGTAGTGTGCCTTTCACCAAATATTGATTCAAAGGATATCATGATGGAGGATACAAGTCATCCTCCTTCTCCTTGTACCACATGAGGCATTTATTATTTATGTTTGTATGTATATATATATATATATATATATATATATAGATATATGTCTTTGAACATATTGTTTCAATTGGGATAACAATTTTTAATGCAAATCTTTTTTCTATTAGACTGCTTACATAAGTGTGCCAAACTAAATTTTTCTCTAAAAGTGTGCCCATATAAGCATTTATGTGTATGTATGTAAGTTTTTGTATCTTTTAAAGTGCACCTATGAAAGCATTTGTGTGTATGTAAGTAAGTATGCTCATGTAAAAATTTCTATTAAAGTGTGCTTATATAAGTGATATTTTCTATAAGCCAAGTTCCCATATAAAGGTTTTGTGTGCACCATAGGAACTACCGTACCACCTACAAAGCACTAAACACTAAGCAATTGAAGAGCACTATGCACCAAAGGAACAAGGAATAATGAATAATGAACAACACCATGAACTCAATAGCAATCAACAGAAGAAGAACACCATAAAGACCAACACTCATCTTTGAACACAAGGTTGCATAACAACCAAAACCTAAAACTCTCACCAAAATCTTGACCCAACTCTAACCCTTTGAGCAATCTTCCAACCAAACCCTAAACCACACAATGATCTCCCAAGTGATTGCTAAAATGCTACCCACTTCCCATCCTTTGACTAAGACTCTTAACAGCCTCTTTCCTCTCAACGACTCCCATAACAACTCTTAATCTCCAACCAAAAGCCAAGATGACCCTCTTCTCAAACCTTTTCTTTCCACCAAATATTCCCCTGCTAAACCCTTTCCATGACACCAACAATTCTTTCCCAAACCTGTACCATGTAGAGAGATCTATCACCTGAACTCTTGCTTTTTGAGCAATTCCTCTCCCAAACCCTTGAGCAAACTAGAGCTATACTATGCTCAAATTTGACTTATGCTATGCTAAAATTTAAAATAAACACCAAGTGGTACAAAATGATTCAAGAACAAAAAGAGTTTATATAAATTTCTTCTATGTTTGCCAAGTTTCTTCCTCTTTTACAAAATGAGACATCCTTTATATATATAAAGTGACATTAAAAAATTAACCAACTATGTACATTTGATATTTCCTTTCTACTTACAAAGTGATATGTTGAAATATAAGCTCCTTCCTTGGTTACAAAGTAATATGCCAAAATATGTATTCCTTGCTTGGTTACAAAAAGTGATAAGCTAAAATATGTATCTACTTCTATTGTTGAAATATGGATTCCTTCCTTGGCTACAACAAATCAAAAGCAAAAATATGTATTTAAGTCCACTTGGTTACAATATGTTTGGGTACAAAACATCATAAGTAAAAAATAAGTATGTATTTAAGTCTATTAAGTTGAAGTACTAGAGTAATTGAAGTCACAATTAGACTTGCTAGGGTTATAATTGACTACATGGAATTTATGATTAATATGATAACTATAACTTCCCATCTTATGAGCATTAGCGTCATCAATATCTTGAGATTCTAATGCTTGCTTGAGAAATTACCCTAGTGGCTATGTGACTAAATTTGGTGCTCATTTACATAGGTTTCTTTGTACTTCTCCCTATATCTATTCAAAATTTATAGATTATCTAAATAATCCAAAATTTTAGCATAGTATATGTATATCATTCTAAATCTCTTGTCTTCACCTTTTCCTTTGATTCCCATTGACTTCTTTTCCCTTTTGGTCCTTGTTCAAGCTGCCATCAAGTCTCCTCTCTTCCTTGGTCTCCATGGAAGCTCCTATATGGATACCATTTTAAGAAGGTCTTTGAATTTAACAAGATTTAACAAGGAATTGAGGCAAATTTGATCTTATGGAAGACATGTAAAAAGGGAAATTTCATGTAAACATGCAATGTTTTTGGCACTCAAACAGAAAGTGTTCTCCATCCTATCTCAACTCTACTCTTTAATATTAGTAATTCTCAATGTTGGCACTCATTAAATCACTCTTAATTTCTATGAAAGAGTTGGTGCTTGCTTGAAGGATAGGATTTATAGTACAACTTCCAATGTTATGCACCTTTTTCACCTACAATGTGTGCATGATTTTAGGAAGGATTGGATTTTAATTGGAATTTATGTAGAACACTAACTAAAAATTCAAGGAATTCTCTTTGGGTCCATGAAGGAATAAAGCATGCTTGATTTTGCAGGTAAGAGGGAATTCAAATATCAGTGTCATCAAATTTTCATAGGATGGAGGAAGGAATTCAGTAGTAACCTTCTATGATAGAAATTTGAAAGATCAAATATTAGTCTTTTCTATGAGAACAATTTTTCTATATTCTTCTTCTAATATATTGACAGATGAGTTATTAACATAGATCATGTGTCAACAAATTTTTTAATCATATAAAAAACATGTGTATTGATAATTTTACATGTGTATTGTTATTTGATAACATGTGCTATTATAATTAGTCATCATTATGAGTGTAACCTAATTAGACCCACACTCATATGTGGAAGTGACTCTTTATCTCTAAAGTCGGATCTTTGAAATGACTCATAAAATCATAAGCCTACTTGGAAAATATTTAACATATAGTGTTTTGTTAGTGCATTTTTTATAGGTACCCATAAAACATTTCATGAAATCTCTAGATTTTTGTAAAGACACCTTAAATTTTCCATTTGAAATGCACTATTGGGTCTACTTATCATGATGCTCTTTCCTTCATTGTTGATTTATCTTTGTGGATTTGTTGGAATCATCTCTCTTCTCCTCCAAGAACATTCATGCATATATCCAAATTTGCTTACTTTCTTCTCCTTGTTATTCTAAGATATTCTAATAAGTGGATAATTGAAACGCTAAGGGCAGAATTGGGTATAATCCATATGTTATGAAGTAATGAGTCTAATTAATAGTGATCTTCTCCATAATACAATAGGCCCTCAAGACTATTGGCAGTTTAGTATCCCAATTGTATGTGTAATTCACCATTACCTTATTGAGTGTTTTGCACAACAATCTATTAGTTTTCTTAGTTAGAGCATTTGCTTTTGGTTATAAGATGTGGTTTTATGATGCTTGATTTGAAAGAACCTTATGAAGAACTCTATCAAGTTGTTCAAGAAATGCATTCCTCTATTGCTTACAAGTTCTAATGTGCATCCATAGTGGGAGAAGATGTTGAAAAAGAAAAATTATGCTATATCAACATCATCCTTTGTGTGGCCTTAACTTCCACTATCTTCATGACATAGGCAATATAGATCAAGATGTATCTTTGTAGCAAGTTGGATTGGTCCTAAAAAGTTGATTCATTACTTCTCAAATAGAGGAAAGTGAAAAATAGGCCTAAGGGACCATTGTGTTCAAGGTGTTAGCCTCACCATTTGTTTGCATACGTCACATCTCTTGATGTATTTGTGCACATTCTTGTACATTGTGAGCCACCAATACTTAATCATTGAGATCTTCTTCATTGTATTCTTCAAGGTGAAGTATATACCTACAACATGACCATAAAGTGCCTATATAACACCTACTTCATATGATTCCAATCATCACCAAAGCATTTTGCCTCCTCTCATCTTGAATAGGATATTCTCTTTAGTTGGTAGGAACTAAATAACCTGAGAAGCACACAAGATTGGAACTCTTAGTAAACTCTAATGCTCTAAAGGAGCACCTTGTCTTTATTACATAGCAAAGAAGATCTCTTCAAAGGGAGTTACACCCTTAGATTACATGCATGGATTGGTGACATATCAATCCTTGTCCTATTAAGTTGGTCAAACAAGTTTGACCAAAGAGAATCTTTTGGAAATCTTTATGTAGGCAGCTTAGAATAGCATGAGTGAGGTACCAATGGAAAGATCTTGACAAAACAAACGAAGGGAAGAGGAGGTAATGACTTTTCCCCCAAAATAGGTATTAAGGTTTCAATTTTTGAGGTCTAATTCTTCTATTTAGACCTCCAAAATGGACTCTAAAGTTTTTGGTGTGTTTTTGACTTCTAACCTATTAGGGAAATCCTCTTTTGGTGACTCCTCTATCTAATATATTTAACTGTCATGTATAATATCTCTAAAGATATTACAAAGCTAATTTTCACCTCTCACTTATTTGTCTAGCTAATGGTTTTATATGGACCCATCTTGTGAAGGAATATTGCTCAATGCTTTTTCCATATTGTCAAAACATTTGTAGTGCCAAACTTAGGTTGCTCAAACACAAGAGGGGTAGTGCTTTGGTAGTCATAGATATTTTGGTAGTTATTCATGGGCTACTTATTGGTGATGTAATTTTATGTTAGGGTTGTTGATCACATGGTGAGACCCATAGTCACTTGCACCGTTCATACCATCAGATGTGCCATCAATGGCACTATTAGGGATGGAGATCTAAGACAAGCAAAGGAGTATACCTTCAAATTGTAGCTCCAAAGAGCTCATTTCTTTGATGTTGAGCCTTCAAGTTCATGGTTATGGTGGACAAAGGCCAATGAGTGTTACCTAGAGTCTCTTAGCTAGAGTGGGTGTGGCTTGATTGTAATCATTGCCTAATTATTGGCAGATTGATGAGTGAAGGATCAAGTACATACTTGATTTGAGTGTGATTCAAGTGGAAGAAATAATTGATTACATTAGAGAAGTGAGAGTCAAGGGAAAATTGGTGTAAGAACTAAGGGTGTTGGTTGTATCTCTAAACCTTGCTGATTTTTGGTACTTTGATTGTGGTTCAAATTTCCTTGAGAGTGATCATGTGCAAAAGCTTTGTGCAATTTGATGTAGATTTGGTAGTGGGGCATATAATATATTGAAGCATTAATCAAATTTATGAGAATGGAACCAATTGGAGACAATGAGTGTTTGATTTGAGCCATTGAGGTGAAATAAGGGTTGACATTGGTACTTCAATCATGATTCAAGTTTCTTTGAGAGTGATCATGTGCAAAAGCTTTGTGCAATTTGATGCAAATTTGGTAGTAGAGCATATGGTGTGTGGAAGCACTAGTCAAATTTATGAGAATAGAACCAATTTGAGATAGTAAATGTTTGATTTGAGCCATGGAGGTGAAATCAAGGTCAATTTGGTGCAAATTGAGGTCAAAGTGCAAAATTGAAAGTGATGTTAGGAACCCATCCTTTCAAATTAGGGATTTGGATCTCTCATTTGGTTGAATTTTGGCACTTAGAGGCTCTAAGATATAGGGCTATGAGAGGCCTAAAAGGGCCAACAAGTTGGCTTGTTGGTGTGAGGCTAGCTAGTTTAGAGAAGTTTTTTTGGTCATTATTTAGCAAAATCCACCACCCTCCTAGATTGTGCACAACAAGGTTTGAACTCTAAATCTCTAGTTCTTACACAAGTACCCTAGCCAACTAATTCACCTTCACTTTTTGTCCTAGTTTGTTCTACTTATACCTATACAATGTAGCTTTGGCCAAGAGAGGCAATTTGATCATATTCTTGGTGATCTTGGTAGCTTAGAAAGTAGATAGATACTCTTATTATATCAAATGCCAAATGGTAGCAAAGTCAATCCAATGTTGATTTATGAGATGGAATGTTTTCTTTAGACCTCTTGTGATTAGATCCCCTTCATTCTATTGTTTAGACTTCTTGTTTGTGCACTATGTTTATGCGAGGTGCACTGACTTTAGAGCATTGGTGCTTTGGTGTGCTCTTGGTAGTGAGGCTAGAGTGATGACCAGTCAAACTACTTGTGTACAAACTCTCTCCAATGAAGCAAGAAGTGATGACCTATATAGACCATAAGAGTGCTTATTATGATGGTAGGTTACAATTTGCCCTTTCCCCTAGTGTAGTTGTCATAGTTAGAGCTACATTAGTGGGTGGTTTTCAATGGTGGTGACACTTGGTGGAGTATTTGTGGTGGTTATGGTTGCAATTTGTTACAATGGAGTTCTTTGGAGATTCTAAAGGAGATAAAATTGCAATACATGATGGGTTTACCTAGAGTGGCACTCAATATCAGCCTATATCTTAGGTCCCAATGAGGGAGGAGATTTATTTTGATTTGGAATTTGATACAAGAGCTAATTTAGTTGAGAGTGCACTTGGTATGTCCACACTGTTGTTGTGGGACAAGATTTATGGGACCTCCAAATGCCCCAAGTGCTACTCTAGTATAGTGGGTACTATTGAGTTGGATGACTTCATCCAAGAATTTGATAGTTAGTATGACCTATAGTAAATGCAAAACACAACTTTGTTCACACATTTCATGACATGAAAGAGATTGTTTTGGCACTTAGAGGATTCACTAATGGATGACTATCATGAGTTTAGGAGAGCTCATTGGGAGGAGATCAAGTTGTGGAGACAATATTGGTTTTCAAACTACATCACCATCACTTTAGGCTTGGTTGCTAGAGGTAAATTGGTAGTACCTATGAGTTCTAGCTCTTAGTAGCATTGGTGGATCTAGAAGAGGTGCACTAGTTGGAAATGGTGCTATTACTGGTAAGAGTACCACTATAGGAGGTGGTGTAGTATAAAGGTTTATCCCATGGTGGAGTTCCTCCAATGCTCAAGGTAGAACTCCCAAGAAGTATAAATTGACAAGCTAAGGAGCTTGTAAGAGTTTCAATGGAAGGCTAAAAGGAGCCTACATGAGGCATACACTCACATGAGACAACTGATCAATTTCACTCAAGGAGTTATTGAGGCCCAAGTAGTCTAGTTTTGGCATGGGATCTTGGACAAGGAGTTGCAATGTAGAGTACGTGATGCTATCTTGTTATAGGCCACTTCACCTACTTTGGTAATGGTCTTTCAATAAGTTGAGCATATTGAGGTCAACATAGTAGAGGAAAGAGTGGTGGCATCAAGATTTTGTAGGGAGACCTCATCCACAATTGTTACTTCTTCTAGAGTGCAATAAAGTACACCACATCATGTTGGCTTCCAAGGATTGTAACACCCATTTGTACATATATGTGCTATTGTGATATTTAGTTTGGTATTATAAGTACTTGAAGAATATTTTGTATATAGATGTAATACTCTAAGGACAAGAGAAGAGAGAAAACACAAATGACACACTCAACATTTAGTGCCCCAAAGGAGCACCTTCTCTTTATTATATAAACAAAGAGGATCTCCTCCAAGGAAGCTCCACCCTTGGATTACTTACTTGGATGGGTGACATGTCGGTCTAGGTCCTTTTTGGTTGGTCAAACAAGCTTTGACCAAAGGGAATCTTTTAGGGCATCTTCCCGTAGGAGTCTTAGAATCACGGAAGGTACCATTGGAAAGCTCTCAACAAGAAAAACTAGAAAGGAGGGAAGGCTAGCCTTTTGTTGGGGGGGGGGGAATGTGCACATTTTTGAGGTCTAATTCATTCGTTTAGGCCTCTAAAATTGCCTTTAAAGATTCAGGCATATCTTGGTTCCTACTCTATTAGTAGAAGTCCCTTTTGGTGATACCTCTTTCTGATCTATTTAGCCCATCATGTGTAACATCCTTCCAGATGTCACCAAACCAATTCTCACCTTTAAATCATATGTTTAGCTATTGGTTCTAAGGTTCTCAAGTCTATTTCAGTTTCTGCTCTATTAGTAGAAGTACTCTTTTGGTGATACTTCTATTTGATCTATTTGACCATCATGTATAACATCATTCTAGATATTACCAAACCAAATTTCACATCTAGATCGTAGGGTTAGCTTGTGGTATTATAGACCTCCTTCCTTTTAAGACACAACGTCTTCATTGTGCAATTGTTGCTCAAATACTATCACCAACACCGGTGCATGTGTGAAATTGGCAACAGGCTCCCATGTTGCTTCATAGAGGAGGTAACCTTTCCACTGTACAAGATAGTCCACTCGCGGATGGCGAGTACCACACATGCATTTCTAGAGAATACAATCCACTTCATATTCTTCTGTGCCATCAATGAGTGTCGAACACAGTAAAATGTCTTGTGTGGAATGACCCTGGCTTGATCATGGAGCATATCTGCATAGAAGAGAAACATGGAACATTGGATGGATCTTCATGTGTGGTGGTAGCTCAAGGTGATAGGCCACAATGCTGACGTGACGAAGAATTAAGAAAGGCCCAATAAAATGAGGTTTGAGCTTATGAGGTCCAACTAATGAGAGGTTGGTTGTCGATAGCCATACTTGATCCTCAACATTGAACTCCATGTGTGTGTATGGTGTGCATCAACATATTGCTTCTATCAATTTTGTGCAATCGGTAATTTGTGTTTGGCTCTCTCCACACCGTGTTGGATTCTAGAAACAAATGTGTTGACGACATCGACCTTGGTAGCTACTGGATGGATCTTCATCAAGCTAGAAGGTGTGAAGGAATGCTAACCATACATGAGGAAGAACGGAGTGACCTAGGTGGATGTATTTACTAAATTGTTGTAAGCAAATTCCACCAACAAGAGTAGGGTGTCCCACCTCTCTTGCTCTTCTAAGGTGAAGCCGCGTAACATGTCTTCAATCGTGCAATTAGCCCGCTCTGTTTGGCCATCTTTTTGTGGGTGATAAGTTGTCAACATGGCTAACTTGGTTTTGAAGAAACCAAAGAGTGTTTGCCAAAACAAACTAGTGAATTGAGTGCCTCTATCGGTGATAAGTACTCTAGACAAGCCATGGTGAGAGAAGATTGCATCTAAGCATAATTAAGCTAGTTATGGAGCGGTCACATCCTTGGTGGTAGGGCGTACATGAATCATTTTGCTAAGCCAATCCATAAAGACCATGATGGAGTCAAACCCTGAGGTGGTCTTGGGTAATTCACAAATGAGATCCATACTCACTTGTTCCCAATGTTGGGTAGGTGTGGGGAGAGGTTGAAGAAGCCCTACAGGAGCTTGATTAGAGGCTTTGTTCTATTGACAAAGAAGGCAGCTATGCATGTAGTCCATCACGTCGTTGCTCATCTTGGGCCAATAGTAATGGGGTGGACTGCATCCAAAGTCTTATCCACTCCGACATGACCTGCAATAGCCAACTCATGACATTTGCTAGTATGGTGGTGCATAGTTCTAGGACATTAGGGATCCATAATATGTCATCACGAAAGGTGAGTCCTTGGGTGCTGGTGATGCCTTTGGATGATTGCACTTCTACAATCTACGGATCAATTTTTGTAGTAGCCAGAATCTCTGGCCAGAATTTAGGGTTAATCTTAACCTCTACCACCAAGTTGTTTGCCATTGGCATGTGGGTGAATGCATCTGCAAGTTGCTTCTTACCTTCCACATAGGTGATTGACATGTTGAAGCGTTGTTGCCACTCTACCCACCAAATCTAGCTACGAGATAGATCCTTTTGCATCTTGAGGTAGACTAGAGGTTTGTGGTCTATCTCTACTACAAATGCCTTCTTGCCCAAATAGTGCTTCCAATGCTACTTGGTTGCCAGAACAATGGCCAACTCTTCTTGTTCAGTGGTGTGGTAGTTGCACTCTGCCAATAACAAATTTTGAGAGAAATATGCAATTGGATGCCATCTGTCATGCCACTCTTGCTGTAGGACTGCTTCTATTGCTATGCATGATGCATCTATAGCCAACTTGATTGGTCGTTTTGGGTCATACTACTTCAAGATTGGTGCATGTAGCAAGGCGGCTTTCAATTCTTGAAAGGCCAACTCTTGTGCGGTTCCCCATGTCCACTTCTTCCACTTGCCAAATAGTGTTGTTAAAGGCTATGCAACCTTGGAGAAGTCCTTGACAAATCTACGATAGAATCCCGTCAACCCCAACAAGCTCTTGAGTTGAGTCTAATCTTCTGGTGCACACCATTTTTGGATGACCTCTATTTTATCTATCAATACTTGAATGCCCTCTGCACTTACTCTATGCCCCAATTAGTCTACTTCAGACTTGCCAAACTTGCACTTTGTGATTTTGGCATTCAATCAATTTTGTCTTAGAATTTGGAGGATTTCTTGTAGATGTTGTTTGTGTTCCATCATTGTGCTAATATATACTAAGATATTGTCCAAGAAGATGATAACAGACTTATCCAAGTATGGATGAAATATGTCATTCATTAGACTCATGGAAGTGGCAGGTGCATTGGTGAGGCCAAAAGGCATCACAAGATGCTTGAAGTGGCCATACCTGGTTCAAAAGGTAGTTTTGTACACATCCTTCTCTACAATTTGGATTTGATTGTAATCGCTCCTCAAGTCCAATTTGGTGAAGTATCTCACTCCATGGAGTTGATCAAACAAGTCATCCATGCAAGGTAAGGGGTATTTGTTCTTCACCGTTTGTTGATTGAGACCTTGATAGTCAATGCACATGCGCATTGTACCATCCTTCTTCACAAACAAGATAAGATCCTCGTGTAGGGATACACTAGGTTGGATGAACCCCTTCTACAACATCTCCTCAATTTGAGTCTTACACTTATCCAACTCATGAGGTGATAGGCGATATGGGGCCTTGCAAGGAGGTGTCTTTCCCGGGAATGTCTCAATTTTATGATCTACTCTACTTTTTGGTGGTAATCTTGAGTGTAGATCATTGGGAAAGACATCTTGAAATTCATCCACCACAACCTTCAATTTCTCAAGAACTTGTCTATCAAGTTGTGCACTCTAGACTTCTCTTATTAGACCCATGAAACATCTATCGGTCTTATAAACACTTGCCGTCCCTATGACATATAGAGGCAGATCCTGCTTGGGTGATTTTTCTTTAACCCCAATGATTGACCATTGGTGGGTTCTCACTACTTTCTTCCTCCAATCTACCATAGGTTTGTGATGCTCTATCCATGGCATGCCTAAGATTGCATCATAATGAGCTAATTGTATCACTCGCCACTCAATTGCTTCTTTATATTCTCATTTAGAGAGTGTTACCCATCTAGGTAGACATTCAATCCTCTATGTTTGCCCTTTAGGCAACTCTACATCTTCACTCCTATCTCCCTCTAGATCCATTCCCAATCTTATTGCAACCGAGCCAGATAAGAAATTCTTTGTTGCTCTCGGATCAACTAATACTCTCACTTGATTGCCTTCTAATACTCCATTCACAACAATCAATTATGAGGTTGCCTTTTGGGATTGTTGCACATTAGTCTTCTTCTTTCTCTCGCTTCTCTTTTTCCTTATTGATCCAGTAAGGCCGCGAGGTACATTTACTTGCAATCTTTGTTTCCTTGAGTGATTTCTACCTACTCCTCTTCAATGCGCCTTTCCATGTTGTTCAAAGATTGTCTATATGAAGGCCAAGGGCCTGTAGGGAAATAAATATGACAGTTGGTAGATATGTGCACAATATGGCTACAATTGTAACAACGGTGTTGTTCTTCTCCTTGTGGGACTCCATCTCTTTGTTCTTCTACCCGTCCACGCTCCCCTTGAAGCGGTTGTGCTCCTCGATCTCAAAATTAAAGGTTGCCCAACTCCATTGGTACTAGTTCACCCATGTGTGGCAATTCTGCCCAATAATGTTGAGGTAGAACTACTCCTTCACCTCCACCCAATGCTCTTACTATTCTTTGCGCACAAGCAATGGCTTCAAATACTGTGCGAGGATTTTACACCATGACTTCTTGGCAAATCCGCTCCTTTAACCATCGTTTGAAATTGTTGAGAGCCTTTGCTGGATTCATATCGGTTATTGTGACTTGTAGATCCAAAAATGCCTCCACATACTCTTATATGCTATTCTTTTGTCTTAGTCCCTATAGTAGAGTTCAATCTTTCTGCACAAAATCCACCAATTGGAAATTCTTCAGCAATCCTTCTTGCATTGCTGTACACTTGACCTCCCTTCTCTCTGCCAACATGGATCATTCCCAAGCATCATACCATGTGAGGGATTTATTGGTCAAGTACCCACATGCAAACACGCCTATAGCATGCTCTTGATCTCTATAGAGAACAATCGAAACTATAGATTCATTCTTAAGATCTGATTTTCCACTACTCCCATCATACGCTGCCCCTTGTAAGGCTCAATGTTGCAGGTCTTCTTCATCCGAACTAGCAATGTGGCTTCATCATTGATAGGTTTTGTAGGCACAAGTGCCTCTCCAAGTACTTCCATTGCAGGTACTGGGTTTTGAGACTACTCTTCTTCTTGCATGGCTGGATTGTTCCTGAGGATTTGCACTTGACTTTGTAATGTCTCCATGGTCATCTTAATCTCTCAAAATTCATTCAACTTCCCTTGCATTCCTTGCACCAGCTCTTGCAATTGCGGATCCATGGTTCCTGCAACACTCAATTGCTAATGTCTACTTCAATACATAGTCAATATGATCACTCTAGATGGCGCACAAACTATTGGAACTACCATTGGGACCTTTGAAGCTATCACTCTTTGATAATACTCCTTGCCAAAATTCCCAACCACAAAATCTCTAAACATCACTTTTGGTCTCACTACATAATGGATTTCTACTTGAGTGTTGAAAGGGAGAGCATTTGGGACATTCACATCCATATTATTATAATAGAATGTAGATTGTCAAATCCCACTCTCTATCATATATCACCATAGGTAGAATCAATGGGTTTGGTGAGTTCATCACCCTATCCATGAATTCTGTGCCAAAGTGATAAACTAACAATACACTCATTTGCTCATGTTGGATGTACATAACCTTGATGTGGAAGGGATTCAGGAATGGAAAGCTAGGTGCGGGAAATTGTCCTCCCGGTGCACCCATCCCGTTTGCTCTCTAAAGTCCTTCCTAAGTCTAACAATTACTCTATGTTCTCCACCTCAAATTACTCAGTTTTAGTAGTTTGTGCTCTTCCAAGAGGGGTGATCCACTCTCTTAGACTGAGACACTTGCTTTGAAACCATTGTAATACTCCGAGGCCAAGAGAAGAGAGAAAACATAGATTACACACTCAACATTTGGTGCCCCAAAGGAGCACCTTCTCTTTATTATATAGACAAAGAGGATCTACTCCAAGGAAGCTCCACCATAGGATTAGGCACACAGATATGTGACATGTCATCAAGCTCCACCCTTGGATTACTTACTTGGATGGGCAACATGTTGGTCTAGGTCTTATCTGGTTGGTCAAACAAGCTTTGACCGGAGGGAATCTTTTAGGAAATCTTCCTATAGGAGTCATAGAGTCACGTAAGGTACCTTTGGAAAGCTCTCAACAAGACGAACTAGAAGGGAGTAACGGCTAGCCTCTCCTTGGTTGGGGGAGAAATTGCACATTTTCGAGGCCTAATTCATCCGTTTGAGCCTCCAAAATTGCCTTCAAAGATTTCAAGCATATTTTGGTTCCTACTCTATTAGTAGAAGTCCCTTTTGGTGATACCTCTTTCTTATCTATTTAGCCCATCATGTGTAACATCCTTCTAGATGTTACCAAACTAATTCTCACCTTTAAATCATATGTCTAGCTATTGGTTCTAAGGTTCTCAAGTCTATTTTGGTTTTTGCTTGTTTAGTAGAAGTACTCTTTTGGTGATACTTCTATCTGATCTATTTTGACCATCATGTATAACATCATTCTAGATGTTATGAAACCAAATTTCACATCTAGATCATAAGGCTAGCTTGTGGTATTACAATAGAGATAAAGGATAGTTCTATATTAGTCATGATTAGCTAAAGTTAGTCATAGTTAAGGTAGAGGAAACCTTACTTTAGAGAAAATGGAAAAAATGAGTACCACTATTTTGGATTCTATTGTATTGACTTGGTTTTATTTCTAGGTGTTTGGCTTTGAGGAAAGAGTTAAGAACTCTTGGATCCACAAATCTATATGCTTTTGATTCTTCTATAGTCCAAGGATAGCCAATGGAAAGGAATCCTTGACTTAATGGTTGGGTCATGATAAGAGTACATGCTTAGGGAAATATTCCCATGAATTGGATATTCCTTTAGACTTTAGACTTTATTTGACTTTTAGCCTAGTAACTTGAGTTACTCCAATAATTAATAACTTTAGTGCATAATTATTTCACAAGTATATGAACTAGGGGTGAGGAGGTACTCATCATCCTTTCATTTGAAACTATCTCTCTCTCATTGAGTTCTCTAGTGAGCAATGGTTTGAGTTTTGGAGTGTTAGCCGTGGAAGAGTATGATGGAGTTGGGATTCCTTGCCTTCTTATTCCATGGTGTGCTACCATAATAGCCATTGGAAGTTCATCCTAAGTGAGAGATAGGCTAGCTCACAGGATAGAGTGGGAGCCCAAATCCTATGGAGCAAGTGGAAGGCTTAGTGTTACTAGACCCTTACCTTCATTTTTAGGTTAGTAATAGCCAATGAGTGGTGGTGTTGCTTGGACTTGTGGTGGACCTCACCATAAGAGAGAGTGCACTTAGAGCAGCATACATGATACCTTTGGTGCATCACAACCATCACAAAGATAGTGTGACCATTACAACAAATTTGGTCACACTAGTGATTGATGCTTTGACCTTCACTCAAAGTTATGGTGTGGTAGGATTGCTATGGCAAGTGGTAGAGGAGCTCTAGGTCATGGAGGAAAAGGTGGTAGAAGTTCCACACCTAGTAGGAGCATAATACATACCCTTGCTTTTGATATAGCCATGGTTGCCCAAATTGAGCAATTGGAGCAAAGATTTGCTAGTGTGGCCATAGCTCAAAGGATATTGGATTTCACTATTGAGACTTCCACCTCTTATGTTGGTGATAGAGACATCTTGGAATTCATGTGTAGAGCAACACAAGTAGATGCATCTACTACATTAACTAGGAGTGCAGTACACGCTCTAGAGCCTAGAGGAGCATCAATGGAGTTGGACCCACAAAGAGGAAAGGTTGGTAGATAGTTAGACTTCCTTAATCTTTCACACAATTTGAGGTACTAAAGACAACATCCATAGCTCAGATAGTGTAGGTGTGGTAGGTGGTGATGGAGTGCATGATAGAATAGATTTTTAGTCAACCCTTGCTACTACATAGATTGAGTCTAGTATTATGTTAGAGGTGGCTCAATTGATTATATGCTCCCTTTTATTTTCAACAAGTGATATGCTTACATTAGAAGTTGACTCAATGTCAATGTTCAAGTTTGTTGCTATACTTTATGAGAGAAGGGATGATGTAGTTCCTACTACTAGAGAAAAGGTGATTGATAGAGAAGTTGACTTGGTTGAGTAGCAGGTGATTTTCTCAACAACCAATGGTTTATGGCATGTAGTTGCAACTAGATTGGAGCATTAACCAACAAGATCTCCCTTTGAGTGAGTGTGGTTCATACCTAGAGTTGTCCTATTAGATAACCAAATGGGGTTTTTCCATTTGGTGTGACCTTCAATAATACTAATAGCTAGATAGATGATTCAAAGATGAAATTTGGTTTTGGAAGATTGTTATCCATGATGGACTAAGTAGACCAGACAGAGGTATCACCAAAAGAGAACTTCTACTAATAGGCCAAAAACCAAAATATGCTTGGAAATTTTAGAATCAATAGCAATGCATATGATCTAGAGGTGAAACTTTGGTTGGTGACAATTGGAAGGATATTACACATGATGGAGAAAGTGGATCAGATAGAGGTATCACCATAAGGGCACTTCTCCTAATAGGGCAAAAGACAAAATAGGCCTGAACTTTAGAGGCAAATTTGGAGGCCTAAACGGATGAATTAGTCCTCAAAAATATGAAGATTCCTCCCTTAATGAGAGTGGAGCTGGCCTTCCTTATAGGCTAATGCTCTAAAGGTTGGCCTTCCCTTTTCCGGGTTTTGTCTCATCAAGAGATTTCCAATCATACCTCACCTATGTGATTTTGAGATTCTTACAAGAAGATTCTCTAGAAGATTCCTTTTGGTAAAGGCTGTTTGACATGTGAGCCGGCTTGTTTTTCACTCAAAATGAACCTCTGATGGCTAATTACCTTATAATTACTATGAACAATCCCATTAGTAAACTTTATGAGTACTTGCTCCCACTTGGTCTTCAAAAAAGTCACATCCTTGTCTTAGGCACAAAGCTATTTTTCATATTCTCCCTTTTACTCAATTCTAAGATTGAATAGTCCTACTTATGCCATTGTTCTTTGTAGATCTCTATCATACTTTCCCCGTCTTGTTTCCCCATCTTTCTCCACTTGTCTTGTAACACCTATTTGTGCATGTGTGTGGTATTGTGATATTTAGCTTAGTATAATAAGTACTTGAGAGAAATCATTTATACAGATCAAGGATGGTTCTACATTAATCATGATTAGCTAAAGTTAGTCATAGCTAAGATAGAGGAGACCTTACTTTAGAGGAAGTGGAAAAGATGAGCATCACTATTTTGGATTCCAGTGTGTTGACTTTGTAATATTCCTAGGTGTTTGGCTTTGAGGAAAGAGTTGAGAACTCTTGGGCACATAAGCCTTTGTGTTTTGGATTATTCTATAGTCCAAGGATAGCCCATGTAAAGGAATCCATGGCTTAGTTGTTGGGTCAAGATAATATCACATTCTTAGTGGAATATACCCATGTGAATGGATATTCCTTTATGCTTTTTGATTTTACTTCACTTTTAGCCTAGTAACTTGAGTTACTTTGCTAAATAGTAACTTTAGTGCGTAATTATTTCACAAGTATATAAACAAGGGATGAGGAAATACTCATCATCCTTTCATTTTCAACTATCTCTCTCTCATTGAGTTCTCTAGTCCATGGTGCACTACCATAATAGCAATCAGAGGTTCATACTGAGTGAGAGATAGGCCTACTCACAATCCATCATCTTCTCCCATTCATAACACATTTGTTCTTTATTTTACTCCTTCATCTTTTTAAGCTCCTCACAAGCTCTTATCCTCTCCACTAACCACTTGAGCAAACCGATCTCTTTGTTGAAAGACAAAATTTGCACAAACATGCACTCATCCCATCTCTAAAGCTTTCAACTTTGAGTTCTTGTTTCTCACCAAAAAAGTTGTTGGACACTTTTTTATGCAATGAAGGGCCTTGAATTTATAGCTTGGGGTAAATTATTTTGCAATTTGGCAAGAAAATCCTAGGTGAATTTTTATTTATTTCACATGCAATCATTTTGCACAATTTGAATTATCATTAACTTATATTCTTAATCTAGATGGTGGAGCATTCTAGTCACTTGATTCTTCAAGATTGTGTTACTATCAATTGATGATGTTTCAAGCCAATGACATTTAGGATGGAATTCTTTATTTAACAAATTTGACCTAAGTGTCATCAACATTGAGGACTCATGACCATTCATGATCATGATCATAAGGATCTTTGTCCTTGATCCTAAGATATAGAAAAGCCATGGTGATTTTTTGTGAGTCATCTTTTGGTCTTCCTTTGTGTCTAACTTATAGGCCAATAATAACAAGCACAACCTTGCGTAGTAGCCTTAAAAGCTTTCTTAACCTTTCATTGATCTACAACAATAAAAAGTAGACAAAAATATACTAACATTGCAAAGGTGGGTCATGAAATATACTTTTAGGATGAGAGGTTTCCTTTGAAGCACTTTCTGAATTTTGAATGTGAAAATCAAAGAACATATTGAAATCCAAAACATATGAGATAGTTTTAACTCTAAAAATTACAAAATTGATTGTAAAGTCTTTGAATTTTAATGTGTTGAAAATGTATCTTTGCATTTGACCAACTAAATAACATGTAGGATCCTTCCTAAATTCAAGACTTAAATTGGTATACTTATTATCTTGGTAATTTCAATACTTGTACGTTGAATATACCATGTTCTCAAATCAAATTTATTAACTTCATATTCATCATGCTTGCTAATAACCCTGCATACTTGCATGTTAAGAAAAACATATGACTTTGAATCTAACAAAATATTGGTCTATAAATTTATCTTTGGAGTTTCTACATAATAGTTGAAGTGATAACTTACAACAAGTTTCAAGTAGAAAGTCATATTTAAGTTTCTATTTGATCTATTTGGTCAAATAGGAAGTAGTGTGCTTATCTTAGAATAGACTAGTAGGACCTATGTCCATAGGACACAAGTCCTAGTAGTCATACATACCTATACTCGTTTTGGACACGCTTATAGTTCACGTCTCTAACAACAAATTTATTTGTTTACAGATATGCCTATAGTTCACTTTTTCAACACAAAATATATGTTTCAATTCTTACTATTTCATATGATACTCTTGTGAGTAGCTAAAAAGCATTCTATTTATGGAAAGTGCCAGCTAAAATTGCTATCACCAAAACAAATACTTGTACCTCATCTCCACATTTTAGTCAAAATGCTTCAAATTTCAGAAATCCTTACTCACTATATAAATTCTAAGTGTTTTAGTAATTAATAGCTGAATTATATAAATTAAAGGGTTTTTGGTAATGGAAAGCAACAAAAAGTTTAAGTAAAGATTTGGATTTGATTCCAAAGTTTCAAAACATGCAAAATTAAATTTCATAAATTTTAGCTTTTAAAAATGTTATAGTATTTGATCCATAATTCATGAAGTTCTGAAGTCAAGAATTAATTAACAAATTTTGCTTCTATACTTTGACGCATACCCAATTGTGGTATCTGAATTCTGTTCTCATTTCATGAATTGATTAACAAACTTTGAGTTTTTGGTACATGCCCAATCGTGGTATATGAGGTATATGCCCAATTGTGGTATACAAGGTAGTGATTTCTAAACCAGGTCACTTTTAAAGTCCCACGCTAAGGATTAAAATCCGGCTTTCAAGATATAGAGGATGGTTTACACCACACTTGTGGTGGTGGTGTAAATTGAACTTGCAACGTCTTAGATTTTTCACAAATGTAGCTCCCTTCATTGAGACCTAAATATGTAAGTTATATAATTTTGTTTTACATTACATGACGTATATCATGTCACTTCAACTTTGTAACCAATTGTAATATGTTATGGATTGACCTTGTGACCTTGGCAAAATTCCTTGGTTGTGAATAATTCTACAATGCAAAGTAGAGTAAAGACATATGAGCCATTAAGCTCAATGATGACCTTGATCTTGCTTTGCATTGAGATTGCATAAAGGAGAAAGTATTGAGAATCTGAATAACAGAGCAGCATAAAGCAAGAACAAAATTGTACTTTATAGAGGGACAAAAACATGGATATACTTCTTGAACATGATGAACTCTATTTCTTATATTTTATTGTGAAATTGAAAAAAGAGTATAAAACCACATCATTATGACCTATCTCTAAAATTGAAAACAAAGTATAAAACCACATCATTATGACCTATCTATCAGAGAAGGGGCAACTGCATAGAAAACACAAAAGGATGGAAAGAACCCATCAAGCCATACAAGGGAGACACAAAAGAGTAAAATGAGACTAAGCTCCAATAGAGTCTATATGAGGAATCTAGCCAAATAGCACCTAAGATATCCAAGCTATGCAAGTGGTAGGTCTACAAACGATTGGAGCATCCAAAGATGTATCACCTAGTGTGATTGCACTAGCTATTGCACTCTTTAGAGTAATGGACACACGTTGTCTAAAATATGCTACAAAGTGTGAGAGTAAGAGTGAGAGTAAAAGTGTGAGAGTGAGAGTGGTACCCCCTAGTGCCTAACATGATAAGCTCTCGTGCACTCCCTATTAAATGTGTTGAATGCCATGTCCATTGCTCTATCTATATAACTTCAAGGCTAGAGGAATAAAGAGGTGACTTTGATGCATACCCCTATACTTGGAGACCTTGGGACCCGATGCTACACTTGCCACACATCCAAGAGGATGGTGTATCCCACGCAGGGTCTATAACCATGACATCCACTATTGTCACCTGATCATCTTGAACCAAGTAAAATTCTGCACTTACATGTGTTGTTTGCAAAGCAAAAAATGCTCTCTTCAAGCCAAGTATCCACTTTCTTGTGCCATAGCAATCACTTTGTCCCTAATAGCATCATGAGAAGCTATCCTCTGTCCTCCAAAAGGACATTGTGTCATATGGACTGTTGTTACATCTAGTGTAGAACCACACTCATAAGTGAGTAATGAAGATGCAGATGGGTAGACCAAACCTAGGCAAAACCTTATTGTTGTAGAGAAAGTAATTGGTATGAGTTAGAATGCCCTAATGCATGGTCAAGCTAGGATCCAAGAGCCTACACCCTTGCCAAAGCAAGAGCAAACACATGCTCTAGTAGCTTGAGGAATGGACAAGTCAACTAAAAGAGAATGTAGCGTATGCTTACACTATTGTTCCATCAAGGAAGACTGTAAACCTCTAATCCAATTTGACAATAATGAAGTCAAAGATGGAAAGTCCTCACATGCCTATAGAGATATACTATCTCTCATCTAGAGATAAAAGGATATCTCTTCCACCTCTATCACATAAGTCTCCATAACCGGCCTATCAAAAACAACAAAACAAGAGGAAAGTAGGAGTGCTAAGAGAGCTCAATTACCCAAAAATGCTATAAGTGTCATCTCCTCCATAGATAGCAAGTGAACCCTTCCACAGAAGATAGGCAAGGTTGTTTGTCTATGTGCCACATTCTTTGTTACACACTCAAATATCCCTAGTCCAATAATATCACCAAACACTTCCATAATCCTCCTATCAAAGGCTCTCATACGTGATAGGAAGTGCAAAGAGGGAGGAATTGTATGGATGAGGTAAGTCAGTCAACAAGCAATACTAGAGTAGAGTATACCAAATGCCACCAGCAGATCTCCTAATAATGGAAGGTATTCTACATGGAGAACATCCTTTATAAGGGCAACGTCTAAGAAGCATGTGACAAAATCCTTGGATCTTATTAGCATTCCAATAACACATAGTCCATATGTAGATGTGATACACTCCTTTGGAAGCTCAAGGTGGGGAGGGATACCTAAAGAGGGCCATGCCCTGCACTTTGATACTTTGACTGTCAAGCCTACTAGATGTGGCTTGGTAGTCAAGTGGTCAAAGGCCTACCTCATCTGGTCTACAAGGCCCATGATGTGTGTATCATCATCTACCAAGGAGTGAAATACACAACTTGGCATTGCAAAAGTAATAGATAGGAGAGCTCTAAAGTGAACCATGGCAAATAAGGGTCTCCCTAAAGGATCCTCTTGACATGTATAAAAAACTTATTCCAAGACAATGACTCCTTATGAACAACCATGTTGGTAGTAAAGAGAAGCAAGAGAGCCATAAAAAGACCGCATAAAAGGAATAAGAATCACCAAGGATCCACTAGCCTCCCTAAGCTCTTTAAAGATGGATGCTCATGAGATGCTATGAGAAGTGTTCTCAACATCCACCGATAGGATAACCCATTCTAGATGAATATCTTAAAGTGCCCTAATGCTTAGAGATATAGTCTCACATCCTCCAAGTGTAGCTACTCCAATCTAATGTGGACTAAGGTACTATAAAAAATGAGAATGATGGTGAAGGACAATGGTACAAGTTACCAAATGCAAAAAGATCTCTCCAATAACAATCGGTCTAATGCCTACCATGTCCTTCTTCATCACAAGAATCAATTAGCATCTAATACCCAACTAATAGATATAGGAATGTCTTATCTTACTATTGTTGCAACCACTTGAAACAACTCAGGAACACCACTAGAAGTATCATTTGCCTAAAAGCAATCTCTAAGGTGCTCATATACCACCCTTGACAAGCCTCATGAGAAAAAGCAAGGAGTAATGCACAATGCTTGTGAAAAAAGCGACCTATCAAGACATAAAGGCTGCTCAAGTTGATAATCTAATACCTCTACTAGTAGCCTTTCTATTGCTATAAGATGTAGTGAGCATAGAGAAAAGATATTCTCATTAGTAGGACTAGCCAAAGACAAAAAGTGTAGTGCTTGTGTTGCTCTACTGACTCTCATGACTGACCCAATGTCCTGTACCATTGTAATTGAGTGGACTTTGTGGTATCTTGTGGCAAAACCTATCTCCTAAAGAGTGTATCCCTAACAGACTCCTCCTAAACGTCCACCCAATCCTCCACTTGGAATCAATAAAATCTAACAACCACCTCTCTATGCCCCGCACATCCCCCTCTTGCATAACAAAGACACCATCAAGAGAGTAAGAGGAATAGGAACCATGCTAACATGTCCAAGGGATCATGTGCCAAATGATCAAGTGGTAGGCAGAAAGTTTGTCTAGCCTCATCATGGAATGTACAAGGTAACCTATGGAATAAACATGGACATGGAAAACTAGTCTCAAATAACCCCAAAATGCAACCCACTTGAGAAACTTACCTCTCCCACAACTTGATCGGTATCCTTTGAATGGTCAACAAAGGGATAGAAGAAGCATGCATAATCCCAAGTATCATTATTGTCAATTTGATCGCCCACCACATGTGGGTATCCCAAGTGGTCCAATCATAGTCCTTGTGCATCTTTCTCACATAGGTCTTTACTCCTTGCAAGGTAAAGCATCGATAACACATCAAGCATGGTGTATCCTAAGCCGCTCTAAGCGGCCTCACATGGGGAGGTGTAACCATGGCTAGCCCAAGAATAACAATAGTATCACATGATGCTCCTCTCCATATCTTCCTATAACTGCAAAACCAACCCTCATATCCTAACTCACATAAGAAAATACAATCTCTCCAAACCCTAAAAATTATAAACTCTCATCACTTTCAATTTCTATCTCAACAATTTTTAAACTAAATTCCCATGGAACTTAATCATGAAAAAAAAGGATTAGAAATTAAAAATCTCAACCCATCACTCTCAATGTGTGATGATCACTCTAGACCCTAAAAACATTAAAAATCCATATAACTTTCTACTCTATTCTGCATAGTCTTCAATCTATGTACCAATGCAACCAAAATTGAAAAACAAACAAAATCTACCATTCACTCAAATGCTAAAGACTAGAAAGCACTCATAAGATATATATCATTCCTCTCACATCTCTTCCTCCTCTCCTATATCCACACTCTCTCAAACTCCTCAAATGCTCTTGAGATGTCTAAATATGGAGAAATGAGGACAAAAATAGATAGAGGAAGAGGGATCCAAAACTCATTAAATGCAAATGAGATACAAGATATGTAAAGTAAGCAATATGTCAATCCACTGATCTAAAGATAGCAGAAATAAATCTAACATGGAAGCAAGTAGAGAGTAAAACCTATATACCAAAGACTGGCAGTTACACAATGGAAACATAACCAAAGTGCAAGAAGAGAAATGAAATAGACATGAAGAGCCAAAAGCAAAAGATAACTATTGACTCAAATAGAAAAGCCATGCAGCATAAAAAGGTGAGATAGCATAGAGGACTAAGGAAGGAAATCAAAGAAGATCCGTGAGATTGCCTAAATTTGGAAAATAGATGAGCTCATTTAGAGAACGAGGGAAGAAGAGCAAAGCATTATAAGACTAGATATCAATAATATCACAATATGTGTTATGAAAACATGAGTTCTAAAACCAAAAACACATAGGGAAGAAGAAAGGTGGTCATGGTATGCCTTTATGGAAGCACAAACTACTTCATTAGTGCCAAACTTAATGCTAAAGTAGATAGGCAAATGCCATTACACCTCATGCTTAGTTTTTGTTTGAAGGCTCATCAATGCCAAGGGAAACTTGGTCTCCACCTTCAATGTCACTCAAAATGAAAACAAATTTTGTGTAAAGAAAATTGGCTAGGGTTTATGTTGGGCAATGTGAACTAGAGATGGCCAGTGTAATTTGTAAAGAATAGTTAGCAAGTAAAAAGGAGCAAACTTTGAGAGAAAGGAACACACAGATCAAAGAAATCAAAAGAAAAGATCAATTGATAGAGGATGTGCAAAGAAACCATTATGAGGAAGCAATCAAAAGAAGAGTAATAGAAACGTACTGGGAGAAGAACTGAAAAAAATTATAGAAGAGAAGAGAAGCAAATATCACAAGGCACAATTTTCCAAAGCAATGATCTGGCCAAACATCTAAGAATAATACCAAGTCAATACAAAAGGGAATATTTTAGGGAATCTTCTTATAGGAATCTCATGGGTGAGGTACTATTGGAAAGCTCTCAAAAAGATTAAACCAAGGAAGAGGAAAAGCTAGCCTTTCCTTTGTTGGGAGGACAATGTATACATTTTTGAGGCCTGATTCATGCATTTAGGCCTCCAAAATTGCCTCCAAAGTTTTCAAGCCTATCTTTTGCTTCTGCACTATTAGTAGAAGTGCTCTCTTGGTGAAAATTATGTTTGATCTATGTTCTCCATCATATGTACTATCTTTCCAAATATCACCACCCCAAGTTTCACCTTTAGATTGTAGGCCTAACTTTTGATTTTAAGGTTTCCAAGCATGTTTGAGTTTTTGGTCTATTAGTAGTAATCTTTTGGTGATACCTCTATTTGATCTATTGAGTCTATCATGTATAACATCCTTACAAATGTTACCAAACTAAATTTCATCTCTAGATCATCTATCTAGCTTTTGATATTACTTTTGAGCATGATGGACCAATTGTGGTCTTTGAGATGGAATTGGTACTACTAGCACTTTACTATCCTCTCATACACAAAGAAGTGTTTGCCTTCCAATTTAAACCACTTGGCTTGCTAAGGAACATGGCTTCTCTCCTTGGCACCAATTGTGCCACTCACAACACCAACGCAAAGATAATCCATCAATAAGACATCATTATGAATGTCTTATTGAACTATACCAATATCTCAACTTGTTGGATCTATGATTTCAATAACTCCTCTTGTATGCGCTTAGAGAGATACTACCAAAGCCTTACAAAATAAACAAAAAAAGGTAGATGCATGCCAACTTAGCACCATCTCTTCATCTATCTTACCATGCCAACATGCTCCAATTTGATCTTACTGGTTGGGACATGAGTTTCTACTCACCCCATTTGCATCAAGGTTCACCACTCCAAGTCTATGAATAATTGTGAAATCATACTCTTGTAAACTCAAATCCCATTGTACAAGCTTCGTTAAAAGCTTGTTAGATTCCATCAACCACTTCAATGGTTGATGATCAATGATGAGATTGAATGGGCTACCAAATAGGTAACATAAAAATGTGCTACGGCTCATATTGTTGCAAAATACTCTCTCTCATATGAACCATCCTTCACCTCTGTTGAATTGTTGGAGCAACTAGCATAGGCCAACACAAACTCCTTCCTCTCATCATCATGTTAAGTCAACACTTCTCTAAGCTCCAAAATACTCCAATTAGTGTGAACCTATAATGGTCATCTTCTATTCAATCTCCTAAGAACCGGGGCAGATATCAACTTGTCCTTGAGCTTTATAAAAGCTCTCTCCTTCTCATCTCCTAACACAACTCATGTGTAAACTTTGTTAGCTTCATTAAGGCCTTGGAAATATCACTAAGTTCTCTAACATATTGGTGATAAAAGTTTGCCAACCCAAGGAATGCTCATACTTTACTCACATCCAAAGGCTAAGGAATATATGCATTAGCCTCTACCTTGGTCTACTAAACACCAAGTCCTCCAAGGTAGATTATATGACCCAAATACTCAACCTACTCATGGAAGAATCTACACTTCTCAAGATGTAATTTGAGTCCATGAGATCTCAATCTCTCAAACACTTCTAACAAATATCTCTCATGCTCTTCCACAATAGTGCTATAAATCATAATGTCATCAATATAGCACTAAGAAAAATCCAATCCAATCCTACTAGGATCCTATCCATGACCCTCTAGAATTTGGCAAGAGCATTCTTTAACCCAAATGATAAGAACCTCCACTAATATAACACATCCTTATCATGAAGATCAATTTGATACTATCTTGGACTTATTCTCCTCCTTGAATGGCATCTAATGATAACTTGCTCAAAGACCCAAAGTATTGAAGACCTTTGCATGCCCAATTGCATCAAAGATCTCCTCCAATGTAGGCATGGCATTCTCATAGTCTATTAATTGATAGGATTGTAATCTCCACATATTTGCTTATTTGTGTAATTGCCATGCATATCTCTCATGGTTGGCATCACTATAGCTGAAGTATACTCTTTTTGTGAAATGTCCACCAAACTAGCCTCAAAAGCGTCTCTTCTTTGGCTCTAAATCAATGCTCTCTCCATGTCATTAAATTTGTATGGATATGAAAAAACCAATGTATCATTAGTAAGCTCAATATGAATACTTAGTCCTTTTAGAGCACCTAAATTCTTCATATTGAAGGCAAAATAACTTGTGTAGCTCCTCAAGAACCCCAAAATTCTTTATCTTTCTCCTCTTATAAGCTTGCATCCAATATTTGGCTCCCATGTATCTATCATGCCACTTGTAGCGTTCCACTTAGACTGCTCAAACTCTAGAGTGGTAGTGTTGGTAGTGAGGATTTTTTGGTAGTTACTTATAGACTAGTTGTTTTTGGTCAGATTTTGTGTTTGAGGTACTAACTACATGGTGGGACCTACCATCAATTGGCATCATTTGCACCGTTGGATGTGCCATCAGCGGGACTATTAGGCTTGGAGACCAATGAGGTATACCTTTGAAGTGCAGCTCTAGAGAGCTCACTTCTCTGATGTTGAGCCTTCAAGTTATTCTCTATGATAGATAGAGGTTGACAAGCATCACATGGATTCTTTTAGTAGAATGGGTGTGGCTTGATTATAACAAGTGCCCAATTGTTGGCAAATTATGGAGTGACAAATTGAGTATTGATCTAATTGAATGTGATTCAAGTTGTGTAAATAAATTGATTATTGTGGCACTTTAAAGTCCATGTATGACTTATGTGTGAGTTTTGTTTCTATAGTGTGTGATGTTGACAACAATATATAATATGTAGCAATGTATATATGCATAACATATCATTTATAAATGACATAGAAGTGGAAGATGCATTGAATACCTATTACATTGGGCACTTAGGAGCATTAGTGTCATGCTCCCAACCACTGGAGTTTCCAACCTTAGTGTAGAAAAATCCCTTTGATATGGCCACAAACATCCCAAGTAGACCAAGGATGTAACCCAAGTAGACCATACTCACCTGGATGTAACCCAAGTAGACCATTCTTACCTCATGTAGACCTCACTCACTAGTAGCCATTGGCTATGTCCCAAGAATACCCTGCCTACTTGGTTCATTGCTCCCAACATATGCTTGAATCATCTCAATTGGCACAAAGCCCATAAGTGTTTGAGTGGTGATGTCTATGAAATGCATCCTATGCTGCTCTACCAAGCCAAGGCTCACAATCCAAGTCAAAAAATTTAGCTCCATAGCTTGACCTAACACCTAACACATGGATGCCTCTATCAATACTATAATAGTGGTAATACATATATAAAACCCATCACATGCTGCCTCTCATTGGTGTTGGCCTTTACCAACTACTATAATTATAAGTCACAAACAAGGCCAAGACCTCCTTCTCAAAAAGCATAAGAAACTCATAAGTGTGGTTAAAGCGGCTTTGGGCTGTCCAACAATGTTCACAACTACCATAGATGACCTATAAACCACTACCATTGTCTAAGACTAGCACCCAACATCCAAAATATCATCAACAGTAAGGTGGTCTAGTTGTTGAATCCTATCATAAGCATGCTCTAGAACCTCTCTAAGGAAGAGGTTCATCTACCAAAGACAAAGATGGTGAGCACTTGATCCTACTCTAGTTGCATTTTAACAACAAAACATGTCCCATCCAAGAATGGAATATCAAAGAGTGTACTTGCCTCTACTTGGTTATGAGAATTATCCATCAAAGGGATGTTCTCCAAAATCTAGGCTAGAGAAATGGACTTATGAGCCTAAAGATGTCATAGTATATGTAACATCTCCTAAAACACACTAAAATGGAGATCTTGGAGACCTTGACCTTGGCCAACATGGGTATATCCCTAACATGGCCATCCAAAAATCACCAAATGAATAGGACCATGCCTCTCCAAATCTTGCATCCCCAACAAGCAAATGTCTACTAGTAGGGTCTTTTGGTAATCTTTGATTGCTAACATCAATAATAACTCAAGATATCAATAGACTAGGTGTGCCACATGACAAAGAGAGACTCACCTAGCAATATCTTCTTTCTCCATATACATGTACCTTTGCACTTTTATACTTATCTTGAATACCAAAGCTTGTCCAATGCTAATTCCACCAAACAACTCCAATAGATATATTCTCTCTATTGGATATCACCAAGGAATGAATGTGGTATCCAAAGTTGACAAGGTAATAGACTTTGGAGGCTCATCCTCACATTAGTCTTTTAGTGGTATAAAGCCTCAATTCCAAGCATGATGTACCAATTGATTCACATGCAATTGTATTGCCTCCTCAAAACTCCACAACGGAACATCCAAGGTGGATGGAACAATCCCACTCGTAATCCAAATCCAAGTGATCTCCTTTGGTATTGGAGTATTATTCACATGGACATTCCTCTCCAATAAGTCACCAAGCCTAGTAATAAAACCATTGAAAGCTAAAATTGATGACATTGTCCTTGATTATAGTGAGCTAAGACTACCAATACCAAATTGATTTGGGAAGCAACATACCCATCTCTCACCTAATTGCAAACTTGGTCTATAGGAGGCTATCTCTTCCCAATATTCAATACTAAAACCCATGTAATATAACATTACTCTACCAAATAGCACATCATATGACTTTGTTATTGTTGCAATGGCTTGAGCTCCCACCATAGAGCTATCAATCAAATGGTTAGGCTGAATTTGGAAAATGGGCTCTCCACATGTGATGTATTATGTAGAACCATCCCCTAGAGATGTTTGGATCTAAAATGAACACCTCTTTACTTTGGTCTTCTGTAGCTCTAAAACAACAATCATAGTCGTCCCCAACATAAGAGGTTAAGCACCAAAGTCTAATAAGACACCTTATGGTGTATAAATCTCCCTAAAGGTTCCACAAAATGGAAAATCACTCTCTAGTTATTCAATAGGACAACTCCAAGTGTGAACTGGGCTTGCTCAAAGGTAGGTCTAATTTGCAACTCCTCCAATCTACCTACTACTGCCTACCATAAACCATTGGTTTTTGAGCAGATTCCAAACTCCTCAACCAAGTCAACTTCACTATCAACCACCTCTTCTCTGAAAGTAGGAAGCACATCCTTCCTACTCTCACAAAGTTTGGCAGCCAACCAAAATATTGGAGCTAAGTCAACTCCAAATGTAAATATGTCCATGGCTTAGAACAAAAGGAAGAGCATAATCAATTGAGCTACTTCCAACATCATGCTAGACTCAATTTGTGTTGTAGTAGGTGGTTGACTAGCATCTAATCTATCATGCACTCCATCACCACCTACCACACTTGCATTAGGACATCTAAGAGCCATGGATATTGTTTGTGGTGCTTTAGAGAGTGTGAGAGACTAGAAGAGTCTGACTTATCTTACAACCTCTTGTATTTGTGGGTCCAACTCCATTGATGCTCCTCTAGGCTTTGGAGCATACTACAATCCTAGTCATCATGGAAAATGCATCTACTTGTGTTGCTCCACACATAAAGTCCAAGTTGTCTCTATCACCAACATGAGAGAAGGAAGAATCTAAATTTGATCTAATAAACACCTAAATTTGATCTCCTTTGAGCTATGGCCATGCTAGCCAATATTTTCTCCAATTGTTCAATCTAAGTAACTATGGATATATTAGAAACAAGGGCAAGTACTACACTCCTACCAAGTATGGATCCTCTACCACCACCTTTACCACCTCGTCCTCCATGATTTGGAGCTCCTCTACCACCTACCATAGCATCCCTACCATTCCATAACTCCAGGTGAAGGTCAAAGCATCGATCACAAGTGTGACCAAATTTGTGGCAATGGTCACATTATCTTTATGTTGGTTGTGATGCATTAGGGGTATCATGTCCACTACCTTGAGTGCACTCTCTCTTGTGGTGAGGTCTACCACAAGTCCGACAAGCAACATCACCACTCATAGGCTATAGCTAAGCTAAAAATAAAGGTAGCTAGCTATATTAGGCCCTCCACTCACTCCATATGATATGGGCTATCCACTTTGTCCTTGAAAGCCAATGTGGTGTGGTGAACTTTAGAAGAAGTAATAATTTTAGATGAGATCTCTCTACCAAATCCAAATGTCACCACTTTCTCCTCCACCATCTTGAGCTCAATGTGCTCAACCAAACTAAAGACCATTGGTAAATAAGGTGAAGTAGTATGTAACAATATAACATCACATTCTATACATTGCAACTACTTGTCAAAGATCCCATACCAAAATTGGACTACTTGGGCCTCAATAACTCCTTGAGTGAAATTATTCAACCATCTCATGCAAGTGTGCGTCTTTTGTAGGCTTTCTCTAGCCTTCCGCCATAACTCCTGCAAGCTCCTCAAAGTGTTAGTCTATATTCCTTAGTAGTTTTGCCTCAAGCACTTGAATAACTCCACCATGGGGTTAAACCTAGTATTTCACCACTTCTTGTAGTGGTACTCCAACTCATAGTAGCACCATATCCAACCAGTACACTAACACTAGACCTACCATGCTTCTAGAGCTAGAACTTGTAGGTATTGTTTATCTACCCCTAGCAACCAAGCTTGAAGTGATGGAGATGTAATTCAAAAACCAATATTATCTCCATAGCTTGATCTCCTCCAATTGAGCTCTCCTAAACTCATGATAGTCATCAATCAATGAACCTTCCAAGTGCTAAAACAACCCCTTCCATTCCTTCTTGGAAAAGGTATGGTTGCTTGTGTTAGATTTGTTTGTCTTCTATTATACACCAAATGAAAAAGATAGACTATAAGTCCATAAAAAGTGCAGAAAAGAAGAATGGTTCTATTATGCTTAGAGGTTCCGTTTGAAAGAAAGATATTTGGAAACATAAATTAACACCAAAAAAAGGTCAAATAAACCAACATACTTAAGGAGTTTTGAAATGAACAAATTATCCAAAGGAGATATCATTCAAAGTACATAAATAAAGCATAAATCATCATAATAACATATAAATGGCAATATAAAGATGATAGTTCTAACCCTCCACGTGCCTATCCATAGTTCTATGGTGCTTTAGTAGCAATTATCAAAGGTTACCATGCGTATCCCAAGATTGCAGATTGGGTTTGTCTAAGAGCAACATGAACTACTATCTTAAAAGGTAGCTTGAAGCACTAGGCAAAGGGAATTGCTCTAAATAGAAAGCTATTAGAGGTGAACAATTGTAATACTTTGAGGACAAGAGAAGAGAGAAAACACAGATTGCACACTCAAACATTTGATGCTCCAAGGGAGCACCTTCTCTTTATTATATAGACAAAGAAGATCTCCTCCAAGGAAGCTCCACCATAGGATTAGGGACACAGATAGGTGACATGTCAACAAGCTCCACCGTTGGATTACTTACTTGGATGGGTGACCTGTCTGGTCTAGGTCCTATCTGGTTGGTCAAACAAGCTTTGACCGGAGGGAATCTTTTAGGGAATCTTCCTGTAGGAATCTCAAAATCACGTGAGTAAGGTACCATTGGAAAGATCTCGACAAGACAAAATGGGGGGGAGGGAATGCCAGCCCTTCCTTTGTTGCTAGGGGGGATCTGCACATTTTCGAGGCCTAATTCATCCGTTTAGGCCTCCGAAATTGCCTTCAAAGATTTCAAGCATATTTCTGTTCCTACTCTATTAGTAGAAGTCCCCTTTTGGTGATACCTCTTTCTGATCTGTTTAGTCCATCATGTGTAACATCCTTCTAGATGTTACCAAACCAATTCTCACCTTTAAATCATATGTCTAGCTATTGGTTCTAAGGTTCTCAAGTCTATTTCGGTTTCTGCCCTATTTGTAGAAGTACTCTTTTGGTGATACTTCTATCTGATCTATTTTGACCATCATGCATAACATCATTCTAGATGTTACCAAACCAAATTTCACATCTCAATCATATGGATAACCCTTGGTATTACAACAATAACCTTGGAATGATTTTCCCAATATCATTTGACCACTATAACATAACTCAAGCATGTATGTTATTTTTTAATGGTTATGAAGGATGGAGTGTGCTCCATATGGCAGACTTGAGGGTTTAGGACCTAATAGACTTGATAGTCCCTCCCTTCAAAGATATTGACACAACAAGCAAGCCCCTTGCAATTGAATCATATTTTCAATGTTCCATTAACATAAATGTAGATGATCCAACCAAAATTACTAACTCCAACTTAGGTTTCTATAAATATAAATATAAATCCATATATATATATATGTGTGAAAATCACTCTTCCTATCCTTCATAGGAGCATATTGAGTGGTTTAAGAAGTATGTTATAAAAGTCATGTCAAGCTAAAATAGAGGTACTTAAGGAGAAACTGAATATCTAAGTATCTCTTGCTCCTATAATTTATCTTTAACTCATTAGAGTCTAACAACTTGCATAAAAACTTATGACTTAATACCCCATGTTCATTGATAAGCATATTTTATACTCTTTCTTTTTAAGACAACTCATTGTCCCACTAGGTACCTTCAATGCATAAGTAACCATGCATATCAAACAAACTTGGATTATCAATATACTTGAACATCTCAATCCAAAAAGATCCATCTATACTTTTCTTGTTTAGGTAGTCATCAAGGTGACTAAAAGTCACATGTCCAATATTTTACAAAGGTGATATCATGCTATATATGTGAAAAAGTGTTCTTACTTTTCCATCACAACCCTTCAAATGGTTTAAGGTAATTTTGATGGTCTAAAGGTTTTTTTTCCACTTTGGAACACAACCATATCTCAATCAACAACCACAAGTGCAAGTGTTTTGCCTCAATTGTTCATCACATCTAGATAGGAAATGTCAAGCTTGCCAACAAGAGATTTCTTGTCAACCATGACCTTCTCAAAGAACTTCAATTTATAAGTATGCAATATAGTTTCCAAGCTATATACAAATCATCATAACACCATGTAAGGATGGTACTAATATGACACTAAAGTGAAAAAGTGATCACATGATCATATAATAAGAAATAACCTATGTGGAAATCAAAGAGGAGTTGTTTTACTTTAAGGTGCTTTAGTTTTTTGTTAAGAGATCTAATAATAGGTCAATGAATCCACACTAAGCTATATCTCCATATCCACTCCTACTCTATGTGGCATATAGGGAGAATTTGGAAAGATGCATCCAAAGACTCAAATGGATGCTCACTTTTGTCCCTAAGCCAACTTGATATCCATTCCTTAGTTAGAAATGTTATAGTTGAAATTTGCTCTAAATTTATCCAAGGGATCTTGCAAGATATTCTCAAATAAAGTGCATGTTGTCTCAACCTTCATGTAAGTAGGAGTAAATCAAAGAGAGTGTAGAGTATTATGGGGATGGGTCTATCAATAGGGAAGCATGGCACAATCTATTATGAATATGTTCCAAAGGCATAATCCTAAGGAGGTAAATTTTACATAAGTTATGCCATGTAACCACAAAATGGCTCTATATACATATCCAAAGTACTAAAAAAAACCATGAGAATTACTACAATATATAATCTATCCAGCAAGAACCCATAATTTAATATGGACCAAAGGAGGTGCTCTATCTCTATTGTTGTAATATCACTCCATATGGAAAACCTCAAAGAATCATACATAATAATCCATAAACTCCCTATCTCCATGCTATGGAACATATCTAAACATGTTCTCCCTCTATAATGTGACCATCCACATTATACTACCAAGTTGTACCAATGAGGTGAAGAGAATATTACTATCCTATATGAGTTCACAAGACAATCAACATTCAATACTAAGATCTTCCTTTGCCTCTTGACATAAAGTATACAAGAATGAACTACTTGTATTTGACCATGTGTTGTCTCATCATCCAAAGTTTCTTCACCTTATCCATAAGTGGCATATGCCTCTCTTCAAGCTAGTCAATCTACTCTTGTGTATGTGCAAAAGAGGAAGGAGTAGCTAGATTATTTGAAAGTCTTGGTCTCCATGCAATAATATCTATATCATATGTCATCACTTGAGACCACTCCCTCAATAGTCCATGTTGCCTTTGCCTACACCTTTGTTAAAAAAGGCTATTGTGCTAGGTGGACGGCACTTAAAAAACCCATTATTCTCAGTTTGGATCCCCATGGTGATATTGTTTATAAAGTATGTTTGTGTCTACATTGACACTATTGTCTACATACCTTCACACTCCTCATATCTCCTATATGCCTCCTTGCATTATGCTCAATAATACCCCACTCTCTCCAATAAGATAGCTCTACTAAAGCAGTTTGCTAAAGAGTGAAGCACAAGCTTTACTCTCTAACAAACTCTCCTCTAACCTGGCTAATCTTTCTACTATACTCTTCTTGGATGTGCAAAGTGATCCTTGTGTGCTGCAAAACACCACTCATGTTCAAGAAGGGCAAGCTCTTTCTACATTCAATTAGCCTTTTTTGATCTAGTGTTTATCTCTCTTAGCTCTACCTCTAATCCCATGGGTCCGTGGATAAACTCCTCACCAAAGCCCATGCATACAATGAGTAAAGTAGCAATAGCACCACTCTTCACTACTAAACCATCTACATTTGGCTCCTTAAAGTAGCAACATGCAAAATAGGATCCTCTAATGACCCTTAGAGGATCATAGATCAACAAAGGGACCCTTAGAGGATCAACAAAATAGATAAGATATTCTAAAGGATGCTCATGGAAGAGAAGGTCTTAAAAAGAAATTATATAAGAATCAAAACCAGCATGCAAACCTATGTACAAATACATTGGAATATGAAATTAACATTCTCATAACCTAGCTTGAAGTTTCGTACATTTTTTATATATAAAGAAAATTTGTTACAAGGGAAAAACATCATGAAGATAAAATATTATCCATCTTATCTTCTCTCTCACTTACTCCTCTCATCTACATGGTCATCCTTTGCATTTTCCCTTGCTAAAAGGTGGATGTTCACCTCTTGCTTTCTAGTTTGCTCATAGATGACCTTAGCTTCATCCAAAAGTTTACTCTCTAAAATAGACAAGTCAAAAACTGCCCAACAAAGCTCACCTTCAATTGCACCATATATCATGATTTGTTTCTAGAAGAACCTTAGCTCTACCTCCACTATAGGTAGCATCAACTTTGCCCAATCATAATCCTCATTGGCACGTGATAGCTTTGTTGTGACATGTAGAATGGAATAGTTACAAATCATCTTGGGCCTCCTTATGGGAGTTAGAAAGAAACTCAACAGCTAGAAGTATGGTCTCCAAGTAGAATAAATGCACTATCAAGCAAGATATCTCTTTACCATGAAATATCTAATTGCAAACCATTCCTCTATCAATCCGTGAGGAACATATCTCCTCTTCCCAATGGTACTATCCACCAAAGCAAATGTAGTGTGGATTCCAACTAGAATCAAAGTGAATGGTTGGCCATGGAAAGTCCTTATATGTGGCCTTGTCCCAAGACCAAGCAAAATTGTTGCATAGATCAACTTGAAACCAAATCATAATCTAAGTTTAGAGCTAAGTGCAAAACACAAAATTAAGAATTTCACTAAGCAACAATTCTGTTACCTACATTAGAGCATATATAAGACAACAATAAACATGGAATACGTGAAGTACTCTTTAAAAAGACCCATAATAAAGAAGAGTTTTATACATGTTGTGGTAAACCATCAAAGTTCTTCTCAAAAGGAAAATGAAGGTCTTTGCCTTGATCTACAATCAACATTGAGTAGAGAGAATGAGCTAGCGTGATCAAGTAGAGAAAGAGAGTACAAAGAGACAATTTTGGAAAAGGAAGCCAATAGGCATAAATGTGAACAAGAGATCTTTGATATATATGTGGATTACAATATCTTGAAAATTTAGGAAGACACTCCAAGACATTTATTATGAATTTGCTTGCAAGATTTATGGCTTTTCCTTGGAATAGTGCTTGAGGTCAAAAGGATAATTGGCCAAAGCAATGGATTTTCTTGGATTTCAATCTAGCTTTGCTTGGGTGTGTTATGGAGTCATTTGATACACATGGATATGCAAAGATATGCTTGCCAACAATATGGCTCCGCTCAAGACATTTGGAATTGCTTGAAAAAGGATGATGGGTTTGCTTGCAGTGAAAGATAGATTTGCTCAAGTGGAAATGGCATTGGAACAATAATGGCATTCCTTGCTAGGGATATGGTCTTTTGCTTAGTATTTGGATTTGCTTGATTATGAATGGAGTCACTCACTCAATGTTTGGGGTTGCTTGATCATGGATGGAGTTATTTGGGGTTTCCTCACAATTGTAAAGGGTTTAGAGTTTTGAATATTTTGACAAGACAAGACACAAAAAAGACAAAAGCAAGAAACTGGACAAATAAAAACAAATTTGGGCCATTCAAAAACACAACTTGGCATTTCAAAGTGAGACTAAATAAGCAATTCTAAGGATTAAGTGGAACTCGTATTTTTTATGTCGGATATTCTTACAAAAGAGAGATTTGTAGCCCTAATGTATCAAATTCCCCTTCAAAAATTCCCTCCACCACAATACTTGATTCTTGTCCAAACATGCACATTTTATTTGGGTCATATTATCAATGATCTAGTTAAATTCAATCAACCATAATCCCTCATCTATATCTTCCATATTTGGAGAGTCCAAGCACTTTTATTAGTAAAAAATATCAACCATTCTTTTTTTCTCTTCTTCAGCTCTCTTTTTCATACATGCCTTTGTTGCACTACTTTCAAAATGGTGAAATCTAAGCTCCTTCTCTCCTTTCTTGTGAAATTGAGTCTCCTTTCTACTTTCCAAATGCTTACTTCTTAGGATTATTCACTCTTGGGATAATGCGCTCTCTACTATTCCCTTTCTTCCACTTTTGAAATGCCTACTTCTTATAAATTTAGTCTCTACTCTTCCCTCTCATTTGCTTTCAAAATGCCTACATCTCATGAATTGCTTGAGGTAGCTCACCAACTCTTCTTTCTCCATTATTAAAATGCCTACCTTGTAAGAATTGATCTAATGGAATTCAATCTTTGCTCTTCTCTCCCCTCAACTTTCAAATGCCTACCTCTTTGGGTTATTTAGTAAATTCAGTATTTGTTCTTCCCTCCCTTCCACTTTTGAAATTCTTATCACTCTCAATTCCTCAAGAGTATGAGCCTTTACTATACTCTCCATCCACATTCCATTTCACTCTTGGGATTGCTAAATTTCATGAGCAATTGAAATTTCACTCTCCACTTTGAAAAACCTCAATTCATCCTATTTTCCTTCCTTCTACTTTTTTGCTTATAAAAAACACTCAAAAAGTTCATATACTCACTCTTTCTTCCCACATTGCCTTTTTATCTCAAAGACATTCAAAAATTATCCTTCCTTCTATATTTCCTTATTTATAAACACTCAAAATATTTTTGAGTCCCTCCCTACTTTTCTTCTTGAGAAAGAAAGAAACTATGCATTCAAAGAAAAATCATGAAATTGGGATTGCTTTGATGCCAAAACTTAGACTCTCTATAAAAGACCAAATTGAAGGAGAGAAATAGGAGAATGGAAACTCACATTGGAACACTTGAATGAGGGAAAACTCTGAATGCCTAGCATGAGCTTTGGCTTTGGTATTTATAGGTAGCATACAAGGCCCTTGAGAAGCTTCTCAAGAAGCTTCCTCAAGCCACTTTATTAGAGTACAAGCCAAGTTAACTAAGAAGCTTCTCAAGAAGCTTCCTTCTAGAAGCCGCCTACTTGGCGTGCAAGCTAAGCTAGTTGGAAGCTTCTAGAAGCTTCCTTCTAAAACCTACTTACTTGAGGTGCAAGCTAAGCTAGCCGGGAAGCTTCCTATATACTTTTGGAGTATTCTAGGCTAATTTATCTTATGTATTACTTCTTGAGCCTGACTAACTTTGTTGCTAAACCCCATATTGTTACACTCTCAATATCTAAACCCAATTTTTCCTTCATCTCTCCTTCCCTTTACTTCTAAATGTTGGAAAACCTTATCCTTTTTAAATCAACTCACCTTTCTTTCCCTCCTCTCCGTGTTCAAGAATGCATATTCCTCCTTCTCTTTTGCTCATAAACACCTGAAGTTTGTTTATAGACAAAAATCTAATTGGCCACTCTTACCTTCCTTCTGGTTAGGATACATTATACTCCTCCTACCCTCTCTTCTAATATTCTCTCTACTTGCTCCTTTCCCCTTTTTCTCATGAAATTATTAAGCTAGGAAGTTTAAGTTTTTTAATTTGTGAAACTTAGTATGGAGTTTTAAGAAGGATTAAAGGACAAATTTTCTATGAATGAATTAATATGCAAAAAAATTGGTCCCTTAAATTTTCACATGTGAGAAGTGAACACTTCTCACATGTCTCTTTGAGTCATACATCTAATTTGGACTTTGAGATGGAATCTAAGCCCAAGAATAACCAATTAAACAAATTTCATCAATGAAAAACTTTGCTTTAAACATTGAACTATCAAATTCAAAATATTGATCATGACATTTGTGAATATGCTTGAACCACAATAATTTTGAATTAAATTCATTGAACTATAACATTCGTAAATTAAATAAATTGAATCCAAAATTATAACATTTGAGTCACTACATATGGTATTGAAGTGCCTTACTTAACCATGAGCAACACCAGTACCATTCAAGTTCACAGATTTTGTGGATAAGCAACCCCATTGTGCAAATGAGTGAGCTCATTTTGCAACAAGTGACCTCACAAAAAATCAAGCAACTACATTCTTGCTTTTCAAGCAACTATATTTTCACTCAAAGACCACTTCCATGCATGCTAAGAAAAACCATGTAATTTCTAGGTGACCACATATTTTCAGTGGCAATTCAACAAGTGAACTCCACTTTGGCAAAGCAAACATATCACACAAACTCTTAAATAAAAGAAATATCCAATTTATAAAGTTTCAAAAATCTAGTATAAACATCCTTAAGTCTAGGGTCAAAAGTAAGGCAAGATTCTACTACTAGTTGCCTAGTTTTTTCTGTTATAGGATGATTTATACCATTATTTCCCTCCATTATTATAAATTATACCTCCTATAAGCTTTCCTACTCTTCCCATAGATCAAATCTATTTATCAAGAAATTATGCAATATAACACATGTTGAAATCCAACACATGAGGTGTGAATTACCTTCTTTGTTACTTGGCTTAACCCTCAACTCCTACAAAGAACTCCTATGTGCTTTTAGTATTTCAATGCAATGTTAGTTTACATCCTATATTCTAGCCATGCAATAGTTGAAGTCCTTTCTTTCATGAGTTACTCCTTGTTTATATGAGTTCACAAAATGACTCATAATCACATGTCTTGCATCTCCTAATAATGATGATTGCTTTCAAACAAAACACACACCCATCTTTGATTGAGATCTAACCAAAGTTCTTACTTATTCAAACATGTTGTATCTTGACACAATCTAGGCATTCATGTGCAAAATCATACATTTCATTAGCCACTAACAGTACATAAACTATTTCATAAATCCACATACATCCTCAAAGACTTCCAAAATGAGTACACACAATACCATAAGCTTTTTTACCTTGTGCAAAATTTATAATTATGTGCTTGTCATTGCATATAATCTGACCATTGATTGAAACCCTTTTCACCAAAGTAAACTTCTTAGTCAATCACATGCCTTTTTGACAAAGGAAAGAGAGTATATCCACTAGCTCTATACACCTATGAAATCCTTTTAAGAGAAAATAGAGGAAATTCGTGCTCTCTCCTCAATCCCAAGCCATTTAACTTCCTTTTTAAGAATGTACATAATAAAGGTTATTACTCTCTCAATAACCTCATTATGGACCTTGCATTAATTCCACATAAGTTCATTCCTCTTGAAATAGAAGCTCTATTTGCATTATGACCAAATCAACCTAATGCTAATGCCACTTGAAGCCATACTTTGTGTTTGGTATCTTCTTGGATCACTCTTTCTTTTGAATATATCATGAAGCTTTAGCAAATTCACCGCCATGTAAAAGAGTAAAGATCCATACTCAAAACTTGTTTTAAAGCATGAAGATCAAGCAAAAAAAAATATTAATATACAAATTTTTTGTTTCATGAAGTTTCAATACTCTCCCTTAGATGCAAATAAACTCTTTAAAACCATTAACAATTTTTTCTATATTAAGGCAAGGCATGCTAGAATTTGTATTCACTGAGAAATGACCTTTTATAATAGCTTATGCAATTGGTGAATTATTGTAATGGAAAATAGCTCAAAGTTGAAGAAAAGAGATTGAGAAAACTATTTTGGGAGTGAAAATTTATCTCTATATCAAAGATAGGTTCATATGTTTTGCACACATGTAACTTTTTCAATCCCAATTGGACAAAATCCACAAATTGGAGCAAAAAGGAAAAATCTCAGACTTATTTGCATAGCATAGATGGAGTAGAGCAACCAATTGTGAAAGAAAACAAATTGTATGCGTTGGATGCTTGTCCAAAATTTGCTAAAAACCTTGAACAATTGGGAAACAAGAACTATCCGAAAGATTAATACAAGCCCAAAGCAAGCTTTATCCAAGAACAATAAAAATGCACTTTGATTGTAGAGAATGGAAACTAGCAACATTGATTACTGTATGCAAAATGAAAAAGCAAGATAGTAGGGAAGCCACAAAGAGATGAAGGAAGAAGTGGAAAAGTTTGCATTTCAAATTGGGATATTTGGAGGGATGAGACATTTTGTGTGAAATGACAATTTGCACCCATTTAGATAAGAATAAACAAGCATTAGTGAATGTGTATAAGATGTCCCATAAACTCTTTGAATAATGTAAGGATTTATATATCATGAAAAAGGTGACCTACAGCTATTTTATGGGATATGGCCATAGCAAATAAATATTTAGAGTATTTTCTACCCATGTCTCATCAAATTAGACAAGACCTTGTGTTAAATTTTGTATGTGCACCAAATAGCTTAAATTAAATCCCATTGAGTCCTTTCATTGTGTGCTCGAGCTCATTAGAGATCACAATACATGTGAAAAGAAAGAATCTAAAAAGATATAGCCCTAATGTGTGTTCAACTTGCTATGACCCTTGACTAATTTGGACATAATCAAAATGAAATGAATTTGTGCAAGATTGGATCTTTTACAAAATTTATGGACAAACTCATGATTGTAATCATATTCAATTTGGAAAATGAAGTAGCATATTTTGCTAAAGAGGAGAGAATTAAAATTTTGAATGTCTTTACATTGAAATGGTCTTTTTGGGATGTGTGGGATGAGTGGGATGAGTGGGATGAGTGGATGAGATTTTATTTCCTAGAGGGCAAAGACATAAACTGGATGAGGAAATTTATTTCAAGAATAAAAGTTCTTACTTTATCAATATGCAAGTGATCCACAATGACATGCAAAGAATAATTCAGTGTTAGGAGGTGAAGAGTCTTTGATTTTGTGAGTATGGGAACCATTGAGTTCCATTTTTCCATTCAACAAGGTGTTTATGAGTTCAAAGTGTGCTTCACGGAGGTGTTAATGAATTCTAAGTTTAGTATGTGATGAACTTGGTAGTACTCATTGGTATGTATGACTATTATAAGGATGTTGGGATCTTGTCATGACATGACTTGCATAAAGAATTCAGCATTGTGGAGCAACTGAATCAAAGAGGACCTAACAATTATTTTGAGTACCACTTGTATCTATAAGGCAGTTTGAGTTATGCTCACATGACTCACTTGGTGCCATCCTTCAAGCAACCACATAAAGAGTAAAAATTTGATTTGAATAAATATATTGCTAGATCATGAATATTAAACAAATAGTACATGTGATTATTGAAAGCACAATGGCATTTTTTCAAGAGTTAAGAGTGCAATTGAAAATCATCAATATAATTTGGTATTACTGAAGTGGATTAGCTCTTGAATTGTATTGCATCACTTCCCCTTAAATAGATCCAACATATAGGTAGAAGAAGTAGAAGAGGAAATTGAGTTTACTTAGGAATTTGATTGAGAATGTGAACACAAAGTAATTGATCCTTCTAGAATTTTGTAAGAGAAGAAGCTAGAGAAGTAATGATGCAAATTTATATTGCTTACAATTGGCAAGCTAGTGGGTTTTAGAATTCTTAATAAAGCTTTCTCACCATTTTTTAAGTCGATGGTTGGTAGTAGTGTGTCTGGGTTCATGGGATATTTATATTGTCACTTCAGTGTTGAAATGAATAAATATTGATTCCTTCTTGTATGCATATTAATTTTGTACGTGGATATATTAGAAATATCCTAGCATGATATCAAATTGTCCAATTTGTACATGATATTAAGTTTTTTCAATTCAATGTGGGATAAATGAGTTCCACTAATGTCTTTAATAGACATAAAATTCACATAATGGGTATTAAGAAGGAAGGAAGAGTAAGCTACACAAAGAGCTTAATTGCTCCTTTGCAAGTCAATTCGTAAGAAGTAAGTTAGATCTCTCAAGCAAGTTCACAAGAGATTTGAAAGAAAGAATAGAAGGTAGAGAGTTCAAAAAGCAAGAATGAAGTGTTAGCATTAGAATGTAGTTGCTCCGTCACAAGTCTATTTGGTTCAAAGGAGGGTCAAAAGGAGAGAAGGGAGAAAGTGTGAAGGAATTTGAAAAGAGAGAAGGGAGTAGAAAGGAGATTGATTAGTACAAATATAGAACAACACAAGGGCAAAGACTATGAAGGAGTTTGAAAAGAAAAGGGAGTGGAAAAGGAGATTGAGTACTAAAAATAGAGAAAAAATGCAAAGAGTGTGAAGGAGTTTGAAAAGAGATAAGAGATAAGAGAGGAGACTGAGTGGCAAAAATAAAGAAATGCAAAAGTGCAAAGCAAGTAGAGCTATAGCTAAAATTGAAATTATAAAAATGGTGGGATATAACTAATATAGAAGGCTTCCAAGAAGGAGAGTGGTTGATTGGGTTTTATTCTTTGATAGATCACATGATATGTATAATGTATACATGGATAGATAAGCATCAAATTTAGAAATTTGTTCAGAGTATTTATGAGAGGGATCTCAATTTTCTTGGATTGGAGGTCTATATTGGCATGGAATTCACATGCCACAATGTGAGTAAATTCTCCCTCCTTTTGTGTTCTTTGTTTCTAGCTTTTCTCTCTATTCATTGTCAAGGTCCCAACTTCCCAACAAACCCCACCTCCTCACATGTCCTTACCTGATCCCCTGGACAATCCCACATTAGGGATTTTAAACCCCTAATTCCCATGAGTGAACCCCTTTCTAGCACTAACTTTATGAAATGAATCCACTCTTGGCCCTTCTCTCTTTGAAAAAACTCAATGTATAGTTGTGTCTACCTCCTTCTTGGTCCTCCTTCCATGAACAAACACCCATCCAACACTTGTTTCAACAAATGAACCCCCTCTTGCTCCACTCTTGTGAGCATGCACTATCTTGGTCCATATATGCACTAACAAACCCAATCTCAACACCTATGTTATAAACAAACTCTCTTTCTTCCATAGCAAACCCTTTTTGCATATATCATTTTCCAATTTTCTCTATCTCTTGTATGGGCTTTATCTTTGGCTTGGTGTTTGAGAGCATGATAATAGCAAATTCCAATTTCAATTTTTGCATTTAATATCATTCTATGATGCTACATGATTTCTTTTGACTATTTTTATATTTGAAAATTTGGATTTATTTGAAGCTTGTTGAATGTAGTCTCATTTGTATACGTGTATTCTTTAGACGCATACACATTTTTTCTTTAGATTTTGTACACATGTATTTGTTATTATTCTTTTGATGCTATAGAACATTCTTTTGTTTGAGAATTTGGATCTATATGAAGCTTATTGCATGCAATTATGTCTATACACATGAATTCTTTGACATGGGCCTTATAAGTAGAACATAAATATGATTGATGTTAGAGTCAATGATATGTTTCTTACTAAGAACCTTCAATAGAAATTGGCTTGTAGTCCTTATGCTTAGTATAGCATGAAGGTTTATTGTAACATCTAGAACCATACTATTTAGAGTAAATAGTTAGTCCTCTTGTAGAACAATGCATCATAGTACACCTTTTTCATAATATTGGAATGTAAACTTATCTTTGACTATAGGGTGTATATAAAATGATATTCTTACTTTGACTGCTCTACTTCCTTTGCCAATTACATTCTTGGTAACCTCATCACCAATAGCAAAGAAAACATTCTGCATGTTATTTTTTCTTTACTCCTTGTTGTACCAACCATAACAAGCTTAACATAGATTATGTCTTCATTATGGATTCTTTGTCCCTTAGTAAAAACACCTTTATTGTCATGCAAGATATCTCTTTATGGGAAATACAAAAAACCTTGTATTCAAGAACTTGTTTCTACAACCTTAATCACATTGTATTTTGTGCTACAAAATAATTCTCTTTCCATTTTAGCCTTTTTGAAGAGTAGTTAGTACACTTGATTATATCCAAAGTACAACATAACAACAATTGTAACATCTAACATAATATATTCTTTGCTAGCATTTGATACTTTATGTTAAATATTGGATTTTATGCATAATTAGCATTTTTGAGTCAAATACAATATTTGTGAGAATGTGAGGATCACATGGGATTGCTTACTTTCTTATGGCATATTGGAATAATATTATTGACGGGTGGTTAAATTTTGCATATGGAACTATATATGAGGAGCAATGGATGAATCTTATAATGATCGTGATTAGAGTTGGTTAGCTTTATATCTATTGCAACAAGCAATATGCTTGCTCTATTGCATCTATCATCTCAAGAGTATCACCAACTTGTTTGGATTTTCCCGTTTCTACACACTAGCAAGAGTCTACTATATCTACATCTAGTGGATGTAGATATAGTAAACTTTGTTATTACAAGAATAATGCACAAAGACAAATTTGGCTACCTTGTTGTTCTTCCTACATTCTACAATTTTCCTACATACATATGCTTGAATACCTTTCTCCTTACCTTCCCTATAATGAAGAATTCATTGGCAAACAAAGCATAGTCTCTTGACGGTAAAGGCTTTATGTGATTTAACATAAGGTCTTTATTTACTTCTTATGCTAGAATAAAAGTTGATAATACATAAGTTGCTACACCAGAATTTGCACCCTATAGAGTTTTGCATGAACAACTTTATTCTAGTTTTCTTGCATGTATTTGTCTCATTGAGAATTTTGCTCTCATTTTCTCTACTTGTTTTTGGTTTTCCTTTGTCTATATTTGTTTGTTTTGATTTTGTAATTTTTTCTTTTAAATTCCCATTTATATAGAGGTTATGAGCACATGGGATGCTCTTTCATACAAAGAACCCATGGGAGGCCATTCACTTTGGCAGTTGGGTTCATAAGGGAGGCCTTTGCTTTGCTAGTTGGGAGTTGAAAGAAGAAGAGACTAGTTCCTTACTCATAGGTAGAGGATTGGTTTCCATTGAGAGACCTCACATTAAGAAGATATCTAGCTTTGCCATGTATTTATCCAACATGAAATCCATCCTTCTTTTAGATGGTGATTCAATTATCATACTAGGTAGGTGACCAAAGGTGGTGCATGGACATATGGTGCTAAATGTGAAAACTAAGGTCAAGAGAACAAGAGAGGATTATGATTGCGAAGAGTTGATATTGAATGCAATTGACGCAAAGTTAGTACCTTCAGCACTCCAATTGTTGACAATTCAAGATGTCATTTATTAGATAGTTCTTCACTCATTTGTTCTTGGAGAGTGGATTTATAAGAGATGATGAGGTGACTTATATAGGCCTTTTGAGTAGCTTGAAGAGATCTTTGTCCATGAAGCATATGATGAGAGGATGAGGATGAGGATGAGGAATGAGAGTATTTTATAGATTGCTTTTGAAAAATATATGTTTTCTCATGTATTAATGTTTTCAAACACATAATAAATGACTTGACAACATAGTTGCATTCTTTGAATGTCATGAGTTATTGAAATATGCTATAGTTTAGATTCTTTGATTATGTTGAATATTTTAAATATATTATATTGGTATTGGTATTGGACTTAGGCATGGGTAGATTTCACCTTCCTTATATTGTAGAAGATCTTATTTTTGCCAAGAACTCTCTCCAAGTTGTTTATATTGGGAAGCCTTCTCTTGTTGCTCCTTTAGAAGATCCCACCTTAGAGGGTGGAGTTACAAGAGGGGTTAAGGAGATTTAAGGTGAAGCATTATGAGGTTAGGATGCAACAAGGAGAGGAGTCTACCAAAACATCCATTTTCCCCCTTTCCTCCTTTAGTTTTCACATAAAGTTTCTCTATCTTGGTAAATTTTTGTGCTTGAATTTTGGCCAATCTATATATTTCCTTGGCTTCATTGATTCACTCTTGAATTTTATATGGTTGGAAAGATCTTGCAAAAATGATGAAAATGTGGGTGAAAGTGTCATTTTCCTCTCAAAACTCTTTTTTTTAATAGATTTGCATTCTCATTCTCCATCATTGTCATGCTCTTCTTCTTCTCTTGCTTGTTTCTCATTAGTTGGTGTGGTTTTTTGTGATACTCCAAGGACAAGAGAACTCTCCAAGATAGGTACAAGAGAGAAAACAGATTTCACATTCAATTCTCTAATGCCCCAAAGGAGCATTTTCACTTTATTATATAGCAAAGAGTATCGTTTCAAAGGAAGCTCCACCCTTGCATCATATAAATTTATTGGTGACCTATCAGCAAGCTCTATCCTTGGATTAGTTGTTTGGATGGGTGATATGTCAGTCCTTGTCCTATCTAGTTGGTCAAATGGGATCTTTAGAGAATTTTCCTACAGGGAGCTTAAAATTGCATGGGTGAGGTACCATTGGAAAGCTCTTGAAAAGACAAATCACAAAGAAGGCAAGCCTTTTTTCCCTTAATGGGATCGAATCTTTTTGTTTTCAAGGCCTAATTCATCCGCTTAGGCCTCCAAAATTGGCTATAAAGATTTTAGGCTATTTTGACTTTTGCACCATTAGTAGAAGTGTTATTTGGGTGAAACCTCTATCTGATCTACCTAGCCCATTTTACACAACATACTTCTAGATGTTACCAAGCTAATTTTCACCTCTAGATAATATGTCTAGTTGCTTGTATTACACTTTTGCTTGTTGCAATTCCTCTTTAATAGGTGTTATCTATGTAGGTGGAATCTCACGAGGTAAATGTAATGAAGGAACATATTTAGATTGTGAATGTGATCATGATGATATAACATAATCTGAATGCCTTTTTTGATTGTGAAACATACGCCATATGCAATCTATGAAGTGTAACAAAGGAATAAGATCTATACCTGTCTCCTAGCTAACCTTTCCAATGATTATGTTCTTTTGCCCCTTGTGAAAGTAGAACATACAATCTTGAGTACTAGGAATAATACTAAGAATTGTAATTCTTGATGTCAAAGGTGTATTATCTCCTATAATTTCCTAATCCTCATAGATTACTCCCGTTTCATCATCTTGCCCTTGCTATGAACATATATTTTCAAAAGTTCTCACACCCAAACTCACCAATGTAAGGAGAGAGATATTGGCTGCCTTCAATTACTTGTGATTCAATTTATCCTTGATTGTTCGCCATCTTAGTTGTAGCTTACTCTTTGTAAAACCTTCTCCAATGCACTTGTACTCTTATTTCCAAATTAACTTGTATGACTTGTACATTTCTTATACAACTTGTCTCTATTCATAGACTCAAGAAAATCTCTTCCAAACATAGTAGATAACTAACTATGATGAATGCAGTTTTGTCTTAAATAATTGTCTTATTACTACCCCATGAATTTGCTTGAAATGTTTAAGGTTATGTAACAATTTAAGATTTGGTAAAAATGAGAAGTGATCATTTTCAACCTCTTGTCCCCCCCCCTTTCACTTTGATCAATCTAAAGTCTCATTTCATTTGTCTTATTGGAGGATCCCAAGTGTACCACTTTTAAAAGGTATGGAAATCTAACAAGATTTAACAAGGAATCAAGATAAGGAGAAATGTGACGTGATTTGAGCTTTTGAAAGGTGGAAACTGATTGTAGAGAAACTACTAATCTCATATGGAGAGTGAGTGTGTTATGAGACTACTCAGATCTTATATGGAGAGTAAATGTTTTCTATCTTATCAAATCCTTAATTTCTTACATTCAATCAAAATTACAAAATTTCTCTCAAAGTGATTGATGCTTACTCTAGGATTTCAATGACTATAACAACTTCAAGCTTTGTATTTTTATCTTCCTCTTGCATACCTATCTTCAATTTTAGTTCTTACAATTGACAAAAGAATTAGAGATCTCAATTGACAAAAGAACTAAAGATTTCAATTGATAGAAGAACTAGAGATTACAAATGACAAAAGAACTAGAGATTTCAAATGACAAAAGAACTAGAGATTTCAATTTTGGATTCAATGTTGAATACAAAACTATAAACATTCAATTTTGGATTCAATAGAGAACACATGACCAAAACCATCGAATTTTTCAAAGTACACAAGTAAAAGGAAATTTAAAAATCATTAAGGTCATTCATGTGATAATGAATGTCATATATTGGTTTTTTGTGTTGACATAATGCAATTTACATTCCTAACGTGTACCATGCTAATTAATATAAATTGCCATTGTCCCTTAATCCAACCTTTAGACTTCTCTTTTCTTACTTGGAACTCTTTGGTGGATAATTGGGATTTATCAAATAGTCTAACATGTATGATGCTATTTAATATAAATTGTCATTGTCACCTATTCCACCATTTAACCTTCTCTTACCTGTAACACAGTATAGTTGACAATTGGGTTTAAAAAATGACCTTTAAATTCTTTTATGAACATTTTACTTATAAATTTGTTCAAGTACAAATAAATATATTATATATATATTTGTGAATACACATAGAATTCTTTCTAAAATAGCAAAAGTTCAATAGAAAACAGATAAAATCTGCATTTGAAACCCCCTCATATATTTCAAGTATGCTTGAAACTCCTTATATGTCACTATTGGAACCTCCTAGTCTATCTTTATAAGTATATGCATGATGCAATTATGGACGGAATGATTACTCGTCCTCTTGGATGGGTGGTGAGCGGTAAATCCAGCAACAACACGGAAGGTCTCCAAGTACAATGGGTATACAGTGAGGTCACCTCTTTTTGTTCCTCTAGTCTTAGAGTTATATGGAGCAATGTACATGACATTTGACTCATTTGTCAAGAAATACAAAAGAGTTTATTATATTAGACATCAAGGGGTACCAATTTCACTTTCGTACTTTATAATGAACTTTAGATAGCATGTGTCCATTACTTTATATAGAGCATTGGTTGGTGCAATCCAGAGTACAGCAATCACTCCAGGTGATGTTTTTTTGGATGCTCCATTAGTTTATAAACGGTACAACTTGCTTAGTTTGGATATCTTAGGAAGTGTAGGGTAGATTTCTCATATTGATACTAGTGGGGCCTGACTACTTATAACGGGGTAGCTTTTTTTCTATAAATATAGTTCTCTTTGTTCTCTTTGCATAGTGACGATGGAACTGGCTGTACACTAGGGTAAGCCGGTTAGATACCTAATAGTAGTTTCGGAACATTTGGGAAATCCCACGGACATGTCATGTTAAGTACGGTCGTGTTATGGATAACGAGAACCATGCAAGCGTATGCATCTGGCTGATGATCTGAACTGATGCGGGAGCTGAATTACAGCAGGTATGCGGTAAAAGAGTTAGTGGGAAGAGCAACGTCTTTTCCTGTACAGCATAACCTAAGGAAAATCTTCTCTTTAGTAGCGCGTTTTATTTGCGATAAATGAAGTATGTTTCTCATATGCGTCTGCTGTAGATGCAGCCGGCAAACAGGCCGGACGTATAGGAAGAAAGACTGACTGGAAGTAAATGGGCCGAGATCAAAGACTTTTATCGATGTACCTTGTGAGAGCGGGGTTGCCGGCGACCTGTCTCATCGCTCGTAGCGTTAGGAGGAGCTTCAGTCCGGGGGGAAGGCTAGCTCAAAGTTTGATCAAAGACACCCTTAGCGGCATTTCTCTCTCTCGGGATTGAGTTGCGGCTACCACAAGATCTTCTTCTTCTCCACCAAGGATTGGTTGAAGATCGGAATTTGTAGGAAGAAGGATGATGGCAGGTCTGTCTGGACTAGTCTTGAAAGTGCTAGTCTTTGCGGTTTTTTGCAATGGAGCACTTGCTGTTGCGAGTCTACACCCGTTAAGTGAAGCCGAGAAAGTTGCAGCGAAGCAGCTCTTTGTTGCTCGTGACGATGGATCGTATGGCAGGTGAGCTTTGTGCAGCTTCGGCCAGGAAAAATTTCCACTTTTCCTGGCCTAAACCCACTCACCCTAATCCTTTTCCGATCGTGGCACTTTGGCACTTGGCATGGCCGATTGTCATTAATATTTTCTAGGTTTCTATCTCGTTGTTTTGCTCTGGCAGCTTGGAGGAGACTTACCATGCTGTGAAGGCGTTGAAGATACTCCAGAGCAATGACCCAGATGCGAGCAAAATTTGCAAACTGGTCTCCGAGGCTGTGACCTCGACCTCCAGTTCCAAGGATGCCTTTCATGGAATACGGATTGCCGAACTTTTGCACTGTCAAGACTCATCCAAGATTGCTGAGGTACAGTAATGTTGTTATCAGGCGTACAATTGGGGTACATGAGGACCCTGATCCAGCATTTGCATTGGCAGCGCAACGACAAAGTAGAGTTTTTTCTTGGATTTTACGCTTAAGAATGGGATTTTTGTTTATATGCTGCTTTTGTTTATGTAGATCTACGAACTGAAGTGGCTCTGCTTTCCGGTCATCTCTCCTGAAAGCTTCACTTTTCGTCTCTGGATACCGAGAGTATGACTTTAAAATTACCAAAGCATTGATGTATTTTGTGGATGTCTACAAGTGCAGGCTGTGGTCCACAATCTTCTCGATGCATTGAAGGAAGCCAAGTCTCTTTTGGACTTGCATTACACCGTCGGTTCATTGTCTACAATCAAGGTGATTCTCGCCTGAACATCTTTGTATACATACTGTATGCATGTTTTCTTACTCTGGTCGGGGTTCATCCCTCTTTCGTGGGTGTGGATTCGCCGTTCTTCGAACGGCTTCTGTGTACAATTGCTCACATGTACTGGTGGCAGATGCCTACTTCGTTCTGTTTGGATTTCGTACACTTTACTCCCTCTCTTGTGTGCTCCTTCTTTCTCTCTACCTAGATTGTTCTCTATTTTGTCTCATGCAAAGTTCTTACACCTACCTGTTCTCTCGGGGTAGCCAATTATAGAGTCACGTTTGTTCCTTGAATCTGGAAAGCTGACACAAACTCAGGAACCCAAGGGTGAGGACCCGTCGTTTGAATCTGTTACAAGTTCACAATACATATTGGGGCTGAACAAATCAATACTTGTGGTACTCAAAACATTGCCGAGCACTGTTTGAGTAACGCAGGTTATCTTGAGGACTCCCCCTCAGGGGGTTCCTCGAAAGAAGTCCTGGTTCTACGGCGGTTCTCTGTTTATTAGTAGAAATCTCCTGAAAGTCCGGACTCTTAACACATCTGAATGGAGACTCGATCTTAGTTGAACCCGCTAGTAGTTGGCACTCGTATTGACTCATGCGAATGAAGATAAGATCTGGAACTAAAGTGGAGAAAATTTGACTAGGTTTATGTATTTTCTGCTGGTGAGGAGACTGGTCGTTATTATCTGTAAGCTAGTCAAAGCTGAGGTATTAACACGTCTTTGACAATGTATGTCGTCAGAAACACCATTGGAGTTTGGAGAGTCACTCGTTTGCTCATGCTGTTGAAGGCATCATTGAACGAGTCAAGGTGACTATCTCACCGGAAATCTGTATTTGGTAACTCATTGGTTGCAAGTTTCAGTAGGCAGACATGCTGCCAGTTGTGGCTCCAAGTGGCTTTTCGTAGCTGCGCTTTTGAGTGTGCATACAATGAGTCTGTACTTGAGAGTTGGGCAACATTGTCGCTTAGGCTCCTTCTGCCTTCACTCTATACAGGTACTTGGAGAGAACCACGGAACATGGCGCTACGGAGAAGGTGAAACAGACTCGAGTGCTAAGGCTGCTGGTAAGTTCGGATCAAAGGGAAGCAGACTCAATCGAGTAAGCTTATGTGGATTTTTCAAGTTCGTCTTCTTATTTGCACACATCTCTTGGCTATTGGACTTGTAGCAATCATCTGAAGACAGAATAGCATTTCTCAGGGTTTGCCTTCGAAGTAACTGCAGCTGTAATCGATATCTCCGGTTTCGAGTCCCATGAAGCAGAGGTTTGTCTCCTCAAGTTCTTTGACGTTTTATAGCTCCTAATTTGGTTGATGTAAATTTAGCTGTCTTGTTTTAAATGCTTCCGAAGTAATACAACGTACAGTGTTCCGCAGACGCTAGTTACAGCAGTGTTATTCTAAATACAAAGTATCTCAGTATGTCTTCTATTTTGTGTGGATGTGTAATTTCCTTGCATCGTATTCTAAGTATTTTCTCTTCTTGTTAATAACTAGCTTCGAGCATCTCGTTCAGTTGAAGGTTATCAGTACAAGTATCAGTCCTCACCGATACTGGAAATTGGAAATTTGAAGAAAGTTTGCAGGAAAGTGGAGACAGCTTGCTCCTGAATTTTTCGATCTGTTGGTCGGTAGAACTTTGGGTAGTCCTCTCACGTCATCTGTGGTGCTTTGGCTTGTTGCAGGTGAAGTGGATCAAATCTGCGGCTCTGAAGCTCTTGGAGAACTCCGAGCGGGACGGTTAGCTTTGAATCTGATGTCCTTAACTTTCATTGCGATGCACTTTAGAACGAGCTTGTGATTGGCCAAGGGGTAGAATTTTTTCAAGGCAGTATGTTACTGGAGCACTATTTTTCTCTTTCCTTTAAGTCTCACTTTCTCATGCGTGTGATTGAAAAATTTGTTCTTTTGGACGTTCACTTTTTAAACACCTTCGTTGTTTTACAGAAGATGGAGCACAGTATTTTGATGAAAACAAGTCCGACAAGTTCAGTGGAAGTGGAGGGGCGTTGATTGTGTCTGCAACAGTTTTGCGGGGTGTCACTGCGTTGGCCTCAGTACTTCCTGATGGTATCAAGGTAGAAAGATGTTGAAGACACATGCCTTGAGAGAACATTCGGTATTTGCATGATCTTTTACTGCTTGATGAGGATCATTCTCATCTTACCGTATTGATCATAGGTCCGGGAGGAAAAGGTTTTTGGTTTGGCGCATTTCTTTTTGAGCCTCGACACCCTGGACAGCGCAACTGAAGCATATTATCAGCTAGACGCTTTGAGTGCGTTGGAAGACAACCGGTCAGCTTCTTCTTCTGAGCCTCGTAGTCAGATTTCAAGATTACATTACCTTCTGAAAGGATGAAAGCACTTGGATCTTTGGTCTGGTTTTGTGCACACTTCATAGTTAAAAGGTGCTAGTTAATAGGCTGTGGTCCAGCATTGGAGGTGGGCTATACAGGTGCCTTTTGTTTGCTCTTTTTCAAATTCAGTGTTTGGATGTTCGACAGGGTCCTTGTACCTTTGGCGGTCTCTCTTCCGACTTCAGTGCTGTCTCTTACATCCCAAGATAATCTGGAGGTGAGGTTAAGTGCGATTAGACAGCCTTTATGGCAACCAGCTCGATGGGACATGCAATGAACCTGGATTCATGGAGCAGTTTGTTTGTGTTTCAGCATGTTTGTCCTGGGTTGTAGTTGCAAAGTAATCTTATAGGGTTGGTGCAGATTTGTTCGTTGGGGTCAGTTTCAATAGTCAGTCCGTCTATGCCAATCGTCTCCTATCTTTCTGACTTTTATAAATTGCTGGCAGAATCAATGGTTATACTAAGCCCACAAGTTTGTACTGATGGGGGATAAAACTAGTATGAACTTCTGAAAGATCTGGTTGCTATTTAGAAATAATCGTTTATGGCTCCATTGAATGCTTTGATTACCACTACACGTGAGTGACGGCTTTGCGAAACTCAGGGCTTCCTTCCAAATTAGAGTGTCAGAGCCATGTCCCCTTCTTTTTCCGTCGTTGACTCCCCATTTGCTCACACTTATTCTTACATCCACATGACTTATCTAACTCTGCTTCTTGCTCCGGTTACCACTTGCTGCTATTGACCGGAATATGGCACTCAATGTTAATATTTAAATTATAAATGTCAGAGTCTTGTCGTGTTAAATCATTCACACGTATCTCGTAACGCTTTTTGCATAACATCACACCCTAATGCTCTCTGACAAGAGTTTACTGGTAGTCTGTTTAAGAAATCAATGTGCTGTCGGCTTGGCAGGTTTACGTTTCAACAGTCCTTGGTTCTCCATTCCCACATGCTCTGGTGACTATAATCAGTGCTCACGAAGCTGGAAAGGATAGCAACCGTATCTTGACAGATCAGGTATGAGGAATGCTTGAAGCTTCATTCTGGTCGGCAACAAGATATCATGCTGCTCTTCCTCTTTACTCGAGAGGAGCTTCAGTCCTGAGTTAAATGTGTCTCTATTACGTCACGTTACATGCAAGATTTTGATTAACCTGTTGTCTTGTGTTGTTGTCAGGAACTACAATCAGTTGAAGGTGATCACAAGTACACTTTTGACATTTTATCAAGCCTCGAAGTCGGCAAATACGAGTTGAAACTAGAGGTGAAAATGGAACCCAACCGGGACAATTATCATTCAGTCTATTCAAAAGTATCAATGCTACAAGTCACTGTAACTTGTGTTCAAATGATTTTCCTGTATGATTTTTCTGTAAAGTCTGTGTTGTTTGTGCCTATCAGATGATGTTTGGTTGATGCCTCTCAAGAGTTGCTCAGATTGACTACCCTCCCAACTCTTCGGTTAAGTCAACGACTTCACAGATCCAAACTTCAAAACTGATAACAAGACTTTCTTAGCTTTTTTGTTCGTCGTTCAGGTGAAGCCCACGACAGCAGAGCTTTCTTACAAGTACTCGGCCGGTGGTCTTACTAGTGCTCGGATCACTGTAACTGGAGTGGTTTCCGTCTCAAACATTGAAATCGCAGTGCTGGACAGCGACACTGGCAGTCCCGAATACAGAACCTCGTGAGTGACGTTCTTGGACGAGTATGTTTTGTTAAGTAGAAGAAGGATCAGTTTCAAATTTGGCCGTGGAAGCTTGAGCATAATTCTCAACACGCTTTTGTGATGCAATGTGGAGGGAACTTAACACTCAACACGTGCTGTAGGTTGGACATTGACAAGAAGGATAAAGCTTCTCTTTCTGCGAACCATCTTCAAAAGTTGCGGTTGACTTTTGAGCTTGTCTCTCCATCGGGTGGTTCCTACGCTCCTCAACAGGTTTGAGATGGGCACTACTTTGCTGGTTGGTTTTCTGCTGGTTTTAATGGTCATACTACGGTGTAGTGGAATTCTTTTGCACCCAGAAAGCTGTGGAATTTAGTGTCGTCTTTCTCTACACTTCCCATTAGTTTCAAGCTACTTTTATTGTCGTTTGAAATCAGGTCTTTTTAAGACTTCAGCATGAAAGTGGAGTGGAGCACCTCTTTACCATTAAATCATCTGGAAAGAAATTCGAGATAAGCTTGGTACTGACCACAACCGTTGACTTCCTTTCAAGTTCATATTGTTTGTGCTCTAAGGTGCTTTTGTGGTTGGTTGAAGAGCGTTCACGTTCTTTTGGATCTCCTATGATGTAAGCTGACGTTTTGATCTATTTTATTTCCCCACAGCAAAGAAATGTCCAATTGCAGTGTACTTCACTGGTCACTGTGTTAACACAGTCTGATCTTGGAATGCACGAATTAGAACACCCTCAGTTGCAACTTAGCCAGGACCTAAGTCTGGGTTCCTCGCTCTGGCAGGATTTCCTTGGACTCGTGGAGAAATTTTACTATCTATCTGGAGCATACTCTATCGAGCTTATGGTTGGGGATTCAACTATGGTATGACCTTGCTCTTGCACTTGCAGGATGGTGATTTATGTCCTTATGTTTTCCGTGTCTCATCAAACCAAAGCAGTACTTGTACTCTCGGCCACGTCAAGTAGTACTATCCCCAGTGTACCAATGTAGTTGTTACGCGTCCTGTCTCTCGAAAATTATGCTCAAGTCAAATTCCAGATTTAACTTAAGGAAAGACGTATCAACCGTCTGACATGTTCACTATTTGCTGTTAGATACTGTATGGAAGTTCTCCTGAGCATGTAGTAGGTTAGTTAGTTAGCTCGGATGCTGATTCTATACGTACCTACAACTCAACTGCCAGTTTTTACTAGATGCTTCTCACGCTTAGAGTATAAGGAGATTGACTTAAGTTGGGTGTGTGGAACAGGAAAACTCATTCTTGTGGACCGTAGGGACCCTAGACTTAGACCTGCCGGAAGCACCGGAAGGTTCTTCTAAGCCACCAGCCGTTCCAGTTGATGCAACCAAGAAGTTTGGTCCAAAATCTGAAATTGCTCACATCTTTCGACAACCAGAGAAGCGCCCTGCATCACACCTATCGACTGCATTTTTGGTTCTGACCTTGTTGCCTCTTGTTGGCTTCATTGTCGGGGTAAGTTCACAATTTGGTCATCTTGTGTGCAACACTTCTGTGGAAATTCTTTTTACGGTTCGTATGCTAACCAACGATCTGTGTTCATATATACCACCTTTTGCTGACAATTTTTGCTGAGGGTTACTGACAATCGCTCAGCTACTTCGGCACTGCGTGAGGCACTGATGAAGTCGCAGGTGTTATTGTGGAGGTTTACTATGGCCGCCTTCTGCTTCCCTTTGCTGTTTAGTGTCTCAGGACTCAAGGGTCCATAGCGCGTGTTATGATATACTTTATATCCTGTCCTCTTTTGCTTCGCTCTCGCTGTTACACTTCGACCCGTTTCTGCAGCCACACCATCCAATAGCTCTCGCATTGCTCCACTCCTCCATTCCCCAGTTAATTCCCTCCCTAATATTTTTCCTTCGCTCTTTGACTGATTCCTGGCTCGACCTCTCGCGTCTACAGTGTTCCTACCTGACTCCAGCCCACGTTTTTCATCTTTATTGTTCACGCACTGCTTACTGGCGGGTGATTTACATAACGTTTCCATTACTCGCAGTCGTTTTCATGGATGTTCTCAATTTCACGTTGTTTACTAGTAAGTTAGACATATGTTATTCTCAATTTGTTTCAATTATGCCTTTGCTGCAGGTTACATTCGATGCATTCTACCTTTGGGATATATCACTATTCTAGCATTGTGAACCATGTACACATTGCTTATTGATCATTTGCATTTCATGAGTTCTGGATAACCCTTTCCCAGAACGCCTTCTGCTCTCATATGCCTATATATACCACCTTTTCACATATCTCTATGTAGCTTTCACTTTCATATTATTCTATATATACCAACTTTCTTTCACATATGCCTTGGCACTCATGAGCTTTCAAACAGAAACACGGTTTGAGGAGTACTGACATTCACTCAGCTACTTCGGCAGCACGTTTGGCACTGATGAAGTCGTAATAGCTTTCGGGGAGGCTTTCTATGGCCGCCTTCTGCTTCCTCTGGCTGTTTCAGGACTCATGCGTCCATAGTGTATGCAGTGATATACTCTATCCAGTCCCTTAACGCCATGCTCCACGTTACTTCCCTGAACGGGGGAAGTAAAGCAGAGTATCCTTCAAAGAAGGATTTCCACTCTATTTTTTCAAACCCGAAGTCCCGGGTTTGGTTTCAATCAATTTGTTCTTAATTCATTCAGTTTGTTTTGAATTGTTTCACATTCGCTTATTTCGAGATTTCTTGATATGAGATGACTCTTCGTTTCCTCAGTACACATTGGTTCACAGATTCTCTACATATAGTTATATATAGTTATATATGTACGTTGCTTGACAATACATGCTTTTTATGATTTAGATTTCATCTCCTATTCGCATCTTCTTAGTCAGTTCTGCTTCATTTTATTGCCATTTCATCTGCATTTAATGAGTTCTGGATTCCCCGGTCCCCCAGAACGGCTTCTGTCCTCATAATTCCGATATCTCTATGTAACTTCTATGTAACTATGTAACTCTATTATTGGTGGTCAATTGCACAATGTTTTATATTTCTGGAATCTGTGGCATAGGCGTTATCGAATACACGTTGTTCACTAGTTCTTTAGATATATGTTGTTCTCGATATGTTGCAATTATGCCTTTGCTTCAGGTTACATTCGATGGATTCTATTTTAGGGGTTTACCACTATTCTCGCATCTCGCATTTATCTTGGTTACCGTTCATATGTACTTTACGAGCTCTGGATCACCCGTTCCTAGGACGGCTTCTGCTCTCATCTACCAATATGTCTATGTAACTTCATCGGCACATCACAAGCACTTTATATGCACGTTTTCGTCCCCTACTTAGTGGGTTATGGATCCCTTCCCCTGTTCTTTGAACGGCTTCTGTTCCCAATCTCAATTATCTGTCTGTAACTGACAGTTCTGGCGGGTGTTCACTGTGTTAGTGTTAGAGTCAGTTCAGTCATAAGTGCGCATGGAAATGGGTTGTTTACAACGGTTACTATATTCCAGAACACAACATTATCTTTTATTGATTCATCGCGTTTGCCACATTGTCAGGTTCGATGCGTGAGTGCCACCGTTAAGAATCTGGCGCTATCTGGATTACCTTTGATATCTTCATTGCTTTTTCACGGAGGCGTTGCAGCCATTCTCCTTCTCTACTTCTTCTTCTGGCTCCAGGTTGGTATTTGACACCGTATCATTTCGTCGTGTTTCGTGTTCGTGTGATCACTTCATTACCAAATGTTGTCCAAAATATCCAAACTTTTGACCACATCGATAGATATAGTCATGAAGGACGACGAAATGACGACCAGTTGTAGAAGTGCCCGTTGATCTGTAAGTCCTAGGTTACATATCCATGCATTTTCCATTTTCCTCAGTGTCTTGTTAGTCTGTTACCTCGTACCCGTGATGTTGCTAATTTCCATGGGTTCTTGTCTTGCAGTTGAACCTGTTCATTACTCTGAAAGTTCTCGGTTTTTTAGGAGTCTTCACCAGTGTTACAGGCTACTTGACCTTGTCAAATGTAGCCAACGAGTCCTACAAGTTGAAAACAGCTTAGATGATCAAGAACTTTGTTACTTACTACCCAATCTTCAACTGTAGGACGATGAGGCCTTGACGTCAGCCCCATGATTTTGTGGCGGTGTGATTACACCAAGTGTAAGAATTTTGCAGTCTGTAAGAAATCCTATGCGGCTTAAACATCTGAGTCAGACTTCTTGTCAGTCAACCTTGTTATCCCGGAAGGATAAACCCTAGTAGAGCACATCCTATTCAAACTTGCTCACGGTCGAATGGAAACTGGATGCAGCTGGACCACACATGTATTTGTCATCTGTATACTTTTGATACTTCTGATTTCGTCAAGTGTGCCTTCCTGTATCTTCTCGATGTTCAATGTGTGTGTTCGTTGGAAACCGCCATCTGAACTGGGTCATAATATAAAACGAACTATACTGCGGTGAGGATAGCCGCATCTGCGGTCCATTGGTTATAGTGTATTTTGGTGCCGAATATGAGCGGGAAAGCTGCCTCGTGTAGTGATCGGGGAATGCTAAGCACGACTACAGAGAAATACGTCTGGAGTTCTGGTCCGGAAAACTGTATTTCTTCCTGTGAAGTAACCATTTGGAGGATGCTTCTCAATGATCCTTCAGGTCACAGTCCCGAGTGCCGAATGCGCAGCACTCGGGACAGTAACGTGTATGAGGAAGACCAGCTGCAATCAAGCAGGTCACGCGTGTAGAAACACAGGTCGAGCCAATGATGAACACAGTTTTGTTGGTGTTCACAGCGTATGATGAACGAGTTTTGTTGGTGTGAAGTACCGTCATTTTAAGATAACTCAGATTGTCCGAAAAGTGAATGGAGACGAATGACCACATTATACGAGTTCAAGGCTCGAGGTGAGGAGATGCGTTTACATATCCCACTTGGGAATCCAAATGGTCAGTGACTATTTTTCGTCTCGGTATGCAAGCCCTACTGCAGTCGACCCCGCATCTAAGAACGACGTTCAAGCATACTATTAATATTTAATATCTGTAGCCAGGCATAAGGGAGGGAGATCCTACTGACGGGGATCTCTGATCCCAATTAACGGCCAGCGAAAGGGCCATAGCATTTGGATGACCACTTTCTCACTAAAGCCGAAAGGCTGATAAAACTGAGGCGCATGGATTTGTTTGGTCTAAACATTCCTTCTCGAGAACGCCCTCGAACAGACAGTGCAGTACTTCGAATCCATGCAATACTTGGTAGACGGTGCAGGTCATGCATGGTTGTTTGCAGGGGACATGAATAACCAACCGAAAGCAAACCCGGCTTGCAGGAGTAGAAATTCAGTTTAGGTACACATGTTATCAATCTCCGTGATGGAGCCAGAAATAGTCGTAAGCAAGGGACAAGGGACGTATAGTGAAAACCCTCAACCTTAACATCGCTTACAGTCAGTGTCAGTGAAAACTCTAACACTTTTCCTTCACACTTCTGAAAGGTAAGAATCCGGGTCCTGGTAGTGATGCAGGCAAAGTGCAACCCTAAGCCTTCAGGCTGGTGGGTTGACAATGCAGTTTAAGTAAGGATAAAAGCTAGGAGATGTCCAGAGTAGAACATGCGGATCGGGTTCAGGATGTTATGGAGAACAAAGAATGAAGATCAAAACAAGTGCAAGACCCAACAGGTTTATCAGTTGTGGAGGAGCTCAAACGCTTGTGTCTTTGGGTTCTATGGAATCTGACGATTGGGCATTCACTTATTCCACTTTGAACTTACATGAGAAATTCGAAATATCAGTTTTCATGGATAGTGGCACTCACAACTATTGAAGAAAGAGAATTGAGGATTTAGTGTGTAATTGGCATTGTAACCTGTAATTTTCTGTCTTCAACAATCATGAGCGCCAATGCCAATATCTATCGGCGATCATCAAAATTCGATATTTTCAATTTATCCGGTGAGTTCAACTTGGAATAAATAAATCTCCAAATGGCATAAACTGGAGAAACCGTAGACACCCGCGTTTGAGTTTGAGCGCCTAATAATACGCTTGAGTCTTGCATTTGTTTTGAATCTCACGCTTCCTCCTCCACATCATATTGAACCTTGCATTTGTTCTGAATCTCATGCTTCCTCTCCATATCATATTGAACCAGTCCACCTACTCTGCTCTGGACATCTCCAAACTTTCATCCTAACCTAAACTGCATTGTGAACCAATCATCCTAAAGGCTTAGGGTTACACTATACCTCCATCACTATTGGAATTCTTACCGATAAGGTAGTGTGCAAGAAGAGTGTTTGTGTTTGGTTTTCATGGACACCGTAGGCGAAGTTAGGGTTGGTTGTCCCAATACGTTCCTTATCCTTGGCTTTTGACAATTTCACGCTCCATCACGGCGATTCAGAAAGTGTGTAAAAAGAGTGCTAGGGTTTTCATTGACACCATAGGGGATGTTAGGGTTGAGGGTCCTATACGTCCCTTGTCCCTGGCTCTCGACTATCTCCTGCTCCATCACGGAGATTGATAACACCATGTGTCCCTGACCTGAAGTCTGCTCCCGCAAGCCGGGTTTGCTTTTGGTTGCATCGCCTGTTGCATCGCGGGTTTCGGACTTTTGGTTAACCCTAAACCCCTAAACCCTAAACTGGCGATGCAACGCCGGTTGCATCAAAGTCCCGACATTTCATCCAAATTGACCTGCTTATCTACTGAAGCGTGGGAGAAACGAGCATGAGCGGGAGACGACGTGCAATTTGAGGAATCTGTGCTTTGGCGCCAGCACTTGGTCTACTGCGAGGTGTGTGTGCAAGCTAGTGTCTGCAATAGTTTTGGGTCTCTCTGAAATCTCACCGCGCAGAATTGCTTGCCTACGCATGAGCGTTAAGCTGGGAGTGTGCAAAGATGTTAGTGCTGTTTGAAACGCCGGCGGGCTTTGCCCTCTTCCAACTTCTCGACGAGGGCAAGCTCGACAAGGTTGAGGATCTGTGGAAAGATTTTGAGACGCAAGATGCCGCGAGGAAAGTCGTTAAACTTAAAGCGTTCAGCAAGTTCGCGAATACGACCGAAGCTCTGGGAGCCGCAACTGCATTAGTGGATAGTAAGCTTAGCAAGGGCCTGAGGAAGTTCCTGAAGGCGAATTGCGAAGGAGAGACACTGGCGCTTGCTGATTCCAAATTGGGTAACATCATTAAGGAGAAGCTGGCAATTGATTGTGTGCACAACAGTTCTATCATGGAGCTCATGAGGGGTCTTCGTTCCATGGCTGGTGAGCTGATAACCGGCCTCGAAGGATATGAAATGGCTCCCATGAGTTTGGGCCTGTCTCACAGTCTCTCGAGGTACAAACTCAAGTTCAGCCCTGACAAGGTGGACACTATGATTGTGCAAGCCATTGGATTACTAGACGATTTAGACAAGGAGCTGAATACTTATGCTATGCGCGTGAGAGAGTGGTATGGTTGGCATTTCCCTGAGTTGGGCAAGGTCATCCAGGATAACATCCAGTACGCGAAATGTTGCAAGCTAATGGGCAGTAGAACCAACGCTGCGAAGCTTGATTTTTCTGCAATCATAGCCGAGGAGTTGGAGGCAGAGCTTAAAGATGCTGCCGTCATATCTATGGGTACTGAAGTCAGTGAGCAGGATATGTTGAACATCAGGGCACTGTGCGAGCAAGTAATTGCTCTCTCTGAGTATAGATGTCAGCTTTTTGACTACTTGAGGAGCCGAATGAACGCCATAGCTCCTAATTTGACGGTTTTGGTTGGGGAGCTCGTAGGCGCCCGCCTCATCGCTCACGCCGGAAGTTTGATCAATCTTGCTAAACATCCAGCAAGTACTGTTCAAATTCTCGGTGCAGAGAAAGCGCTATTTAGGGCTTTGAAGACCAAGCACGAGACGCCAAAATACGGCCTTATTTACCACGCCTCTCTCATTGGCCAGGCAGCACCGAAGTTCAAAGGCAAGATTTCTCGAATTTTGGCAGCCAAATCCGCCCTCTCTATTAGGTTGGATGCCCTAGGGGAAGGGAATGAAGCTACCATTGGTCTGGAGAACAGGTTGAAGGTGGAAGCCAGGCTCAGACAATTGGAGGGCAGAGCACTTGGTAAGATTAGCGGAACCGGCAAGAGTCCAGGTGGGAAGATTGAATCTTACAACAAGGACAAGAAGAGTGGCTCATCCTTGATCAGTCCGGCTAAAACTTACAACCCTGCTACTGATTCCACAATTGGAGGTGATACGCTCAAACCGCCGAAGAAGCAAAAGAAGGAAAAGGCGAAAGACGAAGCGCCAATCGAAGCCGCCGGAGTTGAGGAGCCAGAGAAGCAGAAGAAGAAGAAAAAGGATAGAACCGAGGAGACACTAGTTACTGAAGTAGCTGCACCTGCTAGAGAAGAAAAGAAGAAGAAGAGAAAAGCCGAGGCTCAGGAGCCCGAGGAGGCTGGAAACGGTGTAGTGAAGGAGAAGAAGAAGAAAGACAAGAAAACTGTAAGTTAGCTAGCTCGATAGGTGCTCTTGTATTAGCTAGAATCATTTTAGTATCTTTTATTAGATTAGTTTATTCTCCTGGTGGCGAGATAAGGCCTAAGTCGCGAAAGTTTTGGACTCTCCTCGGAAGGACGGACGGTTGTGTACAGTTTGCTTTGGTCGTTCTTGAGCTGAACAATCAATTACCACAGTTGTTCCACAAGTACAGTCGCGAAAGTTTTGGACTCTCCTCGGAAGGACGGACGGTTGTGTACAGTTTGCTTGGTCGTTCTTGAGCTGAACAATCAATTACCACATTTTGTTCCACAATTATTCGCAGTGCATCATAATTGAATGAAATCTACTGAGCTAACTTTGTAATGTCACGAGCTTGGTGAGCTCGTGACTAGTTCGAACTTCTCTCGGAGCGCGTTTCATTCCCACCGATTCGGAAGATTGTTAAAATGAGATAGGGTTTTGTTCGGACTCCAAAGACCGTAAACATACAATTCGAGTCTGAAGAATTGGGCCATTTGTATGTCTACTGGCTGCGTCAGCTCGAGAGAATGTGTACGAGCGTAGGCAAAGGAGCGCTATTAATGGTGACAACGATTAGTTACTCCAAATTATATCGTAGAATAGTAGCAATAGCGATTCTTGGTAGCACGAATCCGCCTCGCCCCGATAACCGGGAAGTTTGTAGGGAAGGATCTACATTTACAGATACTAAAATGACTGCAGGGGAACATCACACAATACTACGTGTGAACGAAAGAATCGCGAAACAAACCACTGCTAAGAGAGCAACGGCCCACCAGTGCTACAATTATCGCTTAACGTCAGGAGGTGAAGCCCAGAGGATTGGGAAGGATAATGAACTAGGGGCACAATGACGGTAAACCCTAACGGTTAAATTTATGGTAAACGGCCTCTACTCACTAACGCACTATTATAGCCTTAGTTAGCTTGGATAATAAGAATCCAAATCACGATAATAAGCAGCAAAATAGCTCTGCACATTGGTCCTAAAATTCATTTCGCTTATCGACAATACGGAAACATGCAACACAAATACTCTCCATTGGATCTAGTTCATTTCGCGTATTTGGGGTTCAATTTTAAACATCAGAAATTCCACCTAAAATGCTCATTTGTCCTCATCTTAAGCGGTCGGAAATTCTTAACGCATATTTGGGGTTCTTGCCCTGTTTAATTTGGTTTTATCTGATTATTCCATCAAAGCTTTTTCTTTGATTATCGTTAATGTCAGGTTCAGTAATCTAAAAAATTACGTAGGAGAAGTTCGATGATGGAAAAGACTCCCCCCACTGGTAATCTTACTTACAATTGTCACCCTACTATAGTAGGTATTTACATTGCCACCGTTATCGTAACAAAACAGGTGGTGTAATCTGTCGTCCACGACTGCCTCTGAGGTAATGTAATCCGCGTCCCGTCTGGCATCCCGAACTGCCTTTGGAATTGGACGGAGAAATTGGAGAAATTGCAATACTAAGTCCCAGTAGTAATATGTGGGGTTCTGTACCGGTGCATGATGCACGGGGTTTACCTCGTACCTCATAAGGGAAACTTGGGTTCGATAATAGAAAAATGTGTTTGATTCCATCCATTGGTCGCAAATCTGAAAGAATAGATTAGGAAATAAGAAGACTTTGCAGATTGGCTACAAATCTTGAAAGCGACTAGGGGACCGCACTTTGAAAAGTATTCACATTCCTCGTAAACCTTCATGTGTAGATGAGAAGGAGATATGTAACAAGAAGACTCTGCCCTGTGGTCGTAAGCTTGAAGGGGACGTGCGGAAGAGGTTTCCTGGTTTTGTGCAATGTTCGTCAGCTGGCATTATCCAATAAATTCACACGCGTCAGCTTAAAATCGTTAAATAAAACACAAACTAGATTACTATCAATTACGTTAATCATTAAATTTTGATATAACCTCATTTAATAAAGTCAAACATGATATTGCCAGACAGAATGACTAGTTTTAGAGTGAATGTTGTTAGGCCAGGACAATATAAAAACAATTTGCTCTCAGGTGGATCCCATTGCAAGGGGACCTAATAAAATCCTACTGAGTAGAGGCGCTAAAAGGCAAATCCTAAATTTACACGTCCTGGTCAGCTTAGCTCTGGTATCGCTTAAACTCAAATGAGAGGAGTTCGATGGATACGAAACATATGAATGCATGCATTGTGACAATAATGGGATTTGCAGCTACGTCAGACGCTCCTTGTGTCATGTTGTGAAGAAGAACTGTATGCACTGCCAAGGTCGGTTAGATGACATAACGGTCGCCAAAGACTTTCAATCTAGTGTTTGTCTTAGGTTCTGGATGACAAAGGAGGAGTACTTTGAGTGCATGTGGACCTTTTTATCGACAAAGCCCCTTAGTACGCATATTTTAAATAATAAAGAGAGCAGAAAAATACTATTCAGAGCGTTACATCAATGACGGAGGTACAAGCAGTCATACAATCGGACATGCGACGAGTTTTCCTCCCGTATACTTTCTACTTTCTATTTTCTAAACTGTATAGTAGACCTAAGTTACAAAATCTGTTTCGACCTTTGAGACAACCACTTTGTTGGCCACTGCATTAAGTCATAGGTAAAAGCTCTTTGCAACCAGAAATCTGAGGCCAGCTCGTGATAAAATTGCTCCTGCGTCCATGAAGAGTATCCTAAGAAAAACCAAAAATCTTCGGCAGCTAGTTTGCCTGAATGAATAGTGTGGAGTAGACCACCTGTTGCTGCTACAAACCCATAAAAGACTCCTGGCACAACTTCGACGAAGCCCTCCAAGTTGCTCAAATGCGTAAGGACATGAAATGGTCTGTGCGCCTCTACGATTGGCCCACCATAACCTAGAGGTGCATGGCGCAGTAGTGCCTCCACCCTACTGTCCAATCCTCGTACATTTTCCCATGTCATAAGCTTATTGATGATTATTCCCAGAATACCATCTTGGGGAGTACCTACTACCAAGACTACGGAGTTCTCAAAAATCTCGGAGACGTTCAGTAGCTTATCAGTCGCAATCATGACAGATCCGATCTCTGGTCGCCTGCCGGTATCCACCTGATTTGTCTGAAAATCCCATATAATGCCAGACTTTGGTGAGGACATTTTATCCCGAAAGGAGTCAATCTTAATGGAGGTTGAACTCATATCTGATTCACAAGCAGCAGGTTGTGAGGAAAATCTTTGATCTCTCCAAGTCGACCTCTTGCTTCCTCCATCATCTACAGCAAGCACATATGCATTGGCGTGAGGAGAGACCTTGTTTGATATTAATGAGAATGCTGTAGAAACAGAACATGATCACTACACACTAAATTCGCACAACACGGAGAGTTCCTCCAAGCCGGTCCAATAAATTAGCACAGATTATAGTCATCTTCTCTCATACAGTGCCGCAGACAACACAGAATCTTTATGAGGACAGAACTTGAGACAGGCGAAAAAGAAGGTATTAAAACACTCACGGAAAAATGTGCAAATCTTTGATTGTCGATTTCTCTTCGCCTAATTCATGATCGATATAATGCTCCATGGCTAGGAGAGGAAATTACCTTGAAGTCTCTGAGTCGATCCTCGAAAGTTCCAAGGAGTTCCTACGAATTCAGAAATTCCACGAACTGTTGGAGCCCCTTCATATACAACAGGGACGTTTTTCGATTCGGCCGGAAATAGGACAACAGCAGGGTATCGTTCCTCCTGAGATACATTATTATAGGCAAACGAATTAGTAGAAGATATCATGGCCATAGCGAAATAATGGCGGTAAGAACGACGTAGTTGGCAGCTATCAGTAGCAGTCGCAAATGCTGAGCTAGAGTAGGTATCCTTGTTAATGGCGTCTGCCAATGGGGTTAAGTGGCCAAACCGCAATGCAACTGAAGACGGAGGGACCAACAAAGAGTACGGCTAAGCAGTAAGGAGGATAGTTTTCTCCAGTTGTCTCATAAGTCGTTTAATCCAGAAGATGGGCACTACGAAGGCATGAAGATGCAAATTTACCTCCAAGATGGATCCTAGATGGTGGCTGCAGTCATTGAGAGAACAGTCCATATGAAGGAAAGCAGGCGTCCCACCAGCCCTTGAATCTGCTTTACACGCGAGATTTTCTCCCGTCATTTCGCTGCCTGCAAGTACAGACTCATAAAGACAATGTGCCCTGTCCTGTCAACAGAGTGCCTAAAACCTAGCCACATCTAGGCACCACACATTTGGTTCCACGACCCACCATACCATGAAAATAATCAGCGGAGAAAGCGTCAAGATCTCACAAACTGAACCACCAGGTTCTGGAAACTGCACCTGGGCACCCAGGGGGGTTTGCCCCTGTTGGACCGTGTACCCTTGCCTCATCAACCAATAGTTCGTGTGGAGGCCAAGAGCGTCTTATAATGTGGTTATAAGACTGATAAACTTCCCGCACGACAAGCTCCATTCTCTTGCAAAAGCCACACCATGGCATCGTGAAAAGAACAAGTACGTCCTTCCGCCCTGTATCACTTGAGTTCCTGATACCCTCTTCAGATGATCCTAAGACAAGAGTAGAGAAAGTGTCAACGGTAACACGAGGTAGTGGGTTTATCTCGTGAAAATCACGATTTACAAACGGTGGCCTTGGAGCCAAGCGTGGAGGTGGAGATGGGCTTTCAGATAATATCGTTTTGCGTAGCTTTCCTGATAGAACTGCACTTATAAAGTTCATCACCGATGATAAGGTTATGGCAACTTCAGGGTGGAAAACATGATGTGCTTGCTTCCCAGGATCCACCATCACCAAAGATGGAGTGTCTTTGCTCATCGTAAGCTTTTCGCCCATTTGGTCCTCCACATCCATGAAAAAGAACCCGATTGCAGGTACTCCAGCATGAATATCTTTCTCGTCAAACCACATCTGGTCCTCTTGGCTTTCATCAGTATGGGGTTCTGTACAGTCTCTGTCGAGAATACTGTCCTTGTTTCCATTGGACCCCGAAGACATGAGTGAAGGACCAGTTTGACTAGCAGAACGGATTGGAACACGAGCATGGCAAGGTGCAGACCTGTCCGTAAAAGTCTCTCCAGGCGCAGATCCCAGAAGAACACACTCATAACAGATGTCTCTTCTCTCCGTTGATTCTTCTGGTTCTTCGAATTCTTCTCCTGCCATTTCTGGAACCTCAGAATTTTCTTCGTTTCGAATGTTTTGAGAATCAAAAACTGAGCACTTCCTGGAACCCATAGCATAATCAGTTGCACCTTCTGAATAGGACTCCGTTCCCTTGCGGCATCCCTGTAGCACTTTTCCTTCACCCATGGGTGTCAGAGGATAAGATTCGCTACTATCACTAGTTTTGCAGATATCTATTCCCACTTGTGCTGAATAGCTGCCTGGAGTAAGTTCGGTGGCTATCTGCATCTCGACTGCATCCTGAGAGCCTAGTTTTCCCATGGCTTGGGCTTCCAGTGACTTGTAGCTGTGAGACGAGGCTTCTTCCAAAGAATCTCCACTTTCGACATCAGTGAACTTTACCTCCTTCTGCTGCTGGACATCCCTCTTTTCACTAGAAAGGATCAGCATATCGGACACATCGATGTCACCTTTTGCTCCATTCTTCTTATCCTCAAGCAGTATCTTCAGAACATCTTGCGGTTGTTGCTTATCCATGTAAAGATCATTATCTATACCCAAACGCCCAGCTAATTGTCCCCAAGTTAGGTCCATCCCCACATGCTCTCCATCTTTTTCTTGCATCCCAAGTCCCAAAGTTCGTTTGAAAACCCCGGAATCAAACGAGTCGTCCAGCAACTTATTGAGACCACTGGAGTGACGTGGATCTCTGGATCTCATTTCTTGCAAGTGACCTGCTGAAGCTTCTGCATCCTTCAACCTGGTGTCCCTCCCTTCCTTCCCTTTGAACTTTCTCCGTCTGCTTCCACTTTCTCGACCAGCAACTAGAGAAGAATAGTGTTGTGCCACAGCTCGAACAGCGTGTAATGCAGCCTTACTGGCCTCTTGAGCACCCGGTGAGCTAGACACTCTATTTATGAAAAGAATGACAGAAGGAGTGTCATTTCCAAAACTAGTAGAAGCAGCCTTGTTACTCTCCTCTTCCAACTGCATCAAATGGAGTATCATCAATCATCAACAGGAAAAGTTCAGAGGAGTAGCAGTGCACACGATTATGGTATGTTCGTACCGACATAAATAGATGCTCAATGAGCAGAATAAAACACAAACTCATGTTCTTAACGATTGGCAGTTGCTGAAGAAACTGACGGGTGTTAGAAATTAGAAAAGGAAGATATGTACTCATGTCAGTTGACCTGCACTAAAGTGCTTGAATTGAAAGTAGGTAAACAACACGAAGTGTCTGCATGCATGCCGAATCCAGCCCGGTGAACTCAAATGAATCTTTACAGAGCAAAAGAATCATTTGAAGAGAGTGCATAGACAGAAGTCTAAAAAACACCTTCAAAGTTCAATGGAAGACCTGATCAAGAAAAGAAGTGCAGTGTGGATTGTTGATCTGTAACCCAAGTACCTTCAACAACGTGATAACCTCACAAAATGCAGAACAAAGGCTGGTGACTTCAACTACATGGCGGTGAACCCTTTTCGACCAGTGATATTCATAGTTGAAACGCGTTCTAGAGTTATGCTAGAATGATACGAACAGATAGCCAACGTAGAGAAGCCCAAATGTGCCACTGTTTTGCTTACATTGACTAGAGAAAAAGACAATAACTTTACCTCGACTACTAAAGGAATAGATTGAGTACGAAAAAACTCTTCGACGTCTCCTTCACCATAGAAGTACTGAGGAAGACGGTCATGATCATGTGTTCGTGAGACAAGGAACCATGGCCGGCCTTTGAAGCAGATCCCAGCTTGTAAAGCAACTATCTCTTTTGTTACAACCCCGAAGCTCGATCGCTGAGCTGTCAGTATACTGGCAGCTGCTAACCTGCTCACATTTCTATAAACAGCTTCAAACAGCGCAAGTTCTTTGGCTGTACACAGCGACTGGTCATGACGAAGATCCTCATCTAAGCATCTGTTACTATATTCCTCGACCTTGTCGCTAATACCCGCCTGCCCTCCACACTGACATTTAGTGCCTCCGCTGAAATCTCGCGAGTATACACCAGAGACGCAGTCCATGGAGTTCGGAATATGGTGTCCCGTGCACGCTGCAGATGTAGCTAGAACACACTCAACACTCTTCTCTAGCATTGCAGACTCCTGAGAAAGCATGGAAGGAGCCGGACCAGATGTTGTGAGTTCTGGCTCGGCATCTACTTGTAGTTTTTGTTTTTCAAGTTGAGGAATTCCCTCAGACATCTCGGTGGCTAAAGCCGTCCCATCGTCGTACGTACACGTGATTATTTCCGTGGCAACATGTGTATCTATGTGGCTCCCGACATTTCCATGGACATGCTCAGCAATTCCAGTTTCTTTCTTCAGTTCCTGCCCTTCTTTACAAGATTCATCATATCCTTTCGGCTGACGTTGATCAACGACAGTTCTACCATCGTTCACAACAGCAACACGCTGGTGCCGAAGATCTTGTTCCCAGCCACAAAAATCAAATAAAATCATAGCTTTGTCAGTAGACTCCACAAAACTTTCTAGCTCTGAAGCAGATGTTATCCGCTTTAGTGGCAGATCTGAAGGGGATACAGACATGCCCCGTCGAATGGACACCATTATGGATGCAGTCTGGAGCCTTCCATGATACCTGTAACCAGAGCCGTATCGAAATAAAGCAATACTAGGTGAAGTACTCCCGAAAATACTCTGTCCTAACAATCTATCCCTGTTTGTATATATAACAAATAGCTGCAGGTTAACAAAGGTTTGAGGCTCCTTTCCAACTTGTGCCATGATTTGTTTCATTAAACTTCTTGATTCCCCACACCCTGCGACACCAACGAATAAAAGAGCAGTGGTCAAGATGTGGATCAAGATCAATGAATCAGGTGTAATTCTCAGATTATCCACCTACGCCAAGACACAAGCAACCCTACCAAATGTCTGCACATTATGGTTTTGGTTTTTAGCTCAAAACGTATTGGGCTCCTTCAACTTCAAGCAGATAAAGTCACAGAGTTTGAGCTACTGCTATCGTTTATTCAACAGATATCAGAAAGCAGACCGAATTTTCTCTATGAACGATAGCACAAGGAACACAATGAAATATTTGTTAAAAGTCTGAAGTCCGACGAAAGTAACCATAAAAGTAGGAAGTCATCTCATCATCACTACAACCGCAGAGTGGAGAATCAAAACAGGAAAATGGAGGAAGATGACGTCTCGAATTGACAATGATTTTATGTCAACCTCCCCCACCCTCCCATCCTCAGCCCCAACTCCTCTACTTCATACTCAAAGCATTATCTGTGCAAAATCGCAAAATTGTGAGATAAAATAGGTCTCGAGGACAACCGTACACGGCAGAGTGGAGAGCGCGAGAGCATATTCATGCTTTTCGAGCTCAGAGGTGAAGTTATCCACGGTAAGGAGCCTCCACTGCTTCCCGAGGGCTCCAAAGGGTGACCACGGATCGCTCTTCCCGGCATAACCATTGGCAAGCCAGCTCAATATGCACAAATTAAAGCAGAAGGTGCATACAATCCGCCTCCAAAAAAGACTTTTATCCATTGAAGTTGAGTTCAAATGTCCAAACTGGTGACCGAGTTCAATTTTCCTGACCCTTCTGGTAACAATTTCTCCATCCCGCTCCTGAGAAGATTACACAGAAATCGTTGACTTCGAATCTCGATCTTTCTTGCAATCTCCGACCACAAACGAATCGCACTAGATCCACACTGTCCTACTCCTCAATTTGCCCCTGGATTACGGTTCTACCTTCATTTTAGTTTTTGCGTGCATGTCCATCAAATCTCCATACCGCGATGACTCGCCGTCGACCTCCTTTCCGTTGGAGTATCGGATATCCGTTCAACTCTACATCCTTGACAGTAAATATTTGTTAGAAAAACTTTAGCCGAGAAAATTTATGAATTGAATTTATGAAAATACACTATTAAGGCTTTGTTTTGACTAGGAACTAGATATAAAATAATTAGTGTTATTCACCTTAATTGACATGATTCTGAAAGCATAGTGTAAGTGTGAAAGGAATGGTTTTCCAATTTTATTTACTCTTTGGGTTTATATATTTATCATACGATGTTCCATTTTTTAAGTTTCTATTATTGTATGTGAATAAAAATGAATTAAAAATATATGTAAAGGCACAAATAAAAAACCTCATCCACACGCTCATATTGTTTCTTACAAATATCTTATTGTTTCCCTATAACTATTGTATTCGCAAAATACGTATCGGATCTATTACTCTATTACTTTATGTTGTATCTTAACATTAAATAGTTTAATTTAACTTCATATTCTAAATTCTTTTTAGCAGACTAAAATCTGGACAACAATATCCTACAACGTGAATTCTACATTTGTTCTTTCCGCTTTAGATTCTATCTTTAGATTAAATTAAATCATTTCGTTCTCATAGTTTATTGCTTGACAATGTATCAATATTTCAATCATAATATTTTATCATTTAAATTCTACATAAATTTTCTCTCTTCTTGACATATTTTAGAATACATAAATTCAGTTATTTGTATATATTTTGATTGACAATACACCAAAAGTAAGACAAAATATCTTATAATTTGAATTCCATATTTTCCTTTTTTTTCACCTTACGGATATGAGTCCTAATATCTAACGAATGTAAATAAATTTCTTGTTTCCGGCATTGCTTATAAGTAACATCCTTGATCCTCAAAATAGAAATCAATCAATTTATTAAATTTGAATGGAGAACAAAGGTATAAGTTATAAGAAACATCTCAATTTATTTTGAGATTATTCCTATTTATTGTCTAACTTTTGAAAGTATTGATTTCTTGAGTCTCGCTATATTTTATTGGCATATTCTTTATGCTTTATGTATTGATATTCACTCATGCAAAATTAGTAAATAATATTTGTTAGAGGTCTCTATATTATTCCAATAGTATTCTAAACCATTCTAAAGTAAGATATAAATGATAATAAAATAAATTTGTAAGTCTTTATAAAATATCTGTAGTCTAAATATATAATTAAGATCATTAATTTATATAAAGAGTGTAATTATCTACTATGTAACATATGGTTATAACGTACTTATTATCTCAATGTATTTGTAAAATTTTATATTTTATATAATTAGTTACTATCTAAAACATGATTTTTCTGTGTACTCTTCAAAAAGTGCTAACTTAATTCACTGATATGTTCTCATATAATGTCATATCTACTTTTTCATAATAATATTTGAGGTTGTGTGATCTATTTTTCAACTTGAGCAATAAGTTCAAGGTAGAAGCAACTATTTAATAATTAATTGTTTTTAGACAATATCTAACAAATTTTCCATTTCCAATCAACATGGTAATTATGAATATGAATCTTTAAGTAAGAAGACTTCTTTCTAAAAGTGCTATATATCTCTTTAAAAAGTTATTTTCTTAATAATTACAAATATATTTGATTCTAAATCCTCTACTAAGTAGTGTTGGATACAAAACTTATTTCTGTTGTAAGTGCAATTAAATTTTGTGGGAGAATTTTATCTAGTCTTTGTTGGTTTATTAACTTCATGTATGAGCTCATGTGTAGTAAAATCTTTAGTTGTACCTAAAGTTTTCATTTTAAAGTCTACTTTTCATTTAGTGGAATATTAAGTCCATCCAGCTAGTTTACTAAATCTACCCAAACTACTCTATTGTAGGTGCAATAACTATGACTTTTCATTCATCACATAGTGTATTAATTACTACAACTCGACTTTTGTGTCCCAATCTTTGTGTGATGATTATCATATTCTCATTGGGAGTGTATTTTGTTACATAGTAATATTATCCCTTGTTTCACAATCTTCTTTAAATAATATCACAATCTCATTGAGACTTGTTGAGACATAATTGTAGCTAGCTCAATCTACTCTATCTCAACTTGGGAGATCAAACCAATAAAGTGTTGGAGTTCAATTCATTACTATATGTATATGAAGGTTGTTTTAAACACTCTCTTTGTTACCAATAAGGCCACCATGACCACACCAATGGGTCTTCAAGTTGTGGGTAATATAATGTCACATAGATAGGTACCAAGTGAAGTTGATGCAAAATGTGCTTCTACTTGAAAAGTGAATGCATTAGCAACCCTCAAGACAAATACAGTATGCTACTTTGTTCTTCCTTATGACCCAAAGTCGTGAGCCAAGTATGGACATAACTAACCAATAAAGATTCCATAAAAATAGATTGAACATAAACATAATTTGCTATTGGCAGCTCAAGTAGCAGAATGAAAAGAAAACATGCATATGATACTTAAGCCTTAGTGGTTGGAGCTTATGTTGGCTACCTATGTAAGAGGAGTGTGGAACAAATGCATAAGCTTATAAGATTATTTTGTGGTTCTTCTTTAATTTCCAAGGTAGTTGCTTGAAGATTTTTGAGTTGTATTGTAACTAGTCTCTGTTCTTATAGAGGAATATTTGAATGCTCAATAATAAAGACAAGTTGCTCTACATGATCAAGATCTATTGCTTGATAAGTAAAACATTGTTGCTTCATTGAAAATGAAGGGAGTTTGGACTACACAAATGGTACTACTTCCAGAACTAAGTAGGTATACACTTCCTTGAGACATCTTCCAAATTCCTCATTCTCTACTTGAGGAGGACATGCCAAGATATCTATCAAGAACACAAATATTGTAGAGAGAAACAAAGAATACCTTTTGTAAATTGATATATGAATAACACCCAATTTTCTTTCCATTGTGGAATGACTAAATGATCCAACTGCTTGAACAACTTACAAAAGTAGCATGATGCTAAAGGCAATGGACAATAGACCATAATAAGATGTGGCTTCAAAAAGAGGATCAAACTATTCATGGGCAAGGGACAACTTTAGATTCCTCATTCTATGCTTGAAGAGGAAAGGATAAACATGTTTACCAAGAACACAAATATCATAGATTGAAACAAAAAAAACCTTCAGTAACTTGAAATACCTTGAACAAGAGAGATACATGCAAAAGAAAAGATTTCAAAGAAAAAAACAAGTGGGAAGGGTTGAAATTACAATTTAGATGATAATACATGTGACATTGATATTGATATAGCATGTATCTATGCTATAGGTGTAAGGCGTTATACATAACACCAACATCCAATGGTGATATTAGTTAAGGTTTGAGTATTTAGGTCTTACCTTTGAGAGAGCAAGTCTTTCATCCATCAAGATGTTGGCAGTATAGCAAAGAAGCTTGAGCAACAAGACATGTGAGGAATTGTCCAGAGAAGCAAGGCCAGGCAACAAAACCAAATTTTCTATTAGCTTTTATCCTACATACTAGCCTATAGGTATTCCATTCTTCAATTATGCAACTAGATTCATAACAAGAGGAAATTGGCAAGAGTGCTTTATATACTATTTTTTATTCCTTGTATGTTGTAATGTTGTGCAGATTTGCATTAGTATACATGACAGGTTATGTGTTCATGTTCCATAGCACATCAAGAGTGATAGAAGCTTATTCTTGATGAAGAATTTCAAAGCAATTGAGAGACTTGAAGAGATCTTTCAAATCTAAGAGTAGATTGAGATACAATGGGAACAAGGAGCAATGTCAAAAATTTAACATACATTAGTTGATTCAATGAGGAGAATTTCTTGATTTGGAAATTCCAAATAATGATATCTTCAAGTGAAAGAGAATTACAAGGATTGTCAAGAAGAAAAAGTCTATAAGAAAAGCTATTGAGTGTGGAATTTGATTGGAGTTAGTTCATGACCCTCCTATAGGCTTTGCAGATGTGATCAATGGTAGAGATCTAGGAGTAGAGCACCTAATTGGAGTCTCTCTTCAAGATCAACAATTGGTGGTCAAGGGAACAAAGCTCCATAAAATATTTTTTTGGTGAGAACGCATATGAGCGTGGTGCATAGTAACTTGTGTGACAAAGTGCCTTAATGTTGAAATTAGTGCAATTGCAAATTACCACATAAAATCTTTATGTTTTTTTCTCCTTGTTATGCAACCATTGAGCTTGTTTCTTAGATTGCAGATTCATGCTCCTTACACAAGCCATAGCAAATGGAGAAGAGATAGATTGGTAGAACAAGAATGATGATACATAAATGTACATGTATGTAGCCATAGAAAAGAAGTATTTTTACAAAGATTGATCAATTGTAGAACCACAAACCAGATTTGGAGTAGATTAATTACATTACATGAGCAATGTGCTTTAGAGAGCAAGCAAGTTCCTCCAACAAAGATTTTTTCAATCACATATGAAATGAAAAGAAGGAATAACATGTTTTATTAGCTAAGTAGAAACTCTTCGTAGTCAATTGAGTAATCTTGGTGTTAGAATAGATGATTCCTCAATCATTGCCAAGATTATTTGTACTTTACTTCAAGCTTACTACCATATAATAGCTGAGTGTGACAATGTACATGAGAAGCAACAAACCATCAAGAAACTCAATGCAAGATTGTTCAAGAAACCTTGAACAAATTTAGAGAGGAGAAAGAATAGAGTTAAGGGGAGAGAGCCTTTCTTGATGCCAGTAGAAAAAGCATGAGAGTTAGCAACCATGGCAAGACTCAATAGATAGACCTTTGGGAATTAAAGAAGATAACAAGCTACAACAAATGAAAAAAGAAAGGACAATATGCAATAGAATGCAAAGGTGAGAAGAACCTCCCAAAAGAAAAGCTGCACAATGTAGCTAATTCTAGAAGCCAAGCCAATGCTATAACAATATAGAGTATTCTATTTATTGCTAGTTCTAGCACTACTACAAGTATTGATCATCTAGATAATTATCTTTGGTTTTTTTATGGAGTAGCTTCTAAGCGCATGATTTATAGATGAGAATGGTTCAAGCTTTCAAGAAGATTGAAGAAAGGAACTTGGCCTATGTATTTTGTTGACAATCAAAATTTTTGGGTTTTTGGAGTGGGAGACATCCTAGTTTCTTGTGAGCTTGGTTTAATAAGATAAAGATTAGTCATCAAAGGAGTTCTTTATGTTCTAGAGTTAAAGTGCAACCAGTTCAATCTTGATCAAGCAATACACAAACCACCTACATCTAAGAGGGTTGGTACATGAAGAAAGATGGAGCAAAGGTAATGAAAGTTGTCCTAAACTCAAAGCTCCTTTAGACTTAAGATAAAAGTTACCAAGATAGATAACATTTTCCAAGCAAACTTTCTTGTTGCAAGCAACAAAGAGAATGAGAGGCTAGAAAAGAAAGACAAGAATCAAAGTTAGATATTTCACTTTGGTACCAAAGACATGGCCATTTCAATCTTATCTACATTAAGAAGATGGAGAAAGAAGTGCTAGTAGAGTGTCTTTTTGTTTGAATCTAGAAGAACATGGTAGTCAAAAGTCTTTCCATTGTGATGGATGTGCTCTAAGATAGCATCATAGATTACTTTGTGCAAAAGCCAATAATGGTAGAATCAAGTACAAGGTTGGAAATTTCTTCACAATGATATTTTTGGTCCTATGAATGTGAGCTTAATAGGAGGATCAAGACAGTATCCCTTTTTAAGGATGATACTAGTGGTTTTAGATTTGTAATTTTCTTGAAAGAGAAGTCAAAAACTCTCTCTTGCTTCAAATAACTCCACACATATGTAGAAACTTGGTGTAGAATGACAATCAAAAAACTACAATCTGATAGAGAAGGTGAATACACTGGAAAGAAATTTTTTGTTCTTGTACAAGGTGTTTGATTAGTTCATGAACTTACAACACCTTACACTCTTGAGAAAAATGCTATCTGAAAGAGGGATCATAAAATAGTGTTTGAAGTAGCAAGAAGCATGTTTATTTTTAGCAATCTACCTAGAGAATTGTGGGGCAAAAGAAGTGGGAGTTGCTACACATGTTCTGAATAGATTCTTCAATAGAGCTTTATAGAAAATCCCTTATGAGCTCTAGCATGGAACAAAGCAATAGTTGCACATTTGAGAACTTTTGGTTTCTTTGTCTTTGTGCACACACCAAAGGATCAAAGAAAAAAGTTTGATCCAAAGGGACAAAAGATGTCTTTTATTGCATATAGTTCTAAATCCATAGCCTTCAAATTGTGGGATCAAAGAAGAAAAAGAGATGTGAAAGTAGGAATCTCATGTTCAAAAGGAAGGACCATATCATTTATGGTTATAGATGCTTAACTTAGATACAAATTGTTTTCAAGAGAGAGATGAAGAGCAAGCCAATGCTAGAATGAGCATTGATGCGATAGAAGTTGGTGGAGAGTCTCCACAAGCTTCTAAGGAGTCTACAAAGCAAGCTAACAAAGAATAAGCATGTGAGACTAGCATTTATCTACTTCAAGAAGAAAGTGAGTGCAATTAGGAAGTTGATTTGCAAATAAGTTCAACTTCAACCACTCAAGATGGTGAAAAGCATAAAAGTGGAGAATGAGAAGACTACCACAAAGACTTGGTAAGTTGGGACTATAAGAAGACATCTTATAATTGCATTTTTGTAGCTAATATTGAAGGAGAAGATGTAGATTCAAATCCTATTAATTTCCAAGATATAGTGCAATCATCTGAGTGGATGAAGGCCATGGATGAGAATTCAAATCATTGAAGCAGATCAAGACTTGGAAGCCAATAGCATTGCTTGAAGGGAGAAAAATAGTCAAATGTAAGTGGGTTTATAGAACCAAGCTAGCTGCTAAGGGCAATATCTTAAGGGTCAAGGCTAGACTTGTAGCAAAGGGATATTCACAACTTGTAGGAATAACTATGAGGAGACATTTGCTCCAATAGTTAAGTTTGATTCCATCATATATGTTCTTTCACTAGCTATAGTGGAAGATATGGAGATAGCACAATTTGACATCAAGACAAATTTTCTTAATGGAGATTTGCATGAGAAAATTTACATGGAAAAGCCACAAGGATACATAAAAGCTAGAAAGGAAAAGAGAGTTTGCAGATTGTTGAAGAGTCTTTATGGCTTAGAACAAGCCTGAAGGAATTGGCATTAGAAGTTGGATGACTTCATAGTGAGGTATGGGTTGCAAGCATGAATTTTTGATCCTTATTTATATTGTGGATCTGGTGTAATCCTTATTATCTTTGTTGATGATAGACTGATTTGTGGGAAAGATTAATCCCACATTGCTACCATGTTAGATCACCTTGGTAGAGAGCTTAAATTTACACAAAAGTAGAGTGTTATGTAGGATGGCATGCATATATACATTGCCACACAACAAACATCACTATCAACATCATACACTATAGAAGCACAACTCACACATAAGTCATACATGAACTCTAAAGTGCCATAATAATAAGTTCATTCTTCCACTCAAATCACACTCAAATAAGAGTTGTACTTGATCTTTCACCCAATAATCAACCAACAATTAGGCATTGATATAGTCAAGCCATGCACAATCTAGCTAAGAGACTCCATGTGATGCTCACCGACCTTTGTCCAACATTGCTAGGAACTTGAAGGCTCAACATCAAAGAAGTGAGCTCTTTGGAGATAAACTTCAAAGGTATACCCCTCTGCTCAACCTAGGTCTCTAGCCTTAATGGCATTACTGATAGCACATCTGATGGTGCAAATGGTGCAAGTGATGGTGGTTCTTACCATGTGATCAATAGCCCTAATATGAAATTGGACCACCAACAAGTAGTCCAAAATTTGAGTTACTACCAAAATACCTATGACTATCAACACTACCACTCCAATATCTAAGCAAACTAGCTTATGCACTACAAATGTTATGACAATTGTTGTGTATTTGTACCTTGTTACATAACATATATTGTTGTCAACATCATACACTATATGTAACAATATAGGGTTTAGTGACAAAGTTAGTAGGGCTCACAAACTAGAAAATAAGACAAATTAGCTTAGCGGGTCTATTAGGACGATCCACCGCACTAGGACTAAGACACTGCCTAGACTCCCATGGGAGGCTATAGTGGGGAATCTTGGACAACCTAGAATATTCCAAAAGTATCTAGGAAGCTTCTTGGAAAGCTTCCCGACTAGCTCAACTTGCATCTCAAGTAAATAGCTTCTAGAAGGAAGCTTCTAGAAGCTTCCAACTAGCTTAGCTTGCACGCCAAGTAGGTGATTTCTAGAAGGAAGCTTCTTGAGAAGCTTCTCAAGCGCCTTGTATGCTACCTATAAATACCAAAGCCGAAGCTCATGCTAGGCATTTGGATTTTTCTCTCATTCCAACGTCCCAATGTGAGCTTCCATTCTCCTATTTCTCTCCTCGGTATTGGTTTTTTATATTGGTATTAGAGCAAGAATGGGGTGGATGGAATTTATGGACCACCAAATCCACTTCCACCAAACCATTGGGATTTTCATACCCATATATTACCCAAGCATCATTTCACACAATTCATCACCTCGCATTTTGGGCAAGATTTTATGCATATGATCAACTTGTTTGAGGAACCTTTGATACTTCCAATTGTAACTTATGGAGAATGGTGGACGTACTGCATTTATGTGTGAATCAATTAGATAAATTGGGAGTAGTGGGATAGAGTAGTAGCTATAGGGGCAATACTGGATGTTATCCTTGCAATGCAGCAACAAATTGAGCATCTTACGCGATTATTGGATGAACGAGACCACCACCAACAAGAACATATAGAGAGAGCGCCAGTTCGAGATGGAGAAGATAGCATTCAATTTTCAAAACCCAAGGTGTTTAAAGGCAAGAATCTTCTGTGCACAATGGAGAATTTTGTGTTTGACTTTGAACGTTACTTTGAGGCCACCAATCTTCAAGATGAATGGAAATAAATTCTCTTGGCTTCTAGCCAATTGGATGGTATGGCAAAACTTTGGTGGCAATTTTGAGTGGAGCAAGTTGAATTGACAGATTGTTGCACCCATTTTGACATGGGTAGAATTCAAGAATGAAATACTTGGTCGATTTCAAATTATAAATGCCATTTGAGCCGCATAAGATAAATTGGCGGAGTTGAAGCAGAATGGCTCAATAAGGAGCTACATCACACAATTTTAGAACATCATCATGCAAATTCCAAATATACAGGAACGTGAAATTCTGGATCAATTTGTGCGGGGATTGAAATTGCAAACCAAATTTGAGGCGACCATGCAAGAACCACAAAATGTAGAAGAAGCCATGCAATTGGCTGAGCACTTTGATTCCTTGGTTGTGACAACTTGATCTTGATCTTGACCTACACAAAGCTTACAAGTACATTACGCACAAGTAGAAGAACCAGAACCAATAAAGATTGATGCTATCTAGGAGAGACCACTTGCTACAATAGATTGAGAAAGATTACGACAAAATGAAGGTTGTTTTTACTATCACCAAGTCGGACATCACATTGCTGAATGTCCACTTAGGAATGGGTGACCTTGACAAGTTGCCCAGATGGAGTTTGTGGAGCAAAATGATTCAATAAATGAGGAATCCTAGTTGGAGATTTTGAGCCACCTATTGGGAGCTTGATTAGTACCAATGGGATTGAAAGCTCAACCTATGCAAGTTTGCTTCACTTGCAAGGTACAATATCTAATCAAGGTTGTAGGATTTTGGTTGATTCTATAATTTTAGAGTATTGCATGTCTATGCAAGTAGCAACAGAATTGGGTATCCTATCAAGCTAATGATTGGAAATAGATTGATGATGGCAGATGGTAGAAAGGGTTTTGCATTCCGTACCTCATATCTTGTTACTTTTAAGATTGGGAAGGAGTATTTGGAGTGTATGATGTTTGTAGTGACACCTCTACACTATGATGTCATTCTAGGACTACCTTGGCTTGAATGTCATAAGGTTCAATTTGATTGGACCCAATGACAAATTCAAATACAACAACAAGGTAGGAATTTTTGATTAGGTTGTCAGGCACCTTGAAGTAAAACACCTAAGAATAGTCAGTCCCAAGATGGGAAGTTTGTTGAGAAGGTAGCCATAGAGCATACCTTGAAGAGAGAGGAGCACCAAGATGGGAAGTTTGCTAGGAAGGCAACCATGGAACAAGCTTTGAAGAGAAATGAGTCCCTAGATGGGAAGTTTGTTAGTGAAGCAACCATAGAGCAAGCTTTGGAGGAAGATAAGTCTATTTTTGCAATGTGGATCAAGGTGATAGCACAAGGACAATCAAGGAGAGCCAAGAGACTCATCAAGCAATGGTTGATCAAATAGTTTAGGAGTTTGCGGAGGTGTTTTTGGATGATATGCCAAATGGATTACATTCCAATCATGGTATGCCTTTCAAGATTGACTTATTGTCAATGAGTACTCCAGTGAGTGGACCAATCTATCGGCTCTCACCAAAGGAGTTGAAGGAGTTGTGGATAACACTAACAGAGTTGTTGGAAAAGGACTTCATACAACATAGTACCTCTCCATAGGAAGCACTAGTATTGTTTGTTCCAAAGAAGGATGGAGGACTTCATTTTTGTATTGATTATCATGTGCTCAATAAGCAAAAAATGAAGAATGCATATCCCTTGCCTCAAATTGATGACTTGCTTGATCAATTGAGTGGAGCACAATACTTTTCCAAGTTGGATCTTTGCAACGCATATTGGCAAATCCACATTGATAGGGAAGATATGCCAAAGATGGTCCTTTGCACAAGATATGGGCATTTTGAGTAGAGAGTTCTACCTTTCTGGCTCATTAATGCTCCAATAGTCTTCATGGAGCAGATGCATTGGGTGTTGGATGAACTATTGGATTGGTACGTGGTGGTGTTCTTGGATGATATCTTAATCTATAGCAAGGCAAAGGCAAAACACATGAATCATGTGCAGGAAGTCCTAAGACGACTACAACAATGGAAATTTTACTTCAAGAAGTCCAAGTATGCCTTTTGGCAAAAGGAAGTTACCTTCTAGGGGCACAAGATCTCATCAAAGGGGATCAAGATGGAAGAGGAGAAAATCGAGGCCATTTCTGATTGGCCTACTCCAAAGGATGCTATAAAAATACGTGCATTTAATGGACAGGCCAGTTTTACCAATGGTTCATCCATTATTATGCTCATGTGGCTACACCATTGATTGACTTCTTGGAGAAAGACTTGAGAAATGGACCACCAAGCACAAAGAAGCATTCTAGAAGTTGAAAAATATGGTATCTTAAAGGCCCATTCTTCAACCGTATGATCCTCAACTACTGTGTGTGGTTGATTTTGATGCTTCTAACTTTGCAATTGGAGCCGTGTTGCAACAAGAATTCCCAAATGGACTACATCCCATTGCCTTTGTGTCTTGCCGACTCAATACAACTGAAAGAAACTACTCTACTTGAGATTGAGAACAACTTGAAATGGTATATGCCACCAAGGTATAAAGGCATTACCTCTTAGGGAAACAAGTGATCATGCAAACTGATCACAAACCATTTTTGCAGACCTACCACTTGGAACACATGAAGAGTAGATATCATCAATGGGAGAAATGACTCTAATTTTTTGACATCAAATTTGAGTACAAACCATATCAGTTCAACATCATCTTGATGCTTTATCATGACAACTTGATTTGAAGTCTCTTCCTCTCATCATAGTGGCAATTACAATAGTGTCAATTGACTCTAAGGTCCAAAATGAGTTTCAATTAGCTCTACAACAAGATCCTTTCTTCCAAATGGTACATGGTCGCCTTACATTATGCGATAAGGAGTATAACACCTTCTTCATCAAGGAGGGCCTTCTATTTCATGAGGGTTGGATCTATGTTCTAGCAAAAGGTGATTTTTGACTTGTGCGCCTTCAAGAAGCCCATGATTTACCCATAACTGGTCATATAGATGTGGACAAGACTTTGGGTACTCTCCAATGCCGATAGTGGTGGCCCAACATGATGCAAGATGTTTGAGAATGTGTCTTATTGTATGAGAGTTGCCAACAAAACAAGACCAATAACCAAAAGCCGAGTGGACTCCTTCCACTAGCCATTCCATCCTCTTGATGGGAGCATGTGAGCTTGGATCTCATCACATCCTTGCCCAAAACAAAGCAAGGATACACAAGAATTGTGGTGTTTGTGGATAAGCTTAATAAGCAAATCTAACTTATGATATCGTGGATGCTTCAACCTTAGCACAAATCTACTTTGATAATGTTTTCAAGTATCATGGGATGCCATGTGTACTCATCTCCAACCATGATCCTTGATTTACCGAGAATTTTTGGCAAGCACTCTTCTAGATACTCGGCATCAAGCTTGCTTTGTCCACGGCCTATTATCCTCCAATTGATGGACAAACCAAAAGTGAAAATCATACATTGGAGGATATGTTGTGTGCCTTTGTTAATGGTCACCATACCAATTGGGATGAATGTATTGCAGCTACAAAATTTACCTTCAACAATTCCAAACAAGCAAGCATTGGATTTTCTCCTTTCTTTCTCAATTTTGGCCAAGATTCACTTGTTCTAGATTCTCTTCTTGCTCCACTCCATCTCAAGTTCCTCATACTTCAACATTCTTGACCACTATATCCCAATCTCTCCAACAAGCCAAATCTTACCTCCTTGTTGCTCAGAATCATCAAAAACAATATGTGGACCACCATCATCGTGATCTCACCATTGAAGTTGGTTCTTAGCTCTCACATATGCCTCTAAGGTGAGGTCCATGGATCATGAGAGACTTCTCTTACCAATTATTTGTGCCACTCTATCTATTGGTTAGTATATAGATTTGATTTTGTGCCACTCTAGCTCTTGTCAAGAGCTATTTGAAAGGTTTTTTAAAGCTTTAAGAGAGGAGATTTTTCCATAAATTCAGATTGTCATATCTCAGCACTTACTCATCCAAACCTTGCTATTTTTATTTTTTTAAGCACCTTGCCAAGAGCTTTCCATGGACACCAAGATTGCACCATTTTGAGCTTAGTGACTAAAGTTATGAGCGATTGAATTTTTTTATAGAAGCTCAATATTTGAGAGTTTTTTTCTTCATCATCAAGAGTCCAAATGGAATGATTTTTGTGGCAATAGATGCGCCTTGAAGAGCTCTTTTGATTGATATCAAGCATGCTGAAAGCCCACATATGTACAAAAAGTTACAAGGATTCAAATTTTGTCATATTTGGCAGATATTAGGGTTTAAACTATCAATTCAAATGATGGTATCTCTGCCAATACTTGAGCAAATGGATTGATTGGAGTCTCATTGATTGAAGTCTCATTAGATTTCTTTCAAGGTAAAGCTTGTCCTATTTGGAGCAATACACGAGGAGATCTTGATTTTTCAATTTTGAGGAAGTTTTGAGTAGTCCTTGTGATTGTGCAAGAATTTGGAAGGTTATTGCTCTGTGGTCACAAGTACAAATCCAGTGAAAATTGCTGCATCAAAATTTGTAAGTTACAAGCTCTCTTTCAAGGCCAAGACTGTAGCACATGGAGGTCTGAGTAAGCTGTGGTGGTAATTCTCATTGTCACATCTCGTGCATCTTGGTGTACACATCGTACCAACTTTGCAGTGCTAGTTCTCCTCACTCACAGACCCAACCCAAGTGATTTTTATGTGATAAGAACTACATAGTCATAGGCTTTCTATTTAGTCCACACTTGAAAAATTTGGATATCCAAGGCAAATGATATGACCATTTATTCACTATAACACTTGCAAGTACTTGGTGTTAAAATCTAGACATGTGAAGTAAGTGTGACAACCCGGCAAATATCACTTTTGCGGTAATAGGGTAAGTAAAGTTTGTTCCCACAAAGATACGATTCAGAATAGGTCAAATACAAAGTAAAGTATTAATTTCAGTTTTTCTTGGTTGTGTCTTTAATCTCTCAGGTAGAAACCACACCCAGAAGAGAGTAACAAGCTCACGATCTTGACAACTTGTCATAAATACGCACACTTATAATCACAACATAGCAAATTCTATCCAAACAAATCTTGATTGTGATGATTCAGATTCTCCCTAAGACAACACTTCACTGTGAAAACAATTTTACCTCAGAATTGTGTTCCATCCTTCCACTAAAGGCACAACTTCCTCGATCAAAATTGCTTCACATCAACTTCATGCTGCACTCACAAATGCATAATACTACCAACACTACAATTCCTTTCAGATCTGTCAAGGCATTGCTCCGACTGCACTTCAATCACAATCAAACACATAGAATGAAGATCAAGGCTGCAGAATCCAACATCCAGCAAGCACACTGACTTGCACTTCAAATTTCTCCACACACTCACAAACACAAACACGGAATTGACAATCTGAATAAAACTCAAGTGACAAGCACTGAAAAACAACACTTGCTTTAGAAATTTGAGTACTCAACAACATAGTAATACAAATGCTCCCCTTAAATACTAAAGCAAATGATAGTTCTTCCTACTATACCGCTTCCTAACATCTCTTCCTACTTGTAGATCCAAACTAACAATCCATCTCTTCATATCTGCCTCTTCCTATCTCAAAATTGTTACTACCCTGATCCGATGTCCACCTCTTCATCAACTTTCAAACCCGATGATCTTCCTACCACTTCTCCTTCTTCGAGTATATCTACAACTACTAACTCCTTCACTCCTTCTACTACTTCTACACTAGGAACTACAATTGCACTAAGGAGTGACTTATCTAACTCTTTATCTCCTAACCCACTCTTCTCTAATGTGTGAAATAACAAGTCCGATGACACCTGAATTCCTACTTCTATAACATCGAAGTTAACTATTATCAATTCCTTTGCTAATTATACTATATCCTCATCAAGAATTGTAATTGAAAGCATGGGTACACTATCTACACCTTCAATTTGTAACACACTTTCCCATAATCTCTCATGTGACTGACCCAAAGACACTTATTGTATGATCTTGCACTTCGGGTTTATTCACTACTACTTCTCCTTCAATTCTTGTTCTATCTTCAATCAGAACTGAAATTGAAGTCATGGGTATTCTAACTATCTATTCTTTCTCTATCCTAACTCTCTCTAATGCCTTTGGCAAGATTCCCAAAGTTATCTTCATTGCACTCCGAGGTCCAACTACCTTGGATTTAGTCATCTTCGTCTTGAGGTGAAGTCTCATGACCCAAAGTCATGTAAACCTGAAGTCCAAAGTCTCAAGTCTCAAGTCTCAAGCCTCAAGTCTTAAGTCTCAAGTCTTAAGTCTGAAGTCCAAATTCCAAAGTCTCAAGTCTCAAGTCTTAAGTCTCAAGTCTCAAGTCCGAAGTCGCATTGACCCGAAGACACCAACCCGAAGACATTAAACTACTCTGTATATCTACTCCCAAAACGTAAAATGCTTGTTACTTCTTGTCCATACTTTCAAACTCTACGATTTTGGTAGCAACAGAAAGCCCTGAACAAGACGCTTTTAATAAGATATTGCATGCATGATTTGGACTTGTCGTCATTGAGATACAGCCCACGCAAGAATCCTGATCTCCAACTTCTCTTCCTCCTTTGGGTCTGCCCTCCTTCGGCGTCTGGTCCGAGTTTTTCCTCCTCTAATACAAAGTAAGCTTCTTTAGGTTTGATCCAATCTAAGTCCTTCTTCCTCTAACATGAAGTTGACTTCCTTGGGTTTGATCAAGATACAAGTTTCCCCTCATTTCTTCTCCATTTGGTTTCAATTTGGTTTCAGCAAGTCACTTCTTCAAAACTCGTCCAAAATGAAAAATGTGGGTACCACAGTAGGACTGCTCTATACTTATAGGTCCAAATCAAGTGGTTTTTGTGGCAATAGAACAGACATTGTGCAAGGTTTCTATTGAGGTCTGATTTGTAAAACTTGGAGGTCAGATAAGGAAGTTGTGACAGTTTGAAATCTATGACTCTCTGGATATCATAGCATTATGAAGTGCATATCAAGCCATTGTATCTTTGTACTCAATGATCCCAAAGAAGTGATCTTTGTGTCCCTCAGACCTTCAGACCTTTGCACTGAAAGTTGATTGCCAAAGGTTAGGTGACAGATTAGAAGCTCTAGGTACCTCAAATTTTGCTGCCTTTGGTATCTCTATGATTTGAAAGATTTGAATGATAGTATCTTTGCACTCACATATTCAAATGAGGTGATTCTTATCTCATTAGAATCAGCTTGTCAAGTTCCTTAATTCAAAACCAGCCTAGTAGTGCTTACAAATGTAAAACAGTAGTGATGCCTACTTGAAAATCCTGAAGTTTTGGTGTTGGAAGTAAAACTTCCAGATTGAATGTGAGTGATAAAGTGATTTGCACAATAGAGGAGTCCAAGATGGTGAAATACATTGTTGATATAGCCATGAAGCAACAACAATTAGCTGAAATGTATAGGAAAGAAAATGATTTCCACAAAGACCTTAGAAGCTTCATGGCACCTATGTCCCATTGCATGAGTACTCTCATGACTGATATGGAATTTGTAAAGGTTGAGATCAGTAGTGTAAAAAAGTCTTTGAACCTAGTCAACCAAGAGATTCAAGACGTGAAGAAAAGTATTATCTCTCTGTTAACATCAACCAAGGGGATGGTTGATGCTACTGAGAAAGTTGCTTCCTTGGGAGCACAAGCCAACAACATTGCTACACAAGGTGGAGGGCTCCAATAGATTGTAGACACATTAGAAGTGAAGATGAAGTCTTATGTTGAAGCTACTAAGGTGGTTCAAATCTCTTACTTGCAAGAGCATAAGGTTGAGAAGGAGAACCAATTGGTCAAAATGAACTTAAGGATTTTAGGTTTGCCAGAGAGCGAGAAGGAAGACACCAAGGCCATAGTGTGTGAGTTTATTGGTGATTCTTTGAGAGTTGATGATCCTCAAATTTTGCAAGCATATGGATTGGGACAACAAGGTGCCCAACTAAGAAGCATTTTGGCGAGGTTTGGCTCAGAAACTCAAAGGAATGTAGTGATAATAAGGCTATATTGAAGGGGCAGCGTATTTGGTTGGACCTTGATCTCACACCTCGCCAATGGCAAGCAAAGAAGGGAGAATTAGCAAAAGTGAAGGAGGCTTAACAAGCAGGTTTTGTTGCATTCTTGAGAGACAATAGAGATGTGATCACCCAAAGGAATTTGTCAACTACCACATAGCAATTGCAGACCTTAAGAGTACTATTTTGGAATGTTCATCGTCTCACACATACCAAGTACTCAAGCGCTAAATTGGTGTGGGATGATGCTGATCTGATCAATCTTGTGGAGACATGGGAACATGAAAGAAACACCATTGAAGACATTGAAGGTTTCACTCTTTTTGGTTCAACTTGGAACAAGCGGAGGCAACATAGAGGAAGGGGCTTTGGAGGTATTGCTACTTACGTCAGATTTGGCTTTGAAAAATTAGTCTCTTTGACAGTCCAAGATTCAAGTGGATGATACCAATGGCTGAGGATTGGAGGAGTTGCTACACCTTGCTTCCTTGCTGTTTGTTACTTTGCTCCATTGACATCACCAATCTATTCAAGCGGATCTCTCAACACCATGCAACCTTTCCACTCCTTGACAAAGGATGTGTTGGAGTTTCAAAGTAAAGGTGCAGTACTTGTCCTTGGTGATTTCAATGCTAGGATCCAAACCTCTTAGATTCCTGAGTTTAGTGACCTTGAGAATGACCATTTCCATAGCTTGATAGATTACTCCCGTGTTTGGTTGTAATACCAAGAGCTAGCCATATGATCTAGATGTGAAATTTGGTTTGGTAACATCTAGAATGATGTTATACATGATGGTTGAAATAGATCAGATAGAAGTATCACCAAAAGAGTACTTCTACTAATAGTGCAAAAACCAAAATAGACTTGAGAACCTTAGAACCAATAGCTAGACATATGATTTAAAGGTGAGAATTGGTTTGCTAACATCTGGAAGGATGTTACACATGATGGACTAAACAGATCAGAAAGAGGTATCACCAAAAGGGTACTTCTACTAATAGAGTAGGAACCGAAATATGCCTGAAATCTTTGAAGGCAATTTTGGAGGCCTAAACGGATGAATTAGGCCTTGCAAATGTGCAAGTTCTCCCCCTATCAAAGGAAAGGTTGGCCTTCCCTCCCCCCTGCTTTGTCTTGTCGAGAGCTTTCCAATGGTACCTTACTCACGTGATTCTGAGATTCATACAGGAAGATTCCCTCCAGTCAAAGCTTGTTTGACCAACCAGATAGGACCTAGACCAGACATGTTACCCCTCCAAGTAAGTAATCCAAGTGTGGAGCTTGCTGACATGTCACCTATCTGTGACCCTAATCTTATGGTGGAGCTTCCTTGGCGGAGATCCTCTTTGTCTATATAATAAAGAGAAGGTGCTCCCTTGGGGCATCGATTGTTTGAGTGTGCAATCTGTGTTTTCTCTCTTCTCTTGTCCTCAGAGTATTACAATGGTATTAAAGCAAGTGTTTTAGTCCAAGAGGGTGGATCACTCCTCCTAGAATAGCACGAACTACTGAAATTGAGTAATTTGAGGTGGAGAACATAAAGTAGTTGCTAGACTTAGGAAGGACTTTAGAGAGCGGATGGGATTGATGCACCGGGAGGCCAATTTCCCGCACCTAGCTTTCCATTCTCAAACCCATTCCACATCAAGGTTATGTATATCCAGCATGAGCAGATGAGGGTATCGCTAGTTTATCACTTTGGCACAAAATTTATGGATAGAGTGATGAATTCACCAAACCCGGTGATTCTACCTGTGGTGATATATGACAGAGAGTGGGATTTGACAATCTACATTTTATTATGATAAAATGGAAATGAATGTCCCAAATCCTCTCTCTTTCAACACTCAAGTAGAAATCCGTTATGTAGTGAGGCCAAAATTGATGTTTAGAGATTTTGTGGTTAGGAATTTTGGTGAGGAGTATTATCATTGAGTGATAGCTTCTGAGGTCCCAATGGTAGTTCCAATAGTTTTTGTGCCTTCCAGAGTGATTATATTGACTCTGTATTGAAGTAGACATTAGCAATTGAGTGTTGCAGGAACCATGGATCAACAATTGCAAGAGTTGGTGCAAGGAATGCAAGGGATGTTGAATGAATTTTGAGAGATTAAGATGACCATAGAGACATTACAAAGTCAAGTGCAGATCCTCAGGAATGATCAAGCCATGCAAGAAGAAGAGCCGTCTCAAAACCTAGTACCTGCGACTGAAGTACTTGGAGAGGCATCCGTGCCTACAAACCCTATCAATGATGAAGCCACATTGCTACTCCGGATGAAGAAGACCTGCAACATCAAACCTTACAAGGGGCAGCGTTCGATGGGAGTAGTGGAAAATTGGATCTCAAGAATGAATCAATATTTCCGATTGTTCTCAATTGAGATCACAAAGCATGCTGCAGGCGTGTTTTCATGTGGGTACTTGACAGATAAAGCACTCACATGGTATGATGCTTGGGAACGATCCATGCTGGCAGAGAGAAGAGAGGTCACATGGATAGCAATGCAAGAAGGATTGCTGAAGAATTTCCAATCGGTGGATTCTGTGCAGATAGCTCGAACTCGACTATGGGGATTGAGACAAAAGAATAGCGTACAAGAGTATGTGGAGGCTTTTCTGGATCTACATGTCGCAATTACCAACATGAGTCCAATAGAGGCTCTCAACAATTTCAAACGAGGGTTGAAAGAGCGGATTTGCCAAGAAGTCATGGTGCAAATCCTCGCATGGTATTTGAAGCCATTGCTTGTGCACAAAGAATAGTAGGACCATTAGGTGGAGGTGAAGGAGTAGCTCCACCTCAACATTATCGGGCAGAAATGCCACACATGGGTGGACCAATACCGATGGAATTGGGCAACCTTTGATTCTGGGATTGAGGAGCATGACCGCTTCAAGGGGAGCGGGGACGGGTAGAAGAACAAAGAGATGGAGTCCCACAAGGAGAAGGGACTCAAGGAGAAAAACGCCATTGTTACAATTGTGGCCGTATTGGGCACATATCTACCAACTATTGCACTCGTTTCCCTAGAGGCCCTCGGCCTTCATTTAGGCGATCTTTGAACAACATGGAGAGGCACATTGACAAGGAGGAGGTGGAAATCACTTTGGAAAATGAAGATCACCAGTAAATGTACCTTGCGGCCTTACAAGCTCAATAAGGAAGGAGAGAAGCGAGGGAAGGAAGAAGAATAATGTGCAATGATCCCAAAAGGCAACCTCACAATCAATTGTCGTGAATGGAATCCTAGAAGGTAATCAAGTGAGAGTATTAATAGATCTGGGAGCAACAAAGAATTTCTTGTCTTGCTCTGTTGCAATAAGATTGGGAATGGATATAGAGAGAGATGGAAGTGAAGAGGTAGAGTTACCAAATGGGCAAACAGAGAGGATTGAATCATTACCTAAACTGGTAACCCTCTCTGTAGGAGAATATCAAGAAGCAATTGAGTGGTGAGTGATACAATTAGCTCGTTATGATGCAATTTTAGGCATGCCATGGATGGAGTAGTACAACCCTATGGTGGATTGGAGGAAGAAAGTAGTGAGAACCCACCAATGGTCAATCATTGGGGTTAAAGAAAAATCACACAAGCAGAAACTGCCTCTATATGTTGTAGGGACGGCAACTGTCTATAAGACCAATAGATGTTTTATGGGTCTAATAAGAGAAGTCCAGAGTGCACAACTCGATGGAAAAATTTCTGAGAAATTGAAGGATGTGGTGGATGAGTTTCAAGATGTCTTTCACAATGATCTACCCTCAAGATTACCACCAAAAAGGCGAGTAGATCACAAAATTGAGACACTTCCAGGGAAGACACCTCCTTGTAAGGCCCCATATCGCCTATCACCTCATGAGTTGGAGGAGTGTAAGACTCAAATTGAGGAGATGTTGCAAAAAGGGTTCATCCAACCTAGCGTATCACCATATGGGGCCCTTGTCTTGTTTGTGAAGAAGAAGGATGGTACAATGCGCATGTGCATTGACTATCGGGGTCTCAATCAACAAACAATGAAGAACAAATACCCCTTACCTCGCATGGATGACCTGTTTGATCAACTCCATGGAGTGAGATACTTCACCAAATTGGACTTGCAAAGCGGTTACAATCAAATCTGAATTGCAGAGGAGGATGTGCACAAAACTGCCTTTTGAACCAAGTATGGCCACTTTGAGTATCTTGTGATGCCTTTTGGCCTTACCAATGCACTTGCCACTTTCATGAGTCTAATCAATGACATATTTCATCCATACTTGGATAAGTTTGTTATTGTCTTCTTGGATGATATCTTAGTATACAATAGCAAGATGATAGAACACAAACAACATCTACGAGAGGTCCTCTAAATTCTAAGACAGAATCAATTGTACGCCAAAATCTCAAAGTGTGAGTTTGGCAAGTCTGAAGTAGACTACTTGGGGCATAGAGTAAGTGCAGAGAGCATTCAAGTATTGACAGATAAAATAGAGGTCATTCAAAAATGGAGTGCTCCAAAAGATCAGACTCAACTTAAGAGCTTCTTGGGGTTGACGGGATTCTATTGTAGATTTTTCAAGGACTTCTCCAAGGTTGCATAGCCTTTAATGGCACTACTTGGCAAGGGGAAGAAGTGGACATGGGGAACTACACAAGAGTTGGCTTTTCAAGAATTGAAGGCCGCCTTGCTACATGCACCAAACTTGAAGTGGTATGACCCAAAATGTCCAATCAAGTTGGCTATAGATGCATCAAGCGTAGCAATAGGAGCAGTCCTACAACAAGAGTGGCATGATAGATGGCATCCAATTGCATATTTCTCTCAAAAGTTGTTACCAGTAGAGTGCAACTACCACACCACAGAATGAGAAGAGCTGGCGATCGTTCTAGCAACCAAGCATTGGAAGCACTACTTAGGCGAGAAGGCATTTGTAGTAGAGACAGACCACAAACCTCTAGTCTACCTTGAGACACAGAAGGATCTATCTTGTTGCCAAATTCAGTGGGCAGAGTGGCAAAAACACTTCAACATGACAATCACCTACGTGGAAGGTAAGAAGCAACTTGCAAATGCATTCACCCGCATGCCAATGGCCAACAACTTGGTGGCAGAGGTTAAGATTAACCTTGAATTTTGGCAAGAGATTCTGGCGGCTACAAAAGCTGACCCACAAATTGTAGAAGCAAAATCATCCAAAGGTGTCACCAGTTCCCAAGGACTCACCTTTTGGGATGGCAGATTATGGATCCCAAATGTCCTAGAATTATGCACCACCATTCTAGCAAAATGTCATGATTTGGCAATTGCAGCTCATGTCAGAGTGGACAAGACCTTGGATGCAGTCAAGCGCCATTACTATTGGCCCAAGATGAGCAACAATGTGATGGAATATGTGCATAGCTACCTACTTTGCCAATAGAACAAAGCTTCTAATCAAGCTCCTGCAAGGCTCCTTCAACCTCTCCCCACTCCTACCCAACATTAGAAACAAGTGAGTATGGATCTCGTCTGTGAATTACCCAAGACCACCTTAGGGTTTGACTCCATTGTGGTCTTTGTGGACCGGCTCAGCAAAATGATTCATGTACGCCCTACCACCAAGGAGGTGACCACTCCACAACTAGCTCAATTATACTTAGATGTAGTCTTTGCTCACCATGGCTTGTCTAGAGTACTCATCACCGATAGAGGCACCCAATTCACCAGCTTGTTTTGGCAAACACTCTTTGGGTTCTTCAAAACCAAGTTGGCCATGTCTACAGCTTACGACCCCCAAACAGATGGCCAAACAGAGCAGGCTAATTGCACAATTGAAGATATGTTATGCGGCTTCACCTTAGAAGAGCAAGAGAGGTGGGACACCCTACTACCGTTGGTGGAATTCGCTTACAACAATTCAGTGAATGCCTCCACCCAGGTCACTCCGTTCTTCCTTATGTATGGTGAGCATCCCTTCACACCTTCTAGCTTGATGAAGATCCATCTAATGACTACCAAGGTTGATGCAATCAACACATTTGTTTCTAGAATCCAACAAGGTGTGGAGAGCGCCAAGTATAGGTTACAGATTGTGCAAAATTGACAGAAGCAGTATGTTGGTGCACACCGTCGGCACATGGAGTTCAATGTTGGAGATCAAGTGTGGCTATCGATAACCAACCTCACATTATTTGGACCTCGTAAGCTCAAACCTCATTTTATTAGGCCTTTCTTGATTCTTTGTCGCATCGGCGCTGTGGCCTATCACCTTGAGCTACCACCACACATGAAGATCCATCCAGTCTTCCATGTCTCCCTACTATGCAGATATGCTCCCCGATCAGGCCAAGGTCATTCCACACCAGACATTCGACCTTGTCCGACACTCATTGATGGCATAGAGGAATATGAAGTAGAGCGGATTCTCCAAAAATGCATGCGTGGTACTCGCCACCCGCGGGTGGACTATCTAGTACAGTGGAAAGGTTACCCCCTCTATGAAGCCACTTGGGAGCCCGCTGCCAATTTGGCACATGCACTTGTGTTGGTGCAAGCATTTGAGCAACAATTGCAGAACGAGGACGTTGCGTCTTAAAAGGAGGGAGGTCTATAATACCAAGAGCTAGCCATATGATCTAGATGTGAAATTTGGTTTGGTAACATCTAGAATGATGTTATACATGATGGTCAAAATAGATCAGATAGAAGTATCACCAAAAGAGTACTTCTACAAATAGGGCAGAAACCAAAATAGACTTGAGAACCTTAGAACCAATAGCTAGACATATTTATAGCTATAAAGGTGAGAATTGGTTTGCTAACATCTGGAAGGATGTTACACATGATGGACTAAACAGATCAGAAAGAGGTATCACCAAAAGGGGACTTCTACTAATAGAGTAGGAACCAAAATATTCCTAAAATCTTTGAAGGCAATTTTGGAGGCCTAAACGGATGAATTAGGCCTCAAAAATGTGCAAATTATCCCCCCTAACAAAGGAAAGGCTGCCCTTCCCTCCCCCTGCTTTGTCTTGTCGAGAGCTTTCCAATGGTACCTTACTCACGTGATTCTAAGATTCCTACAGGAAGATTCCCTAAAAGATTCCTTCCAGTCAAAGCTTGTTTGACCAACCAGATAGGACCTAGACCAGACATGTCACCCATCCAAGTAAGTAATCCAAGGGTGGAGCTTGCTGACATATCACCTATCTGTGTCCCTAATCCTATGGTGGAGCTTCCTTGGCGAAGATCCTCTTTGTCTATATAATAAAGAGAAGGTGCTCTCTTGGGGCATCAATTGTTTGAGTGTGCAATCTGTGTTTTCTCTCTTCTCTTGTCCTCGGAGTATTACATTGGTCCCGCTCTTCCAAAGATCTCATATCCAACTCCATGAGTGAGCACTTTTTGAGCTTTGATACCAATTGTAGCTTGAAGATCTTGAATGGCCTTTCTCAATTTCCAGAAACTTGTAAGAACACATGCTTTGCTTCTGGTGGATCCACCACTGTAGATTATATGTTTACCTCACCTAGTGATATACACATTGTCTCAGATTTTGTTGTTTTAGATCCTCAACTTGAATCTGACCATGCACCTCTATCGTGTGTCATCCTTCTTTCTTGCCTCAATAGAACCACATTACCTATTGACCATGCCTTTAGAGGGAAACTTCATCTAGATTTTTACAAGCAAGATCTGTACCAACAAGCTATCCATGAGAAATTGAGCTCTATGGAGCGGAGTTTTGATTTTCAACAACATAGTGATCAGTTGGTTGAACTTCTTCAATCTACATCAACTATTTTGTTCCCACAAGGTTCTCACAAGAAGAGACTTGGTCTCTCTTCAATAGGTGGTTTGATGCTGATTGTGAAATGGCAAGGATCAAAGCTATGGATAGATCTCTTGATCAGATTGCACAAAGTCAGGCTTTTGTCTCTTATAGAAAGTTGGTGAAGTGCAAGAAGGGGGCATACTTGAGACTCAAAGGGGTTGAGTTGAGCATTGAATTGAGGAGCAATCCCAAGGCTTTCTAAAAGAGGGTAACCATCTGATCTCCACCTCCATTGCTGGACTTGAATGAGCTTTGTGAATATGTGAAGGATCTGTACTTTTTCCCTAATGCTTCAAGCATGGCACCTTGCCTTGGATCTGCTCTCACCGTCTCTGAAGCTGATGTCAAGTACCAATTGAATAAGTTGGCCAATGGTAAGCTTGAAGACCTTGATGGACTATGTGTTGAACTACTTAAGTGGGGTGGTATCCATCTGATTCCAATACTCACTTCTCTCTTGAATGAGGCAATAAGGTGTGGCTTTCCTAATAGATGGTGCTTCAAGAAGGTAGTTCCTATTCACAAGTCTGGTCCGAGAGATATTATCACCAATTACCATACCATTCTAGTGGGTAGTATCTTTTCCATGTTGTACGGTCAAATTTTGGAGTCTAGGTTGAGTACTTGGGCTGAAAAGTACATAATTTGAGCTAAGTGCCAAGCTGGTTTTAGATCAGGCTTTTGTACTTTGGATCATCTATACTCCATTTTTTGTGGTGGAAATCTAAAGGTGTTAGGAGAGCTCTCTATGTTGCATTTATTGATTTCAGGAAGGCCTTTGATAAGGTGCTTAGGAAATCACTAAGTGAGAGACTCATGGAAGTTGGTGTTTTAGCAGACCTGATTGGTGCTATCTCTAGACTTTATGAGAAAGTGGTTGTGAAGCTTTCATCTTTGAGTTCCCAAGATGTCCTTAGCACAATGGGTGTGATTCAAGGTTGCTCTTTATCCCCAACTTTGTTTGGAATCTTCATCGATGATCTAGAGTGTGTACTTATGGGTGTTGGAGCTATGGGTGTACAGTTTGGCTCTTTGATGATACATGCACTACTGTATGCGGATGTAGTGCTCCTCTCTACCAATCCACAAAGTTTATAGAAGTTGTTGGATTCTCTTCTCTTGTTTCCAATGAAACAAAGATGGAAGTGAACCTTGACCATGGTGATTGTGGTGGGGTTCTAAAGGTGTCCTTTGTTTTTTGATGGACAGCATTTGGAGCAAGTTTCCTCTTATAAGTACTTAGGCCTTGAGTTTTCTCATGACTATAGTTGGTCTACTTGTGTGAAGATGAGAATCAATGTAGGGTTTAGAGCTTTGTATTCACTCATGAATCACTCTAGACTTGCTCATCTTACCACATAGGAGTTGAAGAAGGTGCTATTCAGATCTCTTGTGCAACCATTGGTTCTCTATGGTGCTCAGATTTGGGGTCCAGGTACTAAGAAGACATGGTGGCAAAAGTTGGAGAAAGTTCAAAAACTATTTTTGTGTGATGAACTTGGAGTGAGGACTCCAACTCCTTATGTATTGCTGCTTGCTGAAATAGGTTTTTACCCCTTGAGGCTGAACCTTTGTTCTAAGCTCTCACATATGCCACTAAGGTGAGGTCCATGGAGCATGAGAGACTTCCCTACCAAGCTTTTTGTGCCATTCTATCTATTGGTTGGTATACAACTCTGATTGCATGGGCCACAAGGTGGAATGTTCTGAGCGACATTGGAGATTAGAACCTTTTGCACTTCAAGAGGTGATCAAGGAGCATTTCTTACTTTACTTATTGCAACAACCCGGTACCAAGATGGTGTTCTATCATCAATTTGTAAATCCTATATTGGTGTATTGTGAGCAAGATTATCTCTTGGCTAGGATTTCTACTTCACTTAGACATGTTATTGCTCAATATAGAACTAGTTCTCATAGACTAGAAGTAGAACAAGGACGTTGGTAATAGATAGAGCACTACATCTGACTTTGAAAATTGTGTACTATGAGCAAAGTTGAGAATGAGCACCATGTGTTTGTTGATTGCCCTTGTTACATGCAGATCAAAGTTAGACATTAGATTACTTATAGTGATTTCTCAACTCTCTTACAGGTTGAAGCTTTAGCATTAGTGAAGTATATGATGAAGATTAGTTTACATTAGACCAATTTGTTATAGATTGGTCAAATGCCCTAGGCTTTGGCCTAGGCTCACATTTCATGTGTTTTGTATTGTGTTTCCAACCTTTTGACTCTTTGGGTCTTCCAAGCTTTATATTTCATTGTTCGTTTTGATAGAGTCATGTTATCCTCTAGTAACCTCCCTCTCCTCCTTGATACCCAAGTTCATAAACTTACCCCTAATTGGATAGGACCCTTTGATGTCACTCAAATTATCTCTCTTGTTCATATTGACTTGACTTGCCTTGTCATATGTGTATCCCTCCTTTTTTTCATGTTTCCAAGTTGAAACCCTTTGTTCCTAACCTCCCTAGTGGTGGAAGAATATGTAACAATATGGAGTTTAGCGACGAAGTTAGTTGTACAAAGTAGCAAATAAGACAAATTAGCCTATAATATTTTGGAAGTATCTAGGAAGCTTCTTGGGAAGCTTCTTGGCTAGCTTAGCTTTCATCTTGAGTAAATAGCTTCTAGAAGGAAGCTTCTAGAAGCTTCCAACTAGTTTAGCTTGCACGCTAAGTAGACGGCTTCTAGAAGGAAGCTTCTTGAGAAGCTTCTTGGTTAACTTGGCTTGCACTTTACGAAAGCGGCTCAAGGAAGCTTCTTGAGAAGCTTATCAAGGGCCTTGAATGCTACCTATAAATACCAAAACTGAAGCTTATGCTAGGCATTCGGAGTTTTCCCTCATTCCAACATCCCAATGTGAGCTTCTCATATTTCTCTCCTTGGTCTTGGTCTTTTACACTATAGAAGCACAACTCGCATGTAAGTTATGCATGAACTCTAAAGTGCCACAATTTTCTCCCTAGCTAGCAACCATATAACTCCCTATAGCTCCAATTAGCCGTCTACTCTAAGTATGTGATATGCCCTATGGTGTGCAAAGATCAGGAAGCTGGGTGCTATTGAGCCCCATTGTTAATTGTATGTCTACAATCTATAATATATACAGGGTGAACTAGCTATAGATCAAGTACATCTATGACATAACCACTGTCTTTGAGAAACCACTATAAGAAGAGTCAAACATACCATATGCCACCTTCCTCAAAGAGCTATCACACACCAACATAATAATAGCTCCACCAAAAGAGTCACATAACATACATTTCAAGCTTACACATACAATTGCAAAGCTTGGATCCATAGTGCATAGCATGTGCAATGGTGCTTTAGGAGGTAGCATGGTGCAAAATTGTGCACATTATCCTTCCAAAAAACACCATCACATCCTTCTAACACAAGGACTATAGAAGGCAAAACCTCATGGACTCTCAAGCTAGTATGCTGTATAGTTACATCAAGTATCATTAATGCAATATGTTGTAGACATGCATAGTCACTTGGATGAAATTGATAGATCAAGGGTCTATAACATCCTCCTCAAATAGTAGCATAGTGAAAGGTATCCCTATGCTAAGCAATTGCTAAGTTCTTAAAGACCTTTGGCCTCATTCCCCAAAAGATTTCTACCTATTGAGAACATGCACTCACTCATACATCTGGATCATCAAGTCCAAAACTATAGTAGCATCATGACAAATAGCTTTAGGTAAATCTAGATCTCATCCATAAATAGAAGGAAAGAGAGAAGGATGCTAAGGAGACTTTTTGGTTGAGGCAATAGCCCATGGCCAACCACACTAAATGTAGATCCTAATCTCCTAGGTGGCTCCTCTACAAACCATACTTACTCAATCTCCTCTTCATTGTCAAACCACTCTCTTTGTTAAGCCATCTACCTCAAGGTGATTTTAAGAGGTAGTATGATGATCAATCAAGGCCTTGTCACACTAGACTTGAAATGCCTCCAAGAACTCTATACCTTGATGAGTAAAAACCTCAACTTGTGCACCAAAATGACTAAGAACTTGATTTAAGAACAAGGAAGCCGTCCTTGCAGTAGACTTGTCAAGAAGTGCCACCAACTCAATCCACTTGGAAAAGTGCTCTTCTATAACCAAAAAATACCAATGATATCTCATAGTCAATAGTAAAGGTCCAACAAAGTCCAAACTCCAACAATAACCCAATCCCATGATAAGTAATAGGTGTAGCTATGGTGTAGGAGCATTAAATGATGGTCTAACTCAATAACAAACCACACATCTAGCAACAAACTATTGTACATTGGTCTATATATTGTGCCACCAATAATGACTCTAGAGTAAGCACATGTATACTTTACTCCAAAATATCCTTGCTTCTCATGAGCATGACATACTATGGTCATTGAGATAAAATTTTTACTACTCATACTCTACCATTCTCCCATACATGAAGAAGGTGTCTTCCCTCCAATCCAAACCATTTGGCTTGCTGAAGAACACAATCTTTCTCAGCATCCTTAGCATCAATCCTTAGCATCAACTATTGCATCCGCAACACTAATGCAAAGATAATCTATCACTAAGACGTTATCATGAATGTCTTGTTGAATTATACCAATATCTCCACCCTTTGGATTTGTGACCTCAACAACTCCTCTTGTATGTGTTGAGAGAAATACCACAAAGGCCTTAGCAAATATTCATATAAAGGTAGATGCATGCCAACTTGGCACAATCTCCTTGTCTATCTCACCATGCCAACATGCTTTGGTCTGATCTTGCTAGCTAGGGCATGGTTAGTATTCACTCATCTGCATCACAATTCACCACTCCATGTTTATGAATAACCATCAAATTATACTCTTGTAAAATCAAAGCCCATCATGCAACCTCCCTTGAAAGCTTGTTGGACTCCATCAACCACTTCAATGGTCAATGATTAATGATGAGAGTGAAGGGATTACCAAATAGGTAATATCAAAAAATGTATTATTGCACATATTGCTACCAAGCACTCTCCATCATATGAACTATACTTCACCTCCATTAAATTGTTGGAGCAACTAGCATAGACCACCACAAACTCCTTCCTTTCATCATACTATTGGGTGAGCACTCCTCCAAGCCCCTTCATACTTCAATCAATATGAACTTGGAATGGTTGTCCTTTGATCTGTATCCTAAGAATAGGAGCAAATGTAAACTTCTCCTTGAGCTCCATGAAAGCTCTTTCCTACCCATCTCCCCAATACCACCACTGTCTTAGCTTGCTCAGCATCATCAAGGCCTTACTCATCTCCCTAACACCACTCAGCTTTATCAAGGCCTTGGCAATGGCACAAAATCCTTTACGATATTGGCAATAGAAGTTCACCAACCCAAGGAATGCTTGCACTTTGCTCACATCTATAGGGCAAGAAATACAGTAGCTTCTACCTTGGTCTACTAAACACCAACTCCTCTAGGGTAGATAGTGTGACCCAAATACTCAACCTTCTCATAGAAGAATCTACACTTACCAAGATGTAATTTGAATCCATGAGATCTCAACCTCTCAAACACTTCAAAAAAATGTCTCTCATGCTCCTCCATGCAGTATTACTACATACCAAAATTTCATCAATATAACATTGAGCGCAATCCAATCATGTTGGGATCATATCCATGACACTTTGGAATTTAATAGGAGTGTTCTTGAACCCAAATAGGAAGAACCTCCACTAATATTATACATCCTTACTTTGAGGATCAATAGCCCAAAATATTATCTTGGATTTGTCTTCCTCCTTGATTGGCAACTTATAATATCCTACTCAAAGATCCAAAGTACTAAAGATCTTTGCATGCTTAACTGCATCAAAGATCTCCTCCAATGTAGGTATGGTATATCAATCAACCCTAGTCTAACGGTTGATAGGATTGTAATCTCTATATATCTCTCTATTTGTATATTTACCATGCATATCCTTCTTGGCTAGCATCACTATAACTAAAGCATACTCTTTATATAAAATATCCACCAAATCAGCCTCAAAAAGGTCTCTACTTCAACTCTAAATCAATGCTCTCTCCATATCATTATACCAATAAGGACATCAAAAAAATGGTACATCATTAGTAATCTCAATCCAAATTTTAGGTCCTTTTAGAGCACCCAAATTATTCATCCTAAAAGAAAAACAACTCATGTAGCTCCTCAACAACCTCCAAACTCTCTTTCTTTCTCCTAATGTAAGCTTGGGTCTAATGTTTAGCTCCCGAGCATCTAGAGTAACTTATATAGGAGTAGAAGATCCATTGATTGATAGCTACATTGGGCACTTGGGAGCAGTAATGTCATGCCCCCAACCACTAGAGTCCCCAACCTCAATGTGGAAAATTCCTTCTAATCTAGTTGCAAGCTCCATATGTCCTCTAATTACATCCCAAGTAGACCAAGTGTGTAACCAAAGTAGACCATGATCACTTGGATGGAACCTAAGTAGACCACTCTCACTAGTAGTCATTGGTTGTGTCCCAAGAATACCTTTCTCACTTGGTTTATTTCCACCAACATGTGCTTGAATCATCTTGATAGGCACATAGCTCACAAGTGTCCAAGTGGTGATGCCTATCAAGCACATCCTACACCACTCTTCCAAGCCAAAGCTCACAATCTAGGTCAAACAATTTAGGTCCATACTTTAACCTAACACCTTATGCTTGGATGCCTCTTACACTAATATAACAATGGTAATACCAATACAAAAACCCATCAATGTTAAGCTCTACCAATTGCTATAATTATGAGTCCCAAACAAGTCCAAGACCTCTCTCTCAAAGCATCAAAGCTTGAGAGACTCCAAAGTGTAGGTGAAGCGGCTCTAGGCTGTCCAACAAGGTTCACCATTACCATAGGTGATCTATCAACCATTACCACCATCTAAGTCTATCACCTTACATCCAAATGATAATTACAGCCTTCCCCAACATAATGGGTTATGCACCAAAGTCTAATAAGACCCTCTATGATGTATAGACCTTCCTTGAAGGTCCCACCAAACAAAAAATCTTCCTATCATTATCCAGTAGGACAACTTTAGGTGTGAACCAAGCTTACTCAAAGGCAGGTCTAGCAATTAACTCCTCCAACCTAACTACTATTGTTTGCCATTAACCATTGGTTGCTAAGTGGATCCCATGCTCCTCAACCAAGTTAGCTCCACTATCAGCCATCTTTGCTCTAGAAGTATGAACCACATCATTCCTACTCTCACAAAGTATGGAAAGCAACTAAAACATTGGAGTTGGATCAACTCCCAATATAAACATATCACGGGTTGAGAACAAAGGGAAGCACATAATCAATTAAGCCACCACAAACAATATGCTAGACTCAATTTTTTTAGTAGTAGGTGGCTGACTATCATTTGGTCAATCATGCATTCTATCATCACCTACCACATCTACATTAGGACATCTAGGAGCCATGGATGTTGTCTATGGTGCCTTAGAGAGTGAAAAAAGTTGGGAAGTTTGACTTGTCTACCAACCTCTCCTCTTTGTGAGTCCAACTCCATTGACGCTAATCTAGACTTTGGAGCATGTACTACATTCCTAGTCATTATGGCATATGCATCTACATATGTTTCTCTACACATAAAGTCCAACATGTCTCCATTACCATCAGAAGAGGTGGAAACCATAGCATCCAAATCTAATCTCCTCTGAGCTATGACCATGCTAGCCAACCTTTACTCCAACTACTCAATCCAAGTAGTTATGGTTGTATTAGAAGCAAGGGTAGTATTGTGCATCTATTAGGCAATGGTCCTCTACTACCTTGTCCTCCATGACTTGGAGCTCCTCTACAACCTACAATAACAGCCCTACAACTCCATGACTCTAAGTGAAGGTCAAAGCATTGGTCACTAGTGTGACCAAATCTGTGGCAATGATCGCAATGTCTCTATGTTGGCTATGAGGAACTAGAGATATCATGTCTGCTTCCTTGAGTACACTCTTTCTTGTGGTGAGGTCCACCACAAGTCCAACAAGTGACTCCACTATTCACTAGCTACTATTGATCCTAAAAATGAAAGTAAGGGTCTAGTTTCACTAGACCCTCCACTTGCTCCATGAGATATGGGCTGTCCACTTTGCCCTTGGAATCCAACATGTTGTGGTGCACTCTATTGCACTCTAGAAGAAGTAAAAATTGTGGATGAGGTCTCCCTACCTTATCCAGATATCAACACTCTCTCTTCAACATGTTGAGCTTGATATACTTAGCCAAAATAAAGACCATTGCCAATGTAGGCGAGGAAGCATGTAAAAATATAGAAATCACATACTCTATATTGCAACTCCTTGTCCAAGATCTCATACCAAAATTGGATTGCTTGGGCCTTAATAACTCCTTGAGTGAAATTGATCAACCGTCTCATGCAAGTGTATGTCTTGCAAAGGCTCTCTCTAGCCTTTTGTTGTAACTCTTGCAAGCTCCTCAGCTTATCAATCCACATCCTTAGTAGTTCTACCTCAAGTACTAAAGAACTCCAACATGTGGTTAAACTTTGGGACTACATCACCTTATGTAATGGTACCTCCACTCAATTAGCAACATCTCTAACTAGTGCACCTCCACTAGATGCACCAATGCTATTTGAGTTAGAAATTGTGGTTATTGCCAATCTCCCCTAGCAACCAAGCCTAAAGTGATGGAGATGTAGTTTGAAGACCAATATTGTCTCTATAGCTTGATCTCCTCCAAGTGAGCTCTTTGAAACTCATGATAGTCATCCATTGGTGGACCCTCCAAGTGCTAAAATATTCCTTTCCATGCCATGAAAGATGTGAATAAAGTCAAGTTCGGCATCTATTCCATATCACACCAACTATCAAACTCTTGGATAAAGTGATCCAACTCAATGGTACCCACTATACAAGAGTAGTGCTTGGGGCCTTTGGAGACCCCATAAATCTTCTCCATGTCCCATAACAATATTGTGGACACACCAGATGTACTCTCAATTGAATCAACTCTTGTATCAAACTCCAAATTAGAGTTAATCTCCTCTCTCACTAGGACCTAAGACATAAGTTGATATCAAGCACTACTTTGTATAAACCCACTTTGTACTATAATAGCATCTCCTCTAGAATCTCCAAAGAACTCCATCTTCATAATGTAACTCAAATTGCAACCATAACCACCAAAATTACCCTAGTAAGGATCTTCATCAAGTGACAATACCAAACGCCACCACCAACTGAACACCACTCACAAAAGTAGCTCTAACTCCAACAACTACACTAGAAGAAAGAGCAACTTGTAATTTTCCATCACAATAAGTTACTCTCATGGTTTATTGATCATCACTTCTTGCCCCATTGGATAAAAACATAGGTAGTCTAACTAGTCATCACTCCAGCCTCACTACCAATAGTACCTCAAAGCACCACTACTCTAAAGTTAGGGCACCTTGTACAAAATGATGCACAAACAAGAGTAGAGAATGGAAGGGATCCAATCACAAGAAGTCAGCACAAAACCCTCCATCTCATGAATCAACATTGGACTGACTTTACCACCATTTGGTATTTGACATAATAAGAGTCTCTACCTAGTCCTAAGCTACCAAGATCACCAAGGAGAGGATCAAACTACCTTTCCTAACCAAAACTACATGTGTATAAGTATCAATTGACCAATCACTAAGATAACAAGTGAAGTTGGACTAGTTGGCTAGGGCACTAATCAAAGAAACAAAGATTGGTGTTCAAACCCTATTGCACACAATTTAGAAGGGTAGGCAGATTTTGCCAACTCCCAAAAATTCATCTAAACTAGCTAACCTCATGCCAACAAGCTAACTTGTTGGCCTTTGTAGCCTTTCAAGCTTGTAGCTCTATGCATCAGAACCTTGAAACACCAAAATTTAGCTAAAAGATGCTTTTCTTTTCTTGCTAATTCAACCCTCTTTAAATTTAGCAATAGAATTCAACCAAATGAGTCCTCTCTTCTTGCCAATTCAAACCTCCTCCAAATCTAACCAAGTTTCACCAACTCCAGCACTAACTAGGGCAATTTGGCCAACCTTCAACTTGACGTCCAAATTTAGACAACCTCTGCCAATTTGATGCACCTTCTCTGTAATTTCTTGATCACCAAATCCTTTGCTTATTATCAATTTGGGCTAAATTGAGAAGATAGGGATCTCCAAATCCTTATTCGAGGAGATAAATTCCCAATCCACCTATAATTTTGCATTACAAGTTCAATTTACACCAAATTGACCTTGATTTCACCTCTTGGGCTCAATCAATCATCCATTATCTTAAATTGACTCAATGCATATAAATTTAGCTCGCACTTCCACACACCATGTGCCCCACTACCAAATTTACATCAACTCAAAAGAAACTTCTGCACACAATCACTCTCATAGAAGTCTATGACCATGATCAAATGTACCAACAAGCAATTAGGTTTGGAGATACCACCAACATCCTTAGTTCTTGCACTCAATTTCCTTGACTATCATTTCTCTATTGTAATCAATTCATTCTTTCACTCAAACCACACTCAAACCAGATTAGTACTCAATCCTTCACTCAACAATCTGCCAACAATTGTGCACTGATTATAGTCAAGCAACACCCTTTCTAGCTAAAATACTCTAGGTGACACTTGCAAGCCTCTATCTACCATAGCCAATATCTCAAAGGCTCAACATCAAAGAAGTGAGCTCTCTAGAGTTGCACTTCAAAGGTATACTCCTTTGCCTGACCTAGGTCTCTAGTCCTAGTTGCACCATTGATAGCGCATGGATGGTGCAAAGGGTGCAAGTGATGGTAGGTCCCACCATGTGATCAGTTAATATTCTGATTTTCCATGCTACTAAAAAGTGTTCTTTATATACAATCCATGTTGTCCTCAAATAGTTGATCATTGTCAAGACATACATTTCACATAAAGCACTCCACAATCTAGTAAATATTATTAGAGTCTATGATTGCATCACATTTTTCCATTCACTTATGAAAGTATTCTAGCAATGTTCTTGTATCAAAGTACTTCTTACAATTGGCTAAAACATTCTTTTGGAGATGTTGAAGAAAGGAATGTGGACAAAAGAGCATTTATCAAAGCAAGCTCACAATCTATCACATTTATAATTGGTTTGATATGGTCATACAAGGTTGCAATATAATCTTAATCCCATTGGTAGTATGGTTTTGTTTCTTCTTATATGAATGCAATTGAAAATATAAATGATGTGTTGAAACTTGTGATTCCAATAATATAAAGTATTGGCATTTGAAAGCAATTCATTTTACACTTGCAATCCATCACCAAATACTATGGATAAGCTTGAGCTAAACAAATGCAATCAAGATGTGAAAAGAATAGAGGAGTAACCTTGTTTGCATCATTGCACAAATAGTCACTTTGGTAGTTAGTATCTCAAAGATTATCTAAAAGAGCAAGAATTGGTGGTCTATTGGCAAGTTATATTTTCCAAAGTTACACTTTCTCATTGTAGATTTTTTTGGTTGTTGTATGAGTGTCAAGTAAAGCTTGTCGCAAAGTTGTAAGAACATGCTTTTGAATAATGCCAATAACTAACATTTGGGATTTTATGACATGATGCTTTGGTCAAAGATAATGAACAACAAGATGACCATTGATATTTTCTAAAGGACCGTGATTGTGCATTCCATTTAAAACCTTAATATGCCCATGTCCATAAGATTTACACAAGCAATTTTAGAGCATGAATGTGTAGTCAATCAAACAAGAGCACTAAGTTTTATGGCTTTGTATAGTAGTGATTAGAGATTTTTAAGCATTTTATATGCACTCTCAATCACATTTTAGGATCACCCAATTGATGTTTGAATAATGCCTAACAATAACATATTATTGAGAATGCACAAAAACAATCATACTATGTAGCACTTCATCAAGGAGCTATAGGAAGTTTCAAGAAGAGATAACATTATGGAAGTCAAAAGTTTGGGTCATGTGAATTCTTGTAGCACATAATCATGGGTATTTTAGAATTTTTAGTATCTTCCTAAATTGTGAACTGTCCATGATTTTCCACTCTAGAGATCCAAAATCAGCAAGGAAAGATCCCTATAGTAGTACTCAATAATTTGTGCATAATCTTCATACATAAATTGTAATAATGAAATGATGTATACTTTTCTTTTTTTAATCTTAACTATAAAACCATGTTAGAAGAAAAAATAAATTTCAAGTGATATTGATACAAACAAGTAAGAAATTGCTTATAGAAATTTTGATATATAAACTATCTCTTTTTAATTAAGCTAAGAAATTGATGTGTCTTTACTCTCTATGTTAGAATGTTATGAAAAAAAGAACGGGCAAATAAAAGATACTTAGCCAAGCACTACTACTATCAAGATAACAAAAGCTTTGCAAAAAATGCATGTGATGTTTTTAGAGACAAGCTGCATAGTTGTTTATTAGAGCATCAAAGATAGATGGACACATGTTTGTGAGACAAGCTCCACAGTTTTTTAGTTGAGCAAAGATGGCCAAGGTAATGGCACCAACAAAATTCTGAAGTTGTCACATTTAGAGCATACTTGGCATTTCAGCATAAATTTTATGTTTTGTACCTTGTATGTTCACATTTTGAGTTAGTCTATGGGTGAAATCTGCTCAGCATCGTTGTTTTCTATCATGTTATTTGGAATGATTCATTTCAGTCTCAAAATTTTCCCTTTTAGAGATCCAAATTGCAAGATTAGTAATCTTCACTACAATTATATCATTGATTCAATTTGGGAGATGTCAACAATATTGGAATAACCATAGCACCAATGGTTTTAAATTACTCTCTACTCATGAGAAGAGCCACCATCACAATTTTTCTCCTTTAAAATTTTCCTATCCTTTCCATTGTAGATTACTTCTAACACATTGTTGAACTATGATTAATTTTCTTAGGAGCACTTGCCAAATTTTATAAAGCCTTTGAGCCTTGGAATACTTGGAAATTTCTTCTGCTTGTGTAACAAAGTGCATGCATCAATAAGTGTGCACCAATTTTTTTGAAACAACAAAATGTTTAGAATTATATAAATCTAGAGGAGTTGCTTGACATACAATATCTCTCATTTGGAATTATAGAAATCTAGTGGAGTTACTCAATAGAGCAATAACTCCCAAAATTTTAGTTTAGAACTATAGAGTTCTAGAGGAGTTGCTCAATAGAACAATTGGTCCCAAATGTTTAAAATTACAAAGGTCTAGAGGAGCTTCCTTGGTAAAAACCCTCACATACTATTTTATTGGTAAGGATCAAATATTAAAAGTTACATTTTGTAATTATGTCTTAAAGCTTTTGAGTATCTTTAAGGTAGGGTAAGTAAACAATATTATCAAAACATCTTCACAAAATTCTATTTGAATTCCCATACCTTTCCCCTGGCTCTAATTTTGTGATTGACTCGCTTCCTACAATAGCAATACTTGTTGGTTTGACCTCCGAAGTTGAGATAGATATGCTTTTTTTAAGATATGCTATTGACTTTAGCTTTTGAGGTTTGAGCTCAGGAAAATTTGAGAAATTAAATCAAATGTCTCTCATACCCTAAACCATACAACTCATGTATTGTCTTCTCAACAATCTTATTTTTTAATGTCTCTTTTATCTAGATTCCTTGATGGTCTTACACTCTACCGCTCATGTATTGTCTTCTCAACAAGACTATGATATTGTGTCACTAGAATCTCAACAAGTTTGGTATACTCACACATGACAATCTCATTGAGATTGTGATATTAGTCACACAAGACTATGATATGAAAGACAAGTTGTAGTTATGTAGATCAATGCATTATGTGACAAATACAAAGTCATAATGACTAAAACTACTATAGAGTAGGATGGGTTGATTTAGTAAATAGTTTGATGGATGTAACATTTCCACTTCTTTTATTGTCTTTAATAAAATCTCTTGAATGACTCTTGGTTGATTTTTGTGAAGACATATGCATCACTACATGTGAAGCTCTTTTCCACTAACACCTTATATTCATGTAATTTAAATCTATGCACCTATAAATATTTACATGAATTCTTAAATGACTTCTCATGATAATTTATATTTTTATAATACAATTGCTTTTCATCCACTCCATCATAAAAACATTGTAGCCTGCTTTGTCATCTTTTTGTGTAATATTATGAAAGGGAGCTTGACTTTATTTCATATTCTTTATTTTTAAGATCCTTATGCAAATTAAGAATCTAATTTTGATTTTCTAGAAAGATTTACATACTCTCACAATTGGTTTTCTTCATAAATTATTTATGGACTTTAATTTGACTACAAAATCCTAATGTATGGTCAAGTTGAAATTCTACAATACCGATTAAATATAATTATCACATGCAATCCTATCAATAAAAGCTAAAATTGGTAGAATTAATATATTTCCATTGTATGCAATCAAATGAATGGATTATGTTGTAGATATTTAATATTTGTTACTATTGAGACAAATTATTCTAGAAACTTATACTATCAATATCAACTATCATAAACTATGCTTGATATTCTTTAACAAGTATTGCAAACACTATCTTTCTTAAGCATCATATGATACCAAACCTTCATGGTGTAGGTACTCTTAATAAGTGTGAAATTTCTTGAGCATTTATCAATTTCTATTCAGTTAGCACTTACAGGAGTCATACTAAATAAATTTTAATATTCATAAATTTTAGAGTATATATATTTGTTCTTCTACAAAGCTATATGTGAACTTAAAACCTTATATGGTAAAGCAATTATTCTACTAGGGAAGATAACATTTTATTATATTTCATTAATATTATTCCAATATTGAACATGGCAAGATGTACTCAATTTGATTTTACATAGATATTTGATCTATTCATTCATTTGAATATTAATATATTTATTTATATTAATATTTATGATGAAGAAATATTCTTATTTCAATTAAATATAATTTATATTCTATTTTATTATTCCTATAATAAAAGACCAAAAGCAATAGGTAGTAACATTCATTAAAAAACATATTTTCCAAGTGCCTAATACTTCTTACAAAAGAGGTATATAAAAATATATGCTAATCAAAACATAGTAACTTGACTTTATTTCAGTGCATCTATAACTAGAGAAAGTGGAATTTCTTAGATTGCAAGTGCTTACTTGTTTCCTTCTTTATCTATTGAGAACATTTCTTGCTTAATGTTTGAAGAAAAACAAGCTCTTTTTATATTATACACTGCAAGCAGTTATTTGTAATCTTCTTTTTCAAGTTAGAAGATTTGTTACAAGTAGAAAAGGTCTTTTAGTCATTAGTATCTTTCAAAGCTATACCATTATAGTGATAAATTATTTATGCTTTACAAGTAAGCAATTAATTTACAAGCCACTTAACATGTACTCTTGATGAGGGTTTTTCATATATGTGATAGTTCTACCACCAATGTGCTATAATATCATAAATGAATTGTAAAACAAAAAAAGCTATTGAAGATTGCTTCTCCTCCATCTCCTCAGGTGAATTTCTCAATATGGCCTTTATATTAGAATTTCTCACTACTTAAAACTGCAAAGAAGGACAACCTTGGAGATTAAGAACCATACATAACAGCTTCTTGGTTTCTACTCTTTTGAAAGCAATCTTACTATCCTTCAAGAAACGTGATATACAATATTGTTATAAGTGATAATGAGCTTTACCTTCTTAATTCATTCTAAATTGATAAAAAATGCAAGTAATATTAATATGGAAATGATGTATCATATATAGGACACTATATGCATTGGTGAGATTGAATGTGCAGATTCATTTTAATTAGGTCCCCAAGGTTTTAAAGTCTACAAAATATATTAGTATAGTAATGAAAAAATGTTGCAAGTGTGAATACTTTGTTAGTAAGGGTATCCCAGAGAAATGAAAGACAAAATTCTAATAGCAATATTTTTTTAGTTTTTTAATTGTTAACTTAAGGTGTAGAATAATTAGATAGGTTTCATTATTATTCTAAGCTTATAAGACAAGAGTAACTATTTGAGTAAAAACAAAAATTATTGGTTTCATCTTCCATCTTACCAAGGCTACCTAATGATAATTAATACAAGTTGATTTAACTCTTACCTCATATAGCATTGCTACAAATATCTAAGCCTAGTTGGTTTCCTATTCATCTATTAGGAAGCTCATTACATGCTCACTTTTCAACACCCATAAGGCTCTTTGAAACTAACTCAAGCCTAAGGTAGCACATTGATACCCTACTTCTTATATGAGTGACTCATAATAGAATTCAAATCCAAGTCAATGTAGTCCATTAATTCTATAATCTTCCAACCATAAAATCTATAGTTCTCTATAAGATATATTTAATTCTAGCAATGAATCAATTATATGATTAAAGCAAACTTCTAACCATCAAGGCTATAGTTCACCATAAGATCTCCTAAATTAGAACAGTGAACTTGTTACATGATCCAAGAAAAGGTCATCCATTATCTATCTTGTAACTTTGTATTCATCCTAAATACAATCCTAGTTAAGTGCTTTCTATTATGATTTTATTCTTAAAGCATATGGCTTATTTTGATCAACTCTAATTAAACCAAATTGAATTTTGGATTTTGGATTTGTTGCTTTCTTAAAAAATGGGTGTACTTTGATCATTCAAAGGAGTTTTGATATTCCTAAATAGAAATCCTTGATACTTCTAATCTTCATGTGGAACGTACATGGGGTTATAAAGGCAAAGTACACTAGTTATTGTCTTATGCTTGATGAAGTAGATCTAATCAACTTGGTAGAGATATGAGAGCATAAAGAAAATAGTGCAAGTGCCTTGGACGGCTTTAGCTTGGTATGATAAACATAGAATAAGCTTGAATAGTATCAAGGATATGGCTTTGGAGGAATTCAACCTATATGAGATCAAAAGCATTCCCACTTGTTGACTTTATCTCTTGTGATAAAGGTGTATGATTACATGGCTACAAATTAAAGGTGATAATTATGGTGCTCCCATTTCTTCAAAATTTTCTTTTATTGATTAAATCATGCTTAAGTGCTAAAGAAATGCCATGGAGATCATTTGATACCAAGAGAATTTTCCAGAAAAGAGGTGGCATTCTCAATGATGTCACAAAAGTCAAGATGAGAAGCACTTAAACGGATCTAAGATAATACAGTGTGCTTGTAAGAGGATAAGTACTTAGAGTTCTTATTGGTCAAGCACATATAGGCTCAAGTGCCAAGTACCTTATTGACACTTGCACACAAGTGCTACCACAATTTGAATGCATTGGCAACTCAGATTGGAATTGCCACCAAGGGCTGTTATAGTTATAAGAATAACTATTAGCACTTGGCAAGGAAGCTTGGCCCATGGGAAATGATTGGTGGAGAATATTTCACATGTAAGAAAGTGACACTTAACCACAGAGGACATGTATATGCCTTTGTATGTGCAGATGAAAAATGCTCACTTGCTCCTTAACCACCAAAGTGCTAAAGACTTACAAGGGATTTGGACTATAAATTAAGGATTTTGGCCAACTGTTGCATTTTTAGAGAGTCACTTGCTTGCATAGTTGATTAAGAAGAATCCACACTTTGCCAAGAACCAACAAATTCCACTTCATTTTGATTGAGGTTGTACTTAGAGTGATTATTAGCACTTAGAGTAACACACATTACCCAAAAATAGATCTTGCCATAGCTTTTGCCTTCTTACTACCATCAAGAACCATGATGACTGCACCTAAAATGTATAAAAAGATTCAAACGTCCATCCTTAAGTCTTTTGCAATTAAAGAATTGACAATTCACTATAGAAATACAATGATCTAAAGAAAACACTTGGGTTTCTTGCTCTAGTACTTGGAATTGGCTGAATTTACCATGATACATGAGGCAAGGAGAAAAAAGAAAGAAAATGCCAAGGGGAATGAGAGGTAAATTCTACAGTTGGACAAAGATCATTGGTACTTGAAGCAATTATGAAACTCTTTAAATTCATACAAATTACTTACCTGCCTAATAGCCAAGTTGTGTTTTCTATTATATACACTTATGCAAGCTAGTAGATTAAGCACATATGTTTGATTGATAGGCCAAGACCTGGCATAGAGAATCAAAGGAGGAAAAATGTGCTACATACCTCTCTCTATTTGCCATACATTACTAGATGCAAACCAATCTCCTTACATAAAAAGAGAGGAAGAGGTTCCTCATACACTCTCATCTTATAGGTTATTTAGATGACCAACCTAATGGACCAACTTGGTTGCCAAGTATAAAGGTGATGATGCAAAATTTGCCAAGTTAAGACTTTTTGTGTTTATAGATGAAGAATTGGCTACACCAAAGGTTGCCAAGAGGAAGAATACCACTCCAAAGAAGCAAGAAGCCAAGAGTCAACACTCGGATAGTAGATTCACCTAATCCAAGGGAGAAGTCCAAGATATAAAAGATGATGAAGATGAGGAATAAGAGTCTTTCACCCTTCAAGAACTGACCTCTGCTTCAAACAAAGAAGAAGGAGAAGAGACATGAAAGGATGCACAATCTTTCTCAAATTGCCAAGACCAATAAATGAAGGATTATCTTACATGACTAGAAGAGGACATGAGAAATGAGGCTAAGGCACTAGACCAAGTGCCATTAAGCCCCATCAAAGAAGAAGAAGCCATAAAATAACACCAAGATCAAGCCAAGTGCTTGAATGCCCAAGAACTTTGGTATGAAGTCCCTTGCAAAACCAAAGTCCTAAAACAAGAGGACAATCAGATCATTGATCCTGTTAAAGAGAAGTATGTTGACATTGATTCAAATATTCCAAATACTACACTAGGGGCATAAACATAGATTGGAGATGGATCGACACCTTTAGAACTAGTGCTAGTTTGAGAGCGAGCCAACTTTGTGATACATTTAGTTGGAGCTTCACTAAGACTAAAGGAGGTGTTGTTGCCCTAGTACCAAGCCAAATGGTTGGAGATTGTGGATTATACCACACTTTTCCAAATTATGCACAAGCAAGTCTATTCTCAAAAGGCTAGAGAAGACCTAGTCAAGGAAGAAGTAACAAAAGTTTGAGACTTGTGTAGGGAAGAGGCAATAATGGTAGGTTCCTTGCTGTAGGAAAGTCATGAGCTCAAAAAGCAAAGTGCTACATTGGAGAAATAGCATAATCACCAAGCTAAGGAAACCATGAAGATGCAAGGTGAGTTGATAGCACTCTAAGTCGAGCACAAGTAATACAAGAAGGAAGCTGAAGATCAATTTTGAGGCAAGAGCAATGAGTTAGAGAGAACTTGAAATGAGTTGAAGGAGTGTTATGATAGGATTTTCACCTTGGAGCATCAAAGGTATGAGTAATGGAGGAAGTTGCATTGCAATTGGAGCATATAGCCAAGGAATTGGAGAAGGATAGGGCCAAGCAAGAAAGATTGCAAATGGAGTGGGATACTTGAACTCAACAAATGGAGGAAGAACAAGGCAAAGTAATTCATCACCTAAAGGAGGCCAAGAATTTATAGGCAAAAAGTCATGAGTTGAAGTTCTAAATACAATGACTAGAGATGTAGGCTTACAAGGAGGAAAGATGAACCTTTTATCCTTGTGGTTGGGGGAGCATGCCAATAAGAAGTTCATAGTAACTTGCCATACTTATCTATAAAAAATAGCTAAATACCAAGCACATGTTAATTAGTTAGTTAGGTACCTCAAGGGCAAAGGAAGTTTGTCAACTTCAACAATTATAGTAGAAGGTACTCAAATGAGAGGAAATCCTTCAAAGCCACTATCACTCTATCGTATCTAATCATATAATAGGAGTTGTACATTAAAATAATACTAATGTACTTCACTGTAAATACTTGGAGTATTGTATACTTCATATATATTCTAGGAATTGTATATACTTCACCAAGTAAGCTAAAAATTGTAGAGACTTTGGAGTTGTGATTTAAAATTGGATTAAGGGAGGAGACTTGATAGCTTCCCTACCAAGTGTTAGGCATGTAATCATTCTATGACTGATTAGGATAAGATATGATCAGGATATTAACTAAGTGATGTACATAATAGATGAGGATTTTTAGAGATCCACTTGGGATCCTTATCACTTTGGCTTGAAGCCAAAAAATTACTTAAAGCCCAAGATCAAAAGCACTTGTGTTGATTTCTTTCATACTTTGATTCCAAGTAAAGAGTACTCTTCATTCTTTACAAGGCATGTCTCTTCCATTTTCTATATTGTCAAATGCCTAGGTGAGAGTAAAGGTGAGGAATTTCACAACAAGGTCTCCCAAGTGCTTGATATAGAGCTAGTACTTGCCTTTGATCCAAGTGTGCATTGAAGGATCTAAGGAACTTAACTTGTGCAAGGAGTGGATTAGAAAGTCACTACATGGGGAGTACCATGGAATCAAAAAATCCAAGAGATTTGCCCAACATGATGGGTGCCTTATAAGCTACACCTTTTAGAAAGGGTGGAATACACTTGCAAGAGTAACAACTTTGGAAGGATGAGGCATTCAAAGTGAAGTGAGCCATCACTTTTAGGAGAAATCCTGGTGAATGTTAAGAGTGAAAGTAATTTGTTTATTTTCTTTTCATTGTAGTGCACCATAATGAGTTATAATACCTTCTTTTGAGAGTAGTTCTTGCCCAAGAGGTAAAATAAAAAAAATAAATGAATCATAACATTGTGACATTCTTAGTCATTTTCAAACTATATCATTATGGGAACAACCTATTCTTACTAATTTTGCAATAAGTGTGTCAACACTAGGCTGTCACAATAGAGGATATGCTTGCTACATAGAGTTTTGTTAATTTCACCATTGAACATGCAAATCTACCTTGCCAAGGAGTGCAAGAAATGCCAATCTTTCCATTTCTTATTTATTTCTATGTTGTACCAAGAGAAATATAGATCTTTGTTATTGGAGACTTCAATTTTAAAACTATTCCTATGTAATTCTTTGAGTTTCAATCTTTTAAATTACATCTCATCTTAGAAGAGCTAGTTTTTCCAACATGTTATTTCTTTTCTATAAACATAACTATGAAGGACATAAAAGATCCTCCTTTAGTCTTTGGAGAAAATTGTAGTCTAAGCATTCTAAAGTGTGCTTTTTGTCCTAAAAAAAACATGAATAAATATAGCTCTGCATATAACGGTTGTATTATGGACTACCTTTTCTTTGCATACAATGACTCCACCTCTATATTTCATTTTGAAATTATAATATAGAGCTTGCTTTGAATTGACGATACATCTTTGTTATTTTTATTAGTTTTACCCACCTCCAACCACTAAATCTAGATACATTAAGCAAGAATAACTCTGTTTTTTTTATTTTAACTGAATTATAAAAACATTTTTATCTTGGTTCTTTAGAAAGAGTTTTCTTAAAATTGAGTGGAGTTTGATTTGGACCGGTGAGATGCTTAGTTGATCATAATCCTAAAAGAAGTTGGATGTAGGTTCTTGTGAAAGCATTCAAAGAGAAAGAAATATAAGTGAAAAGTCTTGTTATGTATAGTTGATAAAGAATAAAACCTTGCAAAATTTAGAGTGTTGAATAAGCCATCTAATTTAGAGGTTATAATCATGTTCATAATAGATGTAAGAAAAGTACTTTCATAAGGAGGAAGGCTTTGGCACTAACATCATCTTTCTAGATAAAACACAAGGCTTTTTGGAGGAGATTTGGTCCTTGTTCTTCCTCTTGTGCTATTGATTACTAAATCCTTAAACATAACCAAAACACGTGACTTTCTAAATAATTGGTTTATGCATAAATTTTTACTATTTTCATAAAATAAAATAAAAATAACAATGTTCATAGTTATTGAATTATCATGGTTGGTATCTTCTTTGCCAAGTTTCATGAGTGTTTGTTGGAGAGGAAGCTTAACAATTAAGTTGATCCTTGTAGAGTGAAAATTCATTCTTGACTAGAGTTCCATCATACTTTTGGTAGTTTTGATCACATTTTTTGCTTGAGTGTTATCTAGGAGCAATCTAAGAGCAAGGAAAACCAATTGTAATTATGTTGATTCATTTTAGCAAGTATTTTACTGATTTTGAGAAAGCTACTCTTGGATGAGCTTGAAGTGATAGGATTTCCCAAGGATATGATAGTGATAGTTTCAAAGCTCTATAGGTAGCTGTACATTCAACTCATATCTTCTTATAAGAAGTGAATATCAATGCTATAGGTGTGATACAAGGTTTCCTTCTCTTTATTACTTCTGTTGTTGATGATATAGAAAGATGTATGATTGAACTTGGAAGTGGTGATCATGATGAACTTGTGATTACGGCACTAATATAGGCTAATAATAAAGTTATTTTTATCTCGAAATCCATTGGGATTACAAATAAATTTTGATGTATTGGAGGTATTCTCATATGGAAGTAGAATTTAAAAATCTAAGGTCATGGTTGTTGGGATAAAAGCATATCATTCTTTCTTGTTTAGAATCAAGAGTTGGAATAGATCAAGGGCTACAAGTATTGAGGCATTGAGTTATCTCCTTCATATAGTAAGAGGTTGTGAGTTGAGAAGAAAGTTCCAGAAGGTTGCATCACACTCTATTCTCTTCTTAATCCTAGTAGATGTGCATATCTTGGAGTATAGGATTTGAGGAATTTTTTGTTCAAAAGCTTGATGGTGCATATTTTGCTATGTGGAGTTGGAGTACGCGGATTTGATGTCAAGAAAAGAGTATGTAACAAAATAAAAAATACTAAAATAACCTTATAGGTCAAAATGATGTAAGATACAAAGCACCTTGTCTTATACTCCTTCTTAAATCAAGCTTCTTATCATTAGAAGCTTAAGTGATCTATTTAGCTATCACTTATGTACATTGGATAAAATATTTATTTAGTTATCACTTATATATGTAGGATGAAATCATCATTAGATGAAGATAAATTCTCATGCTAAGCTTTATGAGCTACAATATCTATTGATAGTTGGTTGATTGATTTCATTGCTTCATGCAAGAGATGTGATGTTTACTATCAAAGGCCTACATTTTATTTGATATTTGGTAGTCTTTGTACATATAGGATAGGGTTTTTTTTGCAATTATAAAGTTTAATCCTACCTTTTGTTAAATTTAGTGTGTAGCATGCAACCTTATCATGTTGTCAATTTTAAAATCCATTTAGTTAGGAGAAGGTATGAAAATTGGAAAAAAAACAATTTCTCAATCAATATCAATATAGAACAAAGTGAGCCATAGTTTATCTAATAAAATCCCATCACTATAGTTGAGGAGTGTTAAAGCCAATTAAGTGTTAATCATGTGTTGACCTTGAATCAAATAGACTTGATCTTTGGTTGAAGAGTGATTGCATTTATGGACCACAATGTGGAAAATTGATGTGATGGTAGAGTGATCAAATTTGGACCCAAAATATAATTTAATATGTGCAAATGGTTAAATTCTTATAAGAATCCATATCAATAATTGCAACAATAGAATCAAATTTGAAATCAATAATTGAACATGCCACTAAGAAGAGTTTTTGCTGAGTCATATTAATTGGTTAGAAGGTAAATAAATAATATCAAGCATGTAATTCATAGTGAAAATTTCCCTTTTATAAAATATTCATATTACCATTTGCAACAATGGATTCAAATTTGAAGCTAAGAAATTAAAGATGCTTTTGAGGAGACTTGTCAGGAAGCTATGTCAAGCGGATGAAAGGTAAAGGAGTTATATCAAAAAATGAAATAATGAATATCAAACATGCAATTCATAGTGAAGAATGCTTATAATTCCTAAGCTAAAGCTCACATAAACTCATGAATCTACAATTGCAAAGTATTACATATTTGCATTGACAAGTTGAATCTAATAATTGTTGAACTAATATTTACTTGTAGATTAGGAGATTGCATTGTAGCAAAATTGAATCATGAGATTTTCAAGAAATAATGAGGAGTTAATGAAGAATCATTAGATTTTCAATAAGGCTTAAGCAATTCGTGGAGAAGGTGGCATTGAACTTTTAAAGGATGACTTGAATTAGAGCTTCCTCCAAGTAACTCTTGAAGAAAATCATATCTAGAAACTACTAGATATAAAATTGAGTGTAGTGCATTGTGATCTCTTAGGCATTGGCTGTAGATATTGTGAGCCATTGGGTGTAGACATTTCTTGGATGTGACTTGCAGTTTAGGATCAATTTGATTATATACAAATATGTAAGTGATGAATGGCACCTGTTTAGATGGGCTTGACTCTCTTAAATCATCACAAGAGGTAGGTGTCAAGGTAAGAATGGCTACTTACTTATTAGTGGAAACACTACAACCAAGGAGATACTCTTTAAACATGACCACCTTGAGTACCTTTGAGGATTATACTTATGAAATCATGGATTGAGTATTATTGGAGTGGTATTAAGAGTCTAAGAATGAGGAGCTTGTTTGATTTTCTACTCATCATCTCTCATCAAGACAGTCTTTATAGGCTTAATGAGACACAAGGGTCTATAACTAATGGCACTATCATTTGTATCAAGAAAGTGAACTAGACAAGTTTCTCAATTGTACAATTCACAATATTATAGTCTTTATTGATAATGGTCAATTATTGGAGTCTACTTATTCTTATTTCATATTTCTAAGGCTAAGGGGCCTGTTGATGAGAGAGGAGAATGAGGAAAATATGAAATTATTTTTGTTTGACAATTCCAACCCTCTCTTGTTTTACTTAAACAATACATTCAAGAAGCATTGCTCAACAAAGAAAAACTTGGAGGTAATAAGGATGGGTTGGAATCAAATCAAACCCCAACCAACCTGCACATGAAGTTCTCAATATCAAAAATAAAAGATTGCATTAGGGTCTTACTTGCTAAGGCTTATCTTATAATTATTTATTTTCTTTAATAAAGTAAGCTTAACATTTATTGAACATGGTAAGGGAGGAGATGTTTTATGAGTTTATCAATCTATTCTCAAAGCCCTTTTCTCAATATCCCAGTCATTGTAATTGATCTACTAATTGAGTGATAAATTAGTCAACCTTATGGAAAGAGAACAAAGATCAAGTAAGAATTGAGGATATTAGACAAAATTCAATCAATTTTAGTACCATTAGCACTCCTTAGACTCCCAATTAAGCCATATTTACAAGTCCACATCAAGCAAGGAAGTAAACCAAAGATATGAAGTGCACCTTGGTTATAGAATAAGAAGCAACAAGTGAATGATCTACCTCAAAATGGAGAAAGAGAGGACGATGTACAAAGGAAGTTGAAGCTATGATTGAAGATTAGTTTATCCTCCAAGGTAATTGCTTGAAGTATAAAATTAGCTCCTTACTTGTAGATAAAATCAAATACATGCAAGAAGCACTAAAACTTGAATTTTGGTGAGGTCTAACATAAATTCAATTGTTGAAATCCAAGTTTAAGTGTACATAATTAGGCATTTGATGTTGGGTTAGGAATCACAATTTATAAATTCCACCTTCATAAGTTCAAAGGATTAAGTAGTCAATTTAGGGATAGATATAAAGACATGCTGATTATAGGTGTAGGAAGGAACATCTTACTTGTAATTTGTTAAATAATATATCTATGGAAAAATATTTTGTCCAAATGCTAGTAAATTGACAAGAACATGTATTTCTCTCATGATACTAATAGGAATTAACTAAAAGTGAAGAGAAATGCCACTAAAGTGTAGTTCATATATTATTTCCTATTTAACCACTTGGGCAAGAAATACTCTTAAAAGAGTATATCATCATCTTATGTGGTGCATTATGGAAAAGGGAAATCTAAATATCATATTCAATATGAGTATGTTCCAATTTATTTGTGAAGGTGATGGCTCAATTCACCCCAAAGACTTTTATTATGAAGATGTGTAATACCCTTCCCCAAAGGCACAACTCCAAAGGTGTCTTTGCATTGGTCTAAAGCTTTCACCTTTTGATTTTGTGGTACTCCTAATGCTCCAAATCTATATTCACTCCTTAGTTCATTGCTTCACTCCTTTGGATCTCTCAAAAATCATTCATCCTAATCAAGTACATATACACTTCTCTACATTCTAGCACTTATGATCCTATAGTGAAATGACTCACCACTACTTAAAACACACATTCACCAATACTTAAAATAGAAGAGACACAATTTGCAAAGATGTCAAATTCCTCTTTAAGTAACTTTGATTGTATGGGACGATTTTTGGTCAAAGCCTTTAATACATTTTTTCTTTGCCCCAAAGGGATTTAGAGATTAAGTGGATTATCCAAAAATACTCTCTTTGTACATACATCATACATATAGAATTATAGTTCTATCTTATCCAAAACACATGTAGGTTAATTAGGTGCCTTGCATGTGTCACGGAAGGTATAAAATCTTTCTCAAAGACAATTTGAATTTATGATACTTTGGACTTACAACTACAAATACTCACACAACTATAACAAATTACAAAGTCAAAGTCCTATACAACTACAAAGGCCATCCTCCTAAATTATTTAGAACTACAATGATCCTTGGTTAACTTCTTAGTCCAAATTTCCAACAATTACAAAGAACTTATTTCAATGAAGTATCTTTGGCCTAAATTTTCTATTGCCTTTGCCTTTGCAATTTCTAAATAGGATGTTAGTTTGCTCCTTATATCCAACTATTTTTAGTATGTAAGTATCTTAATCTCTATAAACTTCTTGTAATAGTGCTCCTTAAGCTGAATAAATACTTCATCTATCTTTTCCACCTCATAAGATTTTCCTTCCAATTTCTACTTTTGCAACTAGAGCTTGTGGATGTTTGCCTTCATTGCTCTTAGTTGCTCTTCTCCTTCTACCATTCTTGAAAAGAAATCCCTTGCTCCTCCCAATTGTTGGATTAGGTTTTGCTCCTCTTCTTTGAAGTGCTTGGTCTTCACCTTCATTTTGTCTTGCATTGGTACTCAATATGCTTCCTTCTCTTCCTTTTCTTTTGTTAATTCTTTGGCCAAATGTTCTATTTGGATAGCCACCTCCTTGCAATACTTGGCCATTTGAAAATTTAAGGTCACAATCTGAAACTTGTAATTCTCCAACTCACTTTGAATACTTACCACTTCTTCATCCTTAGCTCAAATTTGGTCTTATATCCAAGTGATTTTTTTGCTTATGCTCTAGTTTAAGTGCTATTAGCTCTCATTTCAACCTCCTTGCCATGACTTTAGTCTATTTCAAGAGAGGCATTTTGCCTCTTGACTTCAAAATTCTCTTGGACCAGGGCATTCACCTTCTTTGCTTCTTCTTTATATACATTTTTTACATTGGTTAGTTATTCCTTGGCTCTATCCTCCTTTGCCTTTTGAGTGTAAATTCCTTTTGTGTACCATGTGTTGAGATGGTGTAGTCTATAATCTCTAAACACTCCTCTTGATATCTGGGGAGTATGAGCTCTATGGTGGTTTTGCTATGATAAATAATAATAATGTTCCTCTAAAACCCAAGACAACAGCCTCTTGATTGGCCATGTGTGCATCTTGGCCTACCCAGATAGGACCTTTGTAGTGGCCTAAAGGCCCAATGTAGTAAACATGAGTTGCAATGATAATTCTATCAAGTGAGTAATGAAATGTGCTCCTTCTTTGACTGGTACTTGTGATGCTTGGATACCTTTCCCACTCTAGTGGAGGGTCTTTGGCTTCCTCCTCCAATTCTACCTCTACTTCACCTTCTTTGTCCTCTTATGGCCAAAGATCTCCAACTTTGTGTTGCATTTTGGGCCATAGTTCTTCTTCTTGCACTTCTTTGTGGTGCTCTTGTTCTTCCTCTGTACACCTATTTCTTGATTTGGGCTAGGAGGTTCTTTGGCAAGATGAAAAGCTTTTCCCTACATCTTTATTTCTCCTTCCTGATCCGTATTATGGTCAGAATTTGGCCTTTGGTGTATTTGGCCTCTCCTTTTGATGAAGACAGATCAATCACTTGCACATTTGATTGCAACCTCTTTGTTGGCCTTTGAGGTTTTTTCAGGAGTGGCTTGCTTCCTCTTGGTGGTTTGTAGGGTGTAATTTCTTCCTCTATTTGCACAAATTTGCCTTCTTTTGCATATTTGGCATCAGCCACCTGATACTTCTTGATCAATGCTTGGTCTTTGGATTGGGATGTAAAGTACCCTAGTGGATAGAAATGGGTCAGGAGTTTCTTGCACTCCTCCTTTGTCATTTAACTTTTCTCCATGTAAAATTTATGGCCAAGGCGGCTATGTAGGTTTCTACTTTCTCTAGCTCAAATCCCTATGCAATATCCTTGCTTGCAAATGGAACATTTGTGCTTAGTTGATACCTTTATTTTTATACATGTACTCAAAGAAGATTGCCTAAAAGTTGGTGAGGTAGGTTGTTTGCTTTGGCTTTACCAACTTCATAACCACTTCTACAATTTCTCTTTAAGCTATTTCCTTATAACTACCAACCCACTATCCATTATTCTTCAACCTCTTATTAGTTAAGGTTGCCCTTATGTAATCTATTAGCTTTTGAATAGCAAACTTTGTCTCTAAGGTTATTGTTTTGGCTAGTCTTTGATGTGGGCAATTACTATCCTCCCATGCTCCTTGGTCCAATTCAAAAGGTGTAAAAGACCCAAGATCAAGGAGAGAAATAAGAGAATGGAAGCTCACATTGAGACACTTGAATGAAGGAAACTCCAAATCCCTAGCATGAGCTTTGGCTCTAGTATTTAAAAAGATTATACAAGGCCTTGAGAAGCTTCTCAAGAAGCACCCTCGAGCCATTTTCTTGGAGTGCAAGCCAAGTTAACCAAGAAGCTTCTCAAGAAGTTTCTTTCTAAAAGTTGCTTACTTGGCGTACAAGCTAAGCTAGTTGGAAGCTTCAAGAAGCTACCTACTTGGGGTGCAAGCTAAGCTAGCTAGGGAGCTTCCCAAGAAGCTTCTTAGATACTTTTGGAATCTTCTATGCTAATTTATCTTATTTGCTACTTCATTTGGCCTAACTACTTCATTGCTATACTTCATTGCTAAACTCCATATTATTACATATTCTCTCATTGCTAGTTGGTGACATCCTCATCGCCATTGAAGTTTCAAACTCTTGGATGGCCATTTGTGCATTCTAGAGATGAGAAAGAGGTTCCCATGTGATATCATGAAGGAGATACCCTTTGTAAAGGACCTTGTACTTTATATGTTGTTGATGGACTCATTGAATGTGTTGACGCACAAAGATATGATCAACTTTGTACTCCTCATAACCATTGATAGGGACGGAAGGAGGAGGAGGTTGGACACAAGAGGAAAAAAAGATAGGTTAGGAATAAAGGGTTTCAACTTGGAAATATGAAAGACAAGGTGGATACGCATATGACAAGGCAAGGAAAGTTGCTAAGCAACAAGAGAGATAATTTGGGTGATATCAAAGGGTCCTATCTAGTTAGAGATGAGTTTACAAACTTGGATATCAAGTGAGAGGGGTAGGTTACTAGAGGAGAGCATGGCCTTATCATGAACTTTAAATGTGAGATCATGACAATGATGGTCTACATATTGTTTTTGCCAATTTTGAGCAACATGGAGATGAGATTTGGCTTATTGGAGGGATTGGGATACGGTGGTCAAGAAGGTGGAAGTATGAGAGATATGAGATGGAGGAGGAAAAAGAAGGGAATTTAGAACAAGTGGATCTTGGCCAAAATTGAGGAAGAAAGGAAAGAATCTTGTGCTTGCCTATTTAGAATCATTGTATGAAAACTCTACAACTACAAGACATTCATCCCAATTGGTATGGTGGGTGTTGACAAAGGTACAAAGCATATCCTCCAAAGAGTGATTTTGATGTTCAATTTTTCCATCAATTTTAGGATGATAGGCCATGGACAAAGCAAGCTTGATGCCGAGTATCTGAAAGAGTGCTTGCTAAAATTTCCTAGTGAATCAAGGTTCACGATTAATCATGAGTATTTGAGGCATCCCATGATGCTTGAAAAAAATTAAAAAATAGATCTGCACCAATATTGGAGCATCTATGGTATCAAAGGTTGGTGCCAAATGGATTTTCTTACTAAGATTATCCACAAACACCACAATTGTTGTGTGACCTTGCTTTGTCTTGGGCAAGGATGTGATGAGATCCAAGCTCACATGTTTCCATCAAGCAAATGGAATGAGGAGTGGTTGAAGGAGTCCACTTGGTTTTTGGTTGTTAGCCTTGTTGTGTTGGCAGATCTCACATGAGTGTACAAACTCTCAAACATCTTGTGTCATGTTGGGCCACCACCATTGGTATTGGAGGGTATCCAAGGTCTTGTTCACACTCATATGACCAGTAATTGGCAAGTCATGGGCTTCCTAAAGGCGCCCAAGTTGGAGATCACCATTGGCTAGAACATAGCTCTGGTCCTCATGGAATAAAAGGCATTCCTTGTAAGAGAAGGTGTTTTAATCCTTGTTACATGCTACAAGATGACCTTGTACCATCTGAAAGAAGGGATCTTGTTGTAGAACAACCTTAAACTAAATTAAGACTTTGGAGTCAACTAATACCATTGTAGTTGCCACCATGATGAGAAGAAGAGACTTCAAACTCAGGTCATCATGATAGAGCATCAGGGATGACATAGAACCAATTGTACAATTGATGTCAAAAAATTGCCAATGTTCTTCCTATTGATGATGTCAACTCTTCATGTGTTCCAAGTATAATATTTGCAACAATGGCTTGTGATCAATTTGCATGACCACTTGTTTCCCCAAAAGATAATGCCTCTATACCTTGGTGACATATACCATTGCTAGTTGTTTCTGATCTCAAGCAAAGAAATCATTTATATAATGTTTATTTGGCAAGACACAAAGGCAATGGGATGTTATCCATATGGGAATTCTTGTTGCAATATGGCTTCAATGGCAAAGTTAGAAGCATCAAAACCAACCACACATGGTAGTTGAGGGTCATATGGTTGAAGAATGTTTTAGCTTCTTGAATGTTTCTTTATACTTGGTGTCCATTGAAAGCTTGAGTTCTTCCCCAAGAGGTTGGTCAATGGTGTGGCCATATAGGCATAATAATAGATGAATTGTTAGTAAAAATTGGCCAATCCATTAATTGCATATAATTTTGTAGCATCTTTTAGAGTAAGCAAATCAATAATAGCCTTGATTTTCTCCTCTTCCATCTTGATCCCCTCCAATGAGATCTTTTTACCTAAGAAGATAACTTCTTTATGCCAAAAATCACACTTCAACTTCTTGCAATAAAATTTCCACCATTGTAGTTGTCTTAGGACTTCTTACAAGTGATCCACATGTTTTGCCTTTGTCTTGCTATATCTTAAGATATCATCCAAGTACACCATTATTTATTGATCCAATAGTCTATCCAACACTTGATGCATTTGATGTATGATGACTATTGGAGCATTAGTGAGCCCAAAAGGTAGAACTCTCTACTCAAAATACCCATAATTTTTTCAAAAGTTAGTCTTTTGCACATCCTTTCAATCAATAGGGATTTGCCAATAGCTACTGCAAAGATCCAACTTAGAGAAGTATTATGCTCCATTCAAGTGATCAAGTAATTCATCAATTTGAGGCAAGGAATACTCATTCTTCACTAATTTTTTTATTGAGCCCTCAATAATCAATAAAAAAATAAAGTCCTCCATCTTTCTTTGGAACAAATAGAACCAATGCTTCCCAAGGACATGTACTACGTTGTATGAAGTCCTTCTCCAACAACTCCATAAGTGTTGTTCACTCTTAAGACACCAGAATATCAACCCATGAACAAAAAAGTACAACTCCTCCAACTCCTTTGGTAAGAGTAGATAGATTGATCTACTCACTAGAGTACTCCTTGGTAATAACTCAGTCTTGAAGGGCATACCACAATCTAAGGGTAACCCCTTTGGTAGATCATCTAGAAACATGTTTGCAAACTCCTAAACTATTTGATTAAACATTGCTCGATGGGGCTCCTTACTCCTCTCAAATTCTCTTGTGCAATCAACGTGATCCACACTGCAAAAATAGACTGATCTTCCTCCAAAGCTTGCTCTATGGTTGCTTTACTCACAAACTTCTCATCTAGGGATTCATCTCTCATCAAAGCTTGCTACATGGTTGCTTCACTAACAAACTTCTCATTTAGGGACTCATCTCTCTTCAAAGCTTGCTCCATGGTTGCTTTCCTAACAAACTTCCCATCTTAGGACTCATCTCCCTTCAAAGCTTACTCTATGGTTACCTTCCCAACAAACTTTTCATCATGGGATTGACTTTTCTTAGATGTCTTACTCAAAGGTACCAAACAATCTAATCTAAAATTCTTACCATGGTGTTGTACTTGAATTTATTGTTGGTTCCCATCAAATTGAACCTTATGACATTCAAGCCAAGGTAGATCTGGAATGACATCATAATGTGGAGATGCCATTACAAATCTCATACACTCTAAATACTCTTTCCTAATCTTGAAGCTAACAAGATATAGGGTATGGAATGCATAACTCTTCTACTATCCGCCATCATCAATCTACTTCCAATTATTGGCTTGATATGAATATGTAATTCCTTTGCTAATTACATTAACAAGCAATTTTTTGAATTTCTAGAATCAACCAAAATTGTACAACCACAATAAAATATCATACCCTGCAAGTGAATCAAACTTGCAAAGGTTGAGCCTTCAATCCATTGGAACTAATCAAGTTCCTAGCAAGCGACTCAAAATCTACTCTTTGGATTTATCATTTCCTTGATCATTCTACTCCACAAACTCTATCTGAGCGACTTGATGAGGTTGCCCATTCTTGAGTGAACATTCAGCAATGTAATGTCAATTTAGTGACAATAGAAAAAACGACCATTTTTTCATAATTGTCATGGCATTTGTAGTGTCGCATCTAGATTGCTCAAACATTGGAGTTGTAGTGATAGTGGTTAGAGGTATTTTAGCAGTTACTCATAGACTACTTTTTGACGGTCAGATTTTATATTCAAGGTAATTGACTTCATGGTGGAACCCACCATCACTTTCCACCGTTCACACCATTGGGTGTGCCCTTAGTGGGACCATTAGGGTTTCAAACCTAGCTTGAGTCCAAGAGTATACTTTCAAAGTGCAACTCTAGAGAGCTCACTTCTTTGATGTTGAGCCTTCATGTTCCTAGCTATGGTGGATAAAGGCTGATGAGTGTCACCTAGATTCTCTTAACTAGAGTGAGTGTGGCTTGACTATAATCACTGTCTAATTGTTGGTAGTTTATAGAGTGATAGATCAAGTACTGATCTAAGTTGAGTTGATTCAAGTGGTGTAAATGAATTGATTACATCAGAGAAGTCAAGTCAATGAGAACTTGGGTGCAAGAACAACAAGTGTTGGTGGTATCTCCAAGCTTGGTTTTCATGCGTATATACATTGCTACACAACATACATCGTTGTCAACATCATACACTATAGACACATAACTCACTTATAAGTCATACATAGACTTTAAAGTGCCATAATCGCTCGCAAAGATAGATCTAGTTGGCGATTAGTGTAAAAGACCGTGACCAAAGAGAGAAATAGGAGAATGGAAGCTCACATTGGGACACTTGAATGAGGGAAAACTCTGAATGCCTAGCATGAGCTTTGGCTCTTGCATTTATAGGCATTATACAAGGCTCTTGAGAAGCTTTTCAAGAAGCTTCTTTGAGCCGCTTTCTTGGAGTGCAAGCCAAGTTAATTAGGAAGCTTCTCAAGAAGCTTCCTTCTAGAAGTTGCTTACTTGATATGCAAGCTAAGCTAGTTGGAACCATCTAGGGACTTCCTTCTAGAAGCTACTTACTTGAGGTGCAAGTTAAGCTAGCTAGGAAGCTTCCCAAGAAGCTTCCTAGATACTTCTGGAATATTCTAGGCTAATTTGTCTTATTTGCTACTTTTGAAGCCCTACTAACTATGTTGCTAAACTCCATATTGTAACATATTCCCCCACTACTAGTTGGTGATATCCTTGTCGCCATTGAAGCTTCAAACTCTTGGATGGTTATATGTGCATGTTGGATGTGAGAGGTTCCCATGCGGCATCATGAAGGGGATACCCTTTCCAAAGGACCTTGTACTCTGTATGTTGTTGCCGTCCTTGTTGAATGTAGCAACATGCAAGGATACGATCAACTTTGTACTCCTCATGATCATTGATAGGGATGGGAGGAGGAGGAGGTTGGACATGAGAGGAAAAAGAAGATGGGTTAGGAACAAAAGGTTTCAACTGGAAATGTGAAAGACAGGGTGAATGCGCATATGACAAGGTAAGGCAAGTTGATAAGCAACAAGAGAGATGATTTGGGTGACCTCAAAGGATCCTATACATTTAGAGGTAAGTTTATGAACTTGGCTATCAAGTGGAGGAGTAGGTTATTGGAGGATAACATGACTTTATCATCGACTTCAAAGGTGAGATCACAATAATGGTGGTCTGCATATTGTTTTTGATGATTTTGAGCAACAAGGAGGTGAGATTTGGCTTGTTGGAGAGGTTGGGATATGGTGGTCAAGAAGGTTGAAGTATGAGGGACCTAAGATGGAGGAGGAGTAAGAAGAGAATCTGAAACAAGTGGATCTTGGCCTAAATTGAGAAAGAAGTGAGAAAATCCGGTGCTTGCCTATTTGATATTATTGTAGGCAAATTCTACAACTATAAGACATTCATCCCAATTGGTATAATGGATGTTGACAAAGGCACGCAACATATCCTACAAGGTATGATTTGCATGTTTGGCTTTTCCATCAGTTTGAGAATGATAGGCCATGGACAAAGCAAGCTTGGTGTTGAGTATTTGGAAGAGGGCTTGCCAAAACTTCCTAGTGAATCAAGGATTATGGTCAAAAATGAGTACACATGGCATCCCATGATGCTTGAAGAGATTGTCAAAGTAGATTTGTGCTAAGGTTGGAGTATCCATGATATCAAAGGTTGGTGCCAAGTGGATTTGCTTACTGAGCTTATCCACAAACGCCATGATAGTTGTATGTCCTTGCTTTGTCTAGGGCAAAGATGTGATGAGGTCCAATCTCACGTGTTCCTATTGAGTGGATGGAATAGGGAGTGGTTGAAAGAGTCCACTCGGCTTTTGGCCTTGTTACATTGGCAGCTCTCACACTATCGAACAAACTCTCAAACATCTTGTGTCTTGTTGGGCCACCACAATTGGCATTGGAGGGTACGCAAGGTCTTGTCTACACCCATGTGCCAAGCTATTGGTAAATTATGGGCTTCTTGAAGGTGTACAAGTCAAAGATCACCTTTGGCTGGAACATAGATTTGGTGCTCATGGAATAGAAGGCCTTCCTTGAAGGAGAAGGTGTTATATTCCTTATCATATGTTGTAAGATGACCATGTACCATCTGGAAGAAGGGATCTTGTTGTAGAGTTGACCTAAACTTGTTTTGGGCCTTGGAGTCAATTGACACCATTGTTATTGCTACCGTGATGAGAGGAAGAGACTTCAAATCAAGTTGTTGTGATAGAGCATCAAGGATGACATGGAACCAACCTGGTTTGTACTCAAGTTTGATGTCAAAAAATTAGAGTTGTTCCTCCTATTGTTGATGTCAACTTTTCATGTGTTCCAAGTGTGAAGTCTGCAACAATGGTTTGTGATCAGTTTGTGTGATCACTTGTTTCCCCAAGAGATAATGCCTCCATACTTTGATGGCATATACCATTGCAATTTGTTCTTGGTCTCAAGTAGAGTAATTTCTTTCAGCTGTATTTAGTCGGTGAGACACAAAGACAATGGGATGTAGTCCCTCTAGGAATTTTTGTTGCAACATGGCTCCAATTGCAAAGTTAGAAGCATCAAAATCAACCACACAAGGTAGTTGAGGATCATACAATTGAAGGATGGGTCTTGAAGACACCATATGTTTCAACTTTTGGAATGCTTCTTTGTGCTTGGTGGTCCATTGGAAGCTCAAGTTCTTCCCCAAGAGGTCAGTCAATGATGCAACCACATGGGCATAATAATGAATGAAACGTCGGTAAAAACTGGCCAATCCATTAAATACCTATACTTCTATAGTGTCCTTTGGAGTTGATCCCCTTTGATGAGATCTTGTGACCCAAGAAGGTAATTTCCTTTTGCCACAAGGCACACTTTGACTTCTTCCAATAAAATTTCCATTGTCTTAAGACTTCTTGCACGTGATTCACGTGTTCTACCTCTATCTTACTAGAGATTAAGATATCATCCAAGAACACCACCACATACCAATCCAATAGTCCATCCAACACCCAATGCATCTGATCCATAAAGACCGTTGGAGCATTAGTCAGCCCAAAAGGTAGAACTCTCCATTCAAAATGCCCATACCTTGTGCAAAAGGCAATCTTTTGCACATCCTCCCTATCAATGGGGATTTGCCAATAACCACTATGAAGATCTAGTTTCAAAAAGTATTGTGCTCCACTCAATTGATCAAGAAAATCATCAATTTGAGGCAAGGGATATGCATTCTTCACAATTTGTTTATTGAGCCCATGATAATCAATATAGAAATGAAGTCCACCATCATTCTTTGGACCAAATAGTACTAGTGTTCCCCAAGGAGAGGTACTATGTCGTATGAAGTCCTTCTGCAACAACTTCATAAGTGTTGTTTACAACTCCTCCAACTCCTTTGGTGAGAGCCTATAGATTGGTCTACTCACTAGAGTACTCCCTAGCAATAACTCAATCTTGAAGAGCATACCATGATTGGAGGGTAATCCCTTTGGCAGATCATCCAAAAACATGTCTGCAAACTCCTGAACTATATGGCTCTCAACTCTCCTTAGATTGTCCTTGTGCAATCAGCTTGATCCACACCACAAAAATAGACCTATCTTCCTTTAAAGCTTGCTCTATGGCTGCTTCACTAACAAACTTCCCTTCTAGGGACTCACCTTTCTTCAAAGCTTGCTCCATAATTGTAAAAGACCAAAACCGAGGAGAGAAATAGGAGAATGGAAACTCACATTGGGACACTTGAATGAGGGAAAACTCAGAATGCCTAGCATGAGCTTTGGCCTTGGTATTTATAGGTAGCATACAAGACTCTTGAAGCTTCTCAAGAAGCTTCCTTGAGCCGCTTTCTTGGAGTGCAAGCCAAGTTAACTAGGAAGCTTCTCAAGAAGCTTCTTTCTAGAAGCCGCCTACTTGGCGTGCAAGCTAAGCTAATTCAAAGCTTCTAGAAGCTTCCTTCTAGAAGCTACCTACTTAGGGCGCAAGTTAACTAGTTGGGAAGCTTCCCAAGAAGCTTCTTAGATGCTTCTAGAATATTCTAGGCTATTTTGTCTTATTTTCTACTTTGTAAGCCCGACTAACTTCATCTCTAAACTCCATATTGTTACATATTCCCCCACTGCTAGTTGGTGACGTCCTTGTTGCTAGTAAAGCTTTGAAGTCCTTGATGGCCATCTGTGCATTCTGGAGGTGAAAAAGAGGTTCCCATGTGGCATCATGAAGGGGATACCCTTTCCAAAGGACCTTGTACTCTGTATGTTGGCAACGGCCTCGTTGAATATGGCGCCGTGCAAGGATACGATCAACTTCGTACTCCTCATGTTCATTGATAGGGATAGGGAGAGGGGGAGGTTGGACTCGAGAAGAAAAGGAAGAAAGGTTAGGAACAAAGGGTTTTAACTTGAAAACATGAAAGACAGGATGGATACGCATGTGACAAGGTAAGGCAAGTTGATAAGCAACAGGAGAGATAATGTGGGTGATATCAAAGGGTCCTATCCAATTAGGAGCAAGTTTACAAACTTGGGTATCAAGTGGGAGAGGGAGGTTACTAGAGGATAGCATGACTTTATCACCAACTTCAAAGGTGAGATCACGATGATGATAGTCCGCATATTGTTTTTGGCAATTTTGAGCAACAAGGAAGTGAGATTTGGCTTGTTGGAGAGATTGGGATATAGTGGTCAAGAATGTAGAAGTATGAGGAACCTGAGAGGGAGGGGGAGAAAGAAGAGAATCTGGAACAAGCGGATCTTGGCCAAAATTGAGAAAGAAGGGAGAAAATTTGGTGCTTGCCTGTTTGGAATTGTTGTAGGCAAATTCTGTAGTTGCAAGACATTCATCCCAGTTGGTATGGTGGACATTGACAAAGGCCCGCAACATATCCTCCAATGTACGATTGGCGCGTTCTATTTGTCCATCAGTTTGAGGATGATAGGCCGTGGATAAAGCAAGCTTGGTGCCAAGTATTTGGAAGAGTGCTTGCCAAAACTTCTTGGTAAATTGAGGATCTTGGTCGGAGATGAGTACACGTGGCATCCCATGATGCTTGAAGACATTGTTGAAGTAGATTTGTGCTAAGGTTGAAGCATCTACGGTATCACAGGTTGGTGCCAAGTGGATTTGCTTACTAAGCTTATCCACAAACACCACAATTGCGGTGTGTCCTTGTTTTGTCTTTGGCAAGGATGTGATGAGACCCAAGCTCACATGCTCCTAACGAGCGGATGGAATGGCGAGTGGTTGAAGGAGTCCACTCGGTTTCTGGTTGCTGGCCTTGTTCCGTTGGCAACTTTCACATGATTGAACAAAGTCTCAAACATCTCGTGTCATGTTGGGCCACCACATTGGTGTTGGAGGGTGCCCAAGGTCTTGTCCACTCCCATGTGACCAGCTATTGGTAAATCATGGGCTTCTTGAAGGCACACAAGTCAAAGATCACCTTTGGTTGGAACATAGATTTGGTCTGTATGGAATAAAAGGCCTTCCTTGAAAGAGAAGGTGTTGTACTCCTTGTCGCGTGCTGTCAGACGACCGTGTACCATTTGGAAGAAGGGATCTTGTTGTAGAGCTGATTGAAACTCATTATGGACCTTAGGGTCAATGGACACCGGTGTAATTGCCGCCGTGATGAGAAGAAGATCCTTCAAATCAGGTCATTGTGATAGAGTATTGGGGATGACATGGAACTGACCTGGTTTGTACTCAGGTTTGATGTCAAACAATTGGAGTTGCTCTTCCCATCGATGATGCCGACTCTTCATGTGCTCCAAGTGTAAGGTCTGCAACAATGGTTTGAGATCAGTTTGCATGATCACTTGTTTCCCCAAGAGATAATGCCTCCATACCTTGGTGGCATATACCATTGCAAGTTGTTCCCGATCTCAAGTAGAGTAATTTCTTTCAGCTGTATTTAGTTGGCGAGACACAAAGGCAATAGGAGGTATTCTATCTGGAAATTCCTATTGCAACACAGCTCCAATTGCAAAGTTAGAAGCATCAAAATCAACCACACAAGGTAGTTGAGGATCATATGGTTGAAGAATAGGTCTTGAAGACACCATATGCTTTAACTTCTGGAATGCTTCTTCATGCTTGGTGGTCCATTGGAAGCTCGAGTTCTTTCCCAAGAGGTCAGTCAATGGTGCAACCACGTGAGCATAATAGTGGATGAACTATCGGTAAAAACTGGCCAATCCATTGAATGCTCGTACTTTTGTAGCATCCTTTGGGGTAGGTCAATCAGTAATGGCCTTGATCTTCTCTTCTTCCATCTTGATCTCCTTTGATGAGATCTTATGACCCAAGAAGATAACCTCCTTTTGCCAAAAAGCACACTTTGACTTCTTGTAGTAAAATTTCCACTATCGTAGTCGTCTTAGGACTTCTCGCACATGATTCCTGTGTTCTGCCTTTGTCCTACTATAGATTAAGATATCATCTTAGAACACTACCACTGACTGATCCAATAGTCCCTCCAACACCCGATGCATCCGATCCATGAAGACTGTTGGAGCATTAGTGAGTCCAAATGGTAGAACTCTCCACTCAAAATGTCCATACCTTGTGCGAAAGGCAGTCTTTTGCACTTTGCCAATAGCCACTATGAAGATCCATCTTGGAAAAGTAGCATGCTCCACTTAATTGGTCAAGTAGGTTGTTGATCCAAGGCAAGAGATATGCATTCTTCACGGTTTGCTTATTAAACCCACGGAAATCAATACAGAAACAAAGTCCTCCATCCTTCTTTGGAACAAATAGTACCGGTGCTCCCCACGGAGAGGTACTATGTCATATGAAATCCTTCTCCAACAACTCTGTAAGTGTTGTTCGCAACTCCTCCAACTCCTTTGGTGAGAGCCGATAGATTGGTCTACTCATTGGAGTACTCCTTGGCAATAACTCAATCTTGAAGGGCATACCTCGATCAGAGGGTAATCCCTTTGGCAGATCATCTAGGAACACATCTTCAAACTCTTGAACTATCTGATCAACCGTTGCTTGATGCGGCACCGGGCCCTCCTCAGATTGTTCTTGTACAATCGGCTTGATCCACACCGCGAATATAGATTTATCTTCCTCCAAAGCTTGCTCTATGGCTACTTCATTAGCAAACTTCCCTTCTAGGGACTCATCTCTCTTCCAAGCTTGCTCCATGGTTGCCTTCTTGGCAAACTTCCCATCTTGGGACTCATCTCCCTTCCAGATTTGCTCTATGGCTACCTTCTCAACAAACTTCCCATCTTGGGACTGACCATTCTTAGGTGTCTTACTCAAAGGTGCCAGACAACCTAATCGGAAATTCCTACCTTGGTGTTGTACTTGAATTTGACGTCGGGTCCAATCGAATTGAACCTTATGATGTTCAAGCCAAGGTAGACCCAAAATGATATCATAGTGTAGAGGTGCCACTACAAACCTCATACACTCCAAATACTCCTTCCTAATCTTGAAGTTAATAGGATGCAAGGTGCGGAATGCAGAAACTTTTCTACCATCCGCCATCATCAAACTACTTCCAATCATTGGCTTGATAGGAATACCCAATTCCTTTGCTACTTGCATAGATATGCAATTCTTTGAACTTCCATAATCAACCAAAATCCTACAACCCCAATTAGATATCATACCTTGCAAGTGAAGCAAACTTGCATAGGTCAAGCCTTCAATCTTATTGGAACTAATCAAGCTCCCAATAGGCGGCTTGAAATCTCCTACTAGGATTCTTTGTTTCCTTGATCATTCGGTTCCACAAACTCCATCTGGGCAACTTGTCAAGGTTGCCCATTCCTAAGTGGGCATTCAACAATGTGATGTCCAGCTTGGTGACAATAAAAGCAACCTCCATTTTGTTGTAATCTTTCTCTATCTGCTGTGCCAAGTGGTCTGTGTTGGATAGCATCAATCTCCATTGGTACCGGTTCTTCCACTCGTGGTAATGGTAGGTTTTGTGTAGGTCGAGGTCAAGACCAAGTTGTCGCAACTAAGGAATCAAAATGCTCAGCCAATTGCATGGCTTCTTCTATGTTTTGTGGCTCTCGCATGGTCACATCCAATCTGGTTTGTGACTTCAATCCTTGCACAAATCGATCCAGAACTTCACCTTCTTGGATATTTGGAATTTGCATGATGATATTCTGAAATTGTGTGATGTAGGTTGTCATTGAGCCAATCTGTCTCAACTCCGCCAATTTATCTCGTGTAGCTTGGGTGGCATTTATAGTCTAAAATTGACCAAGTATTGCATCCTTGAATTCTACCCATGTCAAAATCGGTGTAACAATTTGTCGTTCAGCTCTTTCTACTCAGAATTGCCACCAAAGTTTTGCCACACCATCCAATTGGCTAGAAGCCAAGAGAATTTGTTTTTGCTTGTCTTGAAGATTGGTGGCTTCAAAGTAACGTTCACAATCAAACACAAAATTCTCCATTGTGCCTGGAAGATTCTTGCCTTCAAACACCTTAGGTTTTGGAAATAGAATGTGATCTTCTCCATCTCGAATTGGCGCTCTGTCTATCTCTTCTTGTCGTTGCTGGTCTCATTCATCCAACAATCAAGTAAGATGCTCAATTTGTTGTTGCATTGCAAGGATAACATCCGGTATTGCCGCCATTGCTACTACTCTATTCCACTACTCTCAATTTGTCTAGTTTATTAACACATAGATACAACAAGTCCACCGTTCTCCATAAGTTATAACTAGAAGTATCAAGGGTTCCTCTGACACGATGATCACATGTAGAAAATCCTGCCCAAAGCGTGAGGTGATGAATTGTGTGAAACGATGCTTTGGTAATATCTGGACATGAAAGTCCCAATGGTTTGGTGGAAGTGGATTTGGTGGTCCATAAATTCCATTCATCCCATTCTTGCTCTGATACCAATGTAAAAGACCAAAACTGAGGAGAGAAATAGGAAAATAGGAACTCACATTGGGACACTTGAATGAGTGAAAACTCCAAATGCCTAGCATGAGCTTCGGCCTTGGTATTTATAGGTAGCATACAAGACTCTTGAAGCTTCTCAAGAAGCTTCCTTGAGCCTCTTTCTTGGAGTGCAAACCAAGTTAACTAGGAAGCTTCTCAAGAAGCTTCCTTCTAGAAGCCGCCTACTTGGCGTGCAAGCTAAGCTAGTTAGAAGCTTCTAGAAGCTTCCTTCTAGAAGCTACCTGCTTAGGGCGCAAGTTAACTAGTTAGGAAGCTTCCCAAGAAGCTTCTTAGATGCTTCTAGAATATTCTAGGCTATTTTGTCTTATTTTCTACTTTGTAAGCCCGACTAACTTCATCTCTAAACTCCATATTGTTACAATAATTGCCTTCTTGGCAAACTTCCTATCTTGAAGCTCCTCACCCTTCAAGGTATACTCCTTGGCTACCTTCTCAATCAACTTCCTATCTTGGGATTGACTATTCTTAGGTCTCTTACTCAGAGGTGCCAAACAACCTAATTGGAAATTCCTATCTAGGTGTTGTACTTGAATTTGTCGCCGAGTCCAATCCATTTGAACCTCATGATGGTCAAGCCAAGGTAGTCCTAGAATGACATCATAGTATAGAGCTGCCACTACAAACCTCATACACTCTAAATACTCCTTCCAAAACTTAAAAGTAATAGGATGTGAGGTACAAAATGCAAAACCCTTTCTACCATCCGTCATCATCAATCTACTTCTAATCATTGGCTTGATAGGAATACCCAATTCCTTTGCATAGACATGCAATTCTCTGAACTTCTAGAATCAACCAAAACCGTACAACCTTGGTTAGATATCATACCTTGCAAGTGAAGCAAACTTGCATTGGTTGAGCTTTCAATCTTATTGGAACTAACCAAGCTCATAGTAGGCAGCTCAAAATCTCCTACTGAGATTCCTCATTTCCTTTATCATTCTATTCTACAAACTCTATCTGGGCAACTTGTCAAGGTTGCCCATTCTTGAGTAGACATTCAACAATGCAATGTCCAACTTGGCTATAATAAAAACAACCTTCATTTTGTCACAATCTTTCTCTATCCATTGTATCAAGTGGTCTTCATTGGATAGCATGAATCTCCATTAGTATTGGTTCCTCCACCCGTGTATAATGTACTTGTAGGCTTTGCATAGATCAAGGTCAAGACCAAGTTGTTGCAACCAAGGAATCAAAGCGCTTTGCCAATTGCATCACTTCTTCTATGTTTTATGGTTCTTGCATGGTCACCTCCAATTTGGTTTGTGCTTTCAATCCCCACACAAATCAATCCAAAACTTCACCTTCTTGTATATGTGGAATTTGCATGATGATTTTTTGAAATTGTATGATGTAGCTCCTTATAGAGCCAATCTGCTTCAACTCTATCAGTTTATCTTGAGCAGCTAGGGTGGCATTTGTAGTTTGAAATTGACCAAATATTACATCCTTGAATTCTGCCCAAGTCAAAATTGGTGCAGCAATTTGTTGTTCATCTTGCTCCACTCAGAATTGCTACCAAATTTTTGACACATCTAATTGGCTCAAAGCCAAGAGAATCTATTTCCATTCATCTTGAAGGTTGGTAGCTTCAAACTAACATTTGTAGTCAAACACAAAATTCTCCACTATTTCCAAAAGATTCTTAATTTCAAACACCTTGGGTTTTGGAAATCAAGTGTAATCTTCTCCATCTTGAACTAATAGAGAATAAGTCAAATTTGCCTAAAATATTCCAAAAGCATCTAGGAAGCTTCTTGGGAAGCTTCCCGACTAGCTAAGTTGCGCTCCAAGCAGGTAGCTTCTAGAAGGAAGCTTCTAGAAGCTTCTAGAAGCTTCTAATTGGCTTAGCTTGCACGCCAAGTAGGCAGCTTCTAGAAGGAAGCTTCTTGAGAAGCTTCCTAGTTAACTTGGCTTGCACTCTAAGAAAGTGGCTCAAGGAAGCTTCTTGAGAAGTTTCTCAAGGGCCTTGTATGCTTCCTATAAATACCAAAGCTAAAGCTCATGCTAGGCATTCGGAGTTTTCCCTCATTCAAGTGTCCCAAAGTGAGTTTCCATTCTCCTATTTCTCTGCTTGGTCTTGGTCTTTTACATTGGCATCAGAGCAGGAATGAGATGGATGGAATTTATGGACCACCAAATTCACTTCCACCAAACCATTAGGATTTTTGCATCCAAATACTACCCAAGCATCATTTCACAGAATTCATCACCTTGCACTTTGGACAAGATTTTTTGCATATGATCACCATATCTAAGGAACCCTTGGTGCTTCCGGTTGTAACTTATGGAGAATGGTGGACATATTGTTTCTATGTGTTAGTAAATAAGATAGATTGGGAGTGGTGTAATAGAGTAGCAACCATGGCGGCAATACCCAATGTTATCCTTACTATGCAACAACAAATCAAGCACCTTACTTGATTGTTAGATGAACAAGATCTTTGACGACAAGAGCACGTGGAGAGAGTACCAATTCAAGAAGGAGAAGATCGGATCAGATTTCCTAAACCTAAGGTATTTGAAGGCAACAATCTTCCGGGTGCAGTGAGAATTTTGTGTTTGATTGTGAATGTTATTTTGAAGCTACCAATCTACAAGACAAGCAAAAATAGATTCTCTTGGCTTCTAGCCAATTGGATGGAGTAGCAAAGCTATGGTGGAGATTCTGACTGGAGTGAGCTGAACAAAAAAGTTTTGCACCAATCTTGACATGGGCAAAATTCAAGAGTGCAATAATTAGTCGATTCAAAGCTATAAATGCCACATGAGTTGCACGGGATAAGTTGGCAGAGTTGAAACAAATTGGTTTTGTAAGAACTTACATCATGCAGTTCCAAAACACCATCATGCAAATTCCAGATATATTGGAAAGTGAAGCTATGGATCGATTTGTGGGGGGCTTGAAGGCAAGAACCAAATTAGAGGTAACCATGCGAGAGCCACAACACTTGGAGGAAGCCATGCAGTTTGCAAAAGTTTTGATTCCTTGGTGGCAACAACTTGGTCTCAACCTCAACCTCCATAGAGTTGTAATACTCCAAGGACAAGAGAAGAGAGAAAACACAGATTACACACTCGACATTCGGTGCCCCAAAGGAACACCTTCTCTTTATTATATAGACAAAGAGGATCTCCTCCAAGGAAGCTCCACCATAGGATTAGGCACACAAATAGGTGACATGTCATCAAGCTCCACCCTTGGATTACTTACTTGGATGGGTGACATGTTGGTCTAGGTCCTATCTGGTTGGTCAAACAAGCTTTGACCGGAGGGAATATTTTAGGGAATCTTCTTGTAGGAGTCTCAAAATCACGTAAGGTACCATTGGAAAGCTCTTGACGAGAAAAATCAAGGGGGAGGGAAGGCCAATGTTTCCTCTGTTGGGGGGGAATATACACATTTTTGAGGCCCAATTCATCCTTTTAGGCATTCAAAATTGCCTTGATAGATTTCAGGTATATTTTGGTTCCTACTCTATTAGTAGAAGTCCCCTTTTGGTGACACCTCTTTCTAATCTATTTAGTCCATCATGTGTAACATCCTTCCAGATGTTACCAAACCAATTCTCACCTTTAAATCATATGTCTAGCTATTGGTTCTAAGGTTCTCAAGTATATTTTGGTGTCTTCTCTATTAGTAGAAGTACTCTTTTGGTGATACTTCTATCTAATTTGTTTTGACCATCATGTATAACATCATTCTAGATGTTACTAAACAAAATTTCATATCTAGATCATATGGCTAGCTTGTGGTATTACAAGAGCCTACCAATACATTACACACAAGTAGAGGAGTTAGCAACAATGGAGATTGATGCCATTCAACAAAGACCACTTGGCACAATAGATAGAGAGAAACTACGACAAAATGGTAGTTGTTTTTATTGTTGCCAATTGAGGCATCACATTGTTGAATGTCCACTCAAGAATGGACAACCTCAACAAGTTGCCCAAGTGGAGGTTGTAGAGCGGAATGATCAAGGAATTGAAGAATCCCAATAGGAGATTTTGAGCCGCCAACTAGAAGCTTGATTAGTTCCAATGGGATTGAAGGCTTGACCTATGCAAGTTTGCTTCACTTGCAAGGTACGATATCTAATCTAGATTGTAGGATTTTGGTTGATTCTAGAAGTTCAGAGAATTGCATGTTTATACAAGTAGCAAAGGAATTGGGTATTCCTATCAAGCCAATGATTGGAAGTAGTTTGATGATTGCGGATGGTAGAAAGGGTTTTGCAACTTGCATCCTATTACCTTCAAGATTAGGAAGGAGTATTTGGGGTGTATGAGGTTTATAGTGGCACCTCTACACTATGATATTATTTTGGGTCTACCTTGGCTTGAATATCATAAGGTTCAATTTGATTGGATCCCATGCCAAATTCAAATACAACACCAAGGTGGGAATTTCCGATTAGGTTGTTGGGCACCATTGAGTAAGACACCTAAGAATAGTCAATCCCAAGATGAGAAGTTTGTTGAGAAGGTAGCTATAGAGCAAACCTGGAAGGGAGATGAGTCCCAAGATGGGAAGTTTGCCAACAAGGGAACCAAGGAGCAAGCTTGGAAGAGAGATTAGTCCTTAGAAGGGAAGTTTGTTAGTAAAGCAACCATAGAGCAAGCTTTGGAGGAAGATAAGTCTGTATTCATGGTGTGGATCAAGCCGATTACACAAGAACAATCTATGGAGAGCCGAGAGCCTCATCAAGCAATGGTTGATCGGATAGTTAAGGAGTTTGCAAACGTGTTTCTGGATGATCTACCACAAGGATTACCTTTTGATTGAGGTATGCCCTTCAAGATCAAGTTATTGCCAGGGAGTACTCCAATGAGTAGACCGATCTATCGGCTCTCACCAAAAGACTTGAAAGAGTTGTGAACAATATTTACAAAGTTGTTGGAGAAGGACTTCATACAACATAGTACCTCTCCTTGGGGAGCAATGGTACTATGTTTTCCAAAGAAGGATGGAGGACTTTGTTTCTATATTGATTATCCTGGGCTCAATAAGCAAACCATGAGGAATGCATATCTCTTGCCTCAGATTGATGACTTGCTTGATCAACTAAGTAGAACACGCTACTTTTCCAAGCTGGATCTTTGCAGCGGCTATTGGCAAATTCCTATTGATAGAGAGGATGTGCAAGAGACTACCTTTTGCACAAGGTATGGGCATTTTGAGTGGACAATTCTACCTTTCAGACTTACTAATGCTCCAATAGTCTTCATAGATCAGATGCATTGAGTGTTGGATGGACTATTGGATCAGTCCGTGGTGGTGTTCTTGGATGATATCTTAATCTATAGCAAGACAGAGACGGAACATGTGAATCATGTGCGAGAAGTCCTAAGACGACTACAATAATGGAAATTTTACTACAAGAAGTTGAAGTGTGCCTTTTGGCAAAAGGAGGTTACCTTCTTAGGTCATAAGATCTCATCAGAGGGGATTAAGATGGAGGAAGAGAAAATCAAGGCCATTACTGATTGGCCTACCCCAGAGGATGCTCATGTGGCTGCACCATTGATTGACCACTTGGGAAAGAACTCGAGTTTCTAGTGGACCACCAAGCATGAAGAAACATTCTAGAAGTTATAGCATATGGTGTCTTCAAGACCCATTCTTCAACCATATGATCCTTAACTACCTTTTGTGGTTAATTGATGCTTCTAACTTTGCAATTTGAGCCGTGCTGCAACAAGAATTCCCAAATGGACTCCATCCCATTGCCTTTGTGTCTTGCCGACTCAATACGGCTGAACAAAACTACTTTGCTCAAGATCAAGAACAACTTGCAATGGTATACGCTACCAAGGTATGGAGGCATTACCTCTTGGGGAAACAAGTGATCATGCAAATTGATCATAAACCATTGTTGCAGACCTTACACTTGAAACACATGAAGAGTCAACATCATCGATGGGAGGAACAACTCCAATTGTATGACATCAAAGTTGAGTACAAACCAGGTTGGTTCTATGTCATCCCTGATGCTTTATCACAACAACCTGATTTGAAGTCTCTTACTCTCATCACAATGGCAACTTCAATAGTATCAATTGACTCCAAGGTCCAAAATGAGTTTCAGTTTGCTCTACACCAAGATCACTTCTTCCAAATGGTACATGGTTGCCTTACGGCATCTGATAATGAGCACAACACCTTCTCCATCAAGGAGGGTCTTTTATTCCATGAGGACTAGATCTATGTTCCAACTAAAGGTGATCTTTGACTTGTGTGCCATGAAGAAGCCTATGATTTACCCATTGCTGGTCACATGGGTGTAGACAAGACCTTGGGTACCCTCCAACATCAATGGTGGTGGCCCAACATGACACAAGATGTTTGAGAATTTGTCCAATCATGTGAGAGCTACCAACATAACAAGGCCTACAACCAGAAGCCAAGTGGACTCCTTCAACCACTCGCCATTCCATCCGCTCGCTAGGAACATGTGAGCTTGGATCTCATCACATCTTTGCTAAAGACAAAACAAGGACATACTACAATCATGGTGTTTGTGGATAAGCTTAGTAAGCAAATCTACTTGGCACTAACTTGTGATACCATGGATGCTCCAACCTTAGCGCAAATCTACTTTGATATCACCCAAATCTGGATAGGACCCTTTGATATCACCCAAATGTCTCTCTTGTTGCTTATTGACTTGCCTTGCCTTGTCACATGTGTATCCATCCTATCTTTCATGTTTCCAAGTTGAAACCCTTTGTTCCTAACCCCTCTACCTTTTCCTCTTGAGTCCAACCTCCCCCTCTTCCTGTCCCTATCAATGATCATGAGGAGTACAAAGTTGATCGTATCCTTGCACATCGCCATATTCAACAAGGCCGTCGCCAATATATGGAGTACAAGGTCCTTTGGAAAGGGTATCCCCTTCATGATGCAACATGGGAACCTCTTTCTCACCTCCAAAATGCACAGACTGCCATCCAAGAATTCAAAGCTTCACTGGAGACAAGGACATCACCAACTAGCATCAGGGGAATATGTAACAATATGGAGTTTAGCAATATCTTTAGTAAGGCTAGCAAAGTAGAGAATAAGTCAAATTAGCCTAGAATATTCCAAAAGCATCTAGGAAGCTTCTTGGGAAGCTTCTTGACTAGCTAAGTTGCGCTCCAAGCAGGTAGCTTCTAGAAGGAAACTTCTAGAAGCTTCTAACTAGCTTAGCTTGCACGCCAAGTAGGCAACTTCTAGAAGGAAGTTTCTTGAGAGACTTCCTAGTTAACTTGGCTTGCACTATGAGAAAGCGGCTCAAGGAAGCTTCTCAAGAGCCTTATATGCTTCCTATAAATACCAAAGCCAAAACTCATGCTAGGCATTTGGAGTTTTTCCATTCTTCTATTTCTCTCCTCGATCTTGATCTTTTACAATGACCAAGGAGATAAATAGGAGAATGGAAGCTCACATTGGGACACTTGAATGAGGGAAAACTCTGAATGAGGTTTGACTCTTTTATTTATAAGGATCACACAAGGCTCTTGAGAAGCTTCTCAAGAAGCTTCCTTGAACCTCTTTCTTTGAATGCAAGCCAAGTTAATTAAGAAGCTTCTCAATAAACTTCCTTCTAGAAGTTGCTTACTTGGCATGCAAGCTAAGCTAGTTGGAACCTTTTTGAAAATTTCTTCTAGAAGCTATTTACTTGAGGTGCAAGTTAAGCTAGCCGGGAAGCTTCCCAAGAAGCTTCCTAGATACTTCTACAATATTCTATGCTAATTTGTCTTATTTTCTACTTTGTAAGCCGTACTAACTATGTCGCTTAACTCCATATTGTTACAGTTAGGTCTCTCTAACTCCAGATAGCCATCTACTCCAAGTATATGGTATATTCTACAATGGGCAAAGATCAGGAGGCCGGGTGTAATTGAGTCCCATTGTTACTCGCTTATCTGCAATCTATACCATATAAAGGATGAACTAGCTATAGGTCAAGTACATCTAGGACATAACCAATGTCCTTGAGGAACCACCATGAGGGGAGGAGTCATACATGCCATAAGCCATCCTCTCAAACAACTATCATACACTAACATGGTATCAGCTCCACTAGAAGAGCCACATAACATACACCACAAGCCTGCACGTACAAGTGCCAAGCTTGGGTCCATAATACCATCAATGTTTAGGAGGTGGCATGGCACACAATTGCGCACATGACCCTTCCAAACAACTCCATCATGTCCTTCCTATACAAGGACTCCAAATGGCAAAACCTTGTGCACTCTCCAAATAGTCCGGCCTATGGAAACATCAAGTGTCATCGGTGTTGTCTCTTGTAGATATACCTAGTCCCTTTGATGAAATCAACGGATTGAAGGTCTATAACCTCCTCCTTGAATATTAGCAGAGTGTAAGGTATCTCTATGTTGAGCAATTGCCAAGTTCTCAAAGGCTATTGGCATCACTCTCCAACAGATCTATGCCTGTTGAAAACCTGCGCTCATCCATACATCTAGATCATCCAACTCCAAAGCTATAATAGCATCTCGACAAATAGTTGTAGGTAAATCTAGATCTCATCCATAGAGTAGAAAGTAAGGAGAGAAGGATGCTAAGGAGGCTTGCCAGCTGAACTAATAGCCCATGGCCAACCAAGGTAACTAGAGATCTCAATCTCCAAAGTGGCTTCTTTGCAAACCATACTTTTGCAATCCTCTCTTCCATGCTGAACAACTCTCTTTGCTAAGCCATCTGCCTTAGGGTGATCTTGGGAGGGAGTCCAATGATCAATCAAAGCTTTGTCACACAAGACCTAAAAGTCCCCCAAGAACTCTATACCTTGATCAATCAAAACCTCAACTAGTGCACCAAAATGACTAAGAACCTGATCTAGGAGTGAATAACCCGTCCCTTCATTGGACTTGTCAAGAAGTGCCATCAACTCAATCCACTTGAAAAAGTGCTCCACCATCACCAGAACATACCTATGGTGTCTCACAATCAATGGTAAAGGTACAACAAAGTCCAAACTCCAGTAGTATCCCAACCGCATGATAGGTAATGGTGTAACTATGGTGTAGGAGCATTAAATTATGCTCTAACTTGGTCACAAACCACACATCTCACAACAAATTATTGTACATTGGTCTGCATACTCCGCCACCAATAATGACTCAAGAGTAAGCTATATGTATGCTTTACTCTAAAATGTCCTAGCTCCTCATAAGCATGATGGACCAACTGAAGTCTTTGAGATGGAAGCGGTACTACTCTCACTCTAGCATTCTCCCATACACGTAAAAGGTGTTTGCCCTCCAATCTGACCCATTTGGCTTGCTAAAGAACATGATCTTTCTCCTTGGTCCCAATTGTGCTACCCACAACACCAATGCAAAGATAGTCCATCACTAACACATCATCATGAATGTCTTGTTGAACTATACCAATATCTTCACTCTCTAGATCTATGACCTCAATAACTCCTCTTGTATGCATTGAGAGAGATACCACTAAAGCTTCAGAAAATATACACAGAAAGGCAAATGCATGCCAAACTGGCGCCATCTCCTCATCTAAGTCACCATGCCAACATGCTGCAGCCTGATCTTGCTAGCTAGGACATGGGTTTCTACTCAACCCATCTACATCACGGTTCACCACTCTAGGTCTATGAACAACCGTGAAATCATACTCCTATAAAATCAAAGCCCATCATGCAAGCTTCCTTGAAAGCTTGTCGGACTCCATCAACCACTTTAGTGGTTGATGATCAATGATGAGAGTGAAGGGCTTACCAAATAGGTAACATAAAAAATATGTTATTGCCCAAACTACTACCAAGCACTCTCCCTCATATGAACAATACTTCACCTCCGCTAAATTGTTGAAGCCACTAGCATAGACCACTACAAACTCCTCCCCTCATCATCATGTTGGGTAAGCATTGCTCCAAGCCCTAGCATACTCCAATTAGTGAACCTAAAATGGTTGTCCTCTAATTGGTCTCCTCAAAGTAGAAGCAAATGTCAACCTCTCCTTGAGCTTGACAAAATCTTTCTCCTCTTCATCTCCCCAACACCACTCTTGTCTAAGCTTGGTCAACTTTGTCAAGGCCTTGTCAATGGCACTAAATCCTTTAATATATCAACAATCGAAGTTTGTCAACCCAAGGAATGCTTGCACTTTGCTAACATCCGTAGGTCAAGGAATATATGCAATAGCTTCCACCTTGGTCTGCTGAACACCAAGTCCTCTTGGGTAGATAGTGTTACCCAAATACTCACCCTGCTCATGGAAGAACCTACACTTCCCAAGATGTAATTTGACTCCATGAGATCTCAACCTCTCAAACACCACAAACAATTGTCTCTCATGCTCCTCCACCATAATGCTATAGACTTAAATGTCATCAATATAGCACCGAGCAAAATCCTATCTAGCTAGGATCCAATTTATAACCCTTTGGAACTCAATAGGAGCATTCTTTAACCAAATGGTAAGAACCTCCACTAATATAACACATCCTTGCCGTGAGGATCAATAGCTCAAAATGTTGTTTAGGACTTATCCTCCTCTCCTATCAACAATTGATGATATCTTGCTCAAAGATTCAAAGTACTAAAGACCTTTGCGTGACCAATCGCATCAAAGATCTCCTCTAATGTAAGCATGTCATACTGATTAGCCCTAGTCTTTTGTTGATAGGATGGTAATCTCCATACATCCGCCTATCTATGTAGTTGCTATGCAAATCCTTCTTGGTTGACATCACTATCATTGATGCACACTCTCCATGTGAAATCTCTACCAAATCAGCCTCAAAAAGGTCTTTACTCTAGCTTTGAATCAATGTACTCTCCATATCACTTTATCAATAAGGACATAAGAAAATTGGTGTATTGTTAGTCAACTCTATCCAAATACCATGTCCTTTAGAGCACTCAAATCTTTCATATTGAAGGCAAAACAACTTGTGTAGCTCCTTGAGAACCTCCAAACCCTCCGTCTTTCCTCTCCTATAAGCTTGGGTCCAAGATTTGGCTACCAAGTATCCTCTATAAATGTTGTAAGAGTGGAAGACTTATTGACTGGCTGCTACACTAGACCCTTGGGAATAGTAGTGTCATGCTCCCAAGCACTAGAGGTCCCAACCTCAGTGTGAAAAACTCCCTCCACTTTGGCTGCAAGCTCCACACATTCTCTAGCAACATTCCAAGTAGACCAAGGGTGTAATCCAAGTTGCCCATGCTTTCCCGGATGGACTCCAAGTAGACCACTCTCCCTAGTGGTTGTGTCCCAAGAATACCATGTCCACTTGGCCCATTGCCTCCAACATGTATTGATAGGCATAGGGCTCACAAGTGTCCAAGTGGTGATGCCTATCAAGTGCATCCTATGTTGCTCTACCAAGCCAAGGCTCACAATCCAAGTCAAACAATTTAGGTCCATAGCATGACCTAACACTTGACACTTGGATGTCTTTGACACTACTGGAAAAATAGTAATACAAGTGCAAAAACCCATTTCCCGCTCTCTCTCATTGGCATTGTGCTCTACCAACCATTGTAATTGTGAGCTCCAAACCAGTCCAAGAGCTTTCTCTCAAAAAGCATGAGAGCCAAGGAAACTCATAAGTGTGGAAAAGTGGCTTTAGGCTATCCAACTAGGTTCACCATTGCCATAGGTGACCTATCAGTCACTACCACCATCTAAGACTAATGCCCAACATCCAAGATGTCATCAACAATGATGTGGTATAGTCATTGAATCCCATCATAAGCACGTTGTAAACCTCTATAGGTAAGAGGTTTGTCCACCAAAGAAGATGATGATGAGCCGGTGATCCCATTTTGGTTGCATCTAACAAAACAGTAGGTCCCATCCAAGAATGGAACTCATGTGTACCCGCCACCACTCGGGTGCAAGAATCACCCATCAAAAGGACGTTCTCCAAAATGTAAGCTGGAGAAATGGACTAATGAACCTAGAGATGTTGCAATATCCATAACATCTCCCAAAACACACCAAAACTGGGATCCTAAAGATGAAGACCATAGCCTACATGTGTATGTCCCTAACATGGACATCTAAAAATCACCAAATGAATAGGTCCATTTTGCTCTAAATCATGCGCCTCCAACAAAGTATGGTCTACTTGTCTGGCCTTTTGGTAATCCTTGACTGATGAAATCAATAATAACTTAGGATACCGATAAGCCAATTATACCACATGATGGAGAAGGACTCACTTAGCAGTCTCATCTCACTCTACATACAAGTATCTTTGTACTCATATACTTGCCTGTAGTACCACAACTAGTCCAGTGCTAATCTCACCAAACAACTCCAATAGATATACTCCCTCTATTGAATATTGCCAAGGAATGAGTGTGGTATCCAAAGGTGTCAAGGTAATTGACTTTGGAGGCTCATCCTTGCAATGGTCTCCTGGTGGTACAAAGGCTCCACTCCAAGCTTGTTGCACCAACTAATCTGCATGTTGTTGCAATGCCTCCTCTAAACTCCACAAAGGAACATCCAAGGTGGATGGAACAACCCCACTCGTACTCCAAATCCAAGTGATCTCCTCTAGTATTGGAGTATCCTTTGCATGGATGTTCCCCTCCAAGAACAACCAAGCCAAGTAATAGAACCACAAAAATTTGATATTGTAGCCACTGTGGTCTCGGATTGTGGTGAGCTAAGACTGCCACTACTAAAGCATACTAGTAGGCAACATACTTGTCCCTCACCTAACTGCCAACCTGGTCTATAGGAGTCTATCTCCTCCTAATAGTCAATATTTAAACCCATGGAGTATAGCACTATTCCACTAAATTACACATCATATGCCTCAACTATTGTAGCAATAGCTTGAGCTTGCAGCAACAAGCTATTAGTCGGATGACCATGCTGAATCTGAACAACTAGCTCTCCACGTGTGATGTAATGTGTCAAACCACCTCCTAGAGATGTCTGGATATGAAATGGACACCTCTCCACATTTGTCTTTTGTAACCCTAGACCGATAACTACTGCCTTCCCCAACATAAGAGGTTGTGCACCAAAGTCTAATAAGACTCTTTGTGGTGTATAGACCTTCACTAAAGGTCCCACTAAATAGAAAAAACCCCTCTAGTTATCCAATAAGACAACACCATGTGTAAACCACGCTCTCTCAAAGGCCGGTCTAGATGGCACCTCCTCCAATCTAGCCGTTGTTGCCTGCCATAAACCATTGGTCATTGAGAAAATTCCATGCTCCTCAACCAAGTCAACTCCACTATCAACCACCTCTGCTCTAGTAGTAGGAATGTCATCATCCCTCTTCTCACAAAGTATGGCAGCCAATCTGAACATTGGGGCTGGATCAACTCCCAATGTACACATGTCATTGGCTGCAAATAAAGGATAGTGCATAATCAGCTGAGCCGCCCCCAACACTGTGCTAGACTCAATTTGTGTAGTAGCAAGTGGCTAACTAGTAGGTAGTCCAGCAAGCACCCTATTAAAAGATTGCTAAGGCTAAGGAAATCTCTATTAAGAATTAGAGAATGCTAAGTATAAAATAGTTGTCTTTATTATTAAGTTAGAACCTAAAGGATCTTTGTAATGCACATTCTTTGTAGACTTATGTTCTTTAGGAAAAGGTAACAATGATCTTATGTAGACAATTAAGAATAGTTGGGTAGTTAGTAAGTTTAGATAGTTATTGGCAATTAGATAATTTTAGAAGTGTAATTTTAGGAGTCATGAGAAAACCCAATGCCTAAGTACTTATAAGAAGAAACTTGCTCCAAATGCTATCCATCAAAAAACAAAGGTGTGACACCTTTAGAAACCCACCACAATCACCTTGGACTTGTCAAGGTTCACGTCCATCTTTGTTTCATTGCAAAACAAGAGAAGAGAATCCAACAACTTCTGTAAACTCTATGGATTGGTAGAGAGGAGCACTACATCATCTGCATAAAGCAGTGTATGTATCATCAAAGAGCCAACTTGTACACCCGTAGCTCCAGCTTCCACAAGTACACTCTCTAGATCATTGATGAAGATTCCAAACAAAGTTGGGGATAAAGAGCAACCTTGAATCACACCCATTGTGCTAACCACATCTTGGGAGCTCAAAGATGAAAGCTTCACAACCACTTTCTCATAGAATCTAGAGATAGCACCAATCAGATCCGCTGAAACACCAACTTCCAAGAGTCTCTCACTTAGTGATTTCCTAAGCACCTTATCAAAGGCCTTCTTGAAATCAATAAATGCAACATAGAGAGCTCTCCCAACACCCTTAGATTTCCACCACAAAACATGGAGTACCAATAGATGATCCAAAGTACAAAAGCCTGATTTGAAACCAGCTTGGCACTAAGCTCAAATTCTGTACTTTTCAGCCCAAGTACTCAACCTAGACTCCAAAATTTCACCGTACAACTTGGCAAAGATACTACCCACTAGAATGGTACGATAATCGGTGACAATATCTCTCTGACCAGACTTTTGAATAGGAACTACCTTCTTGAAGCACCATCTATTAGGAAAGCCACACCTTATTACCTCATTCAAGAGAGAAGTGAGTATAGGAATCAGATGGATACCACCCCACTTAAGTAGTTCAAAACATAGTCCATCAAGGTCTTCAGCCTTACCATTGGCCAACTTCTTCAATTGGTACTTGACATCAGCTTCAGAGATGGTGAGAGCAGATCCAAAGCAAGGTGCCATGCTTGGAGCATCGGGGAAAAAGTACAGATCCTCCACATATTCACAAAGCTCATTCAAGTCCAGCGATAGAGATGGAGATCTGATGGTTACCTTCTTCCAGAAAGCCTTGGGATTGCTCCTCAATTCAATGCTCAACTCAACCCCCTTGAGTCTCAAGTATGCCCGCTTCTTGCACTTCACCAACTTTCTATAAGAGACAAAAGCCTGATTTTGTGCAATCTGATCAAGAGACCTATCCATAGCTTTGATCTTTGCCATTTTACAACTAGCATCAAACCACCTATTGCAAGGGAGACCAGGTCTCTTCCTGTGAGAACCTTGTAGGAACAAAGTAGTTGATGTAGATTGAAGAAATTCAACCAACTGATCACTACGTTGTTGAAAATTAGAACTCCACTCCATAGAGCTCAATTTCTCATGGATAGCTTGTTGGTACAGATCTTGCTTGTGAAAATCTAGACGGAGTTTCCCTCTAAAGGCATGGTCAATAGGTAATGTGGTTCTATTAAGGCAAGAAAGAAGGATGGCACAAGATAGAGGTTCATGATCAGATTTAGGTTGAGGATCTAAAACAACAAAATCTGAGACAATGTGTATATCACTAGGTGAGGTGAGCATATAATCTACAGTGGTGGATCCACCAAAAGCAAAGCATGTGCTCTTACAAGTTTTTGGAAATTGAGAAAGGCCATTCAAGATCTTCAAGCTATAATTGGTACCAAAGCTCACAAAGTGCTCACTCATGGAATTAGATATGATCTTTGGAAGAGCGGGACCAGGCACTAGAGTGATCTGTCAAGCTACGGAAAGGATCATTCTCAAGGTCACTAAACTCAGGAATCTTAGAGGTTTGGATCCTAGCATTGAAATCACCAAGAACAAGTACTGCACCTTTACTTTGAAACTCCAACACATCCTTTGTCAAGGAGTGGAAAGGGTGCATGGTATTGAGAGATCCGCTTGAATAGATTGGTGATGTCAATGGATCAAAGTAACAAACAGTAAGGAAGCAAGGTGTAGCAACTCCTCCAATCCTCAGCCATTTGTATTGTCCACTTGAATCTTGGCCTATCAAAGAGACTAATTTTTCAAAGCCAAATCTAACATAAGTAGCAATACCTCCAAAGCCCCTTCCTCTGTGTTGACTCCGCTTGTTCCAAGTTGAACCTACAAGAGTTAAACCTTCAATGTCTTGAATTTAGTTTCCTTTATGTTCCCATGTCTCCACAAGATTGATCAGATCAGCATCATCCTACCCAAGTTTAGCACTTGAGTACTTGGTATGTGTGAGACCATGAACATTCCAAAATAGCAGTCAAAGGGTTTGGAATTGCTATGTGGTAGTTGACAACTTCCTTTGGGTGATCAAAACTCTATATTGTCTCTACAAGTGCGCAGAGATCAAGGAAGACAAACTTATAATTGATTGTCATGAATGGTATCCGTGAATGCAATCAAGGAAGAGTATTTATAGACCTTGGAGCAACAAAGAATTATTGTCTTGCTCTATTACAATAAGATTGGAGATTGATCTAGAGAAGGATGAGAATGTAAAAGTAGAGCTACCTAATAGGGAGACATAGAGGATTGAGTTGTTATCTAGAAAGGTAACACTCTTTGTAGTAGAGTATCAAGAAGAAATTGAGTAGTGAGTGATATAGTTAGCTCATTATGATGCAATCTTATGCATACCATGGATAGAGCATTACAATTATGGTCAATTGTAGGGAGAACTTGCCAATGGAAGATCATTGTGGTTAAATAAAGATCACACAAGCAAGAATTTCCGCTCTATATCATAAGAACAATAACTATCTATAAGACAAATAGATGTTTCATGGATCTAACAAAAGAAGTCCACAATGCATAACTTGCAAATTCTTGAGAAATTGAAAGATGTGGTCGATGAGTTTCAAGATATCTTCTAAGATGATCTACCCTTGAGATTACTACTAAAAAGGAGAGATCATAAAATTGAGATATTTTTGTGGAAGACACCTCTTTGTAAGGCCATATATCATCTATCACCTCAAGAGTTGGAGGAGTGTAAGACTCAAATCAAGGATGTGCTGCAAAAAGGGTTTATCTAACCCGACATATTACCATATGAGACTCTTGTCTTGTTTTTTAAGAAGAAGGATGGTACAATATGCATGTGCATTGACTATTGGAGCCTAAATCAATAAACATTGAAAAAAAATACTCCTTACCTTGCATTGATGACCTGTTTAATCAACTCAATGGTGCAAAAAAATTCAACAAACTTGATCTACAAAGCGGTTATAACCAAATCTAGATTGAGGAGGAAGATGTACACATAACTACTTTCAAATAAGGTATGGTCATTTTGAGTACATGGTGATGCCATATGGCCTTGCCAACACACCAACCACTATCATGAGTTTGATGAATGACATATTTTGGCCATACTTGGATAAATCTATTATTATCTTTTTAGACGACATCTTAGTTTAAAATAGGACAATGATGGAGTATAGAGTAAGTGCAAAAGGTATCCAAGTGTTAATAGATAAAAAAGGGGTCTTAAAAAAATAGAGTGCTCTAGAAGATCAGACTCAACTCAAGAGCTTCTTGGGATTGATGTTCTAGCATCAAATTTTCAAGGACCACTCCAAGCTTGCATCACTTCTTACCTAACTCAAATGGCTCTCCATTTGAGCCCCTTCAAATAGGAAATTCTGTAGGTTAATGGGTTGGGCAATATAACATGCAATAGACCTATCAAAATTTCCATTCTATGATAGGTTTCAATTTTCCCGAGAACAAGCCGTTCTACTTGCTAAGCAAATACATCTATGATTTTAGTTTTTAACATTCAAGATTGAATGCATATGTAATGTGTTTGAATTTTTCACCTTTGGACCTATGGTATTATTTGGATCATCCAAAAATATTTTGGTATATCTTTGAGATAGCAAAAAATGATTCTTTGCCATCAAGAACCAGCTAAAGAATTTTGGTGTAATATCTTTCTCTTGTTCATAACTTGTTTCTCCTATCAACAATGTGGATAACTCCATAATATTTCATATTTCAAACTCCATAAACTAGAAAAGAATGAGATCAAAAAATTCCAGCTTGAACATGTGAAAGAGTACTAAAAATTGAGTCTAATAAATCCTCTTTTGTTCAAAACAAATGGAGGAGTCAAAAGATATTGATGTTTGCAAGCCCTAAAGTCCTTGATGTACCATAGTTTGAAAGTTGGTAAATTGTTAGTATGGGTCAATAATCCAAGTGACCTGCCATCACAAGTATACTTATGTGGTTGATGGATGTCCAAGTTAATTTTCAGACCTGCACACTCCTATGGATACATTATGATACTCTTTCTCAATGTTTAAAAGGCTGATGTATATCAAAATTGAAGTACATCATTGAGCCATGTGAAGTGGCCTTCTAATAGCATTATTGGACAAGGGAAAGAAGTGAATGGGAGGAACCACACAATAATTTGATCTTTTAGGAATTGAAAGACGCATTACTATATGCACCAACCTTGAAATGGTATGACCCAAAACATCATATCAAGTTGGCTATATATGCATCAAGTGTAGCAATGGGAACAATCCTACAACAAGTGTGGCTTGATGAATGACACCTTGTTGAATGTTTCTCTCAAAAGTTATTACCGATAGAATGAAACCATCACACCACCAAACAAGGAGAGTTAGCCATTGTCCTTGCAACCAAGCATTGGAAGCACTATCTTGATAAGAATGTGTAATACCAATAGCTAGACATATTAGCTAGAGGTGAAAATTGGCTTGGTAACATCCTGAATGATGTTATGTATGATGGGCTAGGTAGATCAGATAGAGGTGTCATCAAAAGGGTACTTCTACTAATAGGGCAAAAGCCAAAAATAGCCTAAATTTGTGATACCAATAGCTAGCCATATTAGCTAGAGGTGAAAATTGGCTTGGTAATATCTAGAAAGATGTTATGTATGATGGGCTTGAATACCTCTTTCTTCTATACCAAAGATGATAATGATAGCCAAGATGAACAAAACATATGAGGAATATCTCTATCTTGATGGAACACTTCCTAACAGCACTATTGTTACAAGAAACAATCAAATGCAACCTATAATAGCCACCACACCTCTTTTAGCTCATTTTGAGGAGCCAAGCCTCCCATCTTGCACCATTCTTGTTGGCATCAAAGAGAAACCCAAAAAAGGATTGTTAGAGAAGATGAGGTCCATCAAACCACATATGGGGAAGGATTACAATGTTACTTTTTGAACAAACCTCCTAAACATTTATTGGAGACCATACTACTCCACTTATAAGTGGTACATGAGATTCAAGCTCTTAATATTTCCAATGTGGAGGAAATACCTAAGTATCTTATGATAAGTACCAATATGGGTATCAAGGAATATCCTACATACCAAGACCTCTTTCAGGAATTCAGAGACATTTTGACTACAACTACATGGAACTAATGGGTCTTGATCCAAGATTATATCACCATTGGATATTGCTACATATAGATGCAATTCCAATCAAACCCAAACCTTATTAGTTGAACCTACCTACTCTCAAAAGGTGCAAGAAGAGTTGAATGAATTACTCAAGTGTGGGTTCATCTACACTGTAGGAAAAATAGAATGGGCATCCATGATTTTAGTAATTGCCAAAAAGGATTTAGGAAAATTCTGGATTTATGTGGATTTCTATAAATCAAATCCTCAAACTATCACAGATCCCTTCCAAATCCTATTTACAAACACCTTATTGGATAAAATAGCCTACAATTGGTGTTTTTTCTTTTATGGATGGCTAATCTAGCCACAACCAGATTTCCATTGTCTGGGACGATTAGTAGAAGACCACCTTTATCACAAAATGGGGAACTTATGCCTATATGTGATGCCATTTGGACTAAAAAACACTCCCGCAATGTTCCAATGATACATGATGAGCTCCTTTGGGGAAGTACAAAAGGAATTGGAGCTTTATCTTGATGACTTGTGTGGACATAGTTCCCTCCCTACCTCTGTCCAAGCTCTAAGGGTTGTTTTACACATCTACTGGCATGCCAAGATTTCCTTGGATCCTCAAAAATGCTTATTTGTTATCTTGTGTAGACCCCTCTTGGACCACTTGGTCTACAAAAATGGAATCATGGTAGGTAGACCCAAAGAAAATCCAAGTCATGTACTTAAAACAATACATGACTTTAGATGCTTAGGATGCATATGAGACTATTGCTGGTATGTACATGTGTACATACTAAGATTATTGTTAATCCAACTTCTCTACTATACTCCACAATGAAATTTTGGTGGACCAAAGCATGTATCGTGGCTTTTGAAGCCTTGAAGGTAAAGTTGGCCATTGCTCCAATTCTCAAAGCCCCAAATTGTAAAATTAATTTTCACATTTTGGTGGATACCTTTAACATGGAAATGTGCATTATCCTAACATAATATGATGAGCAATAAAGAGAACTCCTAATTATTATGCTAGCCAACAACTTAGCTCTACAAAAATTTAATTACTCCACCACCAAATGAGAATAACATGGCATGATTTTTCCTATGAAAAAGTCTTGACACTACTTCTTGGGCAATTTTTTTGTATTCTATGTAGATCACAAAGCTCTCCAATACTTGATCAACAAACTATACCATGAAAAAAACTTGCCCAATGGATGTTGCTCCTCCAAGAATTTTCCTTCATGATAGAATACCATCTTGGTAAGTCTCTCAATAATCAAAATTTCTTGTCTTGCATTCTTGAAGATCCCATAGCAAATTCCTTCAACATTGACCTATAGGCTTTGCATCTCTTTTATCTACGGGCCACAATAACCACTCAATAAACATGGATGGACCAAATTAATTATTACTAATCTACAAGAAAAGTACCAAGAAAGGTGCCATCTAACTTACTCCAAGCAAATCATAAGAGCTTCTCTATGTTGACTCTTCCTTTCATAATTCTACAAGGCAATCTATATCAAATGAGAGTAGATGGGATGCTTCAACATTGCATTAGTTTTGAAGTATTAAAGGCATGCTACTCTAATAAATCCAATGGGCGTTTTTCAAGAGACCTTACTTCTTGCATAATCTATTTGGCTAGTTACTAATGGCCATCAATCACCTATAATGCCAACCAATATGCCCATATGTAGGACACTTACCAATGGATTGGTAAACCAACTTCCCAATATTGCATGTATTTCCACCCAATATTGGCAGCTCAGCAATTTCAACAATGAGGAATCAACTTCAAAGGGCCTATCAATCCCCATAGCAAGGCAGACTCAACACCGCTAGATCATACTTGCAATTGACTACACCACCAACTGGGCAGAAGTAGAATCTTTTGTCAAAAACTCATCCCATGATAGCCATTCAATTTTTTGCAAAAACATTATGTCCCAATTTGGTCCCTCTTATCTATTGTCAAAGACAATGGGTCACATTTTGTCAATAAAGGAATGCAAGATCTAACAAGCACCTATGGGATTCAACATAAAAGGTCTACCCATACCACCTCTGGGCAAAATGGTCAGGTCAAACATATTAATGGCATTTTGCTGACCATTCTAAAATAATGGTCTATATAAATTAATTGAGATCAAAAGTTAGTAAGTGCACTATGTGTTTATTGCACCATGATAAAACTTATTATAAAATTGACTATTTTTCAACTTATCTATGGGCAAGAGGCTATTCTACCCATTGAGTTTTTAGTCCCTTCTCTTAGAGTCCTTACCAATCACTTGATTGGGATATCTTATTTAGAGGAAATGGAGACCATGGAGAAATAGGTATTTGCACTTCATGATTTGAGGTATTGCTACTTACGTCAGATTTGGCTTTGAAAAATCAGCTCTTTGATAGGTCAAGATTCAAGTGGACAATACCAATGGTTGAGGATTAGAGGAGTTGCCACACCTTACTTCATTGCTGTTTGTTACTTTGCCCCGTTGAGATCACCAATCTATTCAAGTGGAGTTCTCAACACCATGCAACAAAGGATGTGTTAGAGTTTCAAAGTAAAGGTGCAGTACATGTTCTTGGTGATTTCAATGCTAGCATACAAACCTCTCAGATCCCTGAGTTGAGTGACCTTGAGAATGATCCTTTCCACAGCTTGATAGACCATTCTAGTGCTTGGTCACGCTCTTCCAAAGATCCTATGTCCAACCCCATGAGTGAGCACTTTTTTAGCTTTGGTGCCAATTGTAGCTTCAAGATCTTGAATGGCCTTTCTCAATTTCCAGAAAATTGTAAAAGCACATGCTTTGCCTCAGGTGGATCAAGCACCATAGATTATATGCTCACTTCAACTAATGATATCCATCTTGTCTCAGATTTTGTTGTTTTAGATCCTCAACCAGAATCAAACCATGCACCTCTATCTTGTACAATCCTTCTTCCTTACCTCAATAGAACCACATTACCTATTGACTATGCCTTTAGAGGCAAAATTTGTCTAGATTTTCACAAGAGAGACTTGTACCAACAAGCTATCCAAGAGAAATTGAGTTGTATGGAGTGGAGTTCTGATTTTCAACAACGTAGTGATCAATTGGTTGAACTTTTTCAATCTACATCAACTTCTTTGTTTCCCAGAGGCTCTCACAGGAAGAGACTTGGTCTCCCTTGCAATAGGTGGTATGATGCTGATTGCAAAATGGCAAGGATCAAAGCTATGGATAGGTCTCTTGATTAGATTGCACAAAATCAGGCCTTTGTTTCATACAAAAAGTTGGTGAAGTGCAAAAAGCGAGCATTTTTTAGACTCAAGGGGGTTGAGTTGAGCACTAAATTGAGGAGCAATCCCAAGGCTTTTTGGAAGAAGGTAACCATCAGATCTCTATCTCCATTGCTGGACCTGAATGAGCTTTGTGACTATGTGAAGGATCTATATTTTTTCCTTTTTACTTGCTCCAAGCATGGCATCTTGCCTTGGATCTGCTCTCACCATCTCTGAAGTTGATGTCAAGTACCAATTGAAGAAGTTGGCCAATGGTAAGGCTGAAGACCTTGATGGACTATGTGTTGAACTTCTAAAGTGGGACGGTAGCCAACTGATTTGAATACTCACTTCTCATTTGAATGAGGCAATCAAGTGTGGCTTTCCTGATAGATGGTGCTTCAAGAAGGTTGTTTCTATTCACAAGTTTGGCAAGAGAATTGTTGTCACCAATTACCGTACCATACTTGTTGGTAGTGTCTTTGCCAAGTTGTATGGTCAAATTTTGGAGTCAAGGTTGAGCACTTGGGCTGAAAAGTACAAAATTTGAGCTAAGTGCCAAGCTGGTTTCAGATCAGGCTTTAGTACTTTGGACCACCTATTGGTACTCCATGATTTGTGGTGGAAATCCAAGGGTGTTAGAATCTCTATGTTGCCTTTATTGATTTCAGGAAGGCCTTTGATAAGGTGTTGAGGAAATCTCTACGTGAGAGACTCACTCAAGTGGGTGTTTCAACTAATCTGATTGGTGCTATCTCTAGACTCTATGAGAAAGTGATTGTGAAACTTTCATCTTTGAGCTCTCAAGATATCCTTAGCACAATGGGTGTGATTCAAGGTTGCTCTTTATCTCCAACTCTGTTTGGAATCTTCATTGATGATCTAAAGAGTCTACTCATGGAAGTTGGAGCTACGGGTGTACAAGTTGGCTCTTTGATGATACATGCACTCCTTTATGCAGATGATGTAGTGCTCCTCTCCACAAATCCACAAAGTTTACATAAGTTATTGGATTCTCTTCTTTGCTTTTGCAATCAAACAAAGATGGAGGTCAACCTTGACAAGTCCAAGGTGATTGTGGTGGGTTCTAAAGGTGTCACACCTTTCTTTTTTTATGGACAGCAATTGGAGCAGGTTTCTTCTTATAAGTACTTGGGCCTTGATTTTTCTCATGACTATAGCTGGTCTACTTGTGTGAAGATGAGAATCAATGCAGGCTTTAGAGCTTTGTATTCACTCATGAATCACTCTAGACTTGCTCATCTTACCACACGGGAGTTGAAGAAGGTGTTGTTTAGATCTCTTGTGCAGCCGGTGGTTCTCTATGGTACTCAGATTTGGGGTCCAGGTACTAAGAAGACATGGTGGCAAAAGGTGGAGAAAATTCAGAAACTGTTTTTGTGTGATGAACTTGGAGTGAGGACTCAAACTCCTTATGTATTTCTGCTTGCTGAAACTGGGTTTTTGCCTCTTGAGGCTGAAGCTTTGTTCTTGGCTCTCATATATGCCACTAAGGTGAGGTTCATGGAGCATGAGAGACTTCCCTACCAAGCTTTTTGTGCCATTCTATCTATTGGTTGGTATACAAATCTGATTGCATGGGCCACAAGGTGGAATGTTTTTGAGCGACATTGGAGATTGGAGCCTATTGCACTTCGAGAGGTGATCAAGGAGCAGTTCTTATTACGCTTGTGGCAGCAACCCAGTACCAAGATGGTGTTCTACCAGCAGTTTGTAAATCCTATGTTGGTGTATTGTGAGCAAGATTATCTCTTGGCTAGGATTTCTACTTCACTTAGACATGTTATTGCTCAATATAGAACTAGTTCTCATAGACTAGAAGTAGAACAAGGGCATTGGTAGCAGATAGAGCACTCCATGCGACTTTGCAAATTGTGTTCTATGAGCAAAGTTGAGGATGAGCACCATGTGTTTGTTGTTTGACCTTGTTACATGCAGATCAAAGTTAGACATCATATTACTTATAGTGATTTCTCAACTCTCCTACAGGTTGAAGCTTTGGCATTAGGGAAGTATATGATAGAGATTAGTTTACATCAGACCAATTTGTTACAGATTGGTCAGATGCCCTAGGCTTTGGCCTAGGCTCACATTTCATGTGTTTTGTATTTTGTTTCCTGCCTTTTAACTCTTTGGGTCTTCTGGGCTTTATATTTCATTGTTTCATTGTTCATTGAATAAAAAACATTTATGTGCACTATACATGCAATACACCACAAAACCCAAGTAAAAAACATGTTTTAATAAGAAGACAAAAGAAGTTCCACTTTACAAGCAAAACTTGGTGCTCAAGTTCAATGACCAGATTGGCCATTTCACTAGTAAATTTACCACAAAATGGCTAGGCTTTGTAGAGTACAAGAAGTTTTTGACAACACGTCTATTTGGTTGGAAATATTACATTGAACTTAGAATCTTGCATCAATGGTTCAAAGTGTCGGCCCTACCATATAACTGTTATATTTCCCTATGCATGCAAGGAGAGAAGCTCCTTTATAGTGAAACTTATTGTTTCACTATATCACTTGCATACCAATCTACAAGATATATGGTATGAGAAGTTCTCCCAATGGTATTTTAAGGACTATCAAAGAAACTATGGGATCAACTATGGACTCATGTGCATAATTGGATATCCTATCCTATATCTAATATTCCTAGAGTTAAACTTAAAAGACAAAAAAAATGGGCAAATGCTAAGAATCTCTATGGGAACTTCTTATTTCCCATAATGTCAAAACCCAATGAGTGAAATATGAGAATGGAAGACTAAAGTGAAAGATCACATTGAAACTCTTGAATGAAGGAAACTCCAAATGCCTAGCATAAGCATAGGCTTTGGTATTCATAGGGAACATACAAGGCTCTTGAGAAGATTTTTAAAAGCCACCTTCTTAGAATGAAAGCTAAGGTAATTGGGAAGCTTCCTAAAAGTCACTTTTTTAGAGTGTAAGCTAAGCTAATTGGGAAGCTTGTTGAGAAGCTTCCTTCTAAAAGCCACCTACTTGGCATGCAAGCTAAGCTAGCAAGGAAGCTTCCCAAGAAGCTTCCTCTTACAAATTTTCACTTGGCATGCATATTACCCACTACTTGGAAGGTACTAAGTAGCTTTCTAGATGCTCCTAGAATATTCTTATAACTATTGGCTAATTTGGCGCATTTACTACATTGTTAATCTCAAATAACTCATCTATAAACTCCATAATGTTACATATTCCTCCACCACTAGTTGGTGACGTCCTCACCACCATGGAAGCTTCAAACTCTTGGATAGCTATTTGTGCATTTTGGATATGAGAAAGAGGCTCCCAAGTGGCATCATGAAGAGGATACCCTTTCCAAAGGATTTTGTACTCAATATGTTATTGGTGGCCATGTTGAATTTGGCAATGTATAAGGATAAAATCAACTTCATACTCCTCATGATCATTAAGGAGGGAGTTGGATACCAGAGGAAAAGGAAGATGGATTAGAAAGAAAGAGTTTCAACTTAGAAATGTGAAATACAAGATGGATTTTCATATGACAAGGCAAGTCAATAAGTAATAAGAGAAATGATTTGGGTGACATCAAATAGACCTATCCAATTAATAGTAAGTTTATAGAATTGGGTATCAAGTGGGAGGGGTAGGTTACTACAAGAAAGCATGACCTTATCACCAAGTTGAAAAGTGAGATCATGATGATGTGTATTGTTTGGTTTATGTATTGTTTCTCATAATTTTTAGCAACAAGGAGATGAGATTTGGCTTGTTATAGGGGTTGTGATATCATGGTTCAAAAGTTAGTAGTATAAGGGACATGAGATGGAGGAGAAGTAAGAAGGGAATCTGGAACAAGTAGACTCAGCCAAAACTAAGGAAGAAGAGAGAGAATCCTATGCTTGCTTATCAATAAATTCAATAGCTACTACTAAGGAAGAAGAGAGAGAATCCTATGCTTGCTTGTAGGTGAACTCAATAGCTACAAGATGTTGATCCCAAATGGTATGTTGAATGTTGAAAATGGCATGAAGCATATCTTCCATGGTACAATTTGCATGTTTGGTTTGTCCATCAATGTATGGATGATAGGTTGTGGACAAAGTAAGCTTGATGCAGAGTATCTGAAAGAGTGCTTGCTAAAAATTGTCAACGAATCAAGGATCATGATCAAAGACAAGTACACAAGGCATCTCATTATGCTTGAGGCCATTGTTGAAGTAGATTTAGGCCAATGTTAGAGCATCTATTGTATCAAAGTTTGGTGCCAAACGAATTTGCTTACTGAGCTTATCCACAAACACCACAATTATTATGTGACCTTGATTTATCTTGGGCCAAGAGGTGATGAGATCTAAGCTCACATGTTCCCATCAAGTAAATTCGATAGGAAGTGGTTGAAGGAGACCACTTGGTTTCTAAATGTTGGCCTTGTTAAGTTGATAGCTCTAACATGATTGGATAAACTCTCAAACATCTCATGCTATGCTGAGCTACCACAATTGGTATTGTATGGTACCCAAGGTCTTGTCCACATCTATGTGACCAGGGATTAGTAAGTCATGGGCTTCTTGAAGGTGCACAAGTTCTAGATCACATTGGTTGGATCATAGACTTGGTTCTCTCAAAATAGAAGGCCTTTCTTGAAGGAGAAAATGTTTTATTCCTTGTCATGTCCGACAAGATTACCTTGTACCATCTGAAAGAAAGGGTCTTGTTGTAAAGTGATCTTGAACTTGATTTGAACCTTAGAGTCAATTGAAATTGTTATTACTCCCACCATGATGAGAAGAAGAGACTTCAAATTAGGTCATTGTGAGAGTGCATTAGGGATGACATAGAATCTATTCGGTTTGTACTCAAGTTTGAGATCAAATAACTATAGTTGTTCCTCCCATCAATGATGTTGATTTTTCATGTGTTCCAAATAGAATGTCTACAACAAGGGTTTTGGATTGTTTTGCATGATTACTTACAACAATCTAACAAGTATCACTTTTGTGGTAATCAATACGTAATTGTTCATTCCTATAGAGATACTAGTCAAAAATAGTCAATACAAAGTAAAATATCACAAAGCAATTCTTCTTGGTTGTATCTTTAGCCTATTGGGTAGAAACTCAAAAGAGAGTGAAAAGTGCTCAAATCACAATCTTGTCACAAATAAACCACACTAATAATCACTATTCTTCAAATCCTTTCCAAATGGACATTATTTCTGATGATTTAATTCTCTTGAAGAAGGCTACTTCACCATGAAATAAAATTTCCTTGGAATTGTGTTCAACCCTTCCACTAAAGGCACAACTTCCTCAATCAAAGTTGCTTTGCATCAATCTGAACTATGACCACAAATACAAAATTCTACCAACATTATGATTCTTCATATGTTCATTATGATTCTTCATATGTTCATTGTGATTCTTCTTAGGTTCATTATGATTCTTCATAGGTCAATCAAAGCATTGCTTTGATTGCTATCCACTTAGGATAAAAAACACAAAATGAACATTAACATTCTAGAATTCACATCTAACACTCATTGATTGGAAATCAATCTTCTACAAACATTCACAAACATAGACACAAGATTGACACTTGGAATTAAGCTGAAATGACAAACACTGAATTACAACACTTTTCTTTACTCAATTTTGAAAATATGAACACTAAATAGAATAAAACACCACAAATGCCTCCTTTAAAATAGGTAGAGCACTCAATAGTTATCTAAACTACCTAAACCACTTCAAATATTACTTATGAATCTTTTTATATGAAGTATCACTCCACTTCTTCATATCTGCCTCTTCAAATCTTGAAACCATTACCACTAATTTGATCCGATGTCACTTTGAATTTGGCTTTTATACCCAAATTACCTTCAATCACTTCTTTCACTTTGGTTTCATCTACTACTTCTACATCTTTTTTGCTTCTATCCTATCTTGAATTTAAACTAAAATTGAAGTCATAATTCTACTAATTGTCTTCTCCTTTTTTGCACTAATTTCTTCAATTGACTTAGGTGATTCACCCAAAGTCACATGCACTCCTAATTCCACTACTTCATGTTAGGTTCTTACCTTCACACTACTACAAATTTCATCTAATTCATATCTAACTAAGTTCAATCTAAGTACATTTTCTCCTACTTTTTTCTCTTCTTATATACTCTCTCTCTCTCAAGAAAATCAAAATATTTTTCAATTTGGTGTCCTTTGCCTTCCTCTTTTTGGTTTCTTGTACAAGCATCTTCAACTCATTCAGTCTTGCTTCATTCAACTTCACCTTGGCTTCAATATTCAATATCACCTTCATCTTCTAACAATCTTTCCTACTAACCCAGTTGTCCTCTCTAGAATTAACTCCTCTTGATTCCTTTCTACTTCTAATTCATTCTGATATATCTTTCATTCCTCCTCAAATTCCACTTTCAATGCTTCTTTCTCTTTAGCACATTGAATGAACTAAGCCTCCATATTCTTGATCAATCCCCCCTATCCTTTCTTCTTCATGACTTCTACTTGCCAACTCTCATTGCCAAGCATGATGCTTCTCCATTGCAATCAACCTCAATTTCTCCTTCTCTTGCTCCCTCACCACTACAATGGCTTTTGAGTGCATTGCATTGAGTTGCACTTCATCAAAATTGACCTTCAACTTCTCAAACACTATCTTCTTTTCTTCAATTTGTTGGCTTGCCATTTAGGATCACCACCATGCTTCACAAAATTCTCTTGCAGATTCTTAAAGATCTTCTTCTAAAGTACTTTGGCTTCTTCCTCTCCTTGAGTTAACCTCTGTTTCAACTCCAAGACTTCCTTGCTCAAATAATTCACCACTTTCAACTCATCTCTCACCTCCAAATGATCTTGTTGCATCTCCTCCTTCTTCTTTTGCAACTCCAAGAGCAACAAACAAACAATCTTGGACAATTAATATACACCACTATATCTTTTGCTTCTTCTTTGTTTTCAACTTTCTTGGCTTTGATAGGTATTTCTTCCACCGGTGCCTTATCCCAAAGTCTCACCTTCAAAATAATCTCCTCCAAGCGGTCTTTGTCTTCCTCCACTTTGCTTGGCCTTGCAATTATAGACTACATAATTCTTTTTGATCTTGCTCCTCTTTGGAACACCTGCCCCGGCTCTTCTTCCTACTCAATGGCTATCTCCTCCTCAAGTAGTTATATGTATCAATTACCTATGTCTTCTATACACTTAATTGCTACATGAAACTCTTGATCATCTTCTTGAGCCACTTCTTCCATCAACTATTGGACCTTGTGCTCTCCATCACTCTTGCTTGACTCCCTACTTTGTAGAGTGAGTTCATCTTCTTCTTCCTCCTTTGAGTCCTTGTACTTGGACTTGCCTTTTGCCTTCAGACTTTGCCCTCAATGACGAGTCCACCATTGCATTGTTTCTCAAGTTCAACCTCCAAGTTTTTCTTGGCTGAACTTGTGATACTTTACTCTTGGGTCAACTTCTCTTCCTTAACCTTGACTTTGGTATGGCTACTAACACAATATTTTCTTGTCCTATTGTGGAAAAATCCCCATCTTCGTCTTGAATTGCCATCATGTACTAGCATTCATTTGCATTTGCCTCTCAACAAAGATCTAGGTTAAGTTGAGGTCTAATGCTAAACTTATAAAACCTCTTCTTATACATGGTTCTAGAATACTGATGCCTCCTTCATTTTGATCTTCTAATAGTTGTTAATATGGGTCAAACTTTCTTGTTTTATAGGTTTTTTCTAAATTGCATTTTATTAGTATCAAAAATAATGCTTATTTTAGACATTAAGTAATCTTACTATGGTCCTACGTGTGCATATGTTTCAATTATGTTATTGAAACTCAAGTCTTAGTTTGGAGATACCAAGACTTAGTTATGTATCAACTCAAATACTTATATGCTTTATACTTATGTACTTGTAATGATTTTGAGTCTTCTTGAAGCATCTTGAAAAGAGTTCTAATGCTACTAAGATCAGACCAAGCACAAAATTATTTAAGGGGATATATTCCTAAACATGAGGCCTACTTTTCAAACTTGAGTGGTCTTCCTTTGACTCAAAGGCGGCAACAACCATAACTTTTTGGTCACTCAAGCACTTGGGATAATCTTGGACTTGTTAAAACCATCTATATCAAGCAATTTTAGAAAGTTCAATGTCCTAAGAAATCTCTTTTATTTCAAGATTTCTACTCTCAAACATATAGAAACTCTTCTGTTTTTCATATTCCACTTCACCCAAGATATATGATCCAATTGGATATCTTGATACTTTAACACTCAATTTGTTGGTTAATGTAAGTAAGATGGTGAGGTTTGCAACTCATTGCATTGACACTTATACAATTAAGCAACTAGATTACAAAAGAAGTAAGAATTATCATGAACCTACACATATTCCAAGTTTACCAAGTCCAAGGGTTCAACTTTGGATCTATAGATAATCAAGACCACATGAATGCTTAGTTATTAAAGGTGGAATATAAGAAATATTCCTTTTACCAAAACTCAACTAAAGGAAAAAAAGGAGATGAAAATCTGAAATTTTAATATTCAAATTTTATTTTTAAATATTACTTTTAATAAATTATCCCAAGAGTACAAGGATTAGTAGGGTTGAGGATGTTTGATTAAGATTGTGTGCTAAAAATGACTATTGAATGTTAGGATGTAGACTTTGAGTTTTTTTGTGAAGTTCAAAGCCATAACTATGTTTTAGATTAGCAAATTCAGATATTATCATTTGCACTTAAATCCTTAATACTTTTGTCATTTTTCATCTTTGATCATACAATTTGTTAAGTTACTTAGAAGTCTTAATGCTTTACTTAAAGAATCTTGCACACGATGGTCTTTCAGGCTTTATATTTCATTGTTCATTGTTTATATAATATGGTTAGGATTCTTTACTATAACTTGGATTGCCAAGACATTGAACTCTTTCATAGCTTGAATATCATTCTGTTCATAGTTTGAATATAATTCTTTTAATACTTTTCCCTCCTAACTAATAGATAGATCTAGAACTTGAATTATTTCTCATTTTTCCTAAGCCTTGAATAGACATAAACAAGAATAAGAAATTTTCTATTGGATTCCTAATCTTATACTCAAGAGGAGTCATTAATCTCAATATGATAGAGTGTCAAAATATAGTAAAACCTAAATATTTATATCTTCTAGGTCTAATTATAAAGTGAATGTTAAGTATTCTATTAATCTTCAATTAGAAATTTGTACTAAATACTATTAGTTGAGTTAGTTGAGTATTCATAATCCAACCTATCTATAATACCAATAGCTAGATAGATGATCTAGAGATAAAATTTGGTTTGGTAACATTTGGAAGGATGGTATATATGATGGACTAAGTGGATAAGCTAGAGGTTTAACCAAAAGAATACTCAACTTCTACTAATAGGCCAGAAACAGAAACATGCTTGGAAACTTAAGAATCAATAGTTAGGCATATGATCTAGAGGTGAAACGCGGGGTGGTGACATCTGGAAGGATGTTACACATGATGGAAAATGTAAATTAGATAGAAGTATCACCAAAAAAGCACTTCTACTAATATGGCAGAAGCCAAAATAGGCCTGAAAACTTTAGATGCAATTTTGGAAGCCTAAACGGATGAAGTAAGCCTAAAATATGTGTAGATTCCCCCAACTAGGGAAAGGCTAGCCTTCTCTTCCCCCTTGGTTTTTCTCACCAAGAGCTTTCCAATGGTAACTCACCCATGCGATTTTGATATTCCTATAGGAATATTCCCTAAAAGATTCCATTTTGTCAAAGCCTGTTTGACCACCCAGATGGGACCAGAACCAACATGTCACCCATCCAAGCAAGTAATCTAAGGTTGGAGCTTGCTGACAAGTCACCTATCCATGTACCTAATCCTATGGTAGAGCTTCCTTGGGGGAGATCCTCCTTGGCTATATAATAAAGAGAAGGTGCTCCTTTTGAGCACTAGATGATTGAGTGTGAAATCTCTGTTTTTTCTCTTGTATCTCTCTTGAAGAGTTCTCTTGTCCTCTGAATATTACACTTTCTTACCTTTGGCTAGGCTATATTTTTGTATGAAATATGAAGTAGAGCCATGTTTGATTAAGATTAATGTAGGGCTAGAATGTTCCAAGAGCTCTTTAAGGGTTATTCTTGGCAACTTATATTTTGTTAATATAAGTATAGAAGAGATCTTATCATTTAGTAAAACAATTATGTTCTTATGGTCAAAGTCTACTAGTCTTTGTTAAGAAGAAACTAATTGACCTTTAGAAGAAGTGATTTCCTTGGGACACAGAATAATGCTAAAGTAGCTTCTTTTATTAGCATGAGACTAAAAGTTGATCCCTTCTTCACAAAAACCAAAAGATGGCATATGATGATTATAGGTTAATAAATGCATGAGAATGTAGAGTTCAAATTCACTAAGCTAAGATATCACTTTTCCTTCTCCTTAACATATGGTTTGAGAAGAAAAACAAGATAATAAGCTAGAGTCTCCACTCTCAATCAGAAGAAAGCTTGGCCATATATAAGCCATTTGAAAAATAAAATCAAGAGTATTCATGCTTATCTTAGTTTGCCAATTATTTAGCAAGGTGCTCCTTTCTACTCAATAATCGCCCAAAATTCCAAAAAAAGCATGTCTAGATTGAGAGAACCATATTTAATGAACTAACCATATGGAGAAAACATGTTGTTTGAGGATAAATTTGTTGGCCAAAGATATGAATGCATCCACACTACATCACTACATAATACATATATGCCAACCATGGATCTTACATGGGATACACCAAAAAAAAGTGACTACAAATAAATACTACGTCCCCATATAAGCCATATTGGTCAAATATAATGGACATTATAACTTTAAGCAATTCCTTAACATGTTTATAAAAATGTTTTGTATTCCAAGAAAAATATATCCTTTTGAATCTAAGGAGATCCCAAATAGGAAATTCTAAGGAAAAATATATCCTTTTGAAGCCAATATCCTTGATAGATATATCAAGCATATTCAATAGATTTTATAGTGATAATGTGAATGTGATTGACATCTTTTATTACCAAAGGATGTATAACTTAATTAGACCCACTTCTTAGAAGAAGCATGTTGGATATTCATCTTGTATAACTATCTTTAACTCATTGAGTCTAAACTTTGTCAAATTTCAAAATGAAAAAGAAGCCTATACAACATTACATTAAGTAATTGTAGTACTTTGTAACCAAGCCATAAGAAAAATCCAAATACAAAAAATCTACCTTGTCTTGTTTAAAGCGAGAATCTCAAAGGATATAATAATAGTAATTATTAATAATAATTAATTAGATAGATTTTTAAGACATTGCAGCTTAGAGAATGCTATTGACACAATATAAAAATAGTCATATATGATGAAGAAATAAGGACTTCTATGACAATATAATATAACCAATATTTATGAAAAAATTGTAATTGAAAATAAATTGCCATACTCAACTAGCAAACAAAGTCATAAGCAATCTCTCCTTGACTTGCCTAGACATGAAAAATAGATGGCTAAAGGAATATTTACAAAAGATTGATAATAAATTCATTACTTAATAATATGAATATACTATACTTATCAATGAGTCCATAAGACAATATTTATCTTGCACAATTTATTTAGGATTTGGACACACCAAATATCCACTACTAGCTACACTTAGCAAATGATCATAGGGCAATTGGAAAGGACATCATACATGTAAGTACAGAAATGAAGGAAAGGCTTATAAGATGATATTTATTTTGTATAATTTGTTTAGGCTTTGGACACACCAAATATCCACTACTAGCGACACTTAGCAAATGATCATAGGGCAATTGGAAAGGACACCATACATGTAATTACAGAAATGAAGGAAAGGCTTACGGCAAATGGATCACAAGTTCCACAAAATCATTCTCTTTAACGAAGGAAGCTATATTCAACACCTATAGGATCTACCATTATAAACCAAAGGGATGCCAGCTAAATAAAGGAAGGAATAGAAAGCCTCAAAGATTCCACTGGAGAATTCATAGGCTAGGGAAGAACAATTCCTTTTTAAGCACCCCAAGGTACCTATGTGACCTGATTCCATATTTGTAAGAAAAAGCATCTAATTATTGATTTTTTCGAAAATGAACAACAAAGATGTGGAAGATATAAACCAAACTACCAAATCCTTCATATTTTCTACGCGGTCGTTATTATAACCACCACAACTTGTTATAATATATAAAGTAGAATATCCTTACCACAAACTAGACCAGACCACAATCAAATAACAATAAGATGATCTTGTTTCAAAATTAAGAAATTCATGCAAGCTATTATTCAAGAAAGCTCCAAAAAACACCACCTCCTAAGAATGAATTCACCAACCAAGAAGCCCAACTAAATTACTTGGGAAATTTTACAAAGTAATACATTTGCTAAGAAGGTTGATAACAAATGAAAGTAGACCAAAATGCACATCCAAAAGTTTAGATAAGAAAAGTAACATTACACAAAATTCACATTTTTTATAAGAATCACTTGATCTTAGTTCTTATCGAGAGATGCTTGATCAAGGATTAAATAATCAGGTTCTTGGTCCTTGTATTGGTTGGTCAATGACTACAAGGATTTCTTTACGTAACAAAACCTATCTCCATTTTGGTCCACTTTTCCACACATTGTTATGTACGGAAGATTGAACTATGTACGGAAAATTGAATGCTATACATTAGTCACGCCTCAAGCTGCTATTATTTGGACCTCATTTCTTCATTAATCATCTCAAGTATTTTTTATAAATCATCAAATGATTCCATCAGGTTTATATGGGAGATATAAACACAGATTTAGTTCTCACATCAAGCAATAACATCAAACAATACACCTTACAAATCATCCTTTTTAATTTACATTTATAAATGCACTCTAACCTTTACTCACCTCACCATTTGAAATGGTTGTCACCCATATCCTATATGCAACATAATAAATTTTCAATTTATCCTCGTCCAAATAAACCTTTTCGGTACTTCATAACCAGATTCATTTGCTTCATAAAAACCAACTTTGATAGCGACCTTTGTATACACATAATTTGTAACTTCCAAAAAGAAACTTTTTTATATAACTAACTAGCAATTCCACAACAAGAAACTATTCCAACCTGAGTTTTGAACAAATAGGAGAGAAGAATAACCATAAAGACCCTAAATTGCATACTTTCTTATGGGCCCTCAATTCCGTTTTGTTTTCTCTTTGTACATTTTCTTTAAAGACGAAAGACCTTCGCAACTTGATTGCAAGCGAAGCCGGTTCTGTTTGTCATCCAAGCGCACTTCTTCCCACCGGGAGCATGCTCTCGGGGATTCAATTTTCATTTAACGGAGAATCCGCCGCCTGCGTCTGGTTTGATCGCCATGCGATTCTGGTTTTATTGTCCGTCTCATTTTATTGTCCGGCAGACTTGTGAACCCGAAGGTCCATTCCCGTCTTTCTTCCAGCGACCGTAACATCTTCCCTGTTTCGAACGGAGAAGGAGCGAATATATACAGAGGACAATGGAACGAGAGAAGCAAAGAAAGTAGACCTGGAACAGCGAGGGAGACCACGCACGACATTGACGTGTGTTCTCCAAGACTCAAAGACGTTAGCTCGCTGGAAGAAGAAAACTGAAGAATACAGGCGCTGATGTAAATGCTGGATTTGATCGAGGTGTCAAGGAAACTCGTGGTGCTCGAAGGAGGGATAATTCAGAGAACCTCGCGGAAAACAAACGGGAGGACGGGAGAGAGTGGGAGGGGAGAGGGAAAACACTAAACCCAAGAAAAGCGTCAGAAGAGCTCGGGGTACAATGATGGAGAGAAGCGGCGGGGCCGTGTGAATGGCCGGCCTTCCACCCCAGCAGCATCAAGGCCCTGCGGCAGGCCGTGGCCGTGGAATGACAGTTCCCGCGTGGATGAAAGGTTGTGAGTTCATTGCCAAATTATAGGGTTTCTGATTGTCTTCGCAAGCTGTTGGAAGTATAATTTTGGATCAAGCTTGGAATGTCGTATTTGTAAAGTTCGTGTGGGGTTTCAAACGTTGTGGTTTTGTGCCGATTGCTTCAATAGATCAGGGTCATCACGATAGATGCTGCTTGCGTGCGCGTAATTAGTTGATCAATTTGAATGTAGTTACATTCTAACAAGGATTTAGGTCTGTTGAGAATTCTTCAAGAGTTGCAATGCCTAAGAAGGAATTTTTTCGCCCAGTACCTTTACAGCAATTTCAGTTTCATATAGTGTCTTCAGCTATGACATTTGTACGATCTTGCATTTTCATAATTGTCGAATGTGCATGGTTGTTGAAACGCAACCAAGCTTTTAAGCCAAGTCCTTGGAACGATGGGAGTAAGATGACACAGACACTTCAAATAGATGGGTGTGAGACGACCACACAATCCTACCAAAATTCATTCGGGCGCTCAACACGGAACCCTAGAACTGTTCTGTTCTAGGGTTCCCTAGGTTTTCTATATTCGTCAAGACTCTAGAAGTAGAAGAACTTATTTTTGCAGATCGCAGACCTTGTTGTTTTAGAAAGTTCAACGAGGGGATTATTCCAAGTGATATGGCTGCAGCATGTCAGGGCGAAAGTCAGAATATTTTCCAGTGACAGCTGATCCCAGGGTAGAATTTTATTGCGGAGTATTTGTCTACTATGTGCGAGTTAGTGATTTTGACACCTTCGTGAAGTAATTGCTGTACGAATACTTATACACTCCAATTCTTGCCCTTTTATCAACTGCTCATGATAAGGATCTCCTCATGTTATTGACTGGTGATTCTCGCTGGAGTACCACGCTTGTTAGAGTCGTCCACAGTATCTCATTATCCAGTCTCCTTCTGCACGAACAATCATGCAGAGTTGTTGTTATGACCGCTTTTGACGAGACAAAATGTATGATTTGCCCGCCCCCCCTCCCCCCCTCCTTAAAAAAACAAAAAGAAGTGTACAGCTTTATTTGGAGGGCATGATTTGACGAACTGTACATAGTATGACAGATAGGATGCTGGAACGGAAGAAAAAACTGTTACTCGTCGAAAGGAGCAGGTTGTTGCTGCGATACATATTTATGTACTTGGTTGGAGAATCTCACAGGATAACAGTAAAGTACTGGACTACCTAGACCTGTGTAAAGAGTATAGTACCTCTCAAAGTAGGGTATACAATGCATTAGAAACATCTTAGGACTGCATTTATAGTTCACTAACACTATCCGTGCATTCTCGAGAGAGCGAATTCTCGCAACGTTAGCTCCAACGTGAGTGGGTTCTGAACCTTGCAGGAGTCCAAAACTCAGATCAGTCCGCAAATCAGCTCTTGACCTAGTCCAAGGACGATACGTGAGTTCGATCTGATTTGATGAAGGACTTTCACCTTATTTAATATAGAACATGCATCATATTCTTACAACCGTATACAGATTCTAGTTCTTCCCTCGAATAATCATGTGCTGTATTAGCATATCCCAGCACAGTTTGTTTCCAGTCGCGTTGAACTGTAACTGTAATTCATACGTAGCTTTATACACGTGTTTTCACTCTCAATTGACCAGATTGTACTCAAGTGACGGGACCGTCTCCAGCCTTCCAGCCATAAAACGGACGTCCTGTATCAGCTGTTAGTTTAACAGAGAACGTGTTGATATTTTCTAAGCCCTTTTTCCTAGATTCATACAAGTTTGAAGTTGGTAGACAAACGTCTCTGCTTCGTCGAAGCATCGTAGCTCAAGAGAATAACATGCAATGACGTGCCTAACTGATAGTAACCTTACGTGATTTGTAGTTGAAAGTCCCTCTGCATATTTTGCATAGGCTGTTGCTTTTCTTTTTCTATGTTGGCTAAATTGTTGTACTCGAGGACCTGCTCACAATCTTCAGAGTACAATTCAATTGATTATCCGTTGATACTGCGACTGGTAACTCCCTGCTACCAATATATCAAATGTCGAACTATTATCCTTCACCTATGAGATTGTCGTCTTTAGAAGGGAAAGTCACTATGTTGAGGGTATTTTAACTGGCAAGACTATGAAACTTCGTAGCTGGTGTCGCAGTTCCAGGTCTTCCTGATTCTCATTCTGCGTCTGTCCTGTGTACTTAGGAACGAGGTGGTATCTATATTTAACGTCCATATGAACCCAGACTTATCTGCCTGCGGGAGTGCACCTGTGGCCACTTCAAATGTGTAGGTCCTGATATTGGACAAACGACCCTACCAGTCCTGTCACGCGTCGCTCTAACCCAGCCCAAGATACCATCCACTCCTCTCCCACTTCACATCTCGCATCCTCCACTAAAGCTGTGGTTTCCCCACTCCCTCTATGGTTTTTCTTCGCCTCGGAATGGATCTTCCTACTCGCTGTAGGATTCTTCTCTGCTTTCACTTTTACTTGCTTCCTCTGTTGATGTTCCAAAAGGTTGTCATTTTTCTTTACATGGTGTATACTAGTTTCAGGTGTTGCCCTAATTTCCGTTCCTGCTTTCAATCACTTCTGTTTGTCTTGCGTTATACATCTCCTTGCTTATATGAACTTCAATTCAATTTGCGTATGTTCATGCTTCCATATCACATGCACGATCTCGGTTCCGTACTAAATGGGTTCTGGATCCCGTTACTCAACTCTGTTCTGCTCCAATTGCTGAAATGTGTCATGTTTCTTTCTGATGTGTACTAGTTAACTGCAGGTCCTACTTATCACATGTATCAATTTCCTGTCCTGCTTTTTATCATTTCAGCTCATTTTTGGTTTTGTATTTTCTTGGTAGGGTCTTTTCAATTCTATTTGCATACGTTCACATGCACGTTCTCGGGTCCCTACTAAGGGGTTTCTGGATCCCCCGTTCTTTGAGTGGTTTCTGCTCCCATTGCTTAAATATGTCCTGTTCCCTTCTCTTCATTGTCTCTGGTTGTCTTTAGGTGGTTAATCAGGTCCTCAACTACTCGTGACTCCTGCAGGTCCCACTCCCCCTGCAGCTTCTCCGACATCAGGTCCTCCTCAATCCCATATTCCTAGCAACACACCACCTTCTGGACCTCTGGTGAGTTGCTCAAGTTTGTGCGAGTTGTTGCCCAGGCCTCAATGTCCAGATCGCAGTGGTAGGTTATTTCAATTTTCTATTCTGGAATTGTTCCGTGGGTATTATCTTGTCTCAATTTTGGACTGAACTGTCTCTGTTGAACAGCCGCCACCGAGAATGCCTGGATTAGGGCCATCCGGAGCCCCTCCTAACTACGGAGTCCCACAAATGCAGGTATGATAATTATCGATTTTGGATCCGGTTTTGAGTTGTTCTCTTCAGAGGGCACGTCCTTTTTGATGTTATGTTTGACCTGCTCTTCTCGTACTCTCATCACAATCTTGTCAATCCACGTTTATGCAGTTTCGGCCTCAAGGTCCACCTCAGCCCGGCCAGCAGTTTATGCCCTCTGGTGGACAGCAGTATCGTCCTGCTGGACCTCCTCCAGGCATGGGTCCTCAACATGGAATGCCTCCTAACATGCAGGGAATGGGGCCTCAACAGGGCATGCCACCATCTTCTCAACCGTCACAGTACCCACCTTCCCCCATGCAGCAAATGCTACCTAGACCTCCTCAGCAGCCCCAGCCTCCTCAGGTATCCCAAGGTCCTCCAATGTCTTACCCGCAACAGCAGCGACCGATGTCCGGGGGCCCACCTCCTCAGCAACAGCCCCAACCTCACGGCATGCCTCCACCCCCCGGACCTGGGAATCCTGGAATGCAACCACCATCTTCTTTCGGGGTAAGTTGTTTTTCCTCTTTAGTGCATTTCCATATATGCTAAATGATTTAGCTTGTTTCGAGTTATCTTCACGCTTTTCTGACTGAATATATTAGATACAATTGAGTCTTGTCAGTCACTCGTAGGTGAGGATCGTCCGTTCTTCGAACGACTACTGTATCCCATCAGACAAATATATTAGACATGATGGATATCATGACCTTTCACGTCACCATTACCGTACTAGAAGTAACATGAATTCAATTCATGATGAGTTCCGATTGTCATCATCCTAACAAAAGACTGGGAAGATAAAACTGATGATTATAGCATACGGTCGATGCTCGATTTCTTTGAGAATGTTTTCCCTCATCCATCTATGATGTAAAACTGGAATAAATATTACAATTGAGGTCTTTCTATTCATACATTGTTTCTTAGCCATCAGTATTGGTATTATCCTTTAATTGAGTCCTGTGGTGCAGTTCAACTCATCTCTACCTTATGCTCAAGCACCAAATTCGTATGGTATGACACCACCATCTTACCAAGGTCCGATGCAACCTCAGTCTATTCAGCCTATGCAGCCAAGCAACCAACCATGGTCAATGGTACCTGGACAAAGTATGCCTCCAGCCCTTCCGCAGGGTGTACAAGCGGCAACACAGCCCCCACCTGCTGGAGTCTCATCGTCTGTAAGTCCACACTAAATGCCTTCTTTTGCAATTTCTAGAAGAAGGCGCAGATACAAGATAATAGTCTTGATTGTAGACCTTAAGTAGATTACTTCCGGCTCTTTCACAAATTCCTTGAGCTTTGATAGAGGTTGTTCATGTTTCTCGAGCAGGTTCCCACTGTTCTTTCAGCACAGTCAGGTACACCAGGACCCTCTGATTGGCAAGAGCACACTGCGCCAGACGGAAGAAGGTATGTTTTGTTATTCAACTTCTAGCTGGGTCTCAGCTTATTTGCTATCGGTATTCTCCCACTAGCTCAGAGGAGACATTTGCCGTTAAAGATGGTTCACCTATTTCCTCTGCATGTCTGACTTTGCTGCTGTGACTTTTAGATATTATCATAACAAGAGGACGAAATTGTCAAGCTGGGAGAAACCAATTGAGCTTATGACGCCAACCGAGGTAGTGAGCCCTTTCAGCAGACTCAACGGTGTGGCAAATAGCAGAACATCATGCAAGGATTTGACATGAATATAAATTGCTCAAATCTGTGTCGTCACAGGATGTGTAGTTGTGGTTAGTTTCATATTGAGGAGAAAATGGGGATTTTCTCACTGAATCCTGTATTTTGTGATTGAAAACATCGGATGACCTGCTTTGATGACGAGACTGTTCCCCATAGGACTCTGAGGTAAGTATGAGTTCCTTGAATTGAACAACGTAACCTAGCCCTCACCCTCTTGTCGTTCCAAAGACTCATGCTTCGCTCCACCCCAACCATCCTCCACCAAAGCAATGTTTCCTACGCGCTCAGTACTTTCCCTGAGCTTGCAAATGGATCTTCCTACGCACTCGATGATTCTCCTATGCTTTTAGTTTCGATTTCCAGGTTTCTCCATTGATTCTCGACTCAATTTATCTTAATCTTTGTCGTCTGGCTCATCAAGCCGTCGCATTTCCTGTTTCTCAGGACTGAGGCGTCCATAGCGCTTGCTGCGATATACGATATCCAGTTTCTCCTATAGGCTTGCATATCATGCAGTTGTATGGGAGTTCTACTTGACTTCTGGACTTGTATATATACAGTCTACCACGATTTTAATTGACATATGGTTGTCTGCTATGTGGTCTTCGAGTGTTTGCTTATTGACATGTAGGCATCACTTCATCCGAGGCAGATTTTGCCTCTTTTCTTTGCTCTTTTCTGCAGTGCTCTATGTCCTTTCATGCTTTTCCTTGCTTCTCTGTTCTTTCCTTTGGACACCTTGCCTTTTTTTCCTGCTTGAGTAGGCTCGCCCCTTCTCGTGCATCGCTGATGTTTCTTGCTCCAGTCTTGTATTACTAACAAACCTTTGCTTGACAATTTCTCATTGCTGTGTCTTAGATTTTATCTCTACTGATGGATGCTTGTGATTTCAGGGATCCATCAGGGATGTCTCAATTCCTTCCGTTCTCTTACTCATGTTGAGTCATTTCTTTCTTGCCTAGTTCACATTATTCACATTATTCCACATTATGCGGCTGAGACTCCTGCAATTACTCATTTGCCTGCACTTCTGCTTGCTTTTTCTTTCCACACTTCCACTCCTGGTCTTCAACATTCCCACTACTTATGAGCGGCACTTTGGGGGAGCAACCGACTTTGCCTTGGCACTCATGAGTTTTTGAGCAGAAACTCGGTACAAGGGTTACTGACACTTGCCCAGCTACTTCGGCGCTGCGTGAGGCGCTGCGTGAGGCGCTGATGAAGTCGCATGTGTTTTTGTGGAGGTTTACTATGGCCGCCTCCTGCTTCCAGTTGCTGTTTAGTATCTCAGGACTCAAGTGTCTGTAGCGCTTGTTGCGATAAACTTTATATCCTGTCCTCTTGTGCTTCACTCTCTTTACCCTGTTACACTTCGATATGTCTCTGCAGCAACACCATCCATAAGCTCTCGCATTGTTCCTCTCCTCCATTCCCCAGCTAATTTCCTCCCTATTATTTTTCCTTCGCTCTTTGCCTGATTCATGGTTCGACCTCCAGTGTCTACAGTGTTCCTACCCGACTCCAGCCTACGTTTGAATTTTCGTCGCTCAAGCACTGCTTACTGGTGGTCAATTACAGAACGTTTTATATTTCTTGCATTCGTTTGCATAGCTGTTATCATAGCTGTTATCGAATTTCAAGTTGTTTGCTAGTCCTTTAGATATATGTTGTTCTCAATTTGTTGCAATTATGCCTTTGCTTCAGGTTACATTCGATGCATTCTACTTTATGGATTTATCACTATTCTAGCATTGTGCATAAAGTACATCTTGGTTACCGATCATTTGCATTTCCTGAGTTCTGGATCACCCTTTCCCATAACGGCTTCTGCTCTCCTATACCTACATCCAGTAGTTACTATGGCCTCCTTCTGCTTCCCTTTGCTGTTTAGCGTCTCAGGACTCAAGCGTCCATAGCGCTTGTTGTGATATACTTTATATCCTGTCCTTTCTCGCTTCGCTCTTGTTACCCTGTTACACTTCGACAGGTTTCTGCAGCTACACCATCCTATAGCTCTCGCAATGTTCCACTCCTCCATTCCCCAGCTAATTCCCTCCCTATTGTTTTTCCTTCGCTCTTTGCCTGATTCATGGGACCTCTTGTGTATACAGTGTACCTATCTGACTCCCGCCCACGTTTTTTATTTTTATCGTTCACGCACTGCTTACTGTCAGTCTTTTACATAGCGTTACCTATATCTGGCAGTCGTATGCATAGAGTTCTTGATTTCAAGGTGGTTTACTAGACTGTTAGCCATATGTTATTCTCAATTTGTTTCAATTATGCCTTTGCTTCAAGTTACATTCGATGCAGTCTAGCTTATGGGTTTCTCTGTATTCTAGCATTGTGACTCATGTACATCTTGCTTACCGATCATTTGCACTTCATGAGTTCTGGATAACCCGTTCCCAGAACGGCTTCTGTTCTCATATACCTATATACCTACATCCAGTCCTCCGATGCTTTGCTAGTCTTCCCTTGTTCTCTGAGCGATTTCATACTTCCGGTGCTCTGACTCATACACCTTTCAAGATTTTCGTTTCCTGACTCTCAGATCTTCCTTGACTTGCGATTTCCAGACTTCTACTCGTCTCTTGACTCCTGTTTATCTCAATCTTTTTAATTTGTCTCGTTTTGTCTCTAATTTACCGTTTCTTCCTGTTCTATTTATTTCTCTACTTATGTGGGAGTTCTGTATCCGCTTCTTTGATGGATGCATCTCAGATATGCGTGTTAATATCAAATTGTTATCAAGTGACATTTACTTCGCCTTTCAATTTATGATGTTTTTTCTCTATTTATGCAGGTGTCCTGTTTCTGTTTATTCGATGCATGCAACTAGGATATAAGTGTTGCTTTTACATTGCTTGCAGGTTACAATTACTTATGCTTTAATTCGATCAGATGTTCTTATCTTGTTTACATTACATATCATGCACAGCATTTCTATTCAATGAGTTCTCGATCCCCCGTTTGATGAACGGCATCTGTCCTCATTTCTCTATATCCAGTCCTTTAACGCATTGCTCCAACTCACATTTGTTGTTTTGCTTCATGGTTCCTATACATGTTTTCTGTCCAGTCTGCCAAATTTCAGTTCTCTTGATTGGTTTAGTTTTGACTCGTGGGTCATGAATTACAGCTTGTCTATTTCGCTACATGCTTTACTTAGAGCTGATCGATTACATAATCTATATCAGTTCTCTACTGCTGTTGACCAGGATATAGTTGATATTTCGGTTGTGCTTAACCTCGCATTTAATCTGTTAAATTCTTTACCTTCTTTAGGGTTTCATTCCTCATCTCGATTTGCACATATCATGTTTATATTTCATATGCGCACCATTTGCACGTAATGAGTTCTGGATCCCCCGTTTGTCGAACAGCTTCTGCTCTCATGTCTGAATATATATATTAGTGTTGTCGATATGTTTCTATTATGCCTTTGCTTCAGGTTACATTCGCTGCATTGTACTGTAGGGATTCATCAATCTTCTCGTATTGAGCATACCTTGGTTACCTTTCATATGCATTTAATGTATTCTGGATGACCCGTTCCCAGAACGGCTTCTGCTCTCATCCACCAATACCATCCTCTCTCACCCACTTCGCTTCACTCCACCATCTTCCCCTCAAGCTACGTTTCTCCTACTCGCTCTATGTTACTCCTTTTTCTCTCGATTGGACCTTCCTTCTCGCTCGATGACCCTCGTCTGCTTCCAGTTTTAGCTGCTTAATTTGTTGCTGTTGTTATGTCTTTGTTGTTCTTCTATGATGCATATTAGTTCACTGCAGGTGCTACTTACAAAATGTGTCAATCCCTGTTTGTTCCTCTCTATTACTTCTGCTTACTTTTGTTCTGTAGTTTATTGCCTAGATTCACCCCAGCTCTATTTGCATATGGTCATACTTGCATTTCCCTATTTCTATTTGCACATCAAATGCACTCTCTGTTCTCTACTTAGTGGGTTCTGGATCACCAATTCTTCGGCTTCCATTCTCATTCTCAAATATGCTTTCCTACTCGCTGTATGCTTTCCCTTTGCTCCCCAATGGATCTTCCTACTTACTCTATGATTCTCCTCTGCTTTAAATTTCAGATTCTTCCTCTGTTTCTGTTCCAGAAGGCTGTGTTTTTCCTCTTACATGATGCATGCTACTTCACTGCAGGTGCAACTTATGAACTGTATCAATTTCCGTTCCTGCTTGCTATCAATTCCTCTCATATGGCGTTGTGTGTTTCCTTGCTAAGATTAGCATAAATTGAATTTGCATACGTTCATGTCTGCATTTCACAACTTCCATATGCATATTCTTGGTTCGTATCGGTTCTCTACTAAGTGGGTCCTGGATCCGCCGTTCTTTGAATGGCTTCTGCGCGCATTCTCAAATATAACCAAGAAAGGGGGCACTCATACACTCGCTCCTGGGGCGTATCATGATCCTGGTCTTGAGACGTGCTGTTTATGACCTATACATTAACATTATGATAACATCATGAGTGTCACAACGCTATGCTTTTTGCTCAAGGTTACACTTGCCCGCACTCACTCTTTACTGTACGTACCTATGGATCACAACATGATGCTAACGCTTGTATGCAGACATATGCATGCTTACCTCCCTAAGTAACTGACAGAATTGATGATCTTTACTGCGTAAGTCAAACGTCAGAGTCAGTGCAGTCCGACGTGGGTAATATCTTAGTTGTTTACAACGGGTTCTGTGTCTCTTTGCTCAAATATAACTTAAAAAGGTTATGTTGTGTTATATATATCTCGATGGTTTCCTCCTGCTTTCACTTTCAAAATTATCCTCTGCTTCTGCTCAAAAAGTCCCGCGTCCTTTCTTACATGATGTATACCTTTTCACTGTGGATGCTGCTGATGGAATGTAGCAAGTTTTGCTTCTGCTTTTTAACAATTTCGCTTATGTTCCGCTCTGTATTTACTTGCGTAGACCACCTTCCCTCCAGTTTGTATCCCTTTCTTGCTTGCATTTCGCTTGCATCCATATGGATGTTTCCGGTTAGGTCCTAAAAGGTTTTCGGTTCCCCGTTCACCGAACCGCTTCTGGCTCCCATTTCTCAAATGTAACCTAGAAGAGGTTTGTATCTGTTCCCTACTAAGTGGGTTCTGGATCCCCTGTTCTTCGAACGCTTCTGCTCCCATTTCTCAATCATAACATAGAAAGGGGTGCATTTAAGCTGAGTTCCTGCATCTGAATGTGTAGCTTGGTCGAGAATTAGTCTCCAGAATTTGTTCTTGATGTATGGTATTTGTTACCACAGCGCGCAGATGCTTCAACGGTGTGGAAGGAGTTTACCACTGCAGACGGAAGGAAGTGAGTATTTCTAGGGATTATGTGCACTCCGAATGCATCAGACTTTGATGTCTAGGGATGAGGATCGTCTTTATCAAACTACCAAGTTTTGTGTTCAACTGAGAGTAGCGAGAAAACCTAAAGTCTGAAGTTAAAATTTTAGGTTATGTAGCAACAGCGTGTGATTGCAACTATCTGCAACTCTGAGTCAATGTTGAAGTGTTAAGAACCTGGTTCTCTTCACCTGACTTGGAAATTGTGAAAATTACAGCGTGACTCAATTTGCACGGCCATATGTGAAGCAAGGTTATAGCAGATGAGGTGGCTGACTTGGACTTTGTGCAGGTATTATTATAACAAGGACACGAAACAGTCGAAATGGACGATGCCTGACGAGATGAAGGTACTGAGTTCTTCACTTATAGCTTGGTCACGCTGGTGTTAAATCGAGTTGTCTTAATGGGTTTTGCATTCCATAACTTAATCTAACTACTGATTGTCGCTGGTTTTACCCTGACAGCTAGCTCGAGAGCAAATGGATAAGTCGACATCAGGCACCGGGGATTCAGCTAGTGAAGTTGCCTCTGCGATCACACCGGGTGCAACACCTTCTGGGGGTATCCCTGTTTCCGCTGCTCCTCCTGTAGCATCTCCAAAACCTGCTGTCGTTGCGGTCCCAAGTTCAGTGTTCTTGACGCCACCTGTATTATCACCTATCGCATCATCTGTGACACCAGCTCCTGCTTCAACCTCAGCATCAAGCGGGATAATACCTTCAGTGGCTGGCCTCTCAGCAGAGTGAGTCTTTCAGTACATCAATTTCTTTTCATCTAAAGTTTTCTTTTTGACTCGGATGACGTTCTTTCAGGCATCTTGAAAGTTTACCTTACCTCAGGGTCCGAGACAGCTTACCTTTACGTGGGGCTTAGTCGCCAATGGACCAAAGCTAAAGCCCGTTACGGAGCAATGTTAAAAACTGTATTATGCAAACGAGCGTGTCAGAATAAGCCAAATTGATTTGCATGGTTATGGATTGTGCAGAGCTCTCAAGGATGAGACAAGTGTAAATAACTCCAAGGAGGAAACAGAGGAAGCCTCAGCACAGGATCTCGAGGCATCATCTTCTTCTCTTTCTTTCTCGATATCTGTGTTGTCGTATGTGGTTGCTAGACTCCTAGACTGTCAGCTTGCATGGAGTCATAAATGTAAAATTTTTCCTTTAATGTTCCTCAAGTAAGTGCTTGGTACGTCATGTCAAGAATATTTTATACAAACTACTTGCTTTATGCTCCGACGTAATGTTCTCACTACTGATTACATAACAAATTGCTTTTCCAGGAAGCTAAGAAAGCCATGCCATTAACAGGAAAAATTAATATCACCCCTGTTTTGGAGGAGAAACCGCTTGCAGTTGCCGAGGAGCCTTTGACATACGCAACAAAGACGGTAAGTTTGTGAGTTTCTTGGAAGTTGCTCGGAATATATCCGACGAAGATGGGATATTATTTTGCTTAGTAAGTTTGATATCTGGCTTCCGCCTGGTGTGTAGTTTTTCATCTCTTTGCTATGCTATTTAAGCTGATTCTTGTGAATCCACAGGAAGCGAAGAATGCTTTCAAGGAGCTGCTCGAATCCGTACATGTGGAATCGGATTGGACCTGGGACCAGGTATTTTCTACCACTCCTAGACATTTATTTGGACGGCCTTCAATTATGCCTCATCCTCATGTATGATATTTTAGTGTCCATGATTTGCGTCATGTATGATATAATTATTGGAGTTTTCTCCATGACAATCAAATCCGCTAAGTGGAGTTGGCTTCTGCTTGGCTTACTACCGCACAAGTATACATCTCATATTGGGTTTCTTGTTTTCACTCATCAGGCTATGCGAGTTATCATCAATGATAAACGATATGGAGCTTTGAAAACTTTAGGTGAACGAAAACAAGCGTTTAATGAGGTAATATTGCCATTCCATCTAGCACTCTTTCATCTTTCTTTTCCCGAATAATGTGTTTGTTGTCAGTTCAAGGTCTCCCTTACAGTTCAGGCTATGGTGTTTTCTCCAATTAAAAGATAGCCAGCTAGAAAGGAACATGTTCATGTTCCCCTGTACGTGGCTGGACGTAGCCATCTTAATCTTAGAGTTGGTTGGTCCAATATATGACTGGCTAATTGGATATACTTGTCATACCTCAATATGCCATGTCTTCTCACTCCTACGTTGGTATAGAACCGTGGTCCAATGAACAGGTTCCATATTCGTCTACTCAATATGGGACTGACCGTTCAGTGTTGATGGATCCATGTTGACATAGAACATACGGGGGTAAATCCCCGTATCCCACAGCTTCTTGGGGGTTTAGGAGGCTCAGGATGTTTTCTGTATTTAGATATAGATGTACGAAGAAATGAATGTTAAAACTCTGATACATTGAGAATTGTCTAATCGTCATAGATAATTGTTTTTTGGGTTTTAGGTAGATAATCTTGCTTAGAGAACAGATAATCTCGCTTGCAGACACAAACTAACAGGAGGGCTTGCTCACCTCTGGTTGTGGATGATCGTAATGACTGATTTACTGCCTATATCTCGTGAAGTCTGGGGCAGTCGTAAGTGGGTATGAACAGTGTTGTAACGAACGGGCTTCATGTTCATACGCTCAATATATGGCTGGCTCATTCCTGTAGAGGTAGGAATTCAGAATAACAATGGAAGGACACAACTATACATGGCCCCCCGTTCCCCGTAACTTTCAATTCAGCCAATACTTAAAGGAAGTAACAAAATTTACCCTGGACACTCGTTGAGCCGGACAGAAACATGGTGCGGAAATGTACCAGAAATTCAATCCGATACCCAAGCGCAAATGTGGGCACTGTTGAAGTCATTTAGTGTTCCGTCCGTACTTCTATGAAAGTCTTCAATTTGGGTGTTATGTGTTGATGCCCTCATGGTTACGTAGACCATGCAGGGGTAAGTCCCAGTCCTCAATACACTTCTCTTGGAGTTCAGGACGTTTAGGACGTTTTTGCATTCGATGTATCCACACCATGATATGATTACTGCTGTTACCACTCGCACGCTGACTCAAATCTCTGATTCTCGAGGTAACGCTTGCTAGGTAAGTTCGTGTTCAGGTACAGATGTTTTAAAATACATTGTATATTACTTTTACCAATTTCAAGGTTATCCTTGATAGCGCTAATCCTTGCCTGCAGGTACGAACTAACAGGAGACCTCCCTCGCCACGATATGTGAATGGCGGCTACTGGGGATTCATTTCTCATTCCTTGTTCACAATATCGTCTCTTGTCCAGTCCTACGTGGTTATAGAACTGCGAGGGTTGGTCTAGTCCAGTCCTACGTGGTTCCGTATTCATTCCCTTAATGTATGGCTTCCTAACATGGGAGAAAGATTACATGCATCAGGGGCTCTAGTTGGTGTTACACTTGTTTCTTTGAATATTTGGTTTGTCTCTTGTGGAGTTCAGTATGGTTCCTAACTTGCGTATGGAAATTATATCAAATGATTCACCAGTATATGTCATGTTTTGTAGTAAGATGCTGGTTATTCATCATGCAGTACTTAGCACAACGTAAGAAGCTGGAAGCTGAGGAGAAGCGTCTTAAACAGAAGAAGGCCCGGGAAGACTTTTTGTCCATGCTAGAGGTATGGCACGGTCGGAATTGTTGGATTAATGACATTGATACTTTGTATGTCATCTTGCTATAATCTTAAGAGGATCATTTTGGCAGAAGCTCTTAGTGATGGACTGTTTTGTGTTTGCCTAGGTGTTTATTATTCGTCATGTGATGGAACACATTAGTTGACATCGCTGTTTTTTTGTATCATGTTTGCGCCTCTTTGTTTACTTCTTTTGCTTAATGGTAAATGCAAAGGAATCATGAATGGTCTACAGGCAAACACGGACACACGAATACTTTTGCAAGAAAATTATAGTGATTGGATCTTGAATATTCTTTATTGAACCAAGAAGCTATTGGTTCCTTCCTTGATTCAATTTTCTACGGCCTTGTTTAGAAATAGTATATCTCCTTGAGTATGCCTAGCACTAATGAGCTTTTGAACGGAAACTTGGTACGATGGGTTCTGGCATTCGCCCAGCTACTTCGGCACTGATGAAGTTGTAGGTGTTTTCGTGGAGGCTTACTATGACTGCCATCTGCTTCCTTCAGTAGTTCAGTGTTTCAGGACTCATGCGTTCATATGGCATGCTGCGATATTCTATATCCAGTCCGCCTGTCTGATGTTCGATGAACGGCTTCTGTCCTCATTTCTCTATATCCAGTCCGCCTTTCTGCTTCCCTCTGTGTTTTTGGTGTTTTAGGACTCATGTGTTCATAGCACATGCTGCAATTTAATCATATCCAGTCCTGTACAAGGGGTACTGGCATTCGCCCAGCTATTTCGGCACTGCGTTTGGCACTGATGAAGTTGGACATGCTTTCATGGAGGTGTATGTACTATGACCGCCTTTCTGCTTCCCTCTGTGTTGGGTGTTTTAGGACTTATGTGTTCATAGCAGATGCTGTGATATAATCTATACCCAGTCCTCTAAGGCTTCGCTCTCTCGGATCTTCCACGGATCTTCCACGACTTTCGATTTTTGACTTCTGTCTATCTGAATCTTTCTTGTCTGGCTCGTCAAGTCGGTTTATTTCTCTACATGCACTATTGTTCTGTTCCAGCTTTTCCGATGCATGTTACTGGTATACAGGTATTACGTTTGATATGTTTCCAGGTTATGTTTATTTATGCTTTCATTCGATCAGATGTTCTCTATCTTGTATACTTTACATATCTTGCATCTCATTTGCATTGAACGAGTTCTGGATCTCCCATTCCTCCAACTGCTCCTGTCCACATTTCCGTACATCTTGTATATTTTGCATATCTTGCATCTCATTAGCATTCAATGAGTTCTGGATTTCCCGTTCCCAGAACGGCTTCTGTTCTCATATACCTATATATATCCTGTTCTGGATAACCCATTCCCCGAACGGCTTCTGCTCTCATTTACCAATATATATCCTGTTTAGCGTATCCGGACTCCAGTGTCCATAGCGCTGGGAGTGATATACTTTATCCTGTCCTCTTACGCTCCGCTATAGTTACACTCTTACATTTCTACCCGTTTCTGCAGCCATATCCGCGCAAAATGCCTGCCACATCCACACATTCCTGTACTATTTCACTCCCTAGTCTTTTCCCTTCACTCTCTGACTGCTTCCTGCCTCGCTCTCTACTGTTTCCTGTGTTCCTCCCCCACTCCATCCCACGTTCTCCATCCCACGTTCTTCATCTTCATCTGCGCACTGTATCCTGGTGGGCTCTTATAGCAAGTTTCCTATTCATCTCGCTTCATCCACGCACTGCATCCTGGCGGGCTCTTACAGCACATAGCACGTTTCCTATGCCTCTCGCTTTTGGTTGCATTGCTGCTCTCTGACTTCACTATTTTTTACTGGTGAACTCTTACATCAAGCTTTCTAACCCACGCTCACGTTGGCCTTGCTGCTCTCGATTTCAAGTTCGTTATTGTCCATTAGCAGTACAGTGTTCTCAATTTCTTGCACTTATGCCTTTGCTACAGGTTACTTTTTTGCACCTATACTCTTGCTGCAGGTTATTTTCGATGCATTTTACACTAAAGCTTTCATACTACACTAGCACTGTAATTCCACTAAATGTTGTTTATCGAATATGTGGACTCGTGCACTTCATGAGTTCTGGATAACCCGTTCCCAGAACGGCTTCTGCTCTCATTTACCAATATATATCCTGTACCGATCATTTGCATTTCATGAGTTTTGGATAACCCATTCCCAGAATAGCTTCAGCTCTCATATACCTATATATCCTGTCCTTTTTCGCTTTGCTCTTGTTACCCTGTTACACTTCGACAGGTTTCTGCAGCCACACCATCCTATAGCTCTCGCATTGTTCTACTCCTCCATTCCCCAGCTAATTCCCTCCCTATCATTTTTCCTTCGCTCTTTGCCTGATTCATGGGACTCTAGTGTATACAGTGTTCCTACCCGACTCCAGCCCACGTTTTTTATTTTTATCGTTAACACACTGCTTACTGGCAGTCTTTTACATAGCGTTACCTATATCTCGCAGTCGTTTGCATAGAGTTCTTGATTTGACGGTGGTTTACTAGTCTGTTATATATATATTAGCCATATGAGTTCTGGATAACCCGTTCCCAGAACGGCATCTGTTCTCGTATACCTATATATATTAGCCATATGTTATTCTCAATTTGGTTCAATTATGCCTTTGCTTCAAGTTACATTCGATGCATTCTACCTTATGGATTTCTCACTATTCTAGCATTGTGAATCATGTACATCTATTCTTCTAGTCTCACCAGAACTGATTGCACTCACTAGACTTTGTTGGGAATACCCCATGTAGAAGAACTAACTCAAACAAGTTCCGAAAACACTCGAACATACACAGTAAACCTTAGGAGGTTGCTTTGCATAGCCCTAATTGTGGCGGCGCCCCATTTTACCCTAAGCAGATGGTAGAGTTATAGAGGAAAAAAACCATAAAAACTAGAGAATTCACTAAACTAGAAATTAACTAGCACTAACAAGGTATTACTCTTGACATGTTTAAAGGTTAAGTTTATGCATGCTATCATTCGATCAGATGTACTCAATCTTACTTACTTTAGAGATCTTGGATCTCATTTACATTTAATGAGTTCTGGATCCCCTATTCCTCAAACGGCTTCTGGCCTCATTTCTCTATATCCAGTCCTGTCACGTTTTGCCCCATCGCAGCCAAGATACCATCCGTTCTTCTCCCACATCACTCCGCCCCACATTTGTTGATCTGTTTTCATGGTTCCTATACATGATTTCTGCCAGGTCCTCCTATTTCAGTTCACTCAATCTTTCATGTTTTGCTGGTTGGTCTTCAATTATAGGTGGTCCTCTATGTCGCTACATGCTTTGCTTAGCGCCTATCAATTACATGATGTATATCAGTTCTCTACTACTCTACGGGGAGCTCTAGTTAGAGCCCACCATTAGCTTTCACTGTAGGCTTGTTTACCATAGCAGTGATCAGGACTTATTCCTGACTGTTTTCTTTAGGCACTGGTCAGAACAGTTTCTGTTCTCATATACATATATACAGGTCTCATGTTTGATGCATCTGGATAACCCGTTCCCCGAATGGCTTCTGCTCTCATTTACCAATATACAGGTCTCATGTTTGATGCATCGCCCATTCTCAGCTATGTGGCTATCCACTTTCTTCCCTTTTGCGCCAATTCACATATGTTTGTTTTACTTCACGGTTCCCTTGTATGTGTTTTCAACAGTCTGTTATTTTCAGTTTCCCTCGAATGGCATGGCGTATTTTTGAGTTCTAGGTCTTCCATTATAGCTTGTTACTCACACTCCTTACATGACTGCGCGTTTCAGTATATTTGTTCTTTCCTGTTCATCAGGATACACCAGGATACATCGAGATTATCAGCAGAGGTATAAGCAGAGTAATACGGAGCATTGTTACACGTGGCATCAGCTCACACGTGTGACAATCTCGCCTGGTTCCTTCACAGTTCCCGAGGCTCTCTCAGTACCCGAGGCCATCCTTCCCTCGAAACCCTCTCCTTCTCCTTTGCTTTTTGCTCATCTGGGTTCTAGGTCTTGCTTAGCTCATAGTGCGTTCCTTCGTAGTCCACCTCTTCATGCCTGTTCGTTCTGCCTTGTTCTCTGCTCTCTGCTTCATTTTCTGCTCTCTAGCTCTCAGCTTCCGACTCTTCTAACTGGCTCATTCCTTTGCTTTCTTACTACCTCCTCCTGGTTTCTCTGTGCTTCGCTCTATTTCACTGCTCACCCTGATAGACTTTGTCCTTGCAGGTGTTTTTCGAGGGATGTCTCACATCACTCACATTCTCCTGCGTTTTGATCTTTTTCTTCTTTCCCTTGTTCACAATTTCGTTCATGCCTACATTATGCATTCGTCCGATTTCTGCTCTTTTAAGACTTTAAGCTCCAGTTGCTCATTTCGGTAGCCTTCCATTTCTGCAAACTTCCCCTGACAGTTTGTTGTTTCACTTAGCACTGCTGATAGCTAGCTGTTTTACTGCTGATAGCGGCGCTGTTGGAAGCACCCGAGTTTGCCTTGGCACTCATGAGTTTTCGAGCAGAAACTCGGGACGAGGAGTACTGACAATTGTTCAGCTACTTCGACACTGCGTGAGGCACTGATGAAGTCGTTGGTGTTATCGTGGAGGTTTACTATGGCCGCCTTCTGCTTCCTTCAGTTGTTTAGCGAATCCGGACTCCAGTGTCCATAGCACTGGGAGTGATATACTTTATCCTGTCCTCTTACGCTTCGCTATAGTTACACTCTTACATTTCTACCCGTTTCTGCTGCAATAATCGCGAAATGCTTGCTACTATCAAGCTCTCTTACATCCAGCTCTCTAACCCACGCGCTCGTGTTGGCCTTGCTGCTCTCGATTTCAAAGTTGGCATTGCTGCTCGCGATTTCAAGTTCGTTATTGTCCATTAGCAGTTCTGTGTTCTCAATTTCTTGCATTTATGCCTTTGCTACAGGTTACTTTTTTACACCTATACTTTTGCTGCAGGTTATTTTCGATGCATTTTGTACTAAAGCTTTCATACTACACTAGCACTGTCATTCATGTAAATGTTGTTTATCAAATATGTGCACTTGTGCACTTCATGAGTTCTGGATAACCCGTTCCCGAACGGCTTCTGCTCTCATTTACCAATATATCAGTTCTCTACTGCTATCGATCTGGAAATCGTTTTATTTAGTTTGTGCTTAGCCTTACACTTGATCTGTTAGATGCACTTCATCTCCTTTACAGCTTTATTATGCATCTCGATTTGCTCTATTTCATGCTTGTATTTCATCTGCACTTCATATGCACTTTTTGAGTTCTGGATTCCCCGTTCATCGGAACGCTTCTGCTCTCATGTCCTAAATATCATGTTTCGATCAATTCTTAGACATAAAACCTTACTCTCCTCGACGTCTTGTTCGTATTACTTGGCGTTCGATTCATAAAACTGCGTATAAATCAATGTCAGGCTAATAATCAGTCTTCTTTTACAAGTGGTTTATCACCTCCTGACATGCTTTGCTTTACGTTAACCCTGGGCTTAGGTTTTTATGTCATTTTACATTACTGTGTTAGTCTCGGGTTACAAATCAAAGCAGTGTCAGGCTAATCAGTCTTTGTTCAAAGTAGTTTATTACTTCCTGACATGTTTTGCTTTACGTAAACCCTGCGTTTAGGTTTTTATGTCATTTTACATTACTGTATTAGTCTCGGTTTACAATCTGCAGCCGATTCATTCAATTGTTTTCTATAGTTTTGCATTCATTTACTTCGCGATTCTTGATATGACTTGACTCTTCGTTTTCACAGTACACATTGGTTCACAGACTCTCTACATGTAGTTATTGATGTTCGTTGCTTGATAATACATGCTTTCTATGAATTAGATTTCATCTCCTCTTAGCATATATTGTAGTCAGTTTTGATTTCATTTCATCTACATTTCATATGCATATAACGAGTTCTGGATACCCCGTTCCTCAAAGGGCGTCTGTCCTCATATATCCAATATCATGTTTACATTCCATTATATTCGCTGGATTCTACCTCAGGGATTTATCACTCTTCTCGTATTGAACATATCTTGGTTACCTTTCATATGCATTTAATGATACCAATATCATGTTTACATTCCATGTGTACTTCATATTCATTTAATGAGTTCGGATCTCCCGTTCTTCGAACGACTTCTGCTCTCATTTCCTAACATACAGTCCTGTTGAGCTTCACTCCGATCCGGCCTAGACACCGTCCACTCCTCTCCTACTTCCTTCCGCTCCACCCATCCTCAACTAGAGCTCTGTCTGTTGCTCCTTGCCCAAAGTTTCTCTGTTTGATGGTCCTCTCCGGCTTTCAATTTCAGATGCTTAATCGGTTGTGTCTTGCTTCTTATTACATGATGTATACTAGTTCTCTGTAAGTGCTACTTATGAAATGTATCAATTATGTGTTTACTTCTGCTTTATCTTCGTACTGTTAGATTACTTAAGTTCCATTTCCTTGGATGCAATTCATTTCGATTTGCTCACGTTCAAGCTTGCATTTCATATGCACTTCATATGCATGTTCTCGGTTCCATACTTAGTGAGTCCTGGATGCCCCGTTCTTCAAAACCGCGTCTGCTCCCATTTCTCAATTATCTCCTTGAGTATGAAAGCAGAGGAATCTAAAGGTTTGAGAAGACCACAGCGTCATCTGATGTTACTTCTCTTGTGCAGGAATCAAAGGAGTTGACTTCGTCTATGCGTTGGAGGTTTGTCCATCTTACAAGCTCGCATCACCCGTCCTGACAAGAACTTTCTTTGGATGTACTGTAAATTAATAACCCATATGAAAATGCATGTGGATAAGTTCTATTTTCCAACTGTTCAGGACATGCCACTAATTATAGATCATCAGCCTTAATGGCATCCGTTCTGTCCTGCAAAATCTTGGGATGCTCCGCTGTAATAACGATGTTTAATGAATCTATCCTTGAACTTGATAGGTCTAAGTAACAACCAAGTAAGATGCTTAGGATCCGAAAGATAAGAAAAGCTCTATTTAGTTTGTACTTCGACCAGAAGAGGCGTAGTAGTTGTTGAGCTGCAAAACCCGATTCTTGAATATAGTAATATATACAATTAGCTGCACTGAAAATTTAAGTAGTGTCGTCTTTTCTAGTATCACGTCACTTCGTGATACACTGAACCGCTTATCCTTCTCGTTCCCTATTCTATGAGCAGCAAGGCGTTAACACTATTTGAGGACGATCTACGTTTTCAAGCTGTTGAGAAGGATCGGGAACGTGAAGAGCTTTTCGAGGATTATCTAGTTGATCTGGAGCGCAAGGTAGCGTGGATGCCAAGATGTCCTATAAGATATTTTCCAGAACATGATCTTGCATCACACCTTTACGTACTGTGTTGTACATGTGTGTTGTGTTTCCTTATTATTCGTATCATGTTTTTCTACTATCCGGTAATTCAGTATAGGTGTTGCTCTTGTAATGTATCCAGGTTATGTTTACTTGTGCTATCATTCAATCAGATGTTCGCTATGTTATATACATTATTTATCTTGCATCTCATTTGCACTCAATGAGTTCTGGATGATCCCGTTCGATGAACGGCTTCTGTCCTCTTTTCTCTATATCTGGTAATTCAGTCCTCTAACGCTTTGCTCTGCATTCCCCCAGAACGGTTTCTACCCTCATTTTCTCATACCCTGTCCTCTTGGAGGTGGTCGATTACCTGATGTAGAATATTTCTTGACATACATTTTATCGATTACATGATGCTTACTAGTTCTATACATGTGTTGCTCTCGATATGTTGCTATCATGCCTTTACTTCAGTTCACATTCGATTTTTTATATTCACTTAATCTCCTTTATGGATTTAATACTCAACCCATCTGTCCCCATAACTCCAATATCATCGATTTCGAGTACTGACCTATATCTGTACTGACACACATAACTTGGTTCGAGGAGTATTACATTCGCTCACCTACTTTGGCACTACGTTTTGCATTGATGAAGTTGTACGTGCTTTCGGGGAGGCTTCCTATGGCTGCCTGCTGCTTCCTCTGGCTATTTCAGCGTTTCAGGACTCATGCACCCATAGTGCATGCAGTGATATTGTATATCCAGTCCCTCATTTCTGTATATCCAGTCGCTTAACGCCATGCTCTACTTTACTTCCCCCAACGCGGGAAGCAAAGCAGAGTGGAAGTCGTTCAAAGAAGGATTTCCACTCTACTTTTTGATACCCAAAATCCCGGGTTTGGTTTCAATCAATTTGTTCCCAATTCATTCAGTTTGTTTTCAGTTGTTTCTCATTCGCTTATTTTGACATTTCTTGATGAGTCGACTCTTGGTTTCCTCAGTACACATTGGTTCACAGATTCTCTACATGTAGTTATATATGTTCGTTGCTTGACAATACATGCTTTTTATGATATAGATTTCATGTCCTATTCGCATATTTGTTAGTCAGTTCTGCTTTCATTTTATTGCCATTTCATCTACATTCATTTGCACTTAATGAGTTCTGGATTCCTCCTTCCTTGAGAGGCTTCTGTCCTCATAACTCCATTATCATCATTTCTTGATATGAGTTGACTCTTCGTTTTCTCAGTACACATTGGTTCACAGATTATGTACATGTAGTTATATATGTTCGTTGCTTGACAATACATGCTTTTCATGAAAAAGATTTTATCTCCTATTCGCATATTTGTTTGTCAGTTCTGTTTTCATTTTATTGCCATTTCATCTACATTTCATTTTCATTTAATGAGTTCTGGATCCCTCGTTCCTCGATAGGCTTCTGTCCTCATAACTCCAATACCTTCGATTTCTTCTGCTCTCATGTCCTAAATATCGTCGATTTCTGTCCTCATTTAGGACTCGATGTGTCCACAGCACATGCAGCGATATTATCTATATCCTGTCCTCTAACGCTTCGCTCTACTCCCTCGTTCCCTGAGCGATTTCATACTCTCGGGTTGACGCACGGACCTTCCACGACTTTCGATTTCCAGGCTTCTACATTGATTCTCGACTTCAATTTATCTTAATCTTTCTCGTCTGGCTTGTCAAGTCGTCGCTTTTCCTGTTTGACGTTTTTCTCTACATGCACTGTTGTTCTGCTTCCGCTTTTTGGATGCATGCTACTTGTATATTGGCGTTACTCTTGATATGTTTCCACATTACGTTTCTTTATGCTATCATTCTATCAGATGTTTGCAATCTTGTATACATTATATATCTTCCCTCGTTCTCTGAGCGATTTCTTCTTCCAGTGCTCTTTCTCCTACACCTTCCACGACTTTCGTTTCCTGACAAAGATCTTCCTTGCCCCGTGATATATTCTCCTTCCCGTGCTCTTTCTCCTACACCTTCCACGATTGTTGTTTCCTGACTCCGATCTTCCTTGACCCGTGATATTTACATCTGTAAAATACTTCTTGTCTCTTGATACCAGTTTTTCTCCATCCGTTTAAGTTGGCCGTTTATTCCTGATGTATTTTTTCGCTTCTGATGTGGGAGGTCGGCATCCGCTTCTTTGATGGCTGCCCCTCAAATATGTGTATTGCTATCTACTGGTTTCTCAATGACATTTACTTCGCCTTTCATTTGCTGATGTTTCTTCTCTATATATGTAGTTGTTCCAATAGGTTTGCTTCGATTATGCCATTGCTGTCGGAGACCTTCGATGCATTCTAACTTAGGGATTTCATACTACTCTAGCATTGCGTACCATGTACATCTTGCTTCACGATCGTTTGCAACTCATGAGTTCTGGATAACCTGTTCCCAGAACGGCATCTGTTCTTGTATACCTATATATATCTTGCATCTTGCTTATCTTGCATCTTGCAATAGGTTTGCTTCGATTATGCCATTGCTGTCGGATACCTTCGATGCATTCTAACTTAGGGATTTCATACTACTCTAGCGCTGCGTACCATGTACATCTTGCTTCACGATCGTTTGCAACTCTTGAGTTCTGGATAACCTGTTCCCAGAACGGCATCTGTTCTTGTATACCTATATATATCTTGCATCTTGCTTAATCTCGCATTTAATCTGTTGGGTTCTTTACCTGATTTAGGGTTTCATTACTCATCTCGATTTGCACACATCATGTTTACATTTCATATGCACACCATTTGCACGTAATGAGTTCTGGATCCCCCGTTTCTCGAACGGCTTCTGCTTTCATGTCTGAATATATATCCTGCATCCTGGAGGCCTGTATACCATATTGTTGTTTGGGAGTCCTTCTTGACTTCTGAATCCATATATATACCTATATATACTGTATACGTCACCTTCACCTTCATTCACTTCATCTCTGCTTTTCCCGCTTCAGTTGACTCATCCCCTTCCCGTGCAGCGCTGAAGTTCTCTTGCTCCACTCTTGTATCACTAGCGAACCTCTGCTTGACTCTTTCTCATTGTTGTGTCCTGGACTTTCTCTCTACTAATGAATGTTTGTGATTTCAGGGATCCGTCAGGTATGTCTCGCTTTCTTCCCTCATCTTACTCATATGGATCCTTTTCTTTCTGGACTGATCCTCATTATGTGGCTAAGACTCCAGTGCTTAAGTGCATGCCTGCACTTTTGCTTGCCCTTGCTTTCCACACTTCCACCTCTGTTCTTTTTGACATTCCCATTACTTTTGAGCGGTACTTTAGGGGAGCAACCGAGTTTGCCTTGGCACTCATGAGTTTCGAGCAGAAACTCGGTATGAGGGGTGCTGACAATTGCTCAGCTACTTCGGCACTGCGTGAGGCACTGATGAAGTTGCAAGTGTTTTCGTGAAGGTTTACTATGGCCGCCTTCTGCTTCCCCTTTGCTGTTTAGCGTCTCAGGACTCAAGCGTCCAGAGCGCTTGTTGTGATATACTTTATATCCTGTCCTTTTTCGCTTCGCTCTCGTTACCCTGTTACACTTCGACAGGTTTCTGCAGCCACACCATCCTATAGCTCTCGAATTGTTCCACTCCTCCATTCCCCAGCTAATTCCCTCCCTATTATTTTTCCTTCGCTCTTTGCCTGATTCATGGGACCTCTTGTGTACACAGTGTTCCTACCCGACTCCAGCCCAAGTTTTTTATTTTTATCGGTCATGCACTGCTTACTGGCAGTCTTTTACATAGCGTTACCTATTTCTTGCAGTTGTTTGCATAGAGTTCTCAATTTCATGGTGGTTTACTAGTCTGTTAGCCATATGTTATTCTCAACTTGTTTCAATTATGGCTTTGCTTCAAGTTACATTCGATGCATTCTACCTTATGGATTTCTCACTATTCTAGCATTGTCAATTATGTACATTTTGCTTATCGATCATGTGCACCTCATGAGTTCTGGATAACCCGTTCCCAGAACGGCATCTGTTCTCGTATACCTATATATCCTGCATCTAATCTATACCTATACCTATATATCCTGCATCTCGTATACCTATATATGCATCTCGTATACCTATATATCCTGCATCCTGCATCCTGTTCTGGGAACGGCTTCTGTTCTCGTATACCGATATATCCTGCATCCTGCCTTGGCACTCATGAGTTTTCGAGCAGAAACTCAGGACGAGGAGTACTGACAATTGTTCAGCTACTTCGGCACTGCGTGAGGCACTGATGAAGTCGTTGGTGTTATCGTGGAGGTTTACTATGGCCGCCTTCTGCTTCCTTCAGTTGTTTAGCGTATCCGGACTCCAGTGTCCATAGCACTGGGAGTGATATACTTTATCCTGTCCTCTTACGCATCGCTATGTTACACTCTTACATTTCTACCCGTTTCTGCTGCCATAATCGCGAAATGCTTGCTACATCCACACATCTACATCCATACTATTTCACTCCCTAGTCTTTTCCATTCGCTCTCTGACTGCTTCCTGCCTCGCTCTCTGACTGCTTCCTGCCTCGCTCTCTACTGTTTCCTGTGTTCCTCCCCCACTCCATCCCATGTTCTTCATCTTCATCTGCGCACTGTATCCTGGTGGGCTCTTATAGCAAGTTTTCTATTCCTCTCGCTTCATCCACGCACTGCATCCTGGTGGGCTCTTACAGCACATAGCACGTTTCCTATGCCTCTCGCTTTTGGTTGCATTGCTGCTCTCTGACTTCATTATTTTTTATTGGTGAACTCTTACATCAAGCTCTCTAACCCACGCTCGCGTTGGCCTTGCTGCTCTCGATTTCAACGTTGGCGTAGCTGCTCTCGATTTCAAGTTCGTTATTGTCCATTAGCAGTTCTGTGTTCTCAATTTCTTGCACTTATGCCTTAGCTACAGGTTACTTTTTTGCACCTATACTTTTGCTGCAGGTTATTTTCGATGCATTTTGCATTCAAGCTTTCATACTACACTAGCACTGTCATTCATGTAAATGTTGTTTATCGAATATGTGCACTTGTGCACTTCATGAGTTCTGGATAACCCGTTCCCCGAACGGCTTCTGCTCTCATTTACCAATATATCCTGCATCTAATTTGCATTCAATGAGTTCTGGATCTTAGAACAGCTTCTGTCCTCATTTCTCTATATCGTCGTCTAAGTTGTCCCTTTTCCTGTTGACATTTTTCTCTACATGCACTGTTGTTCTGTTTCCGCTTTTTCGATGCATGCTACTTGTATATAGGTATTACTCGTGATATGTTTCCAGGTTACGTTTATTTATGCTATCATTCGATCATATATTCGCTATACATTACATATCTTGCATCTCATTTGCATTCAATGAGTTCTGAATCTCCCGTTCATAGGAAGGCTTCTGTCCTCATTTCTCCTTATCATCGATTTACATTTCATCTGCGCTTTATATGCATTTAATGAGTTCTGGATTCCCCGTTCCTCGAACGCTTCTGCTCTCATCTTCCCATATCCGGTAAATCATGAACAAACACATTTTGTGCCAACTGATTGTTTCAGGAACGTGAGAAGGCACGCGAAGAAAGAAAGAAGAACCTAGCCGAGTATCGAACTTTTTTAGAGTCTTGTGATTTTATCAAGGTACGAGATGTGAATTGAAACAAGGTTGGATGTAAGCCAATGTCAAGTGTGTGGTGGCAATCAGATAACCTCTTGTATTTAGTGGCAGTTGTGCTCTGGTTCCGGTAAGGAGACTAACTGTTCAACCGATACATGCAGGCAAATACACAATGGAGAAAGGTACAGGACAGGCTAGAAGACGATGAACGGTGCTCTCGTTTAGACAAGATTGATCGTTTGGAGACATTCCAGGTACCTCATTGCCCATTACTTGTACTGCAATACAATATGCTTTTTACATACCGCAAATTCGTTGTGTTCTGCTCTGTCCCTGGTATTGCCGAAATGCCACATTTATTTTTTCGGTTGATCAAATACGTACAGATCAAATTGTTCAGTTTCAGAATGCCAGTATCCTTTGTGACATTCTGGTTTTTTCTAGCTTAAATTTCTCAAACTCTGCAACAACTTTTTCTTTGCCTCAATTATCTTGAGTTCAATATCGAGCCTTTTGACACGAAAGCTGGATATCTATGTGGAGTACATAGCCCAACAACCTGCATGAATTTTGAGATTCGTGAAATGTCCTTTTGTCTTGTCAGGAGTACATTCGCGACTTGGAGAAGGAGGAAGAAGAAGAGAAGAAACTCCAGAAGGTATCTGTCATATATCAAAGTAGTTCTCGTATACGTATATATCAAAGTAGTTTGGATCCCCCGTTCTGCGAACATTATTCATATATCACAGTAAACTCAATAGACCTGCCGGACCGCTGGTCCAAATCGGAGTTGGAGCTTTTTGAGATATGGGTTAGGCTAGGCTTGCGAGGCTTAGTAGCTAATTTAGAGCGAAGTCAACCAATCCCAAGAGCATGTTCTTTATGTAGATACCACAGAATGTTACTTATGTAGATTTTGGCTGTCAAGGATTCTGAACCGCTTGTCTATCTTTTATTGACCTTTCTTCTTCTCGATTTCTGTTTACTATTCTAGCCGTTTTATTCTGCACTGTTTCCACATTCTATTAACATGTGCGTTCATTATTGAGATATTGTCACATATGTTATGAAGGAACAACTGCGCCGCAAAGAACGGAAGAATCGTGACGATTTCCGCAGTTTGATGGAAGAGCACAAAGGTGCTGGGATTCTGAATGCGCGCACACAATGGAGAGATTACCTTGTCAAGGTATTACCCAGTGAATTCGTGCATCTTGGTTGCAAGATAATTTTAGCTTGTTCTTTTACTTGTCTTCTTTCCACACCTGTCTGATATTGCCTTGTTGCTAGGTTCACACCTTGTTCACAGTGTAGTGTGTAGTCCAGCTTACTTGGGAATAGAACTGTGCTCTAACGAACGGGGCCGATATTCAAATACGCAATATATGTGTTGCCAGGATGATAATCGTGTGAGAAACCGAGTACTCGATAGTTGGTTTTGGACACCCTTACGTAGTTTATGTGATTCCAGGAACTAACTCCTATATACCCCCAGGTCGCGACTTCTTTATATGAGTTGACTCGTCGTTTTCCCAGTACACATTGGTTGACAGATTCTCTACATGTAGTTATATGTGGTCGATGCTTGATAATATGTGCCATTTGTGCATTTCATCTCCTTTTCGCATGTATTTTTCAGTCAGTTCTGCTTTCATTTTATTGCCATGTCATCTGCACGTCATATGCATTTAATGAGTTCTGGATCTCCCGTTCCTCAAACGGCTTCTGTCCTCCAATATCCATACCCGCAGGTCAAGGATCATGTAGAGTACCAAGCTGTCGCCGTGAACACCTCTGGTTCCACTCCGAAGGAACTGTTTGAAGATTTTGCGGAGGAACTTGACAAGCAGGTCTGCGTTTGTACTTAGCCAAAATATTATTCCGCAATATATGGAGGTTGGAGGGAATTGGATACTTTCTCTAGTTTGACTCTTGCTTCGTTGATTGAGAAGATTGCATCTTTGGCGAAATCTCGTTGAGGATATGACTCTAGAAAGGGTTTTCAAGTATCAAATTGGCAAGTCTTCGAGCTCGCAAACTTTAGAAATAAACGACAAACTGGTAAACTGGTCGTGTACGTCGTAACTTTAAGGTCACAGAGTCTGAAAGTTCCATTGTCTACTTGACGTGCGGTTTTAATCTAAGCTCCTAGTTTGTTGTCATGCTTATGGTTCTTTTGTGCGCAAATATCTTACTATTGGATCAGGAAGTATCCTGTTTTGTTCAAAAGTTTCACTCGCTTGCATAATCCCAAACTATGAGTTCGGACTTTTCTGGACAGTATCACGAGGACAAAGTGCGGGCGAAGGATGCGATGAAAGCAGGGAAGGTAAATATCATCCTTCTTCAACGTTTGTACAATTAATAAAGTGAAGTGACTCCAACCTCCGGATTTACTTACATTTATTTCTCCTTATAGATTTCCGTGACGTCAACATGGAGCTTCGACAAGTTCAAGACTGCAATTGCTGAAGCAGGTGACTTGGAGGCGATAGCTGAACCAAACCTTAAGGTTAGTGATTATGTAACCATGAATGTATGCTGGTTGCTGGCTAAGTGTGTCAATCCCTCGGGCGGCAAGATGGTGTAGCTTGACGATGGTTTTATAACTGGAGCGGCTGGTTGGGGCAGCTCCTTGTGAGTGGTTGTGAGCCCCAGCCGCTAGGCAGTAACTTGAATGGGGCTAAGGTAAACTGGTAGGTATCTGTCTCCAATAAATTCTTGGATAGACTGAAACCGGAGTAATTAGCATCATAACTGGATAGTTTTTAAGGCAGGTTAAGGTTACTCTGGAAACTGTTGTTTCCACATTGCTTTCAAACCTTAACCTTGGCTTGCCCACTGTACATGGTTTTACGAGTGTATGTATTGTAAAAGTTAAAGAGTGTTTAAATTTCAAGTTGGAAGTACAAGAACCTCGTTCCCTGACTCTTCTTTTTTATTTATAATAGTCGCCTCTTCTAAACATTAACTAGCATAACTCAAAGATCGTGTTCAAGTACTTGTGGCTCTGGCATCGATCTGGATTCTGTTACAGACCAACAAATTTCGAAGGAAGCTGCTCGAGAAACCATTTTGGTTGAAGCGAGAACTTCCTCACGAAGAGTTGATCCTGTATTCTTGGGTTGTATTATCAGTCAGTGATTGCCGTCGTTCTCCTATGTACTTCCATGCGGAAGTCAAGTAAATATTCCCATTATGCTGAATTTGAGCTATATGTTTTCCATTGACATGTACTTGATTGTGGCCTTTTGTGTGTCGGTGCCTTCATGAAGCTCATGTTTGACGATTTACTGGAGAGAGCCAAGGAGAAGGATGAGAAGGAAGCCAAGAAGAAACGACGAATGATAGATGATCTTACAGATCTGCTCAGATCTATGAAGGTAGCGTAAGATACTGCTCAAATTTGTACCGTAAATTGATAGGAGTGACTATGGCATTGGATATAATAGAGATATCATGTACTGGAAACCATTGACTAAGTGTCTCATTCTTTTATTTACTTGCAGCAAGTAAACGCTTCTTCAAAGTGGGAAGAATGCAGACCAACGCTTGAGGATGCTCCAGAATTCAGGTGAAAGAGCGAGTCCTTTTAGCGTAAAAGCATACTACGTTGTAAGCCAGCAATCAAAAGAGGTGTCCGAGAGAACTCAAGTCGAGTCGTGTTGTCTCTGTACAGGGCTTTAAGTGACGAATCCGCTCGAAAGAAAGTTGTCGAGGATTATATTACTCACCTTCAGCAGAGAGCAAAGGATAAAGACCGGAAACGTGAGAAGGAGGAGAAGGTGGGCATCGAAGTACCTCAAAAAAATGGGGTGATTTTCCGCCAAGTTTTTTCTTATTGCTCTCATCAAGTACTAGTCATTTTACTCGGAACGTAGCTATGAGATGGTTATCCACGGGGATAATTTGAATTCCTTATCACTTCCTCCGCTCTATTATGGAAATAATTGCTAGTTTTATAAGATTTACTCCTACTCTAATCTTCCGATACGTACTGTTCATACGAAGATCTCGATTTCCTGTCGTCTGAACCGAAGTTGATTGTCCCATATTCACTAATTCACTATATTCTCGCAAATAATTTTCTATCTCTTCCTCTTCGAATAATCAGGCAAAGAAGGAGAAGGAGAAAGAGAAGGAGAAGGAGAAGGAGAAAGAAAGGGAGAGGCGGAAGGAGAAAGAGAAGGAGAAGGACAAAGACCGTGAGCGAGAGAAGGATAAAGACAAAGATAAAGAGAAGTCAAAACGGGAGAAAGAGGTGGTCCACGACGTTAGCGAAACTCCCAACAATCATGTCCAAAAAGAAGAAAAGAAGAAAGACAAGGAAAGGGAAAAGGACAGGGATCGAGAGAGAGACAAGGATAAGAAATACAGGAAACGCCACAGGAGTAGCAGTGAGGATGCGGGTTCAGACAGGGAAGACAAGGAGGAATCCAAAAGGTCTCGCAGGCATGGCATTGACCACAAGAAGTCATCTAGGAAGGTATGAGAAAGAACGATTGATATAAGGGTACCGGAATACTCCTGATCTTGGTTCTAGTTCAAGGCCAGAAGCTAGCAGTATCTCATTTATGTAGCAGTAAGTGTAGACACTGAATTTGCGTTTTGTCCTCCCAGTGACAGGCATAACTACCCAACCCTCTTTGGCCATGCTGACCTGGAGCTGGTCGTATCCAAATCACTTCCCCTACTTAAAGATTGGAAACTCACAGAAAGTCATCAAGAGCATCAATAAAATTGATGTAACATTTTTTCCTGTCTTTGTTTGTTTTCTGGGATGGATTGTATTTATGAGCAGCATGGCCATGAGTCAGGGTCAGATAGTGAGGCCAAACATAAGCGGCATAGGCGGGATCGTGATGGAACAAGGAGAAATGGTGCTGCAGAGGAGTTGGAGGATGGAGAACTTGGAGAGGATGGCGAAATCCGATAGGCCCTCCTGTCCCAAAAATCCACCTCTTTCTGTGTGTTTGTTCTTGAGCCTCCCACACTCATATTTCTTTTGGTTTCCACCTTACAGTGGATCAGCATCAGTAGCAAAGGTTATAGAAAACTGTTATTAGCTAGAGTTAAGGTTGTGGAGCATCGGCCTTCAGATTTGCAGTTATCCATCAGACTTGCTAACTACGTGCAATCAGATTGCGCGAGTACCTCTCTCACTAAACCCATCAAAAATTCGGAATATCTGCCATTTTTTAGAGAAATTGATGGTCATTTTTGCAAGCTCTTATTCTCTTTGCGGGTTGTTTCAGCTTGAAACGATTAAAATGCATCCCTTCTGTTGGAAGACATTGTTGATAACTAACCAAATTTAGCGAAACGAAATTTTCATTGGAGATCTTCTGTACTTGTGTCAGCTATCTTAGAAGTACATGGTTTCTTCTGGGGATAGCAAATGTTGGCAATCGTACTGCAAAGATAAGATTCCTCACTACTGAATGTTTAACTCTGCTGTACAGGTATGGGATGTTTGATTGAGATGTTTATCTCGTGCTTTGATTACAGTGCTTGAGGCTTTTAAGAGGTGTATTCAATATCTTCTTCTAAAGTGTGACGAAAACTAGAGGTTCCTGAGGCTTCTGTAGATCACAGTAGAATCATATGCAGTCACTAATGGTCAAATAAGGAGAGTGGCTTGTTTTAGCGATTGGTGCAAGTGTAAAATAATACACATGAATAGTCAAGTCTGGATCCGTTTCAATCTGTAGTCGGGATGGGATATTAAGCCTGCAAATCCTAGTTTGAGTTACCGGTGAACAGAGGTTCAAGGGGGTGACATGCTAAGAACGGATGGAGCCAGATGACATCACTCTGGAGACTCTCTCTTGGTGGCAGCTGTCCCTCATTTAAGTGTTTCTGACCAGGTAAGCCCTCTTGATGAGGTTTGTTCTTTAGATAGAACTTGGTTTTACTGACCTTGCATCTGGTGTACGTTAATGTCTTTAGCACCGCTGTGTATTTACTAGAAGAATCTAATGTCTATGCTTTCCATCAGAGTCTTCAGACTGGCATGTTTGCAGCTTGTTATGACTTTAGCCACCGCAGTAGTTAGCGCTGATTTGTGTTTGTTGTATACGGCCGATGTGTTTCCACTACATGAAGTGAGTCCACTAGGAATGTTCTTAGTATATATCTAGTGCTGTGGTAGCATCTGCGTTGTCTATTTAAGATTAGTGTCGCATATCCCCTAGTAAAGTTGAGGATTTTGCTGAGTCGTTTCTCTAGTAATGGCCACAAGTTCAACTTCTGTTTCCACTTGAACTAGTGGAAACTGTGCAATAATTAACTTTCTATTGCGGTTTTGTTGAGGTCAGCAGCTCGGTGTGAGCTGCAATGGCAGCGGGACAGAATCTGAGGTCGTTTTCGTCTTTTCCTGCGCTGTTATGGGGTTGTGCAAGTAGAGAAGTTGTGTCAATTTGGATGGTGAAGTCACCAGTCATGATTGCTATATATGCATTTGAGTTTCTGTACTTTATTGCTGATGTTTTCTCGACTTTTGTCTACTTTAGTCGGCCCGAGATAAGTTCAGCAGTTCCATATGCTCGCCGGCACCTTTTCACATGGTCTGGAACTGGCAGTACTGCTCCTAGTATACAATTTATTGGCTCACGTAAGGGGTGGGTGCTTATGGGGCAATTAATTGAGTGCTTGTAGTGACGACTAGTACAAAGATAAACACTCTATCCCTGTTTCGTGAGTCAAATATCGCCAAACACTCGTTGATGGTCTTTCAGTTTCAATTCATTCCCTGATATTGAATCCATTATTTCACACTTTGTCTTGAATAGTGATCGTGACTCTCGATCCTAAGTAAATCTTAGTTAGCCTTGATTCCCTGTTGAGCTGTTCCAGGTTGATCGTGTACCTCGCCTTTTCTCTTCATATTTTTATTTGTTCGTAACTTGATTCTCCATTGTTTATAACAGTAATCATTGTTTCCTTGAACGATATACTGGACAGAAAAGGGAGATCATTTCGATGGTATAAGTAGGGGCTGTTGCGGCGCCAATTGATTCGTCGTCAATTGTGTCCTTTTATGTTATATTAGTCGACTTTGTCTCCACCAGTACTTTAACAGACAATCCATGGTATCATTTATGGTTGAACAGTTACTCTCTGGACAAGAAGCTATACCTGCGGCAATATCTTCTTCGGAACTTTGTACATGCCGATAAGACTCACGCCTGCGTGTTAGCTGGACCCTGTCGTCTATTTGTCCAGCTCAAGTCTTATCAGACTTCTTACACGCTTGGGTGTGCCAAATCTCATCTCAGTGGCTTGCACCGGTCATCAAAGCTCGATACAAGTGGCCAAGATAGCTCACATAACCAAACCACTTCGTTGGCCACGCTCAATCGTTTTGCATTTGGCAATTATGCATGATGTGGAATCCGAACAGGAAAACATTCACTTGAAAGATGGTTCCAAAGCATGACAACAAAGGCCAGCGCTTTACAAATAGCACTCTGTTTTATATTCCTGAATTTTTGTCTCATGACTCATGACCTAAAGGTAGATATCGCCGTCTCCGAATTTGGCATCGTCGATGGCACCACGATAAGTTGTCAGTTGCCCACATGGAGGTGAGAACGCGAACAAGTACCTACTCATCCTGCACTGAAGGAGACTCCAGAAACTACAAACGCGTGGTTAGGAAAATCTTGATCATGGGTCGGGTGGAAAATAAAGGTGATTTACGAAAGGTACGGTAGTATCGGAATGCAAGGAGCCACGGCTGAATTGACGGTTGCGCAAGAGTCTCCTCGTGATCGTTATGAGCAGCCCTAAGAAAGATTTTGTCTATCTTGCACGGGTGTCATAGGTCAACTTAATATGTGCCCTAGATCAAAACTCTTGGTTAAAGAAGCCTTTTGATCCTTCCAATTTTTTGTGCCACAGATAGAGATAAGTTAAGTACATTGTGTAGGTGGAAACGGGAATGAACTTTGTAGTTAAGCGATCACAAACCTCAGGTGGAAGATAGTTGTGAAGTCGACGATGTACATAATTTAATATGCGAAGAAGTCGAACGTGGATATAGTCCTTGTTAATTTCAGAAATCTAAATTCGACTAGATCAGTAAAAGTAGACGGTTTATTATTATATACTGTCAACTTTTGCATGTAACATGCTTATAATTCTCAGTGTATCTTTTCGTTACTATCTCCTGCTCACTGACGTTGTCAACACTTCAATTTACCCGCACTTCAATTCAGGGTTGCGTGGTTGGTCTTAATGGTCCAAAATTGTTAGTGATCATAATGCATGGTGGACTCAAAACTACATTTGTCATTTGATTTACCACATAATAAATTCAATGATTCTAAATATATCATGATGGAAATGTTGTCAATGATCTACTAATTGTTTTAATTTTAAATTTTTTATTGTAAAAAAATAACCAATCTCCATAACATACATCATAACTATTTTTAAATCAATCTTGCATTTAAGTTAAAATGACAACAAATATCAACATTCAATGTTACATCACCAAAATAGAGCCACCTCTATTGAAATTAAGGACATCCCACCATAATCTTGGGTTCAAGTTAAAACTACAAAACATATCCAAATTCAATGTTACATCACAAAGAATGGAGCAAGTTTAGTTGAAATTAAGAACACCTCACCACAATGTCTTATTTTTGTTGTCATAACACTTGCAATGTCTAAGCTAATTTGCTAGAATGCTAAGTGATGATCTTGGTGGTCATAATTTGCATCAATACACAATCATGGTCTAATTAATGATGACCATTTATCAATTAGAGGTTTTGATCACACTTTGAGAACTACCATTTGGATTGCTTACACCATCAATACCATTAGGACTCCTTGGCTTCACCAAGGAGGGGTATACGTCAAAGTGGATATCTAGAGAGCCCATTTCTTTTTTGTTGAGCCTTCAAGAACAAACACAAAAGTGAGTGCAATTTTGCTAGATAGTTGATAGTTGGGAACGGATTATGAAACATTATTGAGTTTGTTTGAGATTGACAGTTAAAGGATCATGTGCAGAAATGTCGCACAAATTTCTTGTAATTGAGGTTGTGTGTGTCCAATTTCATCGAGTTTAGAATCAGTTTGAGAACATGAAGGTCAAATTGGTGATTAAAGCTAGTAGATTTATACTAGGACCAAAATTGAGATCAGATTTGGAAACCCAATCTCTTGAATTAAGGATTTAGAGAGGGTTCAAATTGCAACAAAGAAGCTCTTGAGCTAGAGAGGCTATGAAGGCCAACAAGCCAACTTGCTAGTATGAGAAGCTTCAAGGAATAGGGAAAAAAGGACTTATTTTGGCATTTCAAGGCTTCAAACCATAGGGTTGTAAGCTAGAGAGGCTACGAAGACTAACAAGCCAACTTGCAAGTGTGAGAGGCTTCAACGCATAGAGTTGAAACTTAGATAAGCTACAAAGATCTAATGGCCAACGAGCTAGCTTGCTTGTATAAGACTAGCCAAGTTAGTCAACTTTTTGATAGTAGTTAATCAAAATTAGACCACATATCAATATTGTAGACAATAAAGGTGAAACCTTAGACCTTTGGTTTCTGAGTTGGCTCTTTAGCCAATTGGTCAATCTCTACTTGTTATTCTATAGATTTGTACACTCATATCTAGACTAATGTATCTTTAGTTAGGAGAGTACATTTGATCCCATCCTTATTGATCAAATAGAGTAGGAATAAATAAACATTTCTATTATATCAAGATGCCAAATGATCGTGGAGTGAGTGAGTGAGTGAGTTAGTGTGAAATTTTGTAAATTGGAGGCTTATCATTTGGATTTTGTATATTGGATCCACTCCATTCTTTGCTTCTTACTTATGCCACATATTTGTTTAGGGCACTTTGATATTTTGAGCATTGGTGCTCTAGTAAACTTTTGGTAGTAAAACTAGAGTGATGAATAATCAAACTACCAATATTTCTCTTTGGTGAGGCAAGAAGTGGTGATTTGAAAACCATGAGAGTGCATGTTGTGATGATAGGTTATAGGTTGGACTTTCTCCTAGTATAGTTATCATGGTTAGAGGTACTTAGACGACATAAGTTAGTGTTTGGTGGTTGGGAGCTACTATTGGTGGTGGCATTTGGTGATATGGTTCTTGTGCATTGTCACAATGGAGTTTGGTGGAAATTCTAGAGGAGATTTTGCTGTAATATGCAATGGGTTCAAACAAAGTAGCACACTATTTAAGACAACATCTCAAGTCCCAATTAAAGAAAAGATTGACTATAGTCTTGAGTTTGACAATGTTGTAGGACATGGACTAGATTTTTTGGGCCTCTAAAGGTCCCAAGTGCTACTTTGGTATAAAGTGCAATATTCAAATTGGATTATTTTATCCAAGAGTTTGATAGTTGGTGTGATCTATAGAAAATATGAAACTATACTTTTTTCCACACATGTAATAGCCTGAGAAGCACACAAGATTGGAATACTTAAAACCTCCGATGCTCCAAAGAAGCATCTTATCTTTATTTTATAACAAAGAGAATCCACTCAAACAAAGCTACATCCTTAGATTAGATACGTGGATTGATGACATGTCAACAAGCTACACCTTTAGATTAGATGCATGGATTGGTGACATGTGAATCCTTGTACTATTTGGTTGGTCAAACAAGTTTGACCAAAGAGAATCTTTGGAGAATCTTCATGTAGGAAGCTTAGAATAGCATAGAAGAGGTATCGTTAGAAAGATCTTGATAGACAAAAAAGTAGGGACAAGGAAAAGCCTTATCTCTTGGAAGGGAGGGGGTGAAATTTCATTTTTTGAGACCTAATTCTTTTGTTTAGGTCTCCAAAATTAGCTTTGAAGTTTTTTGTGTGTTTTTGGCTTCTACCATATTAGTGGAAGTCCTCTTTTTGAGACTCCTCTACCTGATCTACTTATCCCATCTTGTATTTCATCTCTAAAGTTATTACCAAGCCTATTTTTGTCAAAAATTTGTCTAACTACTAGTATTACAACACTTTTCATGGTATGGAAAAGATTGTTCCAACACTTAGAAGGTTTGCCTATGGACAATTACCATGAGTTCAGGCAAGCACACTTGGAGGAGGATGACCTATAAAGACAATATTGGTCATCAAATTATAACTTCATCACCTTAGGCTTAGTTTCTAGAGGTTCATAGGCAATACCTACATGCTTTAATTTTAATACCATTAGTGTATCTAGCCAGAGGTGTGCACTAGTTGTAGATGGTGCTACTATGAGAAGTGGTATCATAGAAGGAGGTAGAGAAGTAGCAATTTTTTACCCTATGGTAGAGTTCTTTCAATGCTTGAGGTATAACTACCAAGGAGTGTGGACTTAAAAGTTGAAGAGCTTACAAGAGTTCCAATAAAAGGCTAGAAAGAGCATGTGCAATACATACACTTGCATGAGATAGCTTATCAATTTCACTCAAGCAATTATTGAGATACATGTCTAATTCTGATATGGGATACTAGATAGAGAGCTACAACATAAATTATGTGATGCTACCTTATTACAAGCAACCTCATTGACTCTAGCAATTGTCTTTGGTTTGGCAAAGTATATTGAGCTTAACATGGTGGACAAAGAGTGGTGACATTTGGATTTGGAAGACAAAATTTATTTAAAATCTCTTCTTCTAGGGTGCGATAAAGTACCCCACACCAAGTTTTCTTTTGAGTGTTGAGTGGATAACCTTAATCTTATGGAATGAATGGAGAGCCTAGTGCACATAGATGCTTACCCTCATTTTCTAGTCAACAATAGCCAACAAGTGGCTTGTTGGACTTGTGGTGAAGCTCACGACAAGAGGGTGTGTACCCAAGGCAATGGGCATGCTGTAGTTAGAGCATCACAATCGGCCTACAAGGTAAGTCAAAGCATTAGTCACACTAGTGACAAATGCTTGACTTACACTCATAGTTACAAAATGGTAGGGTTGTTATGTCATGAAGTCAAGGAGCCATAGATCATGGAGAATGAGGTGGTAAAGATGGTGGTAGGGGACACACACTTGGTAGGAACATAATACATGCTCTTATTTTTGATATAACCATGGCTACTAAAATTGAAAAATTGGAGTATAGATTGGCTAGCATGGCTATAACTCAAAAGAGATCAGATTTGGGTGCGGAGACTTCCATATCTTATGTTGGTAATAAAGATGTCTTTGACTTCATGTGTGGATAAGCATAGGTAGATGCATCTACTATAGTGAATGGGTGTGCAATATGTCCTCTTGAGCATAGAGGAGTATCAGTAGAGTTGGTAGACAAGTTAGGCTTCCCTAGTCTTTTATAGTTTTGGAGGTATTATACACCTCATCCATGGCTCCTAAGGCGGATGTGTCAAATTGAGATGTAAGAAAAGATGGACTACATATTGTTCAACCATCTATTTTGATTGAGGCTTAGTTTATTGTGCATTCCTCTTTGTTCTTAACAACCGACATGTTTACATTAGGAGTTGATCTAACTCTAACAAGAGTACAAATTGAGTGGTTCCTACTTTTAGTGTGGAGGTGGTTTATAACAATATGGAGTTTAAGGACAAAGTTAGTTGGACTTACAAAGTAACACATAAGACAAATTAGCTTAGAATATTCTGGAAGTATCTAGGAAGCTTCTTGGGAAGCTTCCCGGATAGCTTAGCTTGCACCGCAAGTAAGTAGCTTCTAGAAGCTTCCAACTAGCTTAGCTTGCATGTCAAGTAAGCGGCTTCTAGAAGGAAACTTCTTGAGAAGCTTCCTAGTTAACTTGGCTTGCATTCTAAGAAAGCGGCTTGAGGAAGCTTCTTGAGAAGCTTCTCAAGGGCCTTGTATGCTACTGGTAAATACCAAAGCCAAAGCTCATGCTAGGCATTCAGTTTTTTCCCTCATTCAAGTGTCCCTATGTGAGTTTCCATTCTCCTATTTTTCTCCTCGGTATATGTCTTTTACATTGGTATTAGAGCAGGAATGAGATGGATAGAATTTATGGACCACCAAATCCACTTCCGCCAAACCATTGAGATTTTCATATCCAGATATTACCCAAGTACCGCTTCACACAATTCATCACCTCACGCTTTGGGCAAGATTTTCTACATATGATCACCGTGTTTGAGGAACCCTTGATACTTCTGGTTGTCACTTATGGAGAAAAGTGGACTTGATGTATCTAAGTGGTAATCTATTAGATAAATTGGGAGTAGTTGGATAGAGTAGAAGCTATGGCGGCAATACCGGACATTATCCTTGCAATGCAACAACAAATCGAGCACCTTAGTTGATTGTTGGATGAACGAGACCATCAACAACAAGAACATATAGAGAGAGCGCCAATCCGAGATGGAGAAGATCATATTTGATTTCCAAAACCTAAGGTGTTTGAAGGCAAGAATCTTCTGGGCATATTGAAGAATTTTGTGTTTGATTGCAAATGTTACTTCAAAGCCACCTATGTTCAAGATGAATAGAAATAGATTCTCTTGGCTTCTAGCCAATTGGATTGTGTGGCAAAACTTTGGTGGCGATTCTGAGTGGAGCGAGCTAAACAATAGATTGTTGCACCAATCATGATAGGGACGGAATTCAAGGATGCAATACTTGGCTGATTTCAAACTTTAAATGCCATCCGAGCTACACAAGATAAATTGGCGGAGTTGAAGCAGATTGGCTCAATAAGAGGTTACATCACACAATTTCAGAACACTATCATACAAATTCCACATATACAAGAAGGAGAAGTTCTGGATCGATTTGTGTGGGGATTGAAGTCACAAACCAAATTAGATGTGACCATGCAAGAACCACTATAATACTCCAAGGACAAGAGAAGAGACAAAAAAAAAATTACACACTCAACATTTGGTGCCCCAAAAGAGAACCTTCTCTTTATTATATAGACAAAGAGGATCTCCTCCAAGGAAGCTCCACCATAGGATTAGGCACACAGATAGGTGATATGTCAGCAAGCTCCACCCTTGGATTACTTACTTGGATTGGTGACATGTCGTTCTAGGTCCTATCTGGTTGGTCAAACAAGCTTTGACTAAAGGGAATATTTTAGGGAATCTTCCTATAGGAGTCTCAGAATCATGTGAGTAAGGTATTGTTTGAAATCTCTCAACCAAACAAACCAAAGGGGAGAAAAGGCTAGCCTTTTGTCCATTGGGGAATGAATCTGCACATTTTCAAGGCCTAATTCATCCGTTTAGGCCTCCAAAATTGCCTTCAAAGATTTCAAGCATATTTCAGTTCTTACTCTACTAGTAGAAGTCCCCTTTTGGTGATACCTCTCTCTGATCTGTTTAGTCCATCATGTGTAATATCTTCCATATGTTACAAAACCAATTCTCACCTTTAAATTATATGTCTGGCTATTGGTTCCAAGGTTCTCAAGTCTATTTTGGTTTCTGCTCTATTAGTAGAAGTACTCTTTTGGTGGTACTTCCATCTGATCTATTTTGACCATCATGTATAACATCATTCTAGATACTACCAAACCAAATTTCACATCTAGATCATATGGTTAACTCTTGGTATTACAACCACAAAACGTAGAAGAACCCATGCAATTGGTTGAGCGCTTTGATTCCTTGGTTGCGACAACTTGGTCTTGACCTTGACTTACACCAAGCTTACCAATACAATATGCATGGGTGGAAGAACCAGCACTTATGGAGATTGATGCTATCCAACGGAGGCCACTTTGTGTAGCAGATAGAGAAAGATTGCAACAAAATGGAGGTTGTTTTTATTGTTGCCAAGTTGAACATCACATTGCTAAATGTCCACTTAGGAATAGGTGATCTAGACAAGTTGCCCAGATGGAGTTTCTGGAACCAAATGATCAAGGAAAAAAAGAATCCAAGTAGTAGATTTTGAGCTGCCTACTAGGAGCTTGATTAGTTCCAATGGGATTGAAGGCTCGACCAATGCACGTTTTCTTCACTTGCAACGTACAATATCTAATCGTGGTTGTAAGATTTTGGTTGATTCTAGAAGTTCAGAGAATTGCATGTCTATGCAAGTAGCAAAGGAATTTAATATTCCTATCAAGCTACTAATTGGAAGTAGTTTGATGATGGCGGATGGTAGAAAGGGATCTGCATTCCGCATCTCGCATCGTGTTACCTTCAAGATTAGGAAGGAGTATTTAGAGTGTATGAGGTTTGTAGTGGAACCTCTACACTATGATATCATTCTAGGCCTACCTTGGCTTGAATGTCATAAGGTTCAATTTGATTGGACCCGACACCAAATTCAAGTACAACACAAAGGTAGGAATTTCAGATTAGGTTGTCTGGCACCTCTAAGTAAGACACCAGACACCTAAGAATAGTCAGTCCCAAGATGGGAAGATTGTTGAGAAGGTAGCCATAGAGTGAACTTTGAAGGGAGTGGAGTCTCAAGATAGAAAGTTTGCCAAGAAGGCAACCATAGAGCAAGCCTGGAAGAGAAATGAGTCCCTAGAAGGGAAGTTGGTTAGTAAAGCGGCCATAGAGCAAGCTTTGGAGGAAGATAAGTTTGTATCCGCGGTGTGGATCAAGCCAATTGCACAAGAATGATTGGAGGAGGGCCAAGAGTCTCATCAAGCAATGGTTGATTGGATAGTTGAGGAGTTTGCAGATGTGTTTCTAGATGATTTGCCAAAGGGATTACCCTCCGATCAAGGTATGCCCTTCAAGATCGAGTTATTGCCAGAGAGTACTCTTGTGAGTAGACCAATCTATTGGCTCTCACCAAAGGAGTTGGAGGAGTTGCGAACAACACTTATAGAGTTGTTGGAGAAGAACTTCATACAACATAGTACCTCTCCTTTGGGAGCACCAATACTATTTGTTCCAAAGAAGGATGGAGGACTTCATTTTTGTATTGATTACTATGGGCTCAATAAGCAAACAGTGAAGAATGCATATCCTTGCCTTGGATCGATGACTTGCTTTATCAACTAAGTGGAGCACGCTTCTTTTCCAACTTGGATCTTCATAGCAGCTATTGGCAAATTCCTATTGATAGAGTGGATGTGCAAAAGATTGCCTTTCGTACAAGGTATGGGCATTTTGAGTGGAGAGTTCTACCTTTCCGACTCACTAATGCTCTAGCAGTCTTCATGGATCATATGCATTGGGTGTTGGATGGACTATTGGATTGGTCTGTGGTGGTATTCTTGGATGATATCTTAATTTATAGTAAGATAGAGGTAAAACACATGGATCACGTGTGAGAAGTCCTAAGACAACCACGACAATGGAAATTTTACTGCAAGAAGTTGAAGTGTGCCTTTTGGCAGAAGGAGGTTACCTTCTTGGGTCATAAGATCTCATTAGAGGGGATCAAGATGGAAGAAGAGAAAATCAAGGCCATTACTGATTGGCCTACACCAAAGGATGCTACAGAAGTATGAGCATTCAATGGATTGGCCAGTTTTTACCAACGGTTCATCCATTATTATGCTCATGTGGTTGCACCATTGACTGACCTCTTGGTAAAGAACTCAAGCTTCTAGTGGACCACCAAGCATGAAGAAGCATTCCAGAAGTTAAAGCTTATGGTGTCTTCAAGACCCATTCTTCAACCATATGATCCTCAACTACCCTATGTGGTTGATTTTGATACTTCTAACTTTGCAATTGGAGCCGTACTGCAACAAGAATTCCGAGATGGACTTCATCCAATTGCCTTTGTGTCTCGCCAACTCAACCTAGCTGAACAAAACTTCTTTGCTTGAGATCAAGAACAAATTGCAATGGTATACGCCACCAAGGTATGGAGGCATTATCTCTTGGAGAAACAAGTGATCATGCAAACTGATCACAAACCATTGTTGCAGACTTTACACTTGGAACACATGAAGAGTTGACATAATCGATGGGAAGAGCAACTCCAATTTTTTGACATCAAACTTGAGTACAAACCCGGTTGGTTCTATGTCATCCTTGATGCTTTATCATGATGACCTAATTTGAAGTCTCTTCCTCTCATCACAACGGCAATTTCAATAGTGGCAGTTGACTCCAAGGTCCAAAACAAGTTTCAATCAGCTCTACACCAAGATCCATTCTTCTTATGGTACATGGTCGCCTTACTGCATGCGATAAGGATTACAACACCTTCTCCATCAAGGAAAGCCTTTATTCCATGAGGACTGGATCTATGTTCAAACTAAAGGTGATCTTTGACTTGTGCGCCATCAAGAAGCCTATGATTTACCCATCACTGGTCTATAACACCCATTTGTGCATTTGTGTGGTATTGTGATATTTAGCTTGGTATTACAAGTACTTAAGAGATATTATTTAAATAGAGATAAAGGATGGTTCTATATTAGTCATGGTTAGCTAAAGTCAGTCATAGCTAAGATAGATGGGACCTTACTTTAGAGGAAGTAGAAAAGATGAGCACCACTATTTTGGATTTTAGTGTGTTGACTTGGTATTATTCATAGGTGTTTGGCTTTGAGGAAAGAGTTGAGAACTCTTGGGCCCGTAAGCCTTTTTGTTTTGGATTCTTCTTTAGTCCAAGGATATCCTATGTGAAGGAATCCTTGACTTAGTGGTTGGGTCAAGATAAGACCACATGCTTAGGGGAATATGCCCATGTGAATGGATATTCCTTTCTACTTTTTGACTTTACTTGACTTTTAGTCTAGTAACTTGAGTTACTACGGTAATTAGTAACTTTGGTACGTAACTATTTCACAAGTATATAAACAAGGGGTGAGGAGGTACTCATCATCCTTTCATTTGCAACTATCTCCCTCTCATTGAGTTGTCTAGTGAGCAATGTCTTGAGTCTTGGAGTGTTAGCCTTGGAGGAGTATAATGGAGTTGGGGTTCCTTGCCTTCTTAGTCCATGTTGCGCTACCATAATAGCCATTAGAGGTTCATCTTGAGTGAGAGACAGGCCGGCTCACAGGTCACATGGGTGTGGACAGGACCTTGGGTACCCTCCAACATCAATGGTGGTGGCCCAACATGATACTAGATGTTCAAGAATTTGTCTGATCGTGTGAGAGCTGCAAACGTAACAAGACCAACAACCAAAAGCCAAGTAGACTCCTTCAACCACTCACCGTTCTATCCACTTGCTGGGAGCACGTGAGCTTGGATCTCATCACATCCTTGCCAAAGACAAAACAAAGACACACCGCAATTGTGGTGTTTGTGGATAAACTTAGCAAGTAAATCCTCTTGGCACCAACCTATGATACCGTGGATGCTCCAACCCTAGTGCAAATCTACTTCAACAATGTCTTCAAGCATCATGGGATGCCACATGTACTCATCTCCAACAGTGATCCTTGATTTACTGGGAAGTTTTGGCAAACACTCTTCTAGATACTCGGCACCAAGCTTGCTTTATCCACAACCCATCATCCTTAAACTGATGGCCAAACCAAATGTACAAATCGTTCATTGGAGGATATGTTGTGTGCCTTTGTCAATGTCCACCATACCAATTGAGATGAATGTCTTGCAGTTGTAGAATTTGCCTACAACAATTCCAAACAAGCAAGCACCGGATTTTCTCCTTTCTTTCTCAATTTTGGCCAAGATCCACTTGTTCCACATTCTCTTCTTAATCCCCCTCCATTCCTCATACTTCCACATTCTTGACCACTATATCCCAATCCAACAAGCCAAGTCTCACCTCCTTGTTGCTCAGAATCGCCAAAAACAATATGTGGACCTCCATTGTTGTGATCTCACCTTTCAAGTCAATGATAAAGTCATGCTATCCTATAGTAACCTCCCTCTTCCACTTGATACCCAAGTTTATAAACTTGCACCTAATTGGATAGGACTCTTTGATATCACCCAAATTGTCTCTCCTATTGCTTATTGACTTGCCTTGCATTGTCACATGCGTATCCATCTTGTCTTTCATATTTCCAAGTTGAAACCCTTTGTTCCTAACCCCTATTCCTTTTCCTCTCAATTCCGACCTCCCTCTCTTCCTATCTCTATCAATGATCATGAGGAGTATGAAGTTGATTGTATCCTTGGGCGTCGCTATATTCAACAATGCCATCACCAACATACAAAGTACAAGGTCCTTTGGAAAGGGTATCCCCTTCATGATGCCACATGGGAACCTCTTTCTCACCTCCAAAATGCACAAACAGCCATCTAGGAATTTGAAGCTTCATTGGCAATGAGGATGTCACCAACTAGCGGCGGGGGAATATATAACAATATGGAGTTTAGCGACAAAGTTAGTTGGGCTAACAAAGTAGCACATAAGACAAATTAGCCAGGAATATTCCAGAAGTATTTAGGAAGCTTCTTGGGAAGCTTCTTGGCTAGCGTAGCTTGCATCTCAAGTAAGTAGCCTCTAGAAGGAAGCTTCTAGAAGCTTCCAACTAGCTTAGCTTGCACGCCAAGTAGGCGGCTTCTAGAAGGAAACTTCTTGAGAAGCTTCCTAGTTAACTTGGCTTGCAATCTAAGAAAGCGGCTTGAGGAAGCTTCTTGAGAAGCTTCTCAAGGGCCTTGTATGATACCTATAAATACCAAAGCCAAAGCTCATGTTAGGCATTTGGAGTTTTTCCTCATTCAAGTGTCCTAATGTGAGTTTCCATTCTCCTATTTCTCTCTTTGATCTCGGTCTTTTACAATGGAGTTGGATCATGGCTAGAGTTTGGACTTCGTTGGACATTTACCATTGACTATGAGATATCATTTGTATGTTTGGGTTATGGTAGAGCACTTCTTCTAGTGGATTGAGTTGGTGGCACTTCTAGACAAGTCCTATAAAGTGATAACTTATTTGTTCTTGGTTCACGTTCTTAGTTGTTTTGGTGCTCTAGCCAAGATCTTAACTGATCAAGGCATAGTTCTTGGGAGAGTTTCATGTCTTGATTGGTTATCATACTACATCTTGAGATCATCAAGAGGTAGATAGTTTGGTAGAGAGATATTCAAATGATGAAGAGAAGCTTGTGTACGTATGGTTTGTAGAGAGATCACTTGGGAGATTGGAATATTCTTGTACCTTGGTTGGCTATTGATTCTTGGTATAGCCAACAAGAATCCTTAACATACTTTGCTTCCTACTTCTTACTATAAGGATGAGATGCAAATTCACATTCAACCATTTGTCGCTATGCTAATGTAGTTTTGGATTTGGATTATCCGGATGGATGAGCAAGTACATGTTCTCAACAAGTAAGGATCTTTTGGAGAATGATACCAATGGCTTTTGAGAACTTGGTGATTGCTCAACATAAGGATACCTTATATTATGCCACTATTTGTGGAGGAGGTTATCGACCTTTGATCAATCAATTTCATCTGGGTGATTATGTATATCTAAAGCAGACTACACACACAACTCTTGATGTGACTATAATCTGCACTATCTTGAGAGTGCTTGAGGTTTTACCTTTTGGAGTCCTCATATTGGAAGGATATGATAGTGTTCTTTGAAAGAATCACGTGCTCAATTGTGCACCATACTACCTCCACAACATTGATGCCATGATTGAACCAAGCTTGGTAATTATATAAGTAGGCTTGCAATGTATGTATGTGGCTCTATTAGTGGAGCTAATGCTATGTTGGTGTGTGATAGTTTTTTGAGAGGATAATATATGGTATGTTTAACCACTCCTCTCATGGTGGTTCCTCAAGTGCAATGGCTATGTCCTTGATGTTCTTGACAACTTAGATAGTGCACTCCTTAGGTGGTACAAATTGCAAACATATGACTAACAATGTAGCACAATAGTACTTGGTCTCTTGATCTTTATCACCAGAGGGCATACCACATACTTGTAGTAGATGACTATTTTGAGTTAGAGAGACCTAACCACCAACTAGGGAAGGTGATTGTTGCAATTTAAAGTTTGTGTATGACTTCTTATATGAGTTATGCTTCTATAGTGTATGATGTTGACCACAAAATATATATGAAAAATTGCTATCATGATATTTGTATCACCAAAGCTAGTTTGCTAGGACATTGAAGTGATTATCTTGACAGTCTCAATTGTGTACGTAGCAATTGATAGACTACTTAATGGCAACTGTTTATTACGTTAGGGTTTTTGATCACACAATAAAAGCCACCATTTGCATCATTAATACCATCAGATGTGCTATTAGGGTTAGACTTCTTGACCTCTCCAAGGAGAGGCATACCTCAAAATGGAGCTCCAAAGAGCTCACTTCTTATATATTAAATTATTGGCTATGGTGGATAGAGCTAGTAAGTGCAACTTGGATTCTATAAACTAGAGTGTGTTTTGTTTGATGAGTGTAATCAATTCCTATTGGAATAATGTTTACCATTTGAGATCTGATTTCTGATTCATTATGATATTTTAGAGTTTATATATTATTTTTATATATAAATTGTGTTTTTTCATGATGTTAACAAGAATGTATATTAATGTAGTGATATGTATACTCACGACATGGTAACCAATTTTTTGTCTAGCTAAAATTACATAAGTATATATCATATAAATATTTGAGTGCATTTTTATTAGTTTTTAGTTTAGTTATTGTTGTCATAAGCTATGTTTGTAAACTTTTTATCCTTTTACTTGTTCATTGCAAGTATTCTTGTACTTTTTCATGCAATATATACATATATGTATATATATATATCACATACAATACCATTGTCCTCAATTTAGATAATTGAAATTCAATTCAAATAACCTTTCTCTTCTCTCTCTTTTGTCTAGAGTCTTTTATCTCTACAAGTATAAATGTGCTCCAAATTCCTTTGTTTCTTATTTAAAGAACTAAATGATTTTATTTTCATAACAAATAATAAAATTTATAATTTGAACTCAAAGAAAGCAATAGCTAAAAAAGGCAACCACATAGAACACATGAAGGATGGGAAGACTCTATCAAGCCTTACAAGGGAGAGTTAAAAGAGGTAAAATGAGGGTAGGCCCCAATAGTATCAATATAAGAAATCTGCCCTATCGCACCTAAGATATCCAAGCTATGCAAGTTGTAAGGTCTACAAAATATTGGAGCATCCAAAGAAGTATCACTTAGAGTGATTGCTCTCCTATGGATTGCACCAGCCTATGCTCTTTGAAGAGCAAAGGACACATACTATCTAAAGTATGCTACAAAGTATGAGAGTGAGAGTGGTACACTTGGAGTCTAATATGATAAACTCTCACACATTCCTTGAAAAATATATCAAATTTCATGTCCATCACTCCATATAACTCCAAGACTAGAGGAACAAAGAGGTGACCTTGCCGCATATCCCTATACTTGGAGGAGACCTTCCATACTGCTACTCCGCTCACCGCCTATCCAAGAAGATGAGTAATCACTACGTCCAAACTTGCATCACATGTAAGGTCTATAATTACAATATCTACCATTATCACCTAATCATCTTGTACCAAGTATAATTTTTCTCTAACACATGTCATTTGCAAAGAATATGCAACGCTCCTTCTAAGCAAGGTATCCACTCACATGCCATAGCAAACACTATATCCCTGATGGCATCATGGGTAGCTATCCTCTATCCTCAAAAGGCAATTTTGTCCTATGGATTGTTATTGCATCTAGTGTAGAATTGCACTCACAAATGAGTAATGAAGATGTAAACGGGTGGACCAAACCTAGGCGGAACCTCATTGTTGTAGTGAAGGTGGTTAGTACAAGTTGGAATGACCTAATGCATGGTTGAGCTAGGATCTAAGAGCTTGCACCCATGCTAGAGCAAGAGCAAAGATGTGCTATATTAGCCCAAGTAATGGATGAGTCAACTAAGAGAGAATGTAGCATATGTTGGTACTATTGCTCCATCAAGGAAAACTAGAAACCTTTGGTCAAATTTGATGATAGTGAAGCAAATTATAGAAGGTCCTCTTGTGCCTATGAAGATAGACTATCTCTCATTTGCCACAATAATACCTAAAGAGAAGGAGATCCTTCTTCCACCTTGGTCACATTTATCTCCAAAATTGGCCTCTTAGCAACCACAATATGAGAGGAAAGTAGGGATGCCAAGAGAGCACAACTACCAAGAAATGCTTTAAGTGCTATTTCCTCCATAGATAATAGGCCTAACCCTCCATACAAGATTGGTAGAGATATTTGTCTATGTGCTAAATCCCTTGTCACACACTCAAGTGTCCTTGGTCCAAGGATATCACCAAAGACTCCCATAATCCTCTTATCAAAAGCTCCAAGACATGATAGGAAAGTCAAGGAAGAACAAAACTTGTGGAGAAGGTAAGTTGGTCAAGGGTAATACTAGAGGAGAGTATACCAAATGCTACCTATAGATCTTTTAGTAGAACAAGGTTATCCATATGGAAAATATCCTCTATAAGTGCAGTGTCTAAGAAGCATGTAGCAAAATCCTTAGATCCTACTAGCACCTCAAGAATATGTAGTCCATCTATAGATATGACACAACCCTCTAGAAGCTCATGGTGGAGAGGGATACTTGAAAGAGATCATGATTTGCACTTTGACACCTTGACTCTCAAACCTACATGATGTAGCTTGGTAGTCAAGTGATCAAAGGCTTGCTTAATCTGATCTATGGAGCACACAATGTGTGTATCATGTGCTAAGGAGAGAAAAGCACAACCTGACATGGCCAAAGTAGTAGATAAGCAAGCTTTGAAGTTAGCCATGGCAAACAAAGGTCCCCCTAAAGGATCTTCCTATTTTGTATTGACAATTGACTCCAAGATGGTGACTCTTCTTGTGATGACCCATGTTGGTAGTAAAGGGAAGGATGAGAGCCATAAAACAACCGCACAAAAGGAATGATACTCACCAAGGATCCAATGGTCTCCCAAAGCTCTCTAAAGATGGATGCTTGAGAGATGTTATTAAAAACATTTGCAATATCCACCTATAGGACAACCCACTCTGGATGGATGTCTAGGAGTGCCATAATGCCTAAGGAAAGCCTCACAATCTCAAAGTGTAGCTACTCTAAACTAATGTGGATTGAGGTGCTCTTGGAAGTAAGATGGATGTTGAAGGACAATGGTACGACTAACCAAGCACAAAAGGATCTCTCCAATAATAATTGGTCTAATGCTCCTTGTACCTTTTTCCATCACGAGAAGTAGACCAGCCCCTAACACCCGACTAATTGACGTGGGAATATCTCTCCTTGCTACCATGGCAACCACTTGAAATAGCTCAAGAAATCCACTAAAAGGATCATATGCTTGAAAGCAATCTCTAAGATACTCATATACCATACTTGACAAGCCTCTTGAGGAGAGACGAGGAGCAACGCACAATGCTTATGGAAAGAGTGACATATCAAGACATTAAAGCTACTTAGGTTAATTATATAAGACCTCTAATGGTACTCCTTCTCTTGCCATAGAATGTAGTGAGCGTAGGGAAAATATAGTCTCATCAATGGGACTAGCCATAGACAAACGGTGCAGTGCTTGTGCTGCTCTACAAAACTTTTCGGCATGACCCCATGTCCTACACCATTGTAATTGACTAGACTCTATGATATCTTGTGGAAAAATCTGTCTCCTAAAATGTGCAACCCTAATAGAACTCCTCCTGTTGGGCAACCCAATCCCCCGCTCGGAATCGACAAAATCTAGTAGCCACCTCTCTATGCCCCACACATCCCCCTCTAGCATAATGAATGCACCATCAAGGGAATAGTAGGAATAAGAATCATGCAAACTAGTCTAAGGGATCACATGCGAACGATAAAGTGAAAAGTCTATCTAGCCTCATCATGGAGTGTATGTGGTAACCTATGGAATAAACATAAACATGGAAAACTAGTTTAAAATAACCCCAAAATACAACACGTTTGGGATCTTAACCACTCCCATGACTCGATCAATATCTCTAGAATGATCAACAAAGGTATAGAGAAGCATGCATAATACAAAGTGTCATTGTTGTCAATATCATTGTTGTCAATACGGTAGCTTGTCTCATGTGAACATTACAAAGTAATCCAATTATAATTATTATGTATCATTTTCACAAGGGTCTTTATTCCTTTATTCTTTATTCCTGTGAGGTAGAATGCCCGGTGACACACAAGGCATGGTGTATCCCGTGCAATTTACTAAATGATCACATGGAGAGGAGTAACTATAGCTAGCACAAGAATAATATGATTGGAACACACTATGCTTCTCTCCAATAACGATGCCACGCTAATTGCGCACGCTACCAAGAAGCATTATGAAACTCCCTCTCCCTTTGTGTACAATCTCCGTCCTCGTAAATAAAGGTGAACTCCTGATGGAGAGTGTGGGAAGGATAAAGTGGTCAAAATGCGGACTGCAATCCTGAACTCCGGCGAGAGACAGGATTTGGAGATGCTGAGCATTGATTGCTGTGAAGAGGGCACTAGAGACAAGACGAAGAAGAGAGAGAGGGGAGGGGAGGAGAGGAGAGGACGGGAGGGAATGGAAGATCATATCTATATCTTGATGAGGAGGTTTACAAGGGTGTCAACCGGTGGATCAGTCATCGGTGGGTTCTTCTCGGCCCTGCAGAAGTCAGGCTCTGTTCGACAAGGTAGGTTATCGACGAGTAGCGAGTGAGCTGCAATTCGAGTTTACCACAAGAAAGGAAGAGAAGAACGTGATTGTTACTCAACCTTGGTGGGAAAAAAAAGAGAAGGAACTGTCTTATTTGTTCGTCTAGTTCTCCTAGGACTGAGGTGTTTGAGAGGCCATTTTGTATAGCCACACCCGCGGCTCCAACACCTGAAGTAGGTGGAAGGAGGAAGAGGAGAGAGAGAGAGAGAATTCTGAGTCGGGTGTTCGAGAGGAATTTGAGTTCCTCGCAAGAATAACAGCCAGCCAGCTATGTCTGTTTCCTCGGCGGCACTGCAGTGCCGGCTGGACTTGCTGGTTGCTGCTCGGCCAGCGGTGGAAGGTAAAAGCAATGGAGCTTCTTCTGTGGCTGCTTCACTTCAGAGTTTGAAGAGCAGCAGGCCGTTCAGGCGCAGAGCTTTGATTCTCAAAGGGGGGCCACAAATTTATGGGCAGCCATGGAGTCCTCTGAGAACGGGGCAGAAATATTTCTTCGCCAGGGCACACTTAGGGCCCATTCCTGGGGCAGAGGAAATCCACATGCACTTGGCAGCTCTTACCCATCCCTCCGAGATTGCACAGGAAATGCTCACGAAGGCCGAAGGCGCTGTCTTTATGCTTGCGGATGCAGCAGTTAGTGCAGATGGAGCGACAGAAGTGGGAAGGCAGAGTGGTGGATGGCTAGGTGGAGTCACTGATTCTCTGGAGTTTTTTCTCAAGATTTTAAAGGATGGCTTGGCGAGTGTTAACGTTCCTTACTCTTATGGTTTTGCCATTATTATTCTAACCGTCTTAGTTAAGGCAGCTACCTTCCCGCTTACAAAAGCGCAGGTTGAATCCACCATTAACATGCAAAATTTGCAGCCTAAGCTCAAGGCTATTCAGACACGATACCAGGGGGATCAGGAGAGGATTCAGTTGGAGACTGCAAGGCTTTACAAGCAGGCGGGGGTGAACCCCCTTGCAGGATGTCTGCCTACACTTGCAACTCTGCCGGTGTGGATTGGCTTGTACCGGGCTCTTTCTAATGTGGCGAACGAGGGGCTTCTCACGGAGGGTTTCTTCTGGATTCCATCTCTAGCTGGACCTACAACCATAGTGGCTAGACAAGCTGGGAGTGGGATTTCATGGCTGTTTCCCTTCGAGAATGGTGTACCTCCCCTTGGATGGGCTGATACCCTTGCTTATTTGGTTCTACCTGTTTTGCTCGTTGTGTCGCAATTCGTCTCAATGCAGATTATGCAGCCACCCCAGTCAACTGATCCTAGTCAGAAAAACACCCAACTTATTTTAAAGTTTCTCCCTCTTATGATTGGTTACTTTTCACTCTCCGTACCCTCAGGATTAAGCTTATACTGGTTGACGAACAATGTTCTTAGTACTGCCCAGCAGGTGTGGTTGAGAAAACCCAAGACTGATGCAGTCGATACAAACGCTACCATCATTAGTGCTGGCCAAGCTAAACGGTCAACCCCAGCATCACCTCCTGCAGCCACCAGCTTACCTGCAGCAACAACTGTCAGCACTTCTTCCAAGGAGGACAGGCGAGGAGAGAAATTTAGGGAGCTGAAGCAGCAAGAAGCGAGGAGAAAAGGCAAGAAAGCAGAATCCACTGTGGTAAAAGCTCAGTCAGTAGAAGCTAACGGTTCATCGGCTGCTGCTGGAGACTCTAGTGATCAGGATGACCTTGAAGACGATGTCATTGACGTTTCCTCCGACAAAGACGCTGTCGAGGTAGGAGGTGCAGCAGGTAGCAAGAGAAGCAAGCGATCAAAAAGGTCTCGACGTGCAGAGTAAGTTGAGGAGTCCAGAAGATGAATGTGCCGGTTGGTACCACTTGCAATGTATTGCATAACGACTGTAACAGTATTTGCTGCAGAATCCACAGAAGAGACTAATGCTTCAGTCATTAATTACTGGAGGATAGTTCGATAGTTCGATAGTTTGATAGTGCAGGTGAGTAGAGATGACGAGCTAATGGAGCGTACTACGTTGAATATGTATATAGTGCCGAGAGCTTCAGGGACATTCTCTATTTTCCTGAAATCTCTACGGAATGGAGAGAACCTTTTTGTTGCTATTGGAGACATTAAGTTCTACTTGTCAACACTCCCCATCCCATTGTATTAGATCTTTTCAGGATTTTGCCTCGCTTCTCTGTCATGAGCAAGGTCTTTTTCTGCATTGGTCTTAATTACAACTGAATACACCTGAATCTCCCATCGAAGTTAAGGATTTGTACTTGTCCATGCGCGAAGTTTGCATGAGATTTAATTTACTCATGTAAGGTTTGCTAGTTGAATGGATAGGGTTCCATTGTGGTAGTTGTGATTCAAGTTCTTGAAGATCCGCGCGTTCTGGAGAGCGCTCTTAGTTCCCAAGGTTTGTTTCTCCGTACACCACATTCATGACCCGAAACTTCATCGCCAAATCATTTGTATCTGGTCGCCTACTTCTCGTCTCTGAGCAGTAAATGCTCTAGTGCTCTTTATAAGCACCAAGACGGCTCGTTTTTCATGATTTTCTTCCTTAAATGGTGCTAGATGTCACATTATCAGGTTGTATAATTACGTGAAGGTTCTGGAACACAGGAACAAAGATAGGTTACACCTCTGAACTTGAATTCGTGGGAGTAGTTTAGCACTAACCTGCATGCAGAGAAGATAACTCTACATTGTCCAGGCGGTAAGACTACTTGCGCCGGAATCTCACGGATGCAGCCCTGTCTCAGCTCTGGAACTGACTAGCAGAAGAGAGATGCACTACGTGTTTGAGCGATCACTGAATTAATTTGCCACTGCATACCGTGGCAAACGTAAAAGATTCCGAACTACCAAACTCGAGGCTACCAACTATCGGAGAAGAACACTTATATTGAGTCACTGTCTAAGTACCTTAAACTTCTGTTGACCCTTGCACGTCTAGGGCTGAAAACCTTATATGTCGTCACGAACTACTAGTCGTCAACCTTTCTTTGCAAGAAGAGGTATACAAAACCAGAGGGAAGAAGTGTAACCATTGTGAGAAAACCCGCTAATGTCGAAATGTAATCCAGATGATGCCGCATGCAACCTCTTCACACTTAGTAACACACCTTACGGGTCAGTGAGTAACGATAGAATTGTCTTGCTTGGTGAATGTTAGCAACTAGAGATCTCCTGTGGACGTCTGCAATCGCTGTAGTCCTCGTTTTACTTCCCGATTCCAGGACCAATCGAGCCAAATCCATGCTTTCACCTTATCTTGCAATCGTTACGGTGTTCTAACTTGCCAGACAAGAACAAACTTGACAAAGAAAGTGTACATTCTTGTTCCGAGGGCATAGACGGTAAAGGTAGTGGCTACTTAGATGGTGGCTACACTGGTTCTCTCGAAGTGTGGGACGCTCTGCACATATGCTCCAGTATATTCTACATTGATCCCACAGTTTACTTATCAGGTGATCATGTCCAGGGATAGTTCTTCTATGCCACTTTCTACTGTTCTTTTGTGAAAAATGATTAATCCCCCCGACTCTATCAAGAACTCTTATGTTTCTCTCCAAGAGTTTTTATACTGAACGAATGAGACTACTTTTGCAGTGGACGAACAATACCTCATTCTATTCTACTCGAGCGTGGAGGACTGCAACTTAGACAGGGTGACTCAGCGTGAGGACGAAGTAACTGTCAACGTAATTAACGGCCACGTGGGCGAGTAGAACAAGTAGTTATACTGTTTGGTTATGATGCCTGGATGTGATGTTTGTGTGGAAGACACGTCTGGTGCCCCCGGTAGACGCAATGCTGGAAGATAGATATATCATCAAATCCTTCTAATGATTTTCTCTTAGAAGGACGGCGAAGAAGGCGACCTCGTGTGAAAACAAGAAGGATGGAACCGTAATTGAAACCCCCGATGTCTCGGAATTATTACACAGAGCCCTAAATTATTCCCTTCGAAACAACCCTTGCAGCAGTCGCTTCCGGAACTCAGAGTCCATCAAGTCGTACACGGAAAAACATCGGGGTAAAATAGAGCTAAACTCAATACTATCGATAAGAGGGATCTGCCTTATATTACCTAAGTAATATTGTCTACAAATGCAAGTCCTAATAAACATAGGCATTGGCAGATAGGGACTCTAGGTTATGGAAGCGACAGCTGCAAACGTGGTATCGGTTGTTTGGACGGATATCAGAACTTTGGGCTCTGTGTAATACTTCTGAGACATTAGGAGTTTCAGTTAGAGTTTTGACAGATTTCTATCTCGGTGGGTCATTTAGCTATACCCCGTACATAAATTTACGGTACCCATAAAAGAAAGTCTCAAAAAAAAATGATACTTAAAAAAAGTAAGTACCCAAAAAACATTCCCAAAAATGAAATATGCCTTATGGTATAGACAGATTTTATATATCATTTCAATTTCATCCAAAGGTTATAAAATGATGAGATTTACGAGATAGATTAGGTGAGAACCCTAACTAATTAGTATTAGTTAGGTACTTGTAAAGGTAAGAAGGATCCAAAACATGCAACGGATCACAAGAAGAATCTAAAACATACGTCGTGTTAGAATAAGAAGGATCTTCATAAAATTTAAATTCCCTCCCGCACAAGCATGAACTAGTTTCATTTCAAAATCAACCGCTCCTCTCAAAGTTTTCTTAGATTCTATTGTTCCGTCTCCCAAAGTTTTATGTAATTCTATATTTCTCTATCTTTTTATCTTTTGTCAAAAACGGAAATTGGAGCATGATAATATTTGTGCACTAAGATATGTAAATTTTAAGAGCACCGACTTTGAACAAAATTACGAGTATGTCAACTTTGAGAGATTTGGCAAATTTAGAATTTCAGAGATTTGGAAAATTCTCTCTATAAAATACCTTTGGAGTATGAAAATTCACACCACCTTAAAATAAATTCCCTCTCTTCAATGTCAAGGTAAGGTTTATATTCACTCCATTCATCCATTCATGTGTCCATCCTTTGATCAAAACCTCAATCCCTATTTGTTAATGTCACCTTTGACCTCACTTGCAAATTCTAAAATCCACTATTGCATACACTTTTTACTTTGTTATGGAGTTGATTGTAGGTATTAATATGCTGCATATCTTTCATATCTTGATGTGTGCTTAATCCAATCTCTTCTTCTTTGCTTAACTAGCAATTTTGTGAATTTCACAAAGGAATGTTAGAAATATTCATTTTTTGTTCTATCACAACCACTTGATAAGCTCCAATTGGAACACTTGGTCTTCCAAATTTAAAATTAAATTTTGATTTACATCAATATTCTAATTTTACAGATTTCTCTTAGCCTATTAAAAGCTACGAGTCATGATTTTTAGAACTAGTAAATATTTTATGGCTATGGATATCTTCCAATACAAATTTAGAGTATCTCCATAACCTCCCCATAAATATTGTTACTGATACTTATAGAAAATTTAGGATATTATGGGTAGTAAAAACTTCTAGCTGAAATCCCTTATTACATCATAGGGTTTAAACATAGATGGTCATGATATGATTACTAGTGGAATGTCAAATTTGAAAAAATATTATTATTTAGTTTATTGTTAATTCCTAAATAAAATCTCTTCCTTTTTTGAGCTCACATCAAGCTTAAGTCCCACTTTCTTATAATTGCGTTCTTATTCATCAAGGCTCATTGGAGGCTCAAGGTCATTCTTTTAGACTACCTTGCACAATCATATGTAAGTTTGAACTTGTCTTTAGCTTTCTTTTCTCATTAAGGTCTCATATTTCACTATTTTGGGAATGACAAGACATTGTCAAGCCTTACTAATAGCTATAGGATTTCATAAGAATTAGATCTAGGTGGAATTTTTAGTTGTGTCATCATGTACTTTTGGAAACGTAAATTCCATTAAGTTATGGTAAGGCTTCATGCTAGCAAGATTAGCCAAAGGCTATATTTTCTTTGTAATGATGCAATATTAGGTGTCTCAAGGGGTTGAATTGCTACTAGAATATATATATATATATATATATATATATATATATATATATATATATATATATATAACCATTGTATTTCTCCTTGATAGCCATGTTACCCATGACAACTGATTCTATTCCATGGAGGTAGATATTTTAGCTCACTAATTCAAAATGTGAGTATTGAAGTAACATTGATCCATAAATGATTGGTAAGTTTAGAGTATCAATGCTTTAAATGGTTAGATTTGGCAATTGTTGGTATCACATTAATAGTGCAAATTAATAGTGCAAGAAATACTTTGTAGCAAATCTCTATGTTAAATAGCCTTGTTAATTTCTCAAGCTATCAAGGGAATTATGATTGGTAATTTTTATAATCATGAGCATATTAGATCTCTATACATTCAATTAGATATTTGATTCAAGTAATATTATCTCATACTCACCTCCAATTTGCCCAATAAATATCAAGTTCTCTTACAGATAGTTAATTGGCTGTTTGGTATATTTATGTGCTTTTGAAGTCTAGGGATAAATTTTAGTTTGATATTTACTTTCACCCTATAGTTTCACTTTGGTTTCTTTTAAATTCCTTTCCAATATATAATTAGGAAGTAAGGATCAACAACCAAAAATGTAGTAATGAAAGAGTTCAAAATGCAAAATAGACTGGAAGAGAAAAGAAGTGTAAGAAAAACCCTATAGTCCCAATAATCCTAACAGAATAAAATCTTCTACGTGGTAAATAATGAATTTGACATTTTTATTATGGGGTTTTCTTCTCTTCTTCTCTTCTAATAATAATAATAATAATAATAATAATAATAATAATAATAATTGTGGTGTATCAAGAAATAAATCTTGATCCATCCTTTCCTAATAAAGATCTTTCTATACCTCAATCTTGTTGTTATAGAAGAGTGAACATCAAAGATTTGCATCAAATCATCTATGTGTATGACAAGTCCCAAAATGTTCAAGATGTATGAGGAAGGTTGAAGTATCAAGCACTTTATTGATCAACATTGCTTTCAAAAGCAAGATGTTTACCTTCAATTAAAAGTAAACCCCATTCTTTGTAGATACATGATTATGCAAATTGATGACCTAATTTCTCATATCAAACCCTACAAATTAAGGCATATGCATAGTTTGAGCTTAGTGAAGAAATCCATATCATTGACCATATTTGAACATGAATTATGAACAAAAGTATTATCTTTTTGGTAGACTTTTCCATATTGAACCTATCATCCCAATAAAGAAAGTATTCAAGATGCCAAAAGGTGACAAAGCTACATGGAATAATATATGGAGAGCAAGAATAAAGAGTTATTGGAGGATTGTGATAAGGACTTGCAATATTATTCCTTTGAGGACAAGCTATTTTTATTTTGGATAGGAATCATCATCTTGGATAAAAATGAAGGTTCCAATAAAGCATCTCAATGATACATTAATACATCCTTATGTATGAATGTCATACTTGAGGTAAAGGTCAAGAAATTTAAAATCTAGAAGCTTGTATGTAATCAATAGAAACAAGTAATTTATGTCTTTCATGGATAGTTTTCCTTTTGCAACAACATGACTGAATCAAAATTCCAACTTTGATATCAATAGCATGATAGGATATACCATAAATTTTAGATTTATATGCCTTTTATAGATTTCCTTATAAGGCTTGCTACACCATTACATATAGACTTCGTGAGCAACTTCTATGACTCTTGTTATATTGCAAGTTGAGATTAATGTGTTACTTGCCTAACACTACCTTGCAGGAGTGAGTCAATTTTTGTTGCTATGGTGTATATAGCCTCAACAAGGATTGCAAGTACTATGTGCATCAAATTCAACCTTACAATGAACATAGCTATAGTAAAAGTTGCTAGCACTTTCTAGTACTAAGGTCAATCATATATTAAACATAGTTAAAAAAAAGCAAGTTAAAGTTTCTTAGGACTTTTTTGCATCTTATGTCAAATATATCATGAACAAGCCTTCTTGAAGCTTTCTTTGTCTTTATTTTAACAATAAAAAGAAGCTTAATCAATGATCATTGAAGCATTTTTTTGTTCCTCTTTTGTCTCATTAAACATAGCTCTAACAAGCCTTTTTAACTTTCATGACTTCTTTTTGTTATGGAAATTTCCTTTAGCAAGCATTGCTTTAGCACGGATTTTTTATGGAGAAAACTCCAAGAATTAGCGAGTTACTAATAAATAAGATAAGAAATAGAGGAAAAGACAAAGGTAGGTATGGATATGTTGAATTTGATTTCAGTTTTATATTGAGTAGCTTTTTGAAATTTATAATTTTATATTGATGAACTTTATTAAACAACATATTTTAGACTCATGTAAGCTATGTTAAGACAAGACTTGAGAATTTGTAGATCTATTGGAAAGAGTTTGTGGTGAATCATGGATATTTATGTAGTTAGATAGCCTCTAGCAAGCCTAATGAGGAAATACTTCTAAGAATATGTAGGTTTCTTGATAGTAAGCTTAATTCAAGGACTTCCAACTTCTTTGTGAATGGTTTCAACAAGCTTTGCTAGTGAATGATTGGAAAATTTGCAAGTTTCTTTGCAAAATATTGAGTAGAAAATTGTAATACTCTGAAGACAAGAGAAGAGAGAAAACACAGATTACACACTCAACATTTGGTGCCCCAAAGGAGCACCTTCTCTTTATTATATAGACAAAGAGGATCTCCTCCAAGGAAGCTCCACCATAGGATTAGGCACACAGATAGGTGACATGTCATCAAGCTCCACCCTTGGATGGGTGACATGTCGGTCTAGGTCCTATCTGGTTGATCAAACAAGCTTTGATAAGAGGGAATCTTTTAGGGAATCTTCCTATAGGAGTCTCAAAATCACGTAAGGTACCGTTGGAAAGCTCTCGACAAGACCAACCAGGAGGGAGTGAAGGCCAGCCTCTCCTCTATTGGGGGGGGGGGCAATCTGCACATTTTCGAGGCCTAATTCATCTGTTTAGGCCTCCGAAATTGCCTTCAAAGATTTCAGGCATATTTTGGTTCCTACTCTATTAGTAGAAGTCCACTTTTGGTGATACCTCTTTCTGATCTGTTTAGTCCATCATGTGTAACATCCTTCCAGATGTTACCTAACCAATTTTCACCTTAAAATCATATGTCTAGCTATTGGTTCCAAGGTTCTCAAGTCTATTTCGGTTTATGCTCTATTAGTAGAAGTACTCTTTTGGTGATACTTCTGCCTGATCTATTTTGACCATCATGTATAACATCATTCTAGATGTTACCAAACCAAATTTCACATCTAGATCATATGGCTAGCTTGTGATATTACAAAAATGCTCCCAATTCCTATTTTGATTACCTATAGTTAGCTTTACTAATGCAACCAACAAGGCATGCATATTAACATTTAAGTTTTATTATGTGCTAGTTGTTACTAAGCAAACAATAAGGTCTTTCAGTAATAGATTTCATGGGATATATATGGGCATTACAAGGATATTCATAAAAATTTGTCATAGTATACATCAAATAAATGCATAAAAATAAGGAAATGCCCAGAAAAATTTGACAAGTATCAACCAATTGGACCATTTCCACTCTCCTAATAAAGCTACAAAAATCAAAAGTTATGGGGCAGAATCAAGGACAAGGCTCTATCTTATGATAATAAAACATTAGTTTCATTAGTGCTAAGTTTAGTTAATGTTATTAGTGCTAATTACAATAGGTGCTACATGACAAGAGAAGAACTCCTTTTTGAATTTGTATTAACTCCTTGCTTCCTTTGTGATTAATTTGAATCTATCTCTTATCCTTTTGTGCACAACAATTGGAGTCTAGTTTGAATTGAATCAACTTTAAGGATTTTGTCTTGTCCCGCTCCCTTGCACTTTATTAATTTTTCAATTGGTTATTACTTTTTTTGTGTCCCTATTTTATCTTTCAAAAGGAAAAATGGGCTCTTCTTTTTGAATGATGAACTTTGAATGAGAATAAATCTATGAATGAAAAAGAATATAATGACAAATTGAAGAAAATAAAATGTTGTTAGAGGTAAATCCTAAGTGATGCTTTTAGGGTCCCAAGATATAATAGACCGAATCCGAGGAGAGAAATAAGAGAATGGAAACTCACATTGGGACACTTGAATGAGGGAAAAACTCCAAATGCCTAGCATAAGCTTTGGCTTTGGTATTTATAGGTAGCATACAAGGCCCTTGAGAAGCTTCTCAAGAAGCTTCCTCAAGCCGCTTTCTTAGAGTGCAAGCCAAGTTAACTAAGAAGCTTCTCAAGAAGCTTCTTTCTAGAAGCTGCCTACTTGGCGTGCAAGCTAAGCTAGTTGGAAGCTTCTAGAAGCTTTCTTCTAGAAGCTACTTACTTAAGATGGAAGCTAAGCTAACCGGGAAACTTCCCAAGAAGCTTCTTAGATACTTCCAAAATATTCTAGGTTAATTTGTCTTATGTGCTACTTCGTGAGCCCACCTGACATCGTCGCTAAACTCCATATTGTTACATATTCCCCCGCCGCTAGTTGGTGATGTCCTCGTCGCTAGTGAAGCTTCAAATTCCTAGATGGCCGTCTTTGCATTTTGGAGGTGAGAAAGAGGTTCCCAGGTGGCATCATGAAGGGGATACCCTTTCCAAAGGACCTTGTACTCTATATGTTGGCGACGGCCTCATTGAATGTGGCGACGTGCAAGGATACGATCAACTTTGTACTCCTCATGATCATTGATAGGGACAGGAAGAGGAGGAGGTTGGACTTGAGAGGAAAAGGAAGAGGGGTTAGGAACAAAGGGTTTCAACTTGGAAACATGAAAGACAGGATGGATACACATGTGACAAGGCAATGCAAGACGATAAGCAACATGAGAGACAATTTGGGTGATATCAAAGGGTCCTATCCAATTAGGAGCAAGTTTATGAACTTGGGTATCAAGTGGGAGAGGGAGGTTACTAGAGGATAGCATGACTTTATCACCGACTTCAAAGGTGAGATCGCAATGATGGTGGTCCGCATATTGTTTTTGGCAATTTTGAGCAATAAGGAGGTGAGACTTGGCTTGTTGGAGAGATTGGGATATAGTAGTCAAGAATGTGGAAGTATGAGGAACTTGAGATAGAGGGGGAGCAAGAAGAGAATCTAGAACAAGCAGATCTTGGCCAAAATTGAGAAAGAAAGGAGAGAATCCGGTGCTTGCCTGTTTGGAATTGTTGTAGGCAAATTTGGCAGCGACAAGACATTCATCCCAATTAGTATGGTGGACATTGACAAAGGCACGCAACATATCCTCCAATGTGCGATCTGCACGTTTGGTTTGTCCATCAGTTTGAGGATGATAGGCCGTGGACAAAGCAAGCTTGGTGCCGAGTATCTTAAAGAGTGCTTGCCAAAACTTCCCGGTAAAGCAAGGATCACGGTCGGAGATGAGTACGCATGGCATTCCATGATGCTTGAAGACATTGTCAAAGTAGATTTGTGCTAAGGTTGGAGCATCCACGGTATCACAGGTTGGTGCCAAGTGGATTTTCTTACTAAGCTTATCCACAAACACCACGATGGCGGTGTGTCCTTGTTTTGTCTTTGGCAAGGATGTGATGAGATCCAAGCTCACATGCTCCCAACGAGCTGATGGAATGGCAAGCAGTTGAAGGAGTCCACCCGGCTTCTGGTTGCTGGCCTTGTTACGTTGGCAGCTCTCACACGATCGGACAAATTCTTGAACATCCCGTGTCATGTTGGGCCACCACCGTTGATGTTGGAGGGTACCCAAGGTCTTGTCCACACCCATGTGACCAGCGATGGGTAAATCATGGGCTTCTTGAAGGCGCACAAGTCAAAGATCACCTTTGGCTGGAACATAGATCCGGTCCGCATGGAATAGAAGGCCTTCCTTGAAGGAGAAGGTGTTGTACTCCTTGTCACCTGTTGTTAGCCGACCATGTACCATTTGGAAGAAGGAATCTTGCTGTAGAGCTAACCAAAACTCGTTATGAATCTTGGGATCAATTGACACCGTTGTAATTGCTGCCGCGATGAGAGGAAGATCCTTCAAATCAGGTCATTGTGATAGAGCATCGGGGATGACATGGAACCAACCTGGTTTGTACTCAAGTTTGATGTTGAACAATTGGAGTTGCTCTTCCCATCGATGATGTCGACTCTTCATGTGCTCTAGGTGTAAGGTATGCAACAATGGCTTGTGATTAGTTTGCATGATCACTTGTTTCCCCAAGAGATAATGCCTCCATACCTTGGTGGCATATACCATTGCAAGTTGTTCCCGATCTCAAGAAGAGTAATTTCTTTCAGCTGTATTTAGTCGGCGAGACACAAAGGCAATAGGATGTAGTCCATCTAGAAATTCTTGTTGCAATACAGCTCCAATTGCAAAGTTAGAAGCATCAAAATAAACCACACAAGGTAGTTGAGGATCATATGGTTGAAGAATAGATCTTGAAGACACCATATGCTTTAACTTTTGGAATGCTTCTTCATGCTTGGTGGTCCATTGGAAGCTCGAGTTCTTTCCCAAGAGGTCAGTCAATGGTGCAGCCACGTGAGCATAATAGTGGATGAACCGTTGGTAAAAACTGGCCAATCCATTGAATGCTTGTACTTTGGTAGCATCCTTTGGGGTAGGCCAATCAGTAATGGCCTTGATCTTCTCTTCTTCCATCTTGATCCCCTCTGATGAGATCTTATGACCCAAGAAGGTAACCTCCTTCCGCCAAAAAGCACACTTTGACTTCTTGCAGTAAAATTTCCTTTGTCGTAGTCATCTTAGGACTTCTTGCACATGATTCATGTGTTTTGCCTTTGTCCTACTATAGATAAAGATATCATCTGTAAAAGACCAAAACCGAGGAGAGAAATAGGAGAATGGAAACTCACATTGGGACACTTGAATGAGGGAAAACTCCGAATGCCTAGCATGAGCTTTGGCTTTGGTATTTATAGGTAGCATACAAGGCCCTTGAGAAGCTTCCTCAAGCCGCTTTCTTAGAGTGCAAGCCAAGTTAACTAGGAAGCTTCTCAAAAAGCTTCCTTCTAGAAGCCGCCTACTTGGCGTGCAAGCTAAGCTAGTTGGAAGCTTCTAGAAGCTTCCTTTTAGAAGCTACTTACTTAAGGTGCAAGCTAAGCTAACCGAGAAGCTTCCCAAGAAGCTTCCTAGATACTTCCGGAATATTGTAGGCTAATTTGTCTTATGTGCCACTTTGTGATCCCGACTAACTTCGTCGCTAAACTCCATATTGGTTACATATTCCCCCGCCACTAGTTGGTGACGTCCTCGTCGCCAATGAAGCTTCAAATTCCTGGATGGCCGTCTTTGCATTTTGGAGGTGAGAAAGAGGTTCCCAGGTGGCATCATGAAAGGAATACTCTTTCCAAAGGACCTTGTACTCCGTATGTTGGCGACGGCCTCATTGGATATGGCGACGCGCAAGGATACGATCAACTTTGTACTCCTCATGATCATTGATAGGGACTAGTAAAGAGGGAGGTTGGACTCGAGAGGAAAAGGAAGAGGGGTTAGGAACAAAGGGTTTCAGCTTGGAAACATGAAAGACAGGATGGATACACATGTGACAAGGTAAGGCAAGTCAATAAGCAACATGAGAGACAATTTGGGTGATATCAAAGGGTCCTATCCAGTTAGGGGCAAGTTTACGAACTTGGGTATCAAGTGGGAGAGAGAGAGGTTACTGGAGGATAGCATGACTTTATCACCAACTTCAAAGGTGAGATCACGATTATGGTGGTCCGCATATTGTTTTTGGCGATTCTGAGCAACAAGGAGGTGAGACCTGGCTTGTTGGAGTGATTGGGATATAGTGGTCAAGAATGTGGAAGTATGAGGAACTTGAGATGGAGGGAGAGCAAGAAGAGAATCTGGAACAAGCGGATCTTGGCCAAAATTGAGAAAGAAAGGAGAAAATCCGGTGCTTGCCTGTTTGGAATTGTTGTAGGCAAATTTTGCAACTGCAAGACATTCGTCCTAATTGGTATGGTAGAAATTGACAAAGGCCCGCAACATATCCTCCAATGTACGATTTGTGCGTTCGGTTTGTCCATCAGTTTGAGGATGATAGGCTATGGACAAAGCAAGCTTGGTGCACAATATCTAGAAGAGTGCTTGCCAAAACTTCTCGGTAAATCAAGGGTCACGGTCAGAGATGAGTACACGTGGCATCCCATGATGCTTGAAGACATTGTTGAAGTAGATTTGCACTAGGGTTGGAGCATCCACGGTATCACAGGTTGGTGCCAAGTGGATTTGCTTACTAAGCTTATCCACAAACACCACGATTGCGGTGTGTCCTTGTTTTGTCCTTGGCAAGGATGTGATGAGATCCAAGCTCACATGCTCCCAGCGAGCAGATGGAATGGCGAGTGGTTGAAGGAGTCCACTCGGCTTCTGGTTGCTGGCCTTATTCCGTTGGCAACTCTCACATGATCGAACAAAGTCTCATGTCATGTTGGGCCACCACCATTGGCGTTGGACGGTGCCCAAGGTCTTGTCCACTCCCATGTGACCAACTATTGGTAAATCATGGGCTTCTTGAAGGCGCACAAGTTGAAGATCACCTTTGGCTGGAACATAGATCCGGTCTGCATGGAATAAGAGGCCTTCCTTGAAGGAGAAGGTGTTGTACTCCTTGTCGTGTGCTGTCAAACGACCGTGTGCCATTTGGAAGAAGGGATCTTGTTGTAGAGCTGATTGAAACTCATTATGGACCTTAGGGTCAATGGACACCATTGTAATTGCCGCCATGATGAGAGGAAGATCCTTCAAATCAGGTCATCGTGATAGAGCATCGGGGATGACATGGAACCGACCTGGTTTGTACTCAAGTTTGATGTCAAACAATTGGAGTTGCTCTTCCCATCGATGATGCCGACTCTTCATGTGCTCCAAGTGTAAGGTCTGCAACAATGGCTTGTGATCAGTTTGCATGATCACTTGCTTCCCCAAGAGATAATGCCTCCATACCTTGGTGGCATATACCATTGCAAGTTGTTCTTGATCTCAAGCAGAGTAATTTCTTTCAGCTGTATATAGTTGGCAAGACACAAAGGCAATAGGATGTAGTCTATCTGGAAACTCTTGTTGCAACACAGCTCCAATTGCAAAGTTAGAAGCATCAAAATCAACCACACAAGGTAGTTGAGGATCATATTGTTGAAGAATAGGTCTTGAAGACACCATATGCTTTAACTTCTGGAATGCTTCTTCATGCTTGATGGTCCATTGGAAGCTTGAGTTCTTTCCCAAGAGGTCAGTCAATGATGTAGCCACATGAGCATAATAGTGGATGAACCGTCGGTAAAAACTGGCCAATCCATTGAATGCTCATACTTTGGTAGCATCCTTCGGGGTAGGCCAATCAGTAATGGCCTTTATCTTCTCTTCCTTCCATCTTGATCCCTTCTGATGAGATCTTATGACCCAAGAAGGTAACCTCCTTCTGCCAAAAAGCGCACTTTGACTTCTTGCAGTAAAATTTCCATTGTTGTAGTCATCTTAGGAATTCTCGCACATGATTCACATGTTCTGCCTTTGTCCTGCTATAGATTTAGATATCATCTAAGAACACCACCACGGACCATCCTTCTTCGAAACAAATAATACCGGTGCTCCCCAAGGAGAGGTACTATGTCGAATGAAATCCTTCTCCAACAACTCTGTAAGTGTTGTTTGCAACTCCTCCAACTCCTTTGGTGAGAGCCGATAGATTGGTCTACTCACTGGAGTACTCCCTGGCAATAACTCGATCTTGAAGGGCATACCTTGATCGGAGGGTAATCCCTTTGGCAGATTGTCCGGAAACACATCTGCAAATTCTTGAACTATCTGATCAACCATTGCTTGATGCGGCACTTGGCCCTCCTCAGATTGTTCTTGTGCAATTGGCTTGATCCACACCGCGAATACAAACTTATCTTCCTCCAAAGCTTGCTCTATGGCTGCTTCATTAACAAACTTCCCTTCTAGGGACTCATCTCTCTTCCAAGCATGCTCCATGGTTGCCTTCATGGCAAACTTCCCATCTTGGGACTCATCTCCCTTCCAGATTTACTCTACGGCTACCTTCTTGACAAACTTCCCACCTTGGGACTGACTATTCTTAAGTGTCTTACTCAGAGGTGCCAGACAACCTAATCGGAAATTCCTACCTTGGTGTTGTACTTGAATTTGGCGTTGAGTCCAATCAAATTGAACCTTATGACGTTCAAGCCAAGGTAGACCCAGAATGATATCATAGTGTAGAGGTGCCACTACAAACCTCATACACTCCAAATACTCCTTCCCAATCTTGAAGGTAACAAGATGCGAGGTGTGGAATGCAGAACCCTTTCTACCATCCACCATCATCAATTTACTCCCAATCATTGGCTTGATAGGAATACCAAATTCCTTTGCTACTTGCATAGACATGCAATTCTCTGAACTTCCAGAATCAACCAAAATTCTACAACCCCGATTAGATATCATACCTTGCAAGTGAAGCAGACTTGCATAGGTCGAGCCTTCAATCCCATTGGAACTAATCAAGCTCATAGTAGGTGGCTCAAAATCTTCTATTGGGATTCTTTGTTTCCCTAATCATTCTGTTCCACAAACTCCATCTGGGCAACTTGTCGGGGTCGCCCATTCCTAAGTGGAAATTCAGCAATGTGGTGTCCAACTTGGCGACAATAAAAGCAACCTCCATTTTGTCGTAGTCTTTCTCTATCCGCTGTGCCAAGTGGTCTTCATTGGATAGCATCAATCTCCATTGGTACTGGTTCTTCCACTCATGGTACTAGTAGGCTTTGTGTGGGTCAAGGTCGAGACCAAGTTGTCACAACCAAGGAATCAAAGCGCTCAGCCAATTGCATGGCTTCTTCTATGTTTTGTGGCTCCCGCATGGTCACCTCCAATTTGGTTTGTGACTTCAATCTTTACATAAATCGATCCTGAACTTCACCTTCTTGGATATCTGGAATTTGCATGATGATGTTCTGAAATTGTGTGATGTAGCTTCTTACTGAGCCAATCTGCCTCAACTCCGCCAATTTATCTCGTGCGGCTCGGGTGGCATTTATAGTTTGAAATCGGCCAAGTATTGCATCCTTGAATTCAGCCTATGTCAAAATCGGTGTAACAATTTGTCGTTCAGCTCTTTCTACTGGGAATCGCCACCAAAGTTTTGCCATGCCATCCAATTGGCTAGAAGCCAAGAGAATTTGTTTCCGCTTGTCTTGAAGATTGGTGGCTTCAAAGTAACGTTCGCAGTCAAACACAAAATTCTCCACTATTCCTGGAAGATTCTTGTCTTCAAACACCTTGGGTTTCGGAAATCGAATGTGATCTTCTCCATCTTGAACTAGTGCTCTGTCTATCTGTTCTCGTTGTTGCTGGTCTCGTTCATCCAACAATCAAGTTAGATGCTCGATTTGTTGTTGCATTGCAAGGATAATATCCGATATTGCCGCCATTGCTACTTCTCTATTCCACAACTCTCAATTTATCTAATTGATTAACACATAGATACAACACGTCCACCGTTCTCCATAAGTTACAACTGGAAATATCAAGGGTTCCTCTAACACGGTGATCATGTGTAGAAAATCCTGCCCAAAGCGTGAGGTGATGAATTGTGTGAAACGATGCTTTGGTAATATCTGGACATGAAAGTCCCAATGGTTTGGCAGAAGTGGATTTGGTGGTCCATAAATTCTATCCATCCCATTTCTGCTCTGATACCAATGTAAAAGACCAAAACCGAGGAGAGAAATAGGAGAATGGAAACTCACATTGGGACACTTGAATGAGGGAAAACTCTGAATGCCTAGTATGAGCTTTGGCTTTGGTATTTATAAGTAGCATACAAGGCCCTTGAGAAGCTTCTCAAGAAGCTTCCTCACGCCGCTTTCTTAGAGTGCAAGCCAAGTTAACTAGGAAGCTTCTCAAGAAGCTTCCTTCTAGAAGCCGCCTACTTGGCGTGCAAGCTAAGCTAGTTAGAAGCTTCTAGAAGCTTCCTTCTAGAAGCTACTTACTTAAGGTGCAAGCTAAGCTAACCGGGAAGCTTCCTAAGAAGCTTCCCAAGAAGCTTCCTAAATACTTCCAGAATATTGTAGGCTAATTTGTCTTATATGCCACTTCGTGAGCCCGACTAACTTTGTCGCTAAACTCCATATTGTTATATCATCTAAGAACACTACCACGGACTGATCCAATAGTCGCTCCAACACCCGATGCATCTAATCCATGAAGACCGCTGAAGCATTAGTGAGTCCGAAAGGTAGAACTCTCCACTCAAAATGTCCATACCTTGTGCGAAAGGCAGTCTTTTGCACGTCCTCTCCTTCAATAGGAATTTGCTAATAGCCGCTATGAAGATCTAGCTTGGAAAAGTAGCGTGCTCCACTTAATTGATCAAGCAGGTCATCAATCCAAGGCAAGGGATATGCATTCTTCACGGTTTGCTTATTGAGCCCACGGAAATCAATACAGAAACAAAGTCCTCCATCCTTCTTTGGAACAAATAGTATCGATGCTCCCCAAGGAGAGGTACTATGTCGTATGAAATCCTTCTCCAACAACTCTGTAAGTGTTGTTTGCAACTCCTCCAACTCCTTTGGTGAGAGCCGATAGATTGGTCTACTCACTGGAGTACTCCCTGGCAATAACTCGATCTTGAAGGGCATACCTCGATCAAAGGGTAATCCCTTTGGCAGATCATCCGGAAATACATCTACAAACTCTTGAACTATCTGATCAACCGTTGCTTGATGTGGCACTTGGCCCTCCTCAGATTGTTTTGGTGCAATTGGCTTGATCCACACCATGAATACAGACTTATCTTCCTCCAAAGCTTGCTCTATGGCTGCTTCATTAATAAACTTCCCTTCTAGAGACTCATCTCTCTTCCAAGCTTGCTCCATGGTTGCCTTCATGGCAAACTTCCCATCTTGGGACTCATCTCCCTTCCAGATTTGCTCAATGGCTACCTTCTCAACAAACTTCCCATCTTGGGACTGACTATTCTTAGGTGTCTTACCGAGAGGTGCCAGACAACCTAATCGGAAATTCCTACCTTGGTGTTGTACTTGAATTTGACGTTGGGTCCAATCAAATTGAACCTTATGACGTTCAAGCCAAGGTAGACCCAAAATGATATCGTAGTGTAGAGGTGCCACTACAAACCTCATACACTCCAAATACTCCTTCCTAATCTTGAAGGTAACAGGATGCGAGGTGTGGAATGCAGAACCCTTTCTACCATCCGCCATCATCAAACTACTCCCAATCACTGGCTTGATAGGAATACCCATTCCTTTGCTACTTGCATAGATATGCAATTCTCTGAACTTCCAAAATCAACCAAAATCCTACAACCCCGATTAGATATCGTACCTTGCAAGTGAAGCAAACTTGCATAGGTCGAGCCTTCAATCCCATTGGAACTAATCAAGCTTCCAGGAGGTGGCTCAAAATCCCCTATTGGGATTCTTTGTTTCCATGATCATTCTATTCCACAAACTCCATCTGGGCAACTTGTCGAGGTCGAGACCAATTTGTCGCAACCAAGGAATCAAAACGCTCAGCCAATTGCATAGCTTCTTCTATTTTTTGTGGCTCCCGCATGGTCACCTCCAATTTGGTTTGTGACTTCAATCCTCGCACAAATCGATCTTGAACTTCACCTTCTTGGATATTTGGAATTTGCATGATGATGTTCTGAAATTGTGTGATGTAGCTTCTCACTGAGCCAATCTGCCTCAACTCCACCAATTTATCTTGTGCGGCTCGGGTGGCATTTATCGTTTGAAATCGACCAAGTATTGCATCTTTGAATTCTGCCCATGTCAAAATCGGTGTAACAATTTTTCGTTCAGCTCTTTCTACTCAAAATTGCCACCAAAGTTTTGCCATGCTATCCAATTGGCTAGAAGCCAAGAGAATTTGTTTCCGCTTGTCTTGAAGATTGGTGGCTTCAAAGTAACATTTGAAGTCAAACACAAAATTCTCCACTGTGCTTGGAAGATTCTTGCTTTCAAACACTTTGGGTTTCAAAAATCGAATGTGATCTTCTCCATCTCGAACTGGCGCTCTGTCTATCTGTTCTTGTTGTTGCTGGTCTTGTTCATCTAACAATCGAGTTAGATGCTCGATTTGTTGTTGCATTGCAAGGATAACATCTTGTATTGCCGCCATCGCTTCTACTTTATTCCACTACACTCAATTTATCTAGTTGATTAACACATAGATACAACACGTCCACCGTTATCCATAAGTTACAATTGGAGGTATCAAGGGTTCCTCTAACACGGTGATCATATGTAGAAAATCCTGCCCAAAGCGCAAGGTGATGAATTGTGTGAAACGATGCTTTGGTAATATCTGGACATGAAAGTCCCAATGGTTTGGTGGAAGTGGATTTGGTGGTCCATAAATTCCATCCATCCCATTCCTGCTCTGATACCAATATAAAAGACCGAATCCGAGGAGAGAAATAAGAGAATGGAAACTCACATTGGGATACTTGAATGAGGGAAAAACTCCAAATGCCTAGCATGAGCTTTGGCTTTGGTATTTATAGGTAGCATACAAGGCCCTTGAGAAGCTTCTCAAGAAGCTTCCTCAAGTCGCTTTCTTAGAGTGCAAGCCAAGTTAACTAGGAAGCTTCTCAAGAAGCTTCCTTCTTGAAGCCGCCTACTTGGCGTGCTAAGCTAGTTGGAAGCTTCTAGAAGCTTTCTTCTAGAAGCTACTTACTTAAGATGCAAGCTAAGCTAACCGGGAAACTTCCCAAGAAGCTTCCTAGATACTTCCCAAATATTGTAGGCTAATTTGTCTTATGTGCTACTTTGTGAGCCCAACTGACGTTTTTGCTAAACTCCATATTGTTACACAAGATGTGATTATGAGAGATTCAATGCACCATGCACTGGCATTTTGGGGAGTGGTATATTGCAAGGGAGAGAACATAATTGCGCCAAGTTTGCAAGAGAATCAAGAATTAGAGAGTTGGTCAAGTAGCAAAATTTCTTGCAAGTAAAGTGAAAATCCTTGAAATTTTAGTTCAGATTAGGTAGAGGCAATTCCGCCTCTTTTGCATAATCTAGGTTCAAGTTCTATTGAATGTGTTCTACCTTTTACCTCAAAATTTCAAGACCTATTAAACATGGTGTCTATGGGTTATCAAGGCTTTCATTCATAGGGGTCCAAACCAAATTAGAGGATGAAGATAGGTTTAGAATTGTCTCTCACCATTATTAGTAGATTATTTATTGTCTTGATGACCATAAATATTTCAAACAAATACATGGTAGTAGTTGGAAAAATCCAATGTGTAAGAGCATAGCTTTAAGTTTCATGGCCACCTATCTAGTGAAGTTTGGAAATGATTTTCTCAAATCCATGAATGGAGATAGGTTATACAAAATCTGTGCTTGTTACATGGCCTCATACAAATAAAATCAATCTTGGAAAGACAAGAGCACAAGAAAAGGATTCACTAAAAGAAGCTAAAATGAGGATGGAGGATGATTGAGGTTGAGTTGAGTCATCTATGTCCTTATTATGCAAGAATGGACCTTCTATTTGGCAATTGTGCTAATATCTCTCCTCCTGCCTTGGTGAATTTAGGTGTTGAAAATGGATTTTTAGATATAGTCATGGATGGACAAATGGGATCTTGAGTTACATTTGAGCGAGATGAATACTTTATTGAGTTAGGAACCTAAAACAAATAAGCATTTCCCTCATTGCATTCACCCAATTTTAGTGTTCCTAGCACTCAAAAATCATTTCCTTATCTTAAATTTTCTCAAGGGACACATGAGTTCAATATGCACATGCATGAGAGGAGCCATCATTTCACCCCAAGTCAAGATTAATGTGAGGACATTTTGCCTCACCAAAGAAGATCTCAAGCACATGAAAGAGATCAAGAAAGGGAAGGAGAGCATGAGGGTGATAAGGATGAAGAAAAAAAGATTGAATCAAGGAAAAGAAGAAAAATTTCCCAAGGCAAGGCACCTTCTTTCACTATTGTAGCTACTTTTACTCAAGATCTTTCAACTATTTTGAAATTGAGGAGTAAATTGGTGGAAGCAAGGGAGAGATGTAAGTTGTCCAAAATTGAAGTATTAAAGATCACAAAGGTGGAAAATTTTAGTATGGAAAGTGAATTAGAAAAGAGTTTTTAAGTTCCAAGTTAGAGAAGAGGAGAATCAAAGAGAGGAATGCTAAATCAAAACATTTCATTCCATGATTTTAGAATTAGGAAAAACTGGAAAGACACCAAAGGAGATAAAGAGTATAATGTGTATCCTTTATGCAATATAGAGTACACTTGTTGAGATTATAGTGAACCTTAATTTCCAATGCCTAAATATATTCCTTTTTTTTCAAGTAAGAATAAGTAGTGGGAATAGTGGAACAAGAGAAGTTCAAGTGTTAGTGATTAGTCATGTAGTGGAGTAGTTCAAGTGACATTTGAGGTAGAACAAGTGACCAAGTGATAGTAGAATAGCACAAGAGCTTAGTGTCAAGTGCAAAGTAGTTCAAATGATAGTAGAGTGACATATGTTTAAGTTTCACCTTGACTCTATTTGGAGTGGCTTGATCTTTAGTTTTTTTATATTTTTATATAGATCTATCAATCTGCAATTTTTTATATGTTTTAATATGCTTCTTTTCAAGATTATTGCATCTTTTATATAAGGGGAAAATTCCATTCTTCCTTGTATCCATTTTTCACATAAAATGGCAAGGTACTTGTATCTTTGCAAGGTTATTTTTTATTTTTTATACAAGGTGCAAATGCAATTCTTGCTTAGATCCATTTTCCACATATAATGGCAATGTACTTGTATCTTTGCAAGGTTATTTTGTAGATTATATTATATTATGCTCAAAAGATTATAATGCAAATTTGGATGTATGTATCACTAAATATTGTTTCTTTTATGTAGCATTCTCTTAAGTTTAATCAAAAGAACACTTCTTGTAATTTGTTACAAAAGAACTCTTCTCATGATTCTTTTATAAACAAATTGACAATGAAATAGAAATTGCTAAGGTTGTGAGGGTTTTGGTGCATGTTTATCATAGTTCCACCTGTATTGTGAGGGTTTTGCTGCAGGTTTCTTAGTGTTCTAACCCGTTCATTAAGGTTCTATTGCATGTTGTCTTAGTTCTGCCAATGTTGTGAGGGTTTTACTACAAGTTTGTCTGAGTATTTTTCTGGTTGTAGGGTCTCATTGTGTCTTAGAGTTTTGATATAGTTTTGAGGGTTTTGTTGCAGGTTTGTTAGGGCTGCAAAGTTTTTTAGTGTTTTTTGAAGGTTATGAGAGTTTTGCCATTGGTTTATCAAAGTTTTGATAAGATCATGAAGGTTACACTAGAGGGTTGCTAGGGCTCCGCTACATCTTAAGGTCCTTAGTTAAACACCAAAGATGCACACTAAAGATGGAGGCACAATAGAAGAAATAGAAACAAGTATATCCATGAGGCACAATAAAGTAGGTATAACCTTAGAAGAAACAATGACAAGTATAACCATGAGGCACAATAAATTAATGTTAATTAAATGAGTAATTGACCCAATTTACACAAAATAGTAATGCAATGTAAATGAGTAAAAGGCAGGTTGCATACAAAATATATTTAAATATACAAAGACATAATGTATATAAATGTTCAAAGCCTATATATAAATGTACAAGAACACAAAGTTCAAATCTCTAACTCCTCATGATATAATAGGAGGAGGTTTAGAGGGTACTCCTATGTCCATGTCCTCATCATTGGGAGCCTCAAGTGGATATGCTCTAGTCTAATATGCTCTAATTCCACATCAATGTGCCTAATGCATTGGGGATTGGGAGTCTAATATGCTATTGATTGGGAGACCCTACTCCCAATCAACATAGGACTATATCTACAAAGGAGACCCTTTTCTCCATCATGCATAGGAGAGTCTTAAAATATAGATGCCAAACCCTAGTAAGGGTCCACACACTAATCTAGGAGACAATTGGGAGTCCAAGCCTTAGTGAGGAAGTCAATAGCAAACCTCAAATCAACTATAAATTGATATAGAGGAGCTATCATGTGGTGATATAATGATGACTCTAGATCTGATGCTTTTGAATAGAAGGAAGCAAATGGATAAGGATGTATAGTACCATGTGGATGGACCATGAAGAATGCACTATCAATATATCTTGTAAGCATAAACCTAATGTAATAAATGCACTATAAGGTTAGTGTATGTACTCTCTATAGTGGTCTCTACTCATCCATGTCATCAAGCTAGCCCATGAAAAATATACAAGTGTGTATACCTTCAAGTAAGAGCCCATGGCTCTTTATGTCCCTCAAAATACGCTCTCCAATTTGTCTTGTGCTATCAATCTATATGATAACCTTGAAGTCCGTCAGAGAAAATTCCATGAACTCCCTAATGCAAGGACAAGAGATATATGTCAAAGTACCCTATGGTCTATAAAGGATCTATGACAACCCATCAAATATCACTTTTGTAGTAATGTGTGAGTAATCATTTGTTCTCATAAAGGTACATGTCAAGAATGTTCAAATATGAAGCAAAAGTAACTTTATAGTTTTGTTGGTTACATCTTTAAAATCTTGGGCAAAAACACACCCAAAAGAGTGTAGCAAACACTCATCAAAGGTTTTGGCACAAATATTGGTCACTCAAAATCACAATTCTTCAATTCTAGTCCAAAATTTCATCAATTGTGATGACTCTTTTGATATGAGGATATCTACTTTGTCACAAAGTGAGTTCACATTTGAATTATATTCCATCCCTCTCATGAAGGTACAACTTCCCAATTCAAAGTGAATTCACACTAGCTTCTTGACTACAACTATGAATGACAAATATTGGAAACACTACAATTCAATATGATTCTTGTCAAGGCATTGCTTTGAATGTGCTCCACTCAAGATCAAACACACAAAATAGAATTTAGAGTTATAGAATCCAACATCTACCACTCCTTCACTTGCAATCCAAATTTCTTCATCCAAATTACATTCACAAACAAAGGCATTTAATTGATACTTGGAATTAAGAAAAATGACAAACAATTTATCAACACTTTGCTTTATACATCTTCCACTCACTATTGAATACAAAACACTCCAAATGATTTCCTCTAAGTAATTAGATCACTTGGAGGTTACAAAAACTACCTAAACTACTTACCTATCACAACTACTTCCACCAACATTGTAGAAAATTTACTTAAAAAACCACTACTTTGGATTTGTAACTACTATTGACTTGGATACAATGCAAGTACTACTCCTACTTTGCCTTCAACACCTGAAGTAACTAAAGTGCCTCTTTCACTTCAGGTCTACATCTACCTTTATTGAAATCACATCCTTAGTCTACATTGCATTGAAGTCATAGATATCCAAGCATTATCCTCCTCCCATATTCTTATTTTCTCAAATGACTTGGCTAGCTCAATTGCATCCACCTATACTCTGATCACACCTGCTTGGGATTGGATTGTTGTCTACTCACTCATAGTAATGAGGACGCTATCTACATTTTTTTAACTTAGTCTAACCTTAGGCAAATGTTATCTTCTACTTCTACTAATTTCTTGTCTACACAATCTCTAAGGAAAATTAACAAGTTATTCATGTTTACATCCTTCACCTTCTTCCTATAAGTCTCTTGCACTAGCAACTTCAACTCATGTAAGTATGATTCTTCTAGCTCCACTTTGGCACTAGTGATGAGCATCATTTTGAAACACCAAGTCATGTCACTCAATTGATCCAAACCCTCCTTTATTGAGAGTGCCTCCTTTATTGAGAGTGCCTGGCATCCAATTATTGTTTCTCCAATTGCATGCAAAGTTTCTACACTTCTACATAATGCTTCCTCCATCACCATCACAATATCTCTTGCATTGGATAAGTATATTGTGTCTTGTTGGACAAGTTTTTGTAGGCATTTTTCCTCCTTAGCTCAACTTGCCATCTCCAATTGCCAATTCCACTCCTTCTCTACAACAACTTGTCTTAATTCTACAATAATTTATTCTTGCATTTAGATTTGAGTGGTCTATTGGAACAAATCAGTGTGCATCCTATCAAGCTCATACTTTGCCTGGGTTAATTCTTTGTTTTGCTCCAATAGCTCTTCCTTCTATTTGTCCAAGTACATGCCATGATGGTCATAGCTCCCTTGTAAATGTATCAATATATATTGTTGTCTCATTGCATCTACCTAAAGTACTTCAGCATCTTGGCATAATTGAGTAAGCATCAGCTTTGAATTCTATATATCCATGTTCATTGCCTTCACCATTTGGAATTTGGTCTTCACCTCAAGATGCTCTTCTTTCACTTCTTGCATCCCCTCTTGTAGGTACACCAACAAAGACACACCACACTTGACAAGTAGTTGACTCCTTGGAATAGATTGTCCTTTTGCTCACCTTCTTCTTCTAATATGATTGTTTGCAACTTTAGCTAAAGTTGAGATTGCTTCACTCCTATTTAGAGTCCTTCAAAATTTGTTTCTTTTGGTTCACTTGTCCCTACTTGACTCAACTTTTGACCTTGTTGTGTGTGTGTTCTCCTTTGAAATACCATCCTTAGCTCCTTGCCTTGCTATTCTTGGATATCTTCATGCGGTATGGATGAAGACATGGACTTCATTTGAAGTCCATGCAAAGTACATCAACCCCTCTATGTGCTTGATCTCTTTAGGGAATTCCCAATCCAATATGGTATCCTCACCTTTTGAGACATCTTGGGTTTGTCTTCACTACTTGTACTTAAATCCCAGATCTTTAGTACAAGCTCTTACTCATCCTTTGACTCTGAGTTTGATCAGCTCCTTCTTTTTCCACTCTTGATGACAAGTCCACCACTACCATAGCTTGGATTGGGTTGAGTCTTCTTGTTGCTCTTCCCTTGGCTAGTGATACAACATCCTCAAGTTTGGAGTGCTTCTTTGGCTTTAGGACCATAGTTGACATCACTTTCTCTTGTTTTTTCTTGAGAAGTGTTGAGTTCCCCACATTTTCTATCATGTATCATATTTCCTCAAGATTGGCACCTTGTCTTAAGTTGGGATGAAAGTGCGACACCATATTCTACCTCTCTTTGATTGTCAGCATATTTAACCCAATGTAGAAATGTGCTACAAATGACACAAAGTAATTTAGAAGTAGGTCTATCCTCTTCTACAAAACCATTTGTCTCATCCGTTGGTAAAAACTGCCCGTCCAATTGACACACACTTGCAAACATCATATGAAAGAAGATGGTATGTTGCTTTGTTACATAAGTGGTTTGCTCTAGCTTTATCATTGCCATTATGGCTTTGATGACACTTTGTCTTACATGATCCACATAAGTATCTACCATGCAACCATTCTTCTTCCTTAGTGCACTAAATGATGCCTTCAACTCTTCTATTTCCTCCAAGGCATCACACTTCCAATCAAAGGCAATCCCCGTTGGTTCCCTTGTATTGTTCTCCAACACAAGCCTCCAATCATCTTTCATCCAATGAGTAGGATTTCCTCTTTCTTCCTCCTTTGTTGGACCCTCCACACAATTGCTAGCTGCAATTTCAGTCATTAACCCTAGAAAACTCAAATTCCAATTCCAAGCCAAGAATGTAATTCATAGTATGCTAAGGACATCAAACCTAACTCTCATGTCAACCTTCCCAATGATTGGGTTTCTAATTGAGATTATAGAAACTTGACAACTTCCCTTATAATTGCATCTTGACCTGATCATCAAAACTCCCTTTTTCACACAACAACTAGATGACTTTATTTTTATGTGTTTTCAGCCTTTTGACTCTTTGGGTCATTAGGGATTTATATTTCAGATTTCAGACTTGCACTACAACTTGATTGTTATTTACAAGACTACACAAATTAATTGGACAAATTTGATTGAACATTACAAAATCCACTCTGCCTATTCTTAATTTTATAGCTCTCCAAATTTTGGTTGTTCTTAAGTCAAAAATCATACCTAATGCATGTTTTCTCATGTCACTTTCAAATATAAGCTTGCACAAGGTAGCGGTTTGTGTATGGTGCACTTTCTTGATTGGTACAACTTAAGTCAAGCTTTCAATGAAAGACCATTGGATTGGCTATTTGTGCCCCAATGCAAAATTCCTTTCTATCCTTAAATCTGAGTATACTTAGCTCAGGTCTGATGTCAATCTCCAATCTAGCAATTGCTATTCCAATACGAGTTCACGTTCCTTAGCTCAGATTGGGTTGCAAACTTCAGGTCTAAATCTGACCTTTTTCCTACAACCAACCTTCTTTTCTACTCCTAAAACTTCAATTAACAAAATATGTGGGTATCACATACCCACTCCCTCAAATGTGAGCATCCCCTTGAACATTGGGTGTGGTCCTTCCTTCCTTCCTCTCAAGCGTCCATGGTCTGATAATGATGTTCTCTAGCCATTCAATTTAATGGAAAAAGGATTTCCCTCCAAGTCCACTTGCTGTATAGAACTATTCTCAAAGATATGCATCACTTAGTAGGGCACTTTCCACCTTAGATGTAGCTTCCTTGGAAAAAATATCCGTTGATTATCATACAACAACACAAAATTGCCTTCATGAAACCTAACACGCCATAACTTCTTATCATGCCTCTTTTTCCATTGGGCTTGTATTTCCCATGTAGTTTGTAGTGCATTAGCTCACTTCTCTTCCAGCCATATCAACTACTAAAGCCAAAGGTCCTGACTCTCTTCCTCTGATAACTATTCCTTTGGATAGCACCCCATATGACTACATTTCAAATCTGACTGGTTTATTGGATGTAATCTATACGTTAAGAAGTACATAGTCTGCTTTGTAGTGATCTTTCCATCATTTGATATGCCCACAAAGCTATAGGTAACTTTGTATCCTAATGATAGGCATAATTGGCTGTTACTTTCTTCAGAATTTTATAAAGTAAACCATTAACTTTCTTTGCTAACCCATTCACCCTTGAGTTGTAAGGAATTGTCTTATGATGTTTGATTCAAAAATATTTTGTCAAAACCTCCACCTGTGAGTTAAAAAAATAAGTATTGTGATCCATAACTAACTCCAAAGTGCACTCATATCTTGAGATGATGTTTTGGAAGAAAAATTCTGCTATTTTTTTACGTCATCTCTTTGGCTTACCTCAACTTCCACTATTTTAGTTGCATAATTAGTACATACCAAAATATACCTTCTTCTGGTTAACCCGGTGACTGGTTGGATTAGACCTATAAAATCACTACCCCATTTCTCAAATGGAGCAAGTGGTAGGATTGGTTTGAGGGGCCATTGAGTGGTAAACGAGGGTTTCCTTGTATGTTGACAAGCATCATAGCTTTTAATATGTGTTTGTGTATCCTAATACATCATAGGCCACTAGTATCTAGTTGTGAGGATTTTCTTAACCATATTTTTCAGCACATGTACTCTGTAGGCCTTTGAGTGTAAGGATTCTATTACTCCGCCTACCTCGTATGCTTCCAAACACCTATGAAGCATCTTGTCCTTGCACATCTTAAACAAAATTTTATGGTTGAGCTGATATGGTCTGATCTTTTTGAGGAATATGCTTGCTACTCTAGATCTAGTCCTTTAGGGCATTGACATATATGCAAGAAGTGATATTTTGATGCATATCTTGTAATTTGCATTGGCATCAATTGATGTAGTTCCTCATTAGGGAAGCAACCATCTGTCTCCAGGTCTTGTTCTTGGGTTTCCAACATTGATAGGAAGACTGAATTTGCATACAAAGCCCCCTTCCTCACCAACATTATATATGTAAATTCTTGTAGTAAAAGAATCCAACGTGCAATCTATCTAGGCAAATTAGCTTTCTTTACTAAATATTGTAATACATAGTGATCCAGATGGAAAACAGACTCAAATCCAAACAAGTAGTGTCAAAATTTCTTAAAATCATATACTATTTTGAGTGCTTAATATTCCATTGTGGTATTATTCTTTCTACAATTGACAATTGCCAATTGGCTAAAAAATAGGATAGTCCTTCTTCTTTTTGTCCTTTTAGCTAAGGACTACTCCTATTGCTATAGACTCAGTATCCGCATACACATGAAAAGGGGCATCTCAATTCAGAGCCCTCATGACTGGTGCTTCTACCAATCTCATTTTTAATACTTGGAATGTCTCTTCTTACTTTGACGCCCATATATATTCCTTGGATTTCTTTAGCAATTTTGTTAATGGTGCAACCAACATTGCATAATCAAAAACAAAGTGCTTGTTGTATCCAATATGACCTAAGAAGGCTTTTACCTCCCAAATATTTTTTGGAAGATTCCAAGGCTTTCATGACTTTAACCTTCTTAGCATCAACCTCAACTCCATGACTTGACATCTGATGTCCCAACAAGATTCCTTTTGTCATCATGAAGGAACTTTTTTTGGGGTGAAAGGACAACCCCATAGTGCAACACCAATCAAATGTTTGTAAGAGGTAATCTAGGTGTACCTCCCTCTATCCAAACACATAGAAGTCATCAATAAACCCTTCCAAAAACTTTAGTAGGAAGTTCTTAAAAATAACATTCATCATCTATTGAAAAGTAGCTAGAGCATTATGTAACTCAAAAGGTATCTGATTATATGTGTAGGTACTCCAATTGGTGGTGAATATAGTTTTTTCCTTGTCCTCTTGTCAAATAGACACTTAGTTATACCCAAAAAATCCATCAAGGAAAATATAGCAAGAATGACATGTTACTTGATCTAGAATTGTATTTGTAACGGCAATGGATGATGATCTTTCTTTGTAACCAAATTCCACTTGCAGAAATCCTTGCATCCAAATCTTCTTTGGAACAATTACTATTGGGGATACCCATTCATTGTGCAAGATTGGAAATATAATTCCGGCTCCCAAATATTTATCAATTTCATCCTTCATGAGGAGTGAGTACCTTGGGTAATTGGTATTGCCATTCAAAACTAAGGATTGTGCCTTCCATCAAATCAATCCAATGCTTCCTTAATTATTTAGGAATTCTTGGTCAATTGACCATGCAAACACATCTTGGTACTCTTTAAATAGCTAAGTATAAGGGATTGATGACTCCTTCCACATGACGGACTTGACTTAGACCAAGTTGAGCAGAGTGGTAACCTCTTTCCTCCATATCACTACTATTTGTGGACACCTTGTACAAGTTCTTTGCTTTGACATCTACTTCATAGCATTCCAGATATTTCACTTAGATTGCTTGGTTTGTGTCCTCCAAGGAAGATGAGGATGAATCCTGGGATGGTCTTCATCTTTAGATGAGGTGGTTTCTCCAAGATGGAGAACTTTCATCCAACTAACTATCACCAATTGATTGTCCTCAAATTCAACATCTTTGAACCTGAATTTATGTTGATGCTAATGCACTACAACTTGTGCATTGTACAACTATGGTCTATCGATCAATGATGGGTAACCTATCTTGGTCACTGGCCTAAGTACAATATAATTTAATTTAAAAGGTACTCCTTTGATGATGATTATTACTATATTTGACAACATCCCCAAAGGTCATTGTCTTGACTGATCCATGAACTTCAGGATTTGTGGTGTAGGTTCAAATGTATGATATCCCAACTTGTGGGCAATATCCTCCATCATCACATTAACACCTAAACCTAAGTCAATGATATGGATATAATTATACATTTGGCAATCTTTGCATCTATTTCATGAGATCCCAAGTATTCTTGTTCAATTTGATATATGGAAAGTAGATCCATCGTAATTAGTTTACGCACTTGCTTTAGAGCCAAGCTCAATTATTTCTTTTACAACTTATTATCTTCTTATAGTTGCTTAAACATCAAATTTTTATTAGTGGATGCTAAATTCTCCACAATATCATACTAGAGTACACCCACTAGCTTCACCTTCTTCTGCCTAGTGGGTAAAGGGGTAACCCAATATGAGGTAAACTCAGGTCATATTTCTCTTGGAGTTCTCTTGATTATGGTTAGCAAAGTTGTCTCATTTTGCTTTTGAGTCACCTTAGGTTTGCTTACTTTGGTATGGATAAGACTTTTGACCTTGGTTCAGATGTTTGATGAAAAAGTTGGTTGAATCTCATTCTGAACTTCCTTTAAGTTTGTTTCATAGTCTCATTGTATTGCCTCTTTTTGCTTTTACTTTGGCCTTGGTCAAGATTATATCCTCCGTAGTGGATAGGATGGACTTAAGAGAAAAATGCTTGGCTTTTTGCAAAGATGAAAAACTAATACTTACCTCCTCAATATCATGTTTCTTCTTCACTAAGCATGTTTCAACTTGCAACACGTCAATATCTAGCCATTCTCCATTTGAAATTCACTCAAAACTACTTCCTCCAAAGATATATAGTTTATGGTAGCATCAAGTTTGGCTTGAGGTGGATGGAATTCTAGCAATGTCTAGGCATACCTCACCAAAGGCTTCAGATTTGGTGGCTGAGAACATTGGTTGGCCACATGATCAGATCCATTACAATTCTTGCACAAGGAGATATATCAAATTTGCCACCAAGGTTAAAGACAATTGGCTACTTAATGTCCAATAGACCTGCAATTATAACAACCACTAGGTGCAACATTTTGTGGTTAATTTTGGGTCTACATCTACATCCTCTTTGGTGTTGCATTGTTCATGCACTCCCTTGTCACATAACTAGAAGATTGAAACACTATATTATGTTATACTTGTACATATTGTGTTTGATAGATCACTTCTTCCTCTTGCTTATAATATTGGTTATGATCCCAAGTTGGAACCTTATCAATTTGTTGTTTAGGGGCCAATTGGTCAAGCATTAGGTGTTGGTATGACCTAGCTTACCACACAAAGTACACCATATGTTTGGTTGTGCAAACAATGGGAGCTTCCTTTGGTCCTTTACCCCAACCATCTGAATCTTAAAATCTGCAAAATCTTTTATTAGTGTCTCTAGCTTAGTGTCTATTTATTAGTTTTCTTGATTGGAGTCTACAATGTTTTGTGTCCCAACTTCTATTGATTCTTCTTTTACTTACTACTTGTTATCATCATCTTTTGATGACAAAAAGTAGCTTGACAAGGATGATGAGTCATCCAAAGATGGGGAGGTACTCCAAGATTGTCTCCTTCTTGCTTTATGCACTTTCCTCTCCCTTTTTCTTTGGTTACTAGAAGAATAGAAATTAACTGCCTCATAGTGAGCTACATGCTTAAGAACTTTATCAAGAGAGGTTATGTTTCTCTCTCTTGCAAAGATCTAAATTTCTGATGATAGGCCTCCAAGGAACCAAGTAATTTCCTAGGCATCCAAGTAGCCTACCATGCTTGCTCTCTTAGGTACATGGTTCAATTCAATACATATAATCATTGGGCATAGTCACATAACTTCTCATTCTTTCTATGATCATTGAGTGCTGCAAAGACACTCGTATCATAGTCTACATCCAATCAATTTTAGGAGATGTGCTCTTTGTTAACAAGGAAATTAATCCAAATTACTCAATAAATTCATCTAAGTCTTCATCTCATTCCATCCCCTTGTATTTTTGGTAGGCTTGCCTTGTAATTGGGTGGAACAACATAGCAATAGTTTGAAGTATAATCTTTTGAGACAAGGAACTTGGTTGTTTTGAGTTACCCTTTGAGGGTCCTACTTTGGATTTGGGCCAAGCCTCCCAAGGTATCAATTGCAATGGCAAGGATTCTAAGGAGACTTCTTCTTCTTTGCGTGAGGTTGTGGTAAGGTTTCAATATCATCAAATTGTTCTTCAAGATCCTGCCAAACTGATCAAGAAATATTATGTAAGATGTATTGGCACTCCTCTATCAAGGCTCATGGATTCTTATCAAGAATCAGATTTCTCAAGTATCCAACTCCCTTCTCAGTCTTTGGCAAAGTCAATGTACTATGTCTCAACAAATATGTTCATCCATTAACATCCTTCTTTTATTTGGGGTGAGGTGGTGTAAGCAGATCGCTCGACCCAAATTCTTTTTTTTATTGTTTGAGTTGTCTCAAGGCATCTTGTACATCATGAAGAAGCTTCAAATCCAACATTTACTCCTTTAGTTGTTCAACTTTGAGTTGATTCTTTTGGCATTATTGTTCTTCACATTGCAAGTTTCTTCTATGCACTCTCTCTTCTCTTTGCTCTCTTGATGCAGAAATTCATATTTGATGGATGTTTGGCCTTTGACTCTACTTTATATTCCTCCACTTCCAAGGTTTTTATCCCTAGTAGTGGCACCAAAAATCATGTGACAACCTAGCAAATATCACTTTTGTAGTAATGTGTGAGTAATCATTTGTTCCCTAGAGATACAAGTTAGGAATGTTCAAATACAAAGTGAAAGTAACTCAATAGTTCCGTAGGTTACATCTTTAAACTCTTAAGCAAAAACCACACCTAGAAGAGTGTAGAAAACACTCATAAGACGTTTTGCCACAAATAATGGTCACTCACAATCACAATTCTTCAATTCTAGTCCATACTTATATCAAATGTGATGACTCATTTGATAAGAAGATGCCTAGTTTGTCATGAAGTGACTTAACCTTGGAATTTATTCCACCCTTCCCACAAAGGTACAACTTCTCAATTTAAGTGACTTTACATCAGCTTCTTGACTAAGGCTATAAATGATAAATACTTACAACACTACAGCTCAATATGATCCATCAAGGCATTGCTTCAAATGTGCTCCACTCAAGATCAAACACACAAAATGGAATTTAGAGTTATAGTATCTAGTATCTAGCACTCCTTCACTTGCAATCCAAATTTCTTCATGCATTCACAAACAAATGCCTTCAATTGATACTCTAAATTAAGAAAATTAACATGCACTTTATCAACACTTTTTTTTAGTCATCTTCTACTCACTACTAAATACAAAACAATCTGAATGACTACTCTAAGTACTTAGATCACTTGTAGGTTACAAAACTTACCTAAACTACTTAATTGTCAAAATTACTTCCACCAACATTGTAGATACAAATCAACTTTACTTACAAAACTGCTGCTTTAGGTCTATGACTATTGTTGACTTGATCTAATCCAAGTACTTCTCCTACTTTGGCTTCAACACTTGAAGTATCTATAAGTGCCTCTTGCACTTTGGGTTCTACATGTACCTCTATTCAATCACATCCATAGTCTGCATTGCAACTTAAGTTATAGATATCCAAGCAATATCCTCCTCCCCTATTCTAATTTTCTCAAATAACTTGGGTGTAATACTCCGAGGACAAGAGAAGAGAGAAAACACAGATTGCACACTCAAACAATCGATGCCCCAAAGGAGCACCTTCTCTTTATTATATAGACAAAGAGGATCTCCTCCAAGGAAGCTCCACCATAGGATTAGGGATACTGATAGGTGACATGTCAGCAAGCTCCACCCTTGGATTACTTAATTGGATGGGTGACATGTCTGGTCTAGGTCCTATCTGGTTGGTCAAACAAGCTTTGACCGGAGGGAATCTTTTAGGGAATCTTCCTGTAGGAATCTCAGAATCACGTAAGGTAACGTTGGAAAGCTCTCAACAAGACAAAGCAAGGGGGAGGGAAGGCCAGCCTTTCCTCCATTAGGGGGAAGGAATCTGCACATTTCGAGGCCTAATTCATCCTTTTAGGCCTCCGAAATTGCCTTCAAAGATTTAAGGCATATTTTGGTTCCTACTCTATTAGTAGAAGTCCCCTTTTGGTGATACCTCTTTCTGATCTGTTTAGTCCATCATGTGTAACATCCTTCTAGATGTTACCAAACCAATTCTCACCTTTAAATCATATGTCTAGCTATTGGTTCTAAGGTTCTCAAGTCTATTTTGGTTTTTGCCCTATTAGTAGAAGTACTCTTTTGGTGATACTTCTATCTTATCTATTTTGACCATCATGTATAACATCATTCTAGATGTTACCAAACTGAATTTCACATCTAGATCATATGGCTAGCTCTTGGTATTACATTGGGTAGCTCAACCAAATCCACTTGCACTTTGATAGCAACTTCTTTGGATTGCATCGTTGTTTGCTCACTCAAAGTAGTGGGAACACTATCTACATTTTGTTTAAGTAAGTCTTACCTTAAGCAAATGTTATCTTCTACTTCTACTACTTTCTTGTCTATACGATCTCTAAGGCAAATTTACAAGCTATTTATGTCTACATCCTTTGCCTTCTTCCTACGAGTCTCTTGGACTAGCAACTTCAAGTTGTGTAAGTAAGATTTTTCTAGCTCCCCCTCAGCTCCAATGTTGAGCATCACTTTGAAATGCTAAGTCATATTACTCATTTGGTCCAAACTTTCCTTCTTTAAGAGTGCCTTGCACTAGGTTATCATTTCTCCCAATTGCATGCAAAGTTTTTGCACTTCCGGAGAGCGCTTCTCCTCCATCACCTTCACATTATCTCCTACCTTGGATATTTGTACTTTGTCTTGCTGGACAAGGTTTTGTAGGCATTGTTCTTCCTTGGCTTGGCTCAACATCTTCAATTGCCAATCCTGCATCTTCTTTGTAAGAATCTATCTTAATTTTGCAATACTTTGTTCATGCATTTGGATTTGAGTGGCCTGTTAGAACAAATCAATTTACATCCTATCAAGCTCATCTTTTGCCTAGATTAATTCTTCCTTGTACTCCAAGAGCTCATACTTTTGTCACTCCAAGAGCTCTTACTTTTGTCTCTCCAAGTACCTACCATGTTGGTCATAGCTCCCTTGCAGATTGTAATACCAAGAGCTAGCCATATGATCTAGATGTGAGTTTTGGTTTAGTAGTATCTAGAATGATGTTATACATGACGGTCAAAATAGATCAGATAGAAGTATCACCAAAAGAGTACTTCTACTAATAGGGCAGAAACCGAAATAGACTTGAGAACCTTAGAACCAATAGCTAGACATATGATTTAAAGGTAAGAATTGGTTCAGTACCATCTGGAAGGATGTTACACATGATGGACTAAACATACCAAAAGGAGACTTCTACTAATAGAGTAGAAATTGAAAAATGCCTGAAATCTTTGAAGGCAATTTCAGAGGCCTAAATGGATGAATTAGGCCTCAGCTAATCAAAAGGCTTTCCAAGAAGCTTCTTAAATACTTTTGGAATATTCTAAATTAATTTGGCCTATTTGCTACTTCGTTAATCTTAACTAACTTCATTGCTCAACTCCATATTGTTACATATTCCTCCACCGCTAGTTGGTGACGTCCTTGTTGCCAATGAAGCTTCAAACTCCTGGATGGCTATTTGTGCATTTTGGAGATGAGAAAGAGGTTCCCGTGTGGCATCATGAAAGGGATACCCTTTCCAAAGGACCTTGTACTCCAAATGTTGTCAACGGCCTTGTTGGATGTGGTGATGCACAAGGATACAATCAACTTTGTACTCCTTATGATCATTGATAGGGATGGGAGGAGGAGAAGGTTGGACACAAGAGGAAAAAGAAGATGGGTTAGGAACAAAGGGTTTCAACTTGGAAATGTGAAAGATAGGATGGATGTGCATATGACAAGGCAAGGCAAGTTGATAAGCAATAGGAGAGATGATTTGGGTGACATCAAAGGGTACTATCTAATTAGGAGTGAGTTTATATCTATAGAAGATAACACCAACAACACTTGATGTTACTACATGCTACACTTCCTTGAGAGTATGTGAGGTTTTGCCTTTTGGAGTCCTCATGTTGGAAGGACGTGATGGTATTGTTTGGAAGGATCAATGTGTGCAATTGTGTGACATGCCATCACCCAAACATTGATGACACTATGGACCCAAGGTTGGCACTTGTACATGCAAGCTTGTGGTGTATGTTATGTGGCTTTTCTTGTGGAGATACTATTATATTAGTGTGTATTAATTGTTTGAGACGATGACACATGGCATGTTTGACTCCTCTCCTCACGACGGTTCTTCAAGGACAGTGGTTATGTCATAGATGTACTTGACTGGTAGGCTATTGATCACATGGTAGGACCAATCGTCACGTGCACCATTTGTACCATTGGATGTGCTATTAATGGCATCATTAAGGCTAGAGACCTAGATTAAGCAAGAGGTATACCTTTGAAGTGCAGCTCTAGAGAGCTCACTTCTTTGATGTTGAGCTTTTGTGTTCTTGGCTATGGTGGAAAGAGACTGGCATTGGAATCTTTTAGGTAGAGTGGATGTGATTTGACTATAATCAATACCTAGTTGTTGGCAGATTGTTGAGTGAAAGATTGAATACATATCTGATTTGAGTGTGATTCGACTGGAAAAGTAAGTTGATTATTGTGACACTTTAGAGTTAATATGTGACTTATGTGTGAGTTGTGCTTCTATAGTGTATGATATGTACAGTGATGTACATTGTGTAGCAATGTATATACACTATATATATGAAAGAGAAAATAATTGGAGAGAATTTTTCAATGATATCTAAAGATAACATCACACTATATGATCATGCAAATAATTGGTAATTTAGTAGCTAAATAAAGTGAAGAAAGCAGACCTCATAAAACACAAGAAGGATGGGAAGACCCCATCAAGCTGTACAAGGGAGAGACAAAAGAGGTAGAATGGGGATAGGTCCCAATAGTATGGGTATAAGAAATCTGCACTATTGCACCTAAGATATTTGAGCTATGCAAGTAGTAAGGTCTACAAACTATTGGCACATCCAAAAAAGCATCACCTAGAGTGATTGCTCTCTTATGGATTGCACCAGCCAATGCTCTTTGTAGAGCAATGGACACACGCTATCACACACTAAAGTATGCTACAAAGTATGAGTGAGAGTTGTACCCCTTGGGATCTAAAATGATAAGCTCTCATGCACTCCCTAACAAATGTATCAAATGCCATGTCCATTGCTCCATATAACTCTAAGGCTAGAGGAACAAAGATGTGACTTCTTTGCATACCCCTATACTTGGAGACCTTACGTGTTGTAGCACCGCTCGCTGCCCATCCAAGAGGATGAGTAATCACTCCTTCCAAAATTGCATCCTGCATAGGGTTTGTAACCAAAACATCTGCCACTATCACATGATCATCTCGGACTAAGTATAAGTCTTCTCTAACATATGTCATCTGCAAAGAATATGAATGCTTACTCCAAGCAAAGTATCCACTTTATTGTGCCATAGGAAACACTATATCCCTTATGGCATCATGGGTAGCTATCTTTTGTCCTCCAGAAGGACACCGTATCATATGGACTGCAATTGCATCTAGTGTAGAACCACACTCACAAGTGAGTAATGAAGATGCAGATGGGTGGACCAAACCTAGGCAAAACCTCATTGCTATAGAGAAAGTGGCTGGTGCGAGTCAGAATGCCCTAATGCACAGTCGAGCTAAGATCCAAGAGCTTGCACCTTTGCCAAAGCAAAAGCAAAGACCTGCTTTAGTGGCCCAAGGAATGGACGAGTCAACTAGGAGAGAATGTAGCCAATGAACAATGAACAATGAAATATAAAGCCCGAAAGACCCAAAGAGTCAAAAGGCTGGAAACACAATACAAAACACACGAAATGTGAGCCTAGGCAAGGGCCTAGGGCATCTGACCAATCTATAACAAATTGGTCCGATGTAAACTAACCTCTGTCATGTACTTCCCTAACGCTAAAGCTTCAACCTGTAAGAGAGTTGAGAAATCACTACAAGTAATCTGATGTCTAACTCTAATCTGCATGTAACAAGGGCAAACAATCAACACATGATGCTCATCCTCAACTTTGCTCATAGTACACAATTTGCAAAGTCGCATGGAGTGCTCTATGTGCTGCCAACGTCCTTGTTCTACTTCTAGTCTATGAGAACTAGTTCTATATTGAGCAATAACATGTCTAAGTGAAGTAGAAATCCTAGCCAAGAGATAATCTTGCTCACAATACACCAACATAGGATTTACAAACTGCTGATAGAACACCATCTTGGAACCGGGCTGCTGCCATAAGCGAAGTAAGAACTGCTCCTTGATCACTTCTCGTAGTGCAATAGGCTCCAAGCTCCAATGTCGCTCACAAACATTCCACCTTGTGGCCCATGCAATCAGATCTGTATACCAACCGACAGATAGAGTGGCACAAAAATCTTGGTAGGGAAGTCTCTCATGCTCCATGGACCTCACCTTAGTGGCATATGTGATAGCTAAAAACAAAGCTTCAGCCTCAAGTGGCAAAAACCCGGTTTCAGCAAGCAGCAATACATAAGGAATGCTATATATTATGTTTATAATATGCTTATATTGTCGCTCCATGAAGGAAGACTACAAACCTTTGGTCCAATCTAACAGTAGTGAAGCAAAGGATGGAAGGTCCTCACGTGTCCTGTGGAGATAGACCATCTCTCACCTACCGCAATGACACCTAGAGAGAAAATGATCCCTCTTCCACCTCAATCACATAAATCTCCAAAATTGGCCTATAAACAACCACAAAATGAGAGGAAAATAAAAGTACCAAGAAAATATAACTACCGGAAAACACTAGAGGTATCATTTCCTCCATAGATAATAAATCTACCCCACTGCACGTGATTGGTATAGATGTTTGTCTCCAGTCCTTGGTCTAATGATGTCAGAAAAATTTCACATGATATAAAAAGCAATTCCGTGCTGCAATAGTAGAAGAGAATATGTCAAAAGCCACTTGAGAATATCATGTGCCAGGGGCAAATGATATAATGCCAGCATTTAGGAAAGAAGGAAATCAGATTAGAGGAAGAGTTGCGCGCGGAGAATAACAAGAAGGATGAGAAGACCCCGTACAAGGAAAAGACAGAGCCGGTAAAAAGGAGCTAAGCTGCAATAGTACTGGTAAGAGGAAGGACATCTGATTGAAGAAGTCGATATTTCGCCTAACTTGACAGAGAACGTCCGTCCCCTTAGGGTTTCGTAACGCAGGAGAGACGTGCAGTCGAAGATTCCACTCACTGGACTCGTAGTTTAACTCCTTCATTTGTGACGGAATCAAACGGGGAGAGAGATTGGAAGAGTAGGATCTCAGTCAACAACTTTCTTTAGCGGTGCGTGATCGCTCCTCGTTACATCGATATTGAATTACAGAGTGACAGAAAGTCACGTTGATACACAAGCGAGCGAAGATGAGGCTCGATTTGAGCGGATTGGATCCTGTCACATTACATCGCGCTAGTGACGATGTTGGTTTTGATTTGCCATGCAACTCCATCGGGTCTGCTGCTTCTTTCAACCTTCCTGCCGTTGCGGATGTGAGTTTTGGATGCAATAGAATCCGACGTTACATGTTCTTCCGACGAAGAATTCTTTTATTTGGATGTTTCAGTTGAGTATCATTTCTTAAAAAGTTTCACGAGTGGGCCTAATTACGAGGAAGTCTATGTAGATTTGCGATCGCTTACACTTCTCACAGAGATACTCGAGGTCACATTCCCAGATTAGGGTACATATGTCCAATTTTTGATTTCATTAATATCAGCGATGTACATGAAAGGTTTTAGTGGAATTGATCGTCCTTCTCTAGCGCCATAAAATTTAAAGCAGTAGTATCTGTTTGCTTTGATGTTTCTAGTTGGATGGCTTTGAGAAAGCAGCTGTAGACATGGTGAAGCCTCTCCATGGTACAACTACTCTGGCTTTTGTTTTCAAGGAGGGAGTTATCGTCGCAGCTGACTCGAGAGCAAGCATGGGCAATTACATATGTGCGTGCTCGACTTCCGCATCCCATTTGATTAGTGTGTCTTATTTAGTTGTTACCAGCATTATATTTCTTAAGAATCCCCGATCAGCAAGTAAGTGCACTTTGTTGGTTAGCCCACAGGTTGTCGAGCTTAGCATCTCCTCATCCTCTCACTTCATTATGGATGTTATAAGTTTTCAAGGTCACAGATGGTTCATTTTTCTGTTGATTTTGCCAGAGCACTTGTGACGTACATACAGGGCCAGATATTGTTATGCCTTCTGCTTTTGGTTCCTGGAATAATATGCAAGCATGGAGTCATTTCCGTTTTTCTGAATACTTTTTCTTCTGGTTTTCCAGCGTCCCAAAACGTCAAGAAGATTCTTGAAATCAACCCTTATCTCTTAGGAACAATGGCTGGAGGTGCAGCAGATTGTCAATTTTGGCAAAGAAATCTTGGCACACGGGTACGGGTGTTTGTTTGCGTTTGTTCTGTACTACCTCGAACTTTTACTTGGGGACTAGTAGTCAGCAACTTCTGTCGCACTTAAGTGCAGGTTATTCCTGATTTATCATATCATCATATACCGCAAGCAGTCACAAGCATTCCTGAGGACTGGCTGTTTTGCAGTGCCGCCTACATGAACTCGGAAACAAAAGGAGAATTTCCGTTACTGGTGCATCTAAACTTCTGGCGAATACTTTGTATTCATACAGAGGAATGGGCCTATCCATGGGTACAATGATCGCCGGTTGGGATGAGACTGTAAGTTGTCTTGATCTTCGACAAGTATTCTTGCTTCTTTATGGGTGTTTGTTTTTTAGTCAGATCATGCTGCGGTGCAATTCCATAACGCATTGTCTTCTTCTGACAGGGCCCTGGCCTTTACTACGTAGATAGTGAAGGAGGCCGAGTGAAAGGAAGGCGCTTTTCTGTGGGATCCGGTTCAACCTATGCTTACGGTGTTCTGGATACAGGGTATATATCGTGTCCTTACGATTATGGAATTCTTACCCCGGAGTTTATCTCCCGAGTTCACTTTTGTGATGGCTACTGCTATATAGTGTATGCCTCATGAGTTTCTTCAAAGGGTTTAGAGCTGCAGATTTTTGTTAATGTTTCCCATATCTGTTTTGCTATTGCGACAAGTTAGAAAAACTAGGTTTACAATTTAACTAGTCCGGGGTCAATTTCCTTGTTTTTATGCTTCATGCATTTCTTGCCCTAACGTAGATACTTGCTTCGTTGCAATAATATTTTCAGCTTCCACTGGGATATGTCGGTAGATGAAGCCGTGGAACTCGCCCGGCGTGCAATTTACCATGCTACTTTCCGTGATGGAGCTAGTGGTGGTGTAGCCAGTGGTAAGCATCTCAACTTTACTCTGCGCGTTTACGCCTGTGTGGTACGGAGTGCTGTTGGACTGTCCATCTAAAGTGTTAGTAAGAATTATCAACTGAGGGTCCAGTTAATGACTTTTCAAGCCCTGCTCGTGCATACTGCCGCGACGGACTCCTATTTTACCAACCTGGTTGGCATCATCGAGTGCAGTATATTACGTCGGACCAGATGGGTGGGTGAAGGTGTCTGGGGACGACGTAGGGGAGCTACATTATAAGTACTTTCCAGTAACTGACGCTGAAGAGCCAGAAGTCGATATGAAAGATGCGACAAGTGCTTCATGATGATTAACTTTCAGCAGCTCGACGTTCCAACGCATGCTGCTACGTCGGAAAGTCGTCCTCCAGCGGTATACCGGGGATCAACTCTTACCTTCTGTTTGCTTTCAACGAGGAGTCTTTCGTCATTTCAAGTTTTTCTGTTTTAGGTTTGCTTGGGAAGTTGGAAAGAGAAAGATCACAATACTTGTTTATGATGATCGACTTTATGTGACTACCACGGGAAGAGATGGAAATCAAGATGTAGCCCTGAGGCTTCATATCCCTTGAATGCTTCAGACACAGTCGATTGTTGCCGTATATTTTTCTCCATCTACTGCTGCCATACAGCTTTGAATTGCTACTGCGCGTTGCCAGCACTTTTGAATTGCTACTGCGCGTTGCCAGCACCTCAAGTAGATCTATATTACGTCGGACCAACAGGGAATTTAGATCTACTTGAGGAAGCAACGTCTACCTTTTTACGTCGTATGCCTCGAACAGTTGTGATTGCCTCGATAGATCACTATTGCAACAGATGGATTTGCGTTACCTCTCATCATGAAGCACTGCAATAGTATATTCACTACTTATTGACAATGTTTCCCGATGATGAAGCACTCCAATAGTAAATTCACTACATATTGACAATGCGGTTTCCCGTTCTTTCCCCGGCGGCCCCACCCCCCGCCATCAGCCCGAACCTCCTGCTAGTTCCCTCCGTCGTTCGAACGTCGTTTATGTATCACTTTTAGTCACGATCATATTTGCAGCTGTTTTCACCTGGAATACGTTTCTTTGTCCATCCCTCGAATTTGACTCTCATTTGTACAAGCAAGTTTTCGGTACCAAGCAGCGATCAAACTTTGAGATCATTTACAGTTGGTCTTCTTTGCTATGAGGAAGGAATACTCCCACTGCCACCCTTACGGGAAAAATAGTTCAGCGCGAGCTCAAACAATAGGAGCAGCTATTATTTATTTAACATGTAGGTTGATTAGGGTCGTTGGAGGATACCCAATCCAGCTGGAAAATATTGTCTGGAAAATGCGCAGTTCTCTGAGAGTTCTCTTGAATGTTGGAGTGGGGTGATTTTTCTTAACAGCTGACCGGACTGAATGAACGCCTCCATGAATGCTTCCGTTCTGTTTAAGACATATCATGATCTTAACTGGCACTGATTTTCGTGAGGTGTCAATACGGTTTTACGAGGAGTTGTCAACATGAGCAGTCCCGTTGTTACCCAACAGTAACGCACCCAGGAATGTCTGCTTGGCCGCTTGAGCTTTTGTTTTTAATTAAGTTTCTGGTTTCTTTTATGTTCGCCTCATTTAGTTTAAACTTTCACTCCTTTAAGCACTGAAGGTCAAAGCCGTTGAGAGATGTAACCGCAGGAATATACAGAAATGAGCAATGGATCATTCGGTGAAATACATGGTGGACTTTTGTCAGATTCCGGATTAGATACGACCATTTAAATAATTTCCCTAGAGAATAACACCAAATCTTTTATGGGATCCTTTTATGGTGTACCCTTTTACTGGAGAAAGTAACGTAACAGCTCTAACCTCCCTGACATTTTTTATTCATAGGATGAATCAGCGAACGTTGTGGGAGAAATGTGCACGTGTGGTCTACTCTGTAATCCGAATTTAGCACTACGAGTTGTGAGTGTAATACCTGCTGTTGAACCCGCCATTAATGTATAAGTCATTAATGTATAACCCACCCTTGTGAGAAATAAGTTCTAGTGTGTACGAGTAGAAAGAATGGATTTTTGATTGATGGATATAGCGTAGTAAAACTAAATCGAAAATCTAATTCCCTCTCTGAGATAAAAAAGGTAAAATTACTTTATCTCACACGTGGGAGTTGGGGTGTAACCCAAAATGGAGCAGACCGCTTTTCTTATATTCAAGTATCGCGATTCTGATAGGTTCAGTATCGCGATTCCGATACTTTTTCGGTTAATTAACCATTGGCACCCGAGCTCTGCAAATGGCATAGTGGAAATCTTCTGTATTGTATTAGATCTTCAAGTAGCTCATGCTTAGGCACGGGGCTTTGCACAAAGCTTGAATGAATGCGCGCCGGGAATTCCTGTCCAGTTTAGGACATTGTGTTCTTTTGGAGGATAGAGGATAACTACCCATGATGTTTGTTAAGGATATAGTGTTTGTTTTCGGATGAGAGAGTGGATACTTGCTTGGGAGGGAGTGTACATATGTTTTGCGGATGACATGTGTCACGGCAAAGTTTGATTTGGTCCGAGATGATCAATGATAGTAGCGGATATCGTGATTATAGACTTTACGCAAGATTCAATTTGGGAGGGAGTGATCACTTATCCCCTTGGATGGGCGGCAAGCAGATTAGCAGGTCGTAAGGTTTCTAAGTACAGTAACACGCAATGAGGTCATCTCTTTGTTCCTCAAGTCTTGGAGTTACGTGAAGCTATGGACACGACGTTAGACACATTTGTCAAGGAGTGCACGAGAGCTTACTATGTTAGGTGCCAGGGGTATCACTTTCACTCTCATACTTTGTAGTGCACTTTGGACAGCTCATGTCCAATGTTTTACAGAGTGCAATGGCTGGTGCATTTCATAGGAAAGCAATCACATTAGGTGATGCTTTTTTGGATGCTCAAATTGTTTGTAGACCACACGACTTGCATAGTTAGGATATCTTAGGTGCAGTGGGGAAATTTCTCATAGACTCTATTGGGCTTAGCACATTTTACCATTTTCATCTCTCCCTAGTGCAGCTTGATGGGGTCTTCACATCCTTCATTTTTTCTTCATGATCATCCTTCTCTGTTTAGGACACTTACCAACATTGGAATCAAAAAGATAAATTTAAGGTTTGGGGTAAATTAAAAATACTATATCCGAATCACAAAAATAAAATCCATTTGTGAATCTAGAATTCTAAATTTTATATTTTAGATTTTCCTGACTAAATTTGGTGAGAAACCTAGGAGGATAACAAAAATAAAATTAATTTGTGAATCTAGAACTCGAGATAGTTTATTTGGAATCTTTCTCGACTAAATTTGCTCAAACATCTCAAAGAAATTGATTGTAATAGAAATCGTTGAATTTCTTTGTAATATACAAATCTTATTTTCAAAGTGACTTAGTTCAACGGGAGAGTTCGATTATTTAATTTTTCTTAATATATCGGTTGAGATTAAATGGATGCTTCATTTAATTTTATCTTAATATTCGGTTAAGATTAAAATGGATGCTAAAATCTTAAGAGCGTAATATTGATGACCTCATCGGTAGTTGCATGGATGCAAAATTTGGAATCATTACCATATATTCACCAGACCTGACCTGTGCCTCATTCGGCATAGTTGTGGCGTAGCAATTCACCTTCAGCTATTAATACCTGGTTAGTTATGCTTTCCTTCCTGGTGAGATTTTATGCAAAATGGAATTTTATTTGTCTTTATTAGGAGCGTGGTATCGTTGCTCATAAATTGGTAAAGACATTAGTGGGTTTCAATATTCAAATTGACGGTTTTTGCCGGGTGACATGCGTTTTCCCATAGGATGCCTGTAGAAAGGTATGCGGGTGATCATTTGACAATTGCATAGTTGGACAAAACAACATTGAGTTTATGCCCGTCTGGAGAAAAATTCATGTCTATGGTACACGTCGACCAGAAAACAAGTTAAATAATGCTTTCATAAACTTGTACGGGAGGTCCGTACCCGGATCACGAGGTCACGTAGAAAGTTTACGAATTTCATTATTTTATTACAATTTATGCGAAAATGTTTTTAGGGTATTTCTAAATACCCATAAATCTATGATTGAAATCTCATGTTGTCAAATTTTTGATAGATAATAATCATAAATTTAATATGGAATGCATGGTAACTAAGTGAAGTAATGTCAAGCGACAAGCTGAGGATTCAATTAATAGAATTTGGAGGTTTCCTGCTATGTCTATTTCTCTTCTTGAACTCCAAATAGACTTGTATCTATTGCGTCTATATTATAGGATGTATTTCGTAGGGAGCTTAACAGCCTTGAGAGAGAAGATCAGCGTTGTTGTATATATTTCCTGGTCTATATATCGTATAATATAATACACAGAAATTCTTGAACATCAAGATATCGTGCGAACCTTCCTATTCCTATTCCTATTCCTATGAGAATGTATCCAGAGGATACATTCTCATAGTATCTGTTAGAAATTTTAGAATGGAAGCTTCCAAGATAATGCAAGACATTGCTGAGATAGCTTCAAAACAGCAACAGCTTGCTGAAATGTATAGAAAAGCAAATGACTTCCACAAGGAACTCAAGAGCTTTTTTGCTCCCATGTCTCAATGCATGAACACTCTTATGGCAGATTTGCAAACCGTAAGAGTTGATGTCTTGACTGTGAAAGAATCTCTGAATTCGATCACCGTAGATATCCAAGAACTCAAGAAGAGTAGCAATTTGATGTTAGACTCCACCAAGGGTATGGTGGATGCTACTGAGAAGGTTGCTTCCTTGGGAGCACAAGCCACCAACATTGCTTCACAAAATGGAGGGCTGCAAGAGATGGTTGACACATTAGAGGTCAAGATGAAGTCATATGCTGAAGCTACGAAGGAGGCTCAAATCTCTTACTTGCAAGAGCATGAGGTTGAGAAGGAGAACCAATTGGTGAGAATGAAGAACTTGAGGATTTCAGGTTTGCCTGAGATTGAGAAGGAAAACACCAAGGCCATAGTGTGTGAGTTTATTGCTGATTCTTTGAGAGTCCGTGATCCTCAGATTTTGCAAGCATATAGATTGGGACAACAAGGTGCACAACCAAGAAGCATTTTGGTGAGGTTTGGCTCAGAAACTCAAAGGAATGCAGTGATGGGGAACAAAGCTATACTAAAGGGGCGGCGTATCTGGTTGGACCCTGATCTCACACCTCTCCAATGGCAAGCAAAGAAGGGAGAATTAGCAAAAGTGAAGGAGGCTCAACAAGCAGGTTTTGTTGCATTCTTGAGAGATAATAGAGCTGTGATTACTCAAAAGAAATTGTCAGCTATTGCATAGCAATTCCAGACCTTTAGAGTACTGTTTTGGAATGTTCATGGGCTCACACATACCAAGTACTCCAGCGCTAAGCCTTTGTGGGATGATGCTGATCTGATCAATCTTGTGGAGACATGGGAACATGAAGGAAACACCATTCAAGACATTAAAGGATTCACTCTTGTTGGTTCAACCTGGAACAAGCGGAGACAATACAAAGGAAGGGGCTTTGGAGGTATTGCTACTTACGTCAGATTTGGCTTTGAGAAATCAGTCTCTTTGATAGGTCAAGATTCAAGTGGACAATACCATTGGCTGAGGATTGGAGGAGTTGCCACACCTTGCTTCATTGCTGTTTGTTACTTTGCCCCGTTGACATCACCAATCTATTCAAGTGGACTTCTCAACACCATGCAGCCTTTCCATTCCTTGACGAAGGATGTGTTAGCGTTTCAAAGTAAAGGTGCAGTCCTTGTTCTTGGTGATTTCAATGCTAGGATCCAAGCCTCTCAGATCCTTGACTTGAGCGACCTTGAGAATGATCCTTTCCACAGTTTGATAGACCATTCCAGTGCTTGGTCACGCTCTTCCAAAGATCCTATGTCCAATTCCATGAGTGAGCACTTTTTGAGCTTTGGTGCCAATTGTAGCTTGAAGATCTTGAATGGCCTTTCTCAATTTCCAGAAACTTGTAAAAGCACATGCTTTGCCTCAGGTGGATCAAGCACCATAGATTATATGCTCACTTCAGCTAATGATATCCATCTTGTCTTAGATTTTGCTGTTTTAGATCCTCAACCAGAATCAGACCATGCACCTCTATCCTGTACCATCCTTTTTCCTTGCCTCAATAGAACCACATTACCTATAGACCATGCTTTTAGAGGCAAACTTCATCTAGATTTTCACAAGAGAGACTTGTACCAACAAGCTATCCAAGAGAAATTGAGTTCTATGGAGTGGAGTTCTGATTTTCAACAACGTAGTGATCAATTGATTGAACTTCTTCAATCTACATCAACTTCTTTGTTTCCAAGAGGCTCCCACAGGAAGAGACTTGGTCTCCCTTGCAATAGATGGTATGATGCTGATTACAAAATGGCAAGGATCAAAGCTATGGATAGATCTCTTGATCAGATTGCACAAAATCAAGCTTTTGTTTTATACAGAAAGTTGGTGAAGTGCAAAAAGCGGGCATTTCTAAGACTCAAAGGAGTTGAGTTGAGCACTGAATTGAGGAGCAATCCCAAGGCTTTCTGGAAGAAAGTAACCATCAGATCTCCATCTCCATCGCTGGACCTGAATGAGCTTTGTGACTATGTGAAGGATTTGTACTTTTTCCCAAATGCTCCAAGCATGGCACCTTGCCTTGGATCTGCTCTCACCATCTCTGAAGCTGATGTCAAGTACCAATTGAAGAAGTTGGCCAATGGTAAGGCTGAAGACCTTGATGGACTATGTGTTGAACTTCTGAAGTGGGGCGGTAGCCAACTGATTTCAATACTCACTTCTCATTTGAATGAGGCAATCAAGTGTGGCTTTCCGGATAGATGGTGCTTCAAGAAGGTAGTTCCTATTCACAAGTCTGGCCAAAGAGATGTTGTCACCAATTACCGTACCATACTTGTTGGTAGTGTCTTTGCCAAGTTGTATGGTCGAATTTTGGAGTCAAGGTTGAGCACTTGGGCTGAAAAGCACAAAATTCGAGCTAAGTGCCAAGCTGGTTTCAGATTAGGCTTTAGTACTTTGGACCACCTATTGGTACTTCATGTTTTGTGGTGCAAATCCAAGGGGGTTGGGAGAGCTCTCTATGTTGCCTTTATTGATTTCAGGAAGGCCTTTGATAAGGTGCTCAGGAAATCTCTAAGTGAGAGACTCATTGAAGTGGGTATTTCAGCTGATCTGATTGGTGCTATCTCTAGACTCTATGAGAAAGTGATTGTGAAACTTTCATCTTTGAGCTCTCAAGATGTCCTAAGCACAATGGGTGTGATCCAAGGCTGCTCTCTGTCTCCAACTCTGTTCGGAATCTTCATCGATGATCTAGAGAGTCTACTCATGGAAGCTGGAGCTACAGGTGTACAGGTTGGCTCTTTGATGATACATGCACTCCTTTATGCAGATGATGTAGTGCTTCTCTCCACAAATCCACAGAGTTTACAGAAGCTGTTGGATTCTCTACTTTGCTTTTGCAATCAAACAAAGATGGAGGTGAACCTTGACAAGTCCAAGGTCATTGTGGTGGGTTCTAAAGGTGTCACACCTTTCTTTTTTGATGGACAGCAATTGGAGCAGGTTTCTTCTTATAAGTACTTGGGCCTTGAGTTTTCTCATGACTATAGTTGGTCCACTTGTGTGAAGATGAGAATCAATGCAGGCTTTAGAGCTTTGTATTCACTCATGAACCGCAGTAGACTTGCTCACCTCACCACATGGGAGTTGAAGAAGGTGCTGTTCAGATCTCTTGTGCAGCCGGTGGTTCTCTATGGTGCTCAGATTTGGGGTCCAGGTACTAAGAAGACATGGTGGCAAAAGGTGGAGAAAGTTCAGAAATTGTTTTTGTGTGATGAACTTGGGGTGAGGACTCAAACTCCTTATGTATTCCTGCTTGCTGAAACAAGATTTTTACCTCTTGAGGCTGAAGCTTTGTTTTTAGCTATCACATATGCCACTAAGGTGAGGTCCATGGAGCATGAGAGACTTCCCTACCAAGCTTTTTGTGCCACTCTATCTGTCGGTTGGTATACAGATCTGATTGCATGGGCCACAAGGTGGAATGTTTCTGAGCGACATTGGAGATTGGAGCCTATTGCACTTCGAGAGGTGATCAAGGAGCAGTTCTTACTTCGCTTATGGCAGCAATCCGGTACCAAGATGGTGTTCTATCAGCAGTTTGTAAATCCTATGTTGGTGTATTGTGAGCAAGATTATCTCTTGGCTAGGATTTCTACTTCATTGAGACATGTTATCGCTCAATATAGAACTAGTTCTCATAGACTAGAAGTAGAACAAGGACGTTGGCAGCAGATAGAGCACTCCATGCGACTTTGCAAATTGTGTATTATGAGCAAAGTTGAGGATGAGCATCATGTGTTTGTTGATTGCCCTTGTTACATGCAGATTAGAGTTAGACATCAGATTACTTGCAGTGACTTCTCAACTCTCTTACAGGTTGAAGCTTTAGCATTAGGGAAGTACATGACAGAAGTTACTTTACATCGGACCAATTTGTTACAAATTGGTCCGATGCCCTAGGCCCTTGCCTAGGCTCACATTTCATGTGTTTTGTATTGTGTTTCCAGCCTTTTGACTCTTTAGGTCTTTCGGGCTTTATATTTCATTGTTTCATTGTTTCATTGTTATTCTAACAGGTTCGTTGATAATAAAGTTCAATGATGTGTGTTCTATCTAGGAGATGATTCTGTTAGAAAGAGGTAAGGTTGAAATCTGCTTGTGATGTCTATTAATTCTAGACATTCTCTCCGTGGTGTAGTACTCTCTTTTTGCCGAGTTATGAACAAAAAGATCAGTGTTGAACTTTTTGTTCATATAGTATATTGGATAGTCTTTTGTTTTCTTATCTAGTTGGGATAAACAGCTTCATTTGTGGCATTGGAAGTATTCACATACACATGAATCCTCCAGTTGAAGCAGACAGCTTCAAGTCACTTTTTCTGTTATGTTTGGATTAACTAGAATAAGAACTATAACCCAAGTACATTTCAAGTGCATCAAATGCAAATGTGTATTCTGAAGTATGTAGTTTCTAATTGTGATCAAATTAGTGTTGTGCAAGAGTTGATAATTCTGCATATTTTGTTATAATTTGATGGATGGAACACTTTTTTCTTTGTCATAAAGCATACCATTACTCAATTAACGGGTAGGTGATATGTGATAACATATGCCAGATTATACACTTTGCAAGAGGTGAGATTGAATCTACATTCAATGAGTGTTTTATGAAGGTGTTGAACTGAGAATGATGAAGGATTGTGACATTAGTATACCTAATGGATTGTAATACCAAGAGTTAGCCATATGATCTAGATGTGAAATTTGGTTTGGTAACATCTAGAATGATGTTATACATGATGGTCAAAATAGATCAGATATAATTATCACCAAAGAGTAGAGCAGAAATCAAAATAGAGCAGAAATTGAAATAGACTTGAGAACCTTAGAACCAATAGCTAGACATATGATTTTAAGATGAGAGATGGTTTGGTAACATCTGGAAGGATTTTACACATGATGGACTAAACAGATCAGAAAGAGATATCACCAAAAGAGGACTTCTACTAATAGAGTAGGAACCAAAATATGCTTGAAATCTTTGAAGGCAATTTTGGAGGCCTAAACGGATGAATTAGGCCTCGAACATGAGCTAATGGTTGCCCAACAAAAGAAAGACTGGCCTTCCCTCCTCCCCAGTTTATCTCATCGAGAGCTTTCCAATGGTACCTTACGTGATTCTGAGACTCCTATAGGAAGATTCTCTACAAGATTCCCTTTGGTCAAAGCTTGTTTGACCAACCAGATAGGACCTAGACCGACATGTCACCCATCCAAGTTAGTAATCCAAGGGTGGAGCTTGCTGACAGGTCATCTATCTGTGTGCCTAATCCTATGGTGGAGCTTCCTTGGAGGAGATCCTCTTTGTCTATATAATAAAGAGAAGGTGCTCCTTTGGGGCACCAAATGTTGAGTGTGCAATTTGTGTTTCTCTCTCTTGTCTTGTCCTTGGAGTATTACATGGATTTAGTTAGGTTGAGTTGTGGAATACCAAAGAAGAATCATTGCTGTGTGAAAGCTTTGGGTCAAGTGTGGATTATTGACAAAGGATCTATGAAAGCTTGGGTCAAATGTTGATGTTGATGTTGAATATGATATGTTTAAGAGTTTGGAGCTTTGGTTGGACTTGAACCCAAGATAAGCATGTATCTCATGTGACACAAGAAAATATTTATTAGGAGATGCGAGATATGTGCCTATGGATCACTTGGTGCACTCTTTCAAACAAGCTTATCCGCAAGAAAGGAAAGACTTCAATCAATGTGTGGCTAGAACAAGGTGTTTAAATGGACACTATATTGGTATATTGAAATCCTGTTGGCATTCATTGAGGGAGTTGAGGTATAATTTCAATAAAAAAAATTTGATGCACATCTCTTGCATTGGATTTTGGCATGTGTTATATATATTGCACAACTATCTGATCAATAGGTCCAATATGTGGGAGGATGAAGAGGACCTTTCTAACAAGAAGGTCTATTCAACAAGTGAAGTACATAGAATCTATCACAAGAGCATAGAAGAAACTAGGCAGACAATAGTAGAAACAGTTTGGCCTTCGACATAGCACTTGGTGGATGTTTGTATCAAACTCTAACCTAGTAATAAAAACAAAAGCAAAATTTGGTTTTCAAGGGTTTATCCATTTGAAACGCAATTTTGAAGGAGTGAACTCTTTGATTTCTTGAATTATCTAAATGGGTTTGCTCCCATTTAAAAAGCAATTCAATATGTGTTTAGTTTGAAATGCAATTTTGACAGGATTTGTTATCTATGTTGTGTTTTCTCACTCACATATTTTAATATATTGTACATATTTATATTACTTATATTGTATGTCTTAATCATAAAATATGGGTTCATTCTAATTTAAAAGCAATTCTATATGTGTTTAGGAGTTAAAATGCAATCTATAAGGAGTTTGTTCTTTGATTTCTTTTAACAGATTTTCTAAATGGGTGTGCTCCCATTTAAAAGGAATTATATAGGTTTTTGGTTTGCTCATTCACCTATTTTAATGTACTGTATATATTATGCTAAAACATATCAATGGTCTTAGAATTTAGTTTATTAACTATTGATTGAAATCAATATTCATTTTTTGTGTACAAGTAATTAGATTAAAAGTCTTAGCTTGGCAATAGTATCAATAGTCCTTGGCATTAGGAGGCTATCAGTATCAATAGTCCTTGGCAATAGGAGGCTATCCAAAGACCTTCATAATTGTAGCCATAATCATAACCCGTTTGTAGATGTACACTACGGAGTTGTAAGTCCAAAGGAGATAAATTTGTAAGTTGTCTTTGGAGAATAATTGATACCTACCATGACATCAATCAAGTGCTTAATTAACCTATATGTAAGAAGATAACATAAGACAAAGATAGAATTATCATTGTATAGTGAGGATGAGTCAATAAGATCTTTGGAATGCCTCAACTATTAGATTTCTTTGACTTAGAGTAGGAAGAAACTAATTAAGGTTTCAACCAAGTGTAATTAATTTAACTATGAAGCAAAAGCAAAAAGCCAAAATCCCTTCATTGCTTTTGCTTCAATTCCAATTATTGATTGTATGTCTTTGGTGAGTAGTGTTGAGGATGTCGTGCGCATATACATCACTACACAACATACATTGTTGTCAACATCACACACTACAGAAGCACAACTCACACATAAAGTCATGCATGGACTCTAAAGTACCACAATTGCCCCCTAGCTAGTGGTTAGGTCCCTCTAACTCCATATAGCTATCTACTCCAAGCATATGGTATACCCTATGGTGAGCAAAAGATCATGAGGCTAGGTGCTATTGAGTCTCATTGTTAGTCGTTTACCTGCAATCTATACCATATAAAGGATGAACTAGCTATAGGTCGAATACATCTAGGACATAACCATTGTCCTTGAGGAACCACCGTGAGGGGAGGAGTCATACATGCCATATGCCATCCTCTCAAATAACTTTCACACACTAACATAGTAGCAGCTCCACCAAAAGAACCGCATAACAAACACCTCAAGCATGTTCCTACAAGTGCCAAGCTTGGATCCATAATACCATCAGTGTTTGGAAGGTGGCATGGTGCAAAATTGTGCACATGATGCTTCCAAACACCATTATATCCTTCCAACACAAGGACTCTAGATGGCAAAACCTTGTGCACTCTCAAAATAGTCCGGCCGGTGGAAACATCAACTGTCGTCGGTGCTATCTACTATACATATACATAGTCACCTGGATGAAATTGATGGATCAAGGGTCTATACCTCCCTCCTTGAATGGTAACAAAGTGTAAGGTATCCCTATAATGAGCAATTGCTAAGTTCTCAAAGGCCATTGGAATCACTGTGTGTGGCTTTCAGGCTTGGTCACAATCAAGTGTGGCTTTCAGGCTTGGTCACGCTCTTCAGTGGAGTTTCGAAAGTTTGAGAGGAGAGGAGTCCCGAAAGTTTGAGAAGCCATATCTCCATACATACATGTTCAAATGTTGCGGTTTTGGTCTCGTTCGAAGCGCCTTGCCAAGACCTTTCCATAGCCACCAAGATTGTGTCATTTTGAGCTTTGGGCGAAACGTTATGAGTGATTGAAATTTCTGACACAGGAGCTAGACTTGAGAGTTCGAATCTTCATCATATGGTGTCCAAATGGAGTGATTTTTGTGGCATTAGAAGCGCCTTTGGAAGCACTTTCGATTGATACTACGCAGGCTTGCAGAGCACATACACAAAGAAAGTTATGAAGATTCGAATTCTGCCATCTCTCGGAGATTTTAGGGTTTGAGCTCAATTTTCAACACCTTGTAACTTTTTGGTTCCATGTCCAAATCTTTCAATCTTGGACTCATTGGAAAGAGCTGTGAGAGGGCTTTCTTTTGAACTCCTGGTTGCTGAAGTTGGAGTTCTGTGGAAGAAGTTTCGAAATTCATCAATCTGTGTTCTTGTGCGGTTGGTGGTGCTCAAATCTGCAACTTTCAGAGGCTGGAACTTTGGACTCACATCTTCAAATGAGGTGATCTTGGACTCATTAGAAGCATCTTGTCAAGAGCTATTGATTGAAATTCATTTCATAGAGTTTGAAGCTTTGTGCTTGCAGTTATCAGCATTTGAATTCTGTGATTCAATGAGGTTTAGAAGTTTACCATAGAGAACTCTAGAGGCCATAACTTCATGTCTATTGGCTCAAATGAGTTCATTTTTGATTCATTGGATAGAATTTCTCAAGAGCTTTTGATTGAGTCATCTATTGTAGATTTTCAAGTACTGTAGCCAAGGTTATGAATTTTCGAAATCTGTAGGATTTCAAAATTTTCATGTAGGAAAAACTCAAATTCAAAAGTTTGCAACTTTTGATTTACAAGTCCAAAGGAGTTGATTTTTGGTGTAGAGCTATTGGTGTTCACAGAGTGTGAGTGAACCAGAGGATACATTCTCATAGTATCTGTTAGAAATTTTAGAATGGAAGCTTCCAAGATGATGCAAGACATTGCTGAGATAGCTTCAAAACAGCAACAGCTTGCTGAAATGTATAGAAAAGCAAATGACTTCCACAAGGAACTCAAGAGCTTTTTTGCCCCCATGTCTCAATGCATGAACACTCTTATGGCAGATTTGCAAACCGTAAGAGTTGATGTCTTGACTGTGAAAGAATCTCTGAATTCGATCACCGTAGATATCCAAGAACTCAAGAAGAGTAGCAATTTGATGTTAGACTCCACCAAGGGTATGGTGGATGCTACTGAGAAGGTTGCTTCCTTGGGAGCACAAGCCACCAACATTGCTTCACAAAATGAAGGGCTGCAAGAGATGGTTGACACATTAGAGGTCAAGATGAAGTCATATGCTGAAGCTACGAAGGTGGCTCAAATCTCTTACTTGCAAGAGCATGAGGTTGAGAAGGAGAACCAATTGGTGAGAATGAAGAACTTGAGGATTTCAGGTTTGCCTGAGATTGAGAAGGAAGACACCAAGGCCATAGTGTGTGAGTTTATTGATGATTCTTTGAGAGTCCATGATCCTCAAATTTTGCAAGCATATAGATTGGGACAACAAGGTGCACAACCAAGAAGCATTTTGGTGAGGTTTGGCTCAGAAACTCAAAGGAATGCAGTGATGGGGAACAAAGCTATACTAAAGGGGCGGCGTATCTGGTTGGACCCTGATCTCACACCTCTCCAATGGCAAGCAAAGAAGGGAGAATTAGCAAAAGTGAAGGAGGCTCAACAAGCAGGTTTTGTTGCATTCTTGAGAGATAATAGAGCTGTGATTACTCAAAAGAAATTGTCAGCTATTGCATAGCAATTCCAGACCTTTAGAGTACTGTTTTGGAATGTTCATGGGCTCACACATACCAAGTACTCCAGCGCTAAGCCTTTGTGGGATGATGCTGATCTGATCAATCTTGTGGAGACATGGGAACATGAAGGAAACACCATTCAAGACATTGAAGGATTCACTCTTGTTGGTTCAACCTGGAACAAGCGGAGACAACACAAAGGAAGGGGCTTTGGAGGTATTGCTACTTACGTCAGATTTGGCTTTGAGAAATCAGTCTCTTTGATAGGTCAAGATTCAAGTGGACAATACCATTGGCTGAGGATTGGAGGAGTTGCCACACCTTGCTTCATTGCTGTTTGTTACTTTGCCCCGTTGACATCACCAATCTATTCAAGTGGACTTCTCAACACCATGCAGCCTTTCCATTCCTTGACGAAGGATGTGTTAGAGTTTCAAAGTAAAGGTGCAGTCCTTGTTCTTGGTGATTTCAATGCTAGGATCCAAGCCTCTCAGATCCCTGACTTGAGCGACCTTGAGAATGATCCTTTCCACAGCTTGATAGACCATTCCAGTGCTTGGTCACGCTCTTCCAAAGATCCTATGTCCAATTCCATGAGTGAGCACTTTTTGAGCTTTGGTGCCAATTGTAGCTTGAAGATCTTGAATGGCCTTTCTCAATTTCCAGAAACTTGTAAAAGCACATGCTTTGCCTCAGGTGGATCAAGCACCATAGATTATATGCTCACTTCAGCTAATGATATCCATCTTGTCTCAGATTTTGCTGTTTTAGATCCTCAACCAGAATCAGACCATGCACCTCTATCCTGTACCATCCTTTTTCCTTGCCTCAATAGAACCACATTACCTATAGACCATGCTTTTAGAGGCAAACTTCGTCTAGATTTTCACAAGAGAGACTTGTACCAACAAGCTATCCAAGAGAAATTGAGTTCTATGGAGTGGAGTTCTGATTTTCAACAACGTAGTGATCAATTGATTGAACTTCTTCAATCTACATCAACTTCTTTGTTTCCAAGAGGCTCCCACAGGAAGAGACTTGGTCTCCCTTGCAATAGATGGTATGATGCTGATTGCAAAATGGCAAGGATCAAAGCTATGGATAGATCTCTTGATCAGATTGCACAAAATCAAGCTTTTGTTTTATACAGAAAGTTGGTGAAGTGCAAAAAGCGGGCATTTCTAAGACTCAAAGGAGTTGAGTTGAGCACTGAATTGAGGAGCAATCCCAAGGCTTTCTGGAAGAAAGTAACCATCAGATCTCCATCTCCATCGCTGGACCTGAATGAGCTTTGTGACTATGTGAAGGATTTGTACTTTTTCCCAAATGCTCCAAGCATGGCACCTTGCCTTGGATCTGCTCTCACCATCTCTGAAGCTGATGTCAAGTACCAATTGAAGAAGTTGGCCAATGGTAAGGCTGAAGACCTTGATGGACTATATGTTGAACTTCTGAAGTGGGGCGGTAGCCAACTGATTTCAATACTCACTTCTCATTTGAATGAGGCAATCAAGTGTGGCTTTCCGGATAGATGGTGCTTCAAGAAGGTAGTTCCTATTCACAAGTCTGGCCAGAGAGATGTTGTCACCAATTACCGTACCATACTTGTTGGTAGTGTCTTTGCCAAGTTGTATGGTCGAATTTTGGAGTCAAGGTTGAGCACTTGGGCTGAAAAGCACAAAATTCGAGCTAAGTGCCAAGCTGGTTTCAGATTAGGCTTTAGTACTTTGGACCACCTATTGGTACTTCATGTTTTGTGGTGCAAATCCAAGGGGGTTGGGAGAGCTCTCTATGTTGCCTTTATTGATTTCAGGAAGGCCTTTGATAAGGTGCTGAGGAAATCTCTAAGTGAGAGACTCATTGAAGTGGGTATTTCAGCTGATCTGATTGGTGCTATCTCTAGACTCTATGAGAAAGTGATTGTGAAACTTTCATCTTTGAGCTCTCAAGATGTCCTTAGCACAATGGGTGTGATCCAAGGCTGCTCTCTGTCTCCAACTCTGTTCGGAATCTTCATCGATGATCTAGAGAGTCTACTCATGGAAGCTGGAGCTACAGGTGTACAGGTTGGCTCTTTGATGATACATGCACTCCTTTATGCAGATGATGTAGTGCTTCTCTCCACAAATCCACAGAGTTTACAGAAGCTGTTGGATTCTCTACTTTGCTTTTGCAATCAAACAAAGATGGAGGTGAACCTTGACAAGTCCAAGGTCATTGTGGTGGGTTCTAAAGGTGTCACACCTTTCTTTTTTGATGGACAGCAATTGGAGCAGGTTTCTTCTTATAAGTACTTGGGCCTTGAGTTTTCTCATGACTATAGTTGGTCTACTTGTGTGAAGATGAGAATCAATGCAGGCTTTAGAGCTTTGTATTCACTCATGAACCGCAGTAGACTTGCTCACCTCACCACATGGGAGTTGAAGAAGGTGCTGTTCAGATCTCTTGTGCAGCCGGTGGTTCTCTATGGTGCTCAGATTTGGGGTCCAGGTACTAAGAAGACATGGTGGCAAAAGGTGGAGAAAGTTCAGAAATTGTTTTTGTGTGATGAACTTGGGGTGAGGACTCAAACTCCTTATGTATTGCTGCTTGCTGAAACAGGATTTTTACCTCTTGAGGCTGAAGCTTTGTTTTTAGCTATCACATATGCCACTAAGGTGAGGTCCATGGAGCATGAGAGACTTCCCTACCAAGCTTTTTGTGCCACTCTATCTGTCGGTTGGTATACAGATCTGATTGCATGGGCCACAAGGTGGAATGTTTCTGAGCGACATTGGAGATTGGAGCCTATTGCACTTCGAGAGGTGATCAAGGAGCAGTTTTTACTTCGCTTATGGCAGCAACCCGGTACCAAGATGGTGTTCTATCAGCAGTTTGTAAATCCTATGTTGGTGTATTGTGAGCAAGATTATCTCTTGGCTAGGATTTCTACTTCATTGAGACATGTTATCGCTCAATATAGAACTAGTTCTCATAGACTAGAAGTAGAACAAGGACGTTGGCAGCAGATAGAGCACTCCATGCGACTCTGCAAATTGTGTATTATGAGCAAAGTTGAGGATGAGCATCATGTGTTTGTTGATTGCCCTTGTTACATGCAGATTAGAGTTAGACATCAGATTACTTGCAGTGACTTCTCAACTCTCTTACAGGTTGAAGCTTTAGCATTAGGGAAGTACATGACAGAAGTTACTTTACATCGGACCAATTTGTTACAAATTGGTCCGATGCCCTAGGCCCTTGCCTAGGCTCACATTTCATGTGTTTTGTATTGTGTTTCCAGCCTTTTGACTCTTTGGGTCTTTCGGGCTTTATATTTCATTGTTTCATTGTTTCATTGTTTCATTCACTCTCTGCCTATTGAGAACATGCACTCATCCATACATTTGGATCATCCAAGTCCAAAACTACAATAACATCTTGACAAATGGCTGCAAATAAATTTGGATCTCATCCATAGAGTTGAAAGTAAGGAGAGAAGGATGCCAAGGAGGCTTTCCGGCCAAACCAATTGCCCATTGCCAACCAAGGTAACTGGAGATCCCAATCTCCCAAGTGGCGTCTCTGCAAACCATACTTCCGTAATCGTCTCTTCACTGTCTGAACCACTCTCTTTGCTAAGCCATCTGCCTCAGGGTGATCTCAAGAGGTACTATGATGATCAATCAAAGCCTTGTCACACAAGACCTGAAATTCCCCCAAGAACTCTATACCCTGATCAATCAAAACCTCAACAAGTGCACTAAAATGATTAAGAACCCGATCCAAGAACGAGTAAGCCGTTTCTTCACTAGACTTGTCAAGAAGTGCCACCAACTCAATCCACTTGGAAAAGTGCTCCACCATCACCAAAACGTACTGATGATGTCTCATAGTCAACAATAAAGGTCAATCAAAGTCCAAACTCTAACAATAACCCAATCCCATGATAGGTAATGGGTGCAACTATGACATAGGAGCATTGGATGATGCTTTAACTTGATCACAAACCACACATCTTGCAACAAACTATTGTACATTGGTCTGCATACCGTGCCACTAATAATGACTCTAGAGTAAGCTATATGTATACTTTACTCCAAAATGTCCTAGCTCCTCATGAGCATGATGGACCAATTGTGGTCTCTGAGATAGAAATGGTACTACTCTCACTCTACCATCCTCCCATACACAAAGAAGGTGTTTGCCTTCCAATCTGAACCGTTTGGCTTGTTGAAGTACACGGTCTCTCTCCTTGGACCCCAATTGTACCACCCACAACACCAATGCAAAGATAGTCCATCACTAGGACATCATCATGAATGTCCTGTTGAACTATACCACTATCTCCACTCTCTAGATCTATGACCTCAATAACTCCTCCTATATGCATTGAGAGAGATACCACCAAAGCCTCAAAAATATATAGAGAAATGCAGATGCATGCCAGCTTGGCACCATCTTCTCATCTGTCTCACCATGCCAACATGCTTTGGTCTGATCTTGTTGGCTAGGACATGTGTTTCTACTCAACCCATTTGCATCTTGGTTCACCACTCCATGTCTATGAACAACCATGAAATCATACTCCTATAAAATCAAAGCCCATTGTGCAAGCTTCCTTGAAAGCTTGTTGGACTCTATCAACCACTTCAAAGGCTGATGATCAATGATGAGAGTAAAAGGGTTACCAAATAGGTAACGTCGGAAATTTGCTATTGCCCAAATTGCTACCAAGCATTCTCCCTCATATGAACTATACTTCACCTCCATTGAATTGTTAGAGTGACTAGCATAGGCCACCACAAACTCCTTCCCCTCATCATCATGTTAGGTAAGCATTGCTCCAAGCCCTAACATACTCCCATCAGTGTTAACCTAAAATGGTCATCCTCTAATTGGTCTCCTCAAAATAGGAGTAGATGTCAGCCTCTCCTTGAGCTCTACAATGGTCTCTTGCTCATCTTCCCGACACCAATCTTGTGTAAGCTTGGTCAGCTTTGTCAAGGCCTTAGGAAATGGCACTAAATCCTCTAACAATGAACAATGAAACAATGAAACAATGAAATATAAAGCCCGAAAGACCCTAAGAGTCAAAAGGCTGGAAACACAATACAAAACACATGAAATGAGAGCCTAGGAAAGGGCCTAGGGCATCTGACCAATCTGTAAAAAATTGGTCCGATGTAAAGTAACTTCTGTCATGTTTCGCAGTCGAGTTTCGAAAGTTTGAGAGCAGAGTAGTCCCGAAAGTTTGAGAAGCCATATCTCCCACAATGTTTGGACATGTATATAGATACATGTCCAAACGTTGCGGTTTTGGTCCCGTTCGAAGCGCCTTGCCAAGACCTTTCCAAAGCCACCAAGATTGTGTCATTTTGAGCTTTGTGCGAAACGTTATGAGTGATTGAAATTTCTGATACAGGAGCTAGACTTGAGAGTTCGAATCTTCATCATATGGTATCCAAATGGAGTGATTTTTGTGGCATTAGAAGCGCCTTTGGAATCTCTTTCGATTGATACTACGCAGGCTTGCAGAGCACATACACAAAGAAAGTTATGAAGATTCGAATTCTGCCATCTCTCGGAGATTTTAGGGTTTGAGCTCAATTTTCAACACCTTGTAACTTTTTGGTTCCATGTCCAAATCTTTCAATCTTAGACTCATTGGAAACAGCTGTGAGAGGGCTTTCTTTTGAATTCCTGGTTGCTGAAGTTGGAGTTCTGTGGAAGAAGTTTCGAAATTCATCAATCTGTGTTCTTGTGCAGTTGGTGGTGCTCAAATCTGCAACTTTCAGAGGCTGGAACTTTGGACTCACATCTTCAAAGGAGGTGATCTTGGACTCATTAGAAGCATCTTGTCAAGAGCTATTGATTGAAATTCATTTCATAGAATTTGAAGCTTTGTGCTTGCAGTTATCAGCATTTGAATTCTGTGATTCAATGAGGTTTAGAAGTTTACCATAGAGAACTCTAGAGGCCATAACTTCATGTCTATTGGCTCAAATGACTTCATTTTTGATTCATTGGATAGAATTTCTCAAGAGCTTTTGATTGAGTCATCTATTGTAGATTTTAAAGTACTGTAGGCAAGGTTATGAATTTTCGAAATCTGTAGGATTTCAAAATTTTCATGTAGGAAAAAACTCAAATTCAAAAGTTTGTAACTTTTGATTTACAAGTCCAAAGGAGTTGATTTTTGGTGTAGAGCTATTGGTGTTCACAGAGTGTGGGTGAACTAGAGGATACATTCTCATAGTATCTGTTAGAACTTTTAGAATGGAAGCTTCCAAGATGATGCAAGACATTGCTGAGATAGCTTCAAAACAGCAACAACTTGCTGAAATATATAGAAAAGCAAATGACTTCCACAAGGAACTCACGAGCTTTTTTGCCCCCATGTCTCAATGCATGAACACTCTTATGGCAGATTTGCAAACCGTAAGAGTTGATGTCTTGACTGTGAAAGAATCTCTGAATTCAATCACCGTAGATATCCAAGAACTCAAGAAGAGTAGCAATTTGATGTTAGACTCCACCAAGGGTATGGTGGATGCTACTGAGAAGGTTGTTTCCTTGGGAACACAAGCCACCAACATTGCTTCACAAAATGGAGGGCTGCAAGAGATGGTTGACACATTAGAGGTCAAGATGAAGTCATATGCTGAAGCTACGAAAGTGGCTCAAATCTCTTACTTGCAAGAGCATGAGGTTGAGAAGGAGAACCAATTGGTGAGAATGAAGAACTTGAGGATTTCAGGTTTGCTTGAGATTGAGAAGGCCATAGTGTGTGAGTTTATTGCTGATTCTTTGAGAGTCCATGATCCTCAGATTTTGCAAGCATATAGATTGGGACAACAAGGTGCACAACCAAGAAGCATTTTGGTGAGGTTTGGCTCAGAAACTCAAAGGAATGCAGTGATGGGGAACAAAGCTATACTAAAGGGGCGGCGTATCTGGTTGGACCCTGATCTCACACCTCTCCAATGGCAAGCAAAGAAGGGAGAATTAGCAAAAGTGAAGGAGGCTCAACAAGCAGGTTTTGTTGCATTCTTGAGAGATAATAGAGCTGTGATTACTCAAAAGAAATTATCAGCTACTGCATAGCAATTCCAAACCTTTAGAGTACTATTTTGGAATGTTCATGGGCTCACACATACCAAGTACTCCAGCGCTAAGCCTTTGTGGGATGATGCTGATCTAATCAATCTTGTGGAGACATGGGAACATGAAGGAAACACCATTCAAGACATTGAAGGATTCACTCTTGTTGGTTCAACCTGGAACAAGCGGAGACAACACAAAGGAAGGGGCTTTGGAGGTATTGCTATTTACGTCAGATTTGGCTTTGAGAAATCAGTCTCTTTGATAGGTCAAGATTCAAGTGGACAATACCAATGGCTGAGGATTGGAGGAGTTGCCACACCTTGCTTCATTGTTGTTTGTTACTTTGCCCCGTTGACATCACCAATCTATTCAAGTGGACTTCTCAACACCATGCAGCCTTTCCATTCCTTGACGAAGGATGTGTTAGAGGTTCAAAGTAAAGGTGCAGTCCTTGTTCTTGGTGATTTCAATGCTAGGATCCAAGCCTCTCAGATCCTTGACTTGAGCGACCTTGAGAATGATCCTTTCCACAGCTTGATAGACCATTCCAGTGCTTGGTCACGCTCTTCCAAAGATCCTATGTCCAATTCCATGAGTGAGCACTTTTTGAGCTTTGGTGCCAATTGTAGCTTGAAGATCTTGAATGGCGTTTCTCAATTTCAAAAAACTTGTAAAAGCACATGCTTTGCTTCAGGTGGATCAAGCACTATAGATTATATGCTCACTTTAGCTAATGATATCCATCTTGTCTCAGATTTTGCTGTTTTAGATCCTCAACCAGAATCAGACCATGCACCTCTATCTTGTACCATCCTTTTTCCTTGCCTCAATAGAACCACATTACCTATAGACCATGCTTTTAGAGGCAAACTTTGTCTAGATTTTCACAAGAGAGACTTGTACCAACAAGCTATCCAAGAGAAATTGAGTTCTATGGAGTGGAGTTCTGATTTTCAACAACGTAGTGATCAATTGATTGAACTTCTTCAATCTACATCAACTTCTTTGTTTCCAAGAGGCTCCCACAGGAAGAGACTTGGTCTCCCTTGGAATAGATGGTCTGATGCTGATTGCAAAATGGCAAGGATCAAAGCTATGGATAGATCTCCTGGTCAGATTGCACAAAATTAAGCCTTTGTTTCATACAGAAAGTTGGTGAAGTGCAAAAAGTGGGCATTTCTGAGACTCAAAGGAGTTGAGTTGAGCACTGAATTGAGGAGCAATCCCAAGGCTTTCTGGAAGAAGGTAACCATCAGATCTCCACCTCCATCGCTGGACCTGAATGAGCTTTGTGACTATGTGAAGGATTTGTACTTTTTCCCAAATGCTCCAAGCATGGCACCTTACCTTGGATCTGCTCTCACCATCTCTGAAGCTGATGTCAAATACCAATTAAAGAAGTTGGCCAATGGTAAGGCTGAAGAACTTGATGGACTATGTGTTGAACTTCTGAAGTGAGGCAGTAGCCAGCTGATTTCAGTACTCACTTCTCATTTGAATGAGGCAATCAAGTGTGGCTTTCCGGATAGATGGTGCTTCAAGAAGGTAGTTCATATTCACAAGTCTGGCCAGAGAGATGTTGTCACCAATTACCGTACCATACTTGTTGGTAGTATCTTTGCCAAGTTGTATGGTCAAATTTTGGAGTCAAGGTTGAGCACTTGGGCTGAAAAGCACAAAATTCGAGCTAAGTGCCAAGCCGGTTTCAGATCAGGCTTTAGTACTTTGGACCACCTATTAGTACTTTATGTTTTGTGGTGGAAATCCAAGGGGGTTGGGAGAGCTCTCTATGTTGCCTTTATTGATTTCAGGAAGGCCTTTGATAAGGTGCTGAGGAAATCTCTAAGTGAGAGACTCATTGAAGTGGGTGTTTCAGCTGATCTGATTGGTGCTATCTCAAGACTCTATGAGAAAGTGATTGTGAAACTTTCATCTTTGAGCTCTCAAGATGTCCTTAGCACAATGGGTGTGATCCAAGGCTGCTCTCTATCTCCAACTCTATTCGGAATCTTCATCAATGATCTAGAGAGTCTACTCATGGAAGCCGGAGCTACAGGTGTACAGGTTGGCTCTTTGATGATACATGCACTCCTTTATGCAGATGATGTAGTGCTTCTCTCCACAAATCCACAAAGTTTACAGAAGCTGTTGGATTCTCTACTTTGGTTTTGCAATCAAACAAAGATGGAAGTGAACCTTGACAAGTCCAAGGTGATTGTGGTGGATTCTAAAGGTGTCACACCTTTCTTTTTTGATGGATAACAATTGGAGCAGGTTTCTTCTTATAAGTACTTGGGCCTTGAGTTTTCTCATGACTATAGTTGGTCCACTAGGATTTGTAAATCCTATGTTGGTGTATGAAACAATGAAACAATGAAATATAAAGCCCGAAAGACCCAAAGAGTCAAAAGGCTGGAAACACAATCCAAAACACATGAAATGTGAGCCTAGGCAAGGGCTTATGGCATCTGACCAATCTGTAACAAATTGGTCCGATGTAAACTAACCTCGGTCATGTACTTCCCTAACGCTAAAGCCTCAACTTGTAAGAGAGTTGAGAAATCACTACAAGTAATCTGATGTCTAACTCTAATCTGCATGTAACAAGGGCAAACAATCAACACATGATGCTCATCCTCAACTTTGCTCATAATACACAATTTGCAAAGTCGTATGGAGTGCTCTATCTGCTGCCAATGTCCTTGTTCTACTTCTAGTCTATGAGATAACATGTCTAAGTGAAGTAGAAATCCTAGCCAATAGATAATCTTGCTCACAATACACCAACATAGGATTTACAAACTGCTGATAGAACACCATCTTGGTACCGGGCTGCTTCCATAAGCGAAGTAAGAACTGCTCCTTGATCACTTCTCGTAGTGCAATAGGCTCCAACTTCCAATGTCGCTCACAAACATTCCCCCTGGTGGCCCATGCAACCAGATCTGTATACCAACCGACAGATAGAGTGGCACAAGAAGCTTGGTAGGGAAGTCTCTCATGCTCCATGGACCTCACCTTAGTGGCATATATGATAGCTAAAAACAAAGCTTCAGCCTCAAGAGGCAAAAACCCGGTTTCAGCAAGCAGCAATACATAAGGAGTTTGAGTCCTCACCCCAAGTTCATCACACAAAAACAATTTCTGAACTTTCTCCACCTTTTGCCACCATGTCTTCTTAGTACTTGGACCCCAAATCTGAGCACCATAGAGAACCACCGGCTGCACAAGAGATCTGAACAGCACCTTCTTCAACTCCCATGTGGTAAGGTGAGCAAGTCTAGAGCGATTCATGAGTGAATACAAAGCTCTAAAGCCTGCATTGATTCTCATCTTCACACAAGTAGACCAACTATAGTCATGAGAAAACTCAAGACCCAAGTACTTGTAAGAAGAAACCTGCTCCAATTGCTGTCCGTCAAAAAAGAAAGGTGTGACACCTTTAGAACCCACCACAATCACCTTGGACTTTGCAAGGTTCACCTCCATCTTTGTTTGATTGCAAAACAAGAGAAGAGAATCCAACAACTTCTGTAAACTTTGTGAATTGGGTGAGAGGAGCACTACATCATCCGCATACAGTAGTGCATGTATCATCAAAGAGCCAACTTGTACACCTGTAGCTCCAGCTTCCATAAGCACCCTCTCTAGATCATCGATGAAGATTCCAAACAATGTTGGGGATAGAGAGCAACCTTGAATCACACCCATTGTGCTAAGGACATCTTGAGAGCTCAAAGATGAAAGTTTCACAACCACCTTCTCATAGAGTCTAGAGATAGCACCAATCAGATCGGCTGAAACACCAACTTCCATGAGTCTCTCACTTAATGATTTCCTAAGCACCTTATCAAAGGCCTTCCTGAAATCAATAAATGCAACATAGAGAGCTCTCCCAACACCTTTAGATTTCCACCACAAAACATGGAGTACCAATAGATGATCCAAGGTACTAAAGCCTGATCTGAAACCCGCTTGGCACTTAGCTCGAATTCTGTACTTTTCAGCCCAAGTACTCAACCTAGTCTCCAAAATTCGACCGTACAACTTGGCAAAGATACTACCCACTAGAATGGTACGATAATTGGTAACAATATCTCTCTGACCAGACTTGTGAATAGGAACTACCTTCTTGAAGCATCATCTATCAGGAAAACCACACCTGATGGCCTCATTCAAGAAAGAAGTGAGTACTGAAATCAGATGGCTACCACCCCAACTTAAGTAGTTCAACACATAGTCCATCAAGGTCTTCAGCCTTACCATTGGCCAACTTCTTCAATTGGTACTGGACATCAGCTTCAGAGATGGTGAGAGCAGATCCAAGGCAAGGTGCCATGCTTGGAGCATCAGGGAAAAAATACAGATCCTTCACATATTCACAAAGCTCGTTCAGGTCCAGCGATGGAGATGGAGATCTGATGGTTACTTTCTGCCAAAAAGCCTTGGGATTGCTCCTCAATTCATTGCTCAACTCAACCCCCTTGAGTCTCAAGAACGCTCGCTTCTTGCACTTCATCAACTTTCTATAAGTGACAAAAGCCTGATTTTGTGGAATCTGATCAAGAGACCTATCCATAGCTTTGATCCTTGCAATTTTACAGTCAGCATCAAACCACCTATTGCAAGGGAGACCAAGTCTCTTCCTGTGAGAACCTCGTGGAAATAGAGTTGTTGATGTAGATTGAAGAAGTTCAACCAACTGGTCACTGCGTTGTTGAAAATCAGAACTCCACTCCATAGAGCTCAATTTCTCATGGATAGCTTGTCGGTACAAATCTTGCTTGTGAAAATCAAGACGGAGTTTCCATCTAAAGGCATGATCAATAAGTAATGTGGTTCTATTGAGGCAAGAAAGAAGGATGACACAAGATAAAGATGCATGGTCAGATTCAGGTTGAGGATCTAAAACAACAAAATTTGAGACAATGTGTATTTCATGAGACATGTGTAATCTGAGACAATGTGTATGTGTGTGTAATTTCGAGACTTTTACCCTGAAAGGAGTGGAGTGGAGTTTCGAAAGTTTGAGAGGAGAGGAGTCCCGAAAGTTTGAGAAGCCATATCTCCCTACATACATGTCCAAACGTTGCGGTTTTGGTCTCGTTCGAAGCACCTTGCCAAGACCTTTCCATACCTACCAAGATTGTGTCATTATGAGCTTTGTGCGAAACGTTATGAGTGATTGAAATTTCTGACACACGAGCTAGACTTGAGAGTTCAAATCTTCATCATATGGTATCCAAATGGAGTGATTTTTGTGGCATTAGAAGCGCCTTTGGAATCTCTTTCGATTGATACTAGGCTAGCCTGCAGAGCACATACACAAAGAAAGTTATAAAGATTCGAATTCTGCCATCTCTCGGAGATTTTAGGGTTTGAGCTCAATTTTCAACACCTTGTAACTTTTTGGTTCCATGTCCAAATCTTTCAATCTTAGACTCATTGGAAACAGCTGTGACACGGCTTTCTTGTGAATTCCTGGTTGCTGAAGTTGGAGTTATGTGGAAGAAGTTTCGAAATTCATCAATCTGTGTTCTTGTGCGGTTGGTGGTGCTCAAATCTGCAACTTTCAGAGGCTGGAACTTTGGACTCACATCTGCAAATGAGGTGATCTTGGACTCATTAGAAGCATCTTGTCAAGAGCTATTGATTGAAATTCATTTCATAGAATTTGAAGCTTTTTGCTTGCAGTTATTAGCATTTGAATTCTGTGATTCAATGAGGTTTAGAAGTTTACTATAGAGAACTCTAGAGGCCATAACTTCATGTCTATTGGCTCAAATGACTTCATTTTTGATTCATTGGATAGAATTTCTCAAGAGCTTTTGATTGAGTCATCTATTGTAGATTTTAAAGTACTGTAGGCAAGGTTATGAATTTTCGAAATCTGTAGGATTTCAAAATTTTCATGTAGGAAAAAACTCAAATTCAAAAGTTTGTAACTTTTGATTTACAAGTCCAAAGGAGTTGATTTTTGGTGTAGAGCTATTGGTGTTCATAGAGTGTGAGTGAACCAGAGGATAAATTCTCATAGTATCTGTTAGAAATTTTAGAATGGAAGCTTCCAAGATGATGCAAGACATTGCTGAGATAGCTTCAAAACAGCAACAATTTGCTGAAATGTATAGAAAAGCAAATGACTTACACAAGGAACTCAAGAGCTTTTTTGCCCCCATGTCTCAATGCATGAACACTCTTATGGCAGATTTGCAAACCGTAAGAGTTGATGTCTTGACTGTGAAAGAATCTCTGAATTCGATCACCGTAGATATCCAAGAACTCAAGAAGAGTAGCAATTTGATGTTAGACTCCACCAAGGGTATGGTGGATGCTACTGAGAAGGTTGCTTCCTTGGGAGCACAAGCCACCAACATTGCTTCACAAAATGTAGGGCTGCAAGAGATAGTTGACACATTAGAGGTCAAGATGAAGTCATATGCTGAAGCTACGAAAGTGGCTCAAATCTCTTACTTGCAAGAGCATGAGTTTGAGAAGGAGAACCAATTGGTGAGAATGAAGAACTTGAGGATTTCAGGTTTGCCTGAGATTGAGAAGACCATAGTGTGTGAGTTTATTGCTGATTCTTTGAGAGTCCATGATCCTCAAATTTTGCAAGCATATAGATTGGGACAACAAGGTGCACAACCAAGAAGCATTTTGGTGAGGTTTGGCTCAGAAACTCAAAGGAATGCAGTGATGGGGAACAAAGCTATACTAAAGGGGCGGCGTATCTGGTTGGACCCTGATCTCACACCTCTCCAATGGCAAGCAAAGAAGGGAGAATTAGCAAAAGTGAAGGAGGCTCAACAAGCAGGTTTTGTTGCATTCTTGAGAGATAATAGAGCTGTGATTACTCAAAAGAAATTATCAGCTACTGCATAGCAATTCCAAACCTTTAGAGTACTGTTTTGGAATGTTCATGGGCTCATACATACCAAGTACTCCAGCGCTAAGACTTTGTGGGATGATGCTGATCTGATCAATCTTGTGGAGATATGGGAACATGAAGGAAACACCATTCAAGACATTGAAGGATTCACTCTTGTTGGTTCAACCTGGAACAAGCGGAGACAACACAAAGGAAGAGGCTTTGGAGGTATTGCTACTTACGTCAGATTTGGCTTTGAGAAATCAGTCTCTTTGATAGGTCAAGATTCAAGTGGACAATACCAATGGCTGAGGATTGGAGGAGTTGCCACACCTTGCTTCATTGCTGTTTGTTACTTTGCCCCGTTGACATCACCAATCTATTCAAGTGGACTTCTCAACACCATGCAGCCTTTCCATTCCTTGACGAAGGATGTGTTAGAGTTTCAAAGTAAAGGTGCAGTCCTTGTTCTTGGTGATTTCAATGCTAGGATCCAAGCCTCTCAGATCCCTGACTTGAGCGACCTTGAGAATGATCCTTTCCACAGCTTGATAGACCATTCCAGTGCTTGGTCAAGCTCTTCCAAAGATCCTATGTCCAATTCCATGAGTGAGCACTTTTTGAGCTTTGGTGCCAATTGTAGCTTGAAGATCTTGAATGGCCTTTCTCAATTTCCAGAAACTTGTAAAACCACATGCTTTGCTTCAGGTGGATCAAGCACCATAGATTATATGCTCACTTCAGCTAATGATATCCATCTTGTCTCAGATTTTGCTGTTTTAGATCCTCAACTAGAATCAGACCATGCACCTCTATCTTGTACCATCCTTTTTCCTTGCCTCAATAGAACCACATTACCTATAGACCATGCTTTTAGAGGCAAACTTCGTCTAGATTTTCACAAGAGAGACTTGTACCAACAAGCTATCCAAGAGAAATTGAGTTCTATGGAGTGGAGTTCTGATTTTCAACAACGTAGTGATCAATTGATTGAACTTCTTCAATCTACATCAACTTTTTTGTTTCCAAGAGGCTCCCACAGGAAGAGACTTGGTCTCCCTTGCAATAGATGGTATGATGCTGATTGCAAAATGGCAAGGATCAAAGCTATGGATAGATCTCTTGATCAGATTGCACAAAATCAAGCTTTTGTTTTATATAGAAAGTTGGTGAAGTGCAAAAAGCGGCCATTTCTAAGACTCAAAGGAGTTGAATTGAGCACTGAATTGAGGAGCAATCCCAAGGCTTTCTGGAAGAAAGTAACCATCAGATCTCCATCTCCATCGCTGGACCTGAATGAGCTTTGTGACTATGTGAAGGATTTGTACTTTTTCCCAAATGCTCCAAGCATGGCACCTTGCCTTGGATCTGCTCTCACCATCTCTGAAGCTGATGTCAAATACCAATTGAAGAAGTTGGCCAATGGTAAGGCTGAAGACCTTGATGGACTATGTGTTGAACTTCTGAAGTGGGGCGGAAGCCAACTGATTTCAATACTCACTTCTCATTTGAATGAGGCAATCAAGTGTGGCCTTCCGGATAGATGGTGCTTCAAGAAGGTAGTTTCTATTCAGAAGTCCTGCCAGAGAGATGTTGTCACCAATTACCGTACCATACTTGTTGGTAGTGTCTTTGCCAAGTTGTATGGTCGAATTTTGGAGTCAAGGTTGAGCACTTGGGGTGAAAAGCACAAAATTCAAGCTAAGTGCCAAGCTGGTTTTAGATTAGGCTTTAGTACTTTGGACCACCTATTGGTACTTCATGTTTTGTGGTGGAAATCCAAGGGGGTTGGGAGAGCTCTCTATGTTGCCTTTATTGATTTCAGGAAGGCCTTTGATAAGGTGCTGAGGAAATCTCTAAGTGAGAGACTCATTGAAGTGGGTGTTTCAGCTGATCTGATTGGTGCTATCTCTAGACTCTATGAGAAAGTGATTGTGAAACTTTCATCTTTGAGCTCTCAAGATGTCCTTAGCACAATGGGTGTGATTCAAGGCTTCTCTCTGTCTCCAACTCTGTTCGGAATCTTCATCGATGATCTAGAGAGTCTACTCATGGAAGCTGGAGCTACAGATGTACAGGTTGGCTCTTTGATGATACATGCACTCCTTTATGCAAATGATGTAGTGCTTCTCTCCACAAATCCACAGAGTTTACAGAAGCTGTTGGATTCTCTACTTTGCTTTTGCAATCAAACAAAGATGGAGGTGAACCTTGACAAGTCCAAGGTCATTGTGGTGGGTTCTAAAGGTGTCACACCTTTCTTTTTTTATGGACAGCAATTGGAGCAGGTTTCTTCTTATAAGTACTTGGGCCTTGAGTTTTCTCACGACTATAGTTGGTCTACTTGTGTGAAGATGAGAATCAATGCAGGCTTTAGAGCTTTGTATTCACTCATGAACCGCAGTAGACTTCCTCACCTTACCACATGGGAGTTGAAGAAGGTGCTGTTCAGATCTCTTGTGCAGCCGGTGGTTCTCTATGGTGCTCAGATTTGGGGTCCAAGTACTAAGAAGACATGGTGGCAAAAGGTGGAGAAAGTTCAGAAATTGTTTTTGTGTGATGAACTTGGGGTGAGGACTCAAACTCCTTATGTATTGCTGCTTGCTGAAATAGGGTTTTTACCTCTTGAGGCTGAAGCTTTGTTTTTAGCTATCACATATGCCACTAAGGTGAGGTCCATGGAGCATGAGAGACTTCTCTACCAAGCTTTTTGTGCCACTCTATCTGTCGGTTGGTATACAGATCTGATTGCATGGGCCACTAGGTGGAATGTTTCGGAGCGACATTGGAGATTGGAGCCTATTGCACTACGAGAAGTGATCAAGGAGCAGTTCTTACTTCGCCTGTGGCAGCAACCCGGTACCAAGATGGTGTTCTATCAGCAGTTTGTAAATCCTATGTTGGTGTATTGTGAGCAAGATTATCTCTTGGCTAGGATTTCTACTTCACTTAGACATGTTATTGCTCAGTATAGAACTAGTTCTCATAGACTAGAAGTAGAACAAGGACGTTGGCAGTAGATAGAGCACTCCATGCGATTGTGCAAATTGTGTATTATGAGCAAAGTTGAGGATGAGCATCATGTGTTTATTGATTGCCCTAGTTACATGCTGATCAGAGTTAGACATCAGATTATTTGTTGTGATTTCTGTACTCTTTTACAGGTTGAAGCTTTAGCGTTAGGGAAGTACATGACAGAAGTTAGTTTACATCGGACCAATTTGTTACAGATTGGTCAGATGCCCTAGGCCCTTGCCTAGGCTCACATTTCATGTGTTTTGTATTGTGTTTCTAGCCTTTTGACTCTTTGGGTCTTTCAGGCTTTATATTTCATTGTTCATTGTTCATTGTATATCACTGGGTGAGGTGAGCAGATAATCTAGAGTGCTGGATCCACCTGAAGCAAAGCATGTGCTCTTACAAGTTTATGGAAATTGAGAAAAACCATTCGAGATCTTCAAGCTACAATTGGTACCAAAGCTCAAAAAGTGCTCTCTCATGGAGTTGGATGTGAGATCTTTGGAAGAGCGGGACCAAGCACCAGAATGATCTGTCAAGCTATGGAAAGGGTCATTCTCAAGGTCACTAAACTCAGGAATCTGAGAGGTTTGGATCCTAGCATTGAAATCACCAAGGATAAATACTGCACCTTTACTTTGAAATTCCAACACATCCTTTTTCAAGGAGTGGAAAGGCTGCATGGTGTTGAGAGATCCGCTTGAATAGATTGGTGATGTCAATGGGGCAAAGTAACAAACAGCAAGGAAGCAAGGTGTAGCAACTCCTCCAATCCTCAGCCATTGGTATTATCCACTTGAGTCTTGACCTATCAAAGAGACTAACTTTTCAAAGCCAAATCTGACGTAAGTAGCAATACCTCCAAAGCCCCTTCCTCTGTGTTGCCTCCGCTTGTTCCAAGTTGAACCAACAAGAATGTCTTGACCTTCAATGTCTTGAATGGTGTTTCCTTCATGTTCCCATGTCTCCACAAGATTGATCAGATCAGCATTATCCCACACAGGTTTAGCACTTGAGTACTTGGTATGTGTGAGACCATGAACATTCCAAAACAACACTCTAAGGGTCTGGAATTGCTATGCGGTAGTTGACAACTTCCTTTGGGTGATCACAGCTCTATTGTCTCTCAAGAATGCAACAAAACCTGCTTGTTGAGCCTCCTTCACTTTTGCTAATTCTCCCTTCTTTGCTTGCCATTGGAGAGGTGTGAGATCAGGGTCCAACCAAATACGCCGCCCCTTCAATATAGCCTTGTTATCCATCACTGTATTCCTTTGAGTTTCTGAGCCAAACCTCACCAAAATGCTTATTGGTTGTGCACCTTGTTGTCCCAATCTATATGCTTGCAAAATCTGAGGATCATGGACTCTCAAAGAATCAGCAATAAACTCACACACTATGGCCTTGGTGTCTTCCTTCTCAGTCTCTGGCAAACCTGAAATTCTCAAGTTCTTCATTCTGACCAATTGGTTCTCCTTCTCAACCTCATGCTCTTGCAAGCAAGAGATTTGAGCCACCTTAGTAGCTTCAGCATAAGACTTCATTTTCACTTCTAATGTGACCACAATCTGTTGGAGCCCTCCGCCTTGTGTAGCAATATCGTTGGCTTGTGCTCCCAAGGAAGCAACTTTCTCGGTAGCATCAACCATCCCCTTGGTTGATGTTAACAAAGAGATAGAACTCTTCTTGAGGTCTTGAATCTCTTGGTTGACTAGGTTCAAAGACTCTTTGACACTACTGATCTCAACCTTTACAAATTTCATATCAGTCATGAGAGTACTCATGCACTGGGACATAGGTGCCATGAAGCTTCTAAGGTCCTTGTGGAAATCATTTGCTTTTCTATACATTTCAGTTAATTGTTGTTGCTTCATGGCTATATCAGCAATGTCTTTCACCATCTTGGAATCCTCCATTGTGACAATCCCTTATCACTCACGGTCAATCTGGAAGTTTTACTTCCAACACCAAAACTTTAGGATTTTCAAGTAGGTAGCACTACTGTTTTACAATTGTAAGCACTACTAGGTTGGTGTTGAAGTAGAGACCTTGAAAAACTGATTCTAATGAGATAAGAATCATCTCATTTGAATATGTGAGTGCAAAGATACTATCTTTCAAATCTGCAGTGCACACAGATACCAAAGGCTACGAAATTTGATGGACCTAGAGCTTCTAATCTGTGACCTAACCTGTAGCAATCAACTTTCAGTCTAAAGGTCTGAGGGAGTCAATGATTCTAAAGACACACAGATCACTTCATTTGGATCATTGAGTACAAAGATACAATAGCTTGAATTTGCACTTCACAATGTTATGATGTCCAAAGAGTCACAGATTTCAAACTATCACAACTTCCTTATCTGACCTTCAATTTCTACAAATCAAATCTCTATAGAAACCTTGCACAATGCTTGTTCTATTGCCACAAAAACCACTTAATTTGGACCTATAAGTATAGAGCAATCCTACTTCACATGTGCAGATTTTAACACCAAGTAGTTGCAAGTGCTACAATGAAACAAATGGTCATATCATCTGCGTTGGATATGCAAATCTTTCAAGTATGGACTTAATAAAAAGCCTATGACCATGTGGTTCTTATGACTCAAGAATCACCTAGATTGGATCTGTGAGTGAGGAGAACTGGCACTGCAAAGTTGGTACTCCAAACACCAAGATGCACGAGATGTGACAGAATGAGAATTACCACCACTGCTTGCTCAGACTTCCATGTGCTGCAAGCTTGGCCTTGAAACAGAGCTTGGAAATTATAGATTCTGATGCAGCATTTTTCACTGGATTTGCACTTGTGACCACAGAGCAATAGCCTTTCCAATTCTCGCACAATAACAAGGACTACTCAAAACTTTCTCAGAATTGAAAAATCCAGATCTCCCTGAGTACTGCTCCAAACTGGGCAAGCTTTACCTTGAAAGAAGCTCTCAGCATAGTGCTTCTAATGAGACTCCAATCACTCCATTTGCCTAAGTAGTGGCAGAGATACAGTCATGATTTAGTCCAAACCCTAAAATCTGCCCAAGATGACAGAATTCGAATCCTTGTAACTCTCTGCACAGATGTGGGTTTTTAGCATGCTTTATATTTATCGAAAGACCTCTTCAAGGCGCATCCAATGCCACAAAAATCACTCAATTTGGACTTCTGATGATGAAGAAACTAACTCTCAAATATTGAACCTGTGTCAGAAAATTCAAGTACCCAGTACTTTCGCAACAAGGCTTAGAATCGTGCCATCTTGGTGTCCATGGAAAGCTCTTGGCAAGGCGCTTCAAACAAGACCAAAATCGAAAGGTTTGGATGAGCAAGTGGTGAGATATGAGTTTCTGAATTTTTGGTAAAATCTCCTCTCTCAAACCTTCGAAAATTCACTCAGGTGTGGTTTTCCTAATAGATGGTGCTTCAAGAAGGTTGTTGTGAGCAAGATTATCTATTGGCTAGGATTTCTACTTCACTTAGACATGTTATTGCTCAATATAGAACTAGTTCTCATAGACTAGAAGTAGAACAAGGACGTTGGCAGCAGATAGAGCACTCCATGCGACTTTGCAAATTGTGTACTATGAGCAAAGTTGAGGATGAGCATCATGTGTTGATTGTTTGCCCTTGTTACATGCAGATTAGAGTTAGACATCAGATTACTTGTAGTGATTTCTCAACTCTCTTACAAGTTGAAGCTTTAGCGTTAGGGAAGTACATGACAGAGGTTACTTTACATCGGACCAATTTGTTACAGATTGGTCAGATGCCATAGGCCCTTGCCTAGGCTCACATTTCATGTGTTTTGTATTGTGTTTCCAGCCTTTTGACTCTTTGGGTCTTTCGGGCTTTATATTTCATTGTTCATTGTTCATTGTTATAAGTGATTGAAATTTCTGACACAAGAGCTGGACTTGAGAGTTCGAATCTTCATCATATGGTGTCCAAATGGAGTGATTTTTGTGGCATTAGAAGCGCCTTGGGAAGCTCTTTCGATTGATACCAGGCGCGCTTGCATAGCATATACACAAAGAAAGTTATGAGGATTTGAATTTTGCCATCTCTCGGGGATTTTGGGGTTTGAGCTCAATTTTCAGCACCTTGTAACTTTTTGGTTCCATGTCCAAATCTTTCAATCTTGGCTTCATTGGAAACAGCTGTGAAAGGGCTTTATTTTGAATACCTGCTTGCTGAAATTGGAGTTCTGTGGAAGAAGTTTCAAAATTCATCAATTTGTGTTCTTGTGCGGTTGGTGGTGCTCAAATCTGCAACTTTCAGAGGCTGGAACTTTGGACTCACATCTTCAAATGAGGTGATCTTGGTCTCATTAGAAGCATCTTGTCAAGAGCTATTGATTGAAGTTGATTTTATTGAATTTGAAGCTTTGTGCTTGAAGTTATGAGCATTTGAATTTTGTGATTCAATGAGGTTTAGAAGTTTACCATAAATAACTCTAGAGGCCATAACTTCATGTCTATTGGCTCAAATGAGTTCACTTTTGATTCATTGGATAGAATTTCTCAAAAGCTTTTGATTGAGTCATCACTTGTAGATTTTGAAGTGTTGTAGCCAAGGTTAGAATTTTTGAAATCTGGAAGATTTCAAAATTTTCATGTAGGAAAAACTCAAATTCAAAAGTTTATAACTTTTGATTTACAAGTCCAAATGAGTAGATTTTTGGTTCATGAGAAAAAGTAATTGTAGAGCTATTGGGTGTTCACAGAGCCTGAGTGAACCAGAGGATACATTCTCATAGTATATGTCAGAACTTTTAGAATGGAAGCTTCCAAGATGATGCAAGACATTGCTGAGATAGCTTCAAAACAACATTAACTTGCTGAAATGTATAGAAAAGCAAATGACTTCCACAAAGAACTCAAGAGCTTTTTTGCCCCCATGTCTCAATGCATGAACACTCTTATGGCAGATTTGCAAACCATAAGAGCTGATGTGTTGACTGTGAAAGACTCTCTCAATTCGATCATCGTAGATATCCAAGAACTCAAGAAGAGTAGCAATTTGATGTTAGACTCCACCAAGGGTATGGTGGATGCTACTGAGAAGGTTGCTTCCTTGGGAGCACAAGCCACCAACATTGCTTCACAAAATGGAGGGCTGTAAGAGATGGTTGACACATTAGAGGTCAAGATGAAGTCATATGCTGAAGCTACGAAGGAGGCTCAAATCTCTTACTTGCAAGAGCATGAGGTTGAGAAGGAGAACCAATTGGTCAGAATGAAGAACTTGAGGATTTTAGGTTTGCCTGAGATTGAGAAGGAAGACACCAAGACCATAGTGTGTGAGTTTATTGTTGATTCTTTGAGAGTCCATGATCCTCAGATTTTGCAAGCATATAGATTGGGACAACAAGGTGCACAACCAAGAAGCATTTTGGTGAGGTTTGGCTCAGAAACTCAAAGGAACGCAGTAGCAGTTTGATGTTAGATTCCACCAAGGGTATGGTGGATGCTACTGAGAAGGTTGCTTCCTTGGGAGCACAAGCCACCAACATTGCTTCACACAATGGAGGGCTCCAAGAGATGGTTGACACATTAGAGGTCAAGATGACCTAAACCCTAAAATGCTTCCTGAAACCGGGTTTTTGCCTCTTGAGGCTGAAGCTTTGTTTTTAGCTATCAAATATGCCACTAAGGTGAGGTCCATGGAGCATGAGAGACTTCCCTACCAAGCTTTTTGTGCCACTCTATCTGTCGGTTGGTATACAGATCTGGTTGCATGGGCCACTAGGTGGGAAGTCTCTCATGCTCCATGGACCTCACCTTAGTGGCATATGTGATAGCTAAAATCAAAGTTTCAGCCTCAAGAGGTAAAAACCCGGTTTCAGCAAGCATCAATACATAGGGAGTTTGAGTCCTCACCCCAAGTTCATCACACAAAAACAATTTCTGAACTTTCTCCACCTTTTGCCACCATGTCTTCTTAGTACCTGGACCCCAAATCTGAGCACCATAGAGAACCACCGGCTGCACAAGAGATCTGAAAAACACCTTCTTTAACTCCCATGTGGTAAGGTGGGCAAGTCTAGAGCGGTTCATGAGTGAATACAAAGCTCTAAAGCCTGCATTGATTCTCATCTTCACACAAGTGGACCAACTATAGTCATGAGAAAACTCAAGGCCCAAGTACTTATAAGAAGAAACCTGCTCCAATTGCTGTCCATCAAAAAAGAAAGGTGAGACACCTTTAGAACCCACCACAATGACCTTGGACTTGTCAAGGTTCACCTCCATCTTTGTTTGATTGCAAAAGCAAAGTAGAGAATCCAACAGCTTCTGTAAACTCTGTGGATTTGTGGAGAGAAGCACTACATCATCTGCATAAAGGAGTGCATGTATCATCAAAGAGCCAACCTGTACACATGTAGCTCCAGCTTCCATGAGTAGACTCTCTAGATCATCGATGAAGATTCCAAACAGAGTTGGAGATAGAGAGCAGCCTTGGATCACACCCATTGTGCTAAGGACATCTTGAGAGCTCAAAGATGAAAGTTTCACAATCACTTTCTCATAGAGTCTAGAGATAGCACCAATCAGATCAGCTGAAACACCCACTTCAATGAGTCTCTCACTTAGAGATTTCCTCAGCACCTTATCAAAGGCTTTCCTGAAATCAATAAAGGCAACATAGAGAGCTCTCCCAACACCCTTGGATTTCCACCACAAAACATGAAGTACCAATAGGTGGTCCAAAGTACTAAAGCCTAATCTGAAACCAGCTTGGCACTTAGCTCAAATTTTGTGCTTTTCAGCCCAAGTGCTCAACCTTGACTCCAAAATTCGACCATACAACTTGGCAAAGACACTACCAACAAGTATGGTACGGTAATTGGTGACAACATCTCTCTGGCCAGACTTGTGAATAGGAACTACCTTCTTGAAGCACCATCTATCTGGAAAGCCACACTTGATTGCCTCATTCAAATGAGAAGTGAGTATTGAAATCAATTGGCTACTGCCCCACTTCAGAAGTTCAACACATAGTCCATCAAGGTCTTCAGCCTTACCATTGGCCAACTTCTTCAATTGGTACTTGACATCAGCTTCAGAGATGGTGAGAGCAGATCCAAGGCAAGGTGCCATGCTTGGAGCATTTGGGAAAAAGTACAAATCCTTCACATAGTCACAAAGCTCATTCAGGTCCAGCGATGGAGATGGAGATCTGATGGTTACTTTCTTCCAAAAAGCCTTGGGATTGCTCCTCAATTCAGTGCTCAACTCAACTCCTTTGAGTCTTAGAAATGCCCGCTTTTTGCACTTCACCAACTTTCTGTATAAAACAAAAGCTTGATTTTGTGCAATCTGATCAAGAGATCTATCCATAGCTTTGATCCTTTCCATTTTGCAATCAGCATCATACCATCTATTGCAAGGGAGACCAAGTCTCTTCCTGTGGGAGCCTTTTGGAAACAAAGAAGTTGATGTAGATTGAAGAAGTTCAATCAATTGATCACTACGTTGTTGAAAATCAGAACTCCACTCCATAGAACTCAATTTCTCTTGGATAGCTTGTTGGTACAAGTCTCTCTTGTGAAAATCTAGACAAAGTTTGCCTCTAAAAGCATGGTCTATAGGTAATGTGGTTCTATTGAGGCAAGGAAAAAGGATGGTACAAGATAGAGGTGCATAGTCTGATTCTGGTTGAGGATCTAAAACAGCAAAATCTGAGACAAGATGGATATCATTAGCTGAAGTGAGCATATAATCTATGGTGCTTGATCCACCTGAAGCAAAGCATGTGATTTTACAAGTTTCTGGAAATTGAGAAAGGCCATTCAAGATCTTCAAGTTACAATTGGCATCAAAGCTCAAAAAGTACTCACTCATGGAATTGGACATAGGATCTTTGGAAGAGCGTGACCAAGTACTAGAATGGTCTATCAAGCTGTGGAAAGGATCATTCTCAAGGTCGCTCAAGTCAGGGATCTGAGAGGCTTGGATCCTAGCATTAAAATCACTAAGAACAAGTACTGCACCTTTACTTTGAAACTCTAACACATCCTTCGTCAAGGAATGGAAAGGCTGCATGGTGTTGAGAAGTCCACTTGAATAGATTGGTGATGTCAACGGGGCAAAGTAACAAACAGCAATGAAGCAAGGTGTGGCAACTCCTCCAATCCTCAGCCATTGGTATTGTCCACTTGAATCTTGACCTATCAAAGAGACTGATTTCTCAAAGCCAAATCTGACGTAAGTAGCAATACCTCCAAAGCCCCTTCCTTTGTGTTGTCTCCACTTGTTCCAGGTTGAACCAACAAGAGTGAATCCTTCAATGTCTTGAATGGTGTTTCCTTCATGTTCCCATGTCTCCACATGTTGAACTTCTGAAGTGGGGCGGTAGCCAACTGATTTCAATACTCACTTCTCATTTGAATGAGGCAATCAAGTGTGGCTTTCCGGATAGATGGTGCTTCAAGAAGGTAGTTCCTATTCACAAGTCTGGCCAGAGAGATGTTATCACCAATTACCGTACCATACTTGTTGGTAGTGTCTTTGCCAAGTTGTATGGTCGAATTTTGGAGTCAAGGTTGAGCACTTGGGCTGAAAAGCACAAAATTCGAGCTAAGTGTCAAGCTGGTTTCAGATTAGGCTTTAGTACTTTGGACCACCTATTGGTACTTCATGTTTTGTGGTGGAAATCCAAAAGTGTTGGGAGAGCTCTCTATGTTGCCTTTATTGATTTCAGGAAAGCCTTTGATAAGGTGCTGAGGAAATCTCTAAGTGAGAGACTTATTGAAGTGGGTGTTTCATCTGATCCGATTGGTGCTATCTCTAGACTCTATGAGAAAGTGATTGTGAAACTTTCATCTTTGAGCTCTCAAGATGTCCTTAGCACAATGGGTGTGATCCAAGGCTGCTCTCTATCTCCAACTCTGTTCGGAATCTTCATTGATGATCTAGAGAGTCTACTCATGGAAGCCGGAGCTACAGGTGTACAGGTTGGCTCTTTGATGATATATGCACTCCTTTATGCAGATGATGTAGTGCTTCTCTCCACAAATCCACAGAGTTATAGAAGCTGTTGGATTCTCTACTTTGCTTTTGCAATCAAACAAAGATGGAGGTGAACCTTGACAAGTCCAAGGTCATTGTGGTGGGTTCTAAAGGTGTCACACCTTTCTTTTTTGATGGACAGCAATTGGAGCAGGTTTCTTCTTATAAGTACTTGGGCCTTGAGTTTTCTCATGACTATAGTTGGTCCACTTGTGTGAAGATGAGAATCAATGCAGGCTTTAGAGCTTTGTATTCACTCATGAACCGCTCTAGACTTGCCCACCTTACCACATGGGAGTTGAAGAAGGTGTTGTTCAGATCTCTTGTGCAGCCGGTGGTTCTCTATGGTGCTCAGATTTGGGGTCCAGGTACTAAGAAGACATGGTGGCAAAAGGTGGAGAAAGTTCAGAAATTGTTTTTGTGTGATGAACTTGGGGTGAGGACTCAAACTCCCTATGTATTGATGCTTGCTGAAACCGGGTTTTTACCTCTTGAGGCTGAAACTTTGATTTTAGCTATCACATATGCCACTAAGGTGAGGTCCATGGAGCATGAGAGACTTCCCTACCAAGTTTTTTGTGCCACTCTATCTGTCGGTTGGTATACAGATCTCGTTGCATGGGCCACTAGGTGGAATGTTTGTGAGCGACATTGGAAGTTGGAGCCCATTGCACTACGAGAAGTGATCAAGGAGCAGTTCTTACTTCGCCTATGGCAGCAACCCGGTACCAAGATGGTGTTCTATCAGCAGTTTGTAAATCCTATGTTGGTGTATTGTGAGCAAGATTATCTCTTGGCTAGGATTTCTACTTCACTTAGACATGTTATTGCTCAGTATAGAACTAGTCCTCATAGACTAGAAGTAGAACAAGGACGTTGGCAGCAGATAGAGCACTCCATGCGACTTTGCAAATTGTGTACTATGAGCAAAGTTGAGGATGAGCATCATGTGTTTATTGATTGCCCTAGTTACATGCTGATCAGAGTTAGACATCCGATTATTTGTCGTGATTTCTCTACTCTCTTACAAGGTGAAGCTTTAGCGTTAGGGAAGTACATGACAGAAGTAAGTTTACATCGGACCAATTTGTTACAGATTGGTCAGATACCCTAGGCCCTTGCCTAGGCTCACATTTCATGTGTTTTGTATTGTGTTTCTAGCCTTTTGACTCTTTGGGTCTTTCAGGCTTTATATTTCATTGTTCATTGTTCAATTTGCAAAGTTGCATGGAGTGCTCTAATTTGCAAAGTAAGAACTGCTCCTTGATCACTTCTCGTAGTGCAATAGGCTCCAACCTCCAATGTCGCTCACAAACATTCCACCTTGTGGCCCATGCAATCAGATCTGTATACCAACCGACAGATAGAGTGGCACAAAAAGCTTGGTAGGGAAGTCTCTCATGCTCCATGGACCTCACCTTAGTGGCATATGTGATAGCTAAAAACAAAGCTTCAGCCTCAAGTGGCAAAAACCCGGTTTCAAAGACATAGAGAGCTCTCCCAACACCTTTAGATTTCCACCACAAAACATGGAGTACCAATAGATGATCCAAAGTACTAAAGCCTGATCTGAAACCCGCTTGGCACTTAGCTCGAATTTTGTGCTTTTTAGCCCAAGTACTCAACCTAGACTCCAAAATTCGACCGTACAACTTGGCAAAGATACTACCCACTAGAATGGTACGGTAATTGGTGACAATATCTCTCTGACCAAACTTGTGAATAGGAACTACCTTCTTGAAGCACCATCTATCAGGAAACCCACACCTAATGGCCTCATTCAAGAGAGAAGTGAGTACTGAAATCAGATGGCTACCACCCCACTTAAGTAGTTCAACACATAGTCCATCAAGGTCTTCCGTCTTACCATTGGCCAACTTCTTCAATTGGTACTGGACTTCAGCTTCAGAGATGGTGAGAGCAGATCCAAGGCAAGGTGCCATGCTTGGAGCATCAGGGTAAAAGTACAGATCCTTCACATATTCACAAAGCTCATTCATGTCTAGCGATGGAGATGAAGATCTGATGGTTACCTTCTGCCAAAAAGCCTTAGGATTGCTCCTCAATTCATTGCTCAACTCAACCCCCTTGAGTCTCAAGAACGCTCGCTTCTTGCACTTCACCAACTTTCTATAAGAGACAAAAGCTTGATTTTGTGCAATCTGATCAAGAGACCTATCCATAGCTTTGATCCTTGCCATTTTACAGTCAGCATCAAACCACCTATTGCAAGGGAGACCAAGTCTCTTCCTGTGAGAACCTTGTGGAAATAGAGTTGTTGATGTAGATTGAAGAAGTTCAACCAACTGATCACTACGTTGTTGAAAATCAGAACTCCACTCCATAGAGCTCAATTTCTCATGGATAGCTTGTTGGTACAAATCTCGCTTGTGAAAATCAAGACGGAGTTTCCCCCTAAAGGCATGATCAATAGGTTATGTGGTTCTATTGAGGCAAGAAAGAAGGATGACATAAGATAAAGGTGCATGGTCAGATTCAGGTTGAGGATCTAAAACAACAAAATCTGAGACAATGTGTATATCACTGGGTGAGGTGAGCATATAATCTACAGTGCTGGATCCACTAGAGGCAAAGCATGTGCTCTTACAAGTTTCTAGAAATTGAGAAAGGCCATTCAAGATCATCAAGCTACAATTGGTACCAAAGCTCAAAAAGTGCTCACTCATGGAGTTGGATATGAGATCTTTGGAAGAGCGGGACCAAGCACTAGAATGATCTATTAAGCTATGGAAAGGGTCATTCTCAAGGTCACTAAACTCAGGAATCTGAGAGGTTTGGATCCTAGCATTGAAATCACCAAGGATAAATACTGCACCTTTACTTTGAAATTCCAACACATCCTTTGTCAAGGAGTGGAAAGGCTGCATGGTGTTGAGAGATCCGCTTGAATAGATTGGTGATGTCAATGGGGCAAAGTAACAAACAGCAAGGAAGCAAGGTGTAGCAACTCCTCCAATCCTCAGCCATTGGTATTATCCACTTGAGTCTTGACCTATCAAAGAGACTGATTTTTCAAAACCAAATCTGACGTAAGTAGCAATACCTCCAAAGCCCCTTCCTCTATGCTGCCTCCGATTGTTCCAAGTTGAACCAACAAGAATGAAACCTTCAATGTTTTGAATGGTGTTTCCTTCATGTTCCCATGTCTCCACAAGATTGATCAGATCAGCATCATCCCACACAAGTTTAGCGCTTGAGTACTTGGTATGTGTGAGACCATGAACATTCCAAAACAACACTCTAAGGGTCTGGAATTGCTATGCGGTAGTTGACAATTTCCTTTGGGCAATCACAGCTCTATTGTCTCTCAAGAATGCAACAAAACCTGCTTGTTGAGCCTCCTTCACTTTTGCTAATTCTCCCTTCTTTGCTTGCCATTGGAGAGGTGTGAGATCAGGGTCCAACCAAATACGCCGCCCCTTCAATATAGCCTTGTTATCCATCACTGCATTCCTTTGAGTTTTTGAGCCAAACCTCACCAAAATGCTTATTGGTTGTGCACCTTGTTGTCCCAATCTATATGCTTGCAAAATCTGAGGATCATGGACTCTCAAAGAATCAGCAATAAACTCACACACTATGGCCTTGGTGTCTTCCTTCTCAGTCTCTGGCAAACCTGAAATTCTCAAGTTCTTCATCCTGACCAATTGGTTCTCCTTCTCAACCTCATGCTCTTGCAAGCAAGAGATTTGAGCCACCTTAGTAGCTTCAGCATAAGACTTCATCTTCACTTCTAGTGTGACCACAATCTGTTGGAGCCCTCCGCCTTGTGTAGCAATATCGTTGGCTTGTGCTCCCAAGGAAGCAACTTTCTCGGTAGCATCAACCATCCCCTTGGTTGATGTTAACAAAGAGATAGAACTCTTCTTGAGGTCTTGAATCTCTTGGTTGACTAGGTTCAAAGACTCTTTGACACTACTGATCTCAACCTTTACAAATTTCATATCAGTCATGAGAGTACTCATGCACTGGGACATAGGTGCCATGAAGCTTCTAAGGTCCTTGTGGAAATCATTTGCTTTTCTATACATTTCAGCTAATTGTTGTTGCTTCATGGCTATATCAGCAATGTCTTTCACCATCTTGGAATCCTCCATTGTGACAATCACTTATCACTCACGGTCAATCTGGAAGTTTTACTTCCAACACCAAAACTTTAGGATTTTCAAGTACGCATCACTACTGTCTTACAATTGTAAGCACTACTAGGCTGGTGTTAAGTAAAGACCTTGAAAAGCTGATTCTAATGAGATAAGAATCATCTCATTTGAATATGTGAGTGCAAAGATACTCTCTTTCACATCGGCAGTGCACAGAGATACCAAAGGCTGCGAAATTTGAGGTACCTAGAGCTTCTAATCTGTGACCTAACCTATAGTAATCAATTTTCAGTCTCAAGGTCTGAGGGAGCTGATTCTAAATACACAAAGACCACTTCATTTGGATCATTGAGTACAAAGATACAATAGCTTGAATTTGCACTTCACAATGTTATGATGTCCAAAGAGTCACAGATTTCAAACTGTCACAACTTCCTTATCTGACCTTCAATGTCTACAAATCAGACCTCAATAGAAACCTTGCACAATGCTCGTTCTATTGCCACAAAAACCACTTGATTTGGACCTATAAGTACAGAGAAATCCTCCTTCACATGTGCAGATTTTAACACCAAGTAGTTGCAAGTGCTACAGTGGAACAAATGGTCATATCATCTGCGTTGGATATCCAAATCTCTCAAGTATGGACTCAATAGAAAGCTTATGACCATGTGGTTCTTATGATACAAGAATGATTTGAAATGGATATATGAGTGAGGAGAACTTGCACTGCAAAGTTGGTACTCCAAACACCAAGATGCACAAGATGTGACAGAATGAGAATTACCACCACTGCTTGCTCAGACCTCCATGTGCTGCGAGCTTGGCCTTGAAACAGAGCTTGTAACCCACAGATTCTGATGCAGTAATTTTCACTGGATTTGCACTTGTGACCACAGAGCAATAGCCTTCCCAATTCTCGCACAATAACAAGGACTACTCAAAATTGTCTCAGAATTGAAAAATTCAGATCTCCCTGAGTATTGATCCAAGTATCTGAGTATTATGTATTGCTGCTTGCTGAAACTGGGTTTTTGCCTCTTGAGGCTGAAGCTTTGTTTTTGGCTCTCACATATGCCACTAAGGTGAGGTCCATGGAGCATGAGAGACTTCCCTACCAAGCTTTATGTGCCACTCTATCTATTGGTTGGTATACAGATCTGATTGCATGGGACACAAGGTGGAATGTTTCTGAGCAACATTGGAGATTGGAGCCTCTTGCACTTTGAGAGGTGATCAAGGAGCAGTTCTTACTTCGCTTATGGCAACAGCCCGGTACCAAGATGGTGTTCTATCAGCAGTTTTTAAATCCTATGTTGGTGTATTGTGAACAATGAACAATGAACAATGAAATATAAAGCCCGAAAGACCCAAAGAGTCAAAAGGCTAGAAACACAATACAAAACACATGAAATGTGAGCCCAAGCAAGGGCCTAGGGCATCTGACCAATCTGTAACAAATTGGTCCGATATAAAGTAACCTCTGTCATGTACTTCCCTAACGCTAACAATGAAACAATGAAATATAAAGCCTGAAAGACCCAAAGAGTCAAAAGGCTGGAAACACAATACAAAACACATGAAATGTGAGCCTAGGCAAGGGCCTAGGGCATCGGCCCAATTTGTAACAAATTGGTCCGATGTAAAGTAACTTCTGTCATGTACTTCCCTAATGCTAAAGCTTCAACCTGTAAGAGAGTTGAGAAGTCACTGCAAGTAATCTGATGTCTAACTCTAATCTGCATGTAACAAGGGCAATCAACAAACACATGATGCTCATCCTCAACTTTGCTCATAATACACAATTTGCAAAGTCGCATGGAGTGCTCTATCTGCTGCCAACGTCCTGCCAACGTCCTCTGCCAACGTCTATTTGCAAAGTCGCATGGAGTCGCGTGGAGTGCTCTATCTGCTCTAAAGCTTCAACCCGTAAGAGAGTTGAGAAATCACTACAAGTAATCTGATGTCTTACTCTAATCTGCATGTAACAAGGGCAAACAATCAACACATGATGCTCATCCTCAACTTTGCTCATAGTACATAATTTGCAAAGTCGCATGGAGTGCTCTATCTGCTGCCAACGTCCTTGTTCTACTTCTAGTCTATGAGAACTAGTTCTATATTGAGCAATAACACGTCTAAGTGAAGTAGAAATCCTAGCCAATAGATAATCTTGCTCACAATACACCAACATAGGATTTACAAACTGCTGATAGAACACCATCTTGGTATTGGGTTGCTGCCATAAGCAAAGTAAGAACTGCTCCTTGATCACTTCTCGTAGTGCAATAGGCTCCAACCTCCAATGTCGCTCACAAACAATCCACCTTGTGGCCCATGCAACCAGATCTGTATACCAACCGATAGATAGAGTGGCACAAAAAGCTTGGTAGGGAAGTCTCTCATGCTCCATGGACCTCACCTTAGAGGCATATGTGATAGCATAAAAAAAAGCTTCAGCCTCAAGAGGTAAAAACCCGGTTTCAGCAAGCAACAATACATAAGGAGTTTGAGTCCTCACCCCAAGTTCATCACACAAAAACAATTTTTGAACTTTCTCCACCTTTTGCCACCATGTCTTCTTAGTACCTGGACCCCAAATCTGAGCACCATAGAGAACCACCGGCTGCACAAGAGATCTGAACAACACCTTCTTCAACGCCCATGTGGTAAGGTGAGCAAGTCTAGAGCGGTTCATGAGTGAATACAAAGCTCTAAAGCCTGCATTGATTCTCATCTTCACACAAGTGGACCAACTATAGTCATGAGAAAACTCAAGGCCCAAGTACTTATAAGAAGAAACCTGCTCCAATTGTTGTCCATCAAAAAAGAAAGGTGTGACACCTTTAGAACCCACCACAATCACCTTGGACTTGTCAAGGTTCACCTCCATCTTTGTTTGATTGCAAAAGCAAAGTAGAGAATCCAACAGCTTCTGTAAACTCTGTGGATTTGTGGAGAGAAGCACTACATCATCTACATAAAGGAGTGCATGTATCATCAAAGAGCCAACTTGTACACCTGTAGCTCCAACTTCCATGAGTAGACTCTCTAAATCATTGATGAAGATTCCGAACAGAGTTGGAGATAGAGAGCAGCCTTGGATCACACCCATTGTGCTAAGGACATCTTGAGAGCTCAAACGTTTTGCACAAAGCTCAAAATAAAGAGGTGATAGAAGTTTATAAACCCAAGGAATGCTTGCACTCTACTCACATCCATAGGCTGAGAAATACATGCAATAGATTCCACCTTGGTCTGTTGAACACCAAGTTTTCCAGGGTAGATAGTGTGACCCAAATACTCAACTTGTTTATGGAAGAACCTACACTTCCTAGGATGTACTTTCAGTCTATGAGATCTCAACCCCTTAAACACTTCCAATTGTCTCTCATGCTCCTCCACAATAATGCTATAGACCAAAATGTCATCAATATAGTACCGAGAAAAATCCAATCTAGCTAAGATCCTATCCATGACTCTTTGGAACTCAATAGGAGCATTCTTTAACCCAAATGGTAAGAACCTCCATTGATATAACACATCCTTGTTGTGAGGATCAATAGCCAAAAATGCTATCTTGGACTTTCCTCCTCCTTGATTGACAATTGATGATATCTTACTCAAAGATCCAAAGTATTGAAGACCTTTGCATGCCCAATCAAATCAAAAATCTTCTCAGACATCAGAAAATTGGTGTATTACTAATTAGTTCAATCCAAATACTAGGTCCTTTTAGAGCACCTAAATCCTTCATATTGAAGGCAAAACAACTTGTGTAGCTCCTCAAGAGTCTCCAAACTCTTTGTCTTTCCTCTCTTGTAAGCTCGGATCCAAGATTTGGCTCCCAAGTATCCTCTATAATTGTCATATGAGTGGAAGATGTATTGACTGGTTGCTACACCGGACCCTTGGGAGCAATAGTGTCATGCTCCTAACCATTAGAGGTCCCAACCTCAATGTGAAAAACTCCATCCAATCTGGCTACAATGAAACAATGAAACAATGAAATATAAAGCCCGAAAGACCCAAAGAGTCAAAAGGCTAGAAACAAAATACAAAACATATGAAATGTGAGCCTAGGCAAGGCCTAGGGCATCTGACCAATCTGTAACAAATTGGTCCGATGTAAAGTAACCTCGGTCATGTATTTCCCTAACGCTAAAGCTTCAACCTGTAAGAGAGTTGAGAAGTCACTACAAGTAATCTGATGTCTAACTCTAATCTGCATATAACAAGGGCAATCAACAAACACATGATGCTCATCCTCAACTTTGCTCATAGTACACAATTTGCAAAGTCGCATAGAGTGCTCTATCTGCTACCAACGTCCTTGTTCTACTTCAAGTCTATGAGAACTTGTTCTATATTGAGCGATAACATGTCTAAGTGAAGTAGAAATCCTAGCCAATAGATAATCTTGCTCACAATACACCAACATAGGATTTACAAACTGCTGATAGAACACCATCTTGGTACCGGGCTGCTGCCATAACAATGAAACAATGAAATATAAAGCCCGAAAGACCCAAAGAGTCAAAAGGCTACAAACACAATACAAAACACATGAAATGTGAGCCTAGGCAAGGGCCTAGGGCATCGGACCAATCTGTAACAAATTGGTCCGATGTAAAGTAACTTCTGTCATGTACTTCCCTAATGCTAAAGCTTCAACCTGTAAGAGAGTTGAGAAGTCACTGCAAGTAATCTGATGTCTAACTCTAATTTGCATGTAACAAGGGCAATCAACAAACACATGATGCTCATCCTCAACTTTGCTCATAATACACAATTTGCAAAGTAGAATGGAGTGCTCTATCTGCTGCCAACGTCCTTGTTCTACTTCTAGTCTATGAGAACTAGTTCTATATTGAGCGATAACATGTCTCAATGAAGTAGAAATCCTAGCCAAGAGATAATCTTGCTCACAATACACCAACATAGGATTTACAAATTGCTGATAGAACACCATCTTGGTACCGGGTTGCTGCCATAAGTGAAGTAAGAACTGCTCCTTGATCACCTTTCGAAGTGCAATAGGCTCCAATCTCCAATGTCGCTCAGAAACATTCCACCTTGTGGCCCATGCAATCAGATCTGTATACCAACCAATAGATAGAGTGGCACAGAAAGCTTGGTAAGGAAGTCTCTCATGCTCCATGGACCTCACCTTAGTGGCATATGTGACAGCCAAGAACAAAGCTTCAGCCTCAAGCGGTAAAAACCCTGTTTCAGCAAGCAACAATACATAAGGAGTTTGAGTCCTTACTCCAAGTTCTTCACACAAAAACAATTTCTGAACTTTCTCCACCTTTTGCCACCATGTCTTCTTAGTACCTGGACCCCAAATCTGAGCACCATAGAGAACCACCGGCTGCACAAGAGATCTGAACAACACCTTCTTCAACTCCCATGTGGTAAGGTGAGCAAGTCTAGAGCGGTTCATGAGTGAATACAAAGCTCTAAAGCCTGCATTGATTCTCATCTTCACACAAGTGGACCAACTATAGTCATGAGAAAACTCAAGACCCAAGTACTTGTAAGAAGAAACCTGCTCCAATTGCTGTCCATCAAAAAAGAAAGGTGTGACACCTTTAGAACCCACGACAATCACCTTGGACTTGTCAAGGTTCACCTCCATCTTTGTTTGATTGCAAAACAAGAGAAGAGAATCCAACAACTTCTGTAAACTTTGTGGATTGGTAGAGAGGAGCACTACATCATTCGCATATAGTAGTGCATGTATCATCAAAGAGCCAACCTGTACACCTGTAGCTCCAGCTTCCATAAGCACCCTTTCTAGATCATCGATGAAGATTCCAAACAATGTTGGAGATAGAGAGCAACCTTGGATCACACCCATTGTGCTAAGGATATCTTGAGAGCTCAAAGATGAAAATTTCACAACCACCTTCTCATAGAGTCCAGAGATAGCACCAATCAGATCAGCTGAAACACCAACTTGAGTGAGTCTCTCACTTAGAGATTTCCTAAGCACCTTATCAAGAGCCTTCCTGAAATCAATAAATGCAACATAGAGAGCTCTCCCAACACCTTTAGATTTCCACCACAAAACATGGAGTACCAATAGATGATCCAAAGAACTAAAGCCTGATCTGAAACCCATTGGCACTTAGCTCAAATTTTGTGCTTTTCAGCCCAAGTACTCAACCTAGACTCCAAAATTTGACGGTAGTTGACAACTTCCTATGCGGTAGTTGACAACTTCCTTTGGGTGATCACAGCTCTATTGTCTCTCAAGAATGCAACAAAACCTGCTTGTTGAGCCTCCTTCACTTTTGCTAATTCTCCGTTCTTTGCTTGCCATTGGAGAGGTGTGAGATCAGGGTCCAACCAAATACGCCGCCCCTTCAATATAGCCTTGTTATCCATCACTGCATTCCTTTGAGTTTCTGAGCCAAACCTCACCAAAATGCTTCTTGGTTGTGCACCTTGTTGTCCCAATCTATATGCTTGCAAAATCTGAGGATCATGGACTCTCAAAGAATCAGCAATAAACTCACACACTATGGCCTTGGTGTCTTCCTTCTCAGTCTCTGGCAAACCTGAAATTCTCAAGTTCTTCATCCTGACCAATTGGTTCTCCTTCTCAACCTCATGCTCTTGCAAGCAAGAGATTTGAGCCACCTTAGTAGCTTCAGCATAAGACTTCATCTTCACTTCTAGTGTGACCACAATCTGTTGGAGCCCTCCGCCTTGTGTAGCAATATCGTTGGCTTGTGCTCCCAAGGAAGCAACTTTCTCGGTAGCATCAACCATCCCCTTGGTTGATGTTAACAAAGAGATAGAACTCTTCTTGAGGTCTTGAATCTCTTGGTTGACTAGGTTCAAAGACTCTTTGACACTACTGATCTCAACCTTTACAAATTCCATATCAGTCATGAAACAATGAAACAATGAAACAATGAAATATAAAGCCCAAAAGACCCAAAGAGTCAAAAGGCTACAAACACAATACAAAACACATGAAATGTGAGCCTAGGCAAGGGCCTAGGGCATCGGACCAATTTGTAACAAATTGGTCCGATGTAAAGTAACTTCTGTCATGTACTTCCCTAATGCTAAAGCTTCAACCTGTAAGAGAGTTGAGAAGTCACTGCAAGTAATCTGATGTCTAACTCTAATCTGCATGTAACAAGGGCAATCAACAAACACATGATGCTCATCCTCAACTTTGCTCATAATACACAATTTGCAAAGTCGCATGGAGTGCTCTATCTGCTGCCAACGTCCTTGTTCTACTTCTAGTCTATGAGAACTAGTTCTATATTGAGCGATAACATGTCTCAATGAAGTAGAAATCCTAGCCAAGAGATAATCTTGCTCACAATACACCAACATAGGATTTACAAACTGCTGATAGAACACCATCTTGGTACCGGGTTGCTGCCATAAGCGAAGTAAAAACTGCTCCTTGATCACCTCTCGAAGTGCAATAGGCTCCAATCTCCAATGTCGCTCAGAAACATTCCACCTTGTGGCCCATGCAATCAGATCTGTATACCAACCGACAGATAGAGTGGCACAAAAAGCTTGGTAGGGAAGTCTCTCATGCTCCATGGACCTCACCTTAGTGGCATATGTGATAGCTAAAAACAAAGCTTCAGCCTCAAGAGGTAAAAATCCTGTTTCAGCAAGCAAGAATACATAAGGAGTTTGAGTCCTCACCCCAAGTTCATCACACAAAAACAATTTCTGAACTTTCTCCACCTTTTGCCACCATGTCTTCTTAGTACCTGGACCCCAAATCTGAGCACCATAGAGAACCACCGGCTGCACAAGAGATCTGAACAGCACCTTCTTCAACTCCCATGTGGTGAGGTGAGCAAGTCTACTGCGGTTCATGAGTGAATACAAAGCTCTAAAGCCTGCATTGATTCTCATCTTCACACAAGTAGACCAACTATAGTCATGAGAAAACTCAAGACCCAAGTACTTATAAGAACAAACCTGCTCCAATTGCTGTCCATCAAAAAAGAAAGGTGTGACACCTTTAGAGCCCACCACAATCACCTTGGACTTGTCAAGGTTCACCTCCATCTTTTTTTTATTGCAAAAGCAAAGTAGAGAATCCAACAGCTTCTGTAAACTCTGTGGATTTGTGGAGAGAAGCACTACATCATCTGCATAAAGGAGTGCATGTATCATCAAAGAGCCAACCTGTACACCTATAGCTCCAGCTTCCATGAGTAGACTCTCTAGATCATCGATGAAGATTCCGAACAGAGTTGGAGACAGAGAGCAGCCTTGGATCACACCCATTGTGCTAAGGACATCTTGAGAGCTCAAAGATGAAAGTTTCACAATCACTTTCTCATAGAGTCTAGAGATAGCACCAATCAGATCAGCTGAAACACCCACTTCAATGAGTCTCTCACTTAGAGATTTCCTGAGCACCTTATCAAAGGCCTTCCTGAAATCAATAAAGGCAACATAGAGAGCTCTCCCAACCCCCTTGGATTTGCACCACAAAACATGAAGTACCAATAGGTGATCCAAAGTACTAAAGCCTAATCTGAAACCAGCTTGGCACTTAGCTCGAATTTTGTGCTTTTCAGCCCAAGTGCTCAACCTTGACTCCAAAATTCGACCATACAACTTGGCAAAGACACTACCAACAAGTATGGTACGGTAATTGGTGACAACATCTCTCTGGCCAGACTTGTGAATAGGAACTACCTTCTTGAAGCACCATCTATCCGGAAAGCCACACTTGATTGCCTCATTCAAATGAGAAGTGAGTATTGAAATCAGTTGGCTACCGCCCCACTTCAGAAGTTCAACACATAGTCCATCAAGGTCTTCAGCCTTACCATTGGCCAACTTCTTCAATTGGTACTTGACATCAGCTTCAGAGATGGTGAGAGCAGATCCAAGGCAAGGTGCCATGCTTGGAGCATTTGGGAAAAAGTACAAATCCTTCACATAGTCACAAAGCTCATTCAGGTCCAGCGATGGAGATGGAGATCTGATGGTTACTTTCTTCCAGAAAGCCTTGGGATTGCTCCTCAATTCAGTGCTCAACTCAACTCCTTTGAGTCTTAGAAATGCCCGCTTTTTGCACTTCACCAACTTTTTGTATAAAACAAAAGCTTGATTTTGTGCAATCTGATCAAGAGATCTATCCATAGCTTTGATCCTTGCCATTTTGCAATCAGCATCATACCATCTATTCCAAGGGAGACCAAGTCTCTTCCTGTGGGAGCCTCTTGGAAACAAAGAAGTTGATGTAGATTGAAGAAGTTCAATCAATTGATCACTACGTTGTTGAAAATCAGAACTCCACTCCATAGAACTCAATTTCTCTTGGATAGCTTGTTGGTACAAGTCTCTCTTGTGAAAATCTAGACGAAGTTTGCCTCTAAAAGCATGGTCTATAGGTAATGTGGTTCTATTGAGGCAAGGAAAAAGGATGGTACAGGATAGAGGTGCATGGTCTGATTCTGGTTGAGGATCTAAAACAGCAAAATCTGAGACAAGATGGATATCATTAGCTGAAGTGAGCATATAATCTATGGTGCTTGATCCACCTGAGGCAAAGCATGTGCTTTTACAAGTTTCTGGAAATTGAGAAAGGCCATTCAAGATCTTCAAGCTACAATTGGCACCAAAGCTCAAAAAGTGCTCACTCATGGAATTGGACATAGGATCTTTGGAAGAGCGTGACCAAGCACTAGAATGGTCTATCAAGCTGTGGAAAGGATCATTCTCAAGGTCGCTCAAGTCAGGGATCTGAGAGGCTTGGATCCTAGCATTGAAATCACCAAGAACAAGGACTGCACCTTTACTTTGAAACTCTAACACATCCTTCGTCAAGGAATGGAAAGGCTGCATGGTGTTGAGAAGTCCACTTGAATAGATTGGTGATGTCAACGGGGCAAAGTAACAAACAGCAATGAAGCAAGGTGTGGCAACTCCTCCAATCCTCAGCCAATGGTATTGTCCACTTGAATCTTGACCTATCAAAGAGACTGATTTCTCAAAGCCAAATCTGACGTAAGTAGCAATACCTCCAAAGCCCCTTCCTTTGTGTTGTCTCCGCTTGTTCCAGGTTGAACCAACAAGAGTGAATCCTTCAATGTCTTGAATGGTGTTTCCTTCATGTTCCCATGTCTCCACAAGATTGATCAGATCAGCATCATCCCACAAAGGCTTAGCGCTGGAGTACTTGGTATGTGTGAGCCCATGAACATTCCAAAATAGTACTCTAAAGGTCTGGAATTGCTATGCAATAGCTGACAATTTCTTTTGAGTAATCACAGCTCTATTATCTCTCAAGAATGCAACAAAACCTGCTTGCTTCACTTTTGCTAATTCTCCCTTCTTTGCTTGCCATTGGAGAGGTGTGAGATCAGGGTCCAACCAGATACGCCGCCCCTTTAGTATAGCTTTGTTCCCCATCACTGCATTCCTTTGAGTTTCTGAGCCAAACCTCACCAAAATGCTTCTTGGTTGTGCACCTTGTTGTCCCAATCTATATGCTTGCAAAATTTGAGGATCATGGACTCTCAAAGAATCAGCAATAAACTCACACACTATGGCCTTGGTGTCTTCCTTCTCAATCTCAGGCAAACCTGAAATCCTCAAGTTCTTCATTCTCACCAATTGGTTCTCCTTCTCAACCTCATGCTCTTGCAAGTAAGAGATTTGAGCCACCTTCGTAGCTTCAGCATATGACTTCATCTTGACCTCTAATGTGTCAACCATCTCTTGCAGCCCTCCATTTTGTGAAGCAATGTTGGTGGCTTGTGCTCCCAAGGAAGCAACCTTCTCAGTAGCATCCACCATACCCTTGGTGGAGTCTAACATCAAATTGCTACTCTTCTTGAGTTCTTGGATATCTACGGTGATCGAATTCAGAGATTCTTTCACAGTCAAGACATCAACTCTTACGGTTTGCAAATCTGCCATAAGAGTGTTCATGCATTGAGACATGGGGGCAAAAAAGCTCTTGAGTTCCTTGTGGAAGTCATTTGCTTTTCTATACATTTCAGCAAGCTGTTGCTGTTTTGAAGCTATCTCAGCAATGTCTTGCATCATCTTGGAAGCTTCCATTCTAAAATTTCTAACAGATACTATGAGAATGTATCCTCTGGTTCACTCACACTCTGTGAACACCAATAGCTCTACACCAAAAATCAACTCCTTTGGACTTGTAAATCAAAAGTTGCAAACTTTTGAATTTGAGTTTTTCCTACATGAAAATTTTGAAATCCTACAGATTTCGAAAATTCATAACCTTGGCTACAGTACTTGAAAATCTACAATAGATGACTCAATCAAAAGCTCTTGAGAAATTCTATCCAATGAATCAAAAATGAACTCATTTGAGCCAATAGACATGAAGTTATGGCCTCTAGAGTTCTCTATGGAAACTTCTAAACCTCATTGAATCACAGAATTCAAATGCTGATAACTGCAAGCACAAAGCTTCAAATTCTATGAAATGAATTTCAATCAATAGCTCTTGACAAGATGCTTCTAATGAGTCCAAGATCACCTCATTTGAAGATGTGAGTCCAAAGTTCCAGCCTCTGAAAGTTGCAGATTTGAGCACCACCAACCGCACAAAAACACAGATTGATGAATTTCGAAACTTCTTCCACAGAACTCCAACTTCAGCAACCAGGAGTTCAAAAGAAAGCTCTCTCACAGCTCTTTCCAATGAGTCCAAGATTGAAAGATTTGGACATGGAACCAAAAAGTTACAAGGTGTTGAAAATTGAGCTCAAACCCTAAAATCTCCGAGAGATGGCAGAATTCGAATCTTCATAACTTTCTTTGTGTAGGTGCTCTGCAAGCCAGCGTAGTATCAATCGAAAGAGCTTTCAAAGGCGCTTCTAATGCCACAAAAATCACTCCATTTGGACACCATATGATGAAGATTCGAACTCTCAAGTCTAGCTCCTGTGTCAGAAATTTCAATCACTCATAACGTTTCGCTCAAAGCTCAGAATGACACAATCTTGGTGGCTATGGAAAGGTCTTGGCAAGGCGCTTCGAACGATACCAAAACCGCAACGTTTGGACATGTATGTAGGGAGATATGGCTTCTCAAACTTTCGGGACTCCTCTCCTCTCAAACTTTCGAAACTCCACTCCCAAGACATGAGAGTACTCATGCACTGGGACATAGGTGCCATGAAGCTTCTAAGGTCTTTGTGGAAATCATTTGCTTTCCTATACATTTCAGCTAATTGTTGTTGCTTCATGGCTATATCAGCAATGTCTTTCACCATCTTGGAATCCTCCATTGTGATAATCACTTATCACTCACAGTCAATCTAGAAGTTTTACTTCCAACACCAAAAATTTAGGATTTTCAAGTAGGCAGCACTACTGTCTTACAATTGTAAGCACTACTAGGCTGGTGTTGAAGTAAAGACCTTGAAAAGCTGATTCTAATGAGATAAGAATCATCTCATTTGAATATGAGTGCAAAGATACTCTCTCTTTCAAATCTGCAGTGCACAGAGATACCAAAGGCTGCGAAATTTGAGGTACCTAGAGCTTCTAATCTGTGACCTAACCTGTAGTAATCAATTTTCAGTCTCAAGGTCTGAGGGAGCTGATTCTAAATACACAAAGATCACTTCATTTGGATCATTGAGTACAAAGATACAATAGCTTGAATTTGCACTTCACAATGTTATGATGTCCAAAGAGTCACAGATTTCAAACTGTCACAACTTCCTTATCTGACCTTCAATGTCTACAAATCAGACCTCAATAGAAACCTTGCACAATGCTAGTTCTATTGCCACAAAAACCACTTGATTTGGACCTATAAGTATAGAGAAATCCTCCTTCACATGTGCAGATTTTAACACCAAGTAGTTGCAAGTGCTACAATGAAACAAATGGTCATATCATCTTCGTTGGATATCCAAATCTCTCAAGTATGGACTCAATAGAAAGCTTATGACCATGTGGTTCTTATGATTTAAGAATCACCTGAATTGGATCTATGAGTGAGGAGAGCTTGCACTGCAAAGATGGTACTCCAAACACCAAGATGCACGAGATGTGACAGAATGAGAATTACCACCACTGCTTGCTCAGACTTCCATGTGCTGCGAGCTTGGCCTTGAAACAGAGCTTGTAACTCACAGATTCTGATGCAGTAATTTTCACTGGATTTGCACTTGTGACCACAGAGCAATAGCCTTCCCAATTCTCGCACAATAACAAGGACTACTCATAGTCTCAGAATTGAAAAATTCAGATCTCCATGAGTATTGATCCAAACTAGACAAGCTTTACCTTGAAGGAAAGCTCTCAGTATAGAGCTACCAATGAGACTCCAATCACTCCATTTGCCCAAGTGTTGGCAGAGATACAGTCAATCGAATTTATAGTCCAAACCCTAAAATTTGCCAAAGATTACAAAATTTGAATCCTTATAACTCTCTGCACAGATGTGGGTTTTTAGCATGCTTGCACTCAATCGAAAGAGCTCTTCAAGGCGCATCCATTGACATAGAAATCACTCCATTTGGACTCCTGATGATGAAGAAACAATCTCTTAAGTATTGAACCTCTGTCAGAAAATTCAAGCACTCATAACTTTTGCCGCAAAGCTCAGAATGGTGCAATCTTGGTGTCCATTGAAAGCTCTTGGCAAGGCGCTCCAAACAAGAGCAAAATCGAAAGATTTGGATGAGCAACTGCTGAGATATGACTATCTGAATTTTCGGGAAAGTCTCCTCGCTCAAACTTTCAAAAATCTCACTAAAGCAAAGTAAGAACTGCTCCTTGATCACTTCTCGTAGTGCAATAGGCTCCAACCTCCAATGTCGCTCACAAACATTCCACCTTGTGGCCCATGCAACCAGATCTGTATACCAACCGACAGATAGAGTGGCACAAAAAACTTGGTAGGGAAGTCTCTCATGCTCCATGGACCTCACCTTAGTGGCATATGTGATAGCTAAAAACAAAGCTTCAGCCTCAAGAGGTAAAAACCCGGTTTCAGCAAGCATCAATACATAGGGAGTTTGAGTTCTCACCCTAAGTTCATCACACAAAAACAATTTTTGAACTTTCTCCACCTTTTGCCACCATGTCTTCTTAGTACCTGGACCCCAAATCTGACAAGCTCCATATGTCATCTTATTGCATCCCAAGTAGACCAAGGATGTAATCTTAATTACACGGATGGACTCCAAGTAGACCACTCTCTCTAGTAGCCATTGGCTATGTCCCAAGAATACCTTGTCCACTCAATCTATTTCCCCCAATATATGCATGAATCATCTCGATGGGCACAAATAGTTCACAAGTGTTTGAGCAGTGATGCCTATCAAGCACATTTTATGTTGCTCTGCCAAACCAAGGCTCACAACCCAAGTCAAACAGTTTAGGTCTATAGCTTGACCTAACATTTGACGCTTAGATGTTTTTCAAATTGCTGGAATAACGGTAATACCAATGAAAAAAACCCATTGCCCACTCTCTCTCATTGGCGTTGGGCTCTACCAACTACTATAATTGTAAGTCCCAAACAAGTCCAAGACCTCTCTCTTGCATGAGACCTTGGGAAAATCATAAGTGTAGGAAAAGTAGCTCGGGGCTATCCAACTAGGGTCACCACTGCCATAAGTGATCTATCAACCACTTCCACTATTTTAGTGGAAGTGGTTGATTGATGCCCAATATCCAAGATGTCATCAACAATGACGTGGTCTAGTCGCTGAATCCTAAGTGCATTGTAGAACCTCTCTAGATAAGAGGTTTGTCCACCAAAGACAAAGACGATGAGCTCGTGATCTCACTCTGGCTGCATCTAACAACTTGGCAAGTCCCATCCAAGAATAGACTTGATGTGTACTTGCCATCACCTGGTGTTGTAGGGTTTATAAGGTCTTGAGAATGCACCAGGTACCTAATTGCTCACAATTAAACATTTAGTTATTGCTTCCCAATTCAAATCTATGGTTCTTCCTAGGCCCGTAAATACCTCCTCAACATAATCATCTTTATCTTTGTGTTTGATGTTGCAAGGAGCTGTGGCCAATTCCCTATCGGCCCCTTTGTAGCTGTGGCCAATTCTCTATTTTGGATATCAATACGGTGGGGCTTGGCTTTATTATAAACCATGTAAAGCTTGTGTTTCGAAAGTTTGAGAGGAGAGGAGTCCCGAAAGTTTGAGAAGCCATATCTCCCTACATACATATCCAAACGTTGCGGTTTTGGTCTCGTTCGAAGCGCCTTGCCAAGACCTTTCCATAGCTATCGAGATTGTATCATTCTGAGCTTTGTGCAAAACGTTATGAGTGATTGAAATTTCTGACACAGGAACTAGACTTGAGAGTTCGAATCTTCATCATATGATGTCCAAATGGAGTGATTTTTGCGGCATTGGAAGCGCCTTTGGAAGCTCTTTCAATTGATACTAGGCTAGCCTGCAGTGCACATACACAAAGAAAATTAGAAAGATTCGAATTCTGCCATCTCTCGAAGATTTTAGGGTTTGAGCTCAATTTTCAACACCTTGTAACTTTTTGGTTCCATGTCCAAATCTTTCAATCTTGGACTCATTGGAAAGAGCTGTGAGAGGGCTTTCTTTTGAATTCCTGGTTGCTGAAGTTGGATTTATGTGGAAGAAGTTTCGAAATTCATCAATCTGTGTTCTTGTGCGGTTGGTGGTGCTCAAATCTGCAACTTTCAGAGGGTGGAACTTTGGACTCACATCTTCAAATGAGGTGATCTTGGACTCATTAGAAGCATCTTGTCAAGAGCTATTGATTGAGATTCATTTCATAGAATTTGAAGCTTTGTGCTTGCAGTTATCAGCATTTGAATTCTGTGATTCAATGAGGTTTAGAAGTTTACTATAGAGAACTCTAGAGGCCATAACTTCATGTCTATTAGCTCAAATGACTTCCTATTCACAAGTCTGGCCAAAGAGATGTTGTCACCAATTACCGTACCATACTTGTTGGTAGTGTCTTTGCCAAGTTGTATTGTCGAATTTTGGAGTCAAGGTTGAGCACTTGGGCTGAAAAGCACAAAATTCGAGCTAAGTGCCAAGTTGGTTTCAGATTAGGCTTTGGTACTTTGGACCACCTATTGGTACTTCATGTTTTGTGGTGCAAATCCAAGGGGGTTGGGAGAGCTCCCTATGTTGCCTTTATTGATTTCAGGAAGGCCTTTGATAAGGTGCCCAGGAAATCTCTAAGTGAGAGACTCATTGAAGTGGGTGTTTCAGCTGATCTAATTGGTGCTATCTCTAGACTCTATGAGAAAGTGATTGTGAAACTTTCATCTTTGAGCTCTCAAGATGTCCTTAGCACAATGGGTGTGATCCAAGGCTGCTCTCTGTCTCCAACTCTGTTCGGAATCTTCATCGATGATCTAGAGAGTCTACTCATGGAAGCTGGAGCTATAGGTGTACAGGTTGGCTCTTTGATGATACATGCACTCCTTTATGCAGATGATGTAGTGCTTCTCTCCACAAATCCACAGAGTTTACAGAAGCTGTTGGATTCTCTACTTTGCTTTTGCAATCAAACAAAGATGGAGGTGAACCTTGACAAGTCCAAGGTCATTGTGGTGGGTTCTAAAGGTGTCACACCTTTCTTTTTTGATGGATAGCAATTGGAGCAGGTTTCTTCTTATAAGTACTTGGGCCTTGAGTTTTCTCATGACTATAGTTGGTCTACTTGTGTGAAGATGAGAATCAATGCAAGCTTTAGAGCTTTGTATTCACTCATGAACCGCAGTAGACTTGCTCACCTCACCACATGGGAGTTGAAGAAGGTGCTGTTCAGATCTCTTGTGCAGCCGGTGGTTCTCTATGGTGCTCAGATTTGGGGTCCAGGTACTAAGAAGACATGGTGGCAAAAGGTGGAGAAAGTTCAGAAATTGTTTTTGTGTGATGAACTTGGGGTGAGGACTCAAACTCCTTATGTATTCCTGCTTGCTGAAACAGGATTTTTACCTCTTGAGGCTGAAGCTTTGTTTTTAGCTATCACATATGCCACTTAGGTGAGGTCCATGGAGCATGAGAGACTTCCCTACCAAGCTTTTTGTGCCACTCTATCTGTCGGTTGGTATACAGATCTGATTGCATGGGCCACAAGGTGGAATGTTTCTGAGCGACATTGGAGATTGGAGCCTATTGCACTTCGAGAGGTGATCAAGGAGCAGTTCTAACTTCGCTTATGGCAGCAACCCGGTACCAAGATGGTGTTCTATCAGCAGTTTGTAAATCCTATGTTGGTGTATTGTGAGCAAGATTATCTCTTGGCTAGGATTTCTACTTCATTGAGACATGTTATCGCTCAATATAGAACTAGTTCTCATAGACTAGAAGTAGAACAAGGACGTTGGCAGCAGATAGAGCACTCCATGCGACTTTGCAAATTGTGTATTATGAGCAAAGTTGAGGATGAGCATCATGTGTTTGTTGATTGCCCTTGTTACATGCAGATTAGAGTTAGACATCAGATTACTTGCAGTGACTTCTCAACTCTCTTACAGGTTGAAGTTTTAGCATTAGGGAAGTACATGACAGAAGTTACTTTACATCAGACCAATTTGTTACAAATTGGTCCGATGCCCTAGGCCCTTGCCTAGGCTCACATTTCATGTGTTTTGTATTGTGTTTCCAGCCTTTGACTCTTTGGGTCTTTCGGGCTTTATATTTCATTGTTTCATTATGGCAGATTTGCAAACCGTAAGAGCTGATGTCTTGAGTGTGAAAGAATCTCTGAATTCAATCACCGTAGATATCCAAGAACTCAAGAAGAGTAGCAATTTGATGTTAGACTCCACCAAGGGTATGGTGGATGCTACTGAGAAGGTTGCTTCCTTGGGAGCACAAGCCACCAACATTGCTTCACAAAATGGAGGGCTGCAAGAGATGGTTGACACTTTAGAGGTCAAGATGAAGTCATATGCTGAAGCTACGAAAGTGGCTCAAATCTCTTACTTGCAAGAGCATGAGGTTGAGAAGAAGAACCAATTGGTGAGAATGAAGAACTTGAGGATTTCAGGTTTGCCTGAGATTGAGAAGGAAGACACCAAGGCCATAGTGTGTGAGTTTATTGCTGATTCTTTGAGAGTCCATGATCCTCAGATTTTGCAAGCATATAGATTGGGACAACAAGGTGCACAACCAAGAAGCATTTTGGTGAGGTTTGGCTCAGAAACTCAAAGGAATGCAATGATGGGGAACAAAGCTATACTAAAGGGGCGCCGTATCTGGTTGGACCCTGATCTCACACCTCTCCAATGGCAAGCAAAGAAGGGAGAATTAGCAAAAGTGAAGGAGGCTCAACAAGCAGGTTTTGTTGCATTCTTGAGAGATAATAGATTACTCAAAAGAAATTATCAACTACTGCATAGCAATTCCAGACCGTTAGAGTACTGTTTTGGAATGTCCATGGGCTCACACATACCAAGTAATGAAACAATAAAACAATGAAATATAAAGCCCGAAAGACCCAAAGAGTCAAAGGCTGAAAACACAATACAAAACACATGAAATGTGAGCCTAGGCAAGGGCCTAGGGCATCTGACCAATCTGTAAGAAATTGGTCCAATGTAAACTAACCTCGATCATGTACTTCCCTAATGCTAAAGCTTCAACTTGTAAGAGAGTTGAGAAATCACTACAAGTTATCTGATGTCTAACTCTAATCTGCATGTAACAAGGGCAAACAATCAACACATGATGCTCATCCTCAACTTTGCTCATAATACACAATTTGAAAAGTCGCATGGAGTGCTCTATCTGCTGCCAACGTCCTTGTTCTACTTCTAGTCTATGAGAACTAGTTCTATATTGAGCGATAACATGTCTAAGTGAAGTAGAAATCCTAGTCAAGAGATAATCTTGCTCACAATACACCAACATAGGATTTACAAACTGCTGATAGAACACCATCTTGGTACCGGGTTGCTGCCATGATTGAAGTAAAAACTGCTCCTTGATCACTTCTTGTAGTGCAATAGGCTCCAACTTCCAATGTCGCTTACAAACATTCCACCTGGTGGCCCATGCAACCATATCTGTATACCAACCGACAGATAGAGTGGCACAAAAAGCTTGGTAGGGAGGTCTCTCATGCTCCATGGACCTCACCTTAGTGGCATATGTGATAGCTAAAAACAAAGCTTTAGCCTCAAGAGGCAAAAACCCGGTTTCAGCAAGCAGCAATACATAAGGAGTTTGAGTCCTCACCCCAAGTTCATCACACAAAAACAATTTCTGAACTTTCTCCACCTTTTGCCACCATGTCTTCTTAGTACCTGGACCCCAAATCTGAGCACCATAGAGAACCACCGGCTGCACAAGAGATCTGAACAACACCTTCTTCAACTCCCATGTGGTAAGGTGAGCAAGTCTAGAGCGGTTCATGAGTGAATACAAAGCTCTAAAGCCTGCATTGATTCTCATCTTCACACAAGTAGACCAACTATAGTCATGAGAAAACTCAAGGCCCAAGTACTTGTAAGAGGAAACCTGCTCCAATTGCTGTCCGTCGAAAAAGAAAGGTGTGACACCTTTAGAACCCACCACCATCACCTTGGACTTGTCAAGGTTCACCTCCATCTTTGTTTGATTGCAAAACAAGAGAAGAGAATCCAACAACTTCTGTAAACTTTGTGGATTGGGTGAGAGGAGCACTACATCATCCGCATACAGTAGTGCATGTATCATCAAAGAGCCAACTTGTACACCTGTAGCTCCAGCTTCCATGAGCACCCTCTCTAGATCATCGATGAAGATTCCAAACAATGTTGGGGATAGAGAGCAACCTTGAATCACACCCATTGTGCTAAGGACATCTTGAGAGCTCAAAGATGAAAGTTTCACAATCACTTTCTCATAGAGTCTAGAGATAGCACCAATCAGATCAGCTGAAACACCAAGTAGAGTGAGTCTCTCACTTAGACATTTCCTAAGCACCTTATCAAAGGCCTTCCTGAAATCAATAAAGGCAACATAGAGAGCTCTCCCAACACCCTTGGATTTCCACCACAAAACATGGAGTACCAATAAGTGATCCAAGGTGATAAAGCCCGATCTGAAACCCGCTTGGCACTTAGCTCAAACATTGTACTTTTCAGCCCAAGTGCTCAACCTAGACTCCAAAATTCGACCATACAACTTGGCAAAGACACTACCAACAAGTATGGTACGGTAATTGGTGACAACATCTCTCTGACCAGACTTGTGAATAGGAACAACTTTCTTGAAGCACCATCTATCAGGAAAACCACACCTGATGGCCTCATTCAAGAGAGAAGTGAGTACTGAAATCAGATGGCTACCACCCCACTTAAGTAGTTCAACACATAGTCCATCAAGGTCTTCAGCCTTACCATTGGCCAACTTCTTCAATTGGTACTGGACATCAGCTTCAGAGATGGTGAGAGCAGATCCAAGGCAAGGTGCCATGCTTGGAGCATTAAGGCAAAAATACAGATCCTTCACATATTCACAAAGCTCGTTCAGGTCCAGCGATGGAGATGCAGATCTGATGGTTACTTTCTGCCAAAAAGCCTTGGGATTGCTCCTCAATTCAATGGTCAACTCAACCCCCTTGAGTCTCAAGAATGCTCGCTTCTTGCACTTCACCAACTTTCTATAAGTGAAAAAAGCCTGATTTTGTGCAATCTGATCAAGAGACCTATCCATAGCTTTGATCCTTGCAATTTTACAGTCAGCATCAAACCACCTATTGCAAGGGAGACCAAGTCTCTTCCTGTGAGAACCTCGTGGAAATAGAGTTGTTGATGTAGATTGAAGAAGTTCAACCAATTGGTCACTGCGTTGTTGAAAATCAGAACTCCACTCCATAGAGCTCAATTTCTCATAGATAGCTTGTTGGTACAAATCTCGCTTGTGAAAATCAAGATGGAGTTTCCCTCTAAAGGCATGATCAATAGGTAATGTGGTTCTATTGAGGCAAGAAAGAAGGATGACACAAGATAAAGGTGCATGGTCAGATTCAGGTTGAGGATCTAAAACAACAAAATCTGAGACAATGTGTATATCACTGGGTGAGGTGAGCATATAATCTATAATGTTGGATCCACCTGATCTTACAAGTTTCTGGAAATTGAGAAAGGCCATTCAAGATCTTCAAGCTACAATTGGTACCAAAGCTCAAAAAGTGCTCACTCATGGAGTTGGATATGAGATCTTTGGAAGAGCAAGACCAAGCACTAGAATGATCTATCAAGCTATGGAAAGGGTCATTCTCAAGGTCACTAAACTCAGGAATCTGAGAGGTTTGGATCCTAGTCAATCTGGAAGGTGTCAATCTGGAAGTTTTACTTCCAACACCAAAACTTTAGGATTTTCAAGTAGGTAGCACTACTGTTTTACAATTGTAAGCACTACTAGGCTGGTGTTGAAGTAGAGACCTTGAAAAACTGATTCTAATGAGATAAGAATCATCTCATTTGAATATGTGAGTGCAAAGATACTATCTTTCAAATCTACAGTGTACATAGATACCAAAGGCTGCAAAATTTGATGGACCTAGAGCTTCTAATCTGTGACCTAACCTGTAGCAATCAACTTTCAGTCTAAAGGTCTGAGGGAGTCAATGATTCTAAAGACACACAGATCACTTCATTTGGATCATTGAGTACAAAGATACAATAGCTTGAATTTGCACTTCACAATGTTATGATGTCCAAAGAGTCAAAGATTTCAAACTATCACAACTTCCTTATCTGACCTTCAATTTCTACAAATCAAATCTCTATAGAAACCTTGCACAATGCTTGTTCTATTGCCACAAAAACCACTTGATTTGGACCTATAAGTATAGAGAAATCCTACTTCACATGTGCAGATTTTAACACCAAGTAGTTGCAAGTGCTACAGTGAAACAAATGGTCATATCATCTGCATTGGATATCCAAATCTTTCAAATATGAACTTAATAGAAAGCCTATGACCATGTGGTTCTTATGACTCAAGAATCACCTGAATTGGATCTGTGAGTGAGGAGAACTGGAACTGCAAAGTTGGTACTCCAAACACCAAGATGCACGAGATGTGACAGAATGACAATTAACACCACTACTTGCTCAGACCTCCATGTGCTGCGAGCTTGGCCTTGAAAGAGAGCTTGGAAATCATAGATTCTGATGCATCAACTTTCACTCGATTTGCACTTGTGACCACAGAGCAATAGCCTTTCCAATTCTCGCACAATAACAAGGACTACTCAAAACTTTCTCTGAATTGAAAAGTCCAGATCTCCCTGAATTCGAATCCTTGTAACTTTCTGCACAGATGTGGGTTGTCAGCATGCTTTATATCAATCGAAAGAGCTCTTCAAGGCGCATCCAATGCCACAAAAATCACTCAATTTAGACTTCTTATGATGAAGAAAAAAACTCTCAAATATTGAACTTGTGTCAGAAAATTCAAGTACCCATAACTTTCGCAACAAGGCTCAGAATCGTGCCATTTTGGTGTCCATGGAAAGCTCTTGGCAAGGCGCTTCAAACAAAACCAAAATCGAAACGTTTGGATGAGCAAGTGCGGAGATATGAGTTTCTGAATTTTCGGGAAAATATCCTCTCTCAAATTTCGAAAATTTACCGAAACCGTTCGAAAAAAAAAAATCCTACTACTCCAGCGCTAAGCCTTTGTGGGATGATGCTGATCTGATCAATCTTGTGGAGACATGGGAACATGAAGGAAACACCATTCAAGACATTGAAGGATTCACTCTTGTTGGTTCAACCTGGAACAAGCGGAGACAACACAAAGGAAGGGGCTTTGGAGGTATTGCTACTTACGTCAGATTTGGCTTTGAGAAATCAGTCTCTTTGATAGGTCAAGATTCAAGTGGACAATACCAATGGCTGAGGATTGGAGGAGTTGCCACACCTTGCTTCATTGCTGTTTGTTACTTTGCCCCGTTGACATCACCAATCTATTCAAGTGGACTTCTCAACACCATGCAGCCTTTCCATTCCTTGACGAAGGATGTGTTAGAGTTTCAAAGTAAAGGTGCAGTCCTTGTTCTTGGTGATTTCAATGCTAGGATCCAAGCCTCTCAGATCCCTGACTTGAGCGACCTTGAGAATGATCCTTTCCACAGCTTGATAGACCATTCTAGTGCTTGGTCACGCTCTTCCAAAGATCCTATGTCCAATTCCATAAGTGAGCACTTTTTGAGCTTTGGTGCCAATTGTAGCTTGAAGATCTTGAATGGCCTTTCTCAATTTCCAGAAACTTGTAAAAGCACATGTTTTGCCTCAGGTGGATCAAGCACCATAGATTATATGCTCACTTCAGCTAATGATATCCATCTTGTCTCAGATTTTGCTGTTTTAGATCCTCAACCAGAATCAGACCATGCACCTCTATCCTGTACCATCCTTTTTCCTTGCCTCAATAGAATCACATTACCTATAGACCATGCTTTTAGAGGCAAACTTTGTCTAGATTTTCACAAGAGAGACTTGTACCAACAAGCTATCCAAGAGAAATTGAGTTCTATGGAGTGGAATCCAGATTTTCAACAACGTAGTGATCAATTGATTGAACTTCTTCAATCTACATCAACTTCTTTGTTTCCAAGAGGCTCCCACAAGAAGAGACTTGGTCTTCCTTGCAATAGATGGTATGATGTTGATTGCAAAATGGCAAGGATCAAAGCTATGGATAGATCTCTTGATCAGATTGCACAAAATCAAGCTTTTGTTTTATATAGAAAGTTGGTGAAGTGCAAAAAGCGGGCATTTCTAAGACTCAAAGGAGTTGAGTTGAGCACTGAATTGAGGAGCAATCCCAAGGCTTTCTGGAAGAAAGTAACCATCAGATCTCCATCTCCATCGCTGGACCTGAATGAGCTTTGTGACTATGTGAAGGATTTGTACTTTTTCCCAAATGCTCCAAGCATGGCACCTTGCCTTGGATCTGCTCTCACCATCTCTAAAGCTGATGTCAAGTACCAATTGAAGAAGTTGGCCAATGGTAAGGCTGAAGACCTTGATGGACTATGTGTTGAACTTCTGAAGTGGGGCGGTAGCCAACTGATTTCAATACTCACTTCTCATTTGAATAAGGCAATCAAGTGTGGCTTTCCGGATAGATGGTGCTTCAAGAAGGTAGTTCCTATTCACAAGTCTGGCCAGAGAGATGTTGTCACCAATTACCGTACCATACTTGTTGGTAGTGTCTTTGCCAAGTTGTATGGTTGAATTTTGGAGTCAAGGTTGAGCACTTGGGCTGAAAAGCACAAAATTTGAGCTAAGTGCCAAGCTGGTTTCAGATTAGGCTTTAGTACTTTGGACCACCTATTGGTACTTCATGTTTTGTGGTGGAAATCCAAGGGTGTTGGGAGAGCTCTCTATGTTGCCTTTATTGATTTCAGGAAGGCCTTTGATAAGGTGCTGAGGAAATCTCTAAGTGAGAGACTCATTGAAGTGGGTGTTTCAGCTGATCTGATTGGTGCTATCTCTAGACTCTATGAGAAAGTGATTGTGAAACTTTCATCTTTGAGCTCTCAAGATGTCCTTAGCACAATGGGTGTGATCCAAGGCTGCTCTCTGTCTCCAACTCTGTTTGGAATCTTCATCGATGATCTAGAGAGTCTACTCATGGAAGCTGGAGCTACAGGTGTACAGTTTTTCTCTTTGATGATACATGCACTCCTTTATGGAGATGATGTAGTGCTTCTCTCCACAAATCCACAGAGTTTACAGGAATTGTTGGATTCTTTACTTTGCTTTTGCAATCAAACAAAGATGGAGGTGAACCTTGACAAGTCCAAGGTCATTGTGGTGGGTTCTAAAGGTGTCACACCTTTCTTTTTTGATGGACAGCAATTGGAGCATGTTTCTTCTTATAAGTACTTGGGCCTTGAGAACTTGGGGTGAGGACTCAAACTCCTTATGTATTGCTGCTTGCTGAAACAGGGTTTTTACCTCTTGAGGCTGAAGCTTTGTTTTTAGCTATCACATATGCCACTAAGGTGAGGTCCATGGAGCATGAGAGACTTCCCTACCAAGCTTTTTGTGCCACTCTATCTGTTGGTTGGTATACATATCTGATTGCATGGGCCACTAGGTGGAATGTTTCGGAGCGACATTGGAGATTGGAGCCTTTTGCACTACGAGAAGTGATCAAGGAGTAGTTCTTACTTCACCTATGGCAGCAACCCGGTACCAAGATGGTGTTCTATCAGCAGTTTGTAAATCCTATGTTGGTGTATTGTGAGCAAGATTATCTCTTGGCTAGGATTTCTACTTCACTTAGACATGTTATTGCTTAGTATAGAACTAGTTCTCATAGACTAGAAGTAGAACAAGGACGTTGGCAGCAGATAGAGCACTCCATGCGACTTTGCAAATTGTGTATTATGAGCAAAGTTGAGGATGAGCATCGTGTGTTTATTGATTGCCCTAGTTACATGCTGATCAGAGTTAGACATCAGATTTTTTGTCGTGATTTCTCTACTCTCTTACAGGTTGAAGGTTTATCGTTAGGGAAGTACATGACAGAAGTAAGTTTACATCGGACCAATTTGTTACAGATTGGTCAGATGCCCTAGGCCCTTGCCTAGGCTCACATTTCATGTGTTTTGTATTGTGTTTCTAGCCTTTTGACTCTATGGGTCTTTCAGGCTTTATATTTCATTGTTCATTGTTGTTCATATTTCTATATGCCTTATCTTACCCTTGTAGAGCTCAATGTGTGCTTTCTCTCTTTCAAGTTATCTTCCGCAATAGTCTTTTCTCCTTATCTGATAGACCTTCTCAGGAACTTGAAGCTCGGTTTATAAAAAAAGATGTGAGTTTGGTTTGAGTGGTCATGATCTTTACTACTGACCTTGATGCTTTTCTTTGCAAATCCAGATCTTGTTGCCCTTCCTTCATTAAGACCCACCTTCTTTTCACTAATAGAGTAACTACATCTCTTTTCACTTTCACCCTTCCTTTTCTTTCCGTACCGTCATGATCAACTAATGGAGATTATCTAATCACATAAACATACTATTGCATAGGATAATGGCTTCTAGATGACAAAACAGCTACAGTTATGGCTACTTGGATTGAGCAGTTGGAGTAGAGATTGGCTAGTATGGCTATTGCTTAGAGGAGATCAGATTTGGGTGCTGAGGCTTCCATCTCATATGTTGGTGATAGAGATGCTTTGGACTTCATGTGCAGAGCAGTACAGGTGGATGCATCTGCAACAATGACTAGGAATGCAATACGTGCTCCAGAGCCTAGAGAAGCATCAGTGGAGTTGGACCCACAAAGAGGAGAGGTTGGGAGATAGGTCACACTTCCCCAATCTTTCACGCTATCTAAGGCATTGCAAACGACATCCATGGTTCCTATACGTCCCAATGTAGGGACGTCTAGGTGCACAACCAAGAAGCATTTTGGTGAGGTTTGGCTCAAAAACTCAAAGGAATGCAGTGATGGATAACAAGGCTATACTGAAGGGGCGGCGTATTTGGGTGGACCCTGATCTCATACCTCTCCAATGGCAAGCAAAGAAGGGAGAATTAGCAAAAGTGAAGGAGGCTCAACAAGCAGGTTTTGTTGCATTCTTGAGAGACAATAGAGCTGTGATCACCCAAAGGAAGTTGTCAACTACCGCATAGCAATTCCAGACCTTTAGAATGTTATTTTGGAATGTTCATGGTCTCACACATACCAAGTACTCAAGCGCTAAAACTGTGTGGGATAATGCTGATCTGATCAATCTTGTGGAGACATGGGAACATGAAGGAAACACCATTCAAGACATTAAAGGTTTCATTCTTGTTGGTTCAACTTGGAAAAAGTGGAGGCAGCACAGAGGAAGGGGCTTTGGAGGTATTGCTACTTACGTCAGATTTGGTTTTGAAAAATCAGTCTCTTTGATAGGCCAAGACTCAAGTGGACAATAACAATGGTTGAGGATTGGAGGAGTTGCTACACCTTGCTTCCTTGCTGTTTGTTACTTTGCCCCATTGACATCACCAATCTATTCAAGCGGATCTCTCAACACCATGCAGCCTTTCCACTCCTTGACAAAGGATGTGTTGGAATTTCAAAGTAAAGGTGCAGTACTTATTCTTGGTGATTTCAATGCTAGGATCCAAACCTCTCAAATTCTTGAGTTTAATGACCTTGAGAATGACCCTTTCCATAGCTTGATAGATCATTCTAGTGCTTGGTCCCGCTCTTCCAAAGATCTCATATCCAACTCCATGAGTGAGCACTTTTTGAGCTTTGGTACCAATTGTAGCTTGAAGATCTTGAATGGCCTCTCTCAATTTCTAGAAATTTTGTAAGAGCACATGCTTTGCCTCAGGTGGATCCAGCACTTTAGATTATATGCTCACCTCACCCAGTGATATACACATTGTCTCAGATTTTGTTGTTTTAGATCCTCAACCTGAATCTGACCATGCACCTTTATCTTATGTCATCCTTCTTTCTTGCCTCAATAGAACCACATTACCTATTGATCATGCCTTTAGGGGGAAACTTCGTCTTGATTTTCACAAGCGAGATTTGTACCAACAAGCTATCCATGAGAAATTGAGCTCTATGGAGTGGAGTTCTGATTTTCAACAACGTAGTGATCAGTTGGTTGAACTTCTTCAATCTACATCAACAACTCTATTTCCACGAGGTTCTCACAGGAAGAGATTTGGTCTCCCTTGCAATAGGTGGTTTGATGCTGACTGTAAAATGGCAAGGATGAAAGCTATGGATAGGTCTCTTGATCAGATTGCACAAAATCAGGCTTTTGTCACTTATAGAAAGTTGGTGAAGTGCAAGAAGCGAGCGTTCTTGAGACTCAAGGGGGTTGAGTTGAGCGTTGAATTGAGGAGCAATCCCAATGCTTTTTGGCAGAAGGTAACCATCAGATCTCCATCTCCATCGCTGGAAGTGAATGAGCTTTGTGAATATGTGAAGGATCTGTACTTTTACCCTGATGCTCCAAGCATGGCACCTTGCCTTGGATCTGCTCTCACCATCTCTGAATTCTGAGTGAGTTAATTCTAATGACACAAAGATCACTTCATTTGGATCATTGAGTACAAAGATACAATAGCTTGAATCTACACACAAAGTAGTAAATCTTAACTCAAAGTATTTGGCAGTATCAGAGTGAATCAATTGGTCATATCATCTGCCTTGGATACTCAAATTCTCCAAACTAAAGATTCAATAGAAAGCTTATGACTGTGTGGTTCTTATGATATAAGAATCACCTGCATTGGGTCTGTGAGTGAAGTGAACTGGCCCTCCAAAGCTGGTACTCCAAACACCAAGATTTGAGAGTTGTGACAGAATGAGAATTGTCACCACTGTTTGCTCAGACTTCCATATGCTTCGAGTTTTCACTTGAAACAGAGCTTGTAAGTCATAGGTTCTGATGCATCAATAATCACTGGATTTGCAATTGTGACCACAGAGCAACACCTCTCCAAATTTTCGACCTATCACATGGAGTTCTCAAAACTTCCAGAGAATTCAAAAATCCACAACTCCTTGTATACTGCTCCAAACTCCACACAATTTAGCTTGAAACAAAGCTCTTGGAATGGTGCTTCTAATGAAATCCCAATAGCTCCATTTGCTCAAGTATTGGAAAAGATACAAGCATCTGAGTGTCTGCTAAAGAAACTCCAAAATCAAAAACCCTTCATGAAGAATAGATGAGAATTAGAATTGTCACCACTGCTTGCTCAGACCTCCATATGCTACGAGCTTGGCCTTGAAAGAGAGCTTGTAAGGCACAGATTCTGATGCAACAATCTTCACTGGATTTCCACTTGTGACTGCAGAGCAATACCCCTCCAAATTTTTGCACAATCACATAAACTCCTCACGGTTTCCTCAGGATTCAAAATTCTAGAACTCTTTGTGTACTGCTCCAAACTGCACAAGCTTTATACTATACTGCTCCAAACTGCACATTTCATGTGTTTTGTATTGTTTTTTCAGCCTTTTGACTCTTTGGGTCTTTCGGGCTTTATATTTCATTGTTTCATTGTTAAGGACATCTTGAGAGCTCAAAGATGAAAGTTTCACAATCACTTTCTCATAGAGTCTAGAGATAGCACCAATCAGATCAGCTGAAACACCCACTTCAATGAGTCTCTCACTTAGAGATTTCCTCAGCACCTTATCAAAGGCCTTCCTGAAATCAATAAAGGCAACATAGAGAGCTCTCCCAACACCCTTGGATTTCCACCACAAAACATGAAGTACTAATAGGTGGTCCAAAGTACTAAAGCCTAATCTGAAACCAGCTTGGCACTTAGCTCAAATTTTGTGCTTTTCAGCCCAAGTGCTCAAGCTTGACTCCAAAATTTGACCATACAACTTGGCAAAGACACTACCAACAAGTATGGTACGGTAATTGGTGACAACATCTCTCTGGCCAGACTTGTGAATAGGAACTACCTTCTTGAAGCACCATCTATCCGGAAAGCCACACTTGATTGCCTCATTCAAATGAGAAGTGAGTACTGAAATCAGCTGGCTACTGCCCCACTTCAGAAGTTCAACACATAGTCCATCAAGGTCTTCAGCCTTACCATTGGCCAACTTCTTCAATTGGTATTTGACATCAGCTTCAGAGATGGTGAGAGCAGATCCAAGGCAAGGTGCCATGCTTGGAGCATTTGGGAAAAAGTACAAATCCTTCACATAGTCACAAAGCTCATTCAGGTCCAGCGATGGAGATGGAGATCTGATGGTTACCTTCTTCCAGAAAGCCTTGGGATTGCTCCTCAATTCAGTGCTCAACTCAACTCCTTTGAGTCTCAAAAATGCTCGCTTTTTGCATTTCACCAACTTTCTGTATGAAACAAAGGCTTGATTTTGTGCAATCTGACCAAGAGATCTATCCATAGCTTTGATCCTTGCCATTTTGCAATCAGCATCATACCACCTATTGCAAGGGAGACCAAGTCTCTTCCTGTGGGAGCCTCTTGGAAACAAAGAAGTTGATGTAGATTGAAGAAGTTCAATCAATTGATCACTACGTTGTTGAAAATTAGAACTCCACTCCATAGAACTCAATTTCTCTTGGATAGCTTGTTGGTACAAGTCTCTCTTGTGAAAATCTAGACAAAGTTTGCCTCTAAAAGCATGGTCTAGAGGTAATGTGGTTCTATTGAGGCAAGGAAAAAGGATGGTACAAGATAGATGTGCATGGTCTGATTCTGGTTGAGGATCTAAAATAGCAAAATCTGAGACAAGATGGATATCATTAGCTGAAGTGAGCATATAATCTATGGTGCTTGATCCACCTGAGGCAAAGCATGTGCTTTTACAAGTTTCTGGAAATTGAGAAAGGCCATTCAAGATCTTCAAGCTACAATTGGCACCAAAGCTCAAAAAGTACTCACTCATGGAATTGGACATAGGATCTTTGGAAGAGCGTGACCAAGCACTAGAATGGTCTATCAAGCTGTGGAAAGGATCATTCTCAAGGTCGCTCAAGTCAGGGATCTGAGAGACTTGGATCCTAGCATTGAAATCACCAAGAACAAGTATTGCACCTTTACTTTGAAACTCTAACACATCCTTCGTCAAGGAATGGAAAGGCTGCATGGTGTTGAGAAGTCCACTTGAATAGATTGGTGATGTCAACGGGGCAAAGTAACAAACAGCAATGAAGCAAGGTGTGGCAACTCCTCCAATCCTCAGCCATTGGTATTGTCCACTTGAATCTTGACCTATCCTTTGCTTATGGCAGCAGCCCGGTACCAAGATGGTGTTCTATCAGCAGTTTGTAAATCCTATGTTGGTGTATTGTGAGATCCTAGCCAAGATTATCTCTTGGCTAGGATTTCTACTTCACTTAGACATGTTATTGCTCAATATAGAACTAGTTCTCATAGACTAGAAGTAGAACAAGGATGTTGGTAGCAAATAGAGCACTCCATGCGACTTTGCAAATTATGTATAATGAGCAAAGTTGAGGATGAGCATCATGTGTTGATTGTTTGCCCTTGTTACATGCATATTAGAGTTAGACATCAGATTACTTGTAGTGATTTCTCAACTCTCTTACAGGTTGAATCTTTAGCATTAGGGAAGTACATGATAGAGGTTAGTTTACATCTAACCAATTTGTTACAAATTGGTCAGATGCCCTAAGCTCATGTGGGAAAAACTCAAATTTCAAAAGTTTATAACTTTTGATTTACAAGTCCAAAGGAGTTGATTTTTGGTGTAGAGCTATTGGTGTTCACAGAGTGTGAGTGAACCAGAGGATACATTTTTATAGTATCTGTTAGAAATTTTAGAATGGAAGCTTCCAAGATGATGCAAGACATTGCTGAGATAGCTTCAAAACAGCAACAGCTTGTTGAAATGTATAGAAAAGAAAATGACTTCCACAAAGAACTCAATAGCTTTTTTGCCCCCATGTCTCAATGCATGAACACTCTTATGGCAGATTTGCAAACCGTAAGAGTTGATGTCTTGACTGTGAAAGAATCTCTGAATTCGATCACCGTAGATATCCAAGAACTCAAGAAGAATAGCAATTTGATGTTAGACTCCACCAAGGGTATGGTGGATGCTACTGAGAAGGTTGCTTCCTTGGGAGCACAAGCCACCAACATTGCTTCACAAAATGGAGGGCTGCAAGAGATGGTTGACACATTAGAGGTCAAGATGAAGTCATATGCTGAAGCTACGAAGGTGGCTCAAATCTCTTACTTGCAAGAGCATGAGGTTGAGAAGGAAAACCAATTGGTGAGAATGAAGAACTTGAGGATTTCAGGTTTGCCTGAGATTGAGAAGGAAGACACCAAGGCCATAGTGTGTGAGTTTATTGCTGATTCTTTGAGAGTCCATGATCCTCAGATTTTGCAAGCATATAGATTGGGACAACAAGGTGCACAACCAAGAAGCATTTTGGTGAGGTTTGGCTCAGAAACTCAAAGGAATGCAGTGATGGGGAACAAAGCTATACTAAAGGGGCGGCGTATCTGGTTGGACCCTGATCTCACACCTCTCCAATGGCAAGCAAAGAAGGGAGAATTAGCAAAAGTGAAGGAGGCTCAACAAGCAGGTTTTGTTGCATTCTTGAGAGATAATAGATTACTCAAAAGAAATTATCAGCTACTGCATAGCGATTCCAGACCTTTAGAGTACTGTTTTGCAATGTTCATGGGCTCACACATACCAAGTACTCCAGCGCTAAGCCTTTGTGGGATGATGCTGATCTGATCAATCTTGTGGAGACATGGGAACATGAAGGAAACACCATTCAAGACATTGAAGGATTCACTCTTGTTGGTTCAACCTGGAACAAGCGGAGACAACACAAAGGAAGGGGCTTTGGAGGTATTGCTACTTACGTCAAATTTGGCTTTGAGAAATCAGTCTCTTTGATAGGTCAAGATTCAAGTGGACAATACCAATGGCTAAGGATTGGAGGAGTTGCCACACCTTGCTTCATTGCTGTTTGTTACTTTGCCCCGTTGACATCACCAATCTATTCAAGTGGACTTCTCAACACCATGTAGCCTTTCCATTCCTTGACGAAGGATGTGTTAGAGTTTCAAAGTGAACAATGAACAATGAAATATAAAGCCTAAAAGACCCAAAGAGTCAAAAGGCTAGAAACACAATACAAAACACATGAAATGTGAGCCTAGGCAAGGGCCTAGGGCATCTGACCAATCTGTAACAAATTAGTCCGATGTAAACTAACTTCTGTCATGTACTTCCCAGACGCTAAAGCTTCAACCTATAAGAGAGTAGAGAAATCACGACAAATAATCTGATGTCTAACTCTGATCAGCATGTAACTAGGGCAATCAATAAACACATGATGCTCATCCTCAACTTTGCTCATAATACACAATTTGCAAAGTCGCATGGAGTGCTCTATCTGCTGCCAACGTCCTTGTTCTAGTTCTAGTCTATGAGAACTAGTTCTATATTGAGCAATAACATGTCTAAGTGAAGTAGAAATCCTAGCCAAGAGATAATCTTGCTCACAATACACCAACATAGGATTTACAAACTGCTGATAGAACACCATCTTGGTACCGGGTTGCTGCCATGATTGAAGTAAAAACTGCTCCTTGATCACTTCTTGTAGTGCAATAGGCTCCAACTTCCAATGTCGCTTACAAACATTCCACCTGGTGGCCCATGCAACCATATCTGTATACCAACCGACAGATAGAGTGGCACAAAAAGCTTGGTAGGGAGGTCTCTCATGCTCCATGGACCTCACCTTAGTGGCATATGTGATAGCTAAAAACAAAGCTTTAGCCTCAAGAGGCAAAAACCCGGTTTCAGCAAGCAGCAATACATAAGGAGTTTGAGTCCTCACCCCAAGTTCATCACACAAAAACAATTTCTGAACTTTCTCCACCTTTTGCCACCATGTCTTCTTAGTACCTGGACCCCAAATCTGAGCACCATAGAGAACCACCGGCTGCACAAGAGATCTGAACAACACCTTCTTCAACTCCCATGTGGTAAGGTGAGCAAGTCTAGAGCGGTTCATGAGTGAATACAAAGCTCTAAAGCCTGCATTGATTCTCATCTTCACACAAGTAGACCAACTATAGTCATGAGAAAACTCAAGGCCCAAGTACTTGTAAGAGGAAACCTGCTCCAATTGCTGTCCGTCGAAAAAGAAAGGTGTGACACCTTTAGAACCCACCACCATCACCTTGGACTTGTCAAGGTTCACCTCCATCTTTGTTTGATTGCAAAACAAGAGAAGAGAATCCAACAACTTCTGTAAACTTTGTGGATTGGGTGAGAGGAGCACTACATCATCCGCATACAGTAGTGCATGTATCATCAAAGAGCCAACTTGTACACCTGTAGCTCCAGCTTCCATGAGCACCCTCTCTAGATCATCGATGAAGATTCCAAACAATGTTGGGGATAGAGAGCAACCTTGAATCACACCCATTGTGCTAAGGACATCTTGAGAGCTCAAAGATGAAAGTTTCACAATCACTTTCTCATAGAGTCTAGAGATAGCACCAATCAGATCAGCTGAAACACCAAGTAGAGTGAGTCTCTCACTTAGACATTTCCTAAGCACCTTATCAAAGGCCTTCCTGAAATCAATAAAGGCAACATAGAGAGCTCTCCCAACACCCTTGGATTTCCACCACAAAACATGGAGTACCAATAAGTGATCCAAGGTGCTAAAGCCCGATCTGAAACCCGCTTGGCACTTAGCTCAAACATTGTACTTTTCAGCCCAAGTGCTCAACCTAGACTCCAAAATTCGACCATACAACTTGGCAAAGACACTACCAACAAGTATGGTACGGTAATTGGTGACAACATCTCTCTGACCAGACTTGTGAATAGGAACAACCTTCTTGAAGCACCATCTATCCGGAAAGCCACACTTGATTGCCTCATTCAAATGAGAAGTGAGTACTGAAATCAGATGGCTACCGCCCCACTTCAGAAGTTCAACACATAGTCCATCAAGGTCTTCAGCCTTACCATTGGCCAACTTCTTCAATTGGTACTTGACATCAGCTTCAGAGATGGTGAGAGCAGATCCAAGGCAAGGTGCCATGCTTGGAGCATCAGGGAAAAAGTACAGATCTTTCAGATAGTCACAAAGCTTGTTTAGGTCCAGCGATGGAGATGGAGATCTGATGGTTACCTTCTTCCAAAAAGCCTTAGGATTGCTCCTTAGTTCAGTGCTCAACTCAACCCCCTTGAGTCTCAAAAATGCTCGCTTTTTGCACTTCACCAACTTTTTGTATGAAACAAAGGCCTGATTTTGTGCAATCTGACCAAGAGACCTATCCATAGCTTTGATCCTTGCCATTTTGCAATCAGCATCATACCACCTATTGCAAGGGAGACCAAGTCTCTTCCTGTGGGAGCCTCTTGGAAAGAAAGTAGTTGATATAGATTGAAGAAGCTCAACCAACTGATCACTACGTTGTTGAAAATAAAGGTAAGTAAAGGTTGAAAGTAAAGGTGCAGTCCTTGTTCTTGGTGATTTCAATGGTAGGATCCAAGCCTCTCAGATCCCTGACTTGAGGGACCTTGAGAATGATCCTTTCCACAGCTTGATAGACCATTCCAGTGCTTGGTCACGCTCTTCCAAAGATCCTATGTCCAATTCCATGAGTGAGCACTTTTTGAGCTTTGGTGCCAATTGTAGCTTGAAGATCTTGAATGGCCTTTCTCAATTTCCAGAAACTTGTAAAAGCACATGCTTTGCCTCAAGTGGATCAAGCACCATAGATTATATGCTCACTTCAGCTAATGATATCCATCTTGTCTCAGATTTTGCTGTTTTAGATCCTCAACTTGAATCAGACCATGCACCTCTATCCTGTACCATCCTTTTTCCTTGCCTCAATAGAACCACATTACCTATAGACCATGCTTTTAGAGGTAAACTTTGTCTAGATTTTCACAAGAGAGACTTGTACCAACAAGCTATCCAAGAGAAATTGAGTTCTATGGAGTGGAGTTCAGATTTTCAACAACGTAGTGATCAATTGATTGAACTTCTTCAATCTACATCAACTTCTTTGTTTCCAAGAGGCTCCCACAGGAAGAGACTTGGTCTCCCTTGCAATAGATGGTATGATGCTGATTACAAAATGGCAAGGATCAAAGCTATGGATAGATCTCTTGATCAGATTGCACAAAATCAAGCTTTTGTTTTATACAGAAAGTTGGTGAAGTGCAAAAAGCGGGCATTTCTAAGACTCAAAGGAGTTGAGTTGAGCACTGAGTTGAGGAGCAAGCAATCCCAAGGCTTTATGGAAGAAAATAACCATCAAATCTCCATCTCCATTGTTGGACCTGAATGAGCTTTGTGACTATGTGAAGGATTTGTACTTTTTCCCAAATGCTCCAAGCATGGCACCTTGCCTTGGATCTGCTCTCACCATCTCTGAAGCTGATGTCAAGTACCAATTGAAGAAGTTGGCCAATGGTAAGGCTGAAGACCTTGATGGACTATGTGTTGAACTTCTAAAGTGGAGCGGTAGCCAACTGATTTCAATATGTTGGCAGCAGTTCTATGGTGCTCAGATTTGGGGTCCAGGTACTAAGAAGACATGGTGGCAAAAGGTGGAGAAAGTTCAGAAATTGTTTTTGTGTGATGAACTTGGGGTGAGGACTCAAACTCCTTATGTATTCCTGCTTGCTGAAACAGGATTTTTACCTCTTGAGGCTGAAGCTTTGTTTTTAGCTATCACATATGCCACTAAGGTGAGGTCCATGGAGCATGAGAGACTTCCCTACCAAGCTTTTTGTGCCACTCTATCTGTCGGTTGGTATACAGATCTGATTGCATGGGCCACAAGGTGGAATGTTTCTGAGCGACATTGGAGATTGGAGCCTATTGCACTTCGAGAGGTGATCAAGGAGCAGTTTTTACTTCGCTTATGGCAGCAACCCGGTACCAAGATGGTGTTCTATCAGCAGTTTGTAAATCCTATGTTGGTGTATTGTGAGCAAGATTATCTCTTGGCTAGGATTTCTACTTCATTGAGACATGTTATCGCTCAATATAGAACTAGTTCTCATAGACTAGAAGTAGAACAAGGACGTTGGCAGCAGATAGAGCACTCCATGCGACTTTGCAAATTGTGTATTATGAGCAAAGTTGAGGATGAGCATCATGTGTTTGTTGATTGCCCTTGTTACATGCAGATTAGAGTTAGACATCAGATTACTTGCAGTGACTTCTCAACTCTCTTACAGCTTGAAGCTTTAGCATTAGGGAAGTACATGACAGAAGTTACTTTACATCGGACCAATTTGTTACAAATTGGTCCGATGCCCTAGGCCCTTGCCTAGGCTCACATTTCATGTGTTTTGTATTGTGTTTCCAGCCTTTTGACTCTTTGGGTCTTTCGGGCTTTATATTTCATTGTTTCATTGTTTCATTGTTTCAATACTCACTTCTCATTTGAATGAGGCAATCAAGTGTGGCTTTCCGAATAGATGGTGCTTCAAGAAGGTAGTTCCTATTCACAAGTCTGGCCAGAGAGATGTTGTCACCAATTACCGTACCATACTTGTTGGTAGTGTCTTTGCCAAGTTGTATGGTCGAATTTTGGAGTCAAGGTTGAGCACTTGGGCTTACAATGAACAATGAACAATGTAATATAAAGCCTGAAAGACCCAAAGAGTCAAATGGGCGTTGAAGAAGGTGCTGTTCAGATCTCTTGTGCAGCCGGTGGTTCTCTATGGTGCTCAGATTTGGGGTCCAAGTACTAAGAAGACATGGTGGCAAAAGGTGGAGAAAGTTCAAAAATTGTTTTTGTGTGATGAACTTGGGGTGAGGACTCAAACTCCTTATGTATTGCTACTTGCTGAAACCGGGTTTTTGCCACTTGAGGCTGAAGCTTTTTTTTTAGCTATCACATATGCCACTAAGGTGAGGTCCATGGAGCATGAGAGACTTCCCTACCAAGCTTTTTGTGCCACTCTATCTGTCGGTTGGTATGCAGATCTGATTGCATGGGCCACAAGGTGGAATGTTTGTGAGCGACATTGGAGGTTGGAGCCTATTGCACTACGAGAAGTGATCAAGGAGCAGTTCTTACTTTGCTTATGGCAGCAACCCGGTACCAAGATGGTGTTCTATCAGCAGTTTGTAAATCCTATGTTGGTGTATTGTGAGCAAGATTATCTCTTGGCTAGGATTTCTATTTCACTTAGACATGTTATTGTTCAGTATAGAACTAGTTCTCATAGACTAGAAGTAGAACAAGGACGTTGGCAGCAGAAAGAGCACTCCATACGACTTTGCAAATTGTGTATTATGAGCAAAGTTGAGGATGAGCATCATGTGTTGATTGTTTGCCCTTGTTACATGCAGATTAGAGTTAGACATCAGATTACTTGTAGTGATTTCTCAACTCTCTTACAGGTTGAAGCTTTAGCATTAGGGAAGTACATGACTGAGGTTAGTATACATCGTATCAATTTGTTACAAATTGGTCAGATGCCCTAGGTCCTTGCCTAGGCTCACATTTCATGTGTTTTGTATTGTGTTTCCGGCCTTTTGACTCTTTGGGTCTTTCGGGCTTTATATTTCATTGTTTCATTGTTTCATTGAAAAGCAAAAAATTTGAGCTAAGTGCCAAGCTGGTTTCAGATCAGGCTTTAGTACTTTGGACCACCTATTGGTAGTTCATGTTTTGTGGTGGAAATCCAAGGGGGTTGGGAGAGCTCTCTATGTTGCCTTTATTGATTTCAGGAAGGCCTTTGATAAGGTGCTCAGGAAATCTCTAAGTGAGAGACTCATGAAAGTTGGTGTTTCAGCCGATCTGATTGGTGCTATCTCTAGACTCTATGAGAAGGTGGTTGTGAAACTTTCATCTTTGAGCTCTCAAGATGTCCTTAGCACAATGGGTGTGATTCAAGGTTGCTCTCTATCCCCAACATTGTTTGGAATCTTCATCGATGATCTAGAGAGGGTGCTCATGGAAGCTGGAGCTACAGGTGTACAAGTTGGCTCTTTGATGATACATGCACTACTGTATGCGGATGATGTAGTGCTCCTCTCACCCAATCCACAAAGTTTACAGAAGTTGTTGGATTCTCTTCTCTTGTTTTGCAATCAAACAAAGATGGAGGTGAACCTTGACAAGTCCAAGGTGATTGTCGTGGGTTCTAAAGGTGTCACACCTTTCTTTTTTGACGGACAGCAATTGGAGCAGGTTTCTTCTTACAAGTACTTGGGCCTTGAGTTTTCTCATGACTATAGTTGGTCTACTTGTGTGAAGATGAGAATCAATGCAGGCTTTAGAGCTTTGTATTCACTCATGAACCGCTCTAGACTTGCTCACCTTACCACATGGGAGTTGAAGAAGGTGTTGTTCAGATCTCTTGTGCAGCCGGTGGTTCTCTATGGTGCTCAGATTTGGGGTCCAGGTACTAAGAAGACATGGTGGCAAAAGGTGGAGAAAGTTCAGAAATTGTTTTTGTGTGATGAACTTGGGGTGAGGACTCAAACTCCTTATGTATTGCTGCTTGCTGAAACCGGGTTTTTGCCTCTTGAGGCTGAAGCTTTGTTTTTAGCTATCAATGAAACAATGAAACAATGAAATATAAACCCCAAAAGACCCAAAGAGTCAAAAGGCTGGAAACACAATACAAAACACATGAAATGTGAGCCTAGGCAAGGGCCTAGGGCATCGGACCAATCTGTAACAAATTGGTCCGATGTAAAGTAACTTCTGTCATGTACTTCCCTAATGCTAAAGCTTCAACCTGTAAGAGAGTTGAGAAGTCACTGCAAGTAATCTGATGTCTAACTCTAATCTGCATGTAACAAGGGCAATCAACAAACACATGATGCTCATCCTCAACTTTGCTCATAATACACAATTTGCAAAGTCGCATGGAGTGCTCTATCTGCTGCCAATGTCCTTGTTCTACTTCTAATCTATGAGAACTAGTTCTATATTGAGCGATAACATGTCTCAATGAAGTAGAAATCCTAGCCAAGAGATAATCTTGCTCACAATACACCAACATAGGATTTACAAACTGCTGATAGAACACCATCTTGGTACCGGGTTGCTACCATAAGCGAAGTAAGAATTGCTGCTTGATCACCTCTCGAAGTGCAATAGGCTCCAATCTCCAATGTCGCTCAGAAACATTCCACCTTGTGGCCCATGCAATCAGATCTGTATACCAACCAATAGATAGAGTGGCACAGAAAGCTTGGTAAGGAAGTCTCTCATGCTCCATGGACCTCACCTTAGTGGCATATGTGACAGCCAAGAACAAAGCTTCAGCCTCAAGCGGTAAAAACCCTGTTTCAGCAAGCAACAATACATAAGGAGTTTGAGTACTCACTCCAAGTTCTTCACACAAAAACAATTTCTGAACTTTCTCCACCTTTTGCCACCATGTCTTCTTAGTACCTGGACCCCAAATCTGAGCACCATAGAGAACCACCGGCTGCACAAGAGATCTGAACAACACCTTCTTCAACTCCCATGTGGTAAGGTGAGCAAGTCTAGAGCGGTTCATGAGTGAATACAAAGCTCTAAAGCCTGCATTGATTCTCATCTTCACACAAGTGGACCAACTATAGTCATGAGAAAACTCAAGACCCAAGTACTTGTAAGAAGAAACCTGCTCCAATTGCTGTCCATCAAAAAAGAAAGGTGTGACACCTTTAGAACCCACGACAATCACCTTGGACTTGTCAAGGTTCACCTCCATCTTTGTTTGATTGCAAAACAAGAGAAGAGAATCCAACAACTTCTGTAAACTTTGTGGATTGGTAGAGAGGAGCACTACATCATCCGCATATAATAGTGCATGTATCATCAAAGAGCCAACCTGTACACCTGTAGCTCCAGCTTCCATAAGCACCCTCTCTAGATCATCGATGAAGATTCCAAACAATGTTGGAGATAAGAGAGCAACCTTGGATCACACCCATTGTGCTAAGGATATCTTGAGAGCTCAAAGATGAAAGTTTCACAACCACCTTCTCATAGAGTCTAGAGATAGCACCAATCAGATCAGCTGAAACACCAACTTGAGTGAGTCTCTCACTTAGAGATTTCCTAAGCACCTTATCAAAAGCCTTCCTGAAATCAATAAATGCAACATAGAGAGCTCTCCCAACACCTTTAGATTTCCACCACAAAACAAGGAGTACCAATAGATGATCCAAAGTACTAAAGCCTGATCTGAAACCCGCTTGGCACTTAGCTTATCACATATGCCACTAAGGTGAGGTCCATGGAGCATGAGAGACTTCCCTACCAAGCTTTTTGTGCCACTCTATCTGTCGGTTGGTATACAGATCTGATTGCATGGGCCACTAGGTGGAATGTTTCGGAGCGACATTGGAGATTGGAGCCTATAGACTAGAAGTAGAACAAGGACGTTGGCAGCAGATAGAGCACTCCATGCGACTTTGCAAATTGTGTATTATGAGCAAAGTTGAGGATGAGCATCATGTGTTAATGACCTTGAGAATGACCCTTTCCATAGCTTGATAGATCATTCTAGTGCTTGGTCCCGCTCTTCCAAAGATCTCATATCCAACTCCATGAGTGCGCACTTTTTGAGCTTTGGTACCAATTGTAGCTTGAAGATCTTGAATGGCCTTTCTCAATTTCCAGAAACTTGTAAGAGCACATGCTTTGCTTCTGGTGGATCCAGCACTATAGATTATATGCTCACCTCACCCAGTGATATACACATTGTCTCAGATTTTGTTGTTTTAGATCCTCAACCTGAATCTGACCATGCACCTTTATCTTGTGTCATCCTTCTTTCTTGCCTCAATAGAACCATATTACCTATTGACCATGCCTTTAGAGGGAAACTCCGTCTTGATTTTCACAAGCGAGATTTGTATGAACAAGCTATCCATGAGAAATTGAGCTCTATGGAGTGGAGTTCTGATTTTCAACAACGTAGTGATCAGTTGGTTGAACTGCTTCAATCTACATCAACAACTCTATTTCCACGAGGTTCTCACAGGAAGAGACTTGGTCTCCCTTGCAATAGGTGGTTTGATGCTGACTGTAAAATGGCAAGGATGAAAGCTATGAATAGGTCTCTTGATCAGATTGCACAAAATCAGGCTTTTGTCTCTTATAGAAAGTTGGTGAAGTGCAAGAAGCAAGCATTCTTGAGACTCAAGGGGGTTGAGTTGAGCATTGAATTGAGGAGCAATCCTAAGGCTTTTTGGCAGAAGGTAACCATCAGATTTCCATCTCCATCGCTGGATGGGAATGAGCTTTGTGAATATGTGAAGGATCTGTACTTTTTCCCAGATGCTCCAAGCATGGCACCTTGCCTTGGATCTGCTCTCACCATCTCTGAAGCTTATGTCCAGTACCAATTGAAGAAGTTGGCCAATGGTAAGGCTGAAAACCTTGATGGACTATGTGTTGAACTTCTGAAGTGGGGTGGTAGCCATCTGATTTCAGTACTCACTTCTCTCTTGAATGAGGCCATCAGGTGTGGCTTTCCTAATAGATGGTGCTTCAAGAAGGTAGTTCCTATTCACAAGTCTGGTCAGAGAGATATTGTCACCAATTACCGTACCATTCTAGTGGGTAGTATCTTTGCCAAGTTGTACGGTCGAATTTTGGAGTCTAGGTTGAGTACTTGGGCTGAAAAGCATAGAATTTGAGCTAAGTGCCAAGCGGGTTTCAGATCAGGCTTTAGTACTTTGGATCATCTATTGGTACTCCATGTTTTGTGGTGGAAATCCAAAGGTGTTGGGAGAGCTCTCTATGTTGCATTTATTGATTTCAGGAAGGCCTTTGATAAGGTGCTTAGGAAATCTCTAAGTGAGAGACTCACTCAAGTTGGTGTTTCAGCTGATCTGATTGGTGCTATCTCTAGACTCTATGAGAAAGTGGTTGTGAAACTTTCATCTTTGAACTCTCAAGATGTCCTTAGCACAATGGGTGTGATTCAAGGCTGCTCTCTATCTCCAACTCTATTTGGAATCTTCATCGATGATCTGGAGAGATTACTCATGGAAACTGGAGCTACTGGTGTACAACTTGGCTAGAGGCCATAACTCTGGCTATGGCTAGAGGCCATAACTTCATGTCTATTGGCTCAAATGACTTCATTTTTGATTCATTGGATAGAATTTCTCAAGAGCTTTTGATTGAGTCATCTATTGTAGATTTTAAAGTACTGTAGCCAAGGTTATGAATTTTCGAAATCTGTAGGATTTCAAAATTTTCACGTGGGAAAAACTCAAATTCAAAAGTTTATAACTTTTGATTTACAAGTCCAAAGGAGTTGATTTTTGGTGTAGAGCTATTGGTGTTCACAGAGTGTGAGTGAACCAGAGGATACATTCTTATAGTATCTGTTAGAAATTTTAGAATGGAAGCTTCCAAGATGATGCAAGACATTGCTGAGATAGCTTCAAAACAGCAACAGCTTGTTGAAATGTATAGAAAAGAAAATGACTTCCACAAGGAACTCAATAGCTTTTTTGCCCCCATGTCTCAATGCATGAACACTCTTATGGCAGATTTGCAAACCGTAAGAGTTGATGTCTTGACTGTGAAAGAATCTCTGAATTTGATCACCGTAGATATCCAAGAACTCAAGAAGAGTAGCAATTTGATGTTAGACTCCACCAAGGGTATGGTGGATGCTACTGAGAAGGTTGCTTCCTTGGGAGCACAAGCCACCAACATTGCTTCACAAAATGGAGGGCTGCAAGAGATGGTTGACACATTAGAGGTCAAGATGAAGTCATATGCTGAAGCTACGAAGGTGGCTCAAATCTCTTACTTGCAAGAGCATGAGGTTGAGAAGGAGAACCAATTGGTGAGAATGAAGAACTTGAGGATTTCAGGTTTGCCTGAGATTGAGAAGGAAGACACCAAGGCCATAGTGTGTGAGTTTATTGCTGATTCTTTGAGAGTCCATGATCCTCAGATTTTGCAAGCATATAGATTGGGACAACAAGGTGCACAACCAAGAAGCATTTTGGTGAGGTTTGGCTCAGAAACTCAAAGGAATGCAGTGATGGGGAACAAAGCTATACTAAAGGGGCGGCGTATCTGGTTGGACCCTGATCTCACACCTCTCCAATGGCAAGCAAAGAAGGGAGAATTAGCAAAAGTGAAGGAGGCTCAACAAGCAGGTTTTGTTGCATTCTTGAGAGATAATAGATTACTCAAAAGAAATTATCAGCTACTGCATAGCAATTCCAGACCTTTAGAGTACTGTTTTGGAATGTTCATGGGCTCACACATACCAAGTACTCCAGCGCTAAGCCTTTGTGGGATGATGCTGATCTGATCAATCTTGTGGAGACATGGGAACATGAAGGAAACACCATTCAAGACATTGAAGGATTCACTCTTGTTGGTTCAACCTGGAACAAGCGGAGACAACACAAAGGAAGGGGCTTTGGAGGTATTGCTACTTACGTCAAATTTGGCTTTGAGAAATCAGTCTCTTTGATAGGTCAAGATTCAAGTGGACAATACCAATGGCTGAGGATTGGAGGAGTTGCCACACCTTGCTTCATTGCTGTTTGTTACTTTGCCCCGTTGACATCACCAATCTATTCAAGTGGACTTCTCAACACCATGCAGCCTTTCCATTCCTTGACGAAGGATGTGTTAGAGTTTCAAAGTGAACAATGAACAATGAAATATAAAGCCTGAAAGACCCAAAGAGTCAAAAGGCTAGAAACACAATACAAAACACATGAAATGTGAGCCTAGGCAAGGGCCTAGGGCATCTGACCAATCTGTAACAAATTAGTCCGATGTAAACTAACTTCTGTCATGTACTTCCCTAACGCTAAAGCTTCAACCTATAAGAGAGTAGAGAAATCACGACAAATAATCTGATGTCTAACTCTGATCAGCATGTAACTAGGGCAATCAATAAACACATGATGCTCATCCTCAACTTTGCTCATAATACACAATTTGCAAAGTCGCATGGAGTGCTCTATTTGCTGCCAACGTCCTTGTTCTACTTCTAGTCTATGAGAACTAGTTCTATATTGAGCAATAACATGTCTAAGTGAAGTAGAAATCCTAGCCAAGAGATAATCTTGCTCACAATACACCAACATAGGATTTACAAATTGCTGATAGAACACCATCTTGGTACCGGGTTGCTGCCATAGGCGAAGTAAGAACTGCTCCTTGATCACTTCTCGTAGTGCAATAGGCTCCAATCTCCAATGTCGCTCAGAAACATTCCACCTAGTGGCCCATGCAATCAGATCTGTATACCAACCGACAGATAGAGTGGCACAAAAAGCTTGGTAGGGAAGTCTCTCATGGTCCATGGACCTCACCTTAGTGGCATATGTGATAGCTAAAAACAAAGCTTCAGCCTCAAGAGGCAAAAACCCTGTTTCAGCAAGCAGCAATACATAAGGAGTTTGAGTCCTCACCCCAAGTTCATCAAACAAAAACAATTTCTGAACTTTCTCCACCTTTTGCCACCATGTCTTCTTAGTACTTGGACCCCAAATCTGAGCACCATAGAGAACCACCGGCTGCACAAGAGATCTGAACAGCACCTTCTTCAACTCCCATGTGGTAAGGTGAGCAAGTCTAGAGCGATTCATGAGTGAATACAAAGCTCTAAAGCCTGCATTGATTCTCATCTTCACACAAGTAGACCAACTATAGTCATGAGAAAACTCAAGACCCAAGTACTTGTAAGAAGAAACCTGCTCCAATTGTTGTCCGTCAAAAAAGAAAGGTGTGACATCTTTAGAACCCACCACAATCACCTTGGACTTGTCAAGGTTCACTTCCATCTTTGTTTCATTGCAAAACAAGAGAAGAGAATCCAATAGCTTCTTGAAACAATGAAATATAAAGCCCGAAAGACCCAAAGAGTCAAAAGGCTGGAAACACAATACAAAACACATGAAATGTGAGCCTAGGCAAGGGCCTAGGGCATCGGACCAATTTGTAACAAATTGGTCCGATGTAAAGTAACTTCTGTAATGTACTTCCCTAATGCTAAAGCTTCAACCTGTAAGAGAGTTGAGAAGTCACTGCAAGTAATCTGATGTCTAACTCTAATCTGCATGTAACAAGGGCAATCAACAAACACATGATGCTCATCCTCAACTTTGCTCATAATACACAATTTGCAAAGTCGCATGGAGTGCTCTATCTGCTGCCAACGTCCTTGTTCTACTTCTAATCTATGAGAACTAGTTCTATATTGAGCGATAACATGTCTCAATGAAGTAGAAATCCTAGCCAAGAGATAATCTTGCTCACAATACACCAACATAGGATTTACAAACTGCTGATAGAACACCATCTTGGTACCGGGTTGCTGCCATAAGCGAAGTAAGAAGTGCTCCTTGATCACCTCTCGAAGTGCAATAGGCTCCAATCTCCAATGTCGCTCTGAAACATTCCACCTTGTGGCCCATGCAATCAGATCTGTATACCAACCGACAGATAGAGTGGCACAAAAAGCTTGGTAGGGAAGTCTCTCATGCTCCATGGACCTCACCTTAGTGGCATATGTGATAGCTAAAAACAAAGCTTCAGCCTCAAGAGGTAAAAATCCTGTTTCAGCAAGCAGGAATACATAAGGAGTTTGAGTCCTCACCCCAAGTTCATCACACAAAAACAATTTCTGAACTTTCTCCACCTTTTGCCACCATGTCTTCTTAGTACCTGGACCCCAAATCTGAGCACCATAGAGAACCACCGGCTGCACAAGAGATCTGAACAGCATCTTCTTCAACTCCCATGTGATGAGGTGAGCAAGTCTACTGCGGTTCATGAGTGAATACAAAGCTCTAAAGCCTGCATTGATTCTCATCTTCACACAAGTAGACCAACTATAGTCATGAGAAAACTCAAGGCCCAAGTACTTATAAGAAGAAATTTGCTCCAATTGCTGTCCATCAAAAAAGAAAGGTGTGACACCTTTAGAACCCACCACAATCACCTTGGACTTGTCAAGGTTCACCTCCATCTTTGTTTGATTGCAAAAGCAGAGTAGAGAATCCAACAGCTTCTGTAAACTCTGTGGATTTGTGGAGAGAAGCACTACATCATCTGCATAAAGGAGTGCATGTATCATCAAAGAGCCAACCTGTACACCTGTAGCTCCAGCTTCCATGAGTAGACTCTCTAGATCATCGATGAAGATTCCGAACAGAGTTGGAGACAGAGAGTAGCCTTGGATCACACCCATTGTGCTAAGGACATCTTGAGAGCTCAAAGATGAAAGTTTCACAATCACTTTCTCATAGAGTCTAGAGATAGCACCAATCAGATCAGCTGAAACACCCACTTCAATGAGTCTCTCACTTAGAGATTTCCTGAGCACCTTATCAAAGGCCTTCCTGAAATCAATAAAGGCAACATAGAGAGCTCTCCCAACCCCCTTGGATTTGCACCACAAAACATGAAGTACCAATAGGTGGTCCAAAGTACTAAAGCCTAATCTGAAACCAGCTTGGCACTTAGCTCGAATTTTGTGCTTTTCAGCCCAAGTGCTCAACCTTGACTCCAAAATTCGACCATACAACTTGGCAAAGACACTACCAACAAGTATGGTACGGTAATTGGTGACAACATCTCTCTGGCCAGACTTGTGAATAGGAACTACCTTCTTGAAGCACCATCTATCCGGAAAGCCACAGTTGATTGCCTCATTCAAATGAGAAGTGAGTATTGAAATCAGTTGGCTACCGCCCCACTTCAGAAGTTCAACACATAGTCCATCAAGGTCTTCAGCCTTACCATTGGCCAACTTCTTCAATTGGTACTTGACATCAGCTTCAGAGATGGTGAGAGCAGATCCAAGGCAAGGTGCCATGCTTGGAGCATTTGGGAAAAAGTACAAATCCTTCACATAGTCACAAAGCTCATTCAGGTCCAGCGATGGAGATGGAGATCTGATGGTTACTTTCTTCCAGAAAGCCTTGGGATTGCTCCTCAATTCAGTGCTCAACTCAACTCCTTTGAGTCTTAGAAATGCACGCTTTTTGCACTTCACCAACTTTCTGTATAAAACAAAAGCTTGATTTTGTGCAATCTCATCAAGAGATCTATCCATAGCTTTGATCCTTGCCATTTTGCAATCAGCATCATACCATCTATTGCAAGGGAGACCAAGTCTCTTCCTGTGGGAGCCTCTTGGAAACAAAGAAGTTGATGAAGATTGAAGAAGTTCAATGTGATCACCTCTCGAAGTGCAATAGGCTCCAATCTCCAATGTCACTCAGAAACATTCCACCTTGTGGCCCATGCAATCAGATCTGTATACCAACCGACAGATAGAGTGGCACAAAAAGCTTGGTAGGGAAGTCTCTCATGCTCCATGGACCTCACCTTAGTGGCATATGTGATAGCTAAAAACAAAGCTTCAGCCTCAAGAGGTAAAAATCCTGTTTCAGCAAGCAGCAATACATAAGGAGTTTGAGTCCTCACCCCAAGTTCATCACACAAAAACAATTTCTGAACTTTCTCCACCTTTTGCCACCATGTCTTCTTAGTACCTGGACCCCAAATCTGAGCACCATAGAGAACCACCGGCTGCACAAGAGATCTGAACAGCACCTTCTTCAACTCCCATGTGGTGAGGTGAGCAAGGCTACTGCGGTTCATGAGTGAATACAAAGCTCTAAAGCCTGCATTGATTCTCATCTTCACACAAGTAGACCAACTATAGTCATGAGAAAACTCAAGGCCCAAGTACTTATAAGAAGAAACCTGCTCCAATTGCTGTCAATCAAAAAAGAAAGGTGTGACACCTTTAGAACCCACCACAATGACCTTGGACTTGTCAAGGTTCACCTCCATCTTTGTTTCATTGCAAAAGCAAAGTAGAGAATCCAATAGCTTCTGTAAACTATGTGGATTTGTGGAGAGAAGCACTACATCATCTGCATAAAGGAGTGCATGTATCATCAAAGAGCCAACCTGTACACCTGTAGCTCCAGCTTCCATGAGTAGACTCTCTAGATCATCGATGAAGATTCCGAATAGAGTTGGAGACAGAGAGTAGCCTTGGATCACACCCATTGTGCTAAGGACATCTTGAGAGCTCAAAGATGAAAGTTTCACAATCACTTTCTCATAGAGTCTAGAGATAGCACCAATCAGATCAGCTGAAACACCCACTTCAATGAGTCTCTCACTTAGAGATTTCCTGAGCACCTTATCAAAGGCCTTCCTGAAATCAATAAAGGCAACATAGAGAGCTCTCCCAACCCCCTTGGATTTGCACCACAAAACATGAAGTACCAATAGGTGATCCAAAGTACTAAAGCCTAATCTGAAACCAGCTTGGCACTTAGCTCGAATTTTGTGCTTTTCAGCCCAAGTGCTCAACCTTGACTCCAAAATTCGACCATACAACTTGGCAAAGACACTACCAACAAGTATGGTACGGTAATTGGTGACAACATCTCTCTGGCCAGACTTGTGAATAGGAACTACCTTCTTGAAGCACCATCTATCCGGAAAGCCACACTTGATTGCCTCATTCAAATGAGAAGTGAGTATTGAAATCAGTTGGCTACCGCCCCACTTCAGAAGTTCAACACATAGTCCATCAAGGTCTTCAGCCTTACCATTGGCCAACTTCTTCAATTGGTACTTGACATCAGCTTCAGAGATGGTGAGAGCAGATCCAAGGCAAGGTGCCATGCTTGGAGCATTTGGGAAAAAGTACAAATCCTTCACATAGTCACAAAGCTCATTCAGGTCCAGCGACCTTTCACCTTAGTGGCATATGTGACAGCCAAGAACAAAGCTTCAGCCTCAAGCGGTAAAAACCTTGTTTCAGCAAGCAACAATACATAAGGAGTTTGAGTCCTCACTCCAAGTTCTTCACACAAAAACAATTTCTGAACTTTCTCCACCTTTTGCCACCATGTCTTCTTAGTACCTGGACCCCAAATCTGAGCACCATAGAGAACCACCGGCTGCACAAGAGATCTGAACAACACCTTCTTCAACTCCCATGTGGTAAGGTGAGCAAGTCTAGAGCGGTTCATGAGTGAATACAAAGCTCTAAAGCCTGCATTGATTCTCATCTTCACACAAGTGGACCAACTATAGTCATGAGAAAACTCAAGACCCAAGTACTTGTAAGAAGAAACCTGCTCCAATTGCTGTCCATCAAAAAAGAAAGGTGTGACACCTTTAGAACCCACGACAATCACCTTGGACTTGTCAAGGTTCACCTCCATCTTTGTTTGATTGCAAAACAAGAGAAGAGAATCCAACAACTTCTGTAAACTTTGTGGATTGGTAGAGAGGAGCACTACATCATCCGCATATAGTAGTGCATGTATCATCAAAGAGCCAACATGTACACCTGTAGCTCCAGCTTCCATAAGCACCCTCTCTAGATCATCGATGAAGATTCCAAACAATGTTGGAGATAAGAGAGCAACCTTGGATCACACCCATTGTGCTAAGGATATCTTGAGAGCTCAAAGATGAAAGTTTCACAACCACCTTCTCATAGAGTCTAGAGATAGCACCAATCAGATCAGCTGAAACACCAACTTGAGTGAGTCTCTCACTTAGAGATTTCCTAAGCACCTTATCAAAAGCCTTCCTGAAATCAATAAATGCAACATAGAGAGCTCTCCCAACACCTTTAGATTTCCACCACAAAACATGGAGTACCAATAGATGATCCAAAGTACTAAAGCCTGATCTGAAACCCGCTTGGCACTTAGCTTATCACATATGCCACTAAGGTGAGGTCCATGGAGCATGAGAGACTTCCCTACCAAGCTTTTTGTGCCACTCTATCTGTCGGTTGGTATACAGATCTGATTGCATGGGCCACTAGGTGGAATGTTTCGGAGCGACATTGGAGATTGGAGCCTATAGACTAGAAGTAGAACAAGGACGTTGGCAGCAGATAGAGCACTCCATGCAACTTTGCAAATTGTGTATTATGAGCAAAGTTGAGGATGAGCATCATGTGTTAGTGACCTTGAGAATGACCCTTTCCATAGCTTGATAGATCATTCTAGTGCTTGGTCCCGCTCTTCCAAAGATCTCATATCCAACTCCATGAGTGCGCACTTTTTGAGCTTTGGTACCAATTGTAGCTTGAAGATCTTGAATGGCCTTTCTCAATTTCTAGAAACTTGTAAGAGCACATGCTTTGCTTCTGGTGGATCCAGCACTATAGATTATATGCTCACCTCACCCAGTGATATACACATTGTCTCAGATTTTGTTGTTTTAGATCCTCAACCTGAATCTGACCATGCACCTTTATCTTGTGTCATCCTTCTTTCTTGCCTCAATAGAACCATATTACCTATTGACCATGCCTTTAGAGGGAAACTCCGTCTTGATTTTCACAAGCGAGATTTGTATGAACAAGCTATCCATGAGAAATTGAGCTCTATGGAGTGGAGTTCTGATTTTCAACAACGTAGTGATCAGTTGGTTGAACTGCTTCAATCTACATCAACAACTCTATTTGCACGAGGTTCTCACAGGAAGAGACTTGGTCTCCCTTGCAATAGGTGGTTTGATGCTGACTGTAAAATGGCAAGGATGAAAGCTATGAATAGGTCTCTTGATCAGATTGCACAAAAGCCTAAAGCCTGCAGAGAATCAATGCAGGCTTTAGAGCTTTGTATTCACTCATGAACCGCAGAAGACTTGCTCACCTCACCACATGGGAGTTGAAGAAGGTGCTGTTCAGATCTCTTGTGCAGCCGGTGGTTCTCTATGGTGCTCAGATTTGGGGTCCAGGTACTAAGAAGACATGGTGGCAAAAGGTGGAGAAAGTTCAGAAATTGTTTTTGTGTGATGAACTTGGGGTGAGGACTCAAACTCCTTATGTATTCCTGCTTAATGAAATAGGATTTTTACCTCTTGAGGCTGAAGCTTTGTTTTTAGCTATCACATATGCCACTAAGGTGAGGTCCATGGAGCATGAGAGACTTCCCTACCAAGCTTTTTGTGCCACTCTATCTGTCGGTTGGTATACAGATCTGATTGCATGGGCCACAAGGTAGAATGTTTCTGAGCGACATTGGAGATTGGAGCCTATTGCACTTCGAGAGGTGATCAAGGAGCAGTTTTTACTTCACTTATGGCAGCAACCCGGTACCAAGATGGTGTTCTATCAGCAGTTTGTAAATCCTATGTTGGTGTATTGTGAGCAAGATTATCTCTTGGCTAGGATTTCTACTTCATTGAGACATGTTATCGCTCAATATAGAACTAGTTCTCATAGACTAGAAGTAGAACAAGGACGTTGGCAGCAGATAGAGCACTCCATGCGACTTTGCAAATTGTGTATTATGAGCAAAGTTGAGGATGAGCATCATGTGTTTGTTGATTGCCCTTGTTACATGCAGATTAGAGTTAGACATCAGATTACTTGCAGTGACTTCTCAACTCTCTTACAGGTTGAAGCTTTAGCATTAGAGAAGTACATGACAGAAGTTACTTTACATCAGACCAATTTGTTACAAATTGGTCCGATGCCCTAGGCCCTTGCCTAGGCTCACATTTCATGTGTTTTGTATTGTGTTTCCAGCCTTTTGACTCTTTGGGTCTTTCGGGCTTTATATTTCATTGTTTCATTGTTTCATTGTTTCAAAATCAGGCTTTTGTATCTTATAGAAAGTTGGTGAAGTGCAAGAAGCAAGCGTTCTTGAGACTCAAGGGGGTTGAGTTGAGCATTGAATTGAGGAGCAATCCTAAGGCTTTTTGGCAGAAGCTTACCATCAGATTTCCATCTCCATCGCTGGATAAGAATGAGCTTTGTGAATATGTGAAGGATCTGTACTTTTTCCCAGATGCTCCAAGCATGGCACCTTGCCTTGGATCTGCTCTCACCATCTCTGAAGCTTATGTCCAGTACCAATTGAAGAAGTTGGCCAATGGTAAGGCTGAAAACCTTGATGGACTATGTGTTGAACTTCTGAAGTGGGGTGGTAGCCATCTGATTTCAGTACTCACTTCTCTCTTGAATGAGGCCATCAGGTGTGGCTTTCCTAATAGATGGTGCTTCAAGAAGGTAGTTCCTATTCACAAGTCTGGTCAGAGAGATATTGTCACCAATTACCGTACCATTCTAGTGGGTAGTATCTTTGCCAAGTTGTACGGTCGAATTTTGGAGTCTAGGTTGAGTACTTGGGCTGAAAAGCATAGAATTCGAGCTAAGTGCCAAGCGGGTTTCAGATCAGGCTTTAGTACTTTGGATCATCTATTGGTACTCCATGTTTTGTGGTGGAAATCCAAAGGTGTTGGGAGAGCTCTCTATGTTGCATTTATTGATTTCAGGAAGGCCTTTGATAAGGTGCTTAGGAAATCTCTAAGTGAGAGACTCACTCAAGTTGGTGTTTCAGCTGATCTGATTGGTGCTATCTCTAGACTCTATGAGAAAGTGGTTGTGAAACTTTCATCTTTGAGCTCTCAAGATGTCCTTAGCACAATGGGTGTGATTCAAGGCTGCTCTCTATCTCCAACTCTATTTGGAATCTTCATCGATGATCTGGAGAGATTACTCATGGAAACTGGAGCTACTGGTGTACAACTTGGCTAGAGGCCATAACTCTGGCTATGGCTAGAGGCCATAACTTCATGTCTATTGGCTCAAATGACTTCATTTTTGATTCATTGGATAGAATTTCTCAAGAGCTTTTGATTGAGTCATCTATTGTAGATTTTAAAGTACTGTAGCCAAGGTTATGAATTTTCGAAATCTGTAGGATTTCAAAATTTTCATGTGGGAAAAACTCAAATTCAAAAGTTTATAACTTTTGATTTACAAGTCCAAAGGAGTTGATTTTTGGTGTAGAGCTATTGGTGTTCACAGAGTGTGAGTGAACCAGAGGATACATTATTATAGTATCTGTTAGAAATTTTAGAATGGAAGCTTCCAAGATGATGCATGACATTGCTGAGATAGCTTCAAAACAGCAACAGCTTGTTGAAATGTATAGAAAAGAAAATGACTTCCACAAGGAACTCAAGAGCTTTTTTGCCCCCATGTCTCAATGCATGAACACTCTTATGGCAGATTTGCAAGCCATCCAGCGATGGAGATGGAAATCTGATGATTGATAGCAAGCATGCTAAAAACCCCGATCTGTGCAGAGAGTTACAAGGATTCGAATTCTGTCATCTTTGGCAGATTTTAGGGTTTGGACTATAAATTCGATTGACTGTATCTCTGCCAACACTTGGGCAAATGCAGTGATTGGAGTCTCATTGGAACCTCTATACTGAGAGCTTTCCTTCAAGGTAAAGCTTGTCCAGTTTGGATCAATACTCAGGGAGATCTGAATTTTTCAATTCTGAGACAATTTTGAGTAGTCCTTGTTATTGTGCGAGAATTGGGAAGGGTATTGCTCTATGGTCACAAGTGCAAATCCAGTGAAAATTACTGCATCAGAATCTGTGAGTTACAAGCTCTGTTTCAAGGCCAAGCTCGCAGCACATGGAGGTCTGAGCAAGCAGTGGTGGTAATTTTCATTCTGTCACATCTCGTGCATCTTGGTGTTTAGAGTACCAACTTTGCAGTGCAAGTTCTCCTCACTCATAGATTCAATTCAGGTGATTCTTGTATCATAAGAACCACATGGTCATAAGATTTCTATTGAATCCATACTTGAAAGATTTGGATATCCAACGCAGATGATATGACCATTTGTTTCACTGTAGCACTTGCAACTACTTGGTGTTAGAATCTGCACATGTGAAGGAGGATTTCTCTGTACTTATAGGTCCAAATCAAGTGGTTTTTGTGGCAATAGAACGAGCATTGTGCAAGGTTTCTATTGAGGTCTGATTTGTAGACATTGAAGGTCAGATAAGGAAGTTGTGACAGTTTGAAATCTGTGACTCTTTGGACATCATAACATTGTGAAGTGCAAATTCAAGCTATTGTATCTTTGTACTCAATGATCCAAATGAAGTGATCTTTGTGTATTTAGAATCAGCTCCCTCAGACCTTGAGACTGAAAATTGATTACTACAGGTTAGGTCACAGATTAGAAGCTCTAAGTACCTCAAATTTTCGCAACCTTTGGTATCTCTGTGCACTGCCAATTTGAAAGAGAGTATCTTTGCACTCACATATTCAAATGAGATGATTCTTATCTCATTAGAATCAGCTTTTCAAGGTCTTTACTTCAACACCAGCCTAGTAGTGCTTACAATTGTAAAACAATAGTGTTATCTACTTGAAAATCCTAAATTTTTGGTGTTGGAAGTAAAACTTCCAGATTGACTGTGAGTGATAAGTGATTGTCACAATGGAGGATTCCAAGATGGTGAAAGACATTGCTGATATAGCCATGAAGCAACAACAATTAGCTGAAATGTATAGGAAAGCAAATGATTTCCACAAGGACCTTAGAAGCTTCATGGCACCTATGTCCCAGTGCATGAGTACTCTCATGACTGATATGGAATTTGTAAAGGTTGAGATCAGTAGTGTCAAAGAGTCTTTGAACCTAGTCAACCAAGAGATTCAAGACCTCAAGAAGAGTTCTATTTCTTTGTTAACATCAACCAAGGGGATGGTTGATGCTACCGAGAAAGTTGCTTCCTTGGGAGCACAAGCCAACGATATTGCTACACAAGGTGGAGGTCTCCAACAGATTGTGGACACACTAGAAGTGAAGATGAAGTCTTATGATGAAGCTACTAAGGTGGCTCAAATCTCTTGCTTGCAAGAGCATGAGGTTGAGAAGGAGAACCAATTGGTCAGGATGAAGAACTTGAGAATTTCAGGTTTGCCAGAGACTGAGAAGGAAGACACCAAGGCCATAGTGTGTGAGTTTATTGCTGATTCTTTGAGAGTCCATGATCCTCAGATTTTGCAAGCATATAGATTGGGACAACAAGGTGCACAACCAAGAAGCATTTTGGTGAGGTTTGGCTCAAAAACTCAGAGGAATGCAGTGATGGATAACAAGGCTATACTGAAGGGGCGGCGTATTTGGTTGGACCCTGATCTCACACCTCTCCAATGGCAAGCAAAGAAGGGAGAATTAGCAAAAGTGCAGGAGGCTCAACAAGCAGGTTTTGTTGCATTCTTGAGAGACAATAGAGCTGTGATCACCCAAAGGAAGTTGTCAACTACCGCATAGCAATTCCAGACCCTTAGAGTGTTGTTTTGGAATGTTCATGGTCTCACACATACCAAGTACTCAAGTGCTAAACGTGTGTGGGATGATGCTGATCTGATCAATCTTGTGGAGACATGGGAACATGAAGGAAACACCATTCAAGACATTGAAGGTTTCATTCTTGTTGGTTCAACTTGGAACAATCGGAGGCAGCACAGAGGAAGGGGCTTTGGAGGTATTGCTACTTACGTCAGATTTGGTTTTGAAAAATCAGTCTCTTTGATAGGTCAAGACTCAAGTGGACAATACCAATGGCTGAGGATTGGAGGAGTTGCTACACCTTGTTTCCTTGCTGTTTGCCCCATTGACATCACCAATCTATTCAAGCGGATCTCTCAACACCATGCAGCCTTTCCACTCCTTGACAAAGGATGTGTTGGAATTTCAAAGTAAAGGTGCAGTATTTATCCTTGGTGATTTCAATGCTAGGATCCAAACCTCTCAGATTCCTGAGTTTAGTGACCTTGAGAATGACCCTTTCCATAGCTTGATAGATCATTCTAGTGCTTGGTCCCGCTCTTCCAAAGATCTCATATCCAACTCCATGAGTGAGCACTTTTTGAGCTTTGGTACCAATTGTAGCTTGAAGATCTTGAATGGCCTTTCTCAATTTCCAGAAACTTGTAAGAGCACATGCTTTGCTTTTGGTGGATCCAGCACTATAGATTATATATGCTCACCTCACCCAGTGATATACACATTGTCTCAGATTTTGTTGTTTTAGATCCTCAACCTGAATCTGACCATGCACCTTTATCTTGTGTCATCCTTCTTTCTTGCCTCAATAGAACCATATGACCTATTGATCATGCCTTTAGAGGGAAACTCCGTCTTGATTTTCACAAGCGAGATTTGTATGAACAAGCTATCCATGAGAAATTGAGCTCTATGGAGTGGAGTTCTGATTTTAACAACGCAGTGATCAGTTGGTTGAACTGCTTCAATCTACATCAACAACTCTATTTCCACGAGGTTCTCACAGGAAGAGACTTGGTCTCCCTTGCAATAGGTGGTTTGATGCTGACTGTAAAATGGCAAGGATCAAAGCTATGGATAGGTCTCTTGATCAGATTGCACAAAATCAAGCTTTTGTCTCTTATAGAAAGTTGGTGAAGTGCAAGAAGATCCTACCAACAGACATTTCCTTGATGGGAGCATAGGATTTGGAGAGATATGGTACCATTCATTTGGTGAATTTTGGATGGCCATGTTAAAGACATACACGCACTGGTAAAGGTTTAGGTCTTTAGGATCCCCATTCTGGTGTGTTTTGGGAGATGCATATACTATGATTTTCCAATGACATTTCCCATTGTAAAGAGAGACCCCAGTTGGGAGGCAGGTCCCCAACCACTCTCCCCCGGTAGTTACTTGCTATCATCCATTGGATGTAATATCATAATATTTACTTTCACTTCTCTATAATGTTTCCTATTGTAATGACAAGTACGTATCACTTTTAGTGAATAATGACACCCTATCATTATTCACAATAATTACAATTGTCATGATCAAGTTGTCACTATCAAGGATATCACTAAAACAAGGTTTCATTACAGCAAGTGTTAACTTTATTTTCAGATTTCTCATGTGTAGTCTAATTTAACTTGTTTGTTATTAGTTGGAGTGTAGTATTTCATTGGTGAAACTACATCAATACTACTTTAGCAACTTAGACACAGAGAGAAAGCCTCTAACTCTGGTGATTGAAGTGTCGTCTACTTCAATGCCTTATAAAAATTTCAAATTCTCATTATAGATCTTTTAGGGTGCTTGGTTGTACTTGAAGTGACAAATAGACCAATTTTAATAGTTCTATAAATTGATCTCGCTTGGTAGCTTTATTTTCCAATACTCGTTCTAAACCCCCACATTGTTAAAATGGGGCTTAGCCCCTTTTTACCTCTTGTTATCCTTGTAGGGATTAGTGTCTTCCCATTCTTCTTATTATCCTACTCAAGTTGCCTATTTGTTTTTCTATCCTCAAATATTGCTGATAATATGCTTGTTATTGTGGATACCTGCCAACACGTACTTTTTCCCATCAATACCTTTGAGAAACAAGTCAGATTTCTTGAGGTGTTGATGTAATTCATAAACAAGGATTCTACTTCATGACAAAGGAAAAGGAAAAAGTGCACCAAAAAGTGCAAATAAAGGAAGAAAGGAGACCTAGCAACAAACGAAAGGATCTGAAAACTCCATCAGGCCGTACAAGGGAGAGCTAAAAAAAGGTAAATTGGGACTAGGTTCCTATGATGGAGACATGAGAAATCTACCCTATTGCCCATAAGACATCCGAGTTATGCAAGTCGTAAAGTTTACAAACTACTGGAGTATATGAAAAACATCACCTAGTATTGCTCTCTTATAGATGGCACCATCCAATGTTTTCGGTAGAGCAATAGACACACACCAATACAAAGGAAGATTAAAAAACTCTATGAGGGATAATATGCTTAAGAAACAAAAGCGTCTATGCAATTGACATATAGAACAAAACACAATACAGATATATAAAGTAACTTGTATTAGAAAGATATAAGACAGTCATATATAAATTTATAATTGACAATTGTGATAAAGATTAACTTATAGAGCATATATATATAGAAAGAATTGAACCCTAAAAAAATCTATAATTGATATATAGAAAAGATTGTTATGAAATATAAATTAAAATATTTTAGAAAATTATAAAATTGTGATAAAAATTGAAAGATAAAACCAAACACTGTATATTATAAAATAAATTATACTAAAAAGATAAAATAAAAAATATAGAATCAAACACTACATAATATAGAATAAATTATATTAAAAAAGATAAAGTAAACTATATAGAAACCTATAACTGACGCGTCTGATAGTGATCGTCCAAAAATATATGTCAGTAGAATACATTCGATGAAAGGGAGCATCCACTTGCTGCACGTTGCTGAAGACACGTTTTTGAGCTCCAGACCGGATCAATTCAACTCGATTCATTTGGAACTCACACCTCGTGATGTTGCGCAGGTTTTAGTTTTGCAAAGAACGTTACGATGAATATCTTAAATGGTCAAACGACGCTTGTGTCAGGCACCACTTCCGTTCGTCCATCTCCTCGCGCTCTAGCTACTTCTGGAGCGTTCACGCCAAAAGCGATCCCAGCTCCCAAGAATCCAAGGCAACTACAACGCATGGACCAAATTAGACGCGGACAAAGACAGCAACAAACCCCGCTGCTAAGCCCACTGTCCGAAAATAACACTGGTGCGTTGACAACGTTTGGAGTATCTGGTCGATACTTTACGCTAACCCAATACATCCAATGTCCACCAATCTCACCTGTTGATGCGTAAAGAGCTATTGAACATACCTACTCACACTAGAGTGTGAGTAGGTATGTTCAGCACATCCACGGTTGCAGGACATTCTGTTCACCATTTTCATCGTTTCAACTGCTGTAGTGAAAAAGGCGACCGCGTAGGAAAAATGAACTGCTGTACTTGGTGAAGTAGCATAGCATATTGCAGTCAATGAAAAGAAATCAGGATGACAAGAACGTCAATATCCCCTATAGAACAGCAAGAAGAGTATTTCTCCCGCAGCTCTTTCGATCCTCCTCCCTCAAACTTCTCCAAGCAGAAAGAACCTTAGCGAATCGTTCGTCTCTTGTCTTTGACAGAAGCCGTGCTTCGTGTGCTCTTGCAGGAGATCCGATCCGATCCAGGGATACCGAGAACGATAGAACGATATTACTTCTTGAACCAATCGATTATCCCAATGCTAGTTAATTAGACGCTCTTTGTCTCCTTTTCCCTTTTCTTGTCGTCAATCTTGAGCATGTTCTTGAAGTCCTGTGGAGGTACATGCGTGGCAACTTTGGTCCACTTTGATCTGCCCCATATTGATCTCACGACATCTTCTGACTGTCCATATCCCGGAGGCAGCAACGATTTCTGTGGGGCTAAGTGAGCCACTCCTCTGTCTCGTGTAATATCGAATAGAGCCACAACCTCTTCCTTGCGCGGCTGGTGATATGTAGGTTGGAATTCCGGCCCTCCGAAGAGAACTTTGTCACGACCTCGGAAGAGCCAAACTTTTCTATCCCAGTGGTCCAGATACATTGTGTAGAGCTCAGCAGTGCCGTAGTACTTTGCGTTTGCATAAGGTCCGGCTAATTCAAAGCCAGCCCGAAGTAGAGAATCTCCTTGTTTCAGAGGATGCTTCTGTACATAACTAAGATTATAGGGCAAAACCTTCATTATACGTTTCCAGAACCAATTGGGTGCAGACTGGGTTTTGGGAGCTGGGAAGCGATCTTTGATGATATTGTTCTTATTCATTTTGGACTTCCCAATCAAGGGATTTACCTGTTTCGGAGGAGGTGGATGAGGCTGCCGGATTAGAATGTCACCTTCTCTTGGTTCTAGATTCGACTCAATAGAATTCAAAGCTTTAGGGGTTCTCTCGAAGCTGTAATCCGGAGGAAAATCCCAAGGACTGATCGTACTAACAGGACCTGTAGTGTACCAAGCCTTTTCTACCTCATGGAAGTGGAAAAGCTCGAGAGTTGGATGCGGTGTCCAGTTCCAATGCTGGTCAAAATGGCCAAAACGCACAGCCATGTTCCCTGGCCCAGTTACATTCACTTTCTTCAGAGGAGGATCGCCATCGTAGAAGAATCTCGGCTCATTGTACAACTGAGCATGTCCACCTGTGAATTTCCGTTTATCAACTGGTAAGAGCAGGTTCTCTCCAATCGTGAAGAGGATGTCTCCAGGTTTAGGCACAGATCGAAACCTCTCTTGAATGATCCAATTATCGGTTGCCTTGCATTTGTAGCAAAACACATCTTGACCTCCAAACAGCCATTTCTTGTCTACAGGCTCATACCAGCAGCAATCAGCTTCCACTCGGAATAAGGGTTCTAAAATTCGAAACTCCGGGTCTCTTTCTTCCGGATGACCTTGGTAAGGAGGAAAGTAATGGCCGCGTGACTGCACTACAATGTCACCACCGAACCAATTCGTCCTATCCCAAGTATCTTGAAGCTGCCATGCTTTGTAGATCCGACCCCAGGGCCGAGTGGGATCTACTATCTTCGTCATTCGAATAACAATATCTCCTTGAGACTCCTCGAATTCTTCAGGAGAGTTCGGATCATCTGCCAACTTTCGAACCCGGCGGAAAGCTTCTGGGTCCGGAATGGGTTTCAAACACTGAGTGATGGCGCATTCTCCAACCGAGAACCATGAACCAAGAGAGTGGTAATTCGGCCAGTAGACATGGAGTGTGGCGTTTCTGAGATCTTTCCAACACCACTCGTCTGTGGATTCCAAGCATCCTGTGCTTGGAAGTCGATTCAGTTCAAACATCCCTCTCCGGAGAAGCAAGTCCCCGGGATGAAGCTGAGCCATGTTATTTTCATCGCTGTACAGTGCTATAGCTGGTTTCTGCACCAATTTTGTTACCTTGTCATACACGAGCTTGGCGTAGATGATGATGTCGCCGTTTAATGGTTTGAAATTGTTGTCGAAGTAAAAGTCATCGTCAGTAGCTTCTATGGGTGGGTACAACCGGGGCGGTTGAGATTTCTGCTTTGATTTCTTTTGTTGGGTCGAAGACGCTCCACCAGAAGCCGACCATTCAGGGCTGTCATCAGCCATGACTGTCACCTCCTAGAAACGTGAGAGTTACTATTTCTATTATCGATCGTATCTAACTCTGTAAGAACGTCGGAACGTTTTTTCAGTTTATTAGATATTGTGTATGCGTTGTTGGAAATATAGTTCTTATCAATTGCGAGTAGTGCCGATCAATGTCCAACTTCATGCTTGAGAAGCCTCACGATCACGTGCTATTGTGAATGTTTTGTTTCTGTTAGTTCGGAAAAAGATGCAAGGAATTACACCAATGCAGTGTCCCATCGAGCTACCATCAACTGTTATCATTATTATGGTGGAATCATTGATCGAATGTGGCGGTTGTTGAGCTAGCGATTTCAGTGGGGAAAAATCTGAGTTGGAGACTTCTTCTGGGCTAAACATTTGGAGCACTTTAACCTCATCGTCGCATCAACAAGTAAAGCGAATTACTCGAGGCTATCAAATGGGTTTAGGAGGGATAATGCTATACCTGGAGACTACAATACTACACCAATTTCAGATCCGAATGTAACTGCTGGATCCAATTGCAAATTTACACAATGCGATTCGGACAACGAAAATCACAAGATCTGTGCAACATCAGTAGCAAGAAACTGCTCACGAATTCCTGCAGTTCAATCTATCGTGCTGCAAGTTCTCTATTTCGCAGGTTGTCCCCATCTGCCTCCATAACTATAATCTGAAATAGGAGGAACATCGGGTTTTCTGGATTATCGGTGCTCTTGAGTTTGCAATTAAACCAACCGACGTGACCGTTCAACGATAGTGTTTGCTTTCCTCATATTCAAAACCAACGTACCTGTGGTCCAGGTACGTTGGTTTGAGAAGCTTCTCAGTTCAAACTTGTCCCCTCAGTGAAAACCTCCGAGGCACCCTTGACCCAACCTCGTTGACAATAGCGAACGGAAGGTGCAGCCTAACAGTGTACGCTGGTCGTTCTTTATTACCGGAGAGATACACCACGAACTGATGGGAAACAGATGTTCAGATGTCCTTAATAATAGGACAGGAACAGAATCTACGGATGAGAGCGCCCAGTTCCATCCATACCAATTTACTGCCTCACATCGAGTGGAACTTCGCGGTTACATTGCGTTCAACCCTCTTCCACGATATTCCTAACTTCTTCCTAGTTCCTGCTCAGCACGGGTTCCTTTCCTTGATTTTCCTAACGAGTCCGAAAGCTTTGGATTACAGGATTACTAGAATCTTGGGTGATATCATCCGAACACGCGGATATTTTTGATTATGTGGTAAGGACTTGGTATATATTTGATTATGTGGTAAGGACTTGGTATATAGACAGCAATCTTCATAGATCTACTCTACCAGGAAGAGTACATCTATTATTTCCGAAGGAGAAGATATCTATAATATTTATGTGTAATTATGTTAGCTCGGACATTTCTATTTTCCTCTCATTTTGTGATAATCGAGAGGTTAATTTTAGAAACATAAACAACCCAAGTTGGAGGAGTGATTTCTTTTTTGGGCTTATTGATAGGCAAATTTTGGAAACATATGTGACCATGGTGGTGGAGGAGGGATTCCCTTTTGTGGTTATTGATAGATCAATTTTGGAAACATATGTGACTGAGGTGAAAAAGATATACTTTCCTCTCCTAGTGTTATTGCAACCAACAAGAAATGATCTATCCTCATGGGCACAACCAGACCTTCCATTCTTTGCTTCACTATCATTAGATTCAACCAAAGGTTTGCAATCTTAGTTGATGGAGAGACAATATTAACATACACTACATTCTCTCTTTGTAGACTTGTCCACTCCTTGGTCCACTAGAGCATATCTTCGCTCTTGCTCCGGCCAGGGTGTAGGCTTTTGGATCCTAGCTGGATCATGCATTAGGGCATACCAATTCACACCTAGCTTTATCATGCATTAGGCCATACCAATTCACACTAGCTATTTTCTCTACATTGATGAGGTTTTGCTTAGGTGTGGTTCACTCGTTTGCATCTTCATTACTCACTTGTGAGTGTGGTTTTACACTAGGTACAACAACGGTCCATATGACAATGTCTTTTTGGAGGATAGAGAATAGCTACCCATGATGCCATTAAGGATATTGTGTTTTCTATGGCACAATTAAATGGATATCTTGCTTGGAGTGAGCATTCGTATGTTTTGCAGACAACACATGTCAAAGCACACTTATACTTGGTCCAAGATGTTCAGATGGATGTGGCAAATGTTCTGGTTACAAACCTTATGCGTGATGCAGTTTTTGAGGGAGTGATTACCTGTCCTTTGGATGGGCGGCAAGTGGAACAACATCACGCAAGGTCTCCAAGTATAGAGGTATGCAACTAGATCACCTCTTTGTTCCTCTAGCCTTCGAGTATATGGAATGATGTACATCGCATTAGACACATTTCTCAAGGAATGCACAAGAGCTTATTATATTAGAAATCAAGTGTACCACTCTCACTCTCATACTTAAGACATTGTATGTCCATTACTTTATAGAGAATATCGCTAGGTACAATTCATAAGAGAACAATCACACTAGTTCATGCTTTGTTGTGCATATATACATCACTACACAACATACCTATGTTGCCTTGTGTTTGTGTTTCGAAAGTTTGAGAGGAGAGGAGTCCCGAAAGTTTGAGAAGCCATATTTCCCTACATACATGTCCAAACGTTGCGGTTTTGACCTTGTTCGAAGCGCCTTGCCAAGACCTTTCCATAGCCATCAAGATTGTGTCATTCTGAGCTTTGTGCGAAACGTTATGAGTGATTGAAATTTCTGACACAGGAACTAGACTTGAGAGTTCAAATCTTCATCATATGGTGTCCAAATGGAGTGATTTTTGTGGCATTGGAAGCGCCTTTGGAGGCTCTTTCGATTGATACTAGTCTGGCTTACAGAGCACATACACAAAGAAAGTTATGAAGATTCGAATTCTGCCATCTCTCAAAGATTTTAGGGTTTGAGCTCAATTTTCAACACCTTGTAACTTTTTGGTTCCATGTCCAAATCTTTCAATCTTGGATTCATTGGAAACAGCTGTGAGAGGGCTTTGTTTTGAATTCCTGGTTGCTGAAGTTGGAGTTCTGTGGAAGAAGTTTCAAAATTCATCAATCTTTGTTCTTGTGCGGTTGGTGGTGCTCAAATCTGCAACTTTCAGAGGCTGGAACTTTGGACTCACATCTTCAAATGAGGTGATCTTGGACTCATTAGAAGCATCTTGTCAAGAGGTATTGATTGAGATTCATTTCATAGAATTTGAAGCTTTGTGCTTGCAATTATGAGCATTTGAATTTTGTGCTTCAATGAGGTTTAGAAGTTTACCATAGAGAACTCTAGAGTCCATAACTTCATGTCTATTGGCTCAAATGACTTCGTTTTTTATTCATTGGATAGAATTTCTCAAGAGCTTTTGATTGAATCATCTATTGTAGATTTTAAAGTACTATAGCCAAGGTTATGAATTTTCAAAATCTGTAGGATTTCAAAATTTTCATGTAGGAAAAACTCAAATTCAAAAGTTTGTAACTTTTGATTTACAAGTCCAAAGGAGTTGATTTTTGGTGTAGAGCTATTGGTGTTCACAGAGTGTGAGTGAACCAGAGGATACATTCTCATAGTATCTGTTAGAAATTTTAGAATGGAAGCTTCCAAGATAATGCAAGACATTGCTGAGATAGCTTCAAAACAGCAACAGCTTGCTGAAATGTATAGAAAAGCAAATGACTTCCACAAGGAACTCAAGAGCTTTTTTGCCCCCATGTCTCAATGCATGAACACTCTTATGGCAGATTTGCAAACCGTAAGAGTTGATGTCTTGACTGTGAAAGAATCTCTGAATTCGATCACCGTAGATATCCAAGAACTCAAGAAGAGTAGCAATTTGATGTTAGACTCCACCAAGGGTATGGTGGATGCTACTGAGAAGGTTGCTTCCTTGGGAGCACAAGCCACCAACATTGCTTCACAAAATGGAGGGCTGCAAGAGATGGTTGACACATTAGAGGTTCAAGATGAAGTCATATGCTGAAGCTACGAAGGTGGCTCAAATCTCTTACTTGCAAGAGCATGAGGTTGAGAAGGAGAACCAATTGGTGAGAATGAAGAACTTGAGGATTTCAGGTTTGCCTGAGATTGAGAAGGAAGACACCAAGGCCATAGTGTGTGAGTTTATTGCTGATTCTTTGAGAGTCCATGATCCTCAGATTTTGCAAGCATATAGATTGGGACAACAAGGTGCACAACCAAGAAGCATTTAAGTGAGGTTTGGCTCAAAGGAATGCAGTGATGGGGAACAAAGCTATACTAAAGGGGCGGCGTATCTGGTTGGACCCTGATCTCACACCTCTCCAATGGCAAGCAAAGAAGGGAGAATTAGCAAAAGTGAAGGAGGCTCAACAAGCAGGTTTTGTTGCATTCTTGAGAGATAATAGAGCTGTGATTACTCAAAAGAAATTATCAGCTATTGCATAGCAATTCCAGACCTTTAGAGTACTATTTTGGAATGTTCATGGGCTCACACATACCAAGTACTCCAGCGCTAAGCGTTTGTGGGATGATGCTGATCTGATCAATCTTGTGGAGACATGGGAACATGAAGGAAACACCATTCAAGACATTGAAGGATTCACTCTTGTTGGTTCAACCTGGAACAAGCGAAGACAACACAAAGGAAGGGGCTTTGGAGGTATTGCTACTTACGTCAGATTTGGCTTTGAGAAATCAGTCTCTTTGATAGGTCAAGATTCAAGTGGACAATACCAATGACTAAGGATTGGAGGAGTTGCCACACCTTGCTTCATTGCTGTTTGTTACTTTGCCCCGTTGACATCACCAATCTATTCAAGTGGAGCTCTCAACACCATGCAGCCTTTCCATTCCTTGACAAAGGATGTGTTAGAGTTTCAAAGTAAAGGTGCAGTCCTTGTTCTTGGTGATTTCAATGCTAGGATCCAAGCCTCTCAGATCCCTGACTTGAGCGACCTTGAGAATGATCCTTTCCACAGCTTGATAGACCATTCCAGTGCTTGGTCACGCTCTTCCAAAGATCCTATGTCCAATTCCATGAGTGAGCACTTTTTGAGCTTTGGTGCCAATTGTAGCTTGAAGATCTTGAATGGCCTTTCTCAATTTCCAAAAACTTGTAAAAGCACATGCTTTGCCTCAGGTGGATCAAGCACCATAGATTATATGCTCACTTCAGCTAATGATATCCATCTTGTCTCAGATTTTGCTGTTTTAGATCCTCAACCAAAATCAGACCATGCACCTCTATCCTGTACCATCCTTTTTCCTTGCCTCAATAGAACCACATTACCTATAGACCATGCTTTTAGAGGCAAACTTCGTCTAGATTTTCACAAGAGAGACTTGTACCAACAAGCTATCCAAGAGAAATTGAGTTCTATGGAGTGGAGTTTTGATTTTCAACAACGTAGTGATCAATTGATTGAACTTCTTCAATCTACATCAACTTCTTTGTTTCCAAGAGGCTCCCACAGGAAGAGACTTGGTCTCCCTTGCAATAGATGGTATGATGCTGATTGAAAAATGGCAAGGATCAAAGCTATGGATAGATCTCTTGATCAGATTGCACAAAATCAAGCTTTTGTTTTATATAGAAAGTTGGTGAAGTGCAAAAAGCGGGCATTTCTAAGACTCAAAGGAGTTGAGTTGAGCACTGAATTGAGGAGCAATCCCAAGGCTTTCTGGAAGAAAGTAACCATCAGATCTCCATCTCCATCGCTGGACCTGAATGAGCTTTGTGACTATGTGAAGGATTTGTACTTTTTCCCAAATGCTCCAAGCATGGCACCTTGCCTTGGATCTGCTCTCACCATCTCTGAAGCTGATGTCAAGTACCAATTGAAGAAGTTGGCCAATGGTAAGGCTGAAGACCTTGATGGACTATGTGTTGAACTTCTGAAGTGGGGCAGTAGCCAACTGATTTCAATACTCACTTCTCATTTGAATGAGGCAATCAAGTGTGGTTTTCCGGATAGATGGTGCTTCAAGAAGGTAGTTCCTATTCACAAGTCTGGCCAGAGAGATGTTGTCACCAATTACCGTACCATACTTGTTGGTAGTGTCTTTGCCAAGTTGTATGGTCGAATTTTGGAGTCAAGGTTGAGCACTTGGGCTGAAAAGCACAAAATTCGAGCTAAGTGCCAAGCTGGTTTCAGATTAGGCTTTAATACTTTGGACCACCTATTGGTACTTCATGTTTTGTGGTGGAAATCCAAGGGTGTTGGGAGAGCTCTCTATGTTGCCTTTATTGATTTCAGGAAGGCCTTTGATAAGGTGCTCAGGAAATCTCTAAGTGAGAGACTCATTGAAGTGGGTGTTTCAGCTGATCTGATTGGTGCTATCTCTAGACTCTATGAGAAAGTGATTGTGAAACTTTCATCTTTGAGCTCTCAAGATGTCCTTAGCACAATGGGTGTGATCCAAGGCTGCTCTCTGTCTCCAACTCTGTTCGGAATCTTCATCGATGATATAGAGAGTCTACTCATGGAAGGTGGAGCTACAGGTGTACAGGTTGGCTCTTTGATGATACATGCACTCCTTTATGCAGATGATGTAGTGCTTCTCTCCCCAAATCCACAGAGTTTACAGAAACTGTTGGATTCTCTACTTTGCTTTTGCAATCAAACAAAGATGGAGGTGAACCTTGACAAGTCCAAGGTCATTGTGGTGAGTTCTAAAGGTGTCACACCTTTCTTTTTTTATGGATAGCAATTGGAGCAGGTTTCTTCTTATAAGTACTTGGGCCTTGAGGTTTCTCATGACTATAGTTGGTCTACTTGTGTGAAGATGAGAATCAATGTAGGCTTTAGAGCTTTGTATTCACTCATGAACCGCAGTAGACTTGCTCATCTTACCACATGGGAGTTGAAGAAGGTGCTGTTCAGATCTCTTGTGCAGCCGGTGGTTCTCTATGGTGCTCAGATTTGGGGTCCAGGTACTAAGAAGACATGGTGGCAAAAGGTGGAGAAAGTTCAGAAATTGTTTTTGTGTGATGAACTTGGGGTGAGGACTCAAACTCCTTATGTATTCCTGCTTGCTGAAACAGGATTTTTACCTCTTGAGGCTGAAGCTTTGTTTTTAGCTATCACATATGCCACTAAGGTGAGGTCCATGGAGCATGAGAGACTTCCCTACCAAGCTTTTTGTGCCACTCTATCTGTCGGTTGGTATACAGATCTGATTGCATGGGCCACAAGGTGGAATGTTTCTGAGCGACATTGGAGATTGGAGCCTATTGCACTTCGAGAGGTGATCAAGGAGCAGTTTTTACTTCGCTTATGGCAGCAACCCGGTACCAAGATGGTGTTCTATCAGCAGTTTGAAAATCCTATGTTGGTGTATTGTGAGCAAGATTATCTCTTGGCTAGGATTTCTACTTCATTGAGACATGTTATCGCTCAATATAGAACTAGTTCTCATAGACTAGAAGTAGAACAAGGACGTTGGCAGCAGATAGAGCACTCCATGCGACTTTGCAAATTGTGTATTATGAGCAAAGTTGAGGATGAGCATCATGTGTTTGTTGATTGCCCTTGTTACATGCAGATTAGAGTTAGACATCAGATTACTTGCAGTGACTTCTCAACTCTCTTACAGGTTGAAGCTTTAGCATTAGGGAAGTACATGACAGAAGTTACTTTACATCGGACCAATTTGTTACAAATTGGTCCGATGCCCTAGGCCCTTGCCTAGGCTCACATTTCATGTGTTTTGTATTGTGTTTCCAGCCTTTTGACTCTTTGGGTCTTTCAGGCTTTATATTTCATTGTTTCATTGTTTCATGGGAGTTGAAAAAGGTGTTGTTCAGATCTCTTGTGCAGCCGGTGGTTCTCTATGGTGCTCAGATTTGGGGTCAAGAAGACATGGTGGCAAAAGGTGGAGAAAGTTCAGAAATTGTTTTTGTGTGATGAACTTGGGGTGAGGACTCAAACTCCCTATGTATTGCTGCTTGCTGAAACAGGGTTTTTACCTCTTGAGGCTGAAGCTTTTTTTTTAGCTATCACATATGCCACTAAGGTGAGGTCCATGGACCATGAGAGACTTCCCTACCAAGCTTTTTGTGCCACTCTATCTGTCGGTTGGTATACAGATCTGATTGCATGGGCCACTAGGTGGAATGTTTTTGAGCGACATTGGAGATTGGAGCCTATTGCACTACGAGAAGTGATCAAGGAGCAGTTCTTACTTTGCCTATGGCAGCAACCCGGTACCAAGATGGTGTTCTATCAGTAGTTTGTAAATCCTATGTTGGTGTATTGTAAGCAAGATTATCTCTTGGCTAGGATTTCTACTTCACTTAGACATGTTATTGCTTAGTATAGAACTAGTTCTCATAGACTAGAAGTAGAACAAGGACGTTGGCAGCAGATAGAGCACTCCATGCGACTTTGCAAATTGTGTACTATGAGCAAAGTTGAGGATGAGCATCATGTGTTGATTGATTGCCCTAGTTACATGCTGATCAGAGTTAGACATCAAATTATTTGTTGTGATTTCTCTACTCTCTTACAGGTTGAAGCTTTAGCGTTAGGGAAGTACATGACAGAAGTTGGTTTACATCGGACCAATTTGTTACAGATTGGTCAGATGCCCTAGGCCCTTGCCTAGGCTCACATTTCATGTGTTTTGTATTGTGTTTCTAGCCTTTTGACTCTTTGGGTCTTTCAGGCTTTATATTTCATTGTTCATACATCGCTGTCAACATCATACACTATAGAAGCACAACTCACACATAAGTCATACATAGACTCTAAAGTGCCACAATAATCAAATTGCTTACCACTCTCAACTCAACTCAACTCAGATTAGTACTTGATCTGTCACTCTATAAACTGCCAACAACTTGGCATTGATTACAATCAAGCCACACCCACTCAAGCATAGAAAATCCATGTGACGCTCGCCGGCCTCTGTCCACCATAGCCAAGAACTCGAAGGCTCAACATCAGAGAAGTGAGCTCTTTGGAGCTCACTTCAAAACTATACCCCCTGGACTTGAGCTAGCTTTGAAACCCTAACGGTCCCACTAAAGGCACACTCAATGGTGTGAACGGTGCAAAGTGATGGTGGGCTCCACCGTGAAGTCAGTACCCCAAACACAAAATCTGACCATCGGAAAGTAGTCTTTGAGAAACTGCTGAAATAACTCTAACTACTATCATTGGAACTCCAGTGTCCGAGCATCTAGATGCGGCACTACAAATGGCATGATAGTTGTCGTGCAAATATACTTTGCTACACAACATACATCGCTATAGAAGCATAATTCACACAAAAGTCATACATTGACTCTAAAGTGCCACAATCGCCCCCCTAGTTGGCGGTTAGGTCCCTCTAACTCAATGAAATATGATGATGATGAAATATAAAGCCCGAAAGACCCAAAGAGTCAAAAGGCTAGAAACACAATACAAAACACATGAAATGTGAGCCTAGGCAAGGGCCTAGGGCATCTGACCAATCTGTAACAAATTGGTCCGATGTAAACTAACTTCTGTCATGTACTTCCCTAACGCTAAAGCTTCAACCTGTAAGAGAGTAGAGAAATCACTACAAGTAATCTGATGTCTAACTCTAATTTGCATGTAACAAGGGCAAACAATCAACACATGATGCTCATCCTCAACTTTGCTCATAGTACACAATTTGCAAAGTCGCATGGAGGGCTCTATCTGCTGCCAACGTCCTTGTTCTACTTCTAGTCTATGAGAACTAGTTCTATATTGAGCAATAACATATATAAGTTCTATATCAAGATAGCCATCTATTCTAAATATATGGTATACCTCTAATGGGCAAAGATCAAGAGACCGGGTGCTATGGAGCCCCATCGTTAGTTGCATGTCTGCAATCTATACCATATAAAGAATGAAGTAGCTATAGGTCAAGTACATCTATGACATAACCATTGTCCTTGAGGAACCACCGTGAGGGGAGGAGTCATACATGCCATATGCCATCCTCTTGAACAACTATCACACACTAACATAGTACTTACTACTTAGTACTTAGTACACAGGTACTAAGAAGACATGGTGGAAAAAGGTGGAGAAAGTTCAGAAATTGTTTTTGTGTGATGAACTTGGGGTGAGGACTCAAACTCCCTATGTATTGCTGCTTGCTGAAACAGGGTTTTTACCTCTTGAGGCTGAAGCTTTTTTTTTAGCTATCACATATGCCACTAAGGTGAGGTCCATGGACCATGAGAGACTTCCCTACCAAGCTTTTTGTGCCACTCTATCTGTCGGTTGGTATACAGATCTGATTGCATGGGCCACTAGGTGGAATGTTTTTGAGCGACATTGGAGATTGGAGCCTATTGCACTACGAGAAGTGATCAAGGAGCAGTTCTTACTTTGCCTATGGCAGCAACCCGGTACCAAGATGGTGTTCTATCAGTAGTTTGTAAATCCTATGTTGGTGTATTGTAAGCAAGATTATCTCTTGGCTAGGATTTCTACTTCACTTAGACATGTTATTGCTTAGTATAGAACTAGTTCTCATAGACTAGAAGTAGAACAAGGACGTTGGCAGCAGATAGAGCACTCCATGCGACTTTGCAAATTGTGTACTATGAGCAAAGTTGAGGATGAGCATCATGTGTTGATTGATTGCCCTAGTTACATGCTGATCAGAGTTAGACATCAAATTATTTGTTGTGATTTCTCTACTCTCTTACAGGTTGAAGCTTTAGCGTTAGGGAAGTACATGACAGAAGTTGGTTTACATCGGACCAATTTGTTACAGATTGGTCAGATGCCCTAGGCCCTTGCCTAGGCTCACATTTCATGTGTTTTGTATTGTGTTTCTAGCCTTTTGACTCTTTGGGTCTTTCAGGCTTTATATTTCATTGTTCATACATCGCTGTCAACATCATACACTATAGAAGCACAACTCACACATAAGTCATACATAGACTCTAAAGTGCCACAATAATCAAATTGCTTACCACTCTCAACTCAACTCAACTCAGATTAGTACTTGATCTGTCACTCTATAAACTGCCAACAACTTGGCATTGATTACAATCAAGCCACACCCACTCAAGCATAGAAAATCCATGTGACGCTCGCCGGCCTCTGTCCACCATAGCCAAGAACTCGAAGGCTCAACATCAGAGAAGTGAGCTCTTTGGAGCTCACTTCAAAACTATACCCCCTGGACTTGAGCTAGCTTTGAAACCCTAACGGTCCCACTAAAGGCACACTCAATGGTGTGAACGGTGCAAAGTGATGGTGGGCTCCACCGTGAAGTCAGTACCCCAAACACAAAATCTGACCATCGGAAAGTAGTCTTTGAGAAACTGCTGAAATAACTCTAACTACTATCATTGGAACTCCAGTGTCCGAGCATCTAGATGCGGCACTACAAATGGCATGATAGTTGTCGTGCAAATATACTTTGCTACACAACATACATCGCTATAGAAGCATAATTCACACAAAAGTCATACATTGACTCTAAAGTGCCACAATCGCCCCCCTAGTTGGCGGTTAGGTCCCTCTAACTCAATGAAATATGATGATGATGAAATATAAAGCCCGAAAGACCCAAAGAGTCAAAAGGCTAGAAACACAATACAAAACACATGAAATGTGAGCCTAGGCAAGGGCCTAGGGCATCTGACCAATCTGTAACAAATTGGTCCGATGTAAACTAACTTCTGTCATGTACTTCCCTAACGCTAAAGCTTCAACCTGTAAGAGAGTAGAGAAATCACTACAAGTAATCTGATGTCTAACTCTAATTTGCATGTAACAAGGGCAAACAATCAACACATGATGCTCATCCTCAACTTTGCTCATAGTACACAATTTGCAAAGTCGCATGGAGGGCTCTATCTGCTGCCAACGTCCTTGTTCTACTTCTAGTCTATGAGAACTAGTTCTATATTGAGCAATAACATATATAAGTTCTATATCAAGATAGCCATCTATTCTAAATATATGGTATACCTCTAATGGGCAAAGATCAAGAGACCGGGTGCTATGGAGCCCCATCGTTAGTTGCATGTCTGCAATCTATACCATATAAAGAATGAAGTAGCTATAGGTCAAGTACATCTATGACATAACCATTGTCCTTGAGGAACCACCGTGAGGGGAGGAGTCATACATGCCATATGCCATCCTCTTGAACAACTATCACACACTAACATAGTACTTACTACTTAGTACTTAGTACACAGGTACTAAGAAGACATGGTGGAAAAAGGTGGAGAAAGTTCAGAAATTGTTTTTGTGTGATGAACTTGGGGTGAGGACTCAAACTCCCTATGTATTGCTGCTTGCTGAAACAGGGTTTTTACCTCTTGAGGCTGAAGCTTTTTTTTTAGCTATCACATATGCCACTAAGGTGAGGTCCATGGACCATGAGAGACTTCCCTACCAAGCTTTTTGTGCCACTCTATCTGTCGGTTGGTATACAGATCTGATTGCATGGGCCACTAGGTGGAATGTTTTTGAGCGACATTGGAGATTGGAGCCTATTGCACTACGAGAAGTGATCAAGGAGCAGTTCTTACTTTGCCTATGGCAGCAACCCGGTACCAAGATGGTGTTCTATCAGTAGTTTGTAAATCCTATGTTGGTGTATTGTAAGCAAGATTATCTCTTGGCTAGGATTTCTACTTCACTTAGACATGTTATTGCTTAGTATAGAACTAGTTCTCATAGACTAGAAGTAGAACAAGGACGTTGGCAGCAGATAGAGCACTCCATGCGACTTTGCAAATTGTGTACTATGAGCAAAGTTGAGGATGAGCATCATGTGTTGATTGATTGCCCTAGTTACATGCTGATCAGAGTTAGACATCAAATTATTTGTTGTGATTTCTCTACTCTCTTACAGGTTGAAGCTTTAGCGTTAGGGAAGTACATGACAGAAGTTGGTTTACATCGGACCAATTTGTTACAGATTGGTCAGATGCCCTAGGCCCTTGCCTAGGCTCACATTTCATGTGTTTTGTATTGTGTTTCTAGCCTTTTGACTCTTTGGGTCTTTCAGGCTTTATATTTCATTGTTCATACATCGCTGTCAACATCATACACTATAGAAGCACAACTCACACATAAGTCATACATAGACTCTAAAGTGCCACAATAATCAAATTGCTTACCACTCTCAACTCAACTCAACTCAGATTAGTACTTGATCTGTCACTCTATAAACTGCCAACAACTTGGCATTGATTACAATCAAGCCACACCCACTCAAGCATAGAAAATCCATGTGACGCTCGCCGGCCTCTGTCCACCATAGCCAAGAACTCGAAGGCTCAACATCAGAGAAGTGAGCTCTTTGGAGCTCACTTCAAAACTATACCCCCTGGACTTGAGCTAGCTTTGAAACCCTAACGGTCCCACTAAAGGCACACTCAATGGTGTGAACGGTGCAAAGTGATGGTGGGCTCCACCGTGAAGTCAGTACCCCAAACACAAAATCTGACCATCGGAAAGTAGTCTTTGAGAAACTGCTGAAATAACTCTAACTACTATCATTGGAACTCCAGTGTCCGAGCATCTAGATGCGGCACTACAAATGGCATGATAGTTGTCGTGCAAATATACTTTGCTACACAACATACATCGCTATAGAAGCATAATTCACACAAAAGTCATACATTGACTCTAAAGTGCCACAATCGCCCCCCTAGTTGGCGGTTAGGTCCCTCTAACTCAATGAAATATGATGATGATGAAATATAAAGCCCGAAAGACCCAAAGAGTCAAAAGGCTAGAAACACAATACAAAACACATGAAATGTGAGCCTAGGCAAGGGCCTAGGGCATCTGACCAATCTGTAACAAATTGGTCCGATGTAAACTAACTTCTGTCATGTACTTCCCTAACGCTAAAGCTTCAACCTGTAAGAGAGTAGAGAAATCACTACAAGTAATCTGATGTCTAACTCTAATTTGCATGTAACAAGGGCAAACAATCAACACATGATGCTCATCCTCAACTTTGCTCATAGTACACAATTTGCAAAGTCGCATGGAGGGCTCTATCTGCTGCCAACGTCCTTGTTCTACTTCTAGTCTATGAGAACTAGTTCTATATTGAGCAATAACATATATAAGTTCTATATCAAGATAGCCATCTATTCTAAATATATGGTATACCTCTAATGGGCAAAGATCAAGAGACCGGGTGCTATGGAGCCCCATCGTTAGTTGCATGTCTGCAATCTATACCATATAAAGAATGAAGTAGCTATAGGTCAAGTACATCTATGACATAACCATTGTCCTTGAGGAACCACCGTGAGGGGAGGAGTCATACATGCCATATGCCATCCTCTTGAACAACTATCACACACTAACATAGTACTTACTACTTAGTACTTAGTACACAGGTACTAAGAAGACATGGTGGAAAAAGGTGGAGAAAGTTCAGAAATTGTTTTTGTGTGATGAACTTGGGGTGAGGACTCAAACTCCCTATGTATTGCTGCTTGCTGAAACAGGGTTTTTACCTCTTGAGGCTGAAGCTTTTTTTTTAGCTATCACATATGCCACTAAGGTGAGGTCCATGGACCATGAGAGACTTCCCTACCAAGCTTTTTGTGCCACTCTATCTGTCGGTTGGTATACAGATCTGATTGCATGGGCCACTAGGTGGAATGTTTTTGAGCGACATTGGAGATTGGAGCCTATTGCACTACGAGAAGTGATCAAGGAGCAGTTCTTACTTTGCCTATGGCAGCAACCCGGTACCAAGATGGTGTTCTATCAGTAGTTTGTAAATCCTATGTTGGTGTATTGTAAGCAAGATTATCTCTTGGCTAGGATTTCTACTTCACTTAGACATGTAATAACATGTCTAGAGACTTAGTATAGAACTAGTTCTCATAGACTAGAAGTAGAACAAGGACGTTGGCAGCAGATAGAGCACTCCATGCGACTTTGCAAATTGTGTACTATGAGCAAAGTTGAGGATGAGCATCATGTGTTGATTGATTGCCCTAGTTACATGCTGATCAGAGTTAGACATCAAATTATTTGTTGTGATTTCTCTACTCTCTTACAGGTTGAAGCTTTAGCGTTAGGGAAGTACATGACAGAAGTTGGTTTACATCGGACCAATTTGTTACAGATTGGTCAGATGCCCTAGGCCCTTGCCTAGGCTCACATTTCATGTGTTTTGTATTGTGTTTCTAGCCTTTTGACTCTTTGGGTCTTTCAGGCTTTATATTTCATTGTTCATACATCGCTGTCAACATCATACACTATAGAAGCACAACTCACACATAAGTCATACATAGACTCTAAAGTGCCACAATAATCAAATTGCTTACCACTCTCAACTCAACTCAACTCAGATTAGTACTTGATCTGTCACTCTATAAACTGCCAACAACTTGGCATTGATTACAATCAAGCCACACCCACTCAAGCATAGAAAATCCATGTGACGCTCGCCGGCCTCTGTCCACCATAGCCAAGAACTCGAAGGCTCAACATCAGAGAAGTGAGCTCTTTGGAGCTCACTTCAAAACTATACCCCCTGGACTTGAGCTAGCTTTGAAACCCTAACGGTCCCACTAAAGGCACACTCAATGGTGTGAACGGTGCAAAGTGATGGTGGGCTCCACCGTGAAGTCAGTACCCCAAACACAAAATCTGACCATCGGAAAGTAGTCTTTGAGAAACTGCTGAAATAACTCTAACTACTATCATTGGAACTCCAGTGTCCGAGCATCTAGATGCGGCACTACAAATGGCATGATAGTTGTCGTGCAAATATACTTTGCTACACAACATACATCGCTATAGAAGCATAATTCACACAAAAGTCATACATTGACTCTAAAGTGCCACAATCGCCCCCCTAGTTGGCGGTTAGGTCCCTCTAACTCAATGAAATATGATGATGATGAAATATAAAGCCCGAAAGACCCAAAGAGTCAAAAGGCTAGAAACACAATACAAAACACATGAAATGTGAGCCTAGGCAAGGGCCTAGGGCATCTGACCAATCTGTAACAAATTGGTCCGATGTAAACTAACTTCTGTCATGTACTTCCCTAACGCTAAAGCTTCAACCTGTAAGAGAGTAGAGAAATCACTACAAGTAATCTGATGTCTAACTCTAATTTGCATGTAACAAGGGCAAACAATCAACACATGATGCTCATCCTCAACTTTGCTCATAGTACACAATTTGCAAAGTCGCATGGAGGGCTCTATCTGCTGCCAACGTCCTTGTTCTACTTCTAGTCTATGAGAACTAGTTCTATATTGAGCAATAACATATATAAGTTCTATATCAAGATAGCCATCTATTCTAAATATATGGTATACCTCTAATGGGCAAAGATCAAGAGACCGGGTGCTATGGAGCCCCATCGTTAGTTGCATGTCTGCAATCTATACCATATAAAGAATGAAGTAGCTATAGGTCAAGTACATCTATGACATAACCATTGTCCTTGAGGAACCACCGTGAGGGGAGGAGTCATACATGCCATATGCCATCCTCTTGAACAACTATCACACACTAACATAGTACTTACTACTTAGTACTTAGTACACAGGTACTAAGAAGACATGGTGGAAAAAGGTGGAGAAAGTTCAGAAATTGTTTTTGTGTGATGAACTTGGGGTGAGGACTCAAACTCCCTATGTATTGCTGCTTGCTGAAACAGGGTTTTTACCTCTTGAGGCTGAAGCTTTTTTTTTAGCTATCACATATGCCACTAAGGTGAGGTCCATGGACCATGAGAGACTTCCCTACCAAGCTTTTTGTGCCACTCTATCTGTCGGTTGGTATACAGATCTGATTGCATGGGCCACTAGGTGGAATGTTTTTGAGCGACATTGGAGATTGGAGCCTATTGCACTACGAGAAGTGATCAAGGAGCAGTTCTTACTTTGCCTATGGCAGCAACCCGGTACCAAGATGGTGTTCTATCAGTAGTTTGTAAATCCTATGTTGGTGTATTGTAAGCAAGATTATCTCTTGGCTAGGATTTCTACTTCACTTAGACATGTAATAACATGTCTAGAGACTTAGTATAGAACTAGTTCTCATAGACTAGAAGTAGAACAAGGACGTTGGCAGCAGATAGAGCACTCCATGCGACTTTGCAAATTGTGTACTATGAGCAAAGTTGAGGATGAGCATCATGTGTTGATTGATTGCCCTAGTTACATGCTGATCAGAGTTAGACATCAAATTATTTGTTGTGATTTCTCTACTCTCTTACAGGTTGAAGCTTTAGCGTTAGGGAAGTACATGACAGAAGTTGGTTTACATCGGACCAATTTGTTACAGATTGGTCAGATGCCCTAGGCCCTTGCCTAGGCTCACATTTCATGTGTTTTGTATTGTGTTTCTAGCCTTTTGACTCTTTGGGTCTTTCAGGCTTTATATTTCATTGTTCATACATCGCTGTCAACATCATACACTATAGAAGCACAACTCACACATAAGTCATACATAGACTCTAAAGTGCCACAATAATCAAATTGCTTACCACTCTCAACTCAACTCAACTCAGATTAGTACTTGATCTGTCACTCTATAAACTGCCAACAACTTGGCATTGATTACAATCAAGCCACACCCACTCAAGCATAGAAAATCCATGTGACGCTCGCCGGCCTCTGTCCACCATAGCCAAGAACTCGAAGGCTCAACATCAGAGAAGTGAGCTCTTTGGAGCTCACTTCAAAACTATACCCCCTGGACTTGAGCTAGCTTTGAAACCCTAACGGTCCCACTAAAGGCACACTCAATGGTGTGAACGGTGCAAAGTGATGGTGGGCTCCACCGTGAAGTCAGTACCCCAAACACAAAATCTGACCATCGGAAAGTAGTCTTTGAGAAACTGCTGAAATAACTCTAACTACTATCATTGGAACTCCAGTGTCCGAGCATCTAGATGCGGCACTACAAATGGCATGATAGTTGTCGTGCAAATATACTTTGCTACACAACATACATCGCTATAGAAGCATAATTCACACAAAAGTCATACATTGACTCTAAAGTGCCACAATCGCCCCCCTAGTTGGCGGTTAGGTCCCTCTAACTCAATGAAATATGATGATGATGAAATATAAAGCCCGAAAGACCCAAAGAGTCAAAAGGCTAGAAACACAATACAAAACACATGAAATGTGAGCCTAGGCAAGGGCCTAGGGCATCTGACCAATCTGTAACAAATTGGTCCGATGTAAACTAACTTCTGTCATGTACTTCCCTAACGCTAAAGCTTCAACCTGTAAGAGAGTAGAGAAATCACTACAAGTAATCTGATGTCTAACTCTAATTTGCATGTAACAAGGGCAAACAATCAACACATGATGCTCATCCTCAACTTTGCTCATAGTACACAATTTGCAAAGTCGCATGGAGGGCTCTATCTGCTGCCAACGTCCTTGTTCTACTTCTAGTCTATGAGAACTAGTTCTATATTGAGCAATAACATATATAAGTTCTATATCAAGATAGCCATCTATTCTAAATATATGGTATACCTCTAATGGGCAAAGATCAAGAGACCGGGTGCTATGGAGCCCCATCGTTAGTTGCATGTCTGCAATCTATACCATATAAAGAATGAAGTAGCTATAGGTCAAGTACATCTATGACATAACCATTGTCCTTGAGGAACCACCGTGAGGGGAGGAGTCATACATGCCATATGCCATCCTCTTGAACAACTATCACACACTAACATAGTACTTACTACTTAGTACTTAGTACACAGGTACTAAGAAGACATGGTGGAAAAAGGTGGAGAAAGTTCAGAAATTGTTTTTGTGTGATGAACTTGGGGTGAGGACTCAAACTCCCTATGTATTGCTGCTTGCTGAAACAGGGTTTTTACCTCTTGAGGCTGAAGCTTTTTTTTTAGCTATCACATATGCCACTAAGGTGAGGTCCATGGACCATGAGAGACTTCCCTACCAAGCTTTTTGTGCCACTCTATCTGTCGGTTGGTATACAGATCTGATTGCATGGGCCACTAGGTGGAATGTTTTTGAGCGACATTGGAGATTGGAGCCTATTGCACTACGAGAAGTGATCAAGGAGCAGTTCTTACTTTGCCTATGGCAGCAACCCGGTACCAAGATGGTGTTCTATCAGTAGTTTGTAAATCCTATGTTGGTGTATTGTAAGCAAGATTATCTCTTGGCTAGGATTTCTACTTCACTTAGACATGTTATTGCTTAGTATAGAACTAGTTCTCATAGACTAGAAGTAGAACAAGGACGTTGGCAGCAGATAGAGCACTCCATGCGACTTTGCAAATTGTGTACTATGAGCAAAGTTGAGGATGAGCATCATGTGTTGATTGATTGCCCTAGTTACATGCTGATCAGAGTTAGACATCAAATTATTTGTTGTGATTTCTCTACTCTCTTACAGGTTGAAGCTTTAGCGTTAGGGAAGTACATGACAGAAGTTGGTTTACATCGGACCAATTTGTTACAGATTGGTCAGATGCCCTAGGCCCTTGCCTAGGCTCACATTTCATGTGTTTTGTATTGTGTTTCTAGCCTTTTGACTCTTTGGGTCTTTCAGGCTTTATATTTCATTGTTCATACATCGCTGTCAACATCATACACTATAGAAGCACAACTCACACATAAGTCATACATAGACTCTAAAGTGCCACAATAATCAAATTGCTTACCACTCTCAACTCAACTCAACTCAGATTAGTACTTGATCTGTCACTCTATAAACTGCCAACAACTTGGCATTGATTACAATCAAGCCACACCCACTCAAGCATAGAAAATCCATGTGACGCTCGCCGGCCTCTGTCCACCATAGCCAAGAACTCGAAGGCTCAACATCAGAGAAGTGAGCTCTTTGGAGCTCACTTCAAAACTATACCCCCTGGACTTGAGCTAGCTTTGAAACCCTAACGGTCCCACTAAAGGCACACTCAATGGTGTGAACGGTGCAAAGTGATGGTGGGCTCCACCGTGAAGTCAGTACCCCAAACACAAAATCTGACCATCGGAAAGTAGTCTTTGAGAAACTGCTGAAATAACTCTAACTACTATCATTGGAACTCCAGTGTCCGAGCATCTAGATGCGGCACTACAAATGGCATGATAGTTGTCGTGCAAATATACTTTGCTACACAACATACATCGCTATAGAAGCATAATTCACACAAAAGTCATACATTGACTCTAAAGTGCCACAATCGCCCCCCTAGTTGGCGGTTAGGTCCCTCTAACTCAATGAAATATGATGATGATGAAATATAAAGCCCGAAAGACCCAAAGAGTCAAAAGGCTAGAAACACAATACAAAACACATGAAATGTGAGCCTAGGCAAGGGCCTAGGGCATCTGACCAATCTGTAACAAATTGGTCCGATGTAAACTAACTTCTGTCATGTACTTCCCTAACGCTAAAGCTTCAACCTGTAAGAGAGTAGAGAAATCACTACAAGTAATCTGATGTCTAACTCTAATTTGCATGTAACAAGGGCAAACAATCAACACATGATGCTCATCCTCAACTTTGCTCATAGTACACAATTTGCAAAGTCGCATGGAGGGCTCTATCTGCTGCCAACGTCCTTGTTCTACTTCTAGTCTATGAGAACTAGTTCTATATTGAGCAATAACATATATAAGTTCTATATCAAGATAGCCATCTATTCTAAATATATGGTATACCTCTAATGGGCAAAGATCAAGAGACCGGGTGCTATGGAGCCCCATCGTTAGTTGCATGTCTGCAATCTATACCATATAAAGAATGAAGTAGCTATAGGTCAAGTACATCTATGACATAACCATTGTCCTTGAGGAACCACCGTGAGGGGAGGAGTCATACATGCCATATGCCATCCTCTTGAACAACTATCACACACTAACATAGTACTTACTACTTAGTACTTAGTACACAGGTACTAAGAAGACATGGTGGAAAAAGGTGGAGAAAGTTCAGAAATTGTTTTTGTGTGATGAACTTGGGGTGAGGACTCAAACTCCCTATGTATTGCTGCTTGCTGAAACAGGGTTTTTACCTCTTGAGGCTGAAGCTTTTTTTTTAGCTATCACATATGCCACTAAGGTGAGGTCCATGGACCATGAGAGACTTCCCTACCAAGCTTTTTGTGCCACTCTATCTGTCGGTTGGTATACAGATCTGATTGCATGGGCCACTAGGTGGAATGTTTTTGAGCGACATTGGAGATTGGAGCCTATTGCACTACGAGAAGTGATCAAGGAGCAGTTCTTACTTTGCCTATGGCAGCAACCCGGTACCAAGATGGTGTTCTATCAGTAGTTTGTAAATCCTATGTTGGTGTATTGTAAGCAAGATTATCTCTTGGCTAGGATTTCTACTTCACTTAGACATGTTATTGCTTAGTATAGAACTAGTTCTCATAGACTAGAAGTAGAACAAGGACGTTGGCAGCAGATAGAGCACTCCATGCGACTTTGCAAATTGTGTACTATGAGCAAAGTTGAGGATGAGCATCATGTGTTGATTGATTGCCCTAGTTACATGCTGATCAGAGTTAGACATCAAATTATTTGTTGTGATTTCTCTACTCTCTTACAGGTTGAAGCTTTAGCGTTAGGGAAGTACATGACAGAAGTTGGTTTACATCGGACCAATTTGTTACAGATTGGTCAGATGCCCTAGGCCCTTGCCTAGGCTCACATTTCATGTGTTTTGTATTGTGTTTCTAGCCTTTTGACTCTTTGGGTCTTTCAGGCTTTATATTTCATTGTTCATACATCGCTGTCAACATCATACACTATAGAAGCACAACTCACACATAAGTCATACATAGACTCTAAAGTGCCACAATAATCAAATTGCTTACCACTCTCAACTCAACTCAACTCAGATTAGTACTTGATCTGTCACTCTATAAACTGCCAACAACTTGGCATTGATTACAATCAAGCCACACCCACTCAAGCATAGAAAATCCATGTGACGCTCGCCGGCCTCTGTCCACCATAGCCAAGAACTCGAAGGCTCAACATCAGAGAAGTGAGCTCTTTGGAGCTCACTTCAAAACTATACCCCCTGGACTTGAGCTAGCTTTGAAACCCTAACGGTCCCACTAAAGGCACACTCAATGGTGTGAACGGTGCAAAGTGATGGTGGGCTCCACCGTGAAGTCAGTACCCCAAACACAAAATCTGACCATCGGAAAGTAGTCTTTGAGAAACTGCTGAAATAACTCTAACTACTATCATTGGAACTCCAGTGTCCGAGCATCTAGATGCGGCACTACAAATGGCATGATAGTTGTCGTGCAAATATACTTTGCTACACAACATACATCGCTATAGAAGCATAATTCACACAAAAGTCATACATTGACTCTAAAGTGCCACAATCGCCCCCCTAGTTGGCGGTTAGGTCCCTCTAACTCAATGAAATATGATGATGATGAAATATAAAGCCCGAAAGACCCAAAGAGTCAAAAGGCTAGAAACACAATACAAAACACATGAAATGTGAGCCTAGGCAAGGGCCTAGGGCATCTGACCAATCTGTAACAAATTGGTCCGATGTAAACTAACTTCTGTCATGTACTTCCCTAACGCTAAAGCTTCAACCTGTAAGAGAGTAGAGAAATCACTACAAGTAATCTGATGTCTAACTCTAATTTGCATGTAACAAGGGCAAACAATCAACACATGATGCTCATCCTCAACTTTGCTCATAGTACACAATTTGCAAAGTCGCATGGAGGGCTCTATCTGCTGCCAACGTCCTTGTTCTACTTCTAGTCTATGAGAACTAGTTCTATATTGAGCAATAACATATATAAGTTCTATATCAAGATAGCCATCTATTCTAAATATATGGTATACCTCTAATGGGCAAAGATCAAGAGACCGGGTGCTATGGAGCCCCATCGTTAGTTGCATGTCTGCAATCTATACCATATAAAGAATGAAGTAGCTATAGGTCAAGTACATCTATGACATAACCATTGTCCTTGAGGAACCACCGTGAGGGGAGGAGTCATACATGCCATATGCCATCCTCTTGAACAACTATCACACACTAACATAGTACTTACTACTTAGTACTTAGTACACAGGTACTAAGAAGACATGGTGGAAAAAGGTGGAGAAAGTTCAGAAATTGTTTTTGTGTGATGAACTTGGGGTGAGGACTCAAACTCCCTATGTATTGCTGCTTGCTGAAACAGGGTTTTTACCTCTTGAGGCTGAAGCTTTTTTTTTAGCTATCACATATGCCACTAAGGTGAGGTCCATGGACCATGAGAGACTTCCCTACCAAGCTTTTTGTGCCACTCTATCTGTCGGTTGGTATACAGATCTGATTGCATGGGCCACTAGGTGGAATGTTTTTGAGCGACATTGGAGATTGGAGCCTATTGCACTACGAGAAGTGATCAAGGAGCAGTTCTTACTTTGCCTATGGCAGCAACCCGGTACCAAGATGGTGTTCTATCAGTAGTTTGTAAATCCTATGTTGGTGTATTGTAAGCAAGATTATCTCTTGGCTAGGATTTCTACTTCACTTAGACATGTTATTGCTTAGTATAGAACTAGTTCTCATAGACTAGAAGTAGAACAAGGACGTTGGCAGCAGATAGAGCACTCCATGCGACTTTGCAAATTGTGTACTATGAGCAAAGTTGAGGATGAGCATCATGTGTTGATTGATTGCCCTAGTTACATGCTGATCAGAGTTAGACATCAAATTATTTGTTGTGATTTCTCTACTCTCTTACAGGTTGAAGCTTTAGCGTTAGGGAAGTACATGACAGAAGTTGGTTTACATCGGACCAATTTGTTACAGATTGGTCAGATGCCCTAGGCCCTTGCCTAGGCTCACATTTCATGTGTTTTGTATTGTGTTTCTAGCCTTTTGACTCTTTGGGTCTTTCAGGCTTTATATTTCATTGTTCATACATCGCTGTCAACATCATACACTATAGAAGCACAACTCACACATAAGTCATACATAGACTCTAAAGTGCCACAATAATCAAATTGCTTACCACTCTCAACTCAACTCAACTCAGATTAGTACTTGATCTGTCACTCTATAAACTGCCAACAACTTGGCATTGATTACAATCAAGCCACACCCACTCAAGCATAGAAAATCCATGTGACGCTCGCCGGCCTCTGTCCACCATAGCCAAGAACTCGAAGGCTCAACATCAGAGAAGTGAGCTCTTTGGAGCTCACTTCAAAACTATACCCCCTGGACTTGAGCTAGCTTTGAAACCCTAACGGTCCCACTAAAGGCACACTCAATGGTGTGAACGGTGCAAAGTGATGGTGGGCTCCACCGTGAAGTCAGTACCCCAAACACAAAATCTGACCATCGGAAAGTAGTCTTTGAGAAACTGCTGAAATAACTCTAACTACTATCATTGGAACTCCAGTGTCCGAGCATCTAGATGCGGCACTACAAATGGCATGATAGTTGTCGTGCAAATATACTTTGCTACACAACATACATCGCTATAGAAGCATAATTCACACAAAAGTCATACATTGACTCTAAAGTGCCACAATCGCCCCCCTAGTTGGCGGTTAGGTCCCTCTAACTCAATGAAATATGATGATGATGAAATATAAAGCCCGAAAGACCCAAAGAGTCAAAAGGCTAGAAACACAATACAAAACACATGAAATGTGAGCCTAGGCAAGGGCCTAGGGCATCTGACCAATCTGTAACAAATTGGTCCGATGTAAACTAACTTCTGTCATGTACTTCCCTAACGCTAAAGCTTCAACCTGTAAGAGAGTAGAGAAATCACTACAAGTAATCTGATGTCTAACTCTAATTTGCATGTAACAAGGGCAAACAATCAACACATGATGCTCATCCTCAACTTTGCTCATAGTACACAATTTGCAAAGTCGCATGGAGGGCTCTATCTGCTGCCAACGTCCTTGTTCTACTTCTAGTCTATGAGAACTAGTTCTATATTGAGCAATAACATATATAAGTTCTATATCAAGATAGCCATCTATTCTAAATATATGGTATACCTCTAATGGGCAAAGATCAAGAGACCGGGTGCTATGGAGCCCCATCGTTAGTTGCATGTCTGCAATCTATACCATATAAAGAATGAAGTAGCTATAGGTCAAGTACATCTATGACATAACCATTGTCCTTGAGGAACCACCGTGAGGGGAGGAGTCATACATGCCATATGCCATCCTCTTGAACAACTATCACACACTAACATAGTACTTACTACTTAGTACTTAGTACACAGGTACTAAGAAGACATGGTGGAAAAAGGTGGAGAAAGTTCAGAAATTGTTTTTGTGTGATGAACTTGGGGTGAGGACTCAAACTCCCTATGTATTGCTGCTTGCTGAAACAGGGTTTTTACCTCTTGAGGCTGAAGCTTTTTTTTTAGCTATCACATATGCCACTAAGGTGAGGTCCATGGACCATGAGAGACTTCCCTACCAAGCTTTTTGTGCCACTCTATCTGTCGGTTGGTATACAGATCTGATTGCATGGGCCACTAGGTGGAATGTTTTTGAGCGACATTGGAGATTGGAGCCTATTGCACTACGAGAAGTGATCAAGGAGCAGTTCTTACTTTGCCTATGGCAGCAACCCGGTACCAAGATGGTGTTCTATCAGTAGTTTGTAAATCCTATGTTGGTGTATTGTAAGCAAGATTATCTCTTGGCTAGGATTTCTACTTCACTTAGACATGTTATTGCTTAGTATAGAACTAGTTCTCATAGACTAGAAGTAGAACAAGGACGTTGGCAGCAGATAGAGCACTCCATGCGACTTTGCAAATTGTGTACTATGAGCAAAGTTGAGGATGAGCATCATGTGTTGATTGATTGCCCTAGTTACATGCTGATCAGAGTTAGACATCAAATTATTTGTTGTGATTTCTCTACTCTCTTACAGGTTGAAGCTTTAGCGTTAGGGAAGTACATGACAGAAGTTGGTTTACATCGGACCAATTTGTTACAGATTGGTCAGATGCCCTAGGCCCTTGCCTAGGCTCACATTTCATGTGTTTTGTATTGTGTTTCTAGCCTTTTGACTCTTTGGGTCTTTCAGGCTTTATATTTCATTGTTCATACATCGCTGTCAACATCATACACTATAGAAGCACAACTCACACATAAGTCATACATAGACTCTAAAGTGCCACAATAATCAAATTGCTTACCACTCTCAACTCAACTCAACTCAGATTAGTACTTGATCTGTCACTCTATAAACTGCCAACAACTTGGCATTGATTACAATCAAGCCACACCCACTCAAGCATAGAAAATCCATGTGACGCTCGCCGGCCTCTGTCCACCATAGCCAAGAACTCGAAGGCTCAACATCAGAGAAGTGAGCTCTTTGGAGCTCACTTCAAAACTATACCCCCTGGACTTGAGCTAGCTTTGAAACCCTAACGGTCCCACTAAAGGCACACTCAATGGTGTGAACGGTGCAAAGTGATGGTGGGCTCCACCGTGAAGTCAGTACCCCAAACACAAAATCTGACCATCGGAAAGTAGTCTTTGAGAAACTGCTGAAATAACTCTAACTACTATCATTGGAACTCCAGTGTCCGAGCATCTAGATGCGGCACTACAAATGGCATGATAGTTGTCGTGCAAATATACTTTGCTACACAACATACATCGCTATAGAAGCATAATTCACACAAAAGTCATACATTGACTCTAAAGTGCCACAATCGCCCCCCTAGTTGGCGGTTAGGTCCCTCTAACTCAATGAAATATGATGATGATGAAATATAAAGCCCGAAAGACCCAAAGAGTCAAAAGGCTAGAAACACAATACAAAACACATGAAATGTGAGCCTAGGCAAGGGCCTAGGGCATCTGACCAATCTGTAACAAATTGGTCCGATGTAAACTAACTTCTGTCATGTACTTCCCTAACGCTAAAGCTTCAACCTGTAAGAGAGTAGAGAAATCACTACAAGTAATCTGATGTCTAACTCTAATTTGCATGTAACAAGGGCAAACAATCAACACATGATGCTCATCCTCAACTTTGCTCATAGTACACAATTTGCAAAGTCGCATGGAGGGCTCTATCTGCTGCCAACGTCCTTGTTCTACTTCTAGTCTATGAGAACTAGTTCTATATTGAGCAATAACATATATAAGTTCTATATCAAGATAGCCATCTATTCTAAATATATGGTATACCTCTAATGGGCAAAGATCAAGAGACCGGGTGCTATGGAGCCCCATCGTTAGTTGCATGTCTGCAATCTATACCATATAAAGAATGAAGTAGCTATAGGTCAAGTACATCTATGACATAACCATTGTCCTTGAGGAACCACCGTGAGGGGAGGAGTCATACATGCCATATGCCATCCTCTTGAACAACTATCACACACTAACATAGTACTTACTACTTAGTACTTAGTACACAGGTACTAAGAAGACATGGTGGAAAAAGGTGGAGAAAGTTCAGAAATTGTTTTTGTGTGATGAACTTGGGGTGAGGACTCAAACTCCCTATGTATTGCTGCTTGCTGAAACAGGGTTTTTACCTCTTGAGGCTGAAGCTATTTTTTTAGCTATCACATATGCCACTAAGGTGAGGTCCATGGACCATGAGAGACTTCCCTACCAAGCTTTTTGTGCCACTCTATCTGTCGGTTGGTATACAGATCTGATTGCATGGGCCACTAGGTGGAATGTTTTTGAGCGACATTGGAGATTGGAGCCTATTGCACTACGAGAAGTGATCAAGGAGCAGTTCTTACTTTGCCTATGGCAGCAACCCGGTACCAAGATGGTGTTCTATCAGTAGTTTGTAAATCCTATGTTGGTGTATTGTAAGCAAGATTATCTCTTGGCTAGGATTTCTACTTCACTTAGACATGTAATAACATGTCTAGAGACTTAGTATAGAACTAGTTCTCATAGACTAGAAGTAGAACAAGGACGTTGGCAGCAGATAGAGCACTCCATGCGACTTTGCAAATTGTGTACTATGAGCAAAGTTGAGGATGAGCATCATGTGTTGATTGATTGCCCTAGTTACATGCTGATCAGAGTTAGACATCAAATTATTTGTTGTGATTTCTCTACTCTCTTACAGGTTGAAGCTTTAGCGTTAGGGAAGTACATGACAGAAGTTGGTTTACATCGGACCAATTTGTTACAGATTGGTCAGATGCCCTAGGCCCTTGCCTAGGCTCACATTTCATGTGTTTTGTATTGTGTTTCTAGCCTTTTGACTCTTTGGGTCTTTCAGGCTTTATATTTCATTGTTCATACATCGCTGTCAACATCATACACTATAGAAGCACAACTCACACATAAGTCATACATAGACTCTAAAGTGCCACAATAATCAAATTGCTTACCACTCTCAACTCAACTCAACTCAGATTAGTACTTGATCTGTCACTCTATAAACTGCCAACAACTTGGCATTGATTACAATCAAGCCACACCCACTCAAGCATAGAAAATCCATGTGACGCTCGCCGGCCTCTGTCCACCATAGCCAAGAACTCGAAGGCTCAACATCAGAGAAGTGAGCTCTTTGGAGCTCACTTCAAAACTATACCCCCTGGACTTGAGCTAGCTTTGAAACCCTAACGGTCCCACTAAAGGCACACTCAATGGTGTGAACGGTGCAAAGTGATGGTGGGCTCCACCGTGAAGTCAGTACCCCAAACACAAAATCTGACCATCGGAAAGTAGTCTTTGAGAAACTGCTGAAATAACTCTAACTACTATCATTGGAACTCCAGTGTCCGAGCATCTAGATGCGGCACTACAAATGGCATGATAGTTGTCGTGCAAATATACTTTGCTACACAACATACATCGCTATAGAAGCATAATTCACACAAAAGTCATACATTGACTCTAAAGTGCCACAATCGCCCCCCTAGTTGGCGGTTAGGTCCCTCTAACTCAATGAAATATGATGATGATGAAATATAAAGCCCGAAAGACCCAAAGAGTCAAAAGGCTAGAAACACAATACAAAACACATGAAATGTGAGCCTAGGCAAGGGCCTAGGGCATCTGACCAATCTGTAACAAATTGGTCCGATGTAAACTAACTTCTGTCATGTACTTCCCTAACGCTAAAGCTTCAACCTGTAAGAGAGTAGAGAAATCACTACAAGTAATCTGATGTCTAACTCTAATTTGCATGTAACAAGGGCAAACAATCAACACATGATGCTCATCCTCAACTTTGCTCATAGTACACAATTTGCAAAGTCGCATGGAGGGCTCTATCTGCTGCCAACGTCCTTGTTCTACTTCTAGTCTATGAGAACTAGTTCTATATTGAGCAATAACATATATAAGTTCTATATCAAGATAGCCATCTATTCTAAATATATGGTATACCTCTAATGGGCAAAGATCAAGAGACCGGGTGCTATGGAGCCCCATCGTTAGTTGCATGTCTGCAATCTATACCATATAAAGAATGAAGTAGCTATAGGTCAAGTACATCTATGACATAACCATTGTCCTTGAGGAACCACCGTGAGGGGAGGAGTCATACATGCCATATGCCATCCTCTTGAACAACTATCACACACTAACATAGTACTTACTACTTAGTACTTAGTACACAGGTACTAAGAAGACATGGTGGAAAAAGGTGGAGAAAGTTCAGAAATTGTTTTTGTGTGATGAACTTGGGGTGAGGACTCAAACTCCCTATGTATTGCTGCTTGCTGAAACAGGGTTTTTACCTCTTGAGGCTGAAGCTTTTTTTTTAGCTATCACATATGCCACTAAGGTGAGGTCCATGGACCATGAGAGACTTCCCTACCAAGCTTTTTGTGCCACTCTATCTGTCGGTTGGTATACAGATCTGATTGCATGGGCCACTAGGTGGAATGTTTTTGAGCGACATTGGAGATTGGAGCCTATTGCACTACGAGAAGTGATCAAGGAGCAGTTCTTACTTTGCCTATGGCAGCAACCCGGTACCAAGATGGTGTTCTATCAGTAGTTTGTAAATCCTATGTTGGTGTATTGTAAGCAAGATTATCTCTTGGCTAGGATTTCTACTTCACTTAGACATGTAATAACATGTCTAGAGACTTAGTATAGAACTAGTTCTCATAGACTAGAAGTAGAACAAGGACGTTGGCAGCAGATAGAGCACTCCATGCGACTTTGCAAATTGTGTACTATGAGCAAAGTTGAGGATGAGCATCATGTGTTGATTGATTGCCCTAGTTACATGCTGATCAGAGTTAGACATCAAATTATTTGTTGTGATTTCTCTACTCTCTTACAGGTTGAAGCTTTAGCGTTAGGGAAGTACATGACAAAAGTTGGTTTACATCGGACCAATTTGTTACAGATTGGTCAGATGCCCTAGGCCCTTGCCTAGGCTCACATTTCATGTGTTTTGTATTGTGTTTCTAGCCTTTTGACTCTTTGGGTCTTTCAGGCTTTATATTTCATTGTTCATACATCGCTGTCAACATCATACACTATAGAAGCACAACTCACACATAAGTCATACATAGACTCTAAAGTGCCACAATAATCAAATTGCTTACCACTCTCAACTCAACTCAACTCAGATTAGTACTTGATCTGTCACTCTATAAACTGCCAACAACTTGGCATTGATTACAATCAAGCCACACCCACTCAAGCATAGAAAATCCATGTGACGCTCGCCGGCCTCTGTCCACCATAGCCAAGAACTCGAAGGCTCAACATCAGAGAAGTGAGCTCTTTGGAGCTCACTTCAAAACTATACCCCCTGGACTTGAGCTAGCTTTGAAACCCTAACGGTCCCACTAAAGGCACACTCAATGGTGTGAACGGTGCAAAGTGATGGTGGGCTCCACCGTGAAGTCAGTACCCCAAACACAAAATCTGACCATCGGAAAGTAGTCTTTGAGAAACTGCTGAAATAACTCTAACTACTATCATTGGAACTCCAGTGTCCGAGCATCTAGATGCGGCACTACAAATGGCATGATAGTTGTCGTGCAAATATACTTTGCTACACAACATACATCGCTATAGAAGCATAATTCACACAAAAGTCATACATTGACTCTAAAGTGCCACAATCGCCCCCCTAGTTGGCGGTTAGGTCCCTCTAACTCAATGAAATATGATGATGATGAAATATAAAGCCCGAAAGACCCAAAGAGTCAAAAGGCTAGAAACACAATACAAAACACATGAAATGTGAGCCTAGGCAAGGGCCTAGGGCATCTGACCAATCTGTAACAAATTGGTCCGATGTAAACTAACTTCTGTCATGTACTTCCCTAACGCTAAAGCTTCAACCTGTAAGAGAGTAGAGAAATCACTACAAGTAATCTGATGTCTAACTCTAATTTGCATGTAACAAGGGCAAACAATCAACACATGATGCTCATCCTCAACTTTGCTCATAGTACACAATTTGCAAAGTCGCATGGAGGGCTCTATCTGCTGCCAACGTCCTTGTTCTACTTCTAGTCTATGAGAACTAGTTCTATATTGAGCAATAACATATATAAGTTCTATATCAAGATAGCCATCTATTCTAAATATATGGTATACCTCTAATGGGCAAAGATCAAGAGACCGGGTGCTATGGAGCCCCATCGTTAGTTGCATGTCTGCAATCTATACCATATAAAGAATGAAGTAGCTATAGGTCAAGTACATCTATGACATAACCATTGTCCTTGAGGAACCACCGTGAGGGGAGGAGTCATACATGCCATATGCCATCCTCTTGAACAACTATCACACACTAACATAGTACTTACTACTTAGTACTTAGTACACAGGTACTAAGAAGACATGGTGGAAAAAGGTGGAGAAAGTTCAGAAATTGTTTTTGTGTGATGAACTTGGGGTGAGGACTCAAACTCCCTATGTATTGCTGCTTGCTGAAACAGGGTTTTTACCTCTTGAGGCTGAAGCTTTTTTTTTAGCTATCACATATGCCACTAAGGTGAGGTCCATGGACCATGAGAGACTTCCCTACCAAGCTTTTTGTGCCACTCTATCTGTCGGTTGGTATACAGATCTGATTGCATGGGCCACTAGGTGGAATGTTTTTGAGCGACATTGGAGATTGGAGCCTATTGCACTACGAGAAGTGATCAAGGAGCAGTTCTTACTTTGCCTATGGCAGCAACCCGGTACCAAGATGGTGTTCTATCAGTAGTTTGTAAATCCTATGTTGGTGTATTGTAAGCAAGATTATCTCTTGGCTAGGATTTCTACTTCACTTAGACATGTAATAACATGTCTAGAGACTTAGTATAGAACTAGTTCTCATAGACTAGAAGTAGAACAAGGACGTTGGCAGCAGATAGAGCACTCCATGCGACTTTGCAAATTGTGTACTATGAGCAAAGTTGAGGATGAGCATCATGTGTTGATTGATTGCCCTAGTTACATGCTGATCAGAGTTAGACATCAAATTATTTGTTGTGATTTCTCTACTCTCTTACAGGTTGAAGCTTTAGCGTTAGGGAAGTACATGACAAAAGTTGGTTTACATCGGACCAATTTGTTACAGATTGGTCAGATGCCCTAGGCCCTTGCCTAGGCTCACATTTCATGTGTTTTGTATTGTGTTTCTAGCCTTTTGACTCTTTGGGTCTTTCAGGCTTTATATTTCATTGTTCATACATCGCTGTCAACATCATACACTATAGAAGCACAACTCACACATAAGTCATACATAGACTCTAAAGTGCCACAATAATCAAATTGCTTACCACTCTCAACTCAACTCAACTCAGATTAGTACTTGATCTGTCACTCTATAAACTGCCAACAACTTGGCATTGATTACAATCAAGCCACACCCACTCAAGCATAGAAAATCCATGTGACGCTCGCCGGCCTCTGTCCACCATAGCCAAGAACTCGAAGGCTCAACATCAGAGAAGTGAGCTCTTTGGAGCTCACTTCAAAACTATACCCCCTGGACTTGAGCTAGCTTTGAAACCCTAACGGTCCCACTAAAGGCACACTCAATGGTGTGAACGGTGCAAAGTGATGGTGGGCTCCACCGTGAAGTCAGTACCCCAAACACAAAATCTGACCATCGGAAAGTAGTCTTTGAGAAACTGCTGAAATAACTCTAACTACTATCATTGGAACTCCAGTGTCCGAGCATCTAGATGCGGCACTACAAATGGCATGATAGTTGTCGTGCAAATATACTTTGCTACACAACATACATCGCTATAGAAGCATAATTCACACAAAAGTCATACATTGACTCTAAAGTGCCACAATCGCCCCCCTAGTTGGCGGTTAGGTCCCTCTAACTCAATGAAATATGATGATGATGAAATATAAAGCCCGAAAGACCCAAAGAGTCAAAAGGCTAGAAACACAATACAAAACACATGAAATGTGAGCCTAGGCAAGGGCCTAGGGCATCTGACCAATCTGTAACAAATTGGTCCGATGTAAACTAACTTCTGTCATGTACTTCCCTAACGCTAAAGCTTCAACCTGTAAGAGAGTAGAGAAATCACTACAAGTAATCTGATGTCTAACTCTAATTTGCATGTAACAAGGGCAAACAATCAACACATGATGCTCATCCTCAACTTTGCTCATAGTACACAATTTGCAAAGTCGCATGGAGGGCTCTATCTGCTGCCAACGTCCTTGTTCTACTTCTAGTCTATGAGAACTAGTTCTATATTGAGCAATAACATATATAAGTTCTATATCAAGATAGCCATCTATTCTAAATATATGGTATACCTCTAATGGGCAAAGATCAAGAGACCGGGTGCTATGGAGCCCCATCGTTAGTTGCATGTCTGCAATCTATACCATATAAAGAATGAAGTAGCTATAGGTCAAGTACATCTATGACATAACCATTGTCCTTGAGGAACCACCGTGAGGGGAGGAGTCATACATGCCATATGCCATCCTCTTGAACAACTATCACACACTAACATAGTACTTACTACTTAGTACTTAGTACACAGGTACTAAGAAGACATGGTGGAAAAAGGTGGAGAAAGTTCAGAAATTGTTTTTGTGTGATGAACTTGGGGTGAGGACTCAAACTCCCTATGTATTGCTGCTTGCTGAAACAGGGTTTTTACCTCTTGAGGCTGAAGCTTTTTTTTTAGCTATCACATATGCCACTAAGGTGAGGTCCATGGACCATGAGAGACTTCCCTACCAAGCTTTTTGTGCCACTCTATCTGTCGGTTGGTATACAGATCTGATTGCATGGGCCACTAGGTGGAATGTTTTTGAGCGACATTGGAGATTGGAGCCTATTGCACTACGAGAAGTGATCAAGGAGCAGTTCTTACTTTGCCTATGGCAGCAACCCGGTACCAAGATGGTGTTCTATCAGTAGTTTGTAAATCCTATGTTGGTGTATTGTAAGCAAGATTATCTCTTGGCTAGGATTTCTACTTCACTTAGACATGTAATAACATGTCTAGAGACTTAGTATAGAACTAGTTCTCATAGACTAGAAGTAGAACAAGGACGTTGGCAGCAGATAGAGCACTCCATGCGACTTTGCAAATTGTGTACTATGAGCAAAGTTGAGGATGAGCATCATGTGTTGATTGATTGCCCTAGTTACATGCTGATCAGAGTTAGACATCAAATTATTTGTTGTGATTTCTCTACTCTCTTACAGGTTGAAGCTTTAGCGTTAGGGAAGTACATGACAGAAGTTGGTTTACATCGGACCAATTTGTTACAGATTGGTCAGATGCCCTAGGCCCTTGCCTAGGCTCACATTTCATGTGTTTTGTATTGTGTTTCTAGCCTTTTGACTCTTTGGGTCTTTCAGGCTTTATATTTCATTGTTCATACATCGCTGTCAACATCATACACTATAGAAGCACAACTCACACATAAGTCATACATAGACTCTAAAGTGCCACAATAATCAAATTGCTTACCACTCTCAACTCAACTCAACTCAGATTAGTACTTGATCTGTCACTCTATAAACTGCCAACAACTTGGCATTGATTACAATCAAGCCACACCCACTCAAGCATAGAAAATCCATGTGACGCTCGCCGGCCTCTGTCCACCATAGCCAAGAACTCGAAGGCTCAACATCAGAGAAGTGAGCTCTTTGGAGCTCACTTCAAAACTATACCCCCTGGACTTGAGCTAGCTTTGAAACCCTAACGGTCCCACTAAAGGCACACTCAATGGTGTGAACGGTGCAAAGTGATGGTGGGCTCCACCGTGAAGTCAGTACCCCAAACACAAAATCTGACCATCGGAAAGTAGTCTTTGAGAAACTGCTGAAATAACTCTAACTACTATCATTGGAACTCCAGTGTCCGAGCATCTAGATGCGGCACTACAAATGGCATGATAGTTGTCGTGCAAATATACTTTGCTACACAACATACATCGCTATAGAAGCATAATTCACACAAAAGTCATACATTGACTCTAAAGTGCCACAATCGCCCCCCTAGTTGGCGGTTAGGTCCCTCTAACTCAATGAAATATGATGATGATGAAATATAAAGCCCGAAAGACCCAAAGAGTCAAAAGGCTAGAAACACAATACAAAACACATGAAATGTGAGCCTAGGCAAGGGCCTAGGGCATCTGACCAATCTGTAACAAATTGGTCCGATGTAAACTAACTTCTGTCATGTACTTCCCTAACGCTAAAGCTTCAACCTGTAAGAGAGTAGAGAAATCACTACAAGTAATCTGATGTCTAACTCTAATTTGCATGTAACAAGGGCAAACAATCAACACATGATGCTCATCCTCAACTTTGCTCATAGTACACAATTTGCAAAGTCGCATGGAGGGCTCTATCTGCTGCCAACGTCCTTGTTCTACTTCTAGTCTATGAGAACTAGTTCTATATTGAGCAATAACATATATAAGTTCTATATCAAGATAGCCATCTATTCTAAATATATGGTATACCTCTAATGGGCAAAGATCAAGAGACCGGGTGCTATGGAGCCCCATCGTTAGTTGCATGTCTGCAATCTATACCATATAAAGAATGAAGTAGCTATAGGTCAAGTACATCTATGACATAACCATTGTCCTTGAGGAACCACCGTGAGGGGAGGAGTCATACATGCCATATGCCATCCTCTTGAACAACTATCACACACTAACATAGTACTTACTACTTAGTACTTAGTACACAGGTACTAAGAAGACATGGTGGAAAAAGGTGGAGAAAGTTCAGAAATTGTTTTTGTGTGATGAACTTGGGGTGAGGACTCAAACTCCCTATGTATTGCTGCTTGCTGAAACAGGGTTTTTACCTCTTGAGGCTGAAGCTTTTTTTTTAGCTATCACATATGCCACTAAGGTGAGGTCCATGGACCATGAGAGACTTCCCTACCAAGCTTTTTGTGCCACTCTATCTGTCGGTTGGTATACAGATCTGATTGCATGGGCCACTAGGTGGAATGTTTTTGAGCGACATTGGAGATTGGAGCCTATTGCACTACGAGAAGTGATCAAGGAGCAGTTCTTACTTTGCCTATGGCAGCAACCCGGTACCAAGATGGTGTTCTATCAGTAGTTTGTAAATCCTATGTTGGTGTATTGTAAGCAAGATTATCTCTTGGCTAGGATTTCTACTTCACTTAGACATGTAATAACATGTCTAGAGACTTAGTATAGAACTAGTTCTCATAGACTAGAAGTAGAACAAGGACGTTGGCAGCAGATAGAGCACTCCATGCGACTTTGCAAATTGTGTACTATGAGCAAAGTTGAGGATGAGCATCATGTGTTGATTGATTGCCCTAGTTACATGCTGATCAGAGTTAGACATCAAATTATTTGTTGTGATTTCTCTACTCTCTTACAGGTTGAAGCTTTAGCGTTAGGGAAGTACATGACAGAAGTTGGTTTACATCGGACCAATTTGTTACAGATTGGTCAGATGCCCTAGGCCCTTGCCTAGGCTCACATTTCATGTGTTTTGTATTGTGTTTCTAGCCTTTTGACTCTTTGGGTCTTTCAGGCTTTATATTTCATTGTTCATACATCGCTGTCAACATCATACACTATAGAAGCACAACTCACACATAAGTCATACATAGACTCTAAAGTGCCACAATAATCAAATTGCTTACCACTCTCAACTCAACTCAACTCAGATTAGTACTTGATCTGTCACTCTATAAACTGCCAACAACTTGGCATTGATTACAATCAAGCCACACCCACTCAAGCATAGAAAATCCATGTGACGCTCGCCGGCCTCTGTCCACCATAGCCAAGAACTCGAAGGCTCAACATCAGAGAAGTGAGCTCTTTGGAGCTCACTTCAAAACTATACCCCCTGGACTTGAGCTAGCTTTGAAACCCTAACGGTCCCACTAAAGGCACACTCAATGGTGTGAACGGTGCAAAGTGATGGTGGGCTCCACCGTGAAGTCAGTACCCCAAACACAAAATCTGACCATCGGAAAGTAGTCTTTGAGAAACTGCTGAAATAACTCTAACTACTATCATTGGAACTCCAGTGTCCGAGCATCTAGATGCGGCACTACAAATGGCATGATAGTTGTCGTGCAAATATACTTTGCTACACAACATACATCGCTATAGAAGCATAATTCACACAAAAGTCATACATTGACTCTAAAGTGCCACAATCGCCCCCCTAGTTGGCGGTTAGGTCCCTCTAACTCAATGAAATATGATGATGATGAAATATAAAGCCCGAAAGACCCAAAGAGTCAAAAGGCTAGAAACACAATACAAAACACATGAAATGTGAGCCTAGGCAAGGGCCTAGGGCATCTGACCAATCTGTAACAAATTGGTCCGATGTAAACTAACTTCTGTCATGTACTTCCCTAACGCTAAAGCTTCAACCTGTAAGAGAGTAGAGAAATCACTACAAGTAATCTGATGTCTAACTCTAATTTGCATGTAACAAGGGCAAACAATCAACACATGATGCTCATCCTCAACTTTGCTCATAGTACACAATTTGCAAAGTCGCATGGAGGGCTCTATCTGCTGCCAACGTCCTTGTTCTACTTCTAGTCTATGAGAACTAGTTCTATATTGAGCAATAACATATATAAGTTCTATATCAAGATAGCCATCTATTCTAAATATATGGTATACCTCTAATGGGCAAAGATCAAGAGACCGGGTGCTATGGAGCCCCATCGTTAGTTGCATGTCTGCAATCTATACCATATAAAGAATGAAGTAGCTATAGGTCAAGTACATCTATGACATAACCATTGTCCTTGAGGAACCACCGTGAGGGGAGGAGTCATACATGCCATATGCCATCCTCTTGAACAACTATCACACACTAACATAGTACTTACTACTTAGTACTTAGTACACAGGTACTAAGAAGACATGGTGGAAAAAGGTGGAGAAAGTTCAGAAATTGTTTTTGTGTGATGAACTTGGGGTGAGGACTCAAACTCCCTATGTATTGCTGCTTGCTGAAACAGGGTTTTTACCTCTTGAGGCTGAAGCTTTTTTTTTAGCTATCACATATGCCACTAAGGTGAGGTCCATGGACCATGAGAGACTTCCCTACCAAGCTTTTTGTGCCACTCTATCTGTCGGTTGGTATACAGATCTGATTGCATGGGCCACTAGGTGGAATGTTTTTGAGCGACATTGGAGATTGGAGCCTATTGCACTACGAGAAGTGATCAAGGAGCAGTTCTTACTTTGCCTATGGCAGCAACCCGGTACCAAGATGGTGTTCTATCAGTAGTTTGTAAATCCTATGTTGGTGTATTGTAAGCAAGATTATCTCTTGGCTAGGATTTCTACTTCACTTAGACATGTAATAACATGTCTAGAGACTTAGTATAGAACTAGTTCTCATAGACTAGAAGTAGAACAAGGACGTTGGCAGCAGATAGAGCACTCCATGCGACTTTGCAAATTGTGTACTATGAGCAAAGTTGAGGATGAGCATCATGTGTTGATTGATTGCCCTAGTTACATGCTGATCAGAGTTAGACATCAAATTATTTGTTGTGATTTCTCTACTCTCTTACAGGTTGAAGCTTTAGCGTTAGGGAAGTACATGACAGAAGTTGGTTTACATCGGACCAATTTGTTACAGATTGGTCAGATGCCCTAGGCCCTTGCCTAGGCTCACATTTCATGTGTTTTGTATTGTGTTTCTAGCCTTTTGACTCTTTGGGTCTTTCAGGCTTTATATTTCATTGTTCATACATCGCTGTCAACATCATACACTATAGAAGCACAACTCACACATAAGTCATACATAGACTCTAAAGTGCCACAATAATCAAATTGCTTACCACTCTCAACTCAACTCAACTCAGATTAGTACTTGATCTGTCACTCTATAAACTGCCAACAACTTGGCATTGATTACAATCAAGCCACACCCACTCAAGCATAGAAAATCCATGTGACGCTCGCCGGCCTCTGTCCACCATAGCCAAGAACTCGAAGGCTCAACATCAGAGAAGTGAGCTCTTTGGAGCTCACTTCAAAACTATACCCCCTGGACTTGAGCTAGCTTTGAAACCCTAACGGTCCCACTAAAGGCACACTCAATGGTGTGAACGGTGCAAAGTGATGGTGGGCTCCACCGTGAAGTCAGTACCCCAAACACAAAATCTGACCATCGGAAAGTAGTCTTTGAGAAACTGCTGAAATAACTCTAACTACTATCATTGGAACTCCAGTGTCCGAGCATCTAGATGCGGCACTACAAATGGCATGATAGTTGTCGTGCAAATATACTTTGCTACACAACATACATCGCTATAGAAGCATAATTCACACAAAAGTCATACATTGACTCTAAAGTGCCACAATCGCCCCCCTAGTTGGCGGTTAGGTCCCTCTAACTCAATGAAATATGATGATGATGAAATATAAAGCCCGAAAGACCCAAAGAGTCAAAAGGCTAGAAACACAATACAAAACACATGAAATGTGAGCCTAGGCAAGGGCCTAGGGCATCTGACCAATCTGTAACAAATTGGTCCGATGTAAACTAACTTCTGTCATGTACTTCCCTAACGCTAAAGCTTCAACCTGTAAGAGAGTAGAGAAATCACTACAAGTAATCTGATGTCTAACTCTAATTTGCATGTAACAAGGGCAAACAATCAACACATGATGCTCATCCTCAACTTTGCTCATAGTACACAATTTGCAAAGTCGCATGGAGGGCTCTATCTGCTGCCAACGTCCTTGTTCTACTTCTAGTCTATGAGAACTAGTTCTATATTGAGCAATAACATATATAAGTTCTATATCAAGATAGCCATCTATTCTAAATATATGGTATACCTCTAATGGGCAAAGATCAAGAGACCGGGTGCTATGGAGCCCCATCGTTAGTTGCATGTCTGCAATCTATATCATATAAAGAATGAAGTAGCTATAGGTCAAGTACATCTATGACATAACCATTGTCCTTGAGGAACCACCGTGAGGGGAGGAGTCATACATGCCATATGCCATCCTCTTGAACAACTATCACACACTAACATAGTACTTACTACTTAGTACTTAGTACACAGGTACTAAGAAGACATGGTGGAAAAAGGTGGAGAAAGTTCAGAAATTGTTTTTGTGTGATGAACTTGGGGTGAGGACTCAAACTCCCTATGTATTGCTGCTTGCTGAAACAGGGTTTTTACCTCTTGAGGCTGAAGCTTTTTTTTTAGCTATCACATATGCCACTAAGGTGAGGTCCATGGACCATGAGAGACTTCCCTACCAAGCTTTTTGTGCCACTCTATCTGTCGGTTGGTATACAGATCTGATTGCATGGGCCACTAGGTGGAATGTTTTTGAGCGACATTGGAGATTGGAGCCTATTGCACTACGAGAAGTGATCAAGGAGCAGTTCTTACTTTGCCTATGGCAGCAACCCGGTACCAAGATGGTGTTCTATCAGTAGTTTGTAAATCCTATGTTGGTGTATTGTAAGCAAGATTATCTCTTGGCTAGGATTTCTACTTCACTTAGACATGTAATAACATGTCTAGAGACTTAGTATAGAACTAGTTCTCATAGACTAGAAGTAGAACAAGGACGTTGGCAGCAGATAGAGCACTCCATGCGACTTTGCAAATTGTGTACTATGAGCAAAGTTGAGGATGAGCATCATGTGTTGATTGATTGCCCTAGTTACATGCTGATCAGAGTTAGACATCAAATTATTTGTTGTGATTTCTCTACTCTCTTACAGGTTGAAGCTTTAGCGTTAGGGAAGTACATGACAGAAGTTGGTTTACATCGGACCAATTTGTTACAGATTGGTCAGATGCCCTAGGCCCTTGCCTAGGCTCACATTTCATGTGTTTTGTATTGTGTTTCTAGCCTTTTGACTCTTTGGGTCTTTCAGGCTTTATATTTCATTGTTCATACATCGCTGTCAACATCATACACTATAGAAGCACAACTCACACATAAGTCATACATAGACTCTAAAGTGCCACAATAATCAAATTGCTTACCACTCTCAACTCAACTCAACTCAGATTAGTACTTGATCTGTCACTCTATAAACTGCCAACAACTTGGCATTGATTACAATCAAGCCACACCCACTCAAGCATAGAAAATCCATGTGACGCTCGCCGGCCTCTGTCCACCATAGCCAAGAACTCGAAGGCTCAACATCAGAGAAGTGAGCTCTTTGGAGCTCACTTCAAAACTATACCCCCTGGACTTGAGCTAGCTTTGAAACCCTAACGGTCCCACTAAAGGCACACTCAATGGTGTGAACGGTGCAAAGTGATGGTGGGCTCCACCGTGAAGTCAGTACCCCAAACACAAAATCTGACCATCGGAAAGTAGTCTTTGAGAAACTGCTGAAATAACTCTAACTACTATCATTGGAACTCCAGTGTCCGAGCATCTAGATGCGGCACTACAAATGGCATGATAGTTGTCGTGCAAATATACTTTGCTACACAACATACATCGCTATAGAAGCATAATTCACACAAAAGTCATACATTGACTCTAAAGTGCCACAATCGCCCCCCTAGTTGGCGGTTAGGTCCCTCTAACTCAATGAAATATGATGATGATGAAATATAAAGCCCGAAAGACCCAAAGAGTCAAAAGGCTAGAAACACAATACAAAACACATGAAATGTGAGCCTAGGCAAGGGCCTAGGGCATCTGACCAATCTGTAACAAATTGGTCCGATGTAAACTAACTTCTGTCATGTACTTCCCTAACGCTAAAGCTTCAACCTGTAAGAGAGTAGAGAAATCACTACAAGTAATCTGATGTCTAACTCTAATTTGCATGTAACAAGGGCAAACAATCAACACATGATGCTCATCCTCAACTTTGCTCATAGTACACAATTTGCAAAGTCGCATGGAGGGCTCTATCTGCTGCCAACGTCCTTGTTCTACTTCTAGTCTATGAGAACTAGTTCTATATTGAGCAATAACATATATAAGTTCTATATCAAGATAGCCATCTATTCTAAATATATGGTATACCTCTAATGGGCAAAGATCAAGAGACCGGGTGCTATGGAGCCCCATCGTTAGTTGCATGTCTGCAATCTATACCATATAAAGAATGAAGTAGCTATAGGTCAAGTACATCTATGACATAACCATTGTCCTTGAGGAACCACCGTGAGGGGAGGAGTCATACATGCCATATGCCATCCTCTTGAACAACTATCACACACTAACATAGTACTTACTACTTAGTACTTAGTACACAGGTACTAAGAAGACATGGTGGAAAAAGGTGGAGAAAGTTCAGAAATTGTTTTTGTGTGATGAACTTGGGGTGAGGACTCAAACTCCCTATGTATTGCTGCTTGCTGAAACAGGGTTTTTACCTCTTGAGGCTGAAGCTTTTTTTTTAGCTATCACATATGCCACTAAGGTGAGGTCCATGGACCATGAGAGACTTCCCTACCAAGCTTTTTGTGCCACTCTATCTGTCGGTTGGTATACAGATCTGATTGCATGGGCCACTAGGTGGAATGTTTTTGAGCGACATTGGAGATTGGAGCCTATTGCACTACGAGAAGTGATCAAGGAGCAGTTCTTACTTTGCCTATGGCAGCAACCCGGTACCAAGATGGTGTTCTATCAGTAGTTTGTAAATCCTATGTTGGTGTATTGTAAGCAAGATTATCTCTTGGCTAGGATTTCTACTTCACTTAGACATGTTATTGCTTAGTATAGAACTAGTTCTCATAGACTAGAAGTAGAACAAGGACGTTGGCAGCAGATAGAGCACTCCATGCGACTTTGCAAATTGTGTACTATGAGCAAAGTTGAGGATGAGCATCATGTGTTGATTGATTGCCCTAGTTACATGCTGATCAGAGTTAGACATCAAATTATTTGTTGTGATTTCTCTACTCTCTTACAGGTTGAAGCTTTAGCGTTAGGGAAGTACATGACAAAAGTTGGTTTACATCGGACCAATTTGTTACAGATTGGTCAGATGCCCTAGGCCCTTGCCTAGGCTCACATTTCATGTGTTTTGTATTGTGTTTCTAGCCTTTTGACTCTTTGGGTCTTTCAGGCTTTATATTTCATTGTTCATACATCGCTGTCAACATCATACACTATAGAAGCACAACTCACACATAAGTCATACATAGACTCTAAAGTGCCACAATAATCAAATTGCTTACCACTCTCAACTCAACTCAACTCAGATTAGTACTTGATCTGTCACTCTATAAACTGCCAACAACTTGGCATTGATTACAATCAAGCCACACCCACTCAAGCATAGAAAATCCATGTGACGCTCGCCGGCCTCTGTCCACCATAGCCAAGAACTCGAAGGCTCAACATCAGAGAAGTGAGCTCTTTGGAGCTCACTTCAAAACTATACCCCCTGGACTTGAGCTAGCTTTGAAACCCTAACGGTCCCACTAAAGGCACACTCAATGGTGTGAACGGTGCAAAGTGATGGTGGGCTCCACCGTGAAGTCAGTACCCCAAACACAAAATCTGACCATCGGAAAGTAGTCTTTGAGAAACTGCTGAAATAACTCTAACTACTATCATTGGAACTCCAGTGTCCGAGCATCTAGATGCGGCACTACAAATGGCATGATAGTTGTCGTGCAAATATACTTTGCTACACAACATACATCGCTATAGAAGCATAATTCACACAAAAGTCATACATTGACTCTAAAGTGCCACAATCGCCCCCCTAGTTGGCGGTTAGGTCCCTCTAACTCAATGAAATATGATGATGATGAAATATAAAGCCCGAAAGACCCAAAGAGTCAAAAGGCTAGAAACACAATACAAAACACATGAAATGTGAGCCTAGGCAAGGGCCTAGGGCATCTGACCAATCTGTAACAAATTGGTCCGATGTAAACTAACTTCTGTCATGTACTTCCCTAACGCTAAAGCTTCAACCTGTAAGAGAGTAGAGAAATCACTACAAGTAATCTGATGTCTAACTCTAATTTGCATGTAACAAGGGCAAACAATCAACACATGATGCTCATCCTCAACTTTGCTCATAGTACACAATTTGCAAAGTCGCATGGAGGGCTCTATCTGCTGCCAACGTCCTTGTTCTACTTCTAGTCTATGAGAACTAGTTCTATATTGAGCAATAACATATATAAGTTCTATATCAAGATAGCCATCTATTCTAAATATATGGTATACCTCTAATGGGCAAAGATCAAGAGACCGGGTGCTATGGAGCCCCATCGTTAGTTGCATGTCTGCAATCTATACCATATAAAGAATGAAGTAGCTATAGGTCAAGTACATCTATGACATAACCATTGTCCTTGAGGAACCACCGTGAGGGGAGGAGTCATACATGCCATATGCCATCCTCTTGAACAACTATCACACACTAACATAGTACTTACTACTTAGTACTTAGTACACAGGTACTAAGAAGACATGGTGGAAAAAGGTGGAGAAAGTTCAGAAATTGTTTTTGTGTGATGAACTTGGGGTGAGGACTCAAACTCCCTATGTATTGCTGCTTGCTGAAACAGGGTTTTTACCTCTTGAGGCTGAAGCTTTTTTTTTAGCTATCACATATGCCACTAAGGTGAGGTCCATGGACCATGAGAGACTTCCCTACCAAGCTTTTTGTGCCACTCTATCTGTCGGTTGGTATACAGATCTGATTGCATGGGCCACTAGGTGGAATGTTTTTGAGCGACATTGGAGATTGGAGCCTATTGCACTACGAGAAGTGATCAAGGAGCAGTTCTTACTTTGCCTATGGCAGCAACCCGGTACCAAGATGGTGTTCTATCAGTAGTTTGTAAATCCTATGTTGGTGTATTGTAAGCAAGATTATCTCTTGGCTAGGATTTCTACTTCACTTAGACATGTAATAACATGTCTAGAGACTTAGTATAGAACTAGTTCTCATAGACTAGAAGTAGAACAAGGACGTTGGCAGCAGATAGAGCACTCCATGCGACTTTGCAAATTGTGTACTATGAGCAAAGTTGAGGATGAGCATCATGTGTTGATTGATTGCCCTAGTTACATGCTGATCAGAGTTAGACATCAAATTATTTGTTGTGATTTCTCTACTCTCTTACAGGTTGAAGCTTTAGCGTTAGGGAAGTACATGACAGAAGTTGGTTTACATCGGACCAATTTGTTACAGATTGGTCAGATGCCCTAGGCCCTTGCCTAGGCTCACATTTCATGTGTTTTGTATTGTGTTTCTAGCCTTTTGACTCTTTGGGTCTTTCAGGCTTTATATTTCATTGTTCATACATCGCTGTCAACATCATACACTATAGAAGCACAACTCACACATAAGTCATACATAGACTCTAAAGTGCCACAATAATCAAATTGCTTACCACTCTCAACTCAACTCAACTCAGATTAGTACTTGATCTGTCACTCTATAAACTGCCAACAACTTGGCATTGATTACAATCAAGCCACACCCACTCAAGCATAGAAAATCCATGTGACGCTCGCCGGCCTCTGTCCACCATAGCCAAGAACTCGAAGGCTCAACATCAGAGAAGTGAGCTCTTTGGAGCTCACTTCAAAACTATACCCCCTGGACTTGAGCTAGCTTTGAAACCCTAACGGTCCCACTAAAGGCACACTCAATGGTGTGAACGGTGCAAAGTGATGGTGGGCTCCACCGTGAAGTCAGTACCCCAAACACAAAATCTGACCATCGGAAAGTAGTCTTTGAGAAACTGCTGAAATAACTCTAACTACTATCATTGGAACTCCAGTGTCCGAGCATCTAGATGCGGCACTACAAATGGCATGATAGTTGTCGTGCAAATATACTTTGCTACACAACATACATCGCTATAGAAGCATAATTCACACAAAAGTCATACATTGACTCTAAAGTGCCACAATCGCCCCCCTAGTTGGCGGTTAGGTCCCTCTAACTCAATGAAATATGATGATGATGAAATATAAAGCCCGAAAGACCCAAAGAGTCAAAAGGCTAGAAACACAATACAAAACACATGAAATGTGAGCCTAGGCAAGGGCCTAGGGCATCTGACCAATCTGTAACAAATTGGTCCGATGTAAACTAACTTCTGTCATGTACTTCCCTAACGCTAAAGCTTCAACCTGTAAGAGAGTAGAGAAATCACTACAAGTAATCTGATGTCTAACTCTAATTTGCATGTAACAAGGGCAAACAATCAACACATGATGCTCATCCTCAACTTTGCTCATAGTACACAATTTGCAAAGTCGCATGGAGGGCTCTATCTGCTGCCAACGTCCTTGTTCTACTTCTAGTCTATGAGAACTAGTTCTATATTGAGCAATAACATATATAAGTTCTATATCAAGATAGCCATCTATTCTAAATATATGGTATACCTCTAATGGGCAAAGATCAAGAGACCGGGTGCTATGGAGCCCCATCGTTAGTTGCATGTCTGCAATCTATACCATATAAAGAATGAAGTAGCTATAGGTCAAGTACATCTATGACATAACCATTGTCCTTGAGGAACCACCGTGAGGGGAGGAGTCATACATGCCATATGCCATCCTCTTGAACAACTATCACACACTAACATAGTACTTACTACTTAGTACTTAGTACACAGGTACTAAGAAGACATGGTGGAAAAAGGTGGAGAAAGTTCAGAAATTGTTTTTGTGTGATGAACTTGGGGTGAGGACTCAAACTCCCTATGTATTGCTGCTTGCTGAAACAGGGTTTTTACCTCTTGAGGCTGAAGCTTTTTTTTTAGCTATCACATATGCCACTAAGGTGAGGTCCATGGACCATGAGAGACTTCCCTACCAAGCTTTTTGTGCCACTCTATCTGTCGGTTGGTATACAGATCTGATTGCATGGGCCACTAGGTGGAATGTTTTTGAGCGACATTGGAGATTGGAGCCTATTGCACTACGAGAAGTGATCAAGGAGCAGTTCTTACTTTGCCTATGGCAGCAACCCGGTACCAAGATGGTGTTCTATCAGTAGTTTGTAAATCCTATGTTGGTGTATTGTAAGCAAGATTATCTCTTGGCTAGGATTTCTACTTCACTTAGACATGTTATTGCTTAGTATAGAACTAGTTCTCATAGACTAGAAGTAGAACAAGGACGTTGGCAGCAGATAGAGCACTCCATGCGACTTTGCAAATTGTGTACTATGAGCAAAGTTGAGGATGAGCATCATGTGTTGATTGATTGCCCTAGTTACATGCTGATCAGAGTTAGACATCAAATTATTTGTTGTGATTTCTCTACTCTCTTACAGGTTGAAGCTTTAGCGTTAGGGAAGTACATGACAAAAGTTGGTTTACATCGGACCAATTTGTTACAGATTGGTCAGATGCCCTAGGCCCTTGCCTAGGCTCACATTTCATGTGTTTTGTATTGTGTTTCTAGCCTTTTGACTCTTTGGGTCTTTCAGGCTTTATATTTCATTGTTCATACATCGCTGTCAACATCATACACTATAGAAGCACAACTCACACATAAGTCATACATAGACTCTAAAGTGCCACAATAATCAAATTGCTTACCACTCTCAACTCAACTCAACTCAGATTAGTACTTGATCTGTCACTCTATAAACTGCCAACAACTTGGCATTGATTACAATCAAGCCACACCCACTCAAGCATAGAAAATCCATGTGACGCTCGCCGGCCTCTGTCCACCATAGCCAAGAACTCGAAGGCTCAACATCAGAGAAGTGAGCTCTTTGGAGCTCACTTCAAAACTATACCCCCTGGACTTGAGCTAGCTTTGAAACCCTAACGGTCCCACTAAAGGCACACTCAATGGTGTGAACGGTGCAAAGTGATGGTGGGCTCCACCGTGAAGTCAGTACCCCAAACACAAAATCTGACCATCGGAAAGTAGTCTTTGAGAAACTGCTGAAATAACTCTAACTACTATCATTGGAACTCCAGTGTCCGAGCATCTAGATGCGGCACTACAAATGGCATGATAGTTGTCGTGCAAATATACTTTGCTACACAACATACATCGCTATAGAAGCATAATTCACACAAAAGTCATACATTGACTCTAAAGTGCCACAATCGCCCCCCTAGTTGGCGGTTAGGTCCCTCTAACTCAATGAAATATGATGATGATGAAATATAAAGCCCGAAAGACCCAAAGAGTCAAAAGGCTAGAAACACAATACAAAACACATGAAATGTGAGCCTAGGCAAGGGCCTAGGGCATCTGACCAATCTGTAACAAATTGGTCCGATGTAAACTAACTTCTGTCATGTACTTCCCTAACGCTAAAGCTTCAACCTGTAAGAGAGTAGAGAAATCACTACAAGTAATCTGATGTCTAACTCTAATTTGCATGTAACAAGGGCAAACAATCAACACATGATGCTCATCCTCAACTTTGCTCATAGTACACAATTTGCAAAGTCGCATGGAGGGCTCTATCTGCTGCCAACGTCCTTGTTCTACTTCTAGTCTATGAGAACTAGTTCTATATTGAGCAATAACATATATAAGTTCTATATCAAGATAGCCATCTATTCTAAATATATGGTATACCTCTAATGGGCAAAGATCAAGAGACCGGGTGCTATGGAGCCCCATCGTTAGTTGCATGTCTGCAATCTATACCATATAAAGAATGAAGTAGCTATAGGTCAAGTACATCTATGACATAACCATTGTCCTTGAGGAACCACCGTGAGGGGAGGAGTCATACATGCCATATGCCATCCTCTTGAACAACTATCACACACTAACATAGTACTTACTACTTAGTACTTAGTACACAGGTACTAAGAAGACATGGTGGAAAAAGGTGGAGAAAGTTCAGAAATTGTTTTTGTGTGATGAACTTGGGGTGAGGACTCAAACTCCCTATGTATTGCTGCTTGCTGAAACAGGGTTTTTACCTCTTGAGGCTGAAGCTTTTTTTTTAGCTATCACATATGCCACTAAGGTGAGGTCCATGGACCATGAGAGACTTCCCTACCAAGCTTTTTGTGCCACTCTATCTGTCGGTTGGTATACAGATCTGATTGCATGGGCCACTAGGTGGAATGTTTTTGAGCGACATTGGAGATTGGAGCCTATTGCACTACGAGAAGTGATCAAGGAGCAGTTCTTACTTTGCCTATGGCAGCAACCCGGTACCAAGATGGTGTTCTATCAGTAGTTTGTAAATCCTATGTTGGTGTATTGTAAGCAAGATTATCTCTTGGCTAGGATTTCTACTTCACTTAGACATGTAATAACATGTCTAGAGACTTAGTATAGAACTAGTTCTCATAGACTAGAAGTAGAACAAGGACGTTGGCAGCAGATAGAGCACTCCATGCGACTTTGCAAATTGTGTACTATGAGCAAAGTTGAGGATGAGCATCATGTGTTGATTGATTGCCCTAGTTACATGCTGATCAGAGTTAGACATCAAATTATTTGTTGTGATTTCTCTACTCTCTTACAGGTTGAAGCTTTAGCGTTAGGGAAGTACATGACAGAAGTTGGTTTACATCGGACCAATTTGTTACAGATTGGTCAGATGCCCTAGGCCCTTGCCTAGGCTCACATTTCATGTGTTTTGTATTGTGTTTCTAGCCTTTTGACTCTTTGGGTCTTTCAGGCTTTATATTTCATTGTTCATACATCGCTGTCAACATCATACACTATAGAAGCACAACTCACACATAAGTCATACATAGACTCTAAAGTGCCACAATAATCAAATTGCTTACCACTCTCAACTCAACTCAACTCAGATTAGTACTTGATCTGTCACTCTATAAACTGCCAACAACTTGGCATTGATTACAATCAAGCCACACCCACTCAAGCATAGAAAATCCATGTGACGCTCGCCGGCCTCTGTCCACCATAGCCAAGAACTCGAAGGCTCAACATCAGAGAAGTGAGCTCTTTGGAGCTCACTTCAAAACTATACCCCCTGGACTTGAGCTAGCTTTGAAACCCTAACGGTCCCACTAAAGGCACACTCAATGGTGTGAACGGTGCAAAGTGATGGTGGGCTCCACCGTGAAGTCAGTACCCCAAACACAAAATCTGACCATCGGAAAGTAGTCTTTGAGAAACTGCTGAAATAACTCTAACTACTATCATTGGAACTCCAGTGTCCGAGCATCTAGATGCGGCACTACAAATGGCATGATAGTTGTCGTGCAAATATACTTTGCTACACAACATACATCGCTATAGAAGCATAATTCACACAAAAGTCATACATTGACTCTAAAGTGCCACAATCGCCCCCCTAGTTGGCGGTTAGGTCCCTCTAACTCAATGAAATATGATGATGATGAAATATAAAGCCCGAAAGACCCAAAGAGTCAAAAGGCTAGAAACACAATACAAAACACATGAAATGTGAGCCTAGGCAAGGGCCTAGGGCATCTGACCAATCTGTAACAAATTGGTCCGATGTAAACTAACTTCTGTCATGTACTTCCCTAACGCTAAAGCTTCAACCTGTAAGAGAGTAGAGAAATCACTACAAGTAATCTGATGTCTAACTCTAATTTGCATGTAACAAGGGCAAACAATCAACACATGATGCTCATCCTCAACTTTGCTCATAGTACACAATTTGCAAAGTCGCATGGAGGGCTCTATCTGCTGCCAACGTCCTTGTTCTACTTCTAGTCTATGAGAACTAGTTCTATATTGAGCAATAACATATATAAGTTCTATATCAAGATAGCCATCTATTCTAAATATATGGTATACCTCTAATGGGCAAAGATCAAGAGACCGGGTGCTATGGAGCCCCATCGTTAGTTGCATGTCTGCAATCTATACCATATAAAGAATGAAGTAGCTATAGGTCAAGTACATCTATGACATAACCATTGTCCTTGAGGAACCACCGTGAGGGGAGGAGTCATACATGCCATATGCCATCCTCTTGAACAACTATCACACACTAACATAGTACTTACTACTTAGTACTTAGTACACAGGTACTAAGAAGACATGGTGGAAAAAGGTGGAGAAAGTTCAGAAATTGTTTTTGTGTGATGAACTTGGGGTGAGGACTCAAACTCCCTATGTATTGCTGCTTGCTGAAACAGGGTTTTTACCTCTTGAGGCTGAAGCTTTTTTTTTAGCTATCACATATGCCACTAAGGTGAGGTCCATGGACCATGAGAGACTTCCCTACCAAGCTTTTTGTGCCACTCTATCTGTCGGTTGGTATACAGATCTGATTGCATGGGCCACTAGGTGGAATGTTTTTGAGCGACATTGGAGATTGGAGCCTATTGCACTACGAGAAGTGATCAAGGAGCAGTTCTTACTTTGCCTATGGCAGCAACCCGGTACCAAGATGGTGTTCTATCAGTAGTTTGTAAATCCTATGTTGGTGTATTGTAAGCAAGATTATCTCTTGGCTAGGATTTCTACTTCACTTAGACATGTAATAACATGTCTAGAGACTTAGTATAGAACTAGTTCTCATAGACTAGAAGTAGAACAAGGACGTTGGCAGCAGATAGAGCACTCCATGCGACTTTGCAAATTGTGTACTATGAGCAAAGTTGAGGATGAGCATCATGTGTTGATTGATTGCCCTAGTTACATGCTGATCAGAGTTAGACATCAAATTATTTGTTGTGATTTCTCTACTCTCTTACAGGTTGAAGCTTTAGCGTTAGGGAAGTACATGACAGAAGTTGGTTTACATCGGACCAATTTGTTACAGATTGGTCAGATGCCCTAGGCCCTTGCCTAGGCTCACATTTCATGTGTTTTGTATTGTGTTTCTAGCCTTTTGACTCTTTGGGTCTTTCAGGCTTTATATTTCATTGTTCATACATCGCTGTCAACATCATACACTATAGAAGCACAACTCACACATAAGTCATACATAGACTCTAAAGTGCCACAATAATCAAATTGCTTACCACTCTCAACTCAACTCAACTCAGATTAGTACTTGATCTGTCACTCTATAAACTGCCAACAACTTGGCATTGATTACAATCAAGCCACACCCACTCAAGCATAGAAAATCCATGTGACGCTCGCCGGCCTCTGTCCACCATAGCCAAGAACTCGAAGGCTCAACATCAGAGAAGTGAGCTCTTTGGAGCTCACTTCAAAACTATACCCCCTGGACTTGAGCTAGCTTTGAAACCCTAACGGTCCCACTAAAGGCACACTCAATGGTGTGAACGGTGCAAAGTGATGGTGGGCTCCACCGTGAAGTCAGTACCCCAAACACAAAATCTGACCATCGGAAAGTAGTCTTTGAGAAACTGCTGAAATAACTCTAACTACTATCATTGGAACTCCAGTGTCCGAGCATCTAGATGCGGCACTACAAATGGCATGATAGTTGTCGTGCAAATATACTTTGCTACACAACATACATCGCTATAGAAGCATAATTCACACAAAAGTCATACATTGACTCTAAAGTGCCACAATCGCCCCCCTAGTTGGCGGTTAGGTCCCTCTAACTCAATGAAATATGATGATGATGAAATATAAAGCCCGAAAGACCCAAAGAGTCAAAAGGCTAGAAACACAATACAAAACACATGAAATGTGAGCCTAGGCAAGGGCCTAGGGCATCTGACCAATCTGTAACAAATTGGTCCGATGTAAACTAACTTCTGTCATGTACTTCCCTAACGCTAAAGCTTCAACCTGTAAGAGAGTAGAGAAATCACTACAAGTAATCTGATGTCTAACTCTAATTTGCATGTAACAAGGGCAAACAATCAACACATGATGCTCATCCTCAACTTTGCTCATAGTACACAATTTGCAAAGTCGCATGGAGGGCTCTATCTGCTGCCAACGTCCTTGTTCTACTTCTAGTCTATGAGAACTAGTTCTATATTGAGCAATAACATATATAAGTTCTATATCAAGATAGCCATCTATTCTAAATATATGGTATACCTCTAATGGGCAAAGATCAAGAGACCGGGTGCTATGGAGCCCCATCGTTAGTTGCATGTCTGCAATCTATACCATATAAAGAATGAAGTAGCTATAGGTCAAGTACATCTATGACATAACCATTGTCCTTGAGGAACCACCGTGAGGGGAGGAGTCATACATGCCATATGCCATCCTCTTGAACAACTATCACACACTAACATAGTACTTACTACTTAGTACTTAGTACACAGGTACTAAGAAGACATGGTGGAAAAAGGTGGAGAAAGTTCAGAAATTGTTTTTGTGTGATGAACTTGGGGTGAGGACTCAAACTCCCTATGTATTGCTGCTTGCTGAAACAGGGTTTTTACCTCTTGAGGCTGAAGCTTTTTTTTTAGCTATCACATATGCCACTAAGGTGAGGTCCATGGACCATGAGAGACTTCCCTACCAAGCTTTTTGTGCCACTCTATCTGTCGGTTGGTATACAGATCTGATTGCATGGGCCACTAGGTGGAATGTTTTTGAGCGACATTGGAGATTGGAGCCTATTGCACTACGAGAAGTGATCAAGGAGCAGTTCTTACTTTGCCTATGGCAGCAACCCGGTACCAAGATGGTGTTCTATCAGTAGTTTGTAAATCCTATGTTGGTGTATTGTAAGCAAGATTATCTCTTGGCTAGGATTTCTACTTCACTTAGACATGTAATAACATGTCTAGAGACTTAGTATAGAACTAGTTCTCATAGACTAGAAGTAGAACAAGGACGTTGGCAGCAGATAGAGCACTCCATGCGACTTTGCAAATTGTGTACTATGAGCAAAGTTGAGGATGAGCATCATGTGTTGATTGATTGCCCTAGTTACATGCTGATCAGAGTTAGACATCAAATTATTTGTTGTGATTTCTCTACTCTCTTACAGGTTGAAGCTTTAGCGTTAGGGAAGTACATGACAGAAGTTGGTTTACATCGGACCAATTTGTTACAGATTGGTCAGATGCCCTAGGCCCTTGCCTAGGCTCACATTTCATGTGTTTTGTATTGTGTTTCTAGCCTTTTGACTCTTTGGGTCTTTCAGGCTTTATATTTCATTGTTCATACATCGCTGTCAACATCATACACTATAGAAGCACAACTCACACATAAGTCATACATAGACTCTAAAGTGCCACAATAATCAAATTGCTTACCACTCTCAACTCAACTCAACTCAGATTAGTACTTGATCTGTCACTCTATAAACTGCCAACAACTTGGCATTGATTACAATCAAGCCACACCCACTCAAGCATAGAAAATCCATGTGACGCTCGCCGGCCTCTGTCCACCATAGCCAAGAACTCGAAGGCTCAACATCAGAGAAGTGAGCTCTTTGGAGCTCACTTCAAAACTATACCCCCTGGACTTGAGCTAGCTTTGAAACCCTAACGGTCCCACTAAAGGCACACTCAATGGTGTGAACGGTGCAAAGTGATGGTGGGCTCCACCGTGAAGTCAGTACCCCAAACACAAAATCTGACCATCGGAAAGTAGTCTTTGAGAAACTGCTGAAATAACTCTAACTACTATCATTGGAACTCCAGTGTCCGAGCATCTAGATGCGGCACTACAAATGGCATGATAGTTGTCGTGCAAATATACTTTGCTACACAACATACATCGCTATAGAAGCATAATTCACACAAAAGTCATACATTGACTCTAAAGTGCCACAATCGCCCCCCTAGTTGGCGGTTAGGTCCCTCTAACTCAATGAAATATGATGATGATGAAATATAAAGCCCGAAAGACCCAAAGAGTCAAAAGGCTAGAAACACAATACAAAACACATGAAATGTGAGCCTAGGCAAGGGCCTAGGGCATCTGACCAATCTGTAACAAATTGGTCCGATGTAAACTAACTTCTGTCATGTACTTCCCTAACGCTAAAGCTTCAACCTGTAAGAGAGTAGAGAAATCACTACAAGTAATCTGATGTCTAACTCTAATTTGCATGTAACAAGGGCAAACAATCAACACATGATGCTCATCCTCAACTTTGCTCATAGTACACAATTTGCAAAGTCGCATGGAGGGCTCTATCTGCTGCCAACGTCCTTGTTCTACTTCTAGTCTATGAGAACTAGTTCTATATTGAGCAATAACATATATAAGTTCTATATCAAGATAGCCATCTATTCTAAATATATGGTATACCTCTAATGGGCAAAGATCAAGAGACCGGGTGCTATGGAGCCCCATCGTTAGTTGCATGTCTGCAATCTATACCATATAAAGAATGAAGTAGCTATAGGTCAAGTACATCTATGACATAACCATTGTCCTTGAGGAACCACCGTGAGGGGAGGAGTCATACATGCCATATGCCATCCTCTTGAACAACTATCACACACTAACATAGTACTTACTACTTAGTACTTAGTACACAGGTACTAAGAAGACATGGTGGAAAAAGGTGGAGAAAGTTCAGAAATTGTTTTTGTGTGATGAACTTGGGGTGAGGACTCAAACTCCCTATGTATTGCTGCTTGCTGAAACAGGGTTTTTACCTCTTGAGGCTGAAGCTTTTTTTTTAGCTATCACATATGCCACTAAGGTGAGGTCCATGGACCATGAGAGACTTCCCTACCAAGCTTTTTGTGCCACTCTATCTGTCGGTTGGTATACAGATCTGATTGCATGGGCCACTAGGTGGAATGTTTTTGAGCGACATTGGAGATTGGAGCCTATTGCACTACGAGAAGTGATCAAGGAGCAGTTCTTACTTTGCCTATGGCAGCAACCCGGTACCAAGATGGTGTTCTATCAGTAGTTTGTAAATCCTATGTTGGTGTATTGTAAGCAAGATTATCTCTTGGCTAGGATTTCTACTTCACTTAGACATGTAATAACATGTCTAGAGACTTAGTATAGAACTAGTTCTCATAGACTAGAAGTAGAACAAGGACGTTGGCAGCAGATAGAGCACTCCATGCGACTTTGCAAATTGTGTACTATGAGCAAAGTTGAGGATGAGCATCATGTGTTGATTGATTGCCCTAGTTACATGCTGATCAGAGTTAGACATCAAATTATTTGTTGTGATTTCTCTACTCTCTTACAGGTTGAAGCTTTAGCGTTAGGGAAGTACATGACAGAAGTTGGTTTACATCGGACCAATTTGTTACAGATTGGTCAGATGCCCTAGGCCCTTGCCTAGGCTCACATTTCATGTGTTTTGTATTGTGTTTCTAGCCTTTTGACTCTTTGGGTCTTTCAGGCTTTATATTTCATTGTTCATACATCGCTGTCAACATCATACACTATAGAAGCACAACTCACACATAAGTCATACATAGACTCTAAAGTGCCACAATAATCAAATTGCTTACCACTCTCAACTCAACTCAACTCAGATTAGTACTTGATCTGTCACTCTATAAACTGCCAACAACTTGGCATTGATTACAATCAAGCCACACCCACTCAAGCATAGAAAATCCATGTGACGCTCGCCGGCCTCTGTCCACCATAGCCAAGAACTCGAAGGCTCAACATCAGAGAAGTGAGCTCTTTGGAGCTCACTTCAAAACTATACCCCCTGGACTTGAGCTAGCTTTGAAACCCTAACGGTCCCACTAAAGGCACACTCAATGGTGTGAACGGTGCAAAGTGATGGTGGGCTCCACCGTGAAGTCAGTACCCCAAACACAAAATCTGACCATCGGAAAGTAGTCTTTGAGAAACTGCTGAAATAACTCTAACTACTATCATTGGAACTCCAGTGTCCGAGCATCTAGATGCGGCACTACAAATGGCATGATAGTTGTCGTGCAAATATACTTTGCTACACAACATACATCGCTATAGAAGCATAATTCACACAAAAGTCATACATTGACTCTAAAGTGCCACAATCGCCCCCCTAGTTGGCGGTTAGGTCCCTCTAACTCAATGAAATATGATGATGATGAAATATAAAGCCCGAAAGACCCAAAGAGTCAAAAGGCTAGAAACACAATACAAAACACATGAAATGTGAGCCTAGGCAAGGGCCTAGGGCATCTGACCAATCTGTAACAAATTGGTCCGATGTAAACTAACTTCTGTCATGTACTTCCCTAACGCTAAAGCTTCAACCTGTAAGAGAGTAGAGAAATCACTACAAGTAATCTGATGTCTAACTCTAATTTGCATGTAACAAGGGCAAACAATCAACACATGATGCTCATCCTCAACTTTGCTCATAGTACACAATTTGCAAAGTCGCATGGAGGGCTCTATCTGCTGCCAACGTCCTTGTTCTACTTCTAGTCTATGAGAACTAGTTCTATATTGAGCAATAACATATATAAGTTCTATATCAAGATAGCCATCTATTCTAAATATATGGTATACCTCTAATGGGCAAAGATCAAGAGACCGGGTGCTATGGAGCCCCATCGTTAGTTGCATGTCTGCAATCTATACCATATAAAGAATGAAGTAGCTATAGGTCAAGTACATCTATGACATAACCATTGTCCTTGAGGAACCACCGTGAGGGGAGGAGTCATACATGCCATATGCCATCCTCTTGAACAACTATCACACACTAACATAGTACTTACTACTTAGTACTTAGTACACAGGTACTAAGAAGACATGGTGGAAAAAGGTGGAGAAAGTTCAGAAATTGTTTTTGTGTGATGAACTTGGGGTGAGGACTCAAACTCCTTATGTATTGCTGCTTGCTGAAACAGGGTTTTTACCTCTTGAGGCTGAAGCTTTTTTTTTAGCTATCACATATGCCACTAAGGTGAGGTCCATGGACCATGAGAGACTTCCCTACCAAGCTTTTTGTGCCACTCTATCTGTCGGTTGGTATACAGATCTGATTGCATGGGCCACTAGGTGGAATGTTTTTGAGCGACATTGGAGATTGGAGCCTATTGCACTACGAGAAGTGATCAAGGAGCAGTTCTTACTTTGCCTATGGCAGCAACCCGGTACCAAGATGGTGTTCTATCAGTAGTTTGTAAATCCTATGTTGGTGTATTGTAAGCAAGATTATCTCTTGGCTAGGATTTCTACTTCACTTAGACATGTAATAACATGTCTAGAGACTTAGTATAGAACTAGTTCTCATAGACTAGAAGTAGAACAAGGACGTTGGCAGCAGATAGAGCACTCCATGCGACTTTGCAAATTGTGTACTATGAGCAAAGTTGAGGATGAGCATCATGTGTTGATTGATTGCCCTAGTTACATGCTGATCAGAGTTAGACATCAAATTATTTGTTGTGATTTCTCTACTCTCTTACAGGTTGAAGCTTTAGCGTTAGGGAAGTACATGACAAAAGTTGGTTTACATCGGACCAATTTGTTACAGATTGGTCAGATGCCCTAGGCCCTTGCCTAGGCTCACATTTCATGTGTTTTGTATTGTGTTTCTAGCCTTTTGACTCTTTGGGTCTTTCAGGCTTTATATTTCATTGTTCATACATCGCTGTCAACATCATACACTATAGAAGCACAACTCACACATAAGTCATACATAGACTCTAAAGTGCCACAATAATCAAATTGCTTACCACTCTCAACTCAACTCAACTCAGATTAGTACTTGATCTGTCACTCTATAAACTGCCAACAACTTGGCATTGATTACAATCAAGCCACACCCACTCAAGCATAGAAAATCCATGTGACGCTCGCCGGCCTCTGTCCACCATAGCCAAGAACTCGAAGGCTCAACATCAGAGAAGTGAGCTCTTTGGAGCTCACTTCAAAACTATACCCCCTGGACTTGAGCTAGCTTTGAAACCCTAACGGTCCCACTAAAGGCACACTCAATGGTGTGAACGGTGCAAAGTGATGGTGGGCTCCACCGTGAAGTCAGTACCCCAAACACAAAATCTGACCATCGGAAAGTAGTCTTTGAGAAACTGCTGAAATAACTCTAACTACTATCATTGGAACTCCAGTGTCCGAGCATCTAGATGCGGCACTACAAATGGCATGATAGTTGTCGTGCAAATATACTTTGCTACACAACATACATCGCTATAGAAGCATAATTCACACAAAAGTCATACATTGACTCTAAAGTGCCACAATCGCCCCCCTAGTTGGCGGTTAGGTCCCTCTAACTCAATGAAATATGATGATGATGAAATATAAAGCCCGAAAGACCCAAAGAGTCAAAAGGCTAGAAACACAATACAAAACACATGAAATGTGAGCCTAGGCAAGGGCCTAGGGCATCTGACCAATCTGTAACAAATTGGTCCGATGTAAACTAACTTCTGTCATGTACTTCCCTAACGCTAAAGCTTCAACCTGTAAGAGAGTAGAGAAATCACTACAAGTAATCTGATGTCTAACTCTAATTTGCATGTAACAAGGGCAAACAATCAACACATGATGCTCATCCTCAACTTTGCTCATAGTACACAATTTGCAAAGTCGCATGGAGGGCTCTATCTGCTGCCAACGTCCTTGTTCTACTTCTAGTCTATGAGAACTAGTTCTATATTGAGCAATAACATATATAAGTTCTATATCAAGATAGCCATCTATTCTAAATATATGGTATACCTCTAATGGGCAAAGATCAAGAGACCGGGTGCTATGGAGCCCCATCGTTAGTTGCATGTCTGCAATCTATACCATATAAAGAATGAAGTAGCTATAGGTCAAGTACATCTATGACATAACCATTGTCCTTGAGGAACCACCGTGAGGGGAGGAGTCATACATGCCATATGCCATCCTCTTGAACAACTATCACACACTAACATAGTACTTACTACTTAGTACTTAGTACACAGGTACTAAGAAGACATGGTGGAAAAAGGTGGAGAAAGTTCAGAAATTGTTTTTGTGTGATGAACTTGGGGTGAGGACTCAAACTCCCTATGTATTGCTGCTTGCTGAAACAGGGTTTTTACCTCTTGAGGCTGAAGCTTTTTTTTTAGCTATCACATATGCCACTAAGGTGAGGTCCATGGACCATGAGAGACTTCCCTACCAAGCTTTTTGTGCCACTCTATCTGTCGGTTGGTATACAGATCTGATTGCATGGGCCACTAGGTGGAATGTTTTTGAGCGACATTGGAGATTGGAGCCTATTGCACTACGAGAAGTGATCAAGGAGCAGTTCTTACTTTGCCTATGGCAGCAACCCGGTACCAAGATGGTGTTCTATCAGTAGTTTGTAAATCCTATGTTGGTGTATTGTAAGCAAGATTATCTCTTGGCTAGGATTTCTACTTCACTTAGACATGTAATAACATGTCTAGAGACTTAGTATAGAACTAGTTCTCATAGACTAGAAGTAGAACAAGGACGTTGGCAGCAGATAGAGCACTCCATGCGACTTTGCAAATTGTGTACTATGAGCAAAGTTGAGGATGAGCATCATGTGTTGATTGATTGCCCTAGTTACATGCTGATCAGAGTTAGACATCAAATTATTTGTTGTGATTTCTCTACTCTCTTACAGGTTGAAGCTTTAGCGTTAGGGAAGTACATGACAGAAGTTGGTTTACATCGGACCAATTTGTTACAGATTGGTCAGATGCCCTAGGCCCTTGCCTAGGCTCACATTTCATGTGTTTTGTATTGTGTTTCTAGCCTTTTGACTCTTTGGGTCTTTCAGGCTTTATATTTCATTGTTCATACATCGCTGTCAACATCATACACTATAGAAGCACAACTCACACATAAGTCATACATAGACTCTAAAGTGCCACAATAATCAAATTGCTTACCACTCTCAACTCAACTCAACTCAGATTAGTACTTGATCTGTCACTCTATAAACTGCCAACAACTTGGCATTGATTACAATCAAGCCACACCCACTCAAGCATAGAAAATCCATGTGACGCTCGCCGGCCTCTGTCCACCATAGCCAAGAACTCGAAGGCTCAACATCAGAGAAGTGAGCTCTTTGGAGCTCACTTCAAAACTATACCCCCTGGACTTGAGCTAGCTTTGAAACCCTAACGGTCCCACTAAAGGCACACTCAATGGTGTGAACGGTGCAAAGTGATGGTGGGCTCCACCGTGAAGTCAGTACCCCAAACACAAAATCTGACCATCGGAAAGTAGTCTTTGAGAAACTGCTGAAATAACTCTAACTACTATCATTGGAACTCCAGTGTCCGAGCATCTAGATGCGGCACTACAAATGGCATGATAGTTGTCGTGCAAATATACTTTGCTACACAACATACATCGCTATAGAAGCATAATTCACACAAAAGTCATACATTGACTCTAAAGTGCCACAATCGCCCCCCTAGTTGGCGGTTAGGTCCCTCTAACTCAATGAAATATGATGATGATGAAATATAAAGCCCGAAAGACCCAAAGAGTCAAAAGGCTAGAAACACAATACAAAACACATGAAATGTGAGCCTAGGCAAGGGCCTAGGGCATCTGACCAATCTGTAACAAATTGGTCCGATGTAAACTAACTTCTGTCATGTACTTCCCTAACGCTAAAGCTTCAACCTGTAAGAGAGTAGAGAAATCACTACAAGTAATCTGATGTCTAACTCTAATTTGCATGTAACAAGGGCAAACAATCAACACATGATGCTCATCCTCAACTTTGCTCATAGTACACAATTTGCAAAGTCGCATGGAGGGCTCTATCTGCTGCCAACGTCCTTGTTCTACTTCTAGTCTATGAGAACTAGTTCTATATTGAGCAATAACATATATAAGTTCTATATCAAGATAGCCATCTATTCTAAATATATGGTATACCTCTAATGGGCAAAGATCAAGAGACCGGGTGCTATGGAGCCCCATCGTTAGTTGCATGTCTGCAATCTATACCATATAAAGAATGAAGTAGCTATAGGTCAAGTACATCTATGACATAACCATTGTCCTTGAGGAACCACCGTGAGGGGAGGAGTCATACATGCCATATGCCATCCTCTTGAACAACTATCACACACTAACATAGTACTTACTACTTAGTACTTAGTACACAGGTACTAAGAAGACATGGTGGAAAAAGGTGGAGAAAGTTCAGAAATTGTTTTTGTGTGATGAACTTGGGGTGAGGACTCAAACTCCCTATGTATTGCTGCTTGCTGAAACAGGGTTTTTACCTCTTGAGGCTGAAGCTTTTTTTTTAGCTATCACATATGCCACTAAGGTGAGGTCCATGGACCATGAGAGACTTCCCTACCAAGCTTTTTGTGCCACTCTATCTGTCGGTTGGTATACAGATCTGATTGCATGGGCCACTAGGTGGAATGTTTTTGAGCGACATTGGAGATTGGAGCCTATTGCACTACGAGAAGTGATCAAGGAGCAGTTCTTACTTTGCCTATGGCAGCAACCCGGTACCAAGATGGTGTTCTATCAGTAGTTTGTAAATCCTATGTTGGTGTATTGTAAGCAAGATTATCTCTTGGCTAGGATTTCTACTTCACTTAGACATGTAATAACATGTCTAGAGACTTAGTATAGAACTAGTTCTCATAGACTAGAAGTAGAACAAGGACGTTGGCAGCAGATAGAGCACTCCATGCGACTTTGCAAATTGTGTACTATGAGCAAAGTTGAGGATGAGCATCATGTGTTGATTGATTGCCCTAGTTACATGCTGATCAGAGTTAGACATCAAATTATTTGTTGTGATTTCTCTACTCTCTTACAGGTTGAAGCTTTAGCGTTAGGGAAGTACATGACAGAAGTTGGTTTACATCGGACCAATTTGTTACAGATTGGTCAGGTGCCCTAGGCCCTTGCCTAGGCTCACATTTCATGTGTTTTGTATTGTGTTTCTAGCCTTTTGACTCTTTGGGTCTTTCAGGCTTTATATTTCATTGTTCATACATCGCTGTCAACATCATACACTATAGAAGCACAACTCACACATAAGTCATACATAGACTCTAAAGTGCCACAATAATCAAATTGCTTACCACTCTCAACTCAACTCAACTCAGATTAGTACTTGATCTGTCACTCTATAAACTGCCAACAACTTGGCATTGATTACAATCAAGCCACACCCACTCAAGCATAGAAAATCCATGTGACGCTCGCCGGCCTCTGTCCACCATAGCCAAGAACTCGAAGGCTCAACATCAGAGAAGTGAGCTCTTTGGAGCTCACTTCAAAACTATACCCCCTGGACTTGAGCTAGCTTTGAAACCCTAACGGTCCCACTAAAGGCACACTCAATGGTGTGAACGGTGCAAAGTGATGGTGGGCTCCACCGTGAAGTCAGTACCCCAAACACAAAATCTGACCATCGGAAAGTAGTCTTTGAGAAACTGCTGAAATAACTCTAACTACTATCATTGGAACTCCAGTGTCCGAGCATCTAGATGCGGCACTACAAATGGCATGATAGTTGTCGTGCAAATATACTTTGCTACACAACATAGATCGCTATAGAAGCATAATTCACACAAAAGTCATACATTGACTCTAAAGTGCCACAATCGCCCCCCTAGTTGGCGGTTAGGTCCCTCTAACTCAATGAAATATGATGATGATGAAATATAAAGCCCGAAAGACCCAAAGAGTCAAAAGGCTAGAAACACAATACAAAACACATGAAATGTGAGCCTAGGCAAGGGCCTAGGGCATCTGACCAATCTGTAACAAATTGGTCCGATGTAAACTAACTTCTGTCATGTACTTCCCTAACGCTAAAGCTTCAACCTGTAAGAGAGTAGAGAAATCACTACAAGTAATCTGATGTCTAACTCTAATTTGCATGTAACAAGGGCAAACAATCAACACATGATGCTCATCCTCAACTTTGCTCATAGTACACAATTTGCAAAGTCGCATGGAGGGCTCTATCTGCTGCCAACGTCCTTGTTCTACTTCTAGTCTATGAGAACTAGTTCTATATTGAGCAATAACATATATAAGTTCTATATCAAGATAGCCATCTATTCTAAATATATGGTATACCTCTAATGGGCAAAGATCAAGAGACCGGGTGCTATGGAGCCCCATCGTTAGTTGCATGTCTGCAATCTATACCATATAAAGAATGAAGTAGCTATAGGTCAAGTACATCTATGACATAACCATTGTCCTTGAGGAACCACCGTGAGGGGAGGAGTCATACATGCCATATGCCATCCTCTTGAACAACTATCACACACTAACATAGTACTTACTACTTAGTACTTAGTACACAGGTACTAAGAAGACATGGTGGAAAAAGGTGGAGAAAGTTCAGAAATTGTTTTTGTGTGATGAACTTGGGGTGAGGACTCAAACTCCCTATGTATTGCTGCTTGCTGAAACAGGGTTTTTACCTCTTGAGGCTGAAGCTTTTTTTTTAGCTATCACATATGCCACTAAGGTGAGGTCCATGGACCATGAGAGACTTCCCTACCAAGCTTTTTGTGCCACTCTATCTGTCGGTTGGTATACAGATCTGATTGCATGGGCCACTAGGTGGAATGTTTTTGAGCGACATTGGAGATTGGAGCCTATTGCACTACGAGAAGTGATCAAGGAGCAGTTCTTACTTTGCCTATGGCAGCAACCCGGTACCAAGATGGTGTTCTATCAGTAGTTTGTAAATCCTATGTTGGTGTATTGTAAGCAAGATTATCTCTTGGCTAGGATTTCTACTTCACTTAGACATGTAATAACATGTCTAGAGACTTAGTATAGAACTAGTTCTCATAGACTAGAAGTAGAACAAGGACGTTGGCAGCAGATAGAGCACTCCATGCGACTTTGCAAATTGTGTACTATGAGCAAAGTTGAGGATGAGCATCATGTGTTGATTGATTGCCCTAGTTACATGCTGATCAGAGTTAGACATCAAATTATTTGTTGTGATTTCTCTACTCTCTTACAGGTTGAAGCTTTAGCGTTAGGGAAGTACATGACAGAAGTTGGTTTACATCGGACCAATTTGTTACAGATTGGTCAGGTGCCCTAGGCCCTTGCCTAGGCTCACATTTCATGTGTTTTGTATTGTGTTTCTAGCCTTTTGACTCTTTGGGTCTTTCAGGCTTTATATTTCATTGTTCATACATCGCTGTCAACATCATACACTATAGAAGCACAACTCACACATAAGTCATACATAGACTCTAAAGTGCCACAATAATCAAATTGCTTACCACTCTCAACTCAACTCAACTCAGATTAGTACTTGATCTGTCACTCTATAAACTGCCAACAACTTGGCATTGATTACAATCAAGCCACACCCACTCAAGCATAGAAAATCCATGTGACGCTCGCCGGCCTCTGTCCACCATAGCCAAGAACTCGAAGGCTCAACATCAGAGAAGTGAGCTCTTTGGAGCTCACTTCAAAACTATACCCCCTGGACTTGAGCTAGCTTTGAAACCCTAACGGTCCCACTAAAGGCACACTCAATGGTGTGAACGGTGCAAAGTGATGGTGGGCTCCACCGTGAAGTCAGTACCCCAAACACAAAATCTGACCATCGGAAAGTAGTCTTTGAGAAACTGCTGAAATAACTCTAACTACTATCATTGGAACTCCAGTGTCCGAGCATCTAGATGCGGCACTACAAATGGCATGATAGTTGTCGTGCAAATATACTTTGCTACACAACATAGATCGCTATAGAAGCATAATTCACACAAAAGTCATACATTGACTCTAAAGTGCCACAATCGCCCCCCTAGTTGGCGGTTAGGTCCCTCTAACTCAATGAAATATGATGATGATGAAATATAAAGCCCGAAAGACCCAAAGAGTCAAAAGGCTAGAAACACAATACAAAACACATGAAATGTGAGCCTAGGCAAGGGCCTAGGGCATCTGACCAATCTGTAACAAATTGGTCCGATGTAAACTAACTTCTGTCATGTACTTCCCTAACGCTAAAGCTTCAACCTGTAAGAGAGTAGAGAAATCACTACAAGTAATCTGATGTCTAACTCTAATTTGCATGTAACAAGGGCAAACAATCAACACATGATGCTCATCCTCAACTTTGCTCATAGTACACAATTTGCAAAGTCGCATGGAGGGCTCTATCTGCTGCCAACGTCCTTGTTCTACTTCTAGTCTATGAGAACTAGTTCTATATTGAGCAATAACATATATAAGTTCTATATCAAGATAGCCATCTATTCTAAATATATGGTATACCTCTAATGGGCAAAGATCAAGAGACCGGGTGCTATGGAGCCCCATCGTTAGTTGCATGTCTGCAATCTATACCATATAAAGAATGAAGTAGCTATAGGTCAAGTACATCTATGACATAACCATTGTCCTTGAGGAACCACCGTGAGGGGAGGAGTCATACATGCCATATGCCATCCTCTTGAACAACTATCACACACTAACATAGTACTTACTACTTAGTACTTAGTACACAGGTACTAAGAAGACATGGTGGAAAAAGGTGGAGAAAGTTCAGAAATTGTTTTTGTGTGATGAACTTGGGGTGAGGACTCAAACTCCCTATGTATTGCTGCTTGCTGAAACAGGGTTTTTACCTCTTGAGGCTGAAGCTTTTTTTTTAGCTATCACATATGCCACTAAGGTGAGGTCCATGGACCATGAGAGACTTCCCTACCAAGCTTTTTGTGCCACTCTATCTGTCGGTTGGTATACAGATCTGATTGCATGGGCCACTAGGTGGAATGTTTTTGAGCGACATTGGAGATTGGAGCCTATTGCACTACGAGAAGTGATCAAGGAGCAGTTCTTACTTTGCCTATGGCAGCAACCCGGTACCAAGATGGTGTTCTATCAGTAGTTTGTAAATCCTATGTTGGTGTATTGTAAGCAAGATTATCTCTTGGCTAGGATTTCTACTTCACTTAGACATGTTATTGCTTAGTATAGAACTAGTTCTCATAGACTAGAAGTAGAACAAGGACGTTGGCAGCAGATAGAGCACTCCATGCGACTTTGCAAATTGTGTACTATGAGCAAAGTTGAGGATGAGCATCATGTGTTGATTGATTGCCCTAGTTACATGCTGATCAGAGTTAGACATCAAATTATTTGTTGTGATTTCTCTACTCTCTTACAGGTTGAAGCTTTAGCGTTAGGGAAGTACATGACAGAAGTTGGTTTACATCGGACCAATTTGTTACAGATTGGTCAGATGCCCTAGGCCCTTGCCTAGGCTCACATTTCATGTGTTTTGTATTGTGTTTCTAGCCTTTTGACTCTTTGGGTCTTTCAGGCTTTATATTTCATTGTTCATACATCGCTGTCAACATCATACACTATAGAAGCACAACTCACACATAAGTCATACATAGACTCTAAAGTGCCACAATAATCAAATTGCTTACCACTCTCAACTCAACTCAACTCAGATTAGTACTTGATCTGTCACTCTATAAACTGCCAACAACTTGGCATTGATTACAATCAAGCCACACCCACTCAAGCATAGAAAATCCATGTGACGCTCGCCGGCCTCTGTCCACCATAGCCAAGAACTCGAAGGCTCAACATCAGAGAAGTGAGCTCTTTGGAGCTCACTTCAAAACTATACCCCCTGGACTTGAGCTAGCTTTGAAACCCTAACGGTCCCACTAAAGGCACACTCAATGGTGTGAACGGTGCAAAGTGATGGTGGGCTCCACCGTGAAGTCAGTACCCCAAACACAAAATCTGACCATCGGAAAGTAGTCTTTGAGAAACTGCTGAAATAACTCTAACTACTATCATTGGAACTCCAGTGTCCGAGCATCTAGATGCGGCACTACAAATGGCATGATAGTTGTCGTGCAAATATACTTTGCTACACAACATACATCGCTATAGAAGCATAATTCACACAAAAGTCATACATTGACTCTAAAGTGCCACAATCGCCCCCCTAGTTGGCGGTTAGGTCCCTCTAACTCAATGAAATATGATGATGATGAAATATAAAGCCCGAAAGACCCAAAGAGTCAAAAGGCTAGAAACACAATACAAAACACATGAAATGTGAGCCTAGGCAAGGGCCTAGGGCATCTGACCAATCTGTAACAAATTGGTCCGATGTAAACTAACTTCTGTCATGTACTTCCCTAACGCTAAAGCTTCAACCTGTAAGAGAGTAGAGAAATCACTACAAGTAATCTGATGTCTAACTCTAATTTGCATGTAACAAGGGCAAACAATCAACACATGATGCTCATCCTCAACTTTGCTCATAGTACACAATTTGCAAAGTCGCATGGAGGGCTCTATCTGCTGCCAACGTCCTTGTTCTACTTCTAGTCTATGAGAACTAGTTCTATATTGAGCAATAACATATATAAGTTCTATATCAAGATAGCCATCTATTCTAAATATATGGTATACCTCTAATGGGCAAAGATCAAGAGACCGGGTGCTATGGAGCCCCATCGTTAGTTGCATGTCTGCAATCTATACCATATAAAGAATGAAGTAGCTATAGGTCAAGTACATCTATGACATAACCATTGTCCTTGAGGAACCACCGTGAGGGGAGGAGTCATACATGCCATATGCCATCCTCTTGAACAACTATCACACACTAACATAGTACTTACTACTTAGTACTTAGTACACAGGTACTAAGAAGACATGGTGGAAAAAGGTGGAGAAAGTTCAGAAATTGTTTTTGTGTGATGAACTTGGGGTGAGGACTCAAACTCCCTATGTATTGCTGCTTGCTGAAACAGGGTTTTTACCTCTTGAGGCTGAAGCTTTTTTTTTAGCTATCACATATGCCACTAAGGTGAGGTCCATGGACCATGAGAGACTTCCCTACCAAGCTTTTTGTGCCACTCTATCTGTCGGTTGGTATACAGATCTGATTGCATGGGCCACTAGGTGGAATGTTTTTGAGCGACATTGGAGATTGGAGCCTATTGCACTACGAGAAGTGATCAAGGAGCAGTTCTTACTTTGCCTATGGCAGCAACCCGGTACCAAGATGGTGTTCTATCAGTAGTTTGTAAATCCTATGTTGGTGTATTGTAAGCAAGATTATCTCTTGGCTAGGATTTCTACTTCACTTAGACATGTTATTGCTTAGTATAGAACTAGTTCTCATAGACTAGAAGTAGAACAAGGACGTTGGCAGCAGATAGAGCACTCCATGCGACTTTGCAAATTGTGTACTATGAGCAAAGTTGAGGATGAGCATCATGTGTTGATTGATTGCCCTAGTTACATGCTGATCAGAGTTAGACATCAAATTATTTGTTGTGATTTCTCTACTCTCTTACAGGTTGAAGCTTTAGCGTTAGGGAAGTACATGACAGAAGTTGGTTTACATCGGACCAATTTGTTACAGATTGGTCAGATGCCCTAGGCCCTTGCCTAGGCTCACATTTCATGTGTTTTGTATTGTGTTTCTAGCCTTTTGACTCTTTGGGTCTTTCAGGCTTTATATTTCATTGTTCATACATCGCTGTCAACATCATACACTATAGAAGCACAACTCACACATAAGTCATACATAGACTCTAAAGTGCCACAATAATCAAATTGCTTACCACTCTCAACTCAACTCAACTCAGATTAGTACTTGATCTGTCACTCTATAAACTGCCAACAACTTGGCATTGATTACAATCAAGCCACACCCACTCAAGCATAGAAAATCCATGTGACGCTCGCCGGCCTCTGTCCACCATAGCCAAGAACTCGAAGGCTCAACATCAGAGAAGTGAGCTCTTTGGAGCTCACTTCAAAACTATACCCCCTGGACTTGAGCTAGCTTTGAAACCCTAACGGTCCCACTAAAGGCACACTCAATGGTGTGAACGGTGCAAAGTGATGGTGGGCTCCACCGTGAAGTCAGTACCCCAAACACAAAATCTGACCATCGGAAAGTAGTCTTTGAGAAACTGCTGAAATAACTCTAACTACTATCATTGGAACTCCAGTGTCCGAGCATCTAGATGCGGCACTACAAATGGCATGATAGTTGTCGTGCAAATATACTTTGCTACACAACATACATCGCTATAGAAGCATAATTCACACAAAAGTCATACATTGACTCTAAAGTGCCACAATCGCCCCCCTAGTTGGCGGTTAGGTCCCTCTAACTCAATGAAATATGATGATGATGAAATATAAAGCCCGAAAGACCCAAAGAGTCAAAAGGCTAGAAACACAATACAAAACACATGAAATGTGAGCCTAGGCAAGGGCCTAGGGCATCTGACCAATCTGTAACAAATTGGTCCGATGTAAACTAACTTCTGTCATGTACTTCCCTAACGCTAAAGCTTCAACCTGTAAGAGAGTAGAGAAATCACTACAAGTAATCTGATGTCTAACTCTAATTTGCATGTAACAAGGGCAAACAATCAACACATGATGCTCATCCTCAACTTTGCTCATAGTACACAATTTGCAAAGTCGCATGGAGGGCTCTATCTGCTGCCAACGTCCTTGTTCTACTTCTAGTCTATGAGAACTAGTTCTATATTGAGCAATAACATATATAAGTTCTATATCAAGATAGCCATCTATTCTAAATATATGGTATACCTCTAATGGGCAAAGATCAAGAGACCGGGTGCTATGGAGCCCCATCGTTAGTTGCATGTCTGCAATCTATACCATATAAAGAATGAAGTAGCTATAGGTCAAGTACATCTATGACATAACCATTGTCCTTGAGGAACCACCGTGAGGGGAGGAGTCATACATGCCATATGCCATCCTCTTGAACAACTATCACACACTAACATAGTACTTACTACTTAGTACTTAGTACACAGGTACTAAGAAGACATGGTGGAAAAAGGTGGAGAAAGTTCAGAAATTGTTTTTGTGTGATGAACTTGGGGTGAGGACTCAAACTCCCTATGTATTGCTGCTTGCTGAAACAGGGTTTTTACCTCTTGAGGCTGAAGCTTTTTTTTTAGCTATCACATATGCCACTAAGGTGAGGTCCATGGACCATGAGAGACTTCCCTACCAAGCTTTTTGTGCCACTCTATCTGTCGGTTGGTATACAGATCTGATTGCATGGGCCACTAGGTGGAATGTTTTTGAGCGACATTGGAGATTGGAGCCTATTGCACTACGAGAAGTGATCAAGGAGCAGTTCTTACTTTGCCTATGGCAGCAACCCGGTACCAAGATGGTGTTCTATCAGTAGTTTGTAAATCCTATGTTGGTGTATTGTAAGCAAGATTATCTCTTGGCTAGGATTTCTACTTCACTTAGACATGTAATAACATGTCTAGAGACTTAGTATAGAACTAGTTCTCATAGACTAGAAGTAGAACAAGGACGTTGGCAGCAGATAGAGCACTCCATGCGACTTTGCAAATTGTGTACTATGAGCAAAGTTGAGGATGAGCATCATGTGTTGATTGATTGCCCTAGTTACATGCTGATCAGAGTTAGACATCAAATTATTTGTTGTGATTTCTCTACTCTCTTACAGGTTGAAGCTTTAGCGTTAGGGAAGTACATGACAGAAGTTGGTTTACATCGGACCAATTTGTTACAGATTGGTCAGATGCCCTAGGCCCTTGCCTAGGCTCACATTTCATGTGTTTTGTATTGTGTTTCTAGCCTTTTGACTCTTTGGGTCTTTCAGGCTTTATATTTCATTGTTCATACATCGCTGTCAACATCATACACTATAGAAGCACAACTCACACATAAGTCATACATAGACTCTAAAGTGCCACAATAATCAAATTGCTTACCACTCTCAACTCAACTCAACTCAGATTAGTACTTGATCTGTCACTCTATAAACTGCCAACAACTTGGCATTGATTACAATCAAGCCACACCCACTCAAGCATAGAAAATCCATGTGACGCTCGCCGGCCTCTGTCCACCATAGCCAAGAACTCGAAGGCTCAACATCAGAGAAGTGAGCTCTTTGGAGCTCACTTCAAAACTATACCCCCTGGACTTGAGCTAGCTTTGAAACCCTAACGGTCCCACTAAAGGCACACTCAATGGTGTGAACGGTGCAAAGTGATGGTGGGCTCCACCGTGAAGTCAGTACCCCAAACACAAAATCTGACCATCGGAAAGTAGTCTTTGAGAAACTGCTGAAATAACTCTAACTACTATCATTGGAACTCCAGTGTCCGAGCATCTAGATGCGGCACTACAAATGGCATGATAGTTGTCGTGCAAATATACTTTGCTACACAACATACATCGCTATAGAAGCATAATTCACACAAAAGTCATACATTGACTCTAAAGTGCCACAATCGCCCCCCTAGTTGGCGGTTAGGTCCCTCTAACTCAATGAAATATGATGATGATGAAATATAAAGCCCGAAAGACCCAAAGAGTCAAAAGGCTAGAAACACAATACAAAACACATGAAATGTGAGCCTAGGCAAGGGCCTAGGGCATCTGACCAATCTGTAACAAATTGGTCCGATGTAAACTAACTTCTGTCATGTACTTCCCTAACGCTAAAGCTTCAACCTGTAAGAGAGTAGAGAAATCACTACAAGTAATCTGATGTCTAACTCTAATTTGCATGTAACAAGGGCAAACAATCAACACATGATGCTCATCCTCAACTTTGCTCATAGTACACAATTTGCAAAGTCGCATGGAGGGCTCTATCTGCTGCCAACGTCCTTGTTCTACTTCTAGTCTATGAGAACTAGTTCTATATTGAGCAATAACATATATAAGTTCTATATCAAGATAGCCATCTATTCTAAATATATGGTATACCTCTAATGGGCAAAGATCAAGAGACCGGGTGCTATGGAGCCCCATCGTTAGTTGCATGTCTGCAATCTATACCATATAAAGAATGAAGTAGCTATAGGTCAAGTACATCTATGACATAACCATTGTCCTTGAGGAACCACCGTGAGGGGAGGAGTCATACATGCCATATGCCATCCTCTTGAACAACTATCACACACTAACATAGTACTTACTACTTAGTACTTAGTACACAGGTACTAAGAAGACATGGTGGAAAAAGGTGGAGAAAGTTCAGAAATTGTTTTTGTGTGATGAACTTGGGGTGAGGACTCAAACTCCCTATGTATTGCTGCTTGCTGAAACAGGGTTTTTACCTCTTGAGGCTGAAGCTTTTTTTTTAGCTATCACATATGCCACTAAGGTGAGGTCCATGGACCATGAGAGACTTCCCTACCAAGCTTTTTGTGCCACTCTATCTGTCGGTTGGTATACAGATCTGATTGCATGGGCCACTAGGTGGAATGTTTTTGAGCGACATTGGAGATTGGAGCCTATTGCACTACGAGAAGTGATCAAGGAGCAGTTCTTACTTTGCCTATGGCAGCAACCCGGTACCAAGATGGTGTTCTATCAGTAGTTTGTAAATCCTATGTTGGTGTATTGTAAGCAAGATTATCTCTTGGCTAGGATTTCTACTTCACTTAGACATGTAATAACATGTCTAGAGACTTAGTATAGAACTAGTTCTCATAGACTAGAAGTAGAACAAGGACGTTGGCAGCAGATAGAGCACTCCATGCGACTTTGCAAATTGTGTACTATGAGCAAAGTTGAGGATGAGCATCATGTGTTGATTGATTGCCCTAGTTACATGCTGATCAGAGTTAGACATCAAATTATTTGTTGTGATTTCTCTACTCTCTTACAGGTTGAAGCTTTAGCGTTAGGGAAGTACATGACAGAAGTTGGTTTACATCGGACCAATTTGTTACAGATTGGTCAGATGCCCTAGGCCCTTGCCTAGGCTCACATTTCATGTGTTTTGTATTGTGTTTCTAGCCTTTTGACTCTTTGGGTCTTTCAGGCTTTATATTTCATTGTTCATACATCGCTGTCAACATCATACACTATAGAAGCACAACTCACACATAAGTCATACATAGACTCTAAAGTGCCACAATAATCAAATTGCTTACCACTCTCAACTCAACTCAACTCAGATTAGTACTTGATCTGTCACTCTATAAACTGCCAACAACTTGGCATTGATTACAATCAAGCCACACCCACTCAAGCATAGAAAATCCATGTGACGCTCGCCGGCCTCTGTCCACCATAGCCAAGAACTCGAAGGCTCAACATCAGAGAAGTGAGCTCTTTGGAGCTCACTTCAAAACTATACCCCCTGGACTTGAGCTAGCTTTGAAACCCTAACGGTCCCACTAAAGGCACACTCAATGGTGTGAACGGTGCAAAGTGATGGTGGGCTCCACCGTGAAGTCAGTACCCCAAACACAAAATCTGACCATCGGAAAGTAGTCTTTGAGAAACTGCTGAAATAACTCTAACTACTATCATTGGAACTCCAGTGTCCGAGCATCTAGATGCGGCACTACAAATGGCATGATAGTTGTCGTGCAAATATACTTTGCTACACAACATAGATCGCTATAGAAGCATAATTCACACAAAAGTCATACATTGACTCTAAAGTGCCACAATCGCCCCCCTAGTTGGCGGTTAGGTCCCTCTAACTCAATGAAATATGATGATGATGAAATATAAAGCCCGAAAGACCCAAAGAGTCAAAAGGCTAGAAACACAATACAAAACACATGAAATGTGAGCCTAGGCAAGGGCCTAGGGCATCTGACCAATCTGTAACAAATTGGTCCGATGTAAACTAACTTCTGTCATGTACTTCCCTAACGCTAAAGCTTCAACCTGTAAGAGAGTAGAGAAATCACTACAAGTAATCTGATGTCTAACTCTAATTTGCATGTAACAAGGGCAAACAATCAACACATGATGCTCATCCTCAACTTTGCTCATAGTACACAATTTGCAAAGTCGCATGGAGGGCTCTATCTGCTGCCAACGTCCTTGTTCTACTTCTAGTCTATGAGAACTAGTTCTATATTGAGCAATAACATATATAAGTTCTATATCAAGATAGCCATCTATTCTAAATATATGGTATACCTCTAATGGGCAAAGATCAAGAGACCGGGTGCTATGGAGCCCCATCGTTAGTTGCATGTCTGCAATCTATACCATATAAAGAATGAAGTAGCTATAGGTCAAGTACATCTATGACATAACCATTGTCCTTGAGGAACCACCGTGAGGGGAGGAGTCATACATGCCATATGCCATCCTCTTGAACAACTATCACACACTAACATAGTACTTACTACTTAGTACTTAGTACACAGGTACTAAGAAGACATGGTGGAAAAAGGTGGAGAAAGTTCAGAAATTGTTTTTGTGTGATGAACTTGGGGTGAGGACTCAAACTCCCTATGTATTGCTGCTTGCTGAAACAGGGTTTTTACCTCTTGAGGCTGAAGCTTTTTTTTTAGCTATCACATATGCCACTAAGGTGAGGTCCATGGACCATGAGAGACTTCCCTACCAAGCTTTTTGTGCCACTCTATCTGTCGGTTGGTATACAGATCTGATTGCATGGGCCACTAGGTGGAATGTTTTTGAGCGACATTGGAGATTGGAGCCTATTGCACTACGAGAAGTGATCAAGGAGCAGTTCTTACTTTGCCTATGGCAGCAACCCGGTACCAAGATGGTGTTCTATCAGTAGTTTGTAAATCCTATGTTGGTGTATTGTAAGCAAGATTATCTCTTGGCTAGGATTTCTACTTCACTTAGACATGTTATTGCTTAGTATAGAACTAGTTCTCATAGACTAGAAGTAGAACAAGGACGTTGGCAGCAGATAGAGCACTCCATGCGACTTTGCAAATTGTGTACTATGAGCAAAGTTGAGGATGAGCATCATGTGTTGATTGATTGCCCTAGTTACATGCTGATCAGAGTTAGACATCAAATTATTTGTTGTGATTTCTCTACTCTCTTACAGGTTGAAGCTTTAGCGTTAGGGAAGTACATGACAGAAGTTGGTTTACATCGGACCAATTTGTTACAGATTGGTCAGATGCCCTAGGCCCTTGCCTAGGCTCACATTTCATGTGTTTTGTATTGTGTTTCTAGCCTTTTGACTCTTTGGGTCTTTCAGGCTTTATATTTCATTGTTCATACATCGCTGTCAACATCATACACTATAGAAGCACAACTCACACATAAGTCATACATAGACTCTAAAGTGCCACAATAATCAAATTGCTTACCACTCTCAACTCAACTCAACTCAGATTAGTACTTGATCTGTCACTCTATAAACTGCCAACAACTTGGCATTGATTACAATCAAGCCACACCCACTCAAGCATAGAAAATCCATGTGACGCTCGCCGGCCTCTGTCCACCATAGCCAAGAACTCGAAGGCTCAACATCAGAGAAGTGAGCTCTTTGGAGCTCACTTCAAAACTATACCCCCTGGACTTGAGCTAGCTTTGAAACCCTAACGGTCCCACTAAAGGCACACTCAATGGTGTGAACGGTGCAAAGTGATGGTGGGCTCCACCGTGAAGTCAGTACCCCAAACACAAAATCTGACCATCGGAAAGTAGTCTTTGAGAAACTGCTGAAATAACTCTAACTACTATCATTGGAACTCCAGTGTCCGAGCATCTAGATGCGGCACTACAAATGGCATGATAGTTGTCGTGCAAATATACTTTGCTACACAACATACATCGCTATAGAAGCATAATTCACACAAAAGTCATACATTGACTCTAAAGTGCCACAATCGCCCCCCTAGTTGGCGGTTAGGTCCCTCTAACTCAATGAAATATGATGATGATGAAATATAAAGCCCGAAAGACCCAAAGAGTCAAAAGGCTAGAAACACAATACAAAACACATGAAATGTGAGCCTAGGCAAGGGCCTAGGGCATCTGACCAATCTGTAACAAATTGGTCCGATGTAAACTAACTTCTGTCATGTACTTCCCTAACGCTAAAGCTTCAACCTGTAAGAGAGTAGAGAAATCACTACAAGTAATCTGATGTCTAACTCTAATTTGCATGTAACAAGGGCAAACAATCAACACATGATGCTCATCCTCAACTTTGCTCATAGTACACAATTTGCAAAGTCGCATGGAGGGCTCTATCTGCTGCCAACGTCCTTGTTCTACTTCTAGTCTATGAGAACTAGTTCTATATTGAGCAATAACATATATAAGTTCTATATCAAGATAGCCATCTATTCTAAATATATGGTATACCTCTAATGGGCAAAGATCAAGAGACCGGGTGCTATGGAGCCCCATCGTTAGTTGCATGTCTGCAATCTATACCATATAAAGAATGAAGTAGCTATAGGTCAAGTACATCTATGACATAACCATTGTCCTTGAGGAACCACCGTGAGGGGAGGAGTCATACATGCCATATGCCATCCTCTTGAACAACTATCACACACTAACATAGTACTTACTACTTAGTACTTAGTACACAGGTACTAAGAAGACATGGTGGAAAAAGGTGGAGAAAGTTCAGAAATTGTTTTTGTGTGATGAACTTGGGGTGAGGACTCAAACTCCCTATGTATTGCTGCTTGCTGAAACAGGGTTTTTACCTCTTGAGGCTGAAGCTTTTTTTTTAGCTATCACATATGCCACTAAGGTGAGGTCCATGGACCATGAGAGACTTCCCTACCAAGCTTTTTGTGCCACTCTATCTGTCGGTTGGTATACAGATCTGATTGCATGGGCCACTAGGTGGAATGTTTTTGAGCGACATTGGAGATTGGAGCCTATTGCACTACGAGAAGTGATCAAGGAGCAGTTCTTACTTTGCCTATGGCAGCAACCCGGTACCAAGATGGTGTTCTATCAGTAGTTTGTAAATCCTATGTTGGTGTATTGTAAGCAAGATTATCTCTTGGCTAGGATTTCTACTTCACTTAGACATGTAATAACATGTCTAGAGACTTAGTATAGAACTAGTTCTCATAGACTAGAAGTAGAACAAGGACGTTGGCAGCAGATAGAGCACTCCATGCGACTTTGCAAATTGTGTACTATGAGCAAAGTTGAGGATGAGCATCATGTGTTGATTGATTGCCCTAGTTACATGCTGATCAGAGTTAGACATCAAATTATTTGTTGTGATTTCTCTACTCTCTTACAGGTTGAAGCTTTAGCGTTAGGGAAGTACATGACAGAAGTTGGTTTACATCGGACCAATTTGTTACAGATTGGTCAGATGCCCTAGGCCCTTGCCTAGGCTCACATTTCATGTGTTTTGTATTGTGTTTCTAGCCTTTTGACTCTTTGGGTCTTTCAGGCTTTATATTTCATTGTTCATACATCGCTGTCAACATCATACACTATAGAAGCACAACTCACACATAAGTCATACATAGACTCTAAAGTGCCACAATAATCAAATTGCTTACCACTCTCAACTCAACTCAACTCAGATTAGTACTTGATCTGTCACTCTATAAACTGCCAACAACTTGGCATTGATTACAATCAAGCCACACCCACTCAAGCATAGAAAATCCATGTGACGCTCGCCGGCCTCTGTCCACCATAGCCAAGAACTCGAAGGCTCAACATCAGAGAAGTGAGCTCTTTGGAGCTCACTTCAAAACTATACCCCCTGGACTTGAGCTAGCTTTGAAACCCTAACGGTCCCACTAAAGGCACACTCAATGGTGTGAACGGTGCAAAGTGATGGTGGGCTCCACCGTGAAGTCAGTACCCCAAACACAAAATCTGACCATCGGAAAGTAGTCTTTGAGAAACTGCTGAAATAACTCTAACTACTATCATTGGAACTCCAGTGTCCGAGCATCTAGATGCGGCACTACAAATGGCATGATAGTTGTCGTGCAAATATACTTTGCTACACAACATAGATCGCTATAGAAGCATAATTCACACAAAAGTCATACATTGACTCTAAAGTGCCACAATCGCCCCCCTAGTTGGCGGTTAGGTCCCTCTAACTCAATGAAATATGATGATGATGAAATATAAAGCCCGAAAGACCCAAAGAGTCAAAAGGCTAGAAACACAATACAAAACACATGAAATGTGAGCCTAGGCAAGGGCCTAGGGCATCTGACCAATCTGTAACAAATTGGTCCGATGTAAACTAACTTCTGTCATGTACTTCCCTAACGCTAAAGCTTCAACCTGTAAGAGAGTAGAGAAATCACTACAAGTAATCTGATGTCTAACTCTAATTTGCATGTAACAAGGGCAAACAATCAACACATGATGCTCATCCTCAACTTTGCTCATAGTACACAATTTGCAAAGTCGCATGGAGGGCTCTATCTGCTGCCAACGTCCTTGTTCTACTTCTAGTCTATGAGAACTAGTTCTATATTGAGCAATAACATATATAAGTTCTATATCAAGATAGCCATCTATTCTAAATATATGGTATACCTCTAATGGGCAAAGATCAAGAGACCGGGTGCTATGGAGCCCCATCGTTAGTTGCATGTCTGCAATCTATACCATATAAAGAATGAAGTAGCTATAGGTCAAGTACATCTATGACATAACCATTGTCCTTGAGGAACCACCGTGAGGGGAGGAGTCATACATGCCATATGCCATCCTCTTGAACAACTATCACACACTAACATAGTACTTACTACTTAGTACTTAGTACACAGGTACTAAGAAGACATGGTGGAAAAAGGTGGAGAAAGTTCAGAAATTGTTTTTGTGTGATGAACTTGGGGTGAGGACTCAAACTCCCTATGTATTGCTGCTTGCTGAAACAGGGTTTTTACCTCTTGAGGCTGAAGCTTTTTTTTTAGCTATCACATATGCCACTAAGGTGAGGTCCATGGACCATGAGAGACTTCCCTACCAAGCTTTTTGTGCCACTCTATCTGTCGGTTGGTATACAGATCTGATTGCATGGGCCACTAGGTGGAATGTTTTTGAGCGACATTGGAGATTGGAGCCTATTGCACTACGAGAAGTGATCAAGGAGCAGTTCTTACTTTGCCTATGGCAGCAACCCGGTACCAAGATGGTGTTCTATCAGTAGTTTGTAAATCCTATGTTGGTGTATTGTAAGCAAGATTATCTCTTGGCTAGGATTTCTACTTCACTTAGACATGTAATAACATGTCTAGAGACTTAGTATAGAACTAGTTCTCATAGACTAGAAGTAGAACAAGGACGTTGGCAGCAGATAGAGCACTCCATGCGACTTTGCAAATTGTGTACTATGAGCAAAGTTGAGGATGAGCATCATGTGTTGATTGATTGCCCTAGTTACATGCTGATCAGAGTTAGACATCAAATTATTTGTTGTGATTTCTCTACTCTCTTACAGGTTGAAGCTTTAGCGTTAGGGAAGTACATGACAGAAGTTGGTTTACATCGGACCAATTTGTTACAGATTGGTCAGATGCCCTAGGCCCTTGCCTAGGCTCACATTTCATGTGTTTTGTATTGTGTTTCTAGCCTTTTGACTCTTTGGGTCTTTCAGGCTTTATATTTCATTGTTCATACATCGCTGTCAACATCATACACTATAGAAGCACAACTCACACATAAGTCATACATAGACTCTAAAGTGCCACAATAATCAAATTGCTTACCACTCTCAACTCAACTCAACTCAGATTAGTACTTGATCTGTCACTCTATAAACTGCCAACAACTTGGCATTGATTACAATCAAGCCACACCCACTCAAGCATAGAAAATCCATGTGACGCTCGCCGGCCTCTGTCCACCATAGCCAAGAACTCGAAGGCTCAACATCAGAGAAGTGAGCTCTTTGGAGCTCACTTCAAAACTATACCCCCTGGACTTGAGCTAGCTTTGAAACCCTAACGGTCCCACTAAAGGCACACTCAATGGTGTGAACGGTGCAAAGTGATGGTGGGCTCCACCGTGAAGTCAGTACCCCAAACACAAAATCTGACCATCGGAAAGTAGTCTTTGAGAAACTGCTGAAATAACTCTAACTACTATCATTGGAACTCCAGTGTCCGAGCATCTAGATGCGGCACTACAAATGGCATGATAGTTGTCGTGCAAATATACTTTGCTACACAACATACATCGCTATAGAAGCATAATTCACACAAAAGTCATACATTGACTCTAAAGTGCCACAATCGCCCCCCTAGTTGGCGGTTAGGTCCCTCTAACTCAATGAAATATGATGATGATGAAATATAAAGCCCGAAAGACCCAAAGAGTCAAAAGGCTAGAAACACAATACAAAACACATGAAATGTGAGCCTAGGCAAGGGCCTAGGGCATCTGACCAATCTGTAACAAATTGGTCCGATGTAAACTAACTTCTGTCATGTACTTCCCTAACGCTAAAGCTTCAACCTGTAAGAGAGTAGAGAAATCACTACAAGTAATCTGATGTCTAACTCTAATTTGCATGTAACAAGGGCAAACAATCAACACATGATGCTCATCCTCAACTTTGCTCATAGTACACAATTTGCAAAGTCGCATGGAGGGCTCTATCTGCTGCCAACGTCCTTGTTCTACTTCTAGTCTATGAGAACTAGTTCTATATTGAGCAATAACATATATAAGTTCTATATCAAGATAGCCATCTATTCTAAATATATGGTATACCTCTAATGGGCAAAGATCAAGAGACCGGGTGCTATGGAGCCCCATCGTTAGTTGCATGTCTGCAATCTATACCATATAAAGAATGAAGTAGCTATAGGTCAAGTACATCTATGACATAACCATTGTCCTTGAGGAACCACCGTGAGGGGAGGAGTCATACATGCCATATGCCATCCTCTTGAACAACTATCACACACTAACATAGTACTTACTACTTAGTACTTAGTACACAGGTACTAAGAAGACATGGTGGAAAAAGGTGGAGAAAGTTCAGAAATTGTTTTTGTGTGATGAACTTGGGGTGAGGACTCAAACTCCCTATGTATTGCTGCTTGCTGAAACAGGGTTTTTACCTCTTGAGGCTGAAGCTTTTTTTTTAGCTATCACATATGCCACTAAGGTGAGGTCCATGGACCATGAGAGACTTCCCTACCAAGCTTTTTGTGCCACTCTATCTGTCGGTTGGTATACAGATCTGATTGCATGGGCCACTAGGTGGAATGTTTTTGAGCGACATTGGAGATTGGAGCCTATTGCACTACGAGAAGTGATCAAGGAGCAGTTCTTACTTTGCCTATGGCAGCAACCCGGTACCAAGATGGTGTTCTATCAGTAGTTTGTAAATCCTATGTTGGTGTATTGTAAGCAAGATTATCTCTTGGCTAGGATTTCTACTTCACTTAGACATGTTATTGCTTAGTATAGAACTAGTTCTCATAGACTAGAAGTAGAACAAGGACGTTGGCAGCAGATAGAGCACTCCATGCGACTTTGCAAATTGTGTACTATGAGCAAAGTTGAGGATGAGCATCATGTGTTGATTGATTGCCCTAGTTACATGCTGATCAGAGTTAGACATCAAATTATTTGTTGTGATTTCTCTACTCTCTTACAGGTTGAAGCTTTAGCGTTAGGGAAGTACATGACAGAAGTTGGTTTACATCGGACCAATTTGTTACAGATTGGTCAGATGCCCTAGGCCCTTGCCTAGGCTCACATTTCATGTGTTTTGTATTGTGTTTCTAGCCTTTTGACTCTTTGGGTCTTTCAGGCTTTATATTTCATTGTTCATACATCGCTGTCAACATCATACACTATAGAAGCACAACTCACACATAAGTCATACATAGACTCTAAAGTGCCACAATAATCAAATTGCTTACCACTCTCAACTCAACTCAACTCAGATTAGTACTTGATCTGTCACTCTATAAACTGCCAACAACTTGGCATTGATTACAATCAAGCCACACCCACTCAAGCATAGAAAATCCATGTGACGCTCGCCGGCCTCTGTCCACCATAGCCAAGAACTCGAAGGCTCAACATCAGAGAAGTGAGCTCTTTGGAGCTCACTTCAAAACTATACCCCCTGGACTTGAGCTAGCTTTGAAACCCTAACGGTCCCACTAAAGGCACACTCAATGGTGTGAACGGTGCAAAGTGATGGTGGGCTCCACCGTGAAGTCAGTACCCCAAACACAAAATCTGACCATCGGAAAGTAGTCTTTGAGAAACTGCTGAAATAACTCTAACTACTATCATTGGAACTCCAGTGTCCGAGCATCTAGATGCGGCACTACAAATGGCATGATAGTTGTCGTGCAAATATACTTTGCTACACAACATACATCGCTATAGAAGCATAATTCACACAAAAGTCATACATTGACTCTAAAGTGCCACAATCGCCCCCCTAGTTGGCGGTTAGGTCCCTCTAACTCAATGAAATATGATGATGATGAAATATAAAGCCCGAAAGACCCAAAGAGTCAAAAGGCTAGAAACACAATACAAAACACATGAAATGTGAGCCTAGGCAAGGGCCTAGGGCATCTGACCAATCTGTAACAAATTGGTCCGATGTAAACTAACTTCTGTCATGTACTTCCCTAACGCTAAAGCTTCAACCTGTAAGAGAGTAGAGAAATCACTACAAGTAATCTGATGTCTAACTCTAATTTGCATGTAACAAGGGCAAACAATCAACACATGATGCTCATCCTCAACTTTGCTCATAGTACACAATTTGCAAAGTCGCATGGAGGGCTCTATCTGCTGCCAACGTCCTTGTTCTACTTCTAGTCTATGAGAACTAGTTCTATATTGAGCAATAACATATATAAGTTCTATATCAAGATAGCCATCTATTCTAAATATATGGTATACCTCTAATGGGCAAAGATCAAGAGACCGGGTGCTATGGAGCCCCATCGTTAGTTGCATGTCTGCAATCTATACCATATAAAGAATGAAGTAGCTATAGGTCAAGTACATCTATGACATAACCATTGTCCTTGAGGAACCACCGTGAGGGGAGGAGTCATACATGCCATATGCCATCCTCTTGAACAACTATCACACACTAACATAGTACTTACTACTTAGTACTTAGTACACAGGTACTAAGAAGACATGGTGGAAAAAGGTGGAGAAAGTTCAGAAATTGTTTTTGTGTGATGAACTTGGGGTGAGGACTCAAACTCCCTATGTATTGCTGCTTGCTGAAACAGGGTTTTTACCTCTTGAGGCTGAAGCTTTTTTTTTAGCTATCACATATGCCACTAAGGTGAGGTCCATGGACCATGAGAGACTTCCCTACCAAGCTTTTTGTGCCACTCTATCTGTCGGTTGGTATACAGATCTGATTGCATGGGCCACTAGGTGGAATGTTTTTGAGCGACATTGGAGATTGGAGCCTATTGCACTACGAGAAGTGATCAAGGAGCAGTTCTTACTTTGCCTATGGCAGCAACCCGGTACCAAGATGGTGTTCTATCAGTAGTTTGTAAATCCTATGTTGGTGTATTGTAAGCAAGATTATCTCTTGGCTAGGATTTCTACTTCACTTAGACATGTTATTGCTTAGTATAGAACTAGTTCTCATAGACTAGAAGTAGAACAAGGACGTTGGCAGCAGATAGAGCACTCCATGCGACTTTGCAAATTGTGTACTATGAGCAAAGTTGAGGATGAGCATCATGTGTTGATTGATTGCCCTAGTTACATGCTGATCAGAGTTAGACATCAAATTATTTGTTGTGATTTCTCTACTCTCTTACAGGTTGAAGCTTTAGCGTTAGGGAAGTACATGACAGAAGTTGGTTTACATCGGACCAATTTGTTACAGATTGGTCAGATGCCCTAGGCCCTTGCCTAGGCTCACATTTCATGTGTTTTGTATTGTGTTTCTAGCCTTTTGACTCTTTGGGTCTTTCAGGCTTTATATTTCATTGTTCATACATCGCTGTCAACATCATACACTATAGAAGCACAACTCACACATAAGTCATACATAGACTCTAAAGTGCCACAATAATCAAATTGCTTACCACTCTCAACTCAACTCAACTCAGATTAGTACTTGATCTGTCACTCTATAAACTGCCAACAACTTGGCATTGATTACAATCAAGCCACACCCACTCAAGCATAGAAAATCCATGTGACGCTCGCCGGCCTCTGTCCACCATAGCCAAGAACTCGAAGGCTCAACATCAGAGAAGTGAGCTCTTTGGAGCTCACTTCAAAACTATACCCCCTGGACTTGAGCTAGCTTTGAAACCCTAACGGTCCCACTAAAGGCACACTCAATGGTGTGAACGGTGCAAAGTGATGGTGGGCTCCACCGTGAAGTCAGTACCCCAAACACAAAATCTGACCATCGGAAAGTAGTCTTTGAGAAACTGCTGAAATAACTCTAACTACTATCATTGGAACTCCAGTGTCCGAGCATCTAGATGCGGCACTACAAATGGCATGATAGTTGTCGTGCAAATATACTTTGTTACACAACATACATCGCTATAGAAGCATAATTCACACAAAAGTCATACATTGACTCTAAAGTGCCACAATCGCCCCCCTAGTTGGCGGTTAGGTCCCTCTAACTCAATGAAATATGATGATGATGAAATATAAAGCCCGAAAGACCCAAAGAGTCAAAAGGCTAGAAACACAATACAAAACACATGAAATGTGAGCCTAGGCAAGGGCCTAGGGCATCTGACCAATCTGTAACAAATTGGTCCGATGTAAACTAACTTCTGTCATGTACTTCCCTAACGCTAAAGCTTCAACCTGTAAGAGAGTAGAGAAATCACTACAAGTAATCTGATGTCTAACTCTAATTTGCATGTAACAAGGGCAAACAATCAACACATGATGCTCATCCTCAACTTTGCTCATAGTACACAATTTGCAAAGTCGCATGGAGGGCTCTATCTGCTGCCAACGTCCTTGTTCTACTTCTAGTCTATGAGAACTAGTTCTATATTGAGCAATAACATATATAAGTTCTATATCAAGATAGCCATCTATTCTAAATATATGGTATACCTCTAATGGGCAAAGATCAAGAGACCGGGTGCTATGGAGCCCCATCGTTAGTTGCATGTCTGCAATCTATACCATATAAAGAATGAAGTAGCTATAGGTCAAGTACATCTATGACATAACCATTGTCCTTGAGGAACCACCGTGAGGGGAGGAGTCATACATGCCATATGCCATCCTCTTGAACAACTATCACACACTAACATAGTACTTACTACTTAGTACTTAGTACACAGGTACTAAGAAGACATGGTGGAAAAAGGTGGAGAAAGTTCAGAAATTGTTTTTGTGTGATGAACTTGGGGTGAGGACTCAAACTCCCTATGTATTGCTGCTTGCTGAAACAGGGTTTTTACCTCTTGAGGCTGAAGCTTTTTTTTTAGCTATCACATATGCCACTAAGGTGAGGTCCATGGACCATGAGAGACTTCCCTACCAAGCTTTTTGTGCCACTCTATCTGTCGGTTGGTATACAGATCTGATTGCATGGGCCACTAGGTGGAATGTTTTTGAGCGACATTGGAGATTGGAGCCTATTGCACTACGAGAAGTGATCAAGGAGCAGTTCTTACTTTGCCTATGGCAGCAACCCGGTACCAAGATGGTGTTCTATCAGTAGTTTGTAAATCCTATGTTGGTGTATTGTAAGCAAGATTATCTCTTGGCTAGGATTTCTACTTCACTTAGACATGTTATTGCTTAGTATAGAACTAGTTCTCATAGACTAGAAGTAGAACAAGGACGTTGGCAGCAGATAGAGCACTCCATGCGACTTTGCAAATTGTGTACTATGAGCAAAGTTGAGGATGAGCATCATGTGTTGATTGATTGCCCTAGTTACATGCTGATCAGAGTTAGACATCAAATTATTTGTTGTGATTTCTCTACTCTCTTACAGGTTGAAGCTTTAGCGTTAGGGAAGTACATGACAGAAGTTGGTTTACATCGGACCAATTTGTTACAGATTGGTCAGATGCCCTAGGCCCTTGCCTAGGCTCACATTTCATGTGTTTTGTATTGTGTTTCTAGCCTTTTGACTCTTTGGGTCTTTCAGGCTTTATATTTCATTGTTCATACATCGCTGTCAACATCATACACTATAGAAGCACAACTCACACATAAGTCATACATAGACTCTAAAGTGCCACAATAATCAAATTGCTTACCACTCTCAACTCAACTCAACTCAGATTAGTACTTGATCTGTCACTCTATAAACTGCCAACAACTTGGCATTGATTACAATCAAGCCACACCCACTCAAGCATAGAAAATCCATGTGACGCTCGCCGGCCTCTGTCCACCATAGCCAAGAACTCGAAGGCTCAACATCAGAGAAGTGAGCTCTTTGGAGCTCACTTCAAAACTATACCCCCTGGACTTGAGCTAGCTTTGAAACCCTAACGGTCCCACTAAAGGCACACTCAATGGTGTGAACGGTGCAAAGTGATGGTGGGCTCCACCGTGAAGTCAGTACCCCAAACACAAAATCTGACCATCGGAAAGTAGTCTTTGAGAAACTGCTGAAATAACTCTAACTACTATCATTGGAACTCCAGTGTCCGAGCATCTAGATGCGGCACTACAAATGGCATGATAGTTGTCGTGCAAATATACTTTGTTACACAACATACATCGCTATAGAAGCATAATTCACACAAAAGTCATACATTGACTCTAAAGTGCCACAATCGCCCCCCTAGTTGGCGGTTAGGTCCCTCTAACTCAATGAAATATGATGATGATGAAATATAAAGCCCGAAAGACCCAAAGAGTCAAAAGGCTAGAAACACAATACAAAACACATGAAATGTGAGCCTAGGCAAGGGCCTAGGGCATCTGACCAATCTGTAACAAATTGGTCCGATGTAAACTAACTTCTGTCATGTACTTCCCTAACGCTAAAGCTTCAACCTGTAAGAGAGTAGAGAAATCACTACAAGTAATCTGATGTCTAACTCTAATTTGCATGTAACAAGGGCAAACAATCAACACATGATGCTCATCCTCAACTTTGCTCATAGTACACAATTTGCAAAGTCGCATGGAGGGCTCTATCTGCTGCCAACGTCCTTGTTCTACTTCTAGTCTATGAGAACTAGTTCTATATTGAGCAATAACATATATAAGTTCTATATCAAGATAGCCATCTATTCTAAATATATGGTATACCTCTAATGGGCAAAGATCAAGAGACCGGGTGCTATGGAGCCCCATCGTTAGTTGCATGTCTGCAATCTATACCATATAAAGAATGAAGTAGCTATAGGTCAAGTACATCTATGACATAACCATTGTCCTTGAGGAACCACCGTGAGGGGAGGAGTCATACATGCCATATGCCATCCTCTTGAACAACTATCACACACTAACATAGTACTTACTACTTAGTACTTAGTACACAGGTACTAAGAAGACATGGTGGAAAAAGGTGGAGAAAGTTCAGAAATTGTTTTTGTGTGATGAACTTGGGGTGAGGACTCAAACTCCCTATGTATTGCTGCTTGCTGAAACAGGGTTTTTACCTCTTGAGGCTGAAGCTTTTTTTTTAGCTATCACATATGCCACTAAGGTGAGGTCCATGGACCATGAGAGACTTCCCTACCAAGCTTTTTGTGCCACTCTATCTGTCGGTTGGTATACAGATCTGATTGCATGGGCCACTAGGTGGAATGTTTTTGAGCGACATTGGAGATTGGAGCCTATTGCACTACGAGAAGTGATCAAGGAGCAGTTCTTACTTTGCCTATGGCAGCAACCCGGTACCAAGATGGTGTTCTATCAGTAGTTTGTAAATCCTATGTTGGTGTATTGTAAGCAAGATTATCTCTTGGCTAGGATTTCTACTTCACTTAGACATGTTATTGCTTAGTATAGAACTAGTTCTCATAGACTAGAAGTAGAACAAGGACGTTGGCAGCAGATAGAGCACTCCATGCGACTTTGCAAATTGTGTACTATGAGCAAAGTTGAGGATGAGCATCATGTGTTGATTGATTGCCCTAGTTACATGCTGATCAGAGTTAGACATCAAATTATTTGTTGTGATTTCTCTACTCTCTTACAGGTTGAAGCTTTAGCGTTAGGGAAGTACATGACAGAAGTTGGTTTACATCGGACCAATTTGTTACAGATTGGTCAGATGCCCTAGGCCCTTGCCTAGGCTCACATTTCATGTGTTTTGTATTGTGTTTCTAGCCTTTTGACTCTTTGGGTCTTTCAGGCTTTATATTTCATTGTTCATACATCGCTGTCAACATCATACACTATAGAAGCACAACTCACACATAAGTCATACATAGACTCTAAAGTGCCACAATAATCAAATTGCTTACCACTCTCAACTCAACTCAACTCAGATTAGTACTTGATCTGTCACTCTATAAACTGCCAACAACTTGGCATTGATTACAATCAAGCCACACCCACTCAAGCATAGAAAATCCATGTGACGCTCGCCGGCCTCTGTCCACCATAGCCAAGAACTCGAAGGCTCAACATCAGAGAAGTGAGCTCTTTGGAGCTCACTTCAAAACTATACCCCCTGGACTTGAGCTAGCTTTGAAACCCTAACGGTCCCACTAAAGGCACACTCAATGGTGTGAACGGTGCAAAGTGATGGTGGGCTCCACCGTGAAGTCAGTACCCCAAACACAAAATCTGACCATCGGAAAGTAGTCTTTGAGAAACTGCTGAAATAACTCTAACTACTATCATTGGAACTCCAGTGTCCGAGCATCTAGATGCGGCACTACAAATGGCATGATAGTTGTCGTGCAAATATACTTTGTTACACAACATACATCGCTATAGAAGCATAATTCACACAAAAGTCATACATTGACTCTAAAGTGCCACAATCGCCCCCCTAGTTGGCGGTTAGGTCCCTCTAACTCAATGAAATATGATGATGATGAAATATAAAGCCCGAAAGACCCAAAGAGTCAAAAGGCTAGAAACACAATACAAAACACATGAAATGTGAGCCTAGGCAAGGGCCTAGGGCATCTGACCAATCTGTAACAAATTGGTCCGATGTAAACTAACTTCTGTCATGTACTTCCCTAACGCTAAAGCTTCAACCTGTAAGAGAGTAGAGAAATCACTACAAGTAATCTGATGTCTAACTCTAATTTGCATGTAACAAGGGCAAACAATCAACACATGATGCTCATCCTCAACTTTGCTCATAGTACACAATTTGCAAAGTCGCATGGAGGGCTCTATCTGCTGCCAACGTCCTTGTTCTACTTCTAGTCTATGAGAACTAGTTCTATATTGAGCAATAACATATATAAGTTCTATATCAAGATAGCCATCTATTCTAAATATATGGTATACCTCTAATGGGCAAAGATCAAGAGACCGGGTGCTATGGAGCCCCATCGTTAGTTGCATGTCTGCAATCTATACCATATAAAGAATGAAGTAGCTATAGGTCAAGTACATCTATGACATAACCATTGTCCTTGAGGAACCACCGTGAGGGGAGGAGTCATACATGCCATATGCCATCCTCTTGAACAACTATCACACACTAACATAGTACTTACTACTTAGTACTTAGTACACAGGTACTAAGAAGACATGGTGGAAAAAGGTGGAGAAAGTTCAGAAATTGTTTTTGTGTGATGAACTTGGGGTGAGGACTCAAACTCCCTATGTATTGCTGCTTGCTGAAACAGGGTTTTTACCTCTTGAGGCTGAAGCTTTTTTTTTAGCTATCACATATGCCACTAAGGTGAGGTCCATGGACCATGAGAGACTTCCCTACCAAGCTTTTTGTGCCACTCTATCTGTCGGTTGGTATACAGATCTGATTGCATGGGCCACTAGGTGGAATGTTTTTGAGCGACATTGGAGATTGGAGCCTATTGCACTACGAGAAGTGATCAAGGAGCAGTTCTTACTTTGCCTATGGCAGCAACCCGGTACCAAGATGGTGTTCTATCAGTAGTTTGTAAATCCTATGTTGGTGTATTGTAAGCAAGATTATCTCTTGGCTAGGATTTCTACTTCACTTAGACATGTTATTGCTTAGTATAGAACTAGTTCTCATAGACTAGAAGTAGAACAAGGACGTTGGCAGCAGATAGAGCACTCCATGCGACTTTGCAAATTGTGTACTATGAGCAAAGTTGAGGATGAGCATCATGTGTTGATTGATTGCCCTAGTTACATGCTGATCAGAGTTAGACATCAAATTATTTGTTGTGATTTCTCTACTCTCTTACAGGTTGAAGCTTTAGCGTTAGGGAAGTACATGACAGAAGTTGGTTTACATCGGACCAATTTGTTACAGATTGGTCAGATGCCCTAGGCCCTTGCCTAGGCTCACATTTCATGTGTTTTGTATTGTGTTTCTAGCCTTTTGACTCTTTGGGTCTTTCAGGCTTTATATTTCATTGTTCATACATCGCTGTCAACATCATACACTATAGAAGCACAACTCACACATAAGTCATACATAGACTCTAAAGTGCCACAATAATCAAATTGCTTACCACTCTCAACTCAACTCAACTCAGATTAGTACTTGATCTGTCACTCTATAAACTGCCAACAACTTGGCATTGATTACAATCAAGCCACACCCACTCAAGCATAGAAAATCCATGTGACGCTCGCCGGCCTCTGTCCACCATAGCCAAGAACTCGAAGGCTCAACATCAGAGAAGTGAGCTCTTTGGAGCTCACTTCAAAACTATACCCCCTGGACTTGAGCTAGCTTTGAAACCCTAACGGTCCCACTAAAGGCACACTCAATGGTGTGAACGGTGCAAAGTGATGGTGGGCTCCACCGTGAAGTCAGTACCCCAAACACAAAATCTGACCATCGGAAAGTAGTCTTTGAGAAACTGCTGAAATAACTCTAACTACTATCATTGGAACTCCAGTGTCCGAGCATCTAGATGCGGCACTACAAATGGCATGATAGTTGTCGTGCAAATATACTTTGTTACACAACATACATCGCTATAGAAGCATAATTCACACAAAAGTCATACATTGACTCTAAAGTGCCACAATCGCCCCCCTAGTTGGCGGTTAGGTCCCTCTAACTCAATGAAATATGATGATGATGAAATATAAAGCCCGAAAGACCCAAAGAGTCAAAAGGCTAGAAACACAATACAAAACACATGAAATGTGAGCCTAGGCAAGGGCCTAGGGCATCTGACCAATCTGTAACAAATTGGTCCGATGTAAACTAACTTCTGTCATGTACTTCCCTAACGCTAAAGCTTCAACCTGTAAGAGAGTAGAGAAATCACTACAAGTAATCTGATGTCTAACTCTAATTTGCATGTAACAAGGGCAAACAATCAACACATGATGCTCATCCTCAACTTTGCTCATAGTACACAATTTGCAAAGTCGCATGGAGGGCTCTATCTGCTGCCAACGTCCTTGTTCTACTTCTAGTCTATGAGAACTAGTTCTATATTGAGCAATAACATATATAAGTTCTATATCAAGATAGCCATCTATTCTAAATATATGGTATACCTCTAATGGGCAAAGATCAAGAGACCGGGTGCTATGGAGCCCCATCGTTAGTTGCATGTCTGCAATCTATACCATATAAAGAATGAAGTAGCTATAGGTCAAGTACATCTATGACATAACCATTGTCCTTGAGGAACCACCGTGAGGGGAGGAGTCATACATGCCATATGCCATCCTCTTGAACAACTATCACACACTAACATAGTACTTACTACTTAGTACTTAGTACACAGGTACTAAGAAGACATGGTGGAAAAAGGTGGAGAAAGTTCAGAAATTGTTTTTGTGTGATGAACTTGGGGTGAGGACTCAAACTCCCTATGTATTGCTGCTTGCTGAAACAGGGTTTTTACCTCTTGAGGCTGAAGCTTTTTTTTTAGCTATCACATATGCCACTAAGGTGAGGTCCATGGACCATGAGAGACTTCCCTACCAAGCTTTTTGTGCCACTCTATCTGTCGGTTGGTATACAGATCTGATTGCATGGGCCACTAGGTGGAATGTTTTTGAGCGACATTGGAGATTGGAGCCTATTGCACTACGAGAAGTGATCAAGGAGCAGTTCTTACTTTGCCTATGGCAGCAACCCGGTACCAAGATGGTGTTCTATCAGTAGTTTGTAAATCCTATGTTGGTGTATTGTAAGCAAGATTATCTCTTGGCTAGGATTTCTACTTCACTTAGACATGTTATTGCTTAGTATAGAACTAGTTCTCATAGACTAGAAGTAGAACAAGGACGTTGGCAGCAGATAGAGCACTCCATGCGACTTTGCAAATTGTGTACTATGAGCAAAGTTGAGGATGAGCATCATGTGTTGATTGATTGCCCTAGTTACATGCTGATCAGAGTTAGACATCAAATTATTTGTTGTGATTTCTCTACTCTCTTACAGGTTGAAGCTTTAGCGTTAGGGAAGTACATGACAGAAGTTGGTTTACATCGGACCAATTTGTTACAGATTGGTCAGATGCCCTAGGCCCTTGCCTAGGCTCACATTTCATGTGTTTTGTATTGTGTTTCTAGCCTTTTGACTCTTTGGGTCTTTCAGGCTTTATATTTCATTGTTCATACATCGCTGTCAACATCATACACTATAGAAGCACAACTCACACATAAGTCATACATAGACTCTAAAGTGCCACAATAATCAAATTGCTTACCACTCTCAACTCAACTCAACTCAGATTAGTACTTGATCTGTCACTCTATAAACTGCCAACAACTTGGCATTGATTACAATCAAGCCACACCCACTCAAGCATAGAAAATCCATGTGACGCTCGCCGGCCTCTGTCCACCATAGCCAAGAACTCGAAGGCTCAACATCAGAGAAGTGAGCTCTTTGGAGCTCACTTCAAAACTATACCCCCTGGACTTGAGCTAGCTTTGAAACCCTAACGGTCCCACTAAAGGCACACTCAATGGTGTGAACGGTGCAAAGTGATGGTGGGCTCCACCGTGAAGTCAGTACCCCAAACACAAAATCTGACCATCGGAAAGTAGTCTTTGAGAAACTGCTGAAATAACTCTAACTACTATCATTGGAACTCCAGTGTCCGAGCATCTAGATGCGGCACTACAAATGGCATGATAGTTGTCGTGCAAATATACTTTGTTACACAACATACATCGCTATAGAAGCATAATTCACACAAAAGTCATACATTGACTCTAAAGTGCCACAATCGCCCCCCTAGTTGGCGGTTAGGTCCCTCTAACTCAATGAAATATGATGATGATGAAATATAAAGCCCGAAAGACCCAAAGAGTCAAAAGGCTAGAAACACAATACAAAACACATGAAATGTGAGCCTAGGCAAGGGCCTAGGGCATCTGACCAATCTGTAACAAATTGGTCCGATGTAAACTAACTTCTGTCATGTACTTCCCTAACGCTAAAGCTTCAACCTGTAAGAGAGTAGAGAAATCACTACAAGTAATCTGATGTCTAACTCTAATTTGCATGTAACAAGGGCAAACAATCAACACATGATGCTCATCCTCAACTTTGCTCATAGTACACAATTTGCAAAGTCGCATGGAGGGCTCTATCTGCTGCCAACGTCCTTGTTCTACTTCTAGTCTATGAGAACTAGTTCTATATTGAGCAATAACATATATAAGTTCTATATCAAGATAGCCATCTATTCTAAATATATGGTATACCTCTAATGGGCAAAGATCAAGAGACCGGGTGCTATGGAGCCCCATCGTTAGTTGCATGTCTGCAATCTATACCATATAAAGAATGAAGTAGCTATAGGTCAAGTACATCTATGACATAACCATTGTCCTTGAGGAACCACCGTGAGGGGAGGAGTCATACATGCCATATGCCATCCTCTTGAACAACTATCACACACTAACATAGTACTTACTACTTAGTACTTAGTACACAGGTACTAAGAAGACATGGTGGAAAAAGGTGGAGAAAGTTCAGAAATTGTTTTTGTGTGATGAACTTGGGGTGAGGACTCAAACTCCCTATGTATTGCTGCTTGCTGAAACAGGGTTTTTACCTCTTGAGGCTGAAGCTTTTTTTTTAGCTATCACATATGCCACTAAGGTGAGGTCCATGGACCATGAGAGACTTCCCTACCAAGCTTTTTGTGCCACTCTATCTGTCGGTTGGTATACAGATCTGATTGCATGGGCCACTAGGTGGAATGTTTTTGAGCGACATTGGAGATTGGAGCCTATTGCACTACGAGAAGTGATCAAGGAGCAGTTCTTACTTTGCCTATGGCAGCAACCCGGTACCAAGATGGTGTTCTATCAGTAGTTTGTAAATCCTATGTTGGTGTATTGTAAGCAAGATTATCTCTTGGCTAGGATTTCTACTTCACTTAGACATGTTATTGCTTAGTATAGAACTAGTTCTCATAGACTAGAAGTAGAACAAGGACGTTGGCAGCAGATAGAGCACTCCATGCGACTTTGCAAATTGTGTACTATGAGCAAAGTTGAGGATGAGCATCATGTGTTGATTGATTGCCCTAGTTACATGCTGATCAGAGTTAGACATCAAATTATTTGTTGTGATTTCTCTACTCTCTTACAGGTTGAAGCTTTAGCGTTAGGGAAGTACATGACAGAAGTTGGTTTACATCGGACCAATTTGTTACAGATTGGTCAGATGCCCTAGGCCCTTGCCTAGGCTCACATTTCATGTGTTTTGTATTGTGTTTCTAGCCTTTTGACTCTTTGGGTCTTTCAGGCTTTATATTTCATTGTTCATACATCGCTGTCAACATCATACACTATAGAAGCACAACTCACACATAAGTCATACATAGACTCTAAAGTGCCACAATAATCAAATTGCTTACCACTCTCAACTCAACTCAACTCAGATTAGTACTTGATCTGTCACTCTATAAACTGCCAACAACTTGGCATTGATTACAATCAAGCCACACCCACTCAAGCATAGAAAATCCATGTGACGCTCGCCGGCCTCTGTCCACCATAGCCAAGAACTCGAAGGCTCAACATCAGAGAAGTGAGCTCTTTGGAGCTCACTTCAAAACTATACCCCCTGGACTTGAGCTAGCTTTGAAACCCTAACGGTCCCACTAAAGGCACACTCAATGGTGTGAACGGTGCAAAGTGATGGTGGGCTCCACCGTGAAGTCAGTACCCCAAACACAAAATCTGACCATCGGAAAGTAGTCTTTGAGAAACTGCTGAAATAACTCTAACTACTATCATTGGAACTCCAGTGTCCGAGCATCTAGATGCGGCACTACAAATGGCATGATAGTTGTCGTGCAAATATACTTTGTTACACAACATACATCGCTATAGAAGCATAATTCACACAAAAGTCATACATTGACTCTAAAGTGCCACAATCGCCCCCCTAGTTGGCGGTTAGGTCCCTCTAACTCAATGAAATATGATGATGATGAAATATAAAGCCCGAAAGACCCAAAGAGTCAAAAGGCTAGAAACACAATACAAAACACATGAAATGTGAGCCTAGGCAAGGGCCTAGGGCATCTGACCAATCTGTAACAAATTGGTCCGATGTAAACTAACTTCTGTCATGTACTTCCCTAACGCTAAAGCTTCAACCTGTAAGAGAGTAGAGAAATCACTACAAGTAATCTGATGTCTAACTCTAATTTGCATGTAACAAGGGCAAACAATCAACACATGATGCTCATCCTCAACTTTGCTCATAGTACACAATTTGCAAAGTCGCATGGAGGGCTCTATCTGCTGCCAACGTCCTTGTTCTACTTCTAGTCTATGAGAACTAGTTCTATATTGAGCAATAACATATATAAGTTCTATATCAAGATAGCCATCTATTCTAAATATATGGTATACCTCTAATGGGCAAAGATCAAGAGACCGGGTGCTATGGAGCCCCATCGTTAGTTGCATGTCTGCAATCTATACCATATAAAGAATGAAGTAGCTATAGGTCAAGTACATCTATGACATAACCATTGTCCTTGAGGAACCACCGTGAGGGGAGGAGTCATACATGCCATATGCCATCCTCTTGAACAACTATCACACACTAACATAGTACTTACTACTTAGTACTTAGTACACAGGTACTAAGAAGACATGGTGGAAAAAGGTGGAGAAAGTTCAGAAATTGTTTTTGTGTGATGAACTTGGGGTGAGGACTCAAACTCCCTATGTATTGCTGCTTGCTGAAACAGGGTTTTTACCTCTTGAGGCTGAAGCTTTTTTTTTAGCTATCACATATGCCACTAAGGTGAGGTCCATGGACCATGAGAGACTTCCCTACCAAGCTTTTTGTGCCACTCTATCTGTCGGTTGGTATACAGATCTGATTGCATGGGCCACTAGGTGGAATGTTTTTGAGCGACATTGGAGATTGGAGCCTATTGAAACAATGAAACAATGAAATATAAAGCCCGAAAGACCCAAAGAGTCAAAAGGCTAGAAACACAATACAAAACACATGAAATGTGAGCATAGGCAAGGGCCTAGGGCATTGGACCAATTTGTAACAAATTGGTCCGATGTAAAGTAACTTCTGTCATGTACTTCCCTAATGCTAAAGCTTCAACCTGTAAGAGTGTTGAGAAGTCACTGCAAGTAATCTGATGTCTAACTCTAATCTGCATGTAACAAGGGCAATCAACAAACACATGATGCTCATCCTCAACTTTGCTCATAATACACAATTTGCAAAGTCGCATGGAGTGCTCTATCTGCTGCCAACGTCCTTGTTCTACTTCTAGTCTATGAGAATTAGTTCTATATTGAGCGATAACATGTCTAAATGAAGTAGAAATCCTAGCCAAGAGATAATCTTGCTCACAATACACCAACATAGGATTTACAAACTGCTGATAGAACACCATCTTGGTACCGGGTTGCTGCCATAAGGGAAGTAAAAACTGCTCCTTGATCACCTCTCGAAGTGCAATAGGCTCCAATCTCCAATGTCGCTCAGAAACATTCCACTTTGTGGCCCATGCAATCAGATCTGTATACCAACCGATTGATAGAGTGGCACAAAAAGCTTGGTAGGGAAGTCTCTCATGCTCCATGGACCTCACCTTAGTGGCATATGTGATAGCTAAAAACAAAGCTTCAGCCTCAAGAGGTAAAAATCCTGTTTCAGCAAGCAGGAATACATAGGGAGTTTGAGTCCTCACCCCAAGTTCATCACACAAAAACAATTTCTGAACTTTCTCCACCTTTTGCCACCATGTCTTCTTAGTACCTGGACCCCAAATCTGAGCACCATAGAGAACCACCGGCTGCACAAGAGATCTGAACAACACCTTCTTCAACTCCCATGTGGTGAGGTGAGCAAGTCTACTGCGGTTCATGAGTGAATACAAAGCTCTAAAGCCTGCATTGATTCTCATCTTCACACAAGTAGACCAACTATAGTCATGAGAAAACTCAAGGCCCAAGTACTTATAAGAAGAAACCTGCTCCAATTGCTGTCCATCAAAAAAGAAAGGTGTGACACCTTTAGAACCCACCACAATGACCTTGGACTTGTCAAGGTTCACCTCCATCTTTGTTTGATTGCAAAAGCAAAGTAGAGAATCCAACAGCTTCTGTAAACTCTGTGGATTTGTGGAGAGAAGCACTACATCATCTGCATAAAGGAGTGCATGTATCATCAAAGAGCCAACCTGTACACCTGTAGCTCCAGCTTCCATGAGTAGACTCTCTAGATCATCGATGAAGATTCCGAACAGAGTTGGAGACAGAGAGCAGCCTTGGATCACACCCATTGTGCTAAGGACATCTTGAGAGCTCAAAGATGAAAGTTTCACAATCACTTTCTCATAGAGTCTAGAGATAGCACCAATCAGATCAGCTGAAACACCCACTTCAATGAGTCTCTCACTTAGAGATTTCCTGAGCACCTTATCAAAGGCCTTCCTGAAATCAATAAAGGCAACATAGAGAGCTCTCCCAACCCCCTTGGATTTGCACCACAAAACATGAAGTACCAATAGGTGGTCCAAAGTACTAAAGCCTAATCTGAAACCAGCTTGGCACTTAGCTCGAATTTTGTGCTTTTCAGCCCAAGTGCTCAACCTTGACTCCAAAATTCGACCATACAACTTGGCAAAGACACTACCAACAAGTATGGTACGGTAATTGGTGACAACATCTCTTTGGCCAGACTTGTGAATAGGAACTACCTTCTTGAAGCACCATCTATCCCAAAAGCCACACTTGATTGCCTCATTCAAATGAGAAGTGAGTATTGAAATCAGTTGGCTACCGCCCCACTTTAGAAGTTCAACACATAGTCCATCAAGGTCTTCAGCCTTACCATTGGCCAACTTCTTCAATTGGTACTTGACATCAGCTTCAGAGATGGTGAGAGCAGATCCAAGGCAAGGTGCCATGCTTGGAGCATTTGGGAAAAAGTACAAATCCTTCACATAGTCACAAAGCTCATTCAGGTCCAGCGATGGAGATGGAGATCTGATGGTTACTTTCTTCCAGAAAGCCTTGGGATTGCTCCTCAATTCAGTGCTCAACTCAACTCCTTTGAGTCTTAGAAATGCCCGCTTTTTGCACTTCACCAACTTTCTGTATAAAACAAAAGCTTGATTTTGTGCAATCTGATCAAGAGATCTATCCATAGCTTTGATCCTTGCCATTTTGCAATCAGCATCATACCATCTATTGCAAGGGAGACCAAGTCTCTTCCTGTGGGAGCCTCTTGGAAACAAAGAAGTTGATGTAGATTGAAGAAGTTCAATCAATTGATCACTACGTTGTTGAAAATCAGAACTCCATTCCATAGAACTCAATTTCTCTTGGATAGCTTGTTGGTACAAGTCTCTCTTGTGAAAATCTAGACGAAGTTTGCCTCTAAAAGCATGGTCTATAGGTAATGTGGTTCTATTGAGGCAAGGAAAAAGGATGGTACAAGATAGAGGTGCATGGTCTGATTCTGGTTGACGATCTAAAACAGCAAAATCTGAGACAAGATGGATATCATTAGCTGAAGTGAGCATATAATCTATGGTGCTTGATCCACCTGAGGCAAAGCATGTGCTTTTACAAGTTTCTGGAAATTGAGAAAGGCCATTCAAGATCTTCAAGCTACAATTGGCACCAAAGCTCAAAAAGTGCTCACTCATGGAATTGGACATAGGATCTTTGGAAGAGCGTGACCAAGCACTGGAATGGTCTATCAAGCTGTGGAAAGGATCATTCTCAAGGTCGCTCAAGTCAAGGATCTGAGAGGCTTGGATCCTAGCATTGAAATCACCAAGAACAAGGACTGCACCTTTACTTTGAAACTCTAACACATCCTTCGTCAAGGAATGGAAAGGCTGCATGGTGTTGAGAAGTCCTGTTGAATAGATTGGTGATGTCAACGGGGCAAAGTAACAAACAGCAATGAAGCAAGGTGTGGCAACTCCTCCAATCCTCAGCCAATGGTATTGTCCACTTGAATCTTGACCTATCAAAGAGACTGATTTCTCAAAGCCAAATCTGACGTAAGTAGCAATACCTCCAAAGCCCCTTCCTTTGTGTTGTCTCCGCTTGTTCCAGGTTGAACCAACAAGAGTGAAACCTTCAATGTCTTGAATGGTGTTTCCTTCATGTTCCCATGTCTCCACAAGATTGATCAGATCAGCATCATCCCACAAAGGCTTAGCGCTGGAGTACTTGGTATGTGTGAGCCCATGAACATTCCAAAACAGTACTCTAAAGGTCTGGAATTGCTATGCAATAGTTGACAATTTCTTTTGAGTAATTACAGCTCTATTATCTCTCAAGAATGCAACAAAACCTGCTTGTTGAGCCTCCTTCACTTTTGCTAATTCTCCCTTCTTTGCTTGCCATTGGAGAGGTGTGAGATCAGGGTCCAACCAGATATGCCGCCCCTTTAGTATAGCTTTGTTCCCCATCACTGCATTCCTTTGAGTTTCTGAGCCAAACCTCACCAAAATGCTTCTTGGTTGTGCACCTTGTTGTCCCAATCTATATGCTTGCAAAATTTGAGGATCATGGACTCTCAAAGAATCAGCAATAAACTCACACACTATGGCCTTGGTGTTTTCCTTCTCAATCTCAGGCAAACCTGAAATCCTCAAGTTCTTCATTCTCACCAATTGGTTCTCCTTCTCAACCTCATGCTCTTGCAAGTAAGAGATTTGAGCCACCTTCGTAGCTTCAGCATATGACTTCATCTTGACCTCTAATGTGTCAACCATCTCTTGCAGCCCTCTATTTTGTGAAGCAATGTTGGTGGCTTGTGCTCCCAAGGAAGCAACCTTCTCAGTAGCATCCACCATACCCTTGGTGGAGTCTAACATCAAATTGCTACTCTTCTTGAGTTCTTGGATATCTATGGTGATCGAATTTAGAGATTCTTTCACAGTCAAGACATCAACTCTTACGGTTTGCAAATCTGCCATAAGAGTGTTCATGCATTGAGACATGGGGGCAAAAAAGCTCTTGAGTTCCTTGTGGAAGTCATTTGCTTTTCTATACATTTCAGCAAGCTGTTGCTGTTTTGAAGCTATCTCAGCAATGTCTTGCATCATCTTGGAAGCTTCCATTCTAAAATTTCTAACAGATACTATGAGAATGTATCCTCTGGTTCACTCACACTCTGTGAACACCAATAGCTCTACACCAAAAATCAACTCCTTTGGACTTGTAAATCAAAAGTTACAAACTTTTGAATTTGAGTTTTTCCTACATGAAAATTTTGAAATCCTACAGATTTCGAAAATTCATAACCTTGGCTACAGTACTTTAAAATCTACAATAGATGACTCAATCAAAAGCTCTTGAGAAATTCTATCCAATGAATGAAAAATGAACTCATTTGAGCCAATAGACATGAAGTTATGGCCTCTAGAGTTCTCTATGGAAACTTCTAAACCTCATTGAATCAAAGAATTCAAATGCTGATAACTGCAAGCACAAAGCTTCAAATTCTATGAAATGAATTTCAATCAATAGCTCTTGACAAGATGCTTCTAATGAGTTGAAGATCACCTCATTTGAAGATGTGAGTCCAAAGTTCCAGCCTCTGAAAGTTGCAGATTTGAGCACCACCAACCGCACAAGAACAGAGATTGATGAATTTCGAAACTTCTTCCACAAAACTCCAACTTCAGCAACCAGGAGTTCAAAAGAAAACCCTCTCACAGCTCTTTCCAATGAGTCCAAGATTGAAAGATTTGGACATGGAACCAAAAAGTTACAAGGTGTTGAAAATTGAGCTCAAACCCTAAAATCTCCGAGAGATGGCAGAATTCGAATCTTCATAACTTTCTCTGTGTATGTGCTCTGCAAGCCAGCGTAGTATCAATCGAAAGAGCTTCCAAAGGCGCTTCTAATGCCACAAAAATCACTCCATTTGGACACCATATGATGAAGATTCGAACTCTCAAGTCTAGCTCTTGTGTCAGAAATTTCAATCACTCATAACGTTCCGCTCAAAGCTCAGAATGACACAATCTTGGTGGCTATGGAAAGGTCTTGGCAAGGCGCTTCAAACGAGACCAAAACCGTAATGTTTGGACATGTATGTAGGGAGATATTGCTTCTCAAACTTTCGGGACTCGTCTCCTCTCAAACTTTCGAAACTCCACTCCACTCCACTAATCATTGCACTACGAGAAGTGATCAAGGAGCAGTTCTTACTTTGCCTATGGCAGCAACCCGGTACCAAGATGGTGTTCTATCAGTAGTTTGTAAATCCTATGTTGGTGTATTGTGAGCAAGATTATCTCTTGGCTAGGATTTCTACTTCACTTAGACATGTTATTGCTCAATATAGAACTAGTTCTCATAGACTAGAAGTAGAACAAGGACGTTGGCAGCAGATAGAGCCCTCCATGCGACTTTGCAAATTGTGTATTATGAGCAAAGTTGAGGATGAGCATCATGTGTTTATTGATTGCCCTAGTTACATGCTGATCAGAGTTAGACATCAGATTATTTGTTGTGATTTCTCTACTCTCTTACAGGTTGAAGCTTTAGCGTTAGGGAAGTACATGACAGAAGTTAGTTTACATCGGACCAATTTGTTACAGATTGGTCAGATGCCCTAGGCCCTTGCCTAGGCTCACATTTCATGTGTTTTGTATTGTGTTTCCAGCCTTTTGACTCTTTGGGTCTTTCAGGCTTTATATTTCATTGTTCATTGTTTATAGTAGCAGCTCCACCAGAAGAGCCACATAACATACACCTCAAGCTTGCACGTACAAGTGCCTAGCTTGGGTCCATAATACTATGAATGTTTGGGAGGTGGCATGGTGCGCAATTGTGCACATGATCCTTCCAAACAACACCATCATTTCCTATAACACAAGGACTCTAGATGGCAAAACCTCGCATACTCTCAAGATAGTGCCGCCTATAGAAACATCGAGTGTTGTCGGTGCTGTATGTTGTAGATATACATAATCGCCTGGATGAAATTGACGGATCGAGGGTCTACAACCTCCTCCTCGAATGGTAGCATAGCATAAAGTATCTCTATGCTGAGCAATTGCCAAGTTCTCAAAGGCCATTGGCATCACTCTTTGAAAGATCTCTGCCTGTTGAGAACATGCGCTCATCCATACATCGGGGTCATCCAAGTCCAAAACTACAGTAGCATCTCGACTAATGGTTGCAGGTAAATCTGGATCTCGTCCATAGAGTAGAAAGTATGGAGAGAAAGATGCTAAGGAGGCTTGCCGGCTGAACCAATAACCCATGGCCAACCAAGGTAACTGGAGATCCCAATCTCCCAAGTGGCCTCTCTGCAAACCATACTTTTGCAATCCTCTCTTCACCGTCTGAACCACTATCTCTGCTAAGCCATCTGCCTCAGGGTGATCTCGAGAGGTAGTACGGTGATCAATCAAAGCCTTGTCACACAAGACTTGAAACTCCCCCAAGAACTCTATACCTTGATCAGTCAAAACCTCAGCCGGTGCACCAAAATGACTAAGAACTTGATCCAGGAACGAGTAAGCTGTCCCTTCACTAGACTTGTCAAGAAGTGCCACCAACTCAATCCACTTGGAGAAGTGCTCCACCATCACCAAAACATACCAATGATGTCTCATACATCATCATGACAGAAGTTACTTTACATCGGACCAATTTGTTACAAATTGGTCCGATGCCCTAGGCCCTTGCCTAGGCTCACATTTCATATGTTTTGTATTGTGTTTCCAGCCTTTTGACTCTTTGGGTCTTTCGGGCTTTATATTTCATTGTTCATTGTTCATTGTTCATAGTCAATGGTAAAGGTTTGGTGAAGTCCAAATTCCAACGGTAACCCAATCCCATGATAAGTATGGGTGTAACTATGGCGTAGGAGCATTGAATGATGCTCTAACTTGGTCACAAACCACACATCTGGCAACAAACTGTTGTACCCCGGTTTGCATACCGTGCCACCAATAATGACTCTGGAGTAAGCTATACGTACATTTTACTCCAAAATGTCCTAGCTCCTCATAAGCATGACGGACCAACTGTGGTCTCTGAGATGGAATTGGTACTACTCGCACTCTACCATCCTCCCATACACGCAAAAGATGTCTACCCTCTAATCTGAACCGTTTGGCTTGTTGAAGAACACGGTCTCTCTCCTTGGCCCTAAATGTGCCACCCACAACACCAATGCAAAGATAGTCTATCACTAAGACATCATCATGAATGTCTCGCTGAACTGTATCAATATCTTCACTCTTTGGATCTGTGACCTCAATAACTCCTCTTGTATGCACTGAGAGAGATACCACCAAAGCCTCTACAAATGTACACAGAAAGGCCGATGCATGCCAACCTGGCACCATCTCCTCATCTGTCTCACCATGCCTAACATGCTTTGGTCTGATCCTGCTGGCTGGGGGTTTCTACTCAACCCATCTGCATCACGGTTCACTACTCTAGGTCTGTAAGTCACTACTCTAGGTCTGTCCAATTGCGAGAAGTTGCGAAAGTTTGAGAAGAGACAAGTCCCGAAAGTTTGAGAAGCCATATCTCCCTACATGCATGTCCAAACGTTGCGGTTTTCGTCTCGTTCGAAGCGCCTTGCCAAGACCTTTCCATAGCCACCACGATTGTGTCATTCTGAGCTTTGTGCGAAACGTTATGAGTGATTGAAATTTCTGACACAGGAGCTAGACTTGAGAGTTCGAATCTTCATCATATGGTGTCCAAATGGAGTGATTTTTGTGGCATTGGAAGCGCCTTTGGAAGCTCTTTCGATTGATACTAGACTGGCTTGCAGAGCACATACACAAAGAAAGTTATGAAGATTCGAATTCTGCCATCTCTCGGAGATTTTAGGGTTTGAGCTCAATTTTCAACACCTTGTAACTTTTTGGTTCCATGTCCAAATCTTTCAATCTTGGACTCATTGGAAACAGCTGTGAGAGGGCTTTCTTTTGATTTCCTGGTTGCTGCAGTTGGAGTTCTATGGAAGAAGTTTTGAAATTCATCAATCTTTGTTCTTGTGCGGTTGGTGGTGCTCAAATCTGCAACTTTCAGAGGCTGGAACTTTGGACTCACATCTTCAAATGAGGTGATCTTGGACTCATTAGAAGCATCTTGTCAAGAGATATTGATTGAAATTCATTTCATAGAATTTGAAGCTTTGTGCTTGCAGTTATGAGCATTTGAATTCTGTGATTCAATGAGATTTAGAAGTTTACCATAGAGAACTCTAGAGGCCATAACTTCATGTCTATTGGCTCAAATGACTTCATTTTTCATTCATTGGATAGAATTTCTCAAGAGCTTTTGATTGAGTCATCTATTGTAGATTTTAAAGTACTATAGCCAAGGTTATGAATTTTCGAAATCTGTAGGATTTCAAAATTTTCATGTGGGAAAAACTCAAATTCAAAAGTTTATAACTTTTGATTTACAAGTCCAAAGGAGTTGATTTTTGGTGTAGACCTATTGGTGTTCACAGAGTGTGAGTGAACCAGAGGATACACTCTCATAGTATCTGTTAGAAATTTTAGAATGGAAGCTTCCAAGATGATGCAAGACATTGCTGAGATAGCTTCAAAACAGCAACAGCTTGCTGAAATGTATAGAAAAGCAAATGACTTCCACAAGGAACTCAAGAGCTTTTTTGCCCCCATGTCTCAATGCATGAACACTCTTATGGCAGATTTGCAAACCGTAAGAGTTGATGTCTTGACTGTGAAAGAATCTCTGAATTCGATCACCGTAGATATCCAAGAACTCAAGAAGAGTAGCAATTTGATGTTAGACTCCACCAAGGGTATGGTGGATGCTACTGAGAAGGTTGCTTCCTTGGGAGCACAAGCCACCAACATTGCTTCACAAAATGGAGGGCTGCAAGAGATGGTTGACACATTAGAGGTCAAGATGAAGTCATATGCTGAAGCTACGAAGGTGGCTCAAATCTCTAACTTGCAAGAGCATGAGGTTGAGAAGGAGAACCAATTGGTGAGAATGAAGAACTTGAGGATTTCAGGTTTGCCTGAGATTGAGAAGGAAAACACCAAGGCCATAGTGTGTGAGTTTATTGCTGATTCTTTGAGAGTCCATGATCCTCAGATTTTGCAAGCATATAGATTGGGACAACAAGGTGCACAACCAAGAAGCATTTTGGTGAGGTTTGGCTCAGAAACTCAAAGGAATGCAGTGATGGGGAACAAAGCTATACTAAAGGGGCGGCGTATCTGGTTGGACCCTGATCTCACACCTCTCCAATGGCAAGCAAAGAAGGGAGAATTAGCAAAAGTGAAGGAGGCTCAACAAGCAGGTTTTGTTGCATTCTTGAGAGATAATAGAGCTGTGATTACTCGAAAGAAATTGTCAGCTATTGCATAGCAATTCCAGACCTTAAGAGTACTGTTTTGGAATGTTCATGGGCTCACACATACCAAGTACTCCAGCGCTAAGCCTTTGTGGGATGATGCTGATCTGATCAATCTTGTGGAGACATGGGAACATGAAGGAAACACCATTCAAGACATTGAAGGATTCACTCTTGTTGGTTCAATCTGGAACAAGCAGAGACAACACAAAGGAAGGGGCTTTGGAGGTATTGCTACTTACGTCAGATTTGGCTTTGAGAAATCAGTCTCTTTGATAGGTCAAGATTCAAGTGGACAATACCATTGGCTGAGGATTGGAGGAGTTGCCACACCTTGCTTCATTGCTGTTTGTTACTTTGCCCCGTTGACATCACCAATCTATTCAAGTGGACTTCTCAACACCGTGCAGCCTTTCCATTCCTTGACGAAGGATGTGTTAGAGTTTCAAAGTAAAGGTGCAGTCCTTGTTCTTGGTGATTTCAATGCTAGGATCCAAGCCTCTCAGATCCCTGACTTGAGCGACCTTGAGAATGATCCTTTCCACAGCTTGATAGACCATTCCAGTGCTTGGTCACGCTCTTCCAAAGATCCTATGTCCAATTCCATGAGTGAGCACTTTTTGAGCTTTGGTGCCAATTGTAGCTTGAAGATCTTGAATGGCCTTTCTCAATTTCCAGAAACTTATAAAAGCACATGGTTTGCCTCAGGTGGATCAAGCACCATAGATTATATGCTCACTTCAGCTAATGATATCCATCTTGTCTCAGATTTTGCTGTTTTAGATCCTCAACCAAAATCAGACCATGCACCTCTATCCTGTACCATCCTTTTTCCTTGCCTCAATAGAACCACATTACCTATAGACCATGCTTTTAGAGGCAAACTTCGTCTAGATTTTCACAAGAGAGACTTGTACCAACAAGCTATCCAAGAGAAATTGAGTTCTATGGAGTGGAGTTTTGATTTTCAACAACATAGTGATCAATTGATTGAACTTCTTCAATCTACATCAACTTCTTTGTTTCCAAGAGGCTCCCACAGGAAGAGACTTGGTCTCCCTTGCAATAGATGGTATGATGCTGATTGAAAAATGGCAAGGATCAAAGCTATGGATAGATCTCTTGATCAGATTGCACAAAATCAAGCTTTTGTTTTATATAGAAAGTTGGTGAAGTGCAAAAAGCGGGCATTTCTAAGACTCAAAGGAGTTGAGTTGAGCACTGAATTGAGGAGCAATCCCAAGGCTTTCTGGAAGAAGGTAACCATCAGATCTCCATCTCCATCGCTGGACCTGAATGAGCTTTGTGACTATGTGAAGGATTTGTACTTTTTCCCAAATGCTCCAAGCATGGCACCTTGCCTTGGATCTGCTCTCACCATCTCTGAAGCTGATGTCAAGTACCAATTGAAGAAGTTGGCCAATGGTAAGGCTGAAGACCTTGATGGACTATGTGTTGAACTTCTGAAGTGGGGCGGTAGCCAACTGATTTCAATACTCACTTCTCATTTGAATGAGGCAATCAAGTGTGGCTTTCCGGATAGATGGTGCTTCAAGAAGGTAGTTCCTATTCACAAGTCTGGCCAGAGAGATGTTGTCACCAATTACCGTACCATACTTGTTGGTAGTGTCTTTGCCAAGTTGTATGGTCGAATTTTGGAGTCAAGGTTGAGCACTTGGGCTGAAAAGCACACAAAATTCGAGCTAAGTGCCAAGCTGGTTTCAGATTAGGTTTAGTACTTTGGACCACCTATTGGTACTTCATGTTTTGTGGTGGAAATCCAAGGGGGTTGGGAGAGCTCTCTATGTTGCCTTTATTGATTTCAGGAAGGCCTTTGATAAGGTGCTCAGGAAATCTCTAAGTGAGAGACTCATTGAAGTGGGTGTTTCAGCTGATCTGATTGGTGCTATCTCTAGACTCTATGAGAAAGTGATTGTGAAACTTTCATCTTTGAGCTCTCAAGATGTCCTTAGCACAATGAGTGTGATCCAAGGCTGCTCTCTGTCTCCAACTCTGTTCGGAATCTTCATCGATGATCTAGAGAGTCTACTCATGGAAGCTGGAGCTACAGGTGTACAGGTTGGCTCTTTGATGATACATGCACTCCTTTATGCAGATGATGTAGTGCTTCTCTCCACAAATCCACAGAGTTTACAGAAGCTGTTGGATTCTCTACTTTGCTTTTGCAATCAAACAAAGATGGAGGTGAACCTTGACAAGTCCAAGGTCATTGTGGTGGGTTCTAAAGGTGTCACACCTTTCTTTTTTGATGGACAGCAATTGGAGCAGGTTTCTTCTTATAAGTACTTGGGCCTTGAGTTTTCTCATGACTATAGTTGGTCCACTTGTGTGAAGATGAGAATCAATGTAGGCTTTAGAGCTTTGTATTCACTCATGAACCGCAGTAGACTTGCTCACCTCACCACATGGGAGTTGAAGAAGGTGCTGTTCAGATCTCTTGTGCAGCCGGTGGTTCTCTATGGTGCTCAGATTTGGGGTCCAGGTACTAAGAAGACATGGTGGCAAAAGGTGGAGAAAGTTCAGAAATTGTTTTTGTGTGATGAACTTGGGGTGAGGACTCAAACTCCTTATGTATTCCTGCTTGCTGAAATAGGATTTTTACCTCTTGAGGCTGAAGCTTTGTTTTTAGCTATCACATATGCCACTAAGGTGAGGTCCATGGAGCATGAGAGACTTCCCTACCAAGCTTTTTGTGCCACTCTATCTGTCGGTTGGTATACAGATCTGATTGCATGGGCCACAAGGTGGAATGTTTCTGAGCGACATTGGAGATTGGAGCCTATTGCACTTCGAGAGGTGATCAAGGAGCAGTTTTTACTTCGCTTATGGCAGCAACCCGGTACCAAGATGGTGTTCTATCAGCAGTTTGTAAATCCTATGTTGGTGTATTGTGAGCAAGATTATCTCTTGGCTAGGATTTCTACTTCATTTAGATATGTTATCGCTCAATATAGAACTAGTTCTCATAGACTAGAAGTAGAACAAGGACGTTGGCAGCAGATAGAGCACTCCATGCGACTTTGCAAATTGTGTATTATGAGCAAAGTTGAGGATGAGCATCATGTGTTTGTTGATTGCCCTTGTTACATGCAGATTAGAGTTAGACATCAGATTACTTGTAGTGACTTCTCAACTCTCTTACAGGTTGAAGCTTTAGCGTTAGGGAAGTACATGACAGAAGTTACTTTACATCGGACCAATTTGTTACAAATTGGTCCGATGCCCTAGGCCCTTGCCTAGGCTCACATTTCATGTGTTTTGTATTGTGTTTCCAGCCTTTTGACTCTTTGGGTCTTTCGGGCTTTATATTTCATTGTTTCATTGTTTCATTGTTTCTAAGCACCTTATCAAAGGCCTTCCTGAAATCAATAAAGGCAACATAGAGAGCTCTCCCAACACCCTTGGATTTCCACCACAAAACATGGAGTACCAATAAGTGATCCAAGGTGCTAAAGCCCGATCTGAAACCCGCTTGGCACTTAGCTCGAACGTTGTACTTTTTAGCCCAAGTGCTCAACCTAGACTCCAAAATTCGACCATACAACTTGGCAAAGACACTACCAACAAGTATGGTACGGTAATTGGTGACAACATCTCTCTGGCCAGACTTGTGAATAGGAACAACCTTCTTGAAGCACCATCTATCCGGAAAGCCACACTTGATTGCCTCATTCAAATGAGAAGTGAGTACTGAAATCAGATGGCTACCGCCCCACTTCAGAAGTTCAACACATCGTCCATCAAGGTCTTCAGCCTTACCATTGGCCAACTTCTTCAATTGGTACTTGACATCAGCTTCAGAGATGGTGAGAGCAGATCCAAGGCAAGGTGCCATGCTTGGAGCATCAGGGAAAAAGTACAGATCTTTCACATAGTCACAAAGCTTGTTTAGGTCCAGCGATGGAGATGGAGATCTGATGGTTACCTTCTTCCAAAAAGCCTTAGGATTGCTCCTCAGTTCAGTGCTCAACTCAACCCCCTTGAGTCTAAAAAATGCTCGCTTTTTGCACTTCACCAACTTTCTGTATGAAACAAAGGCTTGATTTTGTGCAATCTGATCAAGAGACCTATCCATAGCTTTGATCCTTGCCATTTTGCAATCAGCATCATACCACCTATTGTAAGGGAGACCAAGTCTCTTCCTGTGGGAGCCTCTTGGAAAGAAAGTAGTTGATATAGATTGAAGAAGCTCAACCAACTGATCACTACGTTGTTGAAAATCAGAACTCCACTCCATAGAACTCAATTTCTCTTGGATAGCTTGTTGGTACAAGTCTCTCTTGTGAAAGTCTAGATGAAGTTTTCCTCTAAAGGCATGGTCAATAGGTAATGTGGTTCTATTGAGGCAAGGAAGAAGGATGGCACAAGATAGAGGTGCATGGTCTGATTCTGGTTGAGGATCTAAAACAATAAAATCTGAGACAAAGTGGATATCATTAGCTGAAGTGAGCATATAATCTATGGTGCTTGATCCACCAGAGGCAAAGCATGTGCTTTTACCAGTTTCTGGAAATTGAGAAAGGCCATTCAAGATCTTCAAGCTACAATTGGTACCAAAGCTCAAAAAGTGCTCACTCATGGGGTTGGACATAAGATCTTTGGAAGAGCGGGACCAAGCACTAGAATGATCTATCAAACTATGGAGAGGATCATTCTCAAGGTCACTCAAGTCAGGGATCTGAGAGGCTTGGATCCTAGCATTGAAATCACCAAGAACAAGTACTGCACCTTTACTTTGAAACTCTAACACATCCTTTGTCAAGGAATGGAAAGGCTACATGGTGTTGAGAACTCCACTTGAATAGATTGGTGATGTCAATGGGGCAAAGTAGCAAACAGCAATGAAGCAAGGTGTGGCAACTCCTCCAATCCTCAGCCATTGGTATTGTCCATTTGAATCTTGACCTATCAAAGAGACTGATTTCTCAAAGCCAAATCTGACGTAAGTAGCAATACCTCCAAAGCCCCTTCCTTTGTGTTGCCTCCGCTTGTTCCAAGTTGACCCAATAAGAGTGAAACCTTCAATGTCTTGAATGGTGTTTCCTTCATGTTTCCATGTCTCCACAAGATTGATCAGATCAGCATCATCCCACAAAGGCTTAATGCTGGAGTACTTGGTTTGTGTGAGCCCATGTACATTCCAAAACAACACTCTAAGGGTCTGGAATTGCTATGCAACAGCTGACAATTTCTTTTGAGTAATCACAGCTCTATTATCTCTCAAGAATGCAACAAAGCCTGCTTGTTGAGCCTCCTTCACTTTTGCTAATTCTCCCTTCTTTGCTTGCCATTGGAGAGATGTGAGATCAGGATCTAACCAGATGCGCCGCCCCTTCAATACAGCCTTGTTTGCCATCACTAAATTCCTTTGAGTTTCTGAGCCAAACCTCACCAAAATGCTTCTTGATTGTGCACCTTGCTGTCCCAATCTATATGCTTGCACAATTTGAGGATCATGGACTCTCAGAGAATCAGCAATAAATTCACACACTATGGCCTTGGTATCTTCCTTCTCAATCTCTGGCAAACCTGAAATCCTCAAGTTTTTCATTTTCACCAGTTGGTTCTCCTTTTCAACCTCATGCTCTTGCAAGTAAGAGATTTGAGCCACCTTAGTAGCTTCAGCATAAGACTTCATCTTCACTTCTAATGTGTCCACAATCTGTTGGAGCCCTCCGCTTTGTGTAGCAATGTCGTTGGCTTGTACTCCCAAAGATGCAACCTTCTCAGTAGCATCCACCATCCCCTTGGTTGATGTTAACAACGAGATAGTACTCTTCTTTAGGTCTTGAATCTCTTGGTTGACCAAGTTCAATGACTCTTTTATAGTGCTGATCTCAACCTTTACAACATCCATATCAATCATGAGAGTACTCATGCACTGGGACATAGGTGCAAAGAAACTTCTAAGCTCTTTGTGGAAATCATTAGATTTCCTGTACATTTCAGCTAATTGTTGTTGCTTCAAGGCTATATCTGCAATGTCTTTCACCATCTTGGACTCCTCCATTATGCCAATCACTAATCACTCACTAATCTTCAATCTACATCAACTTCTTTGTTTCCAAGAGGCTCCCATAGGAAGAGACTTGGTCTCCCTTGCAATAGATGGTATGATGCTGATTGCAAAATGGCAAGGATCAAAGCTATGGATAGATCTCTTGATCAGATTGCACAAAATCAAGCTTTTGTTTTATACAAAAAGTTGGTGAAGTGCAAAAAGCGGGCATTTCTAAGACTCAAAGGAGTTGAGTTGAGCACTGAATTGAGGAGCAATCCCAAGGCTTTCTGGAAAAAAGTAACCATCAGATCTCCATCTCCATCGCTGGACCTGAATGAGCTTTGTGACTATGTGAAGGATTTGTACTTTTTCCCAAATGCTCCAAGCATGGCACCTTGCCTTGGATCTGCTCTCACCATCTCTGAAGCTGATGTCAAGTACCAATTGAAGAAGTTGGCCAATGGTAAGGCTGAAGACCTTGATGGACTATGTGTTGAACTTCTGAAGTGGGGCGGTAGCCAACTGATTTCAATACTCACTTCTCATTTGAATGAGGCAATCAAGTGTGGCTTTCCGGATAGATGGTGCTTCAAGAAGGTAGTTCCTATTCACAAGTCTGGCCAGAGAGATGTTGTCACCAATTACCGTACCATACTTGTTGGTAGTGTCTTTGCCAAGTTGTATGGTCGAATTTTGGAGTCAAGGTTGAGCACTTGGGCTGAAAAGCACAAAATTCGAGCTAAGTGCCAAGCTGGTTTCAGATTAGGCTTTAGTACTTTGGATCACCTATTGGTACTTCATGTTTTGTGGTGCAAATCCAAGGGGGTTGGGAGAGCTCTCTATGTTGCCTTTATTGATTTCAGGAAGGCCTTTGATAAGGTGCTAAGGAAATCTCTAAGTGAGAGACTCATTGAAGTGGGTGTTTCAGCTGATCTGATTGGTGCTATCTCTAGATTCTATGAGAAAGTGATTGTGAAACTTTCATCTTTGAGCTCTCAAGATGTCCTTAGCACAATGGGTGTGATCCAAGGCTGCTCTCTGTCTCCAACTCTGTTCGGAATCTTCATCGATGATCTAGAGAGTCTACTCATGGAAGCTGGAGCTACAGGTGTACAGGTTGGCTCTTTGATGATACATGCACTCCTTTATGCAGATGATGTAGTGCTTCTCTCCACAAATCCACAGAGTTTACAGAAGCTGTTGAAACAATGAAACAATGAAACAATGAAATATAAAGCCCGAAAGACCCAAAGAGTCAAAAGGCTGGAAACACAATACAAAACACATGAAATGTGAGCCTAGGCAAGGGCCTAGGGCATCGGACCAATTTGTAACAAATTGGTCCGATGTAAAGTAACTTCTGTCATGTACTTCCCTAATGCTAAAGCTTCAACCTGTAAGAGAGTTGAGAAGTCACTGCAAGTAATCTGATGTCTAACTCTAATCTGCATGTAACAAGGGCAATCAACAAACACATGATGCTCATCCTCAACTTTGCTCATAATACACAATTTGCAGAGTCGCATGGAGTGCTCTATCTGCTGCCAACGTCCTTGTTCTACTTCTAGTCTATGAGAACTAGTTCTATATTGAGCGATAACATGTCTCAATGAAGTAGAAATCCTAGCCAAGAGATAATCTTGCTCACAATACACCAACATAGGATTTACAAACTGCTGATAGAACACCATCTTGGTACCGGGTTGCTGCCATAAGCGAAGTAAAAACTGCTCCTTGATCACCTCTCGAAGTGCAATAGGCTCCAATCTCCAATGTCGCTCAGAAACATTCCACCTTGTGGCCCATGCAATCAGATCTGTATACCAACCGACAGATAGAGTGGCACAAAAAGCTTGGTAGGGAAGTCTCTCATGCTCCATGGACCTCACCTTAGTGGCATATGTGATAGCTAAAAACAAAGCTTCAGCCTCAAGAGGTAAAAATCCTGTTTCAGCAAGCAAGAATACATAAGGAGTTTGAGTCCTCACCCCAAGTTCATCACACAAAAACAATTTCTGAACTTTCTCCACCTTTTGCCACCATGTCTTCTTAGTACCTGGACCCCAAATCTGAGCACCATAGAGAACCACCGGCTGCACAAGAGATCTGAACAGCACCTTCTTCAACTCCCATGTGGTGAGGTGAGCAAGTCTACTGCGGTTCATGAGTGAATACAAAGCTCTAAAGCCTGCATTGATTCTCATCTTCACACAAGTAGACCAACTATAGTCATGAGAAAACTCAAGGCCCAAGTACTTATAAGAAGAAACCTGCTCCAATTGCTGTCCATCAAAAAAGAAAGGTGTGACACCTTTAGAGCCCACCACAATCACCTTGGACTTGTCAAGGTTCACCTCCATCTTTGTTTCATTGCAAAAGCAAAGTAGAGAATCCAACAGCTTCTGTAAACTTTGTGGATTTGTGGAGAGAAGCACTACATCATCTGCATAAAGGAGTGCATGTATCATCAAAGAGCCAACCTGTACACCTGTAGCTCCAGCTTCCATGAGTAGACTCTCTAGATCATCGATGAAGATTCCGAACAGAGTTGGAGACAGAGAGCAGCCTTGGATCACACCCATTGTGCTAAGGACATCTTGAGAGCTCAAAGATGAAAGTTTCACAATCACTTTCTCATAGAGTCTAGAGATAGCACCAATCAGATCAGCTGAAACACCCACTTCAATGAGTCTCTCACTTAGAGATTTCCTCAGCACCTTATCAAAGGCCTTCCTGAAATCAATAAAGGCAACATAGAGAGCTCTCCCAACCCCCTTGGATTTGCACCACAAAACATGAAGTACCAATAGGTGATCCAAAGTACTAAAGCCTAATCTGAAACCAGCTTGGCACTTAGCTCGAATTTTGTGCTTTTCAGCCCAAGTGCTCAACCTTGACTCCAAAATTCGACCATACAACTTGGCAAAGACACTACCAACAAGTATGGTACGGTAATTGGTGACAACATCTCTCTGGCCAGACTTGTGAATAGGAACTACCTTCTTGAAGCACCATCTATCCGGAAAGCCACACTTGATTGCCTCATTCAAATGAGAAGTGAGTACTGAAATCAGTTGGCTACCGCCCCACTTCAGAAATTCAACACATAGTCCATCAAGGTCTTCAGCCTTACCATTGGCCAACTTCTTCAATTGGTACTTGACATCAGCTTCAGAGATGGTGAGAGCAGATCCAAGGCAAGGTGCCATGCTTGGAGCATTTGGGAAAAAGTACAAATCCTTCACATAGTCACAAAGCTCATTCAGGTCCAGCGATGGAGATGGAGATCTGATGGTTACTTTTTTCCAGAAAGCCTTGGGATTGCTCCTCAATTCAGTGCTCAACTCAACTCCTTTGAGTCTTAGAAATGCCCGCTTTTTGCACTTCACCAACTTTTTGTATAAAACAAAAGCTTGATTTTGTGCAATCTGATCAAGAGATCTATCCATAGCTTTGATCCTTGCCATTTTGCAATCAGCATCATACCATCTATTGCAAGGGAGACCAAGTCTCTTCCTGTGGGAGCCTCTTGGAAACAAAGAAGTTGATGTAGATTGAAGAAGTTCAATCAATTGATCACTACGTTGTTGAAAATCAGAACTCCACTCCATAGAACTCAATTTCTCTTGGATAGCTTGTTGGTACAAGTCTCTCTTGTGAAAATCTAGACGAAGTTTGCCTCTAAAAGCATGGTCTATAGGTAATGTGGTTCTATTGAGGCAAGGAAAAAGGATGGTACAGGATAGAGGTGCATGGTCTGATTCTGGTTGAGGATCTAAAACAGCAAAATCTGAGACAAGATGGATATCATTAGCTGAAGTGAGCATATAATCTATGGTGCTTGATCCACCTGAGGCAAAGCATGTGCTTTTACAAGTTTCTGGAAATTGAGAAAGGCCATTCAAGATCTTCAAGCTACAATTGGCACCAAAGCTCAAAAAGTGCTCACTCATGGAATTGGACATAGGATCTTTGGAAGAGCGTGACCAAGCACTAGAATGGTCTATCAAGCTGTGGAAAGGATCATTCTCAAGGTCGCTCAAGTCAGGGATCTGAGAGGCTTGGATCCTAGCATTGAAATCACCAAGAACAAGGACTGCACCTTTACTTTGAAACTCTAACACATCCTTCGTCAAGGAATGGAAAGGCTGCATGGTGTTGAGAAGTCCACTTGAATAGATTGGTGATGTCAACGGGGCAAAGTAACAAACAGCAATGAAGCAAGGTGTGGCAACTCCTCCAATCCTCAGCCAATGGTATTGTCCACTTGAATCTTGACCTATCAAAGAGACTGATTTCTCAAAGCCAAATCTGACGTAAGTAGCAATACCTCCAAAGCCCCTTCCTTTGTGTTGTCTCCGCTTGTTCCAGGTTGAACCAACAAGAGTGAATCCTTCAATGTCTTGAATGGTGTTTCCTTCATGTTCCCATGTCTCCACAAGATTGATCAGATCAGCATCATCCCACAAAGGCTTAGCGCTGGAGTACTTGGTATGTGTGAGCCCATGAACATTCCAAAACAGTACTCTAAAGGTCTGGAATTGCTATGCAATAGCTGACAATTTCTTTTGAGTAATCACAGCTCTATTATCTCTCAAGAATGCAACAAAACCTGCTTGTTGAGCCTCCTTCACTTTTGCTAATTCTCCCTTCTTTGCTTGCCATTGGAGAGGTGTGAGATCAGGGTCCAACCAGATACGCCGCCCCTTTAGTATAGCTTTGTTCCCCATCACTGCATTCCTTTGAGTTTCTGAGCCAAACCTCACCAAAATGCTTCTTGGTTGTGCACCTTGTTGTCCCAATCTATATGCTTGCAAAATTTGAGGATCATGGACTCTCAAAGAATCAGCAATAAACTCACACACTATGGCCTTGGTGTCTTCCTTCTCAATCTCAGGCAAACCTGAAATCCTCAAGTTCTTCATTCTCACCAATTGGTTCTCCTTCTCAACCTCATGCTCTTGCAAGTAAGAGATTTGAGCCACCTTCGTAGCTTCAGCATATGACTTCATCTTGACCTCTAATGTGTCAACCATCTCTTGCAGCCCTCCATTTTGTGAAGCAATGTTGGTGGCTTGTGCTCCCAAGGAAGCAACCTTCTCAGTAGCATCCACCATACCCTTGGTGGAGTCTAACATCAAATTGCTACTCTTCTTGAGTTCTTGGATATCTACGGTGATCGAATTCAGAGATTCTTTCACAGTCAAGACATCAACTCTTACGGTTTGCAAATCTGCCATAAGAGTGTTCATGCATTGAGACATGGGGGCAAAAAAGCTCTTGAGTTCCTTGTGGAAGTCATTTGCTTTTCTATACATTTCAGCAAGCTGTTGCTGTTTTGAAGCTATCTCAGCAATGTCTTGCATCATCTTGGAAGCTTCCATTCTAAAATTTCTAACAGATACTATGAGAATGTATCCTCTGGTTCACTCACACTCTGTGAACACCAATAGCTCTACACCAAAAATCAACTCCTTTGGACTTGTAAATCAAAAGTTGCATCGAAAGAGCTTCCAAAGGCGCTTCTAATGCCACAAAAATCACTCCATTTGGACACCATATGATGAAGATTCGAACTCTCAAGTCTAGCTCCTGTGTCAGAAATTTCAATCACTCATAACGTTTCGCTCAAAGCTCAGAATGACACAATCTTGGTGGCTATGGAAAGGTCTTGGCAAGGCGCTTCGAACGATACCAAAACCGCAACGTTTGGACATGTATGTAGGGAGATATGGCTTCTCAAACTTTCAGGACTCCTCTCCTCTCAAACTTTCGAAACTCCACTCCACTCCACTCTCAGATTTTGTTGAATTCTCTACTTTGCTTTTGCAATGAAACAAAGATGGAGGTGAACCTTGACAAGTCCAAGGTGATTGTGGTGGGCTCTAAAGGTGTCACACCTTTCTTTTTTGATGGACAGCAATTGGAGCAGGTTTCTTCTTATAAGTACTTGGGCCTTGAGTTTTCTCATGACTATAGTTGGTCTACTTGTGTGAAGATGAGAATCAATGCAGGCTTTAGAGCTTTGTATTCACTCATGAACCGCAGTAGACTTGCTCACCTCACCACATGGGAGTTGAAGAAGGTGCTGTTCAGATCTCTTGTGCAGCCGGTGGTTCTCTATGGTGCTCAGATTTGGGGTCCAGGTACTAAGAAGACATGGTGGCAAAAGGTGGAGAAAGTTCAGAAATTGTTTTTGTGTGATGAACTTGGGGTGAGGACTCAAACTCCTTATGTATTCTTGCTTGCTGAAACAGGATTTTTACCTCTTGAGGCTGAAGCTTTGTTTTTAGCTATCACATATGCCACTAAGGTGAGGTCCATGGAGCATGAGAGACTTCCCTACCAAGCTTTTTGTGCCACTCTATCTGTCGGTTGGTATACAGATCTGATTGCATGGGCCACAAGGTGGAATGTTTCTGAGCGACATTGGAGATTGGAGCCTATTGCACTTCGAGAGGTGATCAAGGAGCAGTTTTTACTTCGCTTATGGCAGCAACCCGGTACCAAGATGGTGTTCTATCAGCAGTTTGTAAATCCTATGTTGGTGTATTGTGAGCAAGATTATCTCTTGGCTAGGATTTCTACTTCATTGAGACATGTTATCGCTCAATATAGAACTAGTTCTCATAGACTAGAAGTAGAACAAGGACGTTGGCAGCAGATAGAGCACTCCATGCGACTTTGCAAATTGTGTATTATGAGCAAAGTTGAGGATGAGCATCATGTGTTTGTTGATTGCCCTTGTTACATGCAGATTAGAGTTAGACATCAGATTACTTGCAGTGACTTCTCAACTCTCTTACAGGTTGAAGTTTTAGCATTAGGGAAGTACATGACAGAAGTTACTTTACATCGGACCAATTTGTTACAAATTGGTCCGATGCCCTAGGCCCTTGCCTAGGCTCACATTTCATGTGTTTTGTATTGTGTTTCCAGCCTTTTGACTCTTTGGGTCTTCCGGGCTTTATATTTCATTGTTTCATTGTTTCATTGTTTCAAATCTAGAAGTTTTACTTCCAACACCAAAACTTCAAGATTTTCAAGGTAGCTTAGCTGTGATTTTACATCACTAAGTACTACTAGCTAGGTATTGAAAGAAGGAACTGGAGAAGTTGGTTCTAATGAGATAATAATCACCTCAAATGGACATGTGAATGTAAAGCTATTACATTCCAAATCAGTGGTTTACAAAGCTACCAAAGGCTGCGAAAATTGGGGTACCCAGAGTTCCAAATCTATCCTCTAAACTCTGTCAATAAATTTTCAATGTAAAGGCATGACTGAGCTGATTCTAATGACACAAAGATCACTTCATTTGGATCATTGAGTACAAAGATACAATGGTCTGAATTTGCACTTGACAATGTTGTGATGTACAAAGAGTCACAGATCTCAAATTGTCACAACTTCCTTGTCTGATCTCCAATTGCAACAAATCAAAGCTCAAAAGAAACCTTGCATAGTGCTTGTTCTATTGCCACAAAAACCACTTGATTTGGACCTATAAGTACAGAGCAATCCTACTTCACATGTGTAGAATTTAACACCAAGTACTTGGAAGTATTGCAATGAAGCAAATGGTCATATCATCAGCGTTGGATATCCAAATTCTTCAAATATAAAGTCAATAGAAAGCCTATGACAATGTGGTTCTTATGACACAAGAATCACCTGGATTGGGTTTGTGAGTGAGGAGAACTGGCCCTGCAAAGTTGGAACTCTAAACACCAAGATGCATGAAATGTGACAGAATGGGAATTGCCACCACTGCTTGCTCAGACCTCCATGTGCTACGAATTTGGACTTGAAACAGAGCTTGTAACTCACAGATTCTGATGCCGCAATTTTCACTGGATTTGCACTTTTGACTGCAGAGCAATCCTCTCCCAATTCTCGCACATTCACATAGATTACCGAGAGCTTCCTCAGAATTGAAAAATCCAGAACTCTCTGTTTACTCCTCCAAACTCGACAAGCTTTACCTTGAAAAAAAGCTCTCAGCATAAGGGTCCGAATAAGATTCAAATCACTCGATTTGCTTGTGTATTCGCAGAGGTACAATCATTTGAAATTGCAGCTCAAACCCTAAAATCTGCCAAAGAGAACAGAATTCGAACCCTTGTAACTTTCTGCACAAAACTGGTCTTCAAACGCGCTTGATATCAATCGAAAGAGCAGGTCAAGGCGCATCCAATGCCACAAAAATCACTCCATTTGGACTTTTGATGATGAAGAAACGAACTCTCAAATGTGGATCCTCTGTCAGAATATTCAATCACTCATAACTCTCTGCACAAAGCTCAGAATGTAACAATCTTGATGGCCATGGAAAGATCTTGGCAAGGCGCTTCTAACAAGATCAAAATCACAAGGTTTAGACATGTATCGGTTGAGATATGACACTTCAAACTTTCGTGAAATCTACTCTCTCTTCTCCTTCGAATCTTAGTAGACCACTCTCCCTAGTAGCTACTGGATGTGTCCCAAGAATAGCATGTCCACTTGGTCCATTGCTCCCAACACGTGCCTGAATCGTCTCGATAGGCACAGGGCTCACAAGTGTCTAAGGGGTGATGCCTATCAAGCACATCCTACGATGCTCTGCCAAGCCAAGGCTCACAATCCAGGTCAAACAGTTCAGGTCCATAGCTTGACCTAACACCTGACGCCTGGATGCCTCTGACACTGCTGGAACAACGGTAATCCCGGTGCGAAAACCCATCGCTCGCTTGCTCTCTCTCATCAACATTGAACTCCACCAACTGCTGTAACTATGAGTCCCAAACAAGTCCAAGTCCTCCTTCTCAAAAAGCATGAGAGCCTAGGAAACTCATGAGTGTGGGAAATGCAACTCTAGGCTGTCCAACTAGGTTCACCACTTCCATAGGTGACCAATCAGCCACTACCACTGTCTGAGACTAACGCCCAACATCTAAGATATCATCAACAAGGATGTCGTCAAGTCGTTGAATCCCATCATAAGCACATTGTAGAACCTCTCTGGGTAAGAGGTTCATCCACCAAAGACAAAGATGATGAGCCCGTGATCCCACTCTGGCTGCATGTTACAATACAGCAGGTCCCATCAAAGAATAGACCTCATGTGCACTCGCCACCACTCTGGTGCAAGAATCACCCATCATGGAACGTTCTCCAAAAGGTAAGCTAGAGAAACGAACAGATGAACCTGGAGATGTCGTAGTATCCGTAACATCTCCCAAAACACACCAGAACAAGGATCCTGAAGACCCAATCCTCTACCAATGAACAATGAACAATGAACAATGAACAATGAAATATAAAGCCCGAAAGACCGAAAGAGTCAAAAGGCTGGAAACACAATACAAAATGCATGAAATGTGAGCCTAGGCAAGGGCCTAAGGCATCTGACCAATCTGTAACAAATTGGTCCAATCTAAACTAACCTCTATCATGTACTTCCCTAACGCTAAAGCTTCAACCTGTAAGAGAGTAGAGAAATCACTACAAGTAATCTGATGTCTAACTCTAATCTGCATGTAACAAGGGCAAACAATCAACACATGATGCTCATCCTCAACTTTGCTCATAATACACAATTTGCAAAGTTGCATGGAGTGCTCTATCTGCTGCCAACGTCCTTGTTCTACTTCTAGTCTATGAGAACTAGTTCTATATTGAGCGATAACATGCTAAGTGAAGTAGAAATCCTAGCCAAGAGATAATCTTGCTCACAATACACCAACATAGGATTTACAAACTGCTGATAGAACACCATCTTGGTACCAGACTGCTGCCATAAGCGAAGTAAGAACTGCTCCTTGATCACTTCTCGTAGTGCAATAGGCTCCAACCTCCAATGTCGCTCACAAACATTCCACCTTGTGGCCCATGCAACCAGATCTGTATACCAACCGGCAGATAGAGTGGCACAAAAAGCTTGGTAGGGAAGTCTCTCAATGAACAATGAAAGTCTCTCATGCTCCATGCACCTCACCTTAGTGGCATATGTGATAGCTAAAAATAAAGCTTCAGCCTCAAGAGGCAAAAACCCAATTTCAGCAAGCAGCAATACATAGGGAGTTTGAGTCCTCACCCCAAGTTCATCACACAAAAACAATTTCTGAACTTTCTCCACCTTTTGCCACCATGTCTTCTTAGTACCTGGACCCCAAATCTGAGCACCATAGAGAACCACCGGCTGCACAAGAGATCTGAACAGCACCTTCTTCAACTCCCATGTGGTAAGGTGAGCAAGTCTAGAGCGGTTCATGAGTGAATACAAAGCTCTAAAGCCTGCATCATTCTTTGGAACTTTGGACTCACATCTTCAAATGAGGTGATCTTGGACTCATTAGAAGCATCTTGTCAAGAGCTATTGATTGAAATTCATTTGATAGAATTTGAAGCTTTGTGCTTGAAGTTATGAGCATTTGAATTCTGTGATTCAATGAGGTTTAGAAGTTTACCATAGAACAATAAACAATGAACAATGAATAGAGAACTCTAGAGGCCATAACTTCATGTCTATTGGCTCAAATGAGTTCATTTTTGATTCATTGGATAGAATTTCTCAAGAGCTTTTGATTGAGTCATCTATTGTAGGTTTTAAAGTACTGTAGCCAAGGTTATGAATTTTCGAAATCTGTAGGATTTCAAAATTTTCATGTAGGAAAAACTCAAATTCAAAAGTTTGTAATTTTTGATTTACAAGTCCAAAGGAGTTGATTTTTGGTGTAGAGCTATTGGTGTTCACAGAGTGTGAGTGAACCAGAGGATACACTCTCATAGTATCTGTTAGAACTTTTAGAATGGAAGCTTCCAAGATGATGCAAGACATTGCTGAGATAGCTTCAAAACAACAACAACTTGCTGAAATGTATAGAAAAGCAAATGACTTCCACAAGGAACTCAAGAGCTTTTTTGCCCCCATGTCTCAATGCATGAACACTCTTATGGCAGATTTGCAAACCGTAAGAGCTGATGTCTTGACTGTGAAAGAATCTTTGAATTCAATCACCGTAGATATCCAAGAACTCAAGAAGAGTAGCAATTTGATGTTAGACTCCACCAAGGGTATGGTGGATGCTACTGAGAAGGTTGCTTCCTTGGGAGCACAAGCTACCAACATTGCTTCACAAAATGGAGGGCTGCAAGAGATGGTTGACACATTAGAGGTCAAGATGAAGTCATATGCTGAAGCTACGAAAGTGGCTCAAATCTCTTACTTGCAAGAGCATGAGGTTGAGAAGGAGAACCAATTGGTGAGAATGAAGAACTTGAGGATTTCAGGTTTGCTTGAGATTGAGAAGGAAGACACCAAGGCCATAGTGTGTGAGTTTATTGCTGATTATTTGAGAGTCCATGATCCTCAGATTTTGCAAGCATATAGATTGGGACAACAAGGTGCACAACCAAGAAGCATTTTGGTGAGGTTTGGCTCAGAAACTCAAAGGAATGCAGTGATGGGGAACAAAGCTATACTAAAGGGGCGGCGTATCTGGTTGGAGAAGACCTCTCCAATGGCAAGCAAAGAAGGGAGAATTAGCAAAAGTGAAGGAGGCTCAACAAGCAGGTTTTGTTGCATTCTTGAGAGATAATAGATTACTCAAAAGAAATTATCAGCTACTGCATAGCAATTCCAGACCTTTAGAGTACTGTTTTGGAATGTTCATGGGCTCACACATACCAAGTACTCCAACGCTAAGCCTTTGTGGGATGATGCTGATCTGATCAATCTTGTGGAGACATGGGAACATGAAGGAAACACCATTCAAGACATTGAAGGATTCACTCTTGTTGGTTCAACCTGGAACAAGCGGAGACAACACAAAGGAAGGGGCTTTGGAGGTATTGCTACTTACGTCAGATTTGGCTTTGAGAAATCAGTCTCTTTGATAGGTCAAGATTCAAGTGGACAATACCAATAGCTGAGGATTGGAGGAGTTGCCACACCTTGCTTCATTGCTGTTTGTTACTTTGCCCCGTTGACATCACCAATCTATTCAAGTGGACTTCTCAACACCATGCAACCTTTCCATTCCTTGATGAAGGATGTGTTAGAGTTTCAAAGTAAAGGTGCAGTCCTTGTTCTTGGTGATTTCAATGCTAGGATCCAAGCCTCTCAGATCCTTGACTTGAGCGACCTTGAGAATGATCCTTTCCACAGCTTGATAGACCATTCTAGTGCTTGGTCACGCTCTTCCAAAGATCCTATGTCCAATTCCATGAGTGAGCACTTTTTGAGCTTTGGTGCCAATTGTAGCTTGAAGATCTTGAATGGCCTTTCTCAATTTCCAGAAACTGGTAAAAGCACATGCTTTGCTTCAGGTGGATCAAGCACCATAGATTATATGCTCACTTCAGCTAATGATATCCATCTTGTCTCAGATTTTGCTATTTTAGATCCTCAACCAGAATCAGACCATGCACCTCTATCTTGTACCATCCTTTTTCCTTGCCTCAATAGAACCACATTACCTATAGACCATGCTTTTAGAGGCAAACTTCGTCTAGATTTTCACAAGAGAGACTTGTACCAACAAGCTATCCAAGAGAAATTGAGTTCTATGGAGTGGAGTTCTGATTTTCAACAACGTAGTCATCAATTGATTGAACTTCTTCAATCTACATCAACTTCTTTGTTTCCAAGAGGCTCCCACAGGAAGAGACTCAGTCTTCGTTGCAATAGGTGGTATGATGCTGATTGCAAAATGGCAAGGATCAAAGCTATGGATAGATCTCTTGGTCAGATTGCACAAAATCAAGCTTTTGTTTCATACAGAAAGTTGGTGAAGTGCAAAAAGCGAGCATTTCTAAGACTCAAAGGAGTTGAGTTGAGCACTGAACTAAGGAGCAATCCCAAGGCTTTCTGGAAGAAGGTAACCATCAGATCTCCATCTCCATCGCTGGACCTAAATGAGCTTTGTGACTATGTGAAGGATTTGTACTTTTTCCCAAATGCTCCAAGCATGGCACCTTGCCTTGGATCTACTCTCACCATCTCTGAAGCTGATGTCAAATACCAATTGAAGAAGTTGGCCAATGGTAAGGCTGAAGACCTTGATGGACTATGTGTTGAACTCCTGAAGTGGGGCAGTAGCCAGCTGATTTCAGTACTCACTTCTCATTTGAATGAGGCAATCAAGTGTGGCTTTCCGGATAGATGGTGCTTCAAGAAGGTAGTTCCTGTTCACAAGTCTGGCCAGAGAGATGTTGTCACCAATTACCGTACCATACTTGTTGGTAGTGTCTTTGCCAAGTTGTATGGTCGAATTTTGGAGTCAAGGTTGAGCACTTGGGCTGAAAAGCACAAAATTTGATTTAAGTGCCAAGCTGGTTTCAGATCAGGCTTTAGTACTTTGGACCACCTATTAGTACTTCATGTTTTGTGGTGGAAAATTAAGGGTGTTGGGAGAGCTCTCTATGTTGCCTTTATTGATTTCAGGAAGGCCTTTGATAAGGTGCTCAGGAAATCTCTAAGTGAGAGACTCATTGAAGTGGGTGTTATAGCTGATCTGATTGGTGCTATCTCAAGACTCTATGAGAAAGTGATTGTGAAACTTTCATCTTTGAGCTCTCAAGATGTCCTTAGCACAATGGGTGTGATCCAAGGCTGCTCTCTATCTCCAACTCTGTTCGGAATCTTCATCGATGATCTAGAGAGTCTACTCATGGAAGCTGGAGCTACAGGTGTACAGGTTGGCTCTTTGATGATACATGCACTCCTTTATGCAGATGATGTAGTGCTTCTCTCCACAAATCCACAAAGTTTACAGAAGCTGTTGGATTCTCTACTTTGCTTTTGCAATCAAACAAAGATGGAAGTGAACCTTGACAAGTCCAAGGTGATTGTGGTGGGTTCTAAAGGTGTCACACCTTTCTTTGTTGATGGACAGCAATTGGAGCATGTTTCTTCTCATAAGTACTTGGGCCTTGAGTTTTCTCATGACTATAGTTGGTCCACTTGTGTGAAGATGAGAATCAATGTAGGCTCTAGAGCTTTGTATTCACTCATGAACCGCTCTAGACTTGCCCACCTTACCACATGGGAGTTGAAGAAGGTGTTGTTCAGATCTCTTGTGCAGCCGGTGGTTCTCTATGGTGCTCAGATTTGGGGTCCAGGTACTAAGAAGACATGGTGGCAAAAGGTGGAGAAAGTTCAGAAATTGTTTTTGTGTGATGAACTTGGGGTGAGGACACAAACTCCCTATGTATTGTTGCTTGCTGAAACCGGGTTTTTGCCACTTGAGGCTAAAGCTTTGTTTTTAGCTATCACATATGCCACTAAGGTGAGGTCCATGGAGCATGAGAGACTTCCCTACCAAGCTTTTTGTGCCACTCTATCTGTCGGTTGGTATACAGATCTGATTGCATGGGCCACAAGGTGGAATGTTTGTGAGCGACATTGGAGGTTGGAGCCTATTGCACTACGAGAAGTGATCAAGGAGCAGTTCTTACTTCGCTTATGGCAGCAGCCCGGTACCAAGATGGTGTTCTATCAGCAATTTGTAAATCCTATGTTGGTGTATTGTGAGCAAGATTATCTCTTGGCTAGGATTTCTACTTCACTTAGACATGTTATTGCTCAGTATAGAACTAGTTCTCATAGACTAGAAGTAGAACAAGGACGTTGGCAGCAGATAGAGCACTCCATGCGACTTTGCAAATTGTGTACTATGAGCAAAGTTGAGGATGAGCATCATGTGTTGATTGTTTGCCCTTGTTACATGCAGATTAGAGTTAGACATCAGATTACTTGTAGTGATTTCTTAACTCTCTTACAGGTTGAAGCTTTAGCGTTAGGGAAGTACATGACAGAGGTTAGTTTACATCGGACCAATTTGTTACAGATTGGTCAGATGCCCTAGGCCCTTGCCTAGGCTCACATTTCATGTGTTTTGTATTGTGTTTCCAGCCTTTTGACTCTTTGGGTCTTTCGGGCTTTATATTTCATTGTTCATTGTTCATTGTTCATCTTCACACAAGTAGACCAACTATATTCATGAGAAAACTCAAGGCCCAAGTACTTGTAAGAAGAAACCTGCTCCAATTGTTGTCCATCAAAAAAGAAAGGTGTGACACCTTTAGAACCCACCCACAATCACGTTGGACTTGTCAAGGTTCACTTCCATCTTTGTTTGATTGCAAAACAAGAGAAGAGAATCCAACAACTTTTGTAAACTTTGTGGATTGGTAGAGAGGAGCACTACATCATCTGCATAAAGGAGTGCATGTATCATCAAAGAGCCAACCTGTACACTTGTAGCTCCAGCTTCCATAAGCACCCTCTCTAGATCATTGATGAAGATTCCAAACAATGTTGGGGATAAAAAGCAACCTTGAATCACACCCATTGTGCTAAGGACATCTTGAGAGCTCAAAGATGAAAGTTTCACAACCACCTTCTCATAGAGTCTAGAGATAGCACCAATCAGATCAGCTGAGACACCAACTTCCATGAGTCTCTCACTTAATGATTTCTTAAGCACCTTATCAAAGGCCTTCCTGAAATCAATAAATGCAACATAGAGAGCTCTCCCACCACCTTTAGATTTCCACCACAAAACATGGAGTACCAATAGATGATCCAAAGTACTAAAGCCTGATCTGAAACCCGCTTGGAACTTAGCTTGAATTCTGTACTTTTCAACCCAAGTACTCAACCTAGACTCCAAAATTTGACCATACAATTTGGCAAAGATACTACCCACTAGAATGGTACGATAATTGGTGACAATATCTCTCTGACCAGACTTGTGAATTGGAACTACCTTCTTGAAGCACCATCTATCAGGCAAGCCACACCTGATAGCCTCATTCAAGAGAGAAGTGAACACTGAAATCAGATGGCTACCACCCCACTTAAGTAGTTCAACACAACAATGAACAATGAAATATAAAGCCTGAAAGACCCAAAGAGTCAAAAGGCTAGAAACACAATACAAAACACATGAAATGTGAGCCTAGGCAAGGGCCTAGGGCATCTGACCAATCTGTAACAAATTGGTCCGATGTAAACTAACTTCTGTCATGTACTTCCCTAACGCTAAAGCTTCAACTTGTAAGAGAGTAGAGAAATCACGACAAATAATCTGATGTCTAACTCTGATCAGCATGTAACTAGGGCAATCAATAAACACATGATGCTCATCCTCAACTTTGCTCATAATACACAATTTGCAAAGTTGCATGGAGTGCTCTATCTGCTGCCAACGTCCTTGTTCTACTTCTAGTCTATGAGAACTAGTTCTATATTGAGCAATAACATGTCTAAGTGAAGTAGAAATCCTAGCCAAGAGATAATCTTGCTCACAATACACCAACATAGGATTTACAAATTGCTGATAGAACACCATCTTGGTACCAGGTTGCTGCCATAGGCGAAGTAAGAACTGCTCCTTGATCACTTCTCGTAGTGCAATAGGCTCCAATCTCCAATGTCGCTCAGAAACATTCCACCTAGTGGCCATCATAGTCCACACATAGTCCATCAAGGTCTTCAGCCTTACTATTGGCCAACTTCTTCAATTGGTACTGGACATTAGCTTCAGAGATGGTGAGAGCAGATCCAAGGCAAGGTGCCATGCTTGGAGCATCAGGGTAAAAGTACAGATCCTTCACATATTCACAAAACTCATTCACGTCCAGCGATGGAAATGGAGATCTGATGGTTACTTTTTGCCAAAAAGCCTTAGGATTGCTCCTCAATTCAATGCTCAACTCATCCCCCTTGAGTCTCAAGAGTGCTCGCTTCTTGCACTTCACCAACTTTCTATAAGAGACAAAAGCCTGATTTTGTGCAATCTGATCAAGAGACCTATCCATAGCTTTGATCCTTGCAATTTTACAGTCAACATCAAACCACCTATTGCAAGGGAGACCAAGTCTCTTCCTGTGAAAACCTCGTGGAAATAGAGTTGTTGATGTAGATTGAAGAAGTTCAACCAATTGATCACTACGTTGTTGAAAATCAGAACTCCACTCCATAGAGCTCAATTTCTCATGGATAGCTTGTTGGTACAAATCTCGCTTGTGAAAATTGAGACGGAGTTTCCCTCTAAAGGCATGGTCAATAGGTAATGTGGTTCTATTGAGGCAAGAAAGAATGATGACACAAGATAAAGGTGCATGGTTAGATTCAGGTTGAGGATCTAAAACAACACAATCTGAGACAATGTGTATATCATTGGGTGAGGTGAGCATATAATCTACAATGTTGGATCCACCAGAATTAAAGCATGTGCTCTTACAAGTTTCTAGAAATTGAGAAAGGCCATTCAAGATCTTCAAGCTACAATTGGTACCAAAGCTCAAAAAGTGCTCACTCATGGAGTTGGATATGAGATCTTTGGAAGAGCGGGACCAAGCACTAGAATGATCTATCAAACTATGGAAAGGGTCATTCTCAAGGTCACTAAACTCAGGAATCTGAAAGGTTTGGATCCTAGCATTGAAATCACCAAGAATAAGTATTGCACCTTTACTTTGAAATTCCAACACATCCTTTGTCAAGGAGTGGAAAGGCTGCATGGTGTTGAGAGATCCGCTTGAATAGATTGGTGATGTCAATGGGGCAAAGTAACAAACAGCAAGGAAGCAAGGTGTATCAACTCCTCCAATCCTCAGCCATTGGTATTGTCCACTTGAGTCTTGACCTATCAGAGAGACTGATTTTTCAAAGCCAAATCTGACGTAAGTAGCAATACCTCCAAAGCCCCTTCCTCTGTGATGCCTCCGCTTGTTCCAACTTGAACCAACAAGAATGAAACCTTCAATGTCTTGAATGGTGTTTCCTTCATGTTCCCATGTCTCCACAAGATTGATCAGATCAGAATCATCCCACATAGGTTTAGCGCTTGAGTACTTGGTATGTGTGAGACCATGAACATTCCAAAACAACACTCTAAGGGTCTGGAATTGCTATGCGGTAGTTGACAACTTTCTTTGGGTGATCACAGCTCTATTGTCTCTCAAGAATGCAACAAAACCTGCTTGTTGAGCCTCCTTCACTTTTGCTAATTCTCCCTTCTTTGCTTGCCATTGGAGAGGTGTGAGATCAAGGTCCAACCAAATACGCCGCCCCTCAGTATAGCCTTGTTATCCATCACTGTATTCCTTTGAGTTTCTGAGCCAAACCTCACCAAAATGCTTCTTGGTTGTGCACCTTGTTGTCCCAATCTATATGCTTGCAAAATGTGAAGATCATAGACTCTCAAAGAATGAGCAATAAACTCACACACTATGGCCTTGGAAATAATCTTTGTGTCCATGGAAAGCTCTTGGCGAGGCGCTTCAAACAAGACCAAAATCATAAGGTTTGGATGAGCAAGTACTGAGATATGACTATTTGAAGTTTTGGGAAAATCTCATCTCTAAAACTGCTCCTTGTAAGAACTGCTCCTTGATCACCTCTAGAAGTGCAATAGGCTCAAAGTACCAGCACTTGTATGTCCCTAACATGGCCATCCAGAAATCACCAAATGAATAGGTCCATGTCTCTCTAGGTCATGCGCCCTCCGTAAGGAAATGTCAGCTGGTAGGGCCTTTTGGTAACCTCTAACTGCTGACATTGGTAATAACTCCGGATACCCGATAGGCCAAGTTTGCCATATGATATAGAGAGACTCGCCTAGCAGTCTCATCTCTCTCTACATACAAGTACCTCTGTACTGCTATACCCGCATGTAATACCGCAACTAGTCCGGTGCTAATCCCACCAAACAACTCCAATAGGCATATCCCCTCTACAAGATACTGCCAAGCAATGAGTGTGGTATCCACAGGTGTCAAAGCAATCGCCTCTAGAGGCTCATCCTCATACTCATCTCTTGATGATACAAAGGCTCCACTCCAAGCCTGCTGCACCAACTGATGTGCATGTTGCTGCAATGCCTCCTCTAAACTCCACAATAGAATATCCAAGGTGGATGGAACAATCCCACTCGTACTCCAAAGTCGAGTGATCTTCTCTAGTATTGGAGTATCCTCTGCATGGGCGTTCCACTCCAACAAGTCACCAGGCCAAGTAATTGCACCACTGAAAGCTAAAACTGATGCTCCCATGGTCCCGGACTGTAGTGAGCCAAGACTGCCACTACTGAAGCGTACTGGTAGGCGATATACCCATCCCTCACCAAACTGCCAACCAGGTCTATAAGAGGTTATCTCTTCCCAATAGTCAATGTTGAAACCCATGAGGTATAACACTGCTCCCCCAACTAGCACATCATATGACTCAACTATTGTTGCAATAGCCTGAGCTCTCACCACCGAGCTATCAGTCGGATGGCCAGGTTGAACCTGGACAACAAGCTCCTCACGTGTGATGTACTATGTCGAACCACCACCTAGAGATGTCTGGATCTGAAATGGACACCTCTCTACATCGGTCTTCCGTAACTCCAGACCGACAATTGCAGCCTTCCTTGACATAAAGAGTTTTGCACCAGAGTCTAACAAGACTCTCTGTGGTGTATAGACCTTCCTTGAAGGTTCTACCAAACAAAAAATCCCCTCTGGTTATCCAATAGGACAACACTAGGTGTAAACCGCGCTCTCTCAAAGGTTGGTCTAGCTGGCAACTCCTCCAACCTAGCCGTTGTTGTATGCCATAAACCATTGGTCGCTGAACGAATCTCATGTTCCTCAACCAAGTCAGCTCCACTACCAACCACCTCTGCTCTGGTAGTAGGAACCTCACCATCCCTACTCTCACACCACGTGACAGCCAACCGGAACACTGGGGTTGGGTCAACTCCCAATGTAAACATGTCATTGGCCAAAAATAGAGGACGCTGCATAATCAACTTAGTCGGTCCCAACATCATGCTAGACTCAGTTTGTGTAGTAGCAGGTGGTTGACTAGTAAGTAGTCCATCATGTACTCCATCACCACCTACCACACATGCACTGAGACGTCTAGGAACCATGGATGTCGTCTGCAATACCTCAGATAGCGTGACAGACTGGGGAAATCTGACCTGTCTCCCAACCTCTCCTCTTTGTGGGTCCAACTCCACTAATGCTCCTCTAGGCTTTGGAGCACGTACTGCACTCCTAGTCACTGCTGCAGATGCATCCACCTGTGCTGCTCCGCACATGAAGTCCAAAGCATCTCTATCACCAGCATATGAGGTGGAAGCCTCAGCACCCAAATCTGATCTCCTCTGAACAATAGCCATACTAGCCAATCTCTACTCCAATTGCTCAATCCGAGTAACCATAGTTGTGTCAAAAGTAAGGGCAGGTACTGCACACCTACTAGGTGTAGATCCTCTACCACCTCGTCCTCCATGAATTGGAGCTCCTCTACTACCTGCCATAGCAGCCCGACCACTCCGTAACTCTGGGTGTAGGTCAAAACACCGGTCACTAGTGTGGCCAAATCTGTGGCAATGCTCACACTGCCTCTGTGTTGGCTGTGATACACCCAAGGTATCAGGTCCACTGCATGAGTACATTCTCTTCGATGATGAGGTCCACCACAAGTCCAACAAGCAACACCACCACTTACTGGTTGCTGCTGACCCAAAAATGAGGGTAAAGGTCTAACTCCACTAGGCCCTCCACTCGCTCCATAGGATCTGAGCTGTCCACATTGTCCTCAAAAACCAATTGGGCATGGTGCACTCTGTTGCACTCTAGAAAAAGTCACAACTGTGGATGAAATCTCTCTACCAAATCTAGATGTCATTACTCTCTCCTCCACCATGTTGAGCTCAATACGCTGATCCAAACCAAAGACCACTGCCAAAGTAGACGAAGTAGCCTGTAACAACGTAGCATCACGAACTCTACGTTGCAACTCCTTGTCCAGTATCCCATACCAAAACTTGACTACTTGGGCCTCAATAACTCCTTGAGTGAAACTGATCGGCCGCCTCATGCGAGTGTATGCCTTGCATATGCTCTCTCTAGCCTTCTGTTGGAATTCCTACAAGCTCCTCAACTTGTCAGTCTGCACTTCCTAGTAGTTCTACCTCAAACATAGAAAGCACTCCACCACGGGGTTAAACCCCGATACCACACCACCTCCTGCAACGATACCTCCACTCGTAGTAGCACTATCTCCAACTAGTGCATCTCCACTAGCTCCACCCACACTACTCGAGCTAGAACTCATAGGTACAGCAGATCTACTCCTGGCCACTGAGCGTGAAATGATGGAGACATAGTGTGGAGACCAATATTGTCTCCATAACTCAATCTCCTCCAAATGAACTCTCTTGAATTCATGGTAGTCATCCATCGGCGGACACTCCAAGTGTTGAAACAACCCCTTCCATGCCATGAAGGGTGTAAACAAAGTTGGGTTCCGTATCTACTGCAAATCACACCAACTATCAAACTTCTGGATGAAGCCATCCAACTCAATGATACCCATTGTACCAAAGTAACGCCTAGGGCCTTTGGAGGCCCATAAATCTTGTCCATGTCCCACAACAACGGTGCGGACACACCAAGTGCACTCTCAACTGAATCAGCTCTTGTGTCGAACTCCAACTCAGAGTCAATCTCCTCCCTCATTGGGACCTGAGATACAGACTGATACCGAGCACCACTCAGAGTAAACCCATTACGTACTGTAGAGTTATCTCCTTTGGAATCCCCAAAGAACTCCGTTGTGACCAAATAACCGCAACAGCAAACCCGAACCACCAACTGCAACCGCAAGTCGTAACCGCAAGTACCCTACCAAGTGCCAACACCACCAAGTGCCAATACCAACTAAGCACCACCCACTAATGTAACTCTAACCGAGATAATTACACTAAAGGAAAAGGCAATCTATAACCTGTCATCATAACACGCACTCTCACGGTCTGCAGGTCATCACTTCTTGCCTCACCGGAGAGAAACAAAGATAGTCTGACTGGTCATCACTCCAGCCTCACCACCGAGAGCACACCAAAGCACCAGCGCTCAAAAGTCACTCTCACGAACGTGGTGCACAAACAAGAAACAGAGAATGGAATGGGTCCAATCACAAGAAATTTAAACAAAAACCCTCCATCACACAATACGGGACTGACTCTACCACCATTTGATATTTGACATAAGAGAAGTTTGTATCTAAATCTTAAACTACTAAGATCACCGAGAATGAGATCAAACTGCCTCTCCTAGCCAAAGCTACATGTGTATAGATAACAGTGACACAATCACTATGATAACAAATGAAGGTGGACCAGCTAGCTAGAGTACCAATCTAGGAACAAGAGATCTAGGGGTCAAACCTTGTTGCGTATAATCTAACAAGAAAGATAAATTTTGCCAACCAATGAACAATATTTACTCTAAATTAGCTAGCCTCACGCTAATAAGCTGGCCCTTCTAGGCCTTCGTAGCCTCTCATAGCCCACAACTTCAAAACCTCTAAATGTCAAAATTCAGCCAAATGAGATTTTTCTTCTTGCCACTTCGAATCTCCTCCAAAATTGACGAAACTTCTCCAAATCTACGAAACTCCTCCAAACCAGCGAAATTCTTCCAAATCTAGCCAAAATCTGATGTAAATTCCCACCAGAATCTGACGTAAACTCTAAAGTTGGATGTTTGCCAAGTCCCTCGTTAACTTTCCACTCGAGCCAAATTGACAACACGAGTTTTTCCAAATCACAAATTCATGAGAATAACTTCCCAACTCCATCTTCAATTTGACTTTCTGAGCCCAACTCGCAGCAAATTGGTCCTACCTTCACCTCTTGAGCTCAAAATCACAACCACTGCTCGAAATTTGCCCCTTCTTTCCTCAAAATTTGGCCGACGCTTCAGCATACCGTTTGTCTTACTGTAAAATCTGCATCAATCGAATGAGCTTCTGCACACTAGGGAAACACTGAACTTGAATCGAGCTACCAACAATCCACTGAGCTTGGAGATACCACCAACACTCAAAGTTCTTGCACCCGATTTCCTCCTGATTTCACTTCTCTGATGTAATCAGATTGCTTACCACTCTCAACTCAACTCAACTCAGATCAGTGTTTGATCTGTCACTCTATAAACTGCCAATAACTTGGCATTGATTACAATAAAGCCACACACACTCAAGCAAAGAGAATCCAAGAGACGTTTGCCGACCTCTGTACACCATAACCAAGAACTCGAAAGCTCAACATCAGAGAAGTGAGCTCTCTGGAGCTCATTTCAAAACTATACTCCTGGACTCGAGCTAGCTCTGAAACCCTAACGATCCCACTGACGGCACACTCAATGACGCGAACGGTGCAAAATGATGGTGGGCTCCATCATGAAATCAATATCCCAAACACAAAATCTGACCGTCAAAAAATAATCTCTGAGAAACTACTAAAATAACTCTAACTATTATCATTGGAACTCCGATGTCCAAGTATCTAGATGCGACATTACAAATAACATGACAGCTTTTTTGGATGCTCCAATTATTTGTAGACCTTGCAACTTGCATGACTCTGAAATCTTACCTGCGGTATGGCAGGTTTATCATGTCCGAACTATTAGACATTAACCCCATTTTACCTCTTTTGTCTCTACCATGTCCAACTTGATGGAATCTTCCCATCCTTCCCATCCTTTTTCTTGGTTTCTTCTACAACTGTCGCAATTAACATTTTTACTCCTATCCCGAGTATGAAAATCAGCAAGTAACTACTAATGTTTGGTCCCATATCCCGGTGGTGAGTGAGACGCTCCCCCGCTAGCGTGAAGAGGACGGGTGATCAAAAAGCTTGTGAACTCTCAATTGATTCTTATAGGTGGTGCATTCTTGAGAAACCAGAAAAACAAGACAATTGTGCACCAACAGTACTGTTGGGGAGATGGATGTCACGCACTGATTACCATGCATCGAGGCTGCATTTGGTTCTGGTTTCCATGCATGATTGTCGGTGCACTACGCAAAGCTAGAACCAACTTTTTGTAAGATCTTGGTGACATATCTTGGACAGAAAAGTTTTCTTAAGTGCTGTACAGTTCCCTTAAAGTAATGAAACTGTGTCCAGTTCCTGTCCAGTTCCCAATATTGAAATCTACGGACGACAGATAAAATCGAGAGGCGGAAGGTATGATACAGTGAATGAACCGGTTTTCTATAATTCTGTCAAATACTATCTCAATCAAATTCTTCAATCTGCTAAAGAGATCTATAAAAAAACCAAGAACCGTAAGAGAATTCTCGTAGCACAGTACTAGTTCATCCTGCTTGGAGTATCATACACCAACCAGGATCATCATACAAGAACCCACATTTCCCGCACAGGCAATCAACTTTACCTCGTATAGAAGTCCACAGCTCCTTTCTACTCCGTAAAGTCGCTTTATGACACAGATGGTATCAATCAGACATCAAAAGGAAAGGCGTGTAGGCAGTATGATCATATTGGTATACGAGAACAGAAGCCGTTCTGCTTCTGTTCTGGGGAACGGGTTATCCAGAACTCATAAAGTGTAAATGATCGGTAAGCAAGATGTACATGATTCACAAGGCTAGAATAGTGAGAAATCCACCATGTAGAATGCATTGGATGTAACTTGAAGCAAACGCATAATTGAAACAAATTGACAATAACATATGGCTAACAGACTAGTAAGCCACCATGAAATCGAGAACTCTATGCAAACGACTGCGAGAAATAGGTAACACAAATTGACAATAACATATGGATAACAGACTAGTAAGCCACCATGGAATCGAGAACTCTATGCAAACGACTGCGAGAAATAGGTAACACTATGTAAAAGACTGCCAGTAAGCAGTGCGTGAACAATAATAAAAATAAAAAACGTGTGCTGTAGTCTGGTAGGAACACCAGAGGTCCTATGAATCAGGCAAAGAGCAAAGGATAAATCATAGGGAGTGAATTAGCTGGGGAATGGAGGAGTGGAACAATGTGAGAGCTATAGGATGGTGTGGCTGCGGAAACCTGTCGAAGTGTAACAGGGTACCGAGAGCGAAGCGAAAAAGGACAGGATATAAAGTATATCGCAACAAGCGTTATGGACGCTTGAGTCCTGAGACGCTAAACAGCAAAGGGAAGCAGAAGATGGCCATAGTAAACCTTCATGAAAACACCTGCGACTTCATCAGTGCCTCGTGCAGTGCCGAAGTAGCTGAGCAATTGTCAGTACCCCTCATACCGAGTTTCTGCTCAAAAATTCATGAGTGCCAAGGCAAACTCGGTTGCTCTCCTAAAATGCCACTCAAAAGGAGTGGGAATGTCAAAAAGAACAGAAGTGGAAGTGTGTAAAGCAAGGGCTAGCAAAAGTGCAGGCACATTTGTCAGTGCTGGAGTCTTAGCCACATAGTGAGGATCAGTCCAGCAAGAAAAGAATCCACATGAGTAAGATGAGGGAAGAAATCAAGACATACCTTATGGATCCTTGAAATCACAAACATTCACTAGTAGAGAGAAAGTCCAGGACACAACAATGAGGAAGAGTCAAGCAGAGGTTCGTTAGTTATATGAGAGTGGAGCAAGAAAACTTCAGCGCTGCACGGGAAGGGGACGGGTCAATGGGAAAGCAGAGGTGAAGTGAATTAAGGTGAAGGTGAAGTATACAGTGTATATATGAATTCAGAAGTCAAGTAGGACTCCCAAACAACAGTATGGTATACATGCCTCTGGGAAAAAGTACTGGTGGGCTTGAACTGGAGCTCCTCGCCTGGCAGAAAGCAGGGATGTTCTTAAGTCTCTATAGATACTAAGCCCATGATAACCACGGAAATTTTTTCATTTGTAAGACAGAGCGAAATCTAACAAAGAACAACGAATTGGGCATGCACTTTAACACGAGAATCCACTAAATCAGCGAAAATGGGAATCAGCCCAACCAAATACAATGAGATTGAAACTATCAAGGTTTGAAATTCATCAAGTAGCTTAAGACCAATACAATTGTGAAAACTCGAAATCATTCATATAAATAGAAAATGTGCATATCATCCAAGAACATGAACCCGATGATGACTGGACTGATATATCATGAACTTACCTGTCCTAATCCAACTATTGTAGTGTAGCTTGAATGTTGTATAAAGAATCAGAAGAATCTGTTTCAAGATAAAACAAAGAGGCGGCTGAACACGAACCCTGCCATTGCGGTCTCATAGTGCCAGCAGGATACATATTGGTATACGAGAACAAAAGCCGTTCCCAGAACTGAAATGTTAAGTGTAAATGATCGGTAAGCAAGATGTACATGATTCACAATGCTAGAATAGTGAGACATCCACAATGTAGAATGCATCGAATGTAACTTGAAGCAAACGCATAATTGAAACAAATTGACCATAACATATGGCTAACAGACTAGTAAGCCACCATGAAATCGAGAACTCTATGCAAACGACTGCGAGAAATAGGTAACACTATGTAAAAGACTGCCAGTAAGCAGTGCGTGAACAATAAAAATAAAAAACGTGTGCTGTAGTCTGGTAGGAACACCAGAGGTCCTATGAATCAGGCAAAGAGCAAAGGATAAATCATAGGGAGTGAATTAGCTGGGGAATGGAGGAGTGGAACAATGTGAGAACTATAGGATGGTGTGGCTGCAGAAACCTGTCGAAGTGTAACAGGGTACCGAGAGCGAAGTGGAAAAGGACAGGATATAAAGTATATCGCAACAAGCGCTATGGACGCTTGAGTCCTGAGACGCAGTATGATCATATTTTGATTTCCCCGGATATATATGAAGTTTCAAAACCTGGTACAAGTTTTTACCTGCCACTTCTACTCCAGTTCCAGAATTAATCTCCGGATAAGCATTGCTGTGTTCTGTTTGAAGTTCCTGGGTACCCCCGAAAAGTTGAACTCTCGTAGTCCAATAGAAATGTGGAGTCTGCCACCAACAGAATCGAAACTGTAAAGAGCAAGGACATTTTTATCCAGGTTATGACAGTTCTTTCTTTGACTTGTCTTAGAGAATGGAGGACGTTCGAAGTTGGAACCATCCTGGTCCTCAGGCTACAATGGAAGGATGTAGACTGGTCTCTTTATTAAAGTCACCGGCTGCAATTTGTAACTAGATATAGTTTACTGAAGATGAAGGGATACTCCGGATAACATAAGAACTTGAATTGACCTAGCACTTTGTAACAACTTGCATACGGCAATTTTGCAGACTCAAGATCTTGAAGCAGATTTTGAACACATTGAGGAGAGCAACTGTACGCACATATGGAACCGGCAATGATTTACATCAGATGATGGAGCCAACTCACAGCCAACTGGGAGCTTAAAGCGAGCAGCAAAAAAGCCAGAAGCACTGGCAGTGATGCAGTCTTACAGGAACTGCATGTTTAAAGCGAGAAACACTATCTTGACCAAGTAAATGGATGCGACATGCACATACAGGTTTGAAACATAATTTACTACATTGTAAGTGCAGGGATCAAGGACCCAAGCTGCTCCCAACATTCACTAGCTGCAGTTGATTTCAAACTTAAATGCTGCGGTAAGACTGAAGTGGTGCAAGCATCAAGCAGAAATAGGATTTAGGCAAGCATTTGAGTACACTCCGCAAGAGTAGAGTAAGATCAATGAACAAGAAGAGAAAACATACCCAAACTGATGAGAGGTTGGGGGAGATCTTTCAGGTGCTTTGCTAGCATATCCTGAGGTGGAGAATGCAACCTGTTGTGGCCACTCCGTTTAAAATCATTCACAAAAGAAGTGCTGACAAGATCACACAGCCAGACATGGAGACAAAATCCCCAAGTTGAGAACAAATCTTCTTTTCAGATATCAATCAAGAGACAAATACGGCATTCACCTTGATGAGTTACACATCGCAAGTATCTCTATATAATATACAAGGGCATTTCCTACCTCAGTATTCTCCTAATCTCTGTGGTCCTCTGTACCCGATAATCACTATCTCACGGACACTAATCCCTACACTGACAAACTGTACTCTCTGCATGCCTGGAAGGTGTCCGAAACTCATCCTACTCCTTGCCAATTTCTACTTCCACGGAGCTGATGGAACTAGTTCCAAGAGACTGCGCCACAGCTGCAGTATTGATAGCTTCAACCACAGCCATGTTATTTCTCCCAAGTGCCTCATCGAGAGGAGTCCGGTCATACTTGTTAAGAGCCGCTGCATCGGAGCCTTTAGCAATGAGTTCCTGAACCACCGGAGTATGGCAATTCAGGGCAGCGTAGTGGAGAGGAGTATTGTCCTCCTCGTTCCTCGAATTCACGTCCGCCCCCTGCCCGATCAAGTACTGCACAACCTCCAAATGCCCATTCGCACAGGCCATGTGTAGGGCAGTTCGGCCTTGCTCGTCCTGCGAGTCTACGAGAATTCCTTCAGCGACTACGGCCTGCACATCTTCCACATCCCCATAGCGAGCTGCTTCGAGAAACTCGCGTGTTACTGCTGCTGTAAGTAATGCTTCCAGTGTCCCATTTGCAAGTGGCACCGTCATGGAGATCGATGAAATTTCTCCTAAGCTTTTTGGAAAATTATGTGTTCTATGCTATCTGTACACTGGCGACTGATGTCACCCTTCTATATCTACAATGCTCGAGATTGCAGAAAAGTGCGAATTTAAACCTCAGGCCAGTTCAGACTGCGCAGAAAGCAATCATGACACCAAGTGTGAAAACATTATTCGGAAACAAACCCTTTAACGGAGTATAAGGGACGTCGTCCAGCAACCCTGCTACAGCCTATTAAGTACCGAGTCAATGTTGCTCGTCAGCCTGCTTTTAGGGGTTTTACAATCATCATGGTAAATCCTGAGCATGAGAATACGCAGAGGAGGACATCTTCACACTCCCTTACAGTGTAAAGTTTGGAACAAGGCGACCGCGTAGGAAAAATGAAGGATGGGAAGACCCCATCAAGGCTTACAAGGGAGAGAAAAAAAAGGTAACATGGGGCTAAGCCCCAATAGAGTCCGTATGAGAAATCTGCCCTACCGCACCTAAGATATCCGAGCTATGCAAATCGTAAGGTCTACACACAACTGGAGCATCCGAAGAAACATCACCTAATGTGATTGTTCTCCTATGGATTGCACCCGCCATTGCCCTCTGTAGAGCAATGTACACACGCTGTCTAAAGTAAGCTACAAAGTATGAGAGTGAGAGTGGTACCCCCTGATGCCTAACATGATAAGCTCTCGCACACTCCTTGACAAATGTGTCAAATGCCGTGTCCATCGCTCCATATAACTCCAAGGCTAGAGGAACAAAGAGGTGACCTCGTTGCATGCCCCTATACTTGGAGACCTTGCGACCTACTGCTGCACTCGCCACCCATCCAAGGGGATGGGTAATCACTCCCTCCGAAACTGTATCTCGCGTAGTGTCCTTGACCACGACATCCGCTACTGTCACCTGATCATCTCGAACCAAGTATAAGTCTGCCCTGACATGTGTCGTCTGCAACACATACGAACGGCTCCCTCCAAGCTAAGTATCCACTCTCTCGTGCCATAGCAAACACTATGTCTCTAATGGCATCATGTGTAGCTATCCTCTGTCCTCCAAAAGGACAGCGTGTCATGTGGATCGCCGCTGCATCTAGTGTAGAACCACACTCACAAGTGAGTAATGAAGATGCAGATGGGTGGACCAAACCTAGGCGAAACCTCATCGTTGTAGAGAAAGTAGCCGGTGCGAGTCGGAAAGCCCTAATGCATGGTAGAGCTAGGATCCAAGAGCCTGCACCCTTGCCGGAGCAAGAGCGTAGACGTGCTCTAGTAGCCTGAGGAATGGACGAGTCAACTAAGAGAGAATGTAGCGTATGCTCAGACTGTTGCTCCATCAAGGAAGACTGTAGACCTCTAGTCCAATCTGACGATAGTGAAGCAAACGATGGAAAACCCTCTCGTGCTCGTGGGGATAGACTATCTCTCGTCTGCCGCAATAACACCTGGAGAGAAAAGGATCCTCCCTACACCTCTATCACATAAGTCTCCAAAACCGGCCTATCAGCAACCACAAAATGAGAGGCAAGTAGGGGTGCCGAGAGAGCCCAACTACCCAAAAACGCTATAGGTGCCATCTCCTCCATAGAAAGTAAGCCAACCCACCACATGAGATCAGTAGAGCCGTCTGTCTACGTGCCAAATCCCCTGTCACACACTCAAAAGTCCTTGGTCCAATAATATCACCAAAGACTCCCATAATCCTCCTATCAAATGCCCTCAGACGTGATAGGAAGGCCGGTGAGGGGGGAATTGTACGGATGAGGTAGGATGGTCGACGAGCAATACTGGAAGAGAGTATACCAAATGCCACCTGCGGATCTCCTAGTAATGGAAGGTCATCCACATGGAGAACATCCTCTGCAAGGGCAGCGTCCAAGAAGCGTGTGACGAAATCCTCGATCCTACTGGCACTCCAAGAACACGAAGTCCATCTGTGGATGTGATACACCCCATTGGAAGCTCAAGGTGGGGAGGGATACCTAAAGGGGACCATGCCCTACACTTTGACACCTTGACTCTCAAGCCTACTAGATGTAGCTCGGTAGTCAAGTAGTCAAAGGCCTGCCTAATCTGATCTACAGGGCCTATGATGTGTGTATCATCTGCCAAGGAGGGAAATACACAACCTGGCATGGCCAAAGTAGTAGATATGAGAGCTCTAAAGTGAGCCATGGCAAATAAGGGCCCCCCCAAAGGATCTTCTTGTCGTGTACCAACAGTTGACTCCAAGACGGTGACTCCCTCATGTGAACCACCATGTTGGTAGTAAAGGGAAGCAGGAGAGCCATAAAAAGACCGCACAAAAGGAATGAGACTCGCCAAGGATCCACCAGCCTCCCTAAGCTCTCTAAAGATGGATGCACGTGAGACGCTATTAAAAGTGTTCTCAACATCCACCTGTAGGACGACCCACTCTGGATGGATATCTAGGAGTGCTCTAATGCCTAGAGATATAGCCTCACATCCTCAAGGTGTAGCTACTCCAAACTGATGTGGACTAAGGTGTTGTTGAAAGTGAGAACTATGCTGAAGGACAATGGTACGAATAACCAAACGCAAAAAAATCTCTCCAATAGCAATCGGTCTAATGCCTCCCGTGTCCTTCTCAATTGCGAGAAGTCGACTAGCACCTAAGACCCGACTAACAGACATAGGAATGTCCCCTCTCGCTATTGCTGCAGCCACCTAAAACAACTCGATAAAACCACTAGAAGGATCATCTGCTTGGAAGCAATCTCTAAGGTGCTCATAAACATGATAAGCCTCCTGAGGAAAGGCGAGGGGCAGTGCACAATGCTTGTGCAAATAGCGACCTATCAAGACATAAAGGCTACTCAGGCTGATAATCTAAGACCTCTAGTGGTAGTCCCTCTACTGCTATAGGATGCAATGAGCGTAGGGAAGAGATGGTCTCATCAGTAGGACTCGCTATAGACAAAGGGTGTAGCGCTCGTGCTGCTCTACTAAACTCTCCCGCCTGACCCAATGTCCTACATCGTTGTAATCGAGTGGAATCTGTGGTATCATGTGGCGATGCCTATCTCCTAAATCATGTAGCCTTAACAGACTCCTCCTGAAGCGCTGCCCAATCCCCCGCTCGGAATCAACGAAATCTAGCCGCCACCTCTCTATGCCCCGCGCGTCCCCTTCTAGCATAACAAAGATACCATCGAGGGAGTAGGAGGAATATGAACCACGCTAACTCGTCCAAGGGATCACGTGCCAAACGATCCAATGGTAGGCGAAAAGCCTGTCTAGCCTCATCATGGAGTGTGCGGGGTAGCCTATGGAATAGACGTGGACATGGAAAACTAGTCTCAAATAACACCAAAATGCAACCCGCCTGAGAAGCTAACCACTCCCACGACTCGATCGGTATCCTTGGAACGATCAACGAAGGTATAGAAGAAGCGTGCGTAATCCCAAGTGTCACTACTGTCGATGTGGTCGTTTGTCTCATGTGGGTATCCCAAGTGGTCCAATCATAGTCCTTGTGCATCCTTCCCACATGGGTCTTTACTCCTTATGAGGTAAAGCGTCGGTGATATACCGGGCATGGTGTATCCCGACTTGCTCTAGGCGACCCCACATGGGAAGGTGTAGCCATGGCTAGCACAAGAATAGTGATAGTAACATATGATACTCCTCTCCATATCTCCCCATATCTGCAAAACCACAACCCCTCACATCCAAACTCACATAAGAAAACCCTAAAATCTCTCCAAACCCTAAAATCTATAAACTCTCATAACTTTCAATTTCCCTCTCCAAAATTTTCAAATTAAATTCCGATGGAACTTAATCATGAAAACCAAAAGATTAGAAATGAAAATTCTCAACCCATAACTCTCAGTGTATAATGATCACTCTCAACCCTAAAAAAACTAAAAATCTTCATAACTTTCTACTCCATTCTCCATAGTCTTCAATCTAGGTACCAATGGAACAGAAATTGAAAAACGAAAAGAATCTACTATTCACTCAAATACTACCTGCTAGAGAACACTCAGAAATTATCAAAATTGTCTCACGTCTCTCTCTCTCCTCTCTCCTCTCTCGTCTCCACACTCTCCTGCATCTCACCTGCGCCGACTCTATCAGAAAAGGAAGAGTAAAGTATAAAGTGTAAAGTTGCTGATTAACTCCAGACCTTGTCACAATTCATTAACAACTTCGTTGCTGGTGTGGGGTACGAGTTTCGTTTCTGATTCTGCAGTCCTTTTCGTTGTTAGTATTGATGATCTTAATTCAATTTAATTTAAAAATAATTCGTGTCGATCGATTACATGATGATTATCAATTTTCTACTGTTGTTTGTTCAGGAATATTGATATTTAATATATGAAATTGCAATTATATGTGTTAGATTCGTTACTTCCTTTAGTGTTTCATTTCTCATCTCCATTGTTAACATTACATCATGTTTACATTTCATCCGCTCTCCGTTGGCAAGGAATGGATTTTGGATTCCATATTCGAAGAGGGGATTCTGCTCCCATGTGCTAATGTATACTACAAATGCAATCACATGCTCTATCAGACCTCCATATCTTTAGGCTATAAGTTATGGTTAAAATTAACTTAGTTTATCTAAAGATTTGAATATATTATATAAATGGAGATTCTTTTTGTTAAAAGAGTGTCTTTGGTGCATGTGTAGCAATATTCTTTAGTTACACTCTTTAAATTTAGAAAAAATTATGTGGAAATTTCGGTATCAGTTTCCTTTAAATCTATCTGCCACTTGAAGAATAGTCTATTAAGGGTGGGTGGGGAGTTAATTTAACAATCAAATATATTAATTATGTCCTAGATATCAATTAATTTTTTGTTCTAAAAGTAATATTTTATAAAAGAGAATTGAGAATGATAATGCTAACTTCCGAACCTCATCATCATTTAGACAGAGGAACCTGTACAGGACCTTACTTCCATCTTTTTAAGGGAAGATCTCTGACAAGGCAGTCATAACTTCTAAGAGTGGCGATTGTGTCGTATCAGAGTCCATGGAAACTTTTGCCCAGAACAGAGAGCTCTTATAGCTACTGTGCACCAAACCAGAATGTGGAGAAGAGCTTGAAGATGTGAAATCATTGTTGTCCAGACTTCACGACGTCTTCTCTCCGACGAACTCAATTCGTTACTTGCGCTTCGGTTCCAACTTAAAGAATCGTGAAAAATGGCGCCACCGGCACTGAAGGGAGCTCCACTACCGAACAAACCAATCTCGACGATATTATGTGTGATAGGTACCTTTCGTCTTTCCTGACTGATTTCTTATCGGAGCTAACTCTGTCTCAAAACACTTGACCATATGAATGAAAAAATTTCTTTCTTAAGGACTGGAGTTTGTCTCGTCTCTTGGTGGTGATTTCTCTAAATTATGGGGAGCTCAAATTAACTGACAAATATCTTGTTTGGTAGTAATGAATCTTCAAGTAAGGTCTCATATTTAAGATGCAATAGGTTCTTCGGCTTTTGATCTTGAATCAAACACATCAGATAATCAAGCTTAAATGTCTGCAACTTCTAATTTGACAGCTTGAAGCTCTTTTCAGTTCTCACCAGGTGCCCTGTTAGGCGCCAACTGTAAGCAATGTACACCTGCATTGCAACCAAAAGGTTGCGATGTGGCAACTTCTCGATAATGTGGCAGAATGCATTACGGTCAACCTTGGCACCGATTGTACGGATTGTTTTCAGATGTGTGAGGATCAAACTACGTGAGAATGTTAACCGGGAATCATGAACAGCTCTTTTGTTATCAATAATGCTAGGGCTTCAACATACCTGAGAGATTGAACCGTGAGTGATTGATTCTAGCCCTGCAGGCAGAAGCTTCTCCTCTGGTGGCAGATCTGAAACTTGTCCAGGACAAAACCCCCGGGTACGCAATGCACACAGTTCCATATCTGTTTAGGAGTAGAGATTGATCTCAAGTGATAGTAGTACTCAATTGAAAGTTAGCAAAGGTATATATTGAAGTGTCAGTTTTCGAAGTTTTCATGTGAAACTGTCCAGTCATCTATCATGGGTTCAATAAGAGAATGTGGTTAGATGATAGTAGTTGCCGATAGAGTCCTGCACGCACAGTCTGGCAAATCTTAGTAATAGCTAGAATGAGCTTTTGCTATGGTTCAGTTTATCACATGTAATATGGGCCACGATTCTTGCTCTCGTAGACCTTATCGGAACCAAGTTTGTCAGACTTTCAAATTTTTGGTGTAGAAGCCGAACCTATGCTATCCGAGATGTTGTGAGCAGCTTGTGAAAGAAGTGGATGTATCGAATTAAACTTGATCTCCCTGTGCAATAACCATGACAGGTGAAAGTTGTATGAACCTTTTTGCCGTTCAGATTTCCATCTGGCTTGCCATGGGAGAAATATTCGGGGAATTACGAGGGTGTTGAAATCCATGTCGTTACCCCTGGAGTAGATGCCATTTACGGTAAAGTATGCTCTGAGTGCAACTCACTCAATTGCAGTGGAGCCTAGGAGTGGAAGTTGGAAGATTTTCTGTTCTTTTGTTAATAACTAATGGACTTATCCATTTGGAACAGGTGTCAACCCGGTAGGAACAGTGCCAGCGTCGATGTTGACATTTGCATCAATCGTAGCTTTCAAACCAGATTTGATCATCAATTGTGGAACTGCTGGCGGTTTTCTTGTAAGTTCTTGTCTCTGATGCCGATGCCCAAGCATCATTCTCCAGGAGTAGATAAAAGCTTTTGCAAAGTAAGACAGTATGTGCTCTAAGGAACTCATTCACAGCACCAAGTCAATGGTGTATTTTATGTGCTCGGAGTAAAGGAGATATTAACACCATATACATGAAGCAAGGATATTCAGCTATTAGTTAGCTCTGTCCAACGGGAGTCTTCTAATCAATCGACACCTAAAACATATCTGTACTTCATTTGTTTTTGCCAGGCGAACGGAGCTGCTGTAGCTGATGTATTCGTGGTTACAGAATCGGCTTTTCATGATCGAAGGAACCCTATTCCAGTAAATCTTCAACCCTTTTCTCTTAAATGTCTGGAGTAGGTCTCGATATCCTCAGTGAGAACTGATCCTTAACAGTATCATGTACTTATTCTGAAGCTCAGTTCACTTGTACGGACCTGAACATTCGCATGCGTTCTACCTCTAGAATTGTTAGTGTTAGATTATAGTATCTTAAACAACTGGTTATTTTAGTACCCTCCAGATTTAGAGTAGCATGATCAGGAGATCTAAACTAGCGCTTAATCCTAGTCCCTAGTGACTATTCAACATGAATAGATGTCCTGCGTTTTGCATTGCAGCTGTTGGCTTCTGGAGGTTTTACCTTCGAGGATACAGCACGAGAGTATTCTCTACATCATTCTATTCTGCAAAACTCATTCATTGAACTCTCTCTATTTCTCTTTTATCTAGTACTTCTCACATGATATCAGAGCTGATTTAGAAAAACTTTACAGTTAAATTTTTTGATTCCTCAGTGTTTCAGAATTTCAGGAGGATAAGAGAAGATGCTTTTCTATTCTCTGAAAATATCTGTTTACTGTGTTTTCTGGAGAGAAATTCTCCAAATTCAAATCCGCTGATCCAACATCCTGAACCGAAACTGGGTAATTCCTATACCAATTTCAGGAGAGAAATCCCCCTGATGAAATTGCTCGGTGAACAATCTTACTCTGAAAAATTCAATTATTCCAAGTTGAGCGACCTGCAAAACTGAATCCAGTTGATTATCAACGCAAACCAACTGATCAATCTACCTCAATTTGACTGTCGCGTGACGATTTCTGGCAACCCATATCTTGAATTTAGATTCAAGATAAAGCAATTAAAGTAACAGTACATATATTGATATGAAAATACCAAATTTACCGGACCCAACCTGGGGCTACCCACTCACATATTTTTTCAGTTTAAGATTCGATTGAATATTGTTTTATATCTCGATTTGGAGAACTTCTATCCAAATCTTTTCATCTTGAAGACCCCGTCTCTACCTGCCTTTTAATAACCGACGCAAAACTGCAGTATTTTGTCAAGTTGCTTACAGTCAACTAAAAGTTTCAAGGTCTTGAGACTTACCTCGGGAATTCCTTCGGTTTATTCAACATCTGGTGTGATGATGAGGCAAACTACAATGTCGAAGGGCGAAGCTATCCTGAACTTTAATGGGATGTATTATTCCATTTGGAAATTACGAATGAGCCTTTTTCTCCAAGCTACAGGGCTCATGGGGATAATCGATGGTATTCAGCCCTGTCCCCCTCAGCCTGTTGCTACTCTCGCACAGGCTGGTCAAACAGCTGCTACAGTTCCCGTGTTGCCATTGACAGGCCCTGGTAGTATTGCTGATTGGAATAATGCTTTTGCATTATCTTTTATAATGAATCGACTTGATGACAGTCAGATTCATCATGTAAGTTCTTCCCGACTGGCATCAGAAGCTTGGACTATGTTCGAGCAATTATATGAAGCTCAAAATGCTGTAACTCTAATGTATCTGCAAGATGAACTTCAGATGCTCAAATGAAGGAAGGTGACAGCTTTACTAAACAAGTTCATCGCTTCATAACTTTCGTTGACTAACTATCTTCTGACAAAAATCAAATGCTTGCTATGATGTGTAGCATGCCAAACAGTTTCCGAACCCTTTTGACTTAATTGCGAGGTCAGTAAAATCTGACTTTGCAGAAGCTAATAACATATCTCCTTCAGGTGGAGAAAATATTAAAGAATCAGATGTCTGAGCCCACAACTGCATTGTATACTTCTAAGGGAAATTTTCCTTCAAGAAACAAGTCCAATGCAGGGAACTGGAAGAATCAAAATTTCTGCAAAGGCAAAAACGGCTCCTTTAGTGTTTCAGCTACTTCACCATCTTCATCAAGACCTTCTACAGCCAATCAACGAAATCTCAAGAAGAAGATGAAATGTTTCTACTGCAATCTAACTGGACATCACTTCAAGGATTGCAGAAAACGAATTTTTTGAGGAATTTGCAGCAAATTCACAACGATCAAAAGCTCAAGCACATTCTGCCATTTATTTATATACTGTACTTGCTTACAATACGATATCTTCTTCAAGCCAAGATAATTCTTGGTATTTTTATTCGGGGGCCACTCATAACATGTGTCACTCGAAAGATAGTTTTATTACTTATCAACCTTATGCCACATCTAGAAAAGTCAATCTTGGTGATAACTCCTCCCAAGATACCATTGGTTTAGGTCAAGTGACTGTTCGCCTTCCCCAAGGTGATTCAAAAATTCATACAACGTTTTGCACATCCTAGGTTTAAGGAGAAATCTTTCTCCATCAAGCACTGGATCTTGAAGAAGGATATGCGTTAGTGAATAAACAACATTGTATTTTGCTCGACAGTCAAGACAATGTAATTGCTACATGCCCTTTGACAACAGACTTATATAAACTTGGTGTTACAGTCTTCCCTTCTCGAATAGATGCTTGTACTACTGTCCATCATCACTGTGAATTATGGCATAGTCGATTGGGCCACACAAGCGCTGATAGACTTCATCAACTGTTCACAAAAAGCCTCATAAACTTTTCTCAAAAGATCTCGTTGTAGATATTCCGAATTTCTCAATGAAGAATCAACCGCCTTCTCTATGTACGTCTTGTTTATATGGCAAACAATCCCAAGTACCATTTTCTACTGAACCTGCCACTCGAGCCAAAGAATTACTTGGTCTCTACCATTCAGATATATGTAATCTAATATAACCTCCTACACATTCGGCTTATATATACTTTATATTATTTATCGATGATTTCTCTAGATACTGTTTCCTATGTCTCATGCAGAATAAATCAGATGCCTTAACCTGTTTCACGCAGTATTCTCTCAGTGTTGAAATGCATCATTTTCACTCAAAGATTGAGATGTTGAGATGTGACAATGCTGGAGAATACAAGAGTGATGATTTTAACGAGTACTGTTCTTCTAGAGGCATAAAGAGACAATTTTCAGTAGCTTACACTCCTCAGCAGAGAGGATAGTCAGAAGGCAAAAATCAAACACTCGTCAATGCCGTTCTGTGCATGTTATATGAGTCAAATTTATCAAAGACTTATTGGGCAGAAGCAGTTATCACAGCAAACTATGTCCAGACCCGCAGCCCCAGCAAAGCATTATCTCCCGAAAACCCCTTATACACATAAATCTTGGACATAAGTATGGACATAAGCCTTCTTTAAAACACTTCCGAGTGTTTGGCATTCTGATTATTTGGCAGTCCTGCTTTTGCCCATATCAATGACCGTAAACCCTAAACTGCGCTCCAAACTTGATTTCCGAACCGCAACATGTATTTTCTTGGGTTAGAGTGAAGAAAGTAAAGGATCTTGCTTGGAACGGAAGAATGAAAATCGAATTATCATCTCACAAGATGTTGTCATTCTAGAGAACCGAATTGGGACAGATCAGTTATTGTCATCTAATAAATCCCATGAAGATGAAGTTCTCACTCTCAGATCTGATCCTCTCTTCTTCTGAGCATCTCCTCATCCTGCTGTCATTTCACCTCCTCCCCAATATTACCTATTTCAATGGGAGTTGTCCCAAGTATTTCCCCTTCAGTGGAAGTTTCCCCATCTTCTTTAAATACTCAGCCAGTGCTTGCCCAATGCACCTCTCCTATGAGCTGATGAACTCCTCTTTATTATCTGGGGAGACGAAGATCCCATCTGTTCCCTTTTCTACCCCACATACACTGAGACGCAGTTCTCGAGTTTCCAAGGCTGTTGAGAAAATGACGAGGTGGTGGAAGCTAAAAAGATCAAAGATAAAAAATAGGCACTTCTATCTGCTTCACAATCCTTTAACAAACCTTATACTTATAATGCAGCTATTTCAGGACTTGATGCTCCACATTGGAAAGCTGCTATTCAGGCTGAGTTCCAAAACATGGCTACAATGCAAGCCTGGACTTTGGTTTTTTTATCTGCTGGCCAGATTACTGTTGGCTGTCGATGGGTCTTCAAGATCAAACCCACTGTTGATGGTCAAATACAAAAATATAAAGCTCGTCTGGTGGCTAAGGGATTTACTCAGATTCCTGGTATTGATTAGACCGAGACCTTCTCTCCGACAGTGAAACTTCAATCCCTGCGGATTTTATTTGCCTTGGCTACGCATGTCGATCTGGAGCTGCATCAACTGGACGTTGTTGCTGCTTTTCTCTATGGCAAACTACATGAGCAGAATCTACATGGCTCTTCCTGAAGGATTACCTGTTTCTGATCCTGCTCTTGTTTGTCTGCTTAATAAATCTATTTATGGTCTGAAGCAATCCGCACTTACTTGGAATGAAAGACTACACTATATTTTACTAGATATTGGTTTTATCAGCTCTACAGCTGATAATAATATATATGTTCTTCGCAAGGACTCTGCTGTGCTTATATTAGCATTATATATTGATGATGAGGTTTACTATGGCCACCTTCTGCTTCCCTTTGCTGTTTAGTGTCTCCGTACTTGAGCATCCATAGCGCTTGTTGCAATATACTTTATATCCTGTCCTCTTTCGCTTCGCTCCAGTTACCCTGTTACACTCCGACCCGTTTCTGCAGCCACACCATCCAATAGCTCTCGCATTGCTCCACTCCTCCATTTCCCAGCTAATTCCCGCACTAGTATTTTTCCTGCACTCTTTGACTGATAACTGGCTTGACCTCTCGCGTGTATAGTCTTCCTACTCGACTCCACCCCACGTTTTTCATCCTTCTTGTTCACACACTGATTACTGGCATTCGATTTACATACGTTTCCTATTACTCGCAGTCGTTTGCATGGATGTTGTCAATTTTCATTGTTTACTAATACGTTAGACATATGTTATTCTCAGTTTGCTTCAATTATGCCTTTGCTGTAGGATACATTCGATGCATTCTACCTTAGGGCTTTATCACTATTCTAGCATTGTGAATCATGTACATTTTGCTTATCGTTCCTTTGAACTTCATGAGTTCTGGATAACCCGTTCCCAGAATGGCTTCTGCTCTCATTACCTATATATGTTGATGACTTAATATTGGCTACATCAAGCCTTACATTACTCCAGACAGTTAAGAGTTTACTCAGTTAGGAATTTAAAATGACGGATTTAGGTGAAACTTATCATGTCCTTGGTATGCATCTCCAACGAGATCCGAAACAAGGATGGCTGAAGATCAACCAAACCAGTTATATTCATAACAAGCTTGAACAATTCAATTTGTTCTGTTAGTTTAGCTAATCTCTAGTTTAGAGACTTCCCTTGTTTTTAAGGTTTTGTTAGAATCCTCTAGAAGCCCTACTAAATATCTTCTACTTAGGGTAAAGAGGGGCGCAGCCCTAATTAGAGTTAAGCAAAATAACCCCCTAGGGTTTGCTGAAGTGTATATAATAGTACTTTCTGCTCCGGTTTCAGTTAGTTCTTCAACAAGGGTGATTCCCAACACCTCTTCCTTGCATTTCGTGAAGTCCTGAGTTGCCTAACATCATCTCAGGATTGTCTTTTGATATCTCAGTATTAGAGGCTACTAGTGCTGCGTGAGAGAACCTACTTGATGCTTGGGAGCTGTGATACAAAGAGAGAGGTCTAGTATTGCAGTAGTGATGTCTGATACATCAGAGATAAGAGGGAGTGATAAACCTTCCACTTCAAAGAGTAGGAAGCATGGTTCTTATCATGTTCCATTGTAAACCTGTTTCGACTCCTGCTGCTCATCGCACATCTCTCATTGTTGATCAATTATCGTCTACCCCAGCTGAAATAGCTTATATGAAGACCATTCCATATCAGATTGCGGTTTGCAGTTTAATGTGGGCAATGATCTCTTCTCGACCAGATATTACCTACTCTGTTAGTACTGTTGCTAGGTACATGTCCAATCTTGGACCTACACATTGGATAGCTGTTAAAAGAATTTTCCACTATCTGCAAGGGACTCTACATTTATCCCCCAAGTATTCTTGCTCAGGATCACCATTGCATTTACAAGGATTTTCAGATTCAGCGGATGCTGACAATATGGATACTCGGAAGTCTACTGGTGGACTTTGCTTCCTCCTCGTAGGAGGAACAGTAAGCTGGGCGAGTAAGAAGCAGAAGTCAGTTGCTCTATCGAGTACTGAAGCTGAATACATGGCTTTAACCAAAGCCAACACTGAAGCAATATGGATAAGATGACTACTTTCAGACATTGGCTATCCTCAGAAGACTAAGTATTTTCTGTGATAATAAGAGTGGAATAGTTATTGCTTTTACTAGTAAGAATCATGATAGAACTAAACATATTCATATTCAATATCATTTTATTAAGGATCAGCTATTCAGTGGAGAAACTAGTATTAGCTATTTACCTACTGAAGATATGTGTGCTGATAGTTTTTCCCAGAGGCCTGTATACCATACTGTTGTTTGGGAGTCCTACTTGACTTCTGAATTCATATATACACTGTATACTTCACCTTCACCTTAATTCACTTCACCTCTGCTTTTCCCATTGACTCGTCCCCTCCCCGTGCAGCGCTGCAGTTTTCTTGCTCCACTAGCATATAACTAACGAACCTCTGCTTGACTCTTTCTCATTGTTGTGTCCTGGACTTTCTCTCTACTAATGAATGTTGTTGATTTTAGGGATCCATCAGGTATGTCTCGATTTCTTCCCTCATCTTACTCATGTGGATTCTTTTCTTTCTGGACTGATCCTCACTATGTGGCTAAGACTCTGGCACTGACGTATGTGCCTGCACTTTTGCTAGCCCTTGCTTTCCACACTTCCACTTCAGTTCTTTTTGACATTCCCACTCCTTTTGAGCGGCACTTTAGGGGAGCAACCGAGTTTGCCTTGGCACTCATGAGTTTTCGAGCAGAAACTCGGTATGAGAGGTACTGACAATTGCTCAGCTACTTCGGCACTGTGTGAGGCACTGATGAAGTCGCAGGTGTTTTCATGAAGGTTTACTATGGCCATCTTCTGCTTCCCTTTGCTGTTTAGCGTCTCAGGACTCAAGCGTCGATAGCGCTTGTTGTGTGAGAAAATGAAATGAGCAGTATGTACTCGATTGGTTGAACTGGTTGGTAATCCCAGAACTGGGATTATATAAGTACATGAGCATACTCTTAGAGCACACCTTTGCATCTACAGTGTGAAATGTGTAACTCATGTGCTCTTGACTTAACTCTAAGGTGTTCACATGTAACTCATGTGAACAGTAGTCATGCGTGAACAGTAGTCATGAACAGTGGTCGTGGATGAACAGTAACTAATATGTCCTATTATAAGTCTAACATGTTGCAATATACTTTATATCCTGTCCTTTTTTGCTTCGCTCTTGTTACCCTGTTACACTTCGACAGGTTTCTGCAGCCACACTATCCTATTGCTCTTACATTGTTCCACTCCATTCCCCAGCTAATTCCCTCCTTATTATTTATCCTTCGCTCTTTGCCTGATTCATAGGACCTCTGGTGTATACAGTCTTCCTACCAGACTACAGCCCACGTTTTTTATTTTTATTGTACACGCACTGCTAACTGGCAGTCTTTTACATAGTGTTACATAGTCGTTTGCATAGAGTTCTCGATTTCATGGTGGTTTACTAGTCTGTTAGCCATATGTTATTGTCAATTTGTTTCAATTATGCGTTTGTTTGAAGTTACATTGGATGCATTCTACATTGTGGATTTCTCACTATACTAGCATTGTGAATCAAGTACATCTTGCTTACCGATCATTTACACTTAAATGAGTTCTGGATAACCCGTTCCCAGAACGGCTTCTGTTCTGGGAACGGCTTCTGTTCTCGTATACCAATATGTGTGCTGATATATTGATTTTCGCTGTTCTCGTATACCTATATATGTTGATTTTCGCTTCACCCTCGTCTCCCTGTTACACTTCGACAGGTTTCTGCAGCCACACCATCCTATAGCTCTCGCATTGTTCCACTCCTCCATTCCCCAGCTAATTCCCTCCCTATTATTTTACCTGACTTTGCCTGATTCATGGGACCTCTGGTGTATACAGTGTTCCTACCTGACTCCAGCTCACGTTTTTCATTTTTGTCATTCATGCACTGCTTACTGGCAGTCTTTTACATAGCATTACCTATTTCTCGCAGTCGTTTGCATAGAGTTCTCGATTTCCCGGTGATTTACTAGTCTGTTAGCCATATGTTATTCTCAATTTGTTTCAATTATACCTTTGCTTCAAGTTACATTCGATTCGATGCATTCTACATTATGGATTTCTCACTATACTAGCATTGTGAATCATGTACATCTTGCTTACCCCGATCAATTTGCAATTCATGAGTTCTGGATAACCCGTTCCCAGAAGGCTTCTGTTCTTGTATACCTATATATATTGACAAAAAGTTTACCTAAAGGACTTCATCAGAAACATATCACAACCATTAGGAGTAGAATAATACGAAAATCCCCAATTGAACGGGAGTGTTAGATTATAGCATCTTAAACAACTAGTTATTTTACTATCCTCGATATTTAGAGGAGCATGATCAGGAGATCTAAACTAGCGCTTAATCCTAGTCAGTAGTGATTATTCAACAGACATCCTGTGTTTTGCAGCTGTTGGCTTCTGGAGGTTTTACCTTCGAGGTTACAGCACGAGAGTATTCTCTACATTATTCTATTCTGTAAAACTCATCCATTGAACTCTCTCTATCTTCTCTTATCTAGTATTTCTCACAGTTAGTGCTAGTGATGTTAACATGATGAAGACCTACGCGGGGGTACCATGAGTACGGTATTGGAGCATTGGAAGCAACTCCAGTATCAAAACTAGTCGAACCTTTAAACCTGAAGTAAGATCTGTTCATTGTTAGTGCTAGTGATGTTAACGTGGTGAAGACCTACGCAGGGGTACCATGAGTACGGTATTGGAGCATTGGAAGCAACTCCAGTATCAAAACTAGTCGAAGCTTTAAACCTGAAGGTAAGATCTGTTCTTGGTTTCCACTATCTGGGAACCGACTAATGTTCTAATATTGGCTACCTGACGGTTTAGCCAAAGCTTTCTTTTTGTGTATTCGTCTGCTTACACTTAAGGCTATTGCAGCTCAAATAGATCTTTTTTACCGTAGAATGACTTTGTATATCTTGCAGACGGGTGTACTTACCACTGGCGATTCACTTGACCACACTCCTGATGACGACGCTGTAATGAAGGCCAACAATGCTTCGGTAAAGGACATGGAGGTAAGTTTCGTTTCAATTAAGAGGTTTCTGTGCTCCAAAAGGATGCTTGAGTCAGCGAATCGGTTTAATGTCTTAAACAAGGAATCCCGTTAACTTCTATATGTGAGAACTATGCATAACTTTCATTTCCTACTTTTTGTTGCAGGGGGCGGCAATTGCGTACGTTGCCGATATGCTATCGGTGCCCCTAATCATGTTTAAAGGCGTGACGGATATAGTTGATGGGCCTGTTGCCACTGAGACCGAGTTTTTGGCTAATCTTACCTTAGCTTCTCGTGCTGTCCAACAAACAGTGTGTGGGGCTCTGCAATATCTTGCTGGGAAGACACTCAGTGACCTTCAGTGATTTATGATCTGATCCTATCTGTGAGAGCTGTCTCACTTGATTGATACTCAAAGCGAAATTAGTCCTTCTAAGCACGATTAGTTACTATTTTGACCTCGGACTCTCTATATGAGGACAGACAGTCCACATGCTACCTTATAGGAAAGGAACTTGGATAACCAACATTGTGTATCCATGTAGTCTGCTCTGCTATTCTAGCAGATGTCATGATTAAAGATATTAGGAAGAGCCGAGGTGACAACTTATGAAGCACAAGCTCAGTAAACTCTGTTCCTCAACTTGTCCAAATTTGAGGCCCCCTGATAAAGAGCGTTAACGCGGTCGTTCATCCTTCAGAATCTGAGATATGCAGTATTTCGTCCTCAAATGAATTCGAATTTGGGATCGACGGTGGTTTCAGGTGTCTCTTATACCAAGCCGACGCTCGCGAGCTATGGATCTGACTCCTCAATAGGTGAATGTGTTTGGGAAAAGGTTTCGAAATTGAAAATCTATCAGCCTAAGTGCATGTTCAAAGTACGAGAAGACGAAACACAAGAAGGTAATGGTACTTGAGAGGATTTTGTGAACTTCGAAGAGTTAAACAACTCGGGTCAGAAGGATAATTTTCTCATTCTCTTGACCTTGAACGTAGGTCGGAATGATGGCTCAGTAAATATGAGCTCATATCTTACACAACTGGACTTCATCAATGGTTCGTTATCATGACCTAAAGATTCTCTTGCAAATCTCAGACCCTGCAGTGTGCACTAGATGCATAAGCGCGCACACCCATTTCCAGTTGGCTGATTGATTCCTCCTCGGTTATAAGCCTATTTGTATGGTAGACAGTTTCTCTAAGCGCCTAGCTCCCAGCTTCTTGATTGCTTATGAGCAAACTTCGATGGGTTAATGTAAAGGAGAGGTGTAGCGAAGCCTCTTCCGGAAGTATGTCACATGGCGTCCATTTGAAACCTATCACGATAGTACCGCAGTGCACTTTCTCGTGGTCTCCACGAAGCTACTACGTCCGGATGGGATGGTGTCGGCAGTAGCAATGAACGTATTAATGGTCTTCACGAGGTGATGCAAAAGCAGCTCTTGAGCAATGTCAGATACGTAGGCGAAATTGGACGAGCAGAAAAGATAATTCTGGTCGTTCAGATTGTCAGTGAAATTTTGTTACGCCTGCACCCAACACTATGGTGCATGTGAAGCAAAGTGTACAAAAGCTATGTACCTCAAAGAAAATTCGCTATTTACGTCCGAGCTTCAAACCAGTTTGTACGTTTGTTCACTGATTAGAAACATCTATTCGTTGTAGGGTCAAGATCCATCTCGGTCTCCAATTATGCCTGGCTCAAAGCAGTCTGATGAGATTTGGAGGTTCCAATCACTTTGGGTATGAAGGAACCAATTCTAAGCCGGGGACAATGTCGGGAATCTGCTCAATTTAACTTGGAGATGTTACGCTGTGAGTAAACTCGGTTGACAACACAATGATACGCAGTGTCGAAGACGTGCTCTTCTCGGAATTTGTAAAATCTACCAGACAGCACACAGAGATCGAACCATACAGTTGTAGCCAGCGCTTTAGGAGGAAGTCAGGGCGATGTCTATGCTCTTGGTATCAGACAACGAATCCCAGCGAGAGAAATGTCCATTGCTTTTTCCAGCGTGTGCATCCAACCTTGGATGCATCCGTCGCCACCCTTAGCTAAAGTACCACTTATTAATGAGCACCGCGGAAGAAAACCGTCTACTCCGAATCATCAGAAAGGATCTACGATTGTTAAGGGTCACACTCAAAGGCTTAGAATACTCCCAATGTGATTGAACGTCATCAACTTCTTTAATTCCGGTCGCTAGTACTTACTATTGATAAATATCAATGGTAAGTACTATACTTGCAACCGGAATTAACGCACTATCAACCGGAATGACGCACTATTTCGATAGAAACTGGGTGCAGCATTAATGAAAGCATAGTATATTCTTCGAACACGAAGAATCGGCTATTTATCTGGTCACCAAGTAGACATTTTGAAGACAACCGTTTCAAAACGACATTGACACGCAATGGGCTCAACTCCTTTCTAATAAAAGAGGCAGCACTACGAGGAGAACGTCAAGATACTCAACAGTATCGCAGAGCACTCCCTTCGTGTGTATGGAAACCATCGCGAATTCTAAATCTCTGAAAGAATTGAGAGATCACAGGATTAACTTCGGCCTGGAGGATTGGAATTCACTCCTTATTTAACTCAATCGTACTCGAACAAATGAACAAAGCTCTTGCATGTTACAGTTCCGCTTCTGGAATTACAAATCTCAACCCCATATTGAGTAAATAAGCCAGTTGGGTCCAGAACTTCGATACTATTTTAAGATGTGTTGTTCGATCAGATATATGTGGCAGAGCCTCAGGCGCCATGATTTGAGGAATGTGCTTCAAGAAAACAGAAGGCTGGGTGTTGTTCATTCATGATGGATGGAATGTTAACGTACTTATTATTTGATACTCCGGATAGGCATGCTGAGCACACAGGACTCTGGCAGTCTTCACCCAAAGTATAGTGCAATCAGGATGTTCCTGAAATTTTGAACATGGTGGAGCTGTCAGGGTTTATTGATTGTGCGCCGATACAGAAGTCAGAAGTCATCTCAGCCTCAGAATTTAGACATCTAACCCTCTGGCTATGTCTCTATCCATCTTCACACGAACCACGGACTGGCAGGAAGTATATAGAGAAGTTCTGCAACTGCCGAGAATTGCTACAATTCTTCGAGGTGAGTAGGTTCAGTCTCTCGGAAGCTGGCATCTGCGATACTGGCTTTAACTCGTATTTTAAAGATGGCTTTAAGTCGTTTGCAGGTTTTTGTCCTCTGGATTTCAGCTTCGGCAAATTTGTTCACAGCGTCTACTAATTTTGAGAAACCAGTCCACAAGTATCCACATCCCAAGCTAGTGTCCGGCACCAGAGAGCCTGAAGAGCTGAAGCATCATTGGGGGGAATCAGTAAAGAAGGCAAAGGACACGTGCTATGCTCTTGACCACTGGAAGGTTTGCGCACTCTACGTGGAGAAATGGGATCCTTTCAAAGGGCCAACTGAGAAATGGCAGCCAGAACCAGCATATCGCTCCTTATGCTGCAAACTGGTTAGAAATGAATCCGTTGATTGCCTGTGCAAAGCCTCCACCGCCATGTACTCTTACTGGGAAATCAACCGCGCTATGTACCTACCAAAATGGTGCGGCAAGAAGGTCGATGCAGGCACCAAGTGCAGTTGTATGTATGTCCGCCTCATTTCTTGGCTTCTTTTAAACTGGAGTGATTGTTCTGCTTCATTTTAATTCCAATGTATATTTTGCCCTATCGATTATGAACAAACCAGTCAGGTGTACGTAGTTTATGACAACGCTTAGCTCAACTTTCTTGCATGCTCTGCTTCTATTACTGTTCGCAGCTAAGCAGGTACAAGGGTATGTCTATCCGACCGGTGGATATCCCGGACTGCTCTACTGAGTATCTCTGTGCGTTTCTTCGAAGTGAAGATTTCCACCACATTTTCAGAAGGTGGTCAATTCAATCTTTGCTGTTTCGTACATTAGCAACAGCAATAAACAGGAGTATTCCCTCTTAATAAAGAGTAGAGTTTGATAGTTGTTTATAGTGCTAGTAGGAAATTTATGTCAACTGCCGTTTACTAAGTGCACGGTAATATTGTGCAGCCGTCCCATGATCGGTTGAGCTGTGAACCAGATGCTACCGATGCATGACACTGCTGGCTCGTCATCTTTATGTCACTATAATGGTCTCCATTTCACTTCATATATTGATTAGAGTCCGTATCCCTTTTCGTTTCTGAACCAATCTCTCACTTAGAAAAATCTGACATGTGCCAGTGTGTGAGAACTGATGGGTTAGATGTCCAACCTAAAATTGTTACCAATATGACACACGACATCGATTCAGATGTTTGATTCAATCCGATAGGTAAATCGAAGTGAGAGACGATCGAATACTTACAATGTCATGCGTTATGAAGCACGGTATTGAACTCTCAAATTACCAAATCTGTTCTCTCCAGACAGGAACTTTTAGGATACTGTGCAGTGTAGTTCCTTTCTTACATCTCTCTTTGTGTTTCTCAGATTCCACGTGGGCGATAACTGTCACGCTTTCCCTCTCAACTGCAGGACGACTTAAATTTAGACCTATTAAAATTGCTAGAGTAGCTCGCGGAGCAGACGATTTAGAACGAAAACCTAAAACGGAACGATTTAGAAGAAGAGGTCCTCTGGAGCACCACTCGCACATAGTCCTAGGTTCTATGTTTCTCATATTTATAAGTTACAGCACACTGTTTCTTCACAGAGAGGCAATTTCCTTAACAGAAGCTGACCGAGTGCCACGTGGCGTAAGTGGAACGGGTTTCAGCAACTGGACTGACAGGAACAGCAGTGCACCCCCTAAAGTTGATACTCTAGCGGTCAAACGACATTTCACTCCGATACTATATATATGCCCAGCCATATTCTTTTGTAGCCGTTCAATTTGCAAGGTTAATACCAGCTTGTATCTTTCCAGTCCCTTTCCCCTTACACTGGGGCTTAGCCCCATTTTACCTTTTTTTTCGTTTTTTCCTCTCCCTTGTACGGCTTGACGGGGGTGTTCGCTTCTCTCATGTTTTCTCGCCCTTTTCTCTTACACGGGGGTTCAATACTAAAGTTGTGAACCATTACCCGGCTTTTATGAATAATTTAGCTCTTGACTTGAAAAAATTTTAGGTTACGTATTTTTAGTAAAAGTTTATTTAAAGATTAATGAGGAGATTCTCCTATCCACGTGGATTTATATCTTTCTTACCCTTGACATGCTTAACTTCCACTATAATGTGTCAGGAAACTCGCTTGATATATTCCATTACAATATAATCGCTACTTTTAAGAATAGAAACCCCCAAGGGTTCTTCATTACACACAAAAAAGTTTTACGAAAGTCACCCCCTCTACATGGGGCTTAGCCCCATGTTACCTTTTCGTCTCTCCCTTGTACGGCTTGATGGGGTCTTCCCATCCTTCATTTTTCCTACGCGGTCGCCTTTTACCTTTTTCCTTTACTAGTTTCGGGAAACTTCATATTGAAACACTTTTTCCTCTACTAGTTTCGTGAAACTTCATATTGAAACACTGCGCTATCTCAGATAATTTAGTTTTATTATATTTACTGCTTTGGACGTGCCGCCGTGGCACAACTTAAATTGTAAGTTCTAAACGGACGTAATCATTGACCACAGTCGCACCAAAGACGGCCAGGTCACAAATCAGATATCTTAAGTAAAGTAAACTTCTCGTACCGATTCTATTGGAGTCTTGTTTCATTTTACTTCGTATGTTTCATCTTTTTTTTATGACTTGTGTTTCATCCTTGTATGGCTTGCTTGATGGAGTTTTCCCCTATTCTACGCGATAGCCTTCTTTCTCAAGTGTTCAACAGAATTTGAACTTAGAAAAAACAATGAGCCTCTATATATCTCATATGGCTTTCAAAACTAATATCTTGCATACACCATTACACCATTAAATATTTGAATGTGAGAATTTGAGCTGAATTGAGGTAAATCTTGGCCAAGTAGTCGTCTGCAGTCATAAACTCAAGGACTACATACGTTGTGTTCATAACCGATTTTTTTAACATTGTCCCTTTATTGAATAGCAAACTGTTTTTCTCATCTCTAAAGGGGTGTCTCCCGACAAGCTCCATATATGCTATATGCTTGATGTATAAAACTATATTCTTGATGTGGGGAAAATGAATATATTTAAGTAGATCAGATATGATGCTCAAGAGTTACATTCTTTCTTGTAATTGGGTAAGAGTTTCACAAAAGATAATCTCTATTGATGATACTGCTCACATGGTACGGTATGTGATAGAATTTAGTTTTTACAAAACACCAGAAGTTTAGTTTACCATTGGAAATTGCTGTCAATGATGAGTGATTAGTTTATATCAGCAATGAAAGGCGGAGATAGATTGTCACATAGATGACATCTACCACCTAGATGGATGTAGACCAAAGTTATAAGGTATTCATTCCCGTTTATGTACAAATACTGGATATCAGCTTATTCATCTAAGGTAAGTAAGTAAGGAGTGATTTTAGCATACCTTGTCCGGAGATAAATTATCTTGCTGGTTCATCTAAGCTAAGTAAAGGAGTGATTTTAGCACATATCTCGTGCAGACAGGTGTTACCTCGATAGTTTTCTACAGCAAGAGGTCAATCTGTCTAATAACCATTTTACTCACTTATTTTGGGAACTCCCCGATGAATATTTAGCTTGAGTGGAAATTAAGAAATAAACAAAAAATTTATAGTTGTCAAGTTTGAAATTTCTAGAAAAAATATAATAAACTAATAATGAGAAAATCTAAATGGAATTTTACCAATAATTAAGTTTAAATCTATAGAAAATAAAATTTAAATAGGCTGGAATAAGAAATCCAAGATATAAAAAAAAGATAATACAACAAAACAAAAATATAAAACATGACATTCCGTTTAATTATTTAAAAACAAGATATCTAACCATTCTAAAGTCTATTAAAAGCATAAGTTATAGTTATCTCTCTACAAATTTACAAATACATGTATCCTTTTTACAGTTTTAAGATAAGTAGTAAACTTAAAAATACTATGATCTCAAGGTTTTGATATATGTGACAACTTTATCAAAATTTTATCTTCCAGTGGTAATGGTGTGTACATCTGATTTACTCTTTGATACACAATTATGTAGATCCAAAATCTTATACTTCAATCAAAATATCATAAATAATTCATGATACGGTAGATTAATTCTCAACTTAAACTCTTCTAGTGATGTTAATAATGTGACAACCCAGCAAGTATTACTTTTGTGGTAATGAAGTAAGTTAAAGTTAGTTCTCACAAAGATACGATTCAAAAATGGTCAAATACAAAGCAAACAGTGTAAACCCGAAGTCATATAAGTTCAAAGTAGTATAGATCCGAAGAACCCAACCCAAATTCACTCAACTACTTCATACATCTACTACAGAAACTTCAAATGCTTGTAACTTTTTGTTATAGACCTCTAAACTTTACCTAAAGAAGATGCTTCCAATGAGATACAACACACACAATTTGTACATGTGATTATTGAGATACAAGCCCCGCAGTAATCTTGCCCTCCAACTTTCATTCCTCAATGAAGTATCCTTTTTGATTTTCCAATCCAATCCAATTTGCATCCTTCCTTCTAACATGAAGTCGACTTCCTCGGGTTCAAATCAAAACACACAATTCTCCTTGTTTCTTTTCCATTTGGGTTCAATTTGGTTTCAATAATGGACTTCTTCTATAAAACTCATCCAAAATGAAAAATGTGGGTACCACAATCAAGTATCATCATCCATATGAATTTGCTGGTTTAGCATATTTTTTGAGAATTAAATAATTCTCTATCTTATCCTTCTTTCATTATATCTATATACTCAAAATTATGAAATGTTCAAATCCATAATTTCCTAGTTTTTAGTTATCGTATCTAGATTCCAAAAGGTTCCAAGGGGTCCTGTGAGCCGGCCTGTCTCTCACTCAGGATGAACCTCTGATGGCTATTATGGTAGTGCACCATGGACTAAGAAGGCAAGGAACCCGAACTCCATCATACTCCTCCAAGGCTAACACTCCAAGACTCAAGACATTGCTCACTAGAGAACTCAATGAGAGAGATAGTTGCAAATGAAAGGATGATGAGTACCTCCTCACCCCTTGTTTATATACTTGTGAAATAGTTACGTACCAAACTTACTAATTACCGTAGTAACTCAAGTTACTAGACTAAAATTCAAGTAAAGTCAAAAAGTAGAAAGGAATATCCATTCACATGGGCATATTCCTCTTATCTTGACCCAACCACTAAAGCAAGGATTCCTTCACATGTGCTATCCTTGGACTAAAGAAGAATCCAAAACAAAAAGGCTTGCGGGCCCAAGAGTTCTCAACTCTTTCCACAAAGCCAAACACCTAGGAATAATACCAAGTCAACACACTAAAATCCAAAATAGTGGTGCTCATCTTTTCTACTTCCTCTAAAGTAAGGTCCCATCTATCTTAGCTATGACTAACTTTAGCTAACCATGACTAATATAGAACCATCCTTTATCTCTATATAAATAATATCTCTTAAGTACTTGTAATACCAAGCTAAATATCACAATACCACACACATGCACAAATGGGTGTTACAATCCACACTTTCGTTGCCTTGTCTTAGCATATCCATTGTCAACAAGGTTCTCATAACCACTCTAATTAAAACCTTACTGATCTCCAAATTCAAGCATGTTCCAAAGAAGCCACAAGTTCACAACCTGAAACATCATCTACTCTATAATGATAGTTTACGATTTTGGTTCGATTGATCTCTAGCGACACGTGAAATTTCAGCGGATAAATAAAAAACTTCATAATATTTTTTTAGTGAAATTTGTAACTCAACAATGACGTAATAACTGAACCCACCTTAATTTCTCTACTGGAAATTGGTGTAACTTATATTCATTTCTAAAAATCAGATTTCCACTTATGGATGTTTAGATATATTGCAATGAAATAAATGCTAGACCAAATAGGTGATGTGTATGAGAAATTGGACTGCCACAAGACTTGCAGAAATATATTTGAAAAATCAGCACCAACAAGCACCAATGAATGCCAATCGGGTATGCACCTCACTGAAATGAAATGCCAGGTACCCTTGGATACCTTTCAGCACCTCTCAACACCTTCTAGCACCATTTGAGACTTTCCTTGGATTTTTTTCCAACTATTTAAACAAATTTCAAATCAAACGACCTATTACTAGCCCTAAATTACATTTAATTTTGAATAATGTGTTAAGGTGATAAGGTGCAAGCTCCATATCCCTTATTTCCTATGAACCACCTGTTATGGATTTTGCTAAAAAATAACTAACTTGAATGGATCTCCATAATCTACCCAAATAGGGTGTTATAAAAATAGTTCTATGAAGCTATGTATATTTTCTTAACTATATTTACTAAGTCTAAGAAAAATTGGTATGGGGTTTGTGTGAGAGGAAGAAAGGGACACTCTATGAACTTCTATCCAAGTTCCTTATTATTAGCAAACTCCATAATAGGTGGTTCATAGGAAATAAGGGGTTTAAAGTTTTCATTGACACATCATAAAGCATTAATTACAATTCAGGGTTAATAAAGTGCCTATTTTAATTTGAATCTAGGTGCTAGCCACCAAGTGTGAGATGATTCTTGTCTAGATAGTTTGATAGGTCAAGAGGAATTGATTGCGGATGGGAAGGCTTGGGAGTGAATTAATTTGCAGTGCTAACCAATTTCCTTGATTTCTTCTCTCTACCCAATGTGAATTCATAGCAATCCATTATCCTTGACTTCTTGGCTTGAACAATTCTCTTGGTTTGATGAGTGTGAATTTACAAGCTTGAGTGATATCTCTAAATTTTAGAGAGCATGAATTCATAATGATTTATTTTTCTTGAAGAATTTCATCTAAGTGGTCGCTCTATAGAGAATGTGAATTCATAGAATTCATAGTGTCTTTTTGTAGGTGGGATTCCAATGTGTTCAATTCTACCTTGATTTCTTATTGACTTCCTAGTTAGAATTCTTCATTTGCTTTTCTTTCTTCATAAGAGTGCTAGCTTTTCATGGATGTTTATTTTTTTGCTTGGATCCAAGGTCAAGGAGAGTTTAGAACAACAACAAGAAAGATTTGACTATTTCTTAGTTTTACTAGAATTGAGAAGAATAGAAGAGAGCATGCCAAGAAGTAGCAGTCATGGAGAACTTAGTAGAAATATTTGGAAATTTATACAATGGTTTTTCCAATTAAATTTGGAGACAGTTTTTGGTGAACAAGAAGATGAAAAGGGAAATTTAGATATGCCAGAATTGTTGCTCAGTGGGTAGGAGTATGCACATTTGCATAGGTGCTTAGAACCCAAAGTTACATACACTCATAGCAAGGAATTTGTGATTAAATATTTTAGAGGCCTAGGTGTGAAGACATTCCACCAATTGACTAGAATGGACATTGATTCTTTTTCAACATTAGTAGATCTGAAAAAGGATCATACGGTATTTTAAAAGAACTATCAATGGGAGCAAACATTGGTGTGGATCCAAGTAGCTCTTGCTCTCACTAGAGTTGAGCATCATAGTAATGGGGCTTGTGTTGCAAGGGGGTTAAACATTTAGGGTATTAGTGTAGTGCAACAATTGCCTTTACAGATCAAGTCATGATGGCCATATAGAATTTTATGAGGAGTCAAGAGGTATGGCCTTGAAAACAAGGAGCGAAGGAAAATATTAGTAGGCTTTGCACACAAAAGTTTCCTTGGTTGTGTAGGTTTGGTAGATAGAACACTATTTCCTCTCAAAGCTTGAACTATAATGGATAGAGAAATATATTTCAGCAAGAAGTGCTCTTATTCCATAAATTGCCCAAGTGAGTTTTGATGATAAAAGATGAATTATACATTTTACAAGAGATAAGTGTTTAGATTGTTCAATATGTATTTCTTCCTTTTTTAATCAGAGTGTTTGCAATTGATTAGATTTTGTGCAGCTTCAAGTTTTGATTTTTTCACTTGCAAGAATGCTAGGGTCATGTAACGGCATGACATGTTAAAAAATCATCATTATGGAGTGATTTGACCCAAAGAAGGAGATGTTGTAGTTTTGAGGCCAAAGAGTATCTTTTAGGTGATCTTGGTTATGTACCCATGCATCACCTAGTTCTCACCTTCAAGCAAGCCTGAACGGATGACAAGCAAGAGTTCAAAAGATATTTGGCAAAGGCAAGGGTGATAAATGAGCATTATATAGCTATATGAAAGCTAGATGGTATTCTCTTTGGGAGTTGAGAGTGCAACTTAAAGACAATTGTAATAATGCATAATTATTAAAGTGAGTTTCAATTTATATAATTTTACATAAATTTTGTATTAATAGGTTGGATGTTTGGTAGAAGACAATAGGAAGACAATGGTAGATTTATAGAGGAAACTCAAGTAGAAAAAAAATTTCTCTCAATGGAATGGAGCTTGGTAGAAAAGAAAGTAGTTCAAGGATGATGTAACAATGCCATGCTCATCATATCAAGGAAAATGAATAATAACATGTTACTTTGTAATAAAAATATCCTTTGGTATATGATAAGAACCAAGTCCTTCTCTTATGCTTCTTCATGGTGTAATATCCTTGGAGAATTTTAAGCACCAATCTTGTTCTTCTACATGAACTTATGTTGTTTAGAATTTTGTATTGCATGAACCTATTTTTGTAAACCCTATGGGTCCAAGTTTGGCACCAATTGGTGCTAATTGGAGCCTATTTTTTGACACTGGCCATTGGCGCCCATTGTGGCTGTCAAAAGGCATTGGTTGATAGGTTGATGCCATTTGATGCTTGGTGTGGATGTTAGAAGGCACTAGGTGACTCATGGTGTAGATGAGAAAAGGCAGTGGTTGAAAGGTAAGCACCAGTTGACACATGGTGTGGATGGGAAAAGATGGTAGTTGATACATTGGCATTGGTTGATGCCGATTAATGCTTGGTGTGGATGGAAAAGGGTTTGATAGAAAGGTTGATATCCATCACTGCTTGGTGTGGATGTTGGAAGGAGCTCTACAAAAAGTTGGTACCCATTCCCATGCAATGGCATGGCATGGGTGGATGGTGCCAGTGGCTGCCCATGGACTTTGGAAGGCACCAATTGGTGCCCATTCTTGAGGCAACTATCTAGGTTCTATCTATTAACAATGTGTTATGTTTCATGTTGTCATTGGTTGATGCTCAAAATTCAGTTTTTTATGCTCAAAATTTGGTTTTTTAGTGTTGAATTTGATTTTTCCCAAGAAATATAAATTTAAGAGTTCATGTGAGGGTCTATATAAACGTGCACTTTCTTGCAGAAGTCACCATTTAACACATTTCAAAAACAAGAAGGCAATTTGGTTTTTGAAGGAGGAGTGTGCCATTCGAGAAGGGTAGCTTAAAAATAGAAGGACAGGAGAAGAAGGAGTGCCATTTGGGAGGGGTTCAGGAGCAGAAGGAGTACCATTCAGGAAGGGTTCAATAATGGTTGGAAGAGAAAGAGAAATTGAGAGAGAAAGAGAAAGCTTGGGAAGAGAGCAAGTTTTGTGAGGAAAGCAAGTTTCAAAAGAGTGTGTAAACAAAAATTTCCATGGCAAAAATTTGGGAAAATGAGAAAATCATAGATGATGAGGACATGAAAAATACTCAAGAAGGCGATTGGTTAATTTCTTTTCATACAATTCAATACCCAAAAACCTTCATGTAAGGGTCTTGGATGGATAAACACCAAGTTTGAATTGCTATTGTTGGAATCAAGGAGGTTGAATTGGACATTCTTGGCTTGAAAATAACCCTTGGGTTACACTACCCTTGCCTAGAGGTAACTTTTTTCTCCCATTCTCCTTTCTTTCTTGCTATTTATTTGTTTTCTAGCCCTACAATAAAATTTGGGTTATAATTTTAAGTTAAATCATCAACACCTAGGGAGTAGTCTAGATACAACCTATTTGAAATTGCTTTGTCCCATAGCATTGGCAAGCATTGCCTCACATTGCTTACCCTATTCCATAACATTAGTGGATATCTTCCTACATTGCATGCCCTTAAACCCTAAAACCCTACATCTTCTAACATCTTTCCTTGTCCCGCAATGTCTTTAGGCATCACCTAATGTCTACTCATTTTCCCTAAATAAAGGAACCTATCTTGCAATGTCAATAGGTGATATTTGGAATTATCAGGGCCATTATTTTGTCAGTACAGCATTGGTGGGCATCTACCCACATCATCCACTTTTGAACCTTATTTTTTTTGTCTGGAGCATCTCTGAGCGGCAAAAACAACTTCTTCCATGAGCCCGATTGCTTGCACTTGTTTGTTGGAGACTTTTCTAGGTGCTTGCATGTATAGAGTTTGTGTGCTCTTAGGACAAGAATTCTTGCACAAGGTTGGTTAAAGGGAGGCAATTTCAGTTGATAGTGGATGTAATTTGAGATGCAATTGCAATGCCAAGAGAGAGCACACCAAGAAGGAGGACTAGTCCTTATGCAACTATTTCAGATTGGTCTCCACAAAGAGATTACAGATTGGTCAGATGCACTAGGCCCTTGCCTAGGCTCACATTTCATGTGTTTCTAGCCTTTTGACTCTTTGGGTCTTTCGGGCTTTATATTTCATTGTTTCATTATTTCATTGACATGGGCATTTGGCTCTTAACACCAAAACAAAGTTGAGGAGATTTGGTGTGGAGGATTATGATTGGAGAGAGTTATGTGACAACCCGGAAAATATCACTTTTGCGGTAATCGGGTAAGTAAAGTTCGTTCCCGTAGAGATACGAGTCAGAAATGTCCAAATACAAAGTCAAACAGTAACATGTAGTTCTTCTTGGTTGCATCTTTAATCTCTCAGGTAGAAACCACACCCAGAAGACAGTAACAAGCACTGATTTGCAGGCTTGTCACAAATTAACACTCCTTAATCACAACTCCATCAAATCTTTCCAAACAATCTTGATTGTGATGATTCAGGCTCTCCCAAAACCGACACTTCATTGAAAAATGACTTCGCCTCAAAATTGTGTTCCACCCCTCCACTGAAGGCACAACTTCCTCGATCAAAATTGCTTCACATCAACTTTGCACTGCACTCACAAATGCAGAATACTACCAACAATATAATTCCTCTCAGATCTGTCAAGGCATTGCTTTGATTGCACTTCACTTAGGATCAAACACACAGAATGAAGATCAAGGCTGCAGAATCCAACATCCAACAAGCACACTGACTTGCACTTTGAAATTCTCTACACACTCACAAACACAATCACAAAGTTGATACTCAGAATCAAGCTTAAGCGACAAGCCCTACTTCACAGCACTTTGCTTTATCTATTCTCAAAAATTATGAACACTGAATAACATGATACTATGAATGCCACTCTTAAATAGTGAAGCAATCGACAGTTCTAACAACTATACCATTCTACAACAACTTTTCTAACCTGCAGATCCAAAATGACAATGCATCTCTTCATATCTACCTCTTCAAATCTCAAAATTGTTACTAATCCGATCCGATGTCTACTTCTTCCTTGGTTTTCAAACCCGAACCCAAAGTAAATTTACTTCCTAATATTCTGTCCTCGGGTTTCATATCTTCTACTTCATCTACCAGATCCAACAATTCTCTTTCCTGATCTGAAATTCCACTAGTAGGTAGCCTTTCTAAACCTTCATCTCTTGACCCACTCTTCTCTAATGTCTCCACTGGTAATTCCAAAGACATTTGCACTCCTATGTTATCTACTTCGGGTTTGGCTCTAACGTCTTTCCAAAGTTTTTCTATCTCTATTTTCACTAAGTCTAATCTAATTGAAATGTTATCTTCTACCTCTAAGATATTCCTGTCTACACGAGTTCTGAGACTAATTAACAAGGCATTCAAATCCATGTCCTTTGCCTGTCTTTGCCTCGTCTCTTGCACCAACAACTTCAACTCGTGCAGCCTCGTCTCTTCAATCCGAACGCTGGCCTCTGTACTCAACATTGCATTCATCTGGAGGACTATCTCCTTCAAAGGCTCCAATCTCATCTTTTGCTCTCATTCTTGATCTACAAGCCAGTCCTCCCTGAACATCGCCAATTCTACTTCAAACTTGGCTTTCACCGTCTCCTTCTCCTTCTCCTTCTATACAACTCTCTCCTCCTGATTACAAAGTAACTCTCATAATCTCTCTTCTTCCCTATACCGTGCCGCCAACTCTCTTTGCCAGAGTTGCTTCTTCTCCTCGACACTCTCCATCATCCTATCAAGCTCTTGATCCTTTGCTGCTACTCTCACCATAGCATGGATAACCTCTACTCTTGAATCAGCAAATTGCTGCTTCAAGATCTTGTACTCTGCTACTTGTCACTCCCTTGCTATGTCACTCTTCTTCACAAGATCCTCTCGATAATTCACTTCTCTCTTCAGGTCTTCAATTACCTGACTTCTCACTACTGCCTCTTCTCGCGGTACTTCTCTCTCTTCCTCACCTTAGGTTATACTCTTCTTCAACTCCAAGTTCTCTTCTTCTAATCTGGACAATACTTGCAAGACAGTCTTTACCTCTAGACAAGTAGACTGCATCTTCTTCTTCTTGTATTCCAGCTTCACCAATAGAGGACACACCACCTCCCGTAGGTACTTGACTCCATCGCTTGGGGTTACTTCTTCTTGCACGGCCACTTCCCTTTGTACTTCTTGTTCATCCGATACTCACCTTCTTCTCTGTAGTCTTCGTATCGGAATGGATGCCTTGCTTCCCAAGCTTTCATGTGCTTCTTCCTTCACCATACTCGGACCTGCATCTTACTTTGCCTTACGTCTCGAGCGGACTCCTCTCTGCACTACGATCTTCTTTTCTTTGGGCTCATTTACTTTGTCTTCTAACTACGTGTTGTCCTTGGCCTCGATCTCTACTTGCACTTCTTCTTCTTTGACTGCAGCAACTGGTGCCGATGTCATTTCTCCACCCTCATCGCTGTCGTTACTTGTATCGCCACTTTGTAGTGTTAGCTCAGGTTCCTCCTCGTTGTGCTCTGAGTCTTCGGTCTTGAGCTCGGCGTCACCTTCCGAGTCTTCATCTTCCGACTCGATCACCACCATACCTCGCCTCGGGTTTCCTCTCCTGATCTTTTGAGGTTTCTTCGTGTCTTCAGCTTTGCCTTGCCGACTTCTCTTCTTTGAGTTTGGAGTACTCACTTTGATCTCCACATTCTTTCCTATCTTCTTGTAGTACTTGTCGGTGCTCCTGATTTGCAAAATGTACTGCTACTCCTCTACATTGACCTCCTTTCTCAAATCGAGATGGAAGTGCGACACCATCCGAGTTTGCTCCGCCGAGTTCAGCAAATTTAACCTGAGGTAGAAATGTGCTGCAAACGGCACGATGTAGTGTGGAGGCAATTTATCCCACAGATTCCACACCATTTGTTGCATTCTCCCATGGAAACACCTTGCCCAATTGATTGGTTCTCCTGCAAATAACTTGTGAAAGAACACCGCTTGGTGTTTCATCACATACGTTGTTCTCTCCGGCTTCAAGATTGCCATCAGAGCACTCACAATTCCTCTCTTGACAGGGTCCTTGTAACTCTCAACTTTATACCCATTCTTTGTCCGCTTTGACGATAATGCATCTCTCACTTCTTGGGTTTCTTGAGCTATCTCTCCCTTCCTCAAGGATGTGGCTTCCTACTCCGAGCATGCTTCTTTTCCGAGTACGAGTCTCCAATCCGACTTTGTCCAGCGAGCCGGATTTCCTTTCTTCCCTTCTTCCTTGGGTCCATTGAGACACTTACTCTTGATGATTTATGTCATGAAACCTAGCAAACTCACATTCCAGTTCCACGCCAAGAAGGTAATCCAAAGTCGGCTCAAGACTTTGATCTTAGCAATCACATCTAACCTCCAAATTGCATGATTTCTCACTACAAATTTGGATTTCTTCTTTCCTCCTCCCATCTCTCCTGATTTCTCACTATCTCTCGATTTCACTCTTGCAACTTCTCCCTTACACACTAACGTGTTTCCAACTCTATTTCCCTTCCCATGATCACATGCAAGATGACTTCTCAACAGCAAAGGAAAATTACTCAACATTTGTCGTTGTGAGTTCAATTTTTATAGAGTTGCACTTTCTTCATCTTTCTTCACTTTGAGTTTCTACCAAGAAATCACACCTCCTACATGCACCTGTCATTGTCAATCAACCTTTGCGCGTATGGGCCGCCAGTTTTTGAACGGTCTCTTCTTGAATTTCTTGCCCCGACAAAAGGTTGTTAGACTGACTTTGCCTAGAGTTGTGTGCTAATAGGGCATTTCCAAGTACTTTGCCTTATGACCCGAAGTCACTTTACTTTGGGTTTCATCCCGAAGACTCTTTTCTTTGCCTTCTTTGGCCATACAGGCACAATACGACTTCTCTATACATCTCTTCTTCTTTATTTTGAATAAAACAAAAAATGTGGGCACCACAAGTTAGCATTTTGAGCCATCACTACAAAGGTGGGGAATTTTTATAGCCAATTGAGGAGACCTAATGGTTCTGGGTTTAGAGTCACCTTCCTTGGGCAGATACTCACTCACCTCTTTGTGGAGAGAGGTTACATTCTTGAGGAACAAGTGTCCTATTTAAATGAGGGAGAAGAGGAGATTGTATGTGATAGAGAGAATAGAGAGGATGAGGACAAGGAAAAGAGTGCTGACGATGGAGGATGAGGACAATGAGTGACTGATTAGATAGTTTTGGTGTATTGAGTTTTGGCATACTTTGTATGTTTTATTTGTTGAAAAGCATACAAAGTATTTATTGTATACACCATTATCGGATTTACTAAATAAGTTGATGAACTTGTGTATTTACTTGATTGATAGTGAGTTTTAGGGTTTAGGGTTTAGGGATAGATAACTATATGTTACCTATTGTGAACAAATGCTCAATAGATTTTTGTTGAGACACATGGCTTTCTACTAGTGAGGTTAGGGAGTGATAATTATCTTGAGAGAGAGTTCCTTCTACATCTTCATCCGATGAAATATCTTCTTCTCCCTATCCATCCTTAAAGAGTGCACCTCTCTCCTCACACCTAAGAGTCTCTTCCTCCTCTTGTTCTATTGACATAGAGCATGTATTAGATGATTGTGTCTGAGTGGTTGAGGAGTAGGAGAGACTTGTTGTTTAGCAAGAGAGTAGATTGGAGAGTGAGAGAGAGAGAGATAGTGCTTTAGCATAACAATAGAGTGGAGAGTGTAGAGGAGTGGGAGAAATCAATGCTTGAGCATGAGAGTAGATTGGAGAGTGTACAAGAGTGGGAGAGATTAGTGCTTGAGCAGAGAGTATATTGGAGAGCTTAAAGAGGCAAGATAGACTATTGTTTGAGAGAGAGAGACTCCTTTGTGAGTGAGAGGATACTCTTGCTGCAAAGGAGGAGATGCATGTGAAGTTTACTAGCTATGAGATGGAGAGAGAGAGAGAGCAAGAGTTAGTTGACTTGGACTTGGATATCCTAGGTGTTGTTGCCATGGTTGAGGGTTAGTATACTTATAGAATCATGCATGAGAGTTAGCATGTGTTATGGAAAGGTGTGAAAGTGCCCATGTTTAGGCAAAGGAGAGTGAGATAAGTCTAGCTCAAGTGAAGGCTTATGTGGCTTATCTTGGACCAAGACTACGTATGATTGCTCGCCAATCATACATGATTTGGCGTGATTTTTGTGGAAATGGATGTGCCTTGAAGAGCTCTTTTGATTGATATCAAGCATGCTGAAAACCCACATCTGTGCAGAGAGTTACAAGCATTCGAATTCTGTCATCTTTGGCAGATTTTAGGGTTTGGACTATAAATTTGAATGAGTGTATCTCTGCCACTACTTGGGCAAATGGAGTGATTGGAGTCTCCTTAGAAGTGCTATGCTGAGAGCTTTCTTTCAAGGTAAAGCTTGTCCAGTTTGGAACAGTACTCAGGGAGATCTGAATTTTTCAATTCTGAGAAAGTTTTGAGTAGTCCTTGTTATTGTGCAAAAATTGGGAAGGCTATTGCTCTGTGTTCACAAGTGCAAATCCAGTGAAAATTTCTGCATCAGAATCTGTGATCTCCAAGCTCTCTTTCAAGGCCAAGCTCGCAGCACATGGAGGTCTGAGCAAGCAGTGGTGGTCATTCTCATTCTGTCACATTTTGTGCATCTTGGTGTTTGGAGTACCAACTTTGCAGTTCCAGTTCTCCTCACTCACAGATCCAATCCAGGTGATTCTTATGTCATAAGAACCACATGGTCATAGGCTCTCTATTGAGTTCATATTTGAACGATTTGGATATCCAACGCAGATGATATGACCATTTGTTTCACTAAAGCACTTGCAACTACTTGGTGTTAAAATCTGCACATGTGAAGTAGGATTGCTCTGTACTTATAGGTCCAAATCAAAGGGTTTTTGTGGCAATAGAACAAGCATTGTGCAAGGTTTCTATAGAGATCTGATTTGTAGAAATTGAAGGTCAGATAAGGAAGTTGTGACAGTTTGAAATCTGTGACTCTTTGGACATCATAACATTGTGAAGTGCAAATTCAAGCTATTGTATCTTTGTACTAAATGATCCAAATGAAGTGATCTTTGTGTCTTTAGAATCAGCTCCCTCAGACCTTTAGACTGAAAATTGATTGCTAATCGTTGAATCACATATTAGAAGCTCTAGGTACCTCAAATTTCGCAGCCTTTGGTATCTCTGTGCACTGCAGATTTGAAAGATAGTATCTTTGCACTCACATATTCAAATGAGGTGATTCTTATCTCATTAGAATCAGCTTTTCAAGGTCCTTACTTCAACACCAGCCTAGTAGTGCTTACAATTGTAAAACAATAGTGCTGCCTACTTGAAAATCCTAAAGTTTTGGTGTTGGAAGTAAAACTTCCAGATTGACTGTGAGTGATAAGTGATTGTCACAATGGAGGAGTCCAACATGGTGAAAGACATTGCTGATATAGCCATGAAGCAACAACAATTAGCTGAAACGTATAGGAAAGAAAATGATTTCCACAAGGACCTTAGAAGCTTCATGGCACCTATGTCACAGTGCATGAGTACTCTCATGACTGATATGGAATTTGTAAAGGTTGAGATCAGTAGCGTCAAAGAGTCTTTGAACCTAGTCAACCATGAGATTCAAGACCTCAAGAAGAGTTCTATCTCTTTGTTTACATCAACCAAGGGGATGGTTGATGCTACCAAGAAAGTTGCTTCCTTGGGAGCACAAGCCAACAATATTGCTACACAAGGCAGAGGACTCCAACAGATTGTGGACACATTAGAAGTGAAGATGAAGTCTTATGCTGAAGCTACTAAGGTGGCTCAAATCTCTTGCTTGCAAGAGCATGAGGTTGAGAAGGAGAACCAATTGGTCAGAATGAAGAACTTGAGAATTTCAGGTTTGCCAAAGACTGAGAAAGAAGACACCAAGGCCATAGTGTGTGAGTTTATTGCTGATCCTTTGAGAGTCCATGATCCTCAGATTTTGCAAGCATATAGATTGGGACAACAAGGTGCACAACCAAGAAGCATTTTGGTGAGGTTTGGCTCAGAAACTCAAAGGAATATAGTGATGGATAACAAGGCTATATTGAAGGGGCGGCGTATTTGGTTGGACCCTGATATCACACCTCTCCAATGGCAAGCAAAGAAGGGAGAATTAGCAAAAGTGAAGGAGGCTCAACAAGGAGGATTTGTTGCATTCTTGAGAGACAATAGAGTTGTGATCACCCAAAGGGAGTTGTCAACTACCGCAAAGCAATTCCAGACCCTTAGAGTGTTGTTTTGGAATGTTCATGGTCTCACACATACCAAGTACTCAAGCGCTAAACTTGTGTGGGATAATGCTGATCTGATCAATCTTGTGGAGACATGGGAACATGAAGGAAACACCATTCAAGACATTGAAGGTTTCATTCTTGTTGGTTCAACTTGGAACAAGCGGAGGCAACACAGAGGAAGGGGCTTTGGAGGTATTGCAACTTACGTCAAATTTGGCTTTGAAAAATCAGTCTCTTTGATAGGTCAAGACTCAAGTGGACAATACCAATGGCTGAGGATTGGAGGAGTTGCCACACCTTGCTTCCTTGCTGTTTGTTACTTTGCCCCATTGACATCACCAATCTATTCAAGCGGATCTCTCAACACCATGCAGCCTTTCCACTCCTTGACAAAGGATGTGTTGGAATTTCAAAGTAAAGGTGCAGTATTTATCCTTGGTGATTTCAATGCTAGGATCCAAATCTCTCAGATTCTTGAATTTAGTGACCTTGAGAATGATCCTTTCCATAGCTTGATAGATCATTCTAGTGCTTGGTCCTGCTCTTCCAAAGATCTCATATCCCACTCCATGAGTGAGCACTTTTTGAGCTTTGGTACCAATTGTAGCTTGAAGATCTTGAATGGCCTTTCTCAATTTCCAGAAACTTGTAAGAGCACATGCTTTGCTTCTGGTGGATCCAGCACTATAGATTATATGCTCACCTCACCCAGTGATATACACATTGTCTCAGATTTTGTTGTTTTAGATCCTCAACTTGAATCTGACTATGCACCTTTATCTTGTGTCATCCTTCTTTCTTGCCTCAATAGAACCACATTACCTATTGACCATGCCTTAAGAGGAAACTCTGTCTTGATTTTCACAAGCAAGATTTGAACCAACAAGCTATCCATGAGAAATTGAGCTCTATGGAGTGAAGTTATGATTTTCAACAACGTAGTGATCAGTTGGTTGAACTTCTTCAATCTACATCAACAACTCTGTTTCCACGAGGTTCTCACAAGAAGGGACTTGGTCTCCCTTGCAATAGGTGGTTTGATGTTGATTGTAAAATTGCAAGGATCAAAGCTATGGATAGGTCTCTTGATCAGATTGCACAAAATCAGACTTTTGTCTCTTATAGAAAGTTGGTGAAGTGCAAGAAGTGAGCGTTCTTGAGACTCAAGGGGGTTGAGTTGAGCATTGAATTGAGGAGCAATCCCAAGGCTTTTTGGCATAAGGTAACCATCAGATCTCCATCTCCATCGCTGGACTTGAATGAGCTTTGTGAATATGTGAAGGATCTGTACTTTTTCCCAGATGCTCCAAGCATGGCACCTTGCCTTTGATCTGCTCTCACCATCTCTGAAGCTGATATCTAAGCTGATGCTCTCACAATCCATGTTTTGTGATGGAAATCTAAAGGTGTTGGGAGAGCTCTCTATGTTGCACTTATTGATTTTAGGAAGGCCTTTGATAAGGTGCTTAGGAAATCTCTAAGTGAGAGACTCACTCAAGTTGGTGTTTCAGCTGATCTGATTGGTTCTATCTCTAGACTCTATGAGAAGGTGGTTGTTAAACTTTCATCTTTGAGCTCTCAAGATGTCCTTAGCACAATGGGTGTGATTCAAGGTTGCTCTCTATCCCCAACATTGTTTGGAATCACCATCGATGATCTAGAGAGGGTGCTTATGGAAGCTGGAGCTACAGGTGTACAGGTTGGCTCTTTGATGATACATGCACTACTATATGCGGATGATGTAGTGCTCCTCTCTACCAATCCACAAAGTTTACAGAAGTTGTTGGATTCTCTTCTCTTGTTTTGCAATCAAACAAAGATGGAGGTGAACCTTGACAAGTCCAAGGTGATTGTGGTGGGTTCTAAAGGTGTCACACCTTTCTTTTTTGATGGACAGCAATTGGAACAGGTTTCTTCTTACAAGTACTTGGGCCTTGAGTTTTCTCATGACTTCAACCTGTAAGAGAGTTGAGAAGTCACTGCAAGTAATCTGATGTCTAACTCTAATCTGCATGTAACAAGGGCAATCAACAAACACATGATGCTCATCCTCAACTTTGCTCATAATACACAATTTGCAGAGTCGCATGGAGTGCTCTATCTGCTGCCAACGTCCTTGTTCTACTTCTAGTCTATGAGAACTAGTTCTATATTGAGCGATAACATGTCTCAATGAAGTAGAAATCCTAGCCAAGAGATAATCTTGCTCACAATACACCAACATAGGATTTACAAACTGCTGATAGAACACCATCTTGGTACCGGGTTGCTGCCATAAGCGAAGTAAAAACTGCTCCTTGATCACCTCTCGAAGTGCAATAGGCTCCAATCTCCAATGTCGCTCAGAAACATTCCACCTTGTGGCCCATGCAATCAGATCTGTATACCAACCGACAGATAGAGTGGCACAAAAAGCTTGGTAGGGAAGTCTCTCATGCTCCATGGACCTCACCTTAGTGGCATATGTGATAGCTAAAAACAAAGCTTCAGCCTCAAGAGGTAAAAATCCTGTTTCAGCAAGCAAGAATACATAAGGAGTTTGAGTCCTCACCCCAAGTTCATCACACAAAAACAATTTCTGAACTTTCTCCACCTTTTGCCACCATGTCTTCTTAGTACCTGGACCCCAAATCTGAGCACCATAGAGAACCACCGGCTGCACAAGAGATCTGAACAGCACCTTCTTCAACTCCCATGTGGTGAGGTGAGCAAGTCTACTGCGGTTCATGAGTGAATACAAAGCTCTAAAGCCTGCATTGATTCTCATCTTCACACAAGTAGACCAACTATAGTCATGAGAAAACTCAAGGCCCAAGTACTTATAAGAAGAAACCTGCTCCAATTGCTGTCCATCAAAAAAGAAAGGTGTGACACCTTTAGAGCCCACCACAATCACCTTGGACTTGTCAAGGTTCACCTCCATCTTTGTTTCATTGCAAAAGCAAAGTAGAGAATCCAACAGCTTCTGTAAACTTTGTGGATTTGTGGAGAGAAGCACTACATCATCTGCATAAAGGAGTGCATGTATCATCAAAGAGCCAACCTGTACACCTGTAGCTCCAGCTTCCATGAGTAGACTCTCTAGATCATCGATGAAGATTCCGAACAGAGTTGGAGACAGAGAGCAGCCTTGGATCACACCCATTGTGCTAAGGACATCTTGAGAGCTCAAAGATGAAAGTTTCACAATCACTTTCTCATAGAGTCTAGAGATAGCACCAATCAGATCAGCTGAAACACCCACTTCAATGAGTCTCTCACTTAGAGATTTCCTCAGCACCTTATCAAAGGCCTTCCTGAAATCAATAAAGGCAACATAGAGAGCTCTCCCAACCCCCTTGGATTTGCACCACAAAACATGAAGTACCAATAGGTGATCCAAAGTACTAAAGCCTAATCTGAAACCAGCTTGGCACTTAGCTCGAATTTTGTGCTTTTCAGCCCAAGTGCTCAACCTTGACTCCAAAATTCGACCATACAACTTGGCAAAGACACTACCAACAAGTATGGTACGGTAATTGGTGACAACATCTCTCTGGCCAGACTTGTGAATAGGAACTACCTTCTTGAAGCACCATCTATCCGGAAAGCCACACTTGATTGCCTCATTCAAATGAGAAGTGAGTACTGAAATCAGTTGGCTACCGCCCCACTTCAGAAATTCAACACATAGTCCATCAAGGTCTTCAGCCTTACCATTGGCCAACTTCTTCAATTGGTACTTGACATCAGCTTCAGAGATGGTGAGAGCAGATCCAAGGCAAGGTGCCATGCTTGGAGCATTTGGGAAAAAGTACAAATCCTTCACATAGTCACAAAGCTCATTCAGGTCCAGCGATGGAGATGGAGATCTGATGGTTACTTTTTTCCAGAAAGCCTTGGGATTGCTCCTCAATTCAGTGCTCAACTCAACTCCTTTGAGTCTTAGAAATGCCCGCTTTTTGCACTTCACCAACTTTTTGTATAAAACAAAAGCTTGATTTTGTGCAATCTGATCAAGAGATCTATCCATAGCTTTGATCCTTGCCATTTTGCAATCAGCATCATACCATCTATTGCAAGGGAGACCAAGTCTCTTCCTGTGGGAGCCTCTTGGAAACAAAGAAGTTGATGTAGATTGAAGAAGTTCAATCAATTGATCACTACGTTGTTGAAAATCAGAACTCCACTCCATAGAACTCAATTTCTCTTGGATAGCTTGTTGGTACAAGTCTCTCTTGTGAAAATCTAGACGAAGTTTGCCTCTAAAAGCATGGTCTATAGGTAATGTGGTTCTATTGAGGCAAGGAAAAAGGATGGTACAGGATAGAGGTGCATGGTCTGATTCTGGTTGAGGATCTAAAACAGCAAAATCTGAGACAAGATGGATATCATTAGCTGAAGTGAGCATATAATCTATGGTGCTTGATCCACCTGAGGCAAAGCATGTGCTTTTACAAGTTTCTGGAAATTGAGAAAGGCCATTCAAGATCTTCAAGCTACAATTGGCACCAAAGCTCAAAAAGTGCTCACTCATGGAATTGGACATAGGATCTTTGGAAGAGCGTGACCAAGCACTAGAATGGTCTATCAAGCTGTGGAAAGGATCATTCTCAAGGTCGCTCAAGTCAGGGATCTGAGAGGCTTGGATCCTAGCATTGAAATCACCAAGAACAAGGACTGCACCTTTACTTTGAAACTCTAACACATCCTTCGTCAAGGAATGGAAAGGCTGCATGGTGTTGAGAAGTCCACTTGAATAGATTGGTGATGTCAACGGGGCAAAGTAACAAACAGCAATGAAGCAAGGTGTGGCAACTCCTCCAATCCTCAGCCAATGGTATTGTCCACTTGAATCTTGACCTATCAAAGAGACTGATTTCTCAAAGCCAAATCTGACGTAAGTAGCAATACCTCCAAAGCCCCTTCCTTTGTGTTGTCTCCGCTTGTTCCAGGTTGAACCAACAAGAGTGAATCCTTCAATGTCTTGAATGGTGTTTCCTTCATGTTCCCATGTCTCCACAAGATTGATCAGATCAGCATCATCCCACAAAGGCTTAGCGCTGGAGTACTTGGTATGTGTGAGCCCATGAACATTCCAAAACAGTACTCTAAAGGTCTGGAATTGCTATGCAATAGCTGACAATTTCTTTTGAGTAATCACAGCTCTATTATCTCTCAAGAATGCAACAAAACCTGCTTGTTGAGCCTCCTTCACTTTTGCTAATTCTCCCTTCTTTGCTTGCCATTGGAGAGGTGTGAGATCAGGGTCCAACCAGATACGCCGCCCCTTTAGTATAGCTTTGTTCCCCATCACTGCATTCCTTTGAGTTTCTGAGCCAAACCTCACCAAAATGCTTCTTGGTTGTGCACCTTGTTGTCCCAATCTATATGCTTGCAAAATTTGAGGATCATGGACTCTCAAAGAATCAGCAATAAACTCACACACTATGGCCTTGGTGTCTTCCTTCTCAATCTCAGGCAAACCTGAAATCCTCAAGTTCTTCATTCTCACCAATTGGTTCTCCTTCTCAACCTCATGCTCTTGCAAGTAAGAGATTTGAGCCACCTTCGTAGCTTCAGCATATGACTTCATCTTGACCTCTAATGTGTCAACCATCTCTTGCAGCCCTCCATTTTGTGAAGCAATGTTGGTGGCTTGTGCTCCCAAGGAAGCAACCTTCTCAGTAGCATCCACCATACCCTTGGTGGAGTCTAACATCAAATTGCTACTCCTCTTGAGTTCTTGGATATCTACGGTGATCGAATTCAGAGATTCTTTCACAGTCAAGACATCAACTCTTACGGTTTGCAAATCTGCCATAAGAGTGTTCATGCATTGAGACATGGGGGCAAAAAAGCTCTTGAGTTCCTTGTGGAAGTCATTTGCTTTTCTATACATTTCAGCAAGCTGTTGCTGTTTTGAAGCTATCTCAGCAATGTCTTGCATCATCTTGGAAGCTTCCATTCTAAAATTTCTAACAGATACTATGAGAATGTATCCTCTGGTTCACTCACACTCTGTGAACACCAATAGCTCTACACCAAAAATCAACTCCTTTGGACTTGTAAATCAAAAGTTGCATCGAAAGAGCTTCCAAAGGCGCTTCTAATGCCACAAAAATCACTCCATTTGGACACCATATGATGAAGATTCGAACTCTCAAGTCTAGCTCCTGTGTCAGAAATTTCAATCACTCATAACGTTTCGCTCAAAGCTCAGAATGACACAATCTTGGTGGCTATGGAAAGGTCTTGGCAAGGCGCTTCGAACGATACCAAAACCGCAACGTTTGGACATGTATGTAGGGAGATATGGCTTCTCAAACTTTCAGGACTCCTCTCCTCTCAAACTTTCGAAACTCCACTCCACTCCACTCTCAGATTTTGTTGAATTCTCTACTTTGCTTTTGCAATGAAACAAAGATGGAGGTGAACCTTGACAAGTCCAAGGTGATTGTGGTGGGCTCTAAAGGTGTCACACCTTTCTTTTTTGATGGACAGCAATTGGAGCAGGTTTCTTCTTATAAGTACTTGGGCCTTGAGTTTTCTCATGACTATAGTTGGTCTACTTGTGTGAAGATGAGAATCAATGCAGGCTTTAGAGCTTTGTATTCACTCATGAACCGCAGTAGACTTGCTCACCTCACCACATGGGAGTTGAAGAAGGTGCTGTTCAGATCTCTTGTGCAGCCGGTGGTTCTCTATGGTGCTCAGATTTGGGGTCCAGGTACTAAGAAGACATGGTGGCAAAAGGTGGAGAAAGTTCAGAAATTGTTTTTGTGTGATGAACTTGGGGTGAGGACTCAAACTCCTTATGTATTCTTGCTTGCTGAAACAGGATTTTTACCTCTTGAGGCTGAAGCTTTGTTTTTAGCTATCACATATGCCACTAAGGTGAGGTCCATGGAGCATGAGAGACTTCCCTACCAAGCTTTTTGTGCCACTCTATCTGTCGGTTGGTATACAGATCTGATTGCATGGGCCACAAGGTGGAATGTTTCTGAGCGACATTGGAGATTGGAGCCTATTGCACTTCGAGAGGTGATCAAGGAGCAGTTTTTACTTCGCTTATGGCAGCAACCCGGTACCAAGATGGTGTTCTATCAGCAGTTTGTAAATCCTATGTTGGTGTATTGTGAGCAAGATTATCTCTTGGCTAGGATTTCTACTTCATTGAGACATGTTATCGCTCAATATAGAACTAGTTCTCATAGACTAGAAGTAGAACAAGGACGTTGGCAGCAGATAGAGCACTCCATGCGACTTTGCAAATTGTGTATTATGAGCAAAGTTGAGGATGAGCATCATGTGTTTGTTGATTGCCCTTGTTACATGCAGATTAGAGTTAGACATCAGATTACTTGCAGTGACTTCTCAACTCTCTTACAGGTTGAAGTTTTAGCATTAGGGAAGTACATGACAGAAGTTACTTTACATCGGACCAATTTGTTACAAATTGGTCCGATGCCCTAGGCCCTTGCCTAGGCTCACATTTCATGTGTTTTGTATTGTGTTTCCAGCCTTTTGACTCTTTGGGTCTTCCGGGCTTTATATTTCATTGTTTCATTGTTTCATTGTTTCAAATCTAGAAGTTTTACTTCCAACACCAAAACTTCAAGATTTTCAAGGTAGCTTAGCTGTGATTTTACATCACTAAGTACTACTAGCTAGGTATTGAAAGAAGGAACTGGAGAAGTTGGTTCTAATGAGATAATAATCACCTCAAATGGACATGTGAATGTAAAGCTATTACATTCCAAATCAGTGGTGCACAAAGCTACCAAAGGCTGCGAAAATTGGGGTACCCAGAGTTCCAAATCTATCCTCTAAACTCTGTCAATAAATTTTCAATGTAAAGGCTTGACTGAGCTGATTCTAATGACACAAAGATCACTTCATTTGGATCATTGAGTACAAAGATACAATGGTCTGAATTTGCACTTGACAATGTTGTGATGTACAAAGAGTCACAGATCTCAAATTGTCACAACTTCCTTGTCTGATCTCCAATTGCAACAAATCAAAGCTCAAAAGAAACCTTGCATAGTGCTTGTTCTATTGCCACAAAAACCACTTGATTTGGACCTATAAGTACAGAGCAATCCTACTTCACATGTGTAGAATTTAACACCAAGTACTTGGAAGTATTGCAATGAAGCAAATGGTCATATCATCAGCGTTGGATATCCAAATTCTTCAAATATAAAGTCAATAGAAAGCCTATGACAATGTGGTTCTTATGACACAAGAATCACCTGGATTGGGTTTGTGAGTGAGGAGAACTGGCCCTGCAAAGTTGGAACTCTAAACACCAAGATGCATGAAATGTGACAGAATGGGAATTGCCACCACTGCTTGCTCAGACCTCCATGTGCTACGAATTTGGACTTGAAACAGAGCTTGTAACTCACAGATTCTGATGCCGCAATTTTCACTGGATTTGCACTTTTGACTGCAGAGCAATCCTCTCCCAATTCTCGCACATTCACATAGATTACCGAGAGCTTCCTCAGAATTGAAAAATCCAGAACTCTCTGTTTACTCCTCCAAACTCGACAAGCTTTACCTTGAAAAAAAGCTCTCAGCATAAGGGTCCGAATAAGATTCAAATCACTCGATTTGCTTGTGTATTCGCAGAGGTACAATCATTTGAAATTGCAGCTCAAACCCTAAAATCTGCCAAAGAGAACAGAATTCGAACCCTTGTAACTTTCTGCACAAAACTGGTCTTCAAACGCGCTTGATATCAATCGAAAGAGCAGGTCAAGGCGCATCCAATGCCACAAAAATCACTCCATTTGGACTTTTGATGATGAAGAAACGAACTCTCAAATGTGGATCCTCTGTCAGAATATTCAATCACTCATAACTCTCTGCACAAAGCTCAGAATGTAACAATCTTGATGGCCATGGAAAGATCTTGGCAAGGCGCTTCTAACAAGATCAAAATCACAAGGTTTAGACATGTATCGGTTGAGATATGACACTTCAAACTTTCGTGAAATCTACTCTCTCTTCTCCTTCGAATCTTAGTAGACCACTCTCCCTAGTAGCTACTGGATGTGTCCCAAGAATAGCATGTCCACTTGGTCCATTGCTCCCAACACGTGCCTGAATCGTCTCGATAGGCACAGGGCTCACAAGTGTCTAAGGGGTGATGCCTATCAAGCACATCCTACGATGCTCTGCCAAGCCAAGGCTCACAATCCAGGTCAAACAGTTCAGGTCCATAGCTTGACCTAACACCTGACGCCTGGATGCCTCTGACACTGCTGGAACAACGGTAATCCCGGTGCGAAAACCCATCGCTCGCTTGCTCTCTCTCATCAACATTGAACTCCACCAACTGCTGTAACTATGAGTCCCAAACAAGTCCAAGTCCTCCTTCTCAAAAAGCATGAGAGCCTAGGAAACTCATGAGTGTGGGAAATGCAACTCTAGGCTATCCAACTAGGTTCACCACTTCCATAGGTGACCAATCAGCCACTACCACTGTCTGAGACTAACGCCCAACATCTAAGATATCATCAACAAGGATGTCGTCAAGTCGTTGAATCCCATCATAAGCACATTGTAGAACCTCTCTGGGTAAGAGGTTCATCCACCAAAGACAAAGATGATGAGCCCGTGATCCCACTCTGGCTGCATGTTACAATACAGCAGGTCCCATCAAAGAATAGACCTCATGTGCACTCGCCACCACTCTGGTGCAAGAATCACCCATCATGGAACGTTCTCCAAAAGGTAAGCTAGAGAAACGAACAGATGAACCTGGAGATGTCGTAGTATCCGTAACATCTCCCAAAACACACCAGAACAAGGATCCTGAAGACCCAATCCTCTACCAATGAACAATGAACAATGAACAATGAAATATAAAGCCCGAAAGACCGAAAGAGTCAAAAGGCTGGAAACACAATACAAAATGCATGAAATGTGAGCCTAGGCAAGGGCCTAAGGCATCTGACCAATCTGTAACAAATTGGTCCAATCTAAACTAACCTCTATCATGTACTTCCCTAACGCTAAAGCTTCAACCTGTAAGAGAGTAGAGAAATCACTACAAGTAATCTGATGTCTAACTCTAATCTGCATGTAACAAGGGCAAACAATCAACACATGATGCTCATCCTCAACTTTGCTCATAATACACAATTTGCAAAGTTGCATGGAGTGCTCTATCTGCTGCCAACGTCCTTGTTCTACTTCTAGTCTATGAGAACTAGTTCTATATTGAGCGATAACATGCTAAGTGAAGTAGAAATCCTAGCCAAGAGATAATCTTGCTCACAATACACCAACATAGGATTTACAAACTGCTGATAGAACACCATCTTGGTACCAGACTGCTGCCATAAGCGAAGTAAGAACTGCTCCTTGATCACTTCTCGTAGTGCAATAGGCTCCAACCTCCAATGTCGCTCACAAACATTCCACCTTGTGGCCCATGCAACCAGATCTGTATACCAACCGGCAGATAGAGTGGCACAAAAAGCTTGGTAGGGAAGTCTCTCAATGAACAATGAAAGTCTCTCATGCTCCATGCACCTCACCTTAGTGGCATATGTGATAGCTAAAAATAAAGCTTCAGCCTCAAGAGGCAAAAACCCAATTTCAGCAAGCAGCAATACATAGGGAGTTTGAGTCCTCACCCCAAGTTCATCACACAAAAACAATTTCTGAACTTTCTCCACCTTTTGCCACCATGTCTTCTTAGTACCTGGACCCCAAATCTGAGCACCATAGAGAACCACCGGCTGCACAAGAGATCTGAACAGCACCTTCTTCAACTCCCATGTGGTAAGGTGAGCAAGTCTAGAGCGGTTCATGAGTGAATACAAAGCTCTAAAGCCTGCATCATTCTTTGGAACTTTGGACTCACATCTTCAAATGAGGTGATCTTGGACTCATTAGAAGCATCTTGTCAAGAGCTATTGATTGAAATTCATTTGATAGAATTTGAAGCTTTGTGCTTGAAGTTATGAGCATTTGAATTCTGTGATTCAATGAGGTTTAGAAGTTTACCATAGAACAATAAACAATGAACAATGAATAGAGAACTCTAGAGGCCATAACTTCATGTCTATTGGCTCAAATGAGTTCATTTTTGATTCATTGGATAGAATTTCTCAAGAGCTTTTGATTGAGTCATCTATTGTAGGTTTTAAAGTACTGTAGCCAAGGTTATGAATTTTCGAAATCTGTAGGATTTCAAAATTTTCATGTAGGAAAAACTCAAATTCAAAAGTTTGTAATTTTTGATTTACAAGTCCAAAGGAGTTGATTTTTGGTGTAGAGCTATTGGTGTTCACAGAGTGTGAGTGAACCAGAGGATACACTCTCATAGTATCTGTTAGAACTTTTAGAATGGAAGCTTCCAAGATGATGCAAGACATTGCTGAGATAGCTTCAAAACAACAACAACTTGCTGAAATGTATAGAAAAGCAAATGACTTCCACAAGGAACTCAAGAGCTTTTTTGCCCCCATGTCTCAATGCATGAACACTCTTATGGCAGATTTGCAAACCGTAAGAGCTGATGTCTTGACTGTGAAAGAATCTTTGAATTCAATCACCGTAGATATCCAAGAACTCAAGAAGAGTAGCAATTTGATGTTAGACTCCACCAAGGGTATGGTGGATGCTACTGAGAAGGTTGCTTCCTTGGGAGCACAAGCTACCAACATTGCTTCACAAAATGGAGGGCTGCAAGAGATGGTTGACACATTAGAGGTCAAGATGAAGTCATATGCTGAAGCTACGAAAGTGGCTCAAATCTCTTACTTGCAAGAGCATGAGGTTGAGAAGGAGAACCAATTGGTGAGAATGAAGAACTTGAGGATTTCAGGTTTGCTTGAGATTGAGAAGGAAGACACCAAGGCCATAGTGTGTGAGTTTATTGCTGATTATTTGAGAGTCCATGATCCTCAGATTTTGCAAGCATATAGATTGGGACAACAAGGTGCACAACCAAGAAGCATTTTGGTGAGGTTTGGCTCAGAAACTCAAAGGAATGCAGTGATGGGGAACAAAGCTATACTAAAGGGGCGGCGTATCTGGTTGGAGAAGACCTCTCCAATGGCAAGCAAAGAAGGGAGAATTAGCAAAAGTGAAGGAGGCTCAACAAGCAGGTTTTGTTGCATTCTTGAGAGATAATAGATTACTCAAAAGAAATTATCAGCTACTGCATAGCAATTCCAGACCTTTAGAGTACTGTTTTGGAATGTTCATGGGCTCACACATACCAAGTACTCCAGCGCTAAGCCTTTGTGGGATGATGTTGATCTGATCAATCTTGTGGAGACATGGGAACATGAAGGAAACACCATTCAAGACATTGAAGGATTCACTCTTGTTGGTTCAACCTGGAACAAGCGGAGACAACACAAAGGAAGGGGCTTTGGAGGTATTGCTACTTACGTCAGATTTGGCTTTGAGAAATCAGTCTCTTTGATAGGTCAAGATTCAAGTGGACAATACCAATAGCTGAGGATTGGAGGAGTTGCCACACCTTGCTTCATTGCTGTTTGTTACTTTGCCCCGTTGACATCACCAATCTATTCAAGTGGACTTCTCAACACCATGCAACCTTTCCATTCCTTGATGAAGGATGTGTTAGAGTTTCAAAGTAAAGGTGCAGTCCTTGTTCTTGGTGATTTCAATGCTAGGATCCAAGCCTCTCAGATCCTTGACTTGAGCGACCTTGAGAATGATCCTTTCCACAGCTTGATAGACCATTCTAGTGCTTGGTCACGCTCTTCCAAAGATCCTATGTCCAATTCCATGAGTGAGCACTTTTTGAGCTTTGGTGCCAATTGTAGCTTGAAGATCTTGAATGGCCTTTCTCAATTTCCAGAAACTGGTAAAAGCACATGCTTTGCTTCAGGTGGATCAAGCACCATAGATTATATGCTCACTTCAGCTAATGATATCCATCTTGTCTCAGATTTTGCTATTTTAGATCCTCAACCAGAATCAGACCATGCACCTCTATCTTGTACCATCCTTTTTCCTTGCCTCAATAGAACCACATTACCTATAGACCATGCTTTTAGAGGCAAACTTCGTCTAGATTTTCACAAGAGAGACTTGTACCAACAAGCTATCCAAGAGAAATTGAGTTCTATGGAGTGGAGTTCTGATTTTCAACAACGTAGTCATCAATTGATTGAACTTCTTCAATCTACATCAACTTCTTTGTTTCCAAGAGGCTCCCACAGGAAGAGACTCAGTCTTCCTTGCAATAGGTGGTATGATGCTGATTGCAAAATGGCAAGGATCAAAGCTATGGATAGATCTCTTGGTCAGATTGCACAAAATCAAGCTTTTGTTTCATACAGAAAGTTGGTGAAGTGCAAAAAGCGAGCATTTCTAAGACTCAAAGGAGTTGAGTTGAGCACTGAACTAAGGAGCAATCCCAAGGCTTTCTGGAAGAAGGTAACCATCAGATCTCCATCTCCATCGCTGGACCTAAATGAGCTTTGTGACTATGTGAAGGATTTGTACTTTTTCCCAAATGCTCCAAGCATGGCACCTTGCCTTGGATCTACTCTCACCATCTCTGAAGCTGATGTCAAATACCAATTGAAGAAGTTGGCCAATGGTAAGGCTGAAGACCTTGATGGACTATGTGTTGAACTCCTGAAGTGGGGCAGTAGCCAGCTGATTTCAGTACTCACTTCTCATTTGAATGAGGCAATCAAGTGTGGCTTTCCGGATAGATGGTGCTTCAAGAAGGTAGTTCCTGTTCACAAGTCTGGCCAGAGAGATGTTGTCACCAATTACCGTACCATACTTGTTGGTAGTGTCTTTGCCAAGTTGTATGGTCGAATTTTGGAGTCAAGGTTGAGCACTTGGGCTGAAAAGCACAAAATTTGAGCTAAGTGCCAAGCTGGTTTCAGATCAGGCTTTAGTACTTTGGACCACCTATTAGTACTTCATGTTTTGTGGTGGAAAATTAAGGGTGTTGGGAGAGCTCTCTATGTTGCCTTTATTGATTTCAGGAAGGCCTTTGATAAGGTGCTCAGGAAATCTCTAAGTGAGAGACTCATTGAAGTGGGTGTTATAGCTGATCTGATTGGTGCTATCTCAAGACTCTATGAGAAAGTGATTGTGAAACTTTCATCTTTGAGCTCTCAAGATGTCCTTAGCACAATGGGTGTGATCCAAGGCTGCTCTCTATCTCCAACTCTGTTCGGAATCTTCATCGATGATCTAGAGAGTCTACTCATGGAAGCTGGAGCTACAGGTGTACAGGTTGGCTCTTTGATGATACATGCACTCCTTTATGCAGATGATGTAGTGCTTCTCTCCACAAATCCACAAAGTTTACAGAAGCTGTTGGATTCTCTACTTTGCTTTTGCAATCAAACAAAGATGGAAGTGAACCTTGACAAGTCCAAGGTGATTGTGGTGGGTTCTAAAGGTGTCACACCTTTCTTTGTTGATGGACAGCAATTGGAGCATGTTTCTTCTTATAAGTACTTGGGCCTTGAGTTTTCTCATGACTATAGTTGGTCCACTTGTGTGAAGATGAGAATCAATGTAGGCTCTAGAGCTTTGTATTCACTCATGAACCGCTCTAGACTTGCCCACCTTACCACATGGGAGTTGAAGAAGGTGTTGTTCAGATCTCTTGTGCAGCCGGTGGTTCTCTATGGTGCTCAGATTTGGGGTCCAGGTACTAAGAAGACATGGTGGCAAAAGGTGGAGAAAGTTCAGAAATTGTTTTTGTGTGATGAACTTGGGGTGAGGACACAAACTCCCTATGTATTGTTGCTTGCTGAAACCGGGTTTTTGCCACTTGAGGCTAAAGCTTTGTTTTTAGCTATCACATATGCCACTAAGGTGAGGTCCATGGAGCATGAGAGACTTCCCTACCAAGCTTTTTGTGCCACTCTATCTGTCGGTTGGTATACAGATCTGATTGCATGGGCCACAAGGTGGAATGTTTGTGAGCGACATTGGAGGTTGGAGCCTATTGCACTACGAGAAGTGATCAAGGAGCAGTTCTTACTTCGCTTATGGCAGCAGCCCGGTACCAAGATGGTGTTCTATCAGCAATTTGTAAATCCTATGTTGGTGTATTGTGAGCAAGATTATCTCTTGGCTAGGATTTCTACTTCACTTAGACATGTTATTGCTCAGTATAGAACTAGTTCTCATAGACTAGAAGTAGAACAAGGATGTTGGCAGCAGATAGAGCACTCCATGCGACTTTGCAAATTGTGTACTATGAGCAAAGTTGAGGATGAGCATCATGTGTTGATTGTTTGCCCTTGTTACATGCAGATTAGAGTTAGACATCAGATTACTTGTAGTGATTTCTTAACTCTCTTACAGGTTGAAGCTTTAGCGTTAGGGAAGTACATGACAGAGGTTAGTTTACATCGGACCAATTTGTTACAGATTGGTCAGATGCCCTAGGCCCTTGCCTAGGCTCACATTTCATGTGTTTTGTATTGTGTTTCCAGCCTTTTGACTCTTTGGGTCTTTCGGGCTTTATATTTCATTGTTCATTGTTCATTGTTCATCTTCACACAAGTAGACCAACTATATTCATGAGAAAACTCAAGGCCCAAGTACTTGTAAGAAGAAACCTGCTCCAATTGTTGTCCATCAAAAAAGAAAGGTGTGACACCTTTAGAACCCACCCACAATCACGTTGGACTTGTCAAGGTTCACTTCCATCTTTGTTTGATTGCAAAACAAGAGAAGAGAATCCAACAACTTTTGTAAACTTTGTGGATTGGTAGAGAGGAGCACTACATCATCTGCATAAAGGAGTGCATGTATCATCAAAGAGCCAACCTGTACACTTGTAGCTCCAGCTTCCATAAGCACCCTCTCTAGATCATTGATGAAGATTCCAAACAATGTTGGGGATAAAAAGCAACCTTGAATCACACCCATTGTGCTAAGGACATCTTGAGAGCTCAAAGATGAAAGTTTCACAACCACCTTCTCATAGAGTCTAGAGATAGCACCAATCAGATCAGCTGAGACACCAACTTCCATGAGTCTCTCACTTAATGATTTCTTAAGCACCTTATCAAAGGCCTTCCTGAAATCAATAAATGCAACATAGAGAGCTCTCCCACCACCTTTAGATTTCCACCACAAAACATGGAGTACCAATAGATGATCCAAAGTACTAAAGCCTGATCTGAAACCCGCTTGGAACTTAGCTTGAATTCTGTACTTTTCAACCCAAGTACTCAACCTAGACTCCAAAATTTGACCATACAATTTGGCAAAGATACTACCCACTAGAATGGTACGATAATTGGTGACAATATCTCTCTGACCAGACTTGTGAATTGGAACTACCTTCTTGAAGCACCATCTATTAGGCAAGCCACACCTGATAGCCTCATTCAAGAGAGAAGTGAACACTGAAATCAGATGGCTACCACCCCACTTAAGTAGTTCAACACAACAATGAACAATGAAATATAAAGCCTGAAAGACCCAAAGAGTCAAAAGGCTAGAAACACAATACAAAACACATGAAATGTGAGCCTAGGCAAGGGCCTAGGGTATCTGACCAATCTGTAACAAATTGGTCCGATGTAAACTAACTTCTGTCATGTACTTCCCTAACGCTAAAGCTTCAACTTGTAAGAGAGTAGAGAAATCACGACAAATAATCTGATGTCTAACTCTGATCAGCATGTAACTAGGGCAATCAATAAACACATGATGCTCATCCTCAACTTTGCTCATAATACACAATTTGCAAAGTTGCATGGAGTGCTCTATCTGCTGCCAACGTCCTTGTTCTACTTCTAGTCTATGAGAACTAGTTCTATATTGAGCAATAACATGTCTAAGTGAAGTAGAAATCCTAGCCAAGAGATAATCTTGCTCACAATACACCAACATAGGATTTACAAATTGCTGATAGAACACCATCTTGGTACCAGGTTGCTGCCATAGGCGAAGTAAGAACTGCTCCTTGATCACTTCTCGTAGTGCAATAGGCTCCAATCTCCAATGTCGCTCAGAAACATTCCACCTAGTGGCCATCATAGTCCACACATAGTCCATCAAGGTCTTCAGCCTTACTATTGGCCAACTTCTTCAATTGGTACTGGACATTAGCTTCAGAGATGGTGAGAGCAGATCCAAGGCAAGGTGCCATGCTTGGAGCATCAGGGTAAAAGTACAGATCCTTCACATATTCACAAAACTCATTCACGTCCAGCGATGGAAATGGAGATCTGATGGTTACTTTTTGCCAAAAAGCCTTAGGATTGCTCCTCAATTCAATGCTCAACTCATCCCCCTTGAGTCTCAAGAGTGCTCGCTTCTTGCACTTCACCAACTTTCTATAAGAGACAAAAGCCTGATTTTGTGCAATCTGATCAAGAGACCTATCCATAGCTTTGATCCTTGCAATTTTACAGTCAACATCAAACCACCTATTGCAAGGGAGACCAAGTCTCTTCCTGTGAAAACCTCGTGGAAATAGAGTTGTTGATGTAGATTGAAGAAGTTCAACCAATTGATCACTACGTTGTTGAAAATCAGAACTCCACTCCATAGAGCTCAATTTCTCATGGATAGCTTGTTGGTACAAATCTCGCTTGTGAAAATTGAGACGGAGTTTCCCTCTAAAGGCATGGTCAATAGGTAATGTGGTTCTATTGAGGCAAGAAAGAATGATGACACAAGATAAAGGTGCATGGTTAGATTCAGGTTGAGGATCTAAAACAACACAATCTGAGACAATGTGTATATCATTGGGTGAGGTGAGCATATAATCTACAATGTTGGATCCACCAGAATTAAAGCATGTGCTCTTACAAGTTTCTAGAAATTGAGAAAGGCCATTCAAGATCTTCAAGCTACAATTGGTACCAAAGCTCAAAAAGTGCTCACTCATGGAGTTGGATATGAGATCTTTGGAAGAGCGGGACCAAGCACTAGAATGATCTATCAAACTATGGAAAGGGTCATTCTCAAGGTCACTAAACTCATGAATCTGAAAGGTTTGGATCCTAGCATTGAAATCACCAAGAATAAGTATTGCACCTTTACTTTGAAATTCCAACACATCCTTTGTCAAGGAGTGGAAAGGCTGCATGGTGTTGAGAGATCCGCTTGAATAGATTGGTGATGTCAATGGGGCAAAGTAACAAACAGCAAGGAAGCAAGGTGTATCAACTCCTCCAATCCTCAGCCATTGGTATTGTCCACTTGAGTCTTGACCTATCAGAGAGACTGATTTTTCAAAGCCAAATCTGACGTAAGTAGCAATACCTCCAAAGCCCCTTCCTCTGTGATGCCTCCGCTTGTTCCAACTTGAACCAACAAGAATGAAACCTTCAATGTCTTGAATGGTGTTTCCTTCATGTTCCCATGTCTCCACAAGATTGATCAGATCAGAATCATCCCACATAGGTTTAGCGCTTGAGTACTTGGTATGTGTGAGACCATGAACATTCCAAAACAACACTCTAAGGGTCTGGAATTGCTATGCGGTAGTTGACAACTTTCTTTGGGTGATCACAGCTCTATTGTCTCTCAAGAATGCAACAAAACCTGCTTGTTGAGCCTCCTTCACTTTTGCTAATTCTCCCTTCTTTGCTTGCCATTGGAGAGGTGTGAGATCAAGGTCCAACCAAATACGCCGCCCCTCAGTATAGCCTTGTTATCCATCACTGTATTCCTTTGAGTTTCTGAGCCAAACCTCACCAAAATGCTTCTTGGTTGTGCACCTTGTTGTCCCAATCTATATGCTTGCAAAATGTGAAGATCATAGACTCTCAAAGAATGAGCAATAAACTCACACACTATGGCCTTGGAAATAATCTTTGTGTCCATGGAAAGCTCTTGGCGAGGCGCTTCAAACAAGACCAAAATCATAAGGTTTGGATGAGCAAGTACTGAGATATGACTATTTGAAGTTTTGGGAAAATCTCATCTCTAAAACTGCTCCTTGTAAGAACTGCTCCTTGATCACCTCTAGAAGTGCAATAGGCTCAAAGTACCAGCACTTGTATGTCCCTAACATGGCCATCCAGAAATCACCAAATGAATAGGTCCATGTCTCTCTAGGTCATGCGCCCTCCGTAAGGAAATGTCAGCTGGTAGGGCCTTTTGGTAACCTCTAACTGCTGACATTGGTAATAACTCCGGATACCCGATAGGCCAAGTTTGCCATATGATATAGAGAGACTCGCCTAGCAGTCTCATCTCTCTCTACATACAAGTACCTCTGTACTGCTATACCCGCATGTAATACCGCAACTAGTCCGGTGCTAATCCCACCAAACAACTCCAATAGGCATATCCCCTCTACAAGATACTGCCAAGCAATGAGTGTGGTATCCACAGGTGTCAAAGCAATCGCCTCTAGAGGCTCATCCTCATACTCATCTCTTGATGATACAAAGGCTCCACTCCAAGCCTGCTGCACCAACTGATGTGCATGTTGCTGCAATGCCTCCTCTAAACTCCACAATAGAATATCCAAGGTGGATGGAACAATCCCACTCGTACTCCAAAGTCGAGTGATCTTCTCTAGTATTGGAGTATCCTCTGCATGGGCGTTCCACTCCAACAAGTCACCAGGCCAAGTAATTGCACCACTGAAAGCTAAAACTGATGCTCCCATGGTCCCGGACTGTAGTGAGCCAAGACTGCCACTACTGAAGCGTACTGGTAGGCGATATACCCATCCCTCACCAAACTGCCAACCAGGTCTATAAGAGGTTATCTCTTCCCAATAGTCAATGCTGAAACCCATGAGGTATAACACTGCTCCCCCAACTAGCACATCATATGACTCAACTATTGTTGCAATAGCCTGAGCTCTCACCACCGAGCTATCAGTCGGATGGCCAGGTTGAACCTGGACAACAAGCTCCTCACGTGTGATGTACTATGTCGAACCACCACCTAGAGATGTCTGGATCTGAAATGGACACCTCTCTACATCGGTCTTCCGTAACTCCAGACCGACAATTGCAGCCTTCCTTGACATAAAGAGTTTTGCACCAGAGTCTAACAAGACTCTCTGTGGTGTATAGACCTTCCTTGAAGGTTCTACCAAACAAAAAATCCCCTCTGGTTATCCAATAGGACAACACTAGGTGTAAACCGCGCTCTCTCAAAGGTTGGTCTAGCTGGCAACTCCTCCAACCTAGCCGTTGTTGTATGCCATAAACCATTGGTCGCTGAACGAATCTCATGTTCCTCAACCAAGTCAGCTCCACTACCAACCACCTCTGCTCTGGTAGTAGGAACCTCACCATCCCTACTCTCACACCACGTGACAGCCAACCGGAACACTGGGGTTGGGTCAACTCCCAATGTAAACATGTCATTGGCCAAAAATAGAGGACGCTGCATAATCAACTTAGTCGGTCCCAACATCATGCTAGACTCAGTTTGTGTAGTAGCAGGTGGTTGACTAGTAAGTAGTCCATCATGTACTCCATCACCACCTACCACACATGCACTGAGACGTCTAGGAACCATGGATGTCGTCTGCAATACCTCAGATAGCGTGACAGACTGGGGAAATCTGACCTGTCTCCCAACCTCTCCTCTTTGTGGGTCCAACTCCACTAATGCTCCTCTAGGCTTTGGAGCACGTACTGCACTCCTAGTCACTGCTGCAGATGCATCCACCTGTGCTGCTCCGCACATGAAGTCCAAAGCATCTCTATCACCAGCATATGAGGTGGAAGCCTCAGCACCCAAATCTGATCTCCTCTGAACAATAGCCATACTAGCCAATCTCTACTCCAATTGCTCAATCCGAGTAACCATAGTTGTGTCAAAAGTAAGGGCAGGTACTGCACACCTACTAGGTGTAGATCCTCTACCACCTCGTCCTCCATGAATTGGAGCTCCTCTACTACCTGCCATAGCAGCCCGACCACTCCGTAACTCTGGGTGTAGGTCAAAACACCGGTCACTAGTGTGGCCAAATCTGTGGCAATGCTCACACTGCCTCTGTGTTGGCTGTGATACACCCAAGGTATCAGGTCCACTGCATGAGTACATTCTCTTCGATGATGAGGTCCACCACAAGTCCAACAAGCAACACCACCACTTACTGGTTGCTGCTGACCCAAAAATGAGGGTAAAGGTCTAACTCCACTAGGCCCTCCACTCGCTCCATAGGATCTGAGCTGTCCACATTGTCCTCAAAAACCAATTGGGCATGGTGCACTCTGTTGCACTCTAGAAAAAGTCACAACTGTGGATGAAATCTCTCTACCAAATCTAGATGTCATTACTCTCTCCTCCACCATGTTGAGCTCAATACGCTGATCCAAACCAAAGACCACTGCCAAAGTAGACGAAGTAGCCTGTAACAACGTAGCATCACGAACTCTACGTTGCAACTCCTTGTCCAGTATCCCATACCAAAACTTGACTACTTGGGCCTCAATAACTCCTTGAGTGAAACTGATCGGCCGCCTCATGCGAGTGTATGCCTTGCATATGCTCTCTCTAGCCTTCTGTTGGAATTCCTACAAGCTCCTCAACTTGTCAGTCTGCACTTCCTAGTAGTTCTACCTCAAACATAGAAAGCACTCCACCACGGGGTTAAACCCCGATACCACACCACCTCCTGCAACGATACCTCCACTCGTAGTAGCACTATCTCCAACTAGTGCATCTCCACTAGCTCCACCCACACTACTCGAGCTAGAACTCATAGGTACAGCAGATCTACTCCTGGCCACTGAGCGTGAAATGATGGAGACATAGTGTGGAGACCAATATTGTCTCCATAACTCAATCTCCTCCAAATGAACTCTCTTGAATTCATGGTAGTCATCCATCGGCGGACACTCCAAGTGTTGAAACAACCCCTTCCATGCCATGAAGGGTATAAACAAAGTTGGGTTCCGTATCTACTGCAAATCACACCAACTATCAAACTTCTGGATGAAGCCATCCAACTCAATGATACCCATTGTACCAAAGTAACGCCTAGGGCCTTTGGAGGCCCATAAATCTTGTCCATGTCCCACAACAACGGTGCGGACACACCAAGTGCACTCTCAACTGAATCAGCTCTTGTGTCGAACTCCAACTCAGAGTCAATCTCCTCCCTCATTGGGACCTGAGATACAGACTGATACCGAGCACCACTCAGAGTAAACCCATTACGTACTGTAGAGTTATCTCCTTTGGAATCCCCAAAGAACTCCGTTGTGACCAAATAACCGCAACAGCAAACCCGAACCACCAACTGCAACCGCAAGTCGTAACCGCAAGTACCCTACCAAGTGCCAACACCACCAAGTGCCAATACCAACTAAGCACCACCCACTAATGTAACTCTAACCGAGATAATTACACTAAAGGAAAAGGCAATCTATAACCTGTCATCATAACACGCACTCTCACGGTCTGCAGGTCATCACTTCTTGCCTCACCGGAGAGAAACAAAGATAGTCTGACTGGTCATCACTCCAGCCTCACCACCGAGAGCACACCAAAGCACCAGCGCTCAAAAGTCACTCTCACGAACGTGGTGCACAAACAAGAAACAGAGAATGGAATGGGTCCAATCACAAGAAATTTAAACAAAAACCCTCCATCACACAATACGGGACTGACTCTACCACCATTTGATATTTGACATAAGAGAAGTTTGTATCTAAATCTTAAACTACTAAGATCACCGAGAATGAGATCAAACTGCCTCTCCTAGCCAAAGCTACATGTGTATAGATAACAGTGACACAATCACTATGATAACAAATGAAGGTGGACCAGCTAGCTAGAGTACCAGTCTAGGAACAAGAGATCTAGGGGTCAAACCTTGTTGCGTATAATCTAACAAGAAAGATAAATTTTGCCAACCAATGAACAATATTTACTCTAAATTAGCTAGCCTCACGCTAATAAGCTGGCCCTTCTAGGCCTTCGTAGCCTCTCATAGCCCACAACTTCAAAACCTCTAAATGTCAAAATTCAGCCAAATGAGATTTTTCTTCTTGCCACTTCGAATCTCCTCCAAAATTGACGAAACTTCTCCAAATCTACGAAACTCCTCCAAACCAGCGAAATTCTTCCAAATCTAGCCAAAATCTGATGTAAATTCCCACCAGAATCTGACGTAAACTCTAAAGTTGGATGTTTGCCAAGTCCCTCGTTAACTTTCCACTCGAGCCAAATTGACAACACGAGTTTTTCCAAATCACAAATTCATGAGAATAACTTCCCAACTCCATCTTCAATTTGACTTTCTGAGCCCAACTCGCTGCAAATTGGTCCTACCTTCACCTCTTGAGCTCAAAATCACAACCACTGCTCGAAATTTGCCCCTTCTTTCCTCAAAATTTGGCCGACGCTTCAGCATACCGTTTGTCTTACTGTAAAATCTGCATCAATCGAATGAGCTTCTGCACACTAGGGAAACACTGAACTTGAATCGAGCTACCAACAATCCACCGAGCTTGGAGATACCACCAACACTCAAAGTTCTTGCACCCGATTTCCTCCTGATTTCACTTCTCTGATGTAATCAGATTGCTTACCACTCTCAACTCAACTCAACTCAGATCAGTGTTTGATCTGTCACTCTATAAACTGCCAATAACTTGGCATTGATTACAATAAAGCCACACACACTCAAGCAAAGAGAATCCAAGAGACGTTTGCCGACCTCTGTACACCATAACCAAGAACTCGAAAGCTCAACATCAGAGAAGTGAGCTCTCTGGAGCTCATTTCAAAACTATACTCCTGGACTCGAGCTAGCTCTGAAACCCTAACGATCCCACTGACGGCACACTCAATGACGCGAACGGTGCAAAATGATGGTGGGCTCCATCATGAAATCAATATCCCAAACACAAAATCTGACCGTCAAAAAATAATCTCTGAGAAACTACTAAAATAACTCTAACTATTATCATTGGAACTCCGATGTCCAAGTATCTAGATGCGACATTACAAATAACATGACAGCTTTTTTGGATGCTCCAATTATTTGTAGACCTTGCAACTTGCATGACTCTGAAATCTTACCTGCGGTATGGCAGGTTTATCATGTCCGAACTATTAGACATTAACCCCATTTTACCTCTTTTGTCTCTACCATGTCCAACTTGATGGAATCTTCCCATCCTTCCCATCCTTTTTCTTGGTTTCTTCTACAACTGTCGCAATTAACATTTTTACTCCTATCCCGAGTATGAAAATCAGCAAGTAACTACTAATGTTTGGTCCCATATCCCGGTGGTGAGTGAGACGCTCCCCCGCTAGCGTGAAGAGGACGGGTGATCAAAAAGCTTGTGAACTCTCAATTGATTCTTATAGGTGGTGCATTCTTGAGAAACCAGAAAAACAAGACAATTGTGCACCAACAGTACTGTTGGGGAGATGGATGTCACGCACTGATTACCATGCATCGAGGCTGCATTTGGTTCTGGTTTCCATGCATGATTGTCGGTGCACTACGCAAAGCTAGAACCAACTTTTTGTAAGATCTTGGTGACATATCTTGGACAGAAAAGTTTTCTTAAGTGCTGTACAGTTCCCTTAAAGTAATGAAACTGTGTCCAGTTCCTGTCCAGTTCCCAATATTGAAATCTACGGACGACAGATAAAATCGAGAGGCGGAAGGTATGATACAGTGAATGAACCGGTTTTCTATAATTCTGTCAAATACTATCTCAATCAAATTCTTCAATCTGCTAAAGAGATCTATAAAAAAACCAAGAACCGTAAGAGAATTCTCGTAGCACAGTACTAGTTCATCCTGCTTGGAGTATCATACACCAACCAGGATCATCATACAAGAACCCACATTTCCCGCACAGGCAATCAACTTTACCTCGTATAGAAGTCCACAGCTCCTTTCTACTCCGTAAAGTCGCTTTATGACACAGATGGTATCAATCAGACATCAAAAGGAAAGGCGTGTAGGCAGTATGATCATATTGGTATACGAGAACAGAAGCCGTTCTGCTTCTGTTCTGGGGAACGGGTTATCCAGAACTCATAAAGTGTAAATGATCGGTAAGCAAGATGTACATGATTCACAAGGCTAGAATAGTGAGAAATCCACCATGTAGAATGCATTGGATGTAACTTGAAGCAAACGCATAATTGAAACAAATTGACAATAACATATGGCTAACAGACTAGTAAGCCACCATGAAATCGAGAACTCTATGCAAACGACTGCGAGAAATAGGTAACACAAATTGACAATAACATATGGATAACAGACTAGTAAGCCACCATGGAATCGAGAACTCTATGCAAACGACTGCGAGAAATAGGTAACACTATGTAAAAGACTGCCAGTAAGCAGTGCGTGAACAATAATAAAAATAAAAAACGTGTGCTGTAGTCTGGTAGGAACACCAGAGGTCCTATGAATCAGGCAAAGAGCAAAGGATAAATCATAGGGAGTGAATTAGCTGGGGAATGGAGGAGTGGAACAATGTGAGAGCTATAGGATGGTGTGGCTGCGGAAACCTGTCGAAGTGTAACAGGGTACCGAGAGCGAAGCGAAAAAGGACAGGATATAAAGTATATCGCAACAAGCGTTATGGACGCTTGAGTCCTGAGACGCTAAACAGCAAAGGGAAGCAGAAGATGGCCATAGTAAACCTTCATGAAAACACCTGCGACTTCATCAGTGCCTCGTGCAGTGCCGAAGTAGCTGAGCAATTGTCAGTACCCCTCATACCGAGTTTCTGCTCAAAAATTCATGAGTGCCAAGGCAAACTCGGTTGCTCTCCTAAAATGCCACTCAAAAGGAGTGGGAATGTCAAAAAGAACAGAAGTGGAAGTGTGTAAAGCAAGGGCTAGCAAAAGTGCAGGCACATTTGTCAGTGCTGGAGTCTTAGCCACATAGTGAGGATCAGTCCAGCAAGAAAAGAATCCACATGAGTAAGATGAGGGAAGAAATCAAGACATACCTTATGGATCCTTGAAATCACAAACATTCACTAGTAGAGAGAAAGTCCAGGACACAACAATGAGGAAGAGTCAAGCAGAGGTTCGTTAGTTATATGAGAGTGGAGCAAGAAAACTTCAGCGCTGCACGGGAAGGGGACGGGTCAATGGGAAAGCAGAGGTGAAGTGAATTAAGGTGAAGGTGAAGTATACAGTGTATATATGAATTCAGAAGTCAAGTAGGACTCCCAAACAACAGTATGGTATACATGCCTCTGGGAAAAAGTACTGGTGGGCTTGAACTGGAGCTCCTCGCCTGGCAGAAAGCAGGGATGTTCTTAAGTCTCTATAGATACTAAGCCCATGATAACCACGGAAATTTTTTCATTTGTAAGACAGAGCGAAATCTAACAAAGAACAACGAATTGGGCATGCACTTTAACACGAGAATCCACTAAATCAGCGAAAATGGGAATCAGCCCAACCAAATACAATGAGATTGAAACTATCAAGGTTTGAAATTCATCAAGTAGCTTAAGACCAATACAATTGTGAAAACTCGAAATCATTCATATAAATAGAAAATGTGCATATCATCCAAGAACATGAACCCGATGATGACTGGACTGATATATCATGAACTTACCTGTCCTAATCCAACTATTGTAGTGTAGCTTGAATGTTGTATAAAGAATCAGAAGAATCTGTTTCAAGATAAAACAAAGAGGCGGCTGAACACGAACCCTGCCATTGCGGTCTCATAGTGCCAGCAGGATACATATTGGTATACGAGAACAAAAGCCGTTCCCAGAACTGAAATGTTAAGTGTAAATGATCGGTAAGCAAGATGTACATGATTCACAATGCTAGAATAGTGAGACATCCACAATGTAGAATGCATCGAATGTAACTTGAAGCAAACGCATAATTGAAACAAATTGACCATAACATATGGCTAACAGACTAGTAAGCCACCATGAAATCGAGAACTCTATGCAAACGACTGCGAGAAATAGGTAACACTATGTAAAAGACTGCCAGTAAGCAGTGCGTGAACAATAAAAATAAAAAACGTGTGCTGTAGTCTGGTAGGAACACCAGAGGTCCTATGAATCAGGCAAAGAGCAAAGGATAAATCATAGGGAGTGAATTAGCTGGGGAATGGAGGAGTGGAACAATGTGAGAACTATAGGATGGTGTGGCTGCAGAAACCTGTCGAAGTGTAACAGGGTACCGAGAGCGAAGTGGAAAAGGACAGGATATAAAGTATATCGCAACAAGCGCTATGGACGCTTGAGTCCTGAGACGCAGTATGATCATATTTTGATTTCCCCGGATATATATGAAGTTTCAAAACCTGGTACAAGTTTTTACCTGCCACTTCTACTCCAGTTCCAGAATTAATCTCCGGATAAGCATTGCTGTGTTCTGTTTGAAGTTCCTGGGTACCCCCGAAAAGTTGAACTCTCGTAGTCCAATAGAAATGTGGAGTCTGCCACCAACAGAATCGAAACTGTAAAGAGCAAGGACATTTTTATCCAGGTTATGACAGTTCTTTCTTTGACTTGTCTTAGAGAATGGAGGACGTTCGAAGTTGGAACCATCCTGGTCCTCAGGCTACAATGGAAGGATGTAGACTGGTCTCTTTATTAAAGTCACCGGCTGCAATTTGTAACTAGATATAGTTTACTGAAGATGAAGGGATACTCCGGATAACATAAGAACTTGAATTGACCTAGCACTTTGTAACAACTTGCATACGGCAATTTTGCAGACTCAAGATCTTGAAGCAGATTTTGAACACATTGAGGAGAGCAACTGTACGCACATATGGAACCGGCAATGATTTACATCAGATGATGGAGCCAACTCACAGCCAACTGGGAGCTTAAAGCGAGCAGCAAAAAAGCCAGAAGCACTGGCAGTGATGCAGTCTTACAGGAACTGCATGTTTAAAGCGAGAAACACTATCTTGACCAAGTAAATGGATGCGACATGCACATACAGGTTTGAAACATAATTTACTACATTGTAAGTGCAGGGATCAAGGACCCAAGCTGCTCCCAACATTCACTAGCTGCAGTTGATTTCAAACTTAAATGCTGCGGTAAGACTGAAGTGGTGCAAGCATCAAGCAGAAATAGGATTTAGGCAAGCATTTGAGTACACTCCGCAAGAGTAGAGTAAGATCAATGAACAAGAAGAGAAAACATACCCAAACTGATGAGAGGTTGGGGGAGATCTTTCAGGTGCTTTGCTAGCATATCCTGAGGTGGAGAATGCAACCTGTTGTGGCCACTCCGTTTAAAATCATTCACAAAAGAAGTGCTGACAAGATCACACAGCCAGACATGGAGACAAAATCCCCAAGTTGAGAACAAATCTTCTTTTCAGATATCAATCAAGAGACAAATACGGCATTCACCTTGATGAGTTACACATCGCAAGTATCTCTATATAATATACAAGGGCATTTCCTACCTCAGTATTCTCCTAATCTCTGTGGTCCTCTGTACCCGATAATCACTATCTCACGGACACTAATCCCTACACTGACAAACTGTACTCTCTGCATGCCTGGAAGGTGTCCGAAACTCATCCTACTCCTTGCCAATTTCTACTTCCACGGAGCTGATGGAACTAGTTCCAAGAGACTGCGCCACAGCTGCAGTATTGATAGCTTCAACCACAGCCATGTTATTTCTCCCAAGTGCCTCATCGAGAGGAGTCCGGTCATACTTGTTAAGAGCCGCTGCATCGGAGCCTTTAGCAATGAGTTCCTGAACCACCGGAGTATGGCAATTCAGGGCAGCGTAGTGGAGAGGAGTATTGTCCTCCTCGTTCCTCGAATTCACGTCCGCCCCCTGCCCGATCAAGTACTGCACAACCTCCAAATGCCCATTCGCACAGGCCATGTGTAGGGCAGTTCGGCCTTGCTCGTCCTGCGAGTCTACGAGAATTCCTTCAGCGACTACGGCCTGCACATCTTCCACATCCCCATAGCGAGCTGCTTCGAGAAACTCGCGTGTTACTGCTGCTGTAAGTAATGCTTCCAGTGTCCCATTTGCAAGTGGCACCGTCATGGAGATCGATGAAATTTCTCCTAAGCTTTTTGGAAAATTATGTGTTCTATGCTATCTGTACACTGGCGACTGATGTCACCCTTCTATATCTACAATGCTCGAGATTGCAGAAAAGTGCGAATTTAAACCTCAGGCCAGTTCAGACTGCGCAGAAAGCAATCATGACACCAAGTGTGAAAACATTATTCGGAAACAAACCCTTTAACGGAGTATAAGGGACGTCGTCCAGCAACCCTGCTACAGCCTATTAAGTACCGAGTCAATGTTGCTCGTCAGCCTGCTTTTAGGGGTTTTACAATCATCATGGTAAATCCTGAGCATGAGAATACGCAGAGGAGGACATCTTCACACTCCCTTACAGTGTAAAGTTTGGAACAAGGCGACCGCGTAGGAAAAATGAAGGATGGGAAGACCCCATCAAGGCTTACAAGGGAGAGAAAAAAAAGGTAACATGGGGCTAAGCCCCAATAGAGTCCGTATGAGAAATCTGCCCTACCGCACCTAAGATATCCGAGCTATGCAAATCGTACGGTCTACACACAACTGGAGCATCCGAAGAAACATCACCTAATGTGATTGTTCTCCTATGGATTGCACCCGCCATTGCCCTCTGTAGAGCAATGTACACACGCTGTCTAAAGTAAGCTACAAAGTATGAGAGTGAGAGTGGTACCCCCTGATGCCTAACATGATAAGCTCTCGCACACTCCTTGACAAATGTGTCAAATGCCGTGTCCATCGCTCCATATAACTCCAAGGCTAGAGGAACAAAGAGGTGACCTCGTTGCATGCCCCTATACTTGGAGACCTTGCGACCTACTGCTGCACTCGCCGCCCATCCAAGGGGATGGGTAATCACTCCCTCCGAAACTGTATCTCGCGTAGTGTCCTTGACCACGACATCCGCTACTGTCACCTGATCATCTCGAACCAAGTATAAGTCTGCCCTGACATGTGTCGTCTGCAACACATACGAACGGCTCCCTCCAAGCTAAGTATCCACTCTCTCGTGCCATAGCAAACACTATGTCTCTAATGGCATCATGTGTAGCTATCCTCTGTCCTCCAAAAGGACAGCGTGTCATGTGGATCGCCGCTGCATCTAGTGTAGAACCACACTCACAAGTGAGTAATGAAGATGCAGATGGGTGGACCAAACCTAGGCGAAACCTCATCGTTGTAGAGAAAGTAGCCGGTGCGAGTCGGAAAGCCCTAATGCATGGTAGAGCTAGGATCCAAGAGCCTGCACCCTTGCCGGAGCAAGAGCGTAGACGTGCTCTAGTAGCCTGAGGAATGGACGAGTCAACTAAGAGAGAATGTAGCGTATGCTCAGACTGTTGCTCCATCAAGGAAGACTGTAGACCTCTAGTCCAATCTGACGATAGTGAAGCAAACGATGGAAAACCCTCTCGTGCTCGTGGGGATAGACTATCTCTCGTCTGCCGCAATAACACCTGGAGAGAAAAGGATCCTCCCTACACCTCTATCACATAAGTCTCCAAAACCGGCCTATCAGCAACCACAAAATGAGAGGCAAGTAGGGGTGCCGAGAGAGCCCAACTACCCAAAAACGCTATAGGTGCCATCTCCTCCATAGAAAGTAAGCCAACCCACCACATGAGATCAGTAGAGCCGTCTGTCTACGTGCCAAATCCCCTGTCACACACTCAAAAGTCCTTGGTCCAATAATATCACCAAAGACTCCCATAATCCTCCTATCAAATGCCCTCAGACGTGATAGGAAGGCCGGTGAGGGGGGAATTGTACGGATGAGGTAGGATGGTCGACGAGCAATACTGGAAGAAAGTATACCAAATGCCACCTGCGGATCTCCTAGTAATGGAAGGTCATCCACATGGAGAACATCCTCTGCAAGGGCAGCGTCCAAGAAGCGTGTGACGAAATCCTCGATCCTACTGGCACTCCAAGAACACGAAGTCCATCTGTGGATGTGATACACCCCATTGGAAGCTCAAGGTGGGGAGGGATACCTAAAGGGGACCATGCCCTACACTTTGACACCTTGACTCTCAAGCCTACTAGATGTAGCTCGGTAGTCAAGTAGTCAAAGGCCTGCCTAATCTGATCTACAGGGCCTATGATGTGTGTATCATCTGCCAAGGAGGGAAATACACAACCTGGCATGGCCAAAGTAGTAGATATGAGAGCTCTAAAGTGAGCCATGGCAAATAAGGGCCCCCCCAAAGGATCTTCTTGTCGTGTACCAACAGTTGACTCCAAGACGGTGACTCCCTCATGTGAACCACCATGTTGGTAGTAAAGGGAAGCAGGAGAGCCATAAAAAGACCGCACAAAAGGAATGAGACTCGCCAAGGATCCACCAGCCTCCCTAAGCTCTCTAAAGATGGATGCACGTGAGACGCTATTAAAAGTGTTCTCAACATCCACCTGTAGGACGACCCACTCTGGATGGATATCTAGGAGTGCTCTAATGCCTAGAGATATAGCCTCACATCCTCAAGGTGTAGCTACTCCAAACTGATGTGGACTAAGGTGTTGTTGAAAGTGAGAACTATGCTGAAGGACAATGGTACGAATAACCAAACGCAAAAAAATCTCTCCAATAGCAATCGGTCTAATGCCTCCCGTGTCCTTCTCAATTGCGAGAAGTCGACTAGCACCTAAGACCCGACTAACAGACATAGGAATGTCCCCTCTCGCTATTGCTGCAGCCACCTAAAACAACTCGATAAAACCACTAGAAGGATCATCTGCTTGGAAGCAATCTCTAAGGTGCTCATAAACATGATAAGCCTCCTGAGGAAAGGCGAGGGGCAGTGCACAATGCTTGTGCAAATAGCGACCTATCAAGACATAAAGGCTACTCAGGCTGATAATCTAAGACCTCTAGTGGTAGTCCCTCTACTGCTATAGGATGCAATGAGCGTAGGGAAGAGATGGTCTCATCAGTAGGACTCGCTATAGACAAAGGGTGTAGCGCTCGTGCTGCTCTACTAAACTCTCCCGCCTGACCCAATGTCCTACATCGTTGTAATCGAGTGGAATCTGTGGTATCATGTGGCGATGCCTATCTCCTAAATCATGTAGCCTTAACAGACTCCTCCTGAAGCGCTGCCCAATCCCCCGCTCGGAATCAACGAAATCTAGCCGCCACCTCTCTATGCCCCGCGCGTCCCCTTCTAGCATAACAAAGATACCATCGAGGGAGTAGGAGGAATATGAACCACGCTAACTCGTCCAAGGGATCACGTGCCAAACGATCCAATGGTAGGCGAAAAGCCTGTCTAGCCTCATCATGGAGTGTGCGGGGTAGCCTATGGAATAGACGTGGACATGGAAAACTAGTCTCAAATAACACCAAAATGCAACCCGCCTGAGAAGCTAACCACTCCCACGACTCGATCGGTATCCTTGGAACGATCAACGAAGGTATAGAAGAAGCGTGCGTAATCCCAAGTGTCACTACTGTCGATGTGGTCGTTTGTCTCATGTGGGTATCCCAAGTGGTCCAATCATAGTCCTTGTGCATCCTTCCCACATGGGTCTTTACTCCTTATGAGGTAAAGCGTCGGTGATATACCGGGCATGGTGTATCCCGACTTGCTCTAGGCGACCCCACATGGGAAGGTGTAGCCATGGCTAGCACAAGAATAGTGATAGTAACATATGATACTCCTCTCCATATCTCCCCATATCTGCAAAACCACAACCCCTCACATCCAAACTCACATAAGAAAACCCTAAAATCTCTCCAAACCCTAAAATCTATAAACTCTCATAACTTTCAATTTCCCTCTCCAAAATTTTCAAATTAAATTCCGATGGAACTTAATCATGAAAACCAAAAGATTAGAAATGAAAATTCTCAACCCATAACTCTCAGTGTATAATGATCACTCTCAACCCTAAAAAAACTAAAAATCTTCATAACTTTCTACTCCATTCTCCATAGTCTTCAATCTAGGTACCAATGGAACAGAAATTGAAAAACGAAAAGAATCTACTATTCACTCAAATACTACCTGCTAGAGAACACTCAGAAATTATCAAAATTGTCTCACGTCTCTCTCTCTCCTCTCTCCTCTCTCGTCTCCACACTCTCCTGCATCTCACCTGCGCCGACTCTATCAGAAAAGGAAGAGTAAAGTATAAAGTGTAAAGTTGCTGATTAACTCCAGACCTTGTCACAATTCATTAACAACTTCGTTGCTGGTGTGGGGTACGAGTTTCGTTTCTGATTCTGCAGTCCTTTTCGTTGTTAGTATTGATGATCTTAATTCAATTTAATTTAAAAATAATTCGTGTCGATCGATTACATGATGATTATCAATTTTCTACTGTTGTTTGTTCAGGAATATTGATATTTAATATATGAAATTGCAATTATATGTGTTAGATTCGTTACTTCCTTTAGTGTTTCATTTCTCATCTCCATTGTTAACATTACATCATGTTTACATTTCATCCGCTCTCCGTTGGCAAGGAATGGATTTTGGATTCCATATTCGAAGAGGGGATTCTGCTCCCATGTGCTAATGTATACTACAAATGCAATCACATGCTCTATCAGACCTCCATATCTTTAGGCTATAAGTTATGGTTAAAATTAACTTAGTTTATCTAAAGATTTGAATATATTATATAAATGGAGATTCTTTTTGTTAAAAGAGTGTCTTTGGTGCATGTGTAGCAATATTCTTTAGTTACACTCTTTAAATTTAGAAAAAATTATGTGGAAATTTCGGTATCAGTTTCCTTTAAATCTATCTGCCACTTGAAGAATAGTCTATTAAGGGTGGGTGGGGAGTTAATTTAACAATCAAATATATTAATTATGTCCTAGATATCAATTAATTTTTTGTTCTAAAAGTAATATTTTATAAAAGAGAATTGAGAATGATAATGCTAACTTCCGAACCTCATCATCATTTAGACAGAGGAACCTGTACAGGACCTTACTTCCATCTTTTTAAGGGAAGATCTCTGACAAGGCAGTCATAACTTCTAAGAGTGGCGATTGTGTCGTATCAGAGTCCATGGAAACTTTTGCCCAGAACAGAGAGCTCTTATAGCTACTGTGCACCAAACCAGAATGTGGAGAAGAGCTTGAAGATGTGAAATCATTGTTGTCCAGACTTCACGACGTCTTCTCTCCGACGAACTCAATTCGTTACTTGCGCTTCGGTTCCAACTTAAAGAATCGTGAAAAATGGCGCCACCGGCACTGAAGGGAGCTCCACTACCGAACAAACCAATCTCGACGATATTATGTGTGATAGGTACCTTTCGTCTTTCCTGACTGATTTCTTATCGGAGCTAACTCTGTCTCAAAACACTTGACCATATGAATGAAAAAATTTCTTTCTTAAGGACTGGAGTTTGTCTCGTCTCTTGGTGGTGATTTCTCTAAATTATGGGGAGCTCAAATTAACTGACAAATATCTTGTTTGGTAGTAATGAATCTTCAAGTAAGGTCTCATATTTAAGATGCAATAGGTTCTTCGGCTTTTGATCTTGAATCAAACACATCAGATAATCAAGCTTAAATGTCTGCAACTTCTAATTTGACAGCTTGAAGCTCTTTTCAGTTCTCACCAGGTGCCCTGTTAGGCGCCAACTGTAAGCAATGTACACCTGCATTGCAACCAAAAGGTTGCGATGTGGCAACTTCTCGATAATGTGGCAGAATGCATTACGGTCAACCTTGGCACCGATTGTACGGATTGTTTTCAGATGTGTGAGGATCAAACTACGTGAGAATGTTAACCGGGAATCATGAACAGCTCTTTTGTTATCAATAATGCTAGGGCTTCAACATACCTGAGAGATTGAACCGTGAGTGATTGATTCTAGCCCTGCAGGCAGAAGCTTCTCCTCTGGTGGCAGATCTGAAACTTGTCCAGGACAAAACCCCCGGGTACGCAATGCACACAGTTCCATATCTGTTTAGGAGTAGAGATTGATCTCAAGTGATAGTAGTACTCAATTGAAAGTTAGCAAAGGTATATATTGAAGTGTCAGTTTTCGAAGTTTTCATGTGAAACTGTCCAGTCATCTATCATGGGTTCAATAAGAGAATGTGGTTAGATGATAGTAGTTGCCGATAGAGTCCTGCACGCACAGTCTGGCAAATCTTAGTAATAGCTAGAATGAGCTTTTGCTATGGTTCAGTTTATCACATGTAATATGGGCCACGATTCTTGCTCTCGTAGACCTTATCGGAACCAAGTTTGTCAGACTTTCAAATTTTTGGTGTAGAAGCCGAACCTATGCTATCCGAGATGTTGTGAGCAGCTTGTGAAAGAAGTGGATGTATCGAATTAAACTTGATCTCCCTGTGCAATAACCATGACAGGTGAAAGTTGTATGAACCTTTTTGCCGTTCAGATTTCCATCTGGCTTGCCATGGGAGAAATATTCGGGGAATTACGAGGGTGTTGAAATCCATGTCGTTACCCCTGGAGTAGATGCCATTTACGGTAAAGTATGCTCTGAGTGCAACTCACTCAATTGCAGTGGAGCCTAGGAGTGGAAGTTGGAAGATTTTCTGTTCTTTTGTTAATAACTAATGGACTTATCCATTTGGAACAGGTGTCAACCCGGTAGGAACAGTGCCAGCGTCGATGTTGACATTTGCATCAATCGTAGCTTTCAAACCAGATTTGATCATCAATTGTGGAACTGCTGGCGGTTTTCTTGTAAGTTCTTGTCTCTGATGCCGATGCCCAAGCATCATTCTCCAGGAGTAGATAAAAGCTTTTGCAAAGTAAGACAGTATGTGCTCTAAGGAACTCATTCACAGCACCAAGTCAATGGTGTATTTTATGTGCTCGGAGTAAAGGAGATATTAACACCATATACATGAAGCAAGGATATTCAGCTATTAGTTAGCTCTGTCCAACGGGAGTCTTCTAATCAATCGACACCTAAAACATATCTGTACTTCATTTGTTTTTGCCAGGCGAACGGAGCTGCTGTAGCTGATGTATTCGTGGTTACAGAATCGGCTTTTCATGATCGAAGGAACCCTATTCCAGTAAATCTTCAACCCTTTTCTCTTAAATGTCTGGAGTAGGTCTCGATATCCTCAGTGAGAACTGATCCTTAACAGTATCATGTACTTATTCTGAAGCTCAGTTCACTTGTACGGACCTGAACATTCGCATGCGTTCTACCTCTAGAATTGTTAGTGTTAGATTATAGTATCTTAAACAACTGGTTATTTTAGTACCCTCCAGATTTAGAGTAGCATGATCAGGAGATCTAAACTAGCGCTTAATCCTAGTCCCTAGTGACTATTCAACATGAATAGATGTCCTGCGTTTTGCATTGCAGCTGTTGGCTTCTGGAGGTTTTACCTTCGAGGATACAGCACGAGAGTATTCTCTACATCATTCTATTCTGCAAAACTCATTCATTGAACTCTCTCTATTTCTCTTTTATCTAGTACTTCTCACATGATATCAGAGCTGATTTAGAAAAACTTTACAGTTAAATTTTTTGATTCCTCAGTGTTTCAGAATTTCAGGAGGATAAGAGAAGATGCTTTTCTATTCTCTGAAAATATCTGTTTACTGTGTTTTCTGGAGAGAAATTCTCCAAATTCAAATCCGCTGATCCAACATCCTGAACCGAAACTGGGTAATTCCTATACCAATTTCAGGAGAGAAATCCCCCTGATGAAATTGCTCGGTGAACAATCTTACTCTGAAAAATTCAATTATTCCAAGTTGAGCGACCTGCAAAACTGAATCCAGTTGATTATCAACGCAAACCAACTGATCAATCTACCTCAATTTGACTGTCGCGTGACGATTTCTGGCAACCCATATCTTGAATTTAGATTCAAGATAAAGCAATTAAAGTAACAGTACATATATTGATATGAAAATACCAAATTTACCGGACCCAACCTGGGGCTACCCACTCACATATTTTTTCAGTTTAAGATTCGATTGAATATTGTTTTATATCTCGATTTGGAGAACTTCTATCCAAATCTTTTCATCTTGAAGACCCCGTCTCTACCTGCCTTTTAATAACCGACGCAAAACTGCAGTATTTTGTCAAGTTGCTTACAGTCAACTAAAAGTTTCAAGGTCTTGAGACTTACCTCGGGAATTCCTTCGGTTTATTCAACATCTGGTGTGATGATGAGGCAAACTACAATGTCGAAGGGCGAAGCTATCCTGAACTTTAATGGGATGTATTATTCCATTTGGAAATTACGAATGAGCCTTTTTCTCCAAGCTACAGGGCTCATGGGGATAATCGATGGTATTCAGCCCTGTCCCCCTCAGCCTGTTGCTACTCTCGCACAGGCTGGTCAAACAGCTGCTACAGTTCCCGTGTTGCCATTGACAGGCCCTGGTAGTATTGCTGATTGGAATAATGCTTTTGCATTATCTTTTATAATGAATCGACTTGATGACAGTCAGATTCATCATGTAAGTTCTTCCCGACTGGCATCAGAAGCTTGGACTATGTTCGAGCAATTATATGAAGCTCAAAATGCTGTAACTCTAATGTATCTGCAAGATGAACTTCAGATGCTCAAATGAAGGAAGGTGACAGCTTTACTAAACAAGTTCATCGCTTCATAACTTTCGTTGACTAACTATCTTCTGACAAAAATCAAATGCTTGCTATGATGTGTAGCATGCCAAACAGTTTCCGAACCCTTTTGACTTAATTGCGAGGTCAGTAAAATCTGACTTTGCAGAAGCTAATAACATATCTCCTTCAGGTGGAGAAAATATTAAAGAATCAGATGTCTGAGCCCACAACTGCATTGTATACTTCTAAGGGAAATTTTCCTTCAAGAAACAAGTCCAATGCAGGGAACTGGAAGAATCAAAATTTCTGCAAAGGCAAAAACGGCTCCTTTAGTGTTTCAGCTACTTCACCATCTTCATCAAGACCTTCTACAGCCAATCAACGAAATCTCAAGAAGAAGATGAAATGTTTCTACTGCAATCTAACTGGACATCACTTCAAGGATTGCAGAAAACGAATTTTTTGAGGAATTTGCAGCAAATTCACAACGATCAAAAGCTCAAGCACATTCTGCCATTTATTTATATACTGTACTTGCTTACAATACGATATCTTCTTCAAGCCAAGATAATTCTTGGTATTTTTATTCGGGGGCCACTCATAACATGTGTCACTCGAAAGATAGTTTTATTACTTATCAACCTTATGCCACATCTAGAAAAGTCAATCTTGGTGATAACTCCTCCCAAGATACCATTGGTTTAGGTCAAGTGACTGTTCGCCTTCCCCAAGGTGATTCAAAAATTCATACAACGTTTTGCACATCCTAGGTTTAAGGAGAAATCTTTCTCCATCAAGCACTGGATCTTGAAGAAGGATATGCGTTAGTGAATAAACAACATTGTATTTTGCTCGACAGTCAAGACAATGTAATTGCTACATGCCCTTTGACAACAGACTTATATAAACTTGGTGTTACAGTCTTCCCTTCTCGAATAGATGCTTGTACTACTGTCCATCATCACTGTGAATTATGGCATAGTCGATTGGGCCACACAAGCGCTGATAGACTTCATCAACTGTTCACAAAAAGCCTCATAAACTTTTCTCAAAAGATCTCGTTGTAGATATTCCGAATTTCTCAATGAAGAATCAACCGCCTTCTCTATGTACGTCTTGTTTATATGGCAAACAATCCCAAGTACCATTTTCTACTGAACCTGCCACTCGAGCCAAAGAATTACTTGGTCTCTACCATTCAGATATATGTAATCTAATATAACCTCCTACACATTCGGCTTATATATACTTTATATTATTTATCGATGATTTCTCTAGATACTGTTTCCTATGTCTCATGCAGAATAAATCAGATGCCTTAACCTGTTTCACGCAGTATTCTCTCAGTGTTGAAATGCATCATTTTCACTCAAAGATTGAGATGTTGAGATGTGACAATGCTGGAGAATACAAGAGTGATGATTTTAACGAGTACTGTTCTTCTAGAGGCATAAAGAGACAATTTTCAGTAGCTTACACTCCTCAGCAGAGAGGATAGTCAGAAGGCAAAAATCAAACACTCGTCAATGCCGTTCTGTGCATGTTATATGAGTCAAATTTATCAAAGACTTATTGGGCAGAAGCAGTTATCACAGCAAACTATGTCCAGACCCGCAGCCCCAGCAAAGCATTATCTCCCGAAAACCCCTTATACACATAAATCTTGGACATAAGTATGGACATAAGCCTTCTTTAAAACACTTCCGAGTGTTTGGCATTCTGATTATTTGGCAGTCCTGCTTTTGCCCATATCAATGACCGTAAACCCTAAACTGCGCTCCAAACTTGATTTCCGAACCGCAACATGTATTTTCTTGGGTTAGAGTGAAGAAAGTAAAGGATCTTGCTTGGAACGGAAGAATGAAAATCGAATTATCATCTCACAAGATGTTGTCATTCTAGAGAACCGAATTGGGACAGATCAGTTATTGTCATCTAATAAATCCCATGAAGATGAAGTTCTCACTCTCAGATCTGATCCTCTCTTCTTCTGAGCATCTCCTCATCCTGCTGTCATTTCACCTCCTCCCCAATATTACCTATTTCAATGGGAGTTGTCCCAAGTATTTCCCCTTCAGTGGAAGTTTCCCCATCTTCTTTAAATACTCAGCCAGTGCTTGCCCAATGCACCTCTCCTATGAGCTGATGAACTCCTCTTTATTATCTGGGGAGACGAAGATCCCATCTGTTCCCTTTTCTACCCCACATACACTGAGACGCAGTTCTCGAGTTTCCAAGGCTGTTGAGAAAATGACGAGGTGGTGGAAGCTAAAAAGATCAAAGATAAAAAATAGGCACTTCTATCTGCTTCACAATCCTTTAACAAACCTTATACTTATAATGCAGCTATTTCAGGACTTGATGCTCCACATTGGAAAGCTGCTATTCAGGCTGAGTTCCAAAACATGGCTACAATGCAAGCCTGGACTTTGGTTTTTTTATCTGCTGGCCAGATTACTGTTGGCTGTCGATGGGTCTTCAAGATCAAACCCACTGTTGATGGTCAAATACAAAAATATAAAGCTCGTCTGGTGGCTAAGGGATTTACTCAGATTCCTGGTATTGATTAGACCGAGACCTTCTCTCCGACAGTGAAACTTCAATCCCTGCGGATTTTATTTGCCTTGGCTACGCATGTCGATCTGGAGCTGCATCAACTGGACGTTGTTGCTGCTTTTCTCTATGGCAAACTACATGAGCAGAATCTACATGGCTCTTCCTGAAGGATTACCTGTTTCTGATCCTGCTCTTGTTTGTCTGCTTAATAAATCTATTTATGGTCTGAAGCAATCCGCACTTACTTGGAATGAAAGACTACACTATATTTTACTAGATATTGGTTTTATCAGCTCTACAGCTGATAATAATATATATGTTCTTCGCAAGGACTCTGCTGTGCTTATATTAGCATTATATATTGATGATGAGGTTTACTATGGCCACCTTCTGCTTCCCTTTGCTGTTTAGTGTCTCCGTACTTGAGCATCCATAGCGCTTGTTGCAATATACTTTATATCCTGTCCTCTTTCGCTTCGCTCCAGTTACCCTGTTACACTCCGACCCGTTTCTGCAGCCACACCATCCAATAGCTCTCGCATTGCTCCACTCCTCCATTTCCCAGCTAATTCCCGCACTAGTATTTTTCCTGCACTCTTTGACTGATAACTGGCTTGACCTCTCGCGTGTATAGTCTTCCTACTCGACTCCACCCCACGTTTTTCATCCTTCTTGTTCACACACTGATTACTGGCATTCGATTTACATACGTTTCCTATTACTCGCAGTCGTTTGCATGGATGTTGTCAATTTTCATTGTTTACTAATACGTTAGACATATGTTATTCTCAGTTTGCTTCAATTATGCCTTTGCTGTAGGATACATTCGATGCATTCTACCTTAGGGCTTTATCACTATTCTAGCATTGTGAATCATGTACATTTTGCTTATCGTTCCTTTGAACTTCATGAGTTCTGGATAACCCGTTCCCAGAATGGCTTCTGCTCTCATTACCTATATATGTTGATGACTTAATATTGGCTACATCAAGCCTTACATTACTCCAGACAGTTAAGAGTTTACTCAGTTAGGAATTTAAAATGACGGATTTAGGTGAAACTTATCATGTCCTTGGTATGCATCTCCAACGAGATCCGAAACAAGGATGGCTGAAGATCAACCAAACCAGTTATATTCATAACAAGCTTGAACAATTCAATTTGTTCTGTTAGTTTAGCTAATCTCTAGTTTAGAGACTTCCCTTGTTTTTAAGGTTTTGTTAGAATCCTCTAGAAGCCCTACTAAATATCTTCTACTTAGGGTAAAGAGGGGCGCAGCCCTAATTAGAGTTAAGCAAAATAACCCCCTAGGGTTTGCTGAAGTGTATATAATAGTACTTTCTGCTCCGGTTTCAGTTAGTTCTTCAACAAGGGTGATTCCCAACACCTCTTCCTTGCATTTCGTGAAGTCCTGAGTTGCCTAACATCATCTCAGGATTGTCTTTTGATATCTCAGTATTAGAGGCTACTAGTGCTGCGTGAGAGAACCTACTTGATGCTTGGGAGCTGTGATACAAAGAGAGAGGTCTAGTATTGCAGTAGTGATGTCTGATACATCAGAGATAAGAGGGAGTGATAAACCTTCCACTTCAAAGAGTAGGAAGCATGGTTCTTATCATGTTCCATTGTAAACCTGTTTCGACTCCTGCTGCTCATCGCACATCTCTCATTGTTGATCAATTATCGTCTACCCCAGCTGAAATAGCTTATATGAAGACCATTCCATATCAGATTGCGGTTTGCAGTTTAATGTGGGCAATGATCTCTTCTCGACCAGATATTACCTACTCTGTTAGTACTGTTGCTAGGTACATGTCCAATCTTGGACCTACACATTGGATAGCTGTTAAAAGAATTTTCCACTATCTGCAAGGGACTCTACATTTATCCCCCAAGTATTCTTGCTCAGGATCACCATTGCATTTACAAGGATTTTCAGATTCAGCGGATGCTGACAATATGGATACTCGGAAGTCTACTGGTGGACTTTGCTTCCTCCTCGTAGGAGGAACAGTAAGCTGGGCGAGTAAGAAGCAGAAGTCAGTTGCTCTATCGAGTACTGAAGCTGAATACATGGCTTTAACCAAAGCCAACACTGAAGCAATATGGATAAGATGACTACTTTCAGACATTGGCTATCCTCAGAAGACTAAGTATTTTCTGTGATAATAAGAGTGGAATAGTTATTGCTTTTACTAGTAAGAATCATGATAGAACTAAACATATTCATATTCAATATCATTTTATTAAGGATCAGCTATTCAGTGGAGAAACTAGTATTAGCTATTTACCTACTGAAGATATGTGTGCTGATAGTTTTTCCCAGAGGCCTGTATACCATACTGTTGTTTGGGAGTCCTACTTGACTTCTGAATTCATATATACACTGTATACTTCACCTTCACCTTAATTCACTTCACCTCTGCTTTTCCCATTGACTCGTCCCCTCCCCGTGCAGCGCTGCAGTTTTCTTGCTCCACTAGCATATAACTAACGAACCTCTGCTTGACTCTTTCTCATTGTTGTGTCCTGGACTTTCTCTCTACTAATGAATGTTGTTGATTTTAGGGATCCATCAGGTATGTCTCGATTTCTTCCCTCATCTTACTCATGTGGATTCTTTTCTTTCTGGACTGATCCTCACTATGTGGCTAAGACTCTGGCACTGACGTATGTGCCTGCACTTTTGCTAGCCCTTGCTTTCCACACTTCCACTTCAGTTCTTTTTGACATTCCCACTCCTTTTGAGCGGCACTTTAGGGGAGCAACCGAGTTTGCCTTGGCACTCATGAGTTTTCGAGCAGAAACTCGGTATGAGAGGTATTGACAATTGCTCAGCTACTTCGGCACTGTGTGAGGCACTGATGAAGTCGCAGGTGTTTTCATGAAGGTTTACTATGGCCATCTTCTGCTTCCCTTTGCTGTTTAGCGTCTCAGGACTCAAGCGTCGATAGCGCTTGTTGTGTGAGAAAATGAAATGAGCAGTATGTACTCGATTGGTTGAACTGGTTGGTAATCCCAGAACTGGGATTATATAAGTACATGAGCATACTCTTAGAGCACACCTTTGCATCTACAGTGTGAAATGTGTAACTCATGTGCTCTTGACTTAACTCTAAGGTGTTCACATGTAACTCATGTGAACAGTAGTCATGCGTGAACAGTAGTCATGAACAGTGGTCGTGGATGAACAGTAACTAATATGTCCTATTATAAGTCTAACATGTTGCAATATACTTTATATCCTGTCCTTTTTTGCTTCGCTCTTGTTACCCTGTTACACTTCGACAGGTTTCTGCAGCCACACTATCCTATTGCTCTTACATTGTTCCACTCCATTCCCCAGCTAATTCCCTCCTTATTATTTATCCTTCGCTCTTTGCCTGATTCATAGGACCTCTGGTGTATACAGTCTTCCTACCAGACTACAGCCCACGTTTTTTATTTTTATTGTACACGCACTGCTAACTGGCAGTCTTTTACATAGTGTTACATAGTCGTTTGCATAGAGTTCTCGATTTCATGGTGGTTTACTAGTCTGTTAGCCATATGTTATTGTCAATTTGTTTCAATTATGCGTTTGTTTGAAGTTACATTGGATGCATTCTACATTGTGGATTTCTCACTATACTAGCATTGTGAATCAAGTACATCTTGCTTACCGATCATTTACACTTAAATGAGTTCTGGATAACCCGTTCCCAGAACGGCTTCTGTTCTGGGAACGGCTTCTGTTCTCGTATACCAATATGTGTGCTGATATATTGATTTTCGCTGTTCTCGTATACCTATATATGTTGATTTTCGCTTCACCCTCGTCTCCCTGTTACACTTCGACAGGTTTCTGCAGCCACACCATCCTATAGCTCTCGCATTGTTCCACTCCTCCATTCCCCAGCTAATTCCCTCCCTATTATTTTACCTGACTTTGCCTGATTCATGGGACCTCTGGTGTATACAGTGTTCCTACCTGACTCCAGCTCACGTTTTTCATTTTTGTCATTCATGCACTGCTTACTGGCAGTCTTTTACATAGCATTACCTATTTCTCGCAGTCGTTTGCATAGAGTTCTCGATTTCCCGGTGATTTACTAGTCTGTTAGCCATATGTTATTCTCAATTTGTTTCAATTATACCTTTGCTTCAAGTTACATTCGATTCGATGCATTCTACATTATGGATTTCTCACTATACTAGCATTGTGAATCATGTACATCTTGCTTACCCCGATCAATTTGCAATTCATGAGTTCTGGATAACCCGTTCCCAGAAGGCTTCTGTTCTTGTATACCTATATATATTGACAAAAAGTTTACCTAAAGGACTTCATCAGAAACATATCACAACCATTAGGAGTAGAATAATACGAAAATCCCCAATTGAACGGGAGTGTTAGATTATAGCATCTTAAACAACTAGTTATTTTACTATCCTCGATATTTAGAGGAGCATGATCAGGAGATCTAAACTAGCGCTTAATCCTAGTCAGTAGTGATTATTCAACAGACATCCTGTGTTTTGCAGCTGTTGGCTTCTGGAGGTTTTACCTTCGAGGTTACAGCACGAGAGTATTCTCTACATTATTCTATTCTGTAAAACTCATCCATTGAACTCTCTCTATCTTCTCTTATCTAGTATTTCTCACAGTTAGTGCTAGTGATGTTAACATGATGAAGACCTACGCGGGGGTACCATGAGTACGGTATTGGAGCATTGGAAGCAACTCCAGTATCAAAACTAGTCGAACCTTTAAACCTGAAGTAAGATCTGTTCATTGTTAGTGCTAGTGATGTTAACGTGGTGAAGACCTACGCAGGGGTACCATGAGTACGGTATTGGAGCATTGGAAGCAACTCCAGTATCAAAACTAGTCGAAGCTTTAAACCTGAAGGTAAGATCTGTTCTTGGTTTCCACTATCTGGGAACCGACTAATGTTCTAATATTGGCTACCTGACGGTTTAGCCAAAGCTTTCTTTTTGTGTATTCGTCTGCTTACACTTAAGGCTATTGCAGCTCAAATAGATCTTTTTTACCGTAGAATGACTTTGTATATCTTGCAGACGGGTGTACTTACCACTGGCGATTCACTTGACCACACTCCTGATGACGACGCTGTAATGAAGGCCAACAATGCTTCGGTAAAGGACATGGAGGTAAGTTTCGTTTCAATTAAGAGGTTTCTGTGCTCCAAAAGGATGCTTGAGTCAGCGAATCGGTTTAATGTCTTAAACAAGGAATCCCGTTAACTTCTATATGTGAGAACTATGCATAACTTTCATTTCCTACTTTTTGTTGCAGGGGGCGGCAATTGCGTACGTTGCCGATATGCTATCGGTGCCCCTAATCATGTTTAAAGGCGTGACGGATATAGTTGATGGGCCTGTTGCCACTGAGACCGAGTTTTTGGCTAATCTTACCTTAGCTTCTCGTGCTGTCCAACAAACAGTGTGTGGGGCTCTGCAATATCTTGCTGGGAAGACACTCAGTGACCTTCAGTGATTTATGATCTGATCCTATCTGTGAGAGCTGTCTCACTTGATTGATACTCAAAGCGAAATTAGTCCTTCTAAGCACGATTAGTTACTATTTTGACCTCGGACTCTCTATATGAGGACAGACAGTCCACATGCTACCTTATAGGAAAGGAACTTGGATAACCAACATTGTGTATCCATGTAGTCTGCTCTGCTATTCTAGCAGATGTCATGATTAAAGATATTAGGAAGAGCCGAGGTGACAACTTATGAAGCACAAGCTCAGTAAACTCTGTTCCTCAACTTGTCCAAATTTGAGGCCCCCTGATAAAGAGCGTTAACGCGGTCGTTCATCCTTCAGAATCTGAGATATGCAGTATTTCGTCCTCAAATGAATTCGAATTTGGGATCGACGGTGGTTTCAGGTGTCTCTTATACCAAGCCGACGCTCGCGAGCTATGGATCTGACTCCTCAATAGGTGAATGTGTTTGGGAAAAGGTTTCGAAATTGAAAATCTATCAGCCTAAGTGCATGTTCAAAGTACGACAAGACGAAACACAAGAAGGTAATGGTACTTGAGAGGATTTTGTGAACTTCGAAGAGTTAAACAACTCGGGTCAGAAGGATAATTTTCTCATTCTCTTGACCTTGAACGTAGGTCGGAATGATGGCTCAGTAAATATGAGCTCATATCTTACACAACTGGACTTCATCAATGGTTCGTTATCATGACCTAAAGATTCTCTTGCAAATCTCAGACCCTGCAGTGTGCACTAGATGCATAAGCGCGCACACCCATTTCCAGTTGGCTGATTGATTCCTCCTCGGTTATAAGCCTATTTGTATGGTAGACAGTTTCTCTAAGCGCCTAGCTCCCAGCTTCTTGATTGCTTATGAGCAAACTTCGATGGGTTAATGTAAAGGAGAGGTGTAGCGAAGCCTCTTCCGGAAGTATGTCACATGGCGTCCATTTGAAACCTATCACGATAGTACCGCAGTGCACTTTCTCGTGGTCTCCACGAAGCTACTACGTCCGGATGGGATGGTGTCGGCAGTAGCAATGAACGTATTAATGGTCTTCACGAGGTGATGCAAAAGCAGCTCTTGAGCAATGTCAGATACGTAGGCGAAATTGGACGAGCAGAAAAGATAATTCTGGTCGTTCAGATTGTCAGTGAAATTTTGTTACGCCTGCACCCAACACTATGGTGCATGTGAAGCAAAGTGTACAAAAGCTATGTACCTCAAAGAAAATTCGCTATTTACGTCCGAGCTTCAAACCAGTTTGTACGTTTGTTCACTGATTAGAAACATCTATTCGTTGTAGGGTCAAGATCCATCTCGGTCTCCAATTATGCCTGGCTCAAAGCAGTCTGATGAGATTTGGAGGTTCCAATCACTTTGGGTATGAAGGAACCAATTCTAAGCCGGGGACAATGTCGGGAATCTGCTCAATTTAACTTGGAGATGTTACGCTGTGAGTAAACTCGGTTGACAACACAATGATACGCAGTGTCGAAGACGTGCTCTTCTCGGAATTTGTAAAATCTACCAGACAGCACACAGAGATCGAACCATACAGTTGTAGCCAGCGCTTTAGGAGGAAGTCAGGGCGATGTCTATGCTCTTGGTATCAGACAACGAATCCCAGCGAGAGAAATGTCCATTGCTTTTTCCAGCGTGTGCATCCAACCTTGGATGCATCCGTCGCCACCCTTAGCTAAAGTACCACTTATTAATGAGCACCGCGGAAGAAAACCGTCTACTCCGAATCATCAGAAAGGATCTACGATTGTTAAGGGTCACACTCAAAGGCTTAGAATACTCCCAATGTGATTGAACGTCATCAACTTCTTTAATTCCGGTCGCTAGTACTTACTATTGATAAATATCAATGGTAAGTACTATACTTGCAACCGGAATTAACGCACTATCAACCGGAATGACGCACTATTTCGATAGAAACTGGGTGCAGCATTAATGAAAGCATAGTATATTCTTCGAACACGAAGAATCGGCTATTTATCTGGTCACCAAGTAGACATTTTGAAGACAACCGTTTCAAAACGACATTGACACGCAATGGGCTCAACTCCTTTCTAATAAAAGAGGCAGCACTACGAGGAGAACGTCAAGATACTCAACAGTATCGCAGAGCACTCCCTTCGTGTGTATGGAAACCATCGCGAATTCTAAATCTCTGAAAGAATTGAGAGATCACAGGATTAACTTCGGCCTGGAGGATTGGAATTCACTCCTTATTTAACTCAATCGTACTCGAACAAATGAACAAAGCTCTTGCATGTTACAGTTCCGCTTCTGGAATTACAAATCTCAACCCCATATTGAGTAAATAAGCCAGTTGGGTCCAGAACTTCGATACTATTTTAAGATGTGTTGTTCGATCAGATATATGTGGCAGAGCCTCAGGCGCCATGATTTGAGGAATGTGCTTCAAGAAAACAGAAGGCTGGGTGTTGTTCATTCATGATGGATGGAATGTTAACGTACTTATTATTTGATACTCCGGATAGGCATGCTGAGCACACAGGACTCTGGCAGTCTTCACCCAAAGTATAGTGCAATCAGGATGTTCCTGAAATTTTGAACATGGTGGAGCTGTCAGGGTTTATTGATTGTGCGCCGATACAGAAGTCAGAAGTCATCTCAGCCTCAGAATTTAGACATCTAACCCTCTGGCTATGTCTCTATCCATCTTCACACGAACCACGGACTGGCAGGAAGTATATAGAGAAGTTCTGCAACTGCCGAGAATTGCTACAATTCTTCGAGGTGAGTAGGTTCAGTCTCTCGGAAGCTGGCATCTGCGATACTGGCTTTAACTCGTATTTTAAAGATGGCTTTAAGTCGTTTGCAGGTTTTTGTCCTCTGGATTTCAGCTTCGGCAAATTTGTTCACAGCGTCTACTAATTTTGAGAAACCAGTCCACAAGTATCCACATCCCAAGCTAGTGTCCGGCACCAGAGAGCCTGAAGAGCTGAAGCATCATTGGGGGGAATCAGTAAAGAAGGCAAAGGACACGTGCTATGCTCTTGACCACTGGAAGGTTTGCGCACTCTACGTGGAGAAATGGGATCCTTTCAAAGGGCCAACTGAGAAATGGCAGCCAGAACCAGCATATCGCTCCTTATGCTGCAAACTGGTTAGAAATGAATCCGTTGATTGCCTGTGCAAAGCCTCCACCGCCATGTACTCTTACTGGGAAATCAACCGCGCTATGTACCTACCAAAATGGTGCGGCAAGAAGGTCGATGCAGGCACCAAGTGCAGTTGTATGTATGTCCGCCTCATTTCTTGGCTTCTTTTAAACTGGAGTGATTGTTCTGCTTCATTTTAATTCCAATGTATATTTTGCCCTATCGATTATGAACAAACCAGTCAGGTGTACGTAGTTTATGACAACGCTTAGCTCAACTTTCTTGCATGCTCTGCTTCTATTACTGTTCGCAGCTAAGCAGGTACAAGGGTATGTCTATCCGACCGGTGGATATCCCGGACTGCTCTACTGAGTATCTCTGTGCGTTTCTTCGAAGTGAAGATTTCCACCACATTTTCAGAAGGTGGTCAATTCAATCTTTGCTGTTTCGTACATTAGCAACAGCAATAAACAGGAGTATTCCCTCTTAATAAAGAGTAGAGTTTGATAGTTGTTTATAGTGCTAGTAGGAAATTTATGTCAACTGCCGTTTACTAAGTGCACGGTAATATTGTGCAGCCGTCCCATGATCGGTTGAGCTGTGAACCAGATGCTACCGATGCATGACACTGCTGGCTCGTCATCTTTATGTCACTATAATGGTCTCCATTTCACTTCATATATTGATTAGAGTCCGTATCCCTTTTCGTTTCTGAACCAATCTCTCACTTAGAAAAATCTGACATGTGCCAGTGTGTGAGAACTGATGGGTTAGATGTCCAACCTAAAATTGTTACCAATATGACACACGACATCGATTCAGATGTTTGATTCAATCCGATAGGTAAATCGAAGTGAGAGACGATCGAATACTTACAATGTCATGCGTTATGAAGCACGGTATTGAACTCTCAAATTACCAAATCTGTTCTCTCCAGACAGGAACTTTTAGGATACTGTGCAGTGTAGTTCCTTTCTTACATCTCTCTTTGTGTTTCTCAGATTCCACGTGGGCGATAACTGTCACGCTTTCCCTCTCAACTGCAGGACGACTTAAATTTAGACCTATTAAAATTGCTAGAGTAGCTCGCGGAGCAGACGATTTAGAACGAAAACCTAAAACGGAACGATTTAGAAGAAGAGGTCCTCTGGAGCACCACTCGCACATAGTCCTAGGTTCTATGTTTCTCATATTTATAAGTTACAGCACACTGTTTCTTCACAGAGAGGCAATTTCCTTAACAGAAGCTGACCGAGTGCCACGTGGCGTAAGTGGAACGGGTTTCAGCAACTGGACTGACAGGAACAGCAGTGCACCCCCTAAAGTTGATACTCTAGCGGTCAAACGACATTTCACTCCGATACTATATATATGCCCAGCCATATTCTTTTGTAGCCGTTCAATTTGCAAGGTTAATACCAGCTTGTATCTTTCCAGTCCCTTTCCCCTTACACTGGGGCTTAGCCCCATTTTACCTTTTTTTTCGTTTTTTCCTCTCCCTTGTACGGCTTGACGGGGGTGTTCGCTTCTCTCATGTTTTCTCGCCCTTTTCTCTTACACGGGGGTTCAATACTAAAGTTGTGAACCATTACCCGGCTTTTATGAATAATTTAGCTCTTGACTTGAAAAAAATTTAGGTTACGTATTTTTAGTAAAAGTTTATTTAAAGATTAATGAGGAGATTCTCCTATCCACGTGGATTTATATCTTTCTTACCCTTGACATGCTTAACTTCCACTATAATGTGTCAGGAAACTCGCTTGATATATTCCATTACAATATAATCGCTACTTTTAAGAATAGAAACCCCCAAGGGTTCTTCATTACACACAAAAAAGTTTTACGAAAGTCACCCCCTCTACATGGGGCTTAGCCCCATGTTACCTTTTCGTCTCTCCCTTGTACGGCTTGATGGGGTCTTCCCATCCTTCATTTTTCCTACGCGGTCGCCTTTTACCTTTTTCCTTTACTAGTTTCGGGAAACTTCATATTGAAACACTTTTTCCTCTACTAGTTTCGTGAAACTTCATATTGAAACACTGCGCTATCTCAGATAATTTAGTTTTATTATATTTACTGCTTTGGACGTGCCGCCGTGGCACAACTTAAATTGTAAGTTCTAAACGGACGTAATCATTGACCACAGTCGCACCAAAGACGGCCAGGTCACAAATCAGATATCTTAAGTAAAGTAAACTTCTCGTACCGATTCTATTGGAGTCTTGTTTCATTTTACTTCGTATGTTTCATCTTTTTTTTATGACTTGTGTTTCATCCTTGTATGGCTTGCTTGATGGAGTTTTCCCCTATTCTACGCGATAGCCTTCTTTCTCAAGTGTTCAACAGAATTTGAACTTAGAAAAAACAATGAGCCTCTATATATCTCATATGGCTTTCAAAACTAATATCTTGCATACACCATTACACCATTAAATATTTGAATGTGAGAATTTGAGCTGAATTGAGGTAAATCTTGGCCAAGTAGTCGTCTGCAGTCATAAACTCAAGGACTACATACGTTGTGTTCATAACCGATTTTTTTAACATTGTCCCTTTATTGAATAGCAAACTGTTTTTCTCATCTCTAAAGGGGTGTCTCCCGACAAGCTCCATATATGCTATATGCTTGATGTATAAAACTATATTCTTGATGTGGGGAAAATGAATATATTTAAGTAGATCAGATATGATGCTCAAGAGTTACATTCTTTCTTGTAATTGGGTAAGAGTTTCACAAAAGATAATCTCTATTGATGATACTGCTCACATGGTACGGTATGTGATAGAATTTAGTTTTTACAAAACACCAGAAGTTTAGTTTACCATTGGAAATTGCTGTCAATGATGAGTGATTAGTTTATATCAGCAATGAAAGGCGGAGATAGATTGTCACATAGATGACATCTACCACCTAGATGGATGTAGACCAAAGTTATAAGGTATTCATTCCCGTTTATGTACAAATACTGGATATCAGCTTATTCATCTAAGGTAAGTAAGTAAGGAGTGATTTTAGCATACCTTGTCCGGAGATAAATTATCTTGCTGGTTCATCTAAGCTAAGTAAAGGAGTGATTTTAGCACATATCTCGTGCAGACAGGTGTTACCTCGATAGTTTTCTACAGCAAGAGGTCAATCTGTCTAATAACCATTTTACTCACTTATTTTGGGAACTCCCCGATGAATATTTAGCTTGAGTGGAAATTAAGAAATAAACAAAAAATTTATAGTTGTCAAGTTTGAAATTTCTAGAAAAAATATAATAAACTAATAATGAGAAAATCTAAATGGAATTTTACCAATAATTAAGTTTAAATCTATAGAAAATAAAATTTAAATAGGCTGGAATAAGAAATCCAAGATATAAAAAAAAGATAATACAACAAAACAAAAATATAAAACATGACATTCCGTTTAATTATTTAAAAACAAGATATCTAACCATTCTAAAGTCTATTAAAAGCATAAGTTATAGTTATCTCTCTACAAATTTACAAATACATGTATCCTTTTTACAGTTTTAAGATAAGTAGTAAACTTAAAAATACTATGATCTCAAGGTTTTGATATATGTGACAACTTTATCAAAATTTTATCTTCCAGTGGTAATGGTGTGTACATCTGATTTACTCTTTGATACACAATTATGTAGATCCAAAATCTTATACTTCAATCAAAATATCATAAATAATTCATGATACGGTAGATTAATTCTCAACTTAAACTCTTCTAGTGATGTTAATAATGTGACAACCCAGCAAGTATTACTTTTGTGGTAATGAAGTAAGTTAAAGTTAGTTCTCACAAAGATACGATTCAAAAATGGTCAAATACAAAGCAAACAGTGTAAACCCGAAGTCATATAAGTTCAAAGTAGTATAGATCCGAAGAACCCAACCCAAATTCACTCAACTACTTCATACATCTACTACAGAAACTTCAAATGCTTGTAACTTTTTGTTATAGACCTCTAAACTTTACCTAAAGAAGATGCTTCCAATGAGATACAACACACACAATTTGTACATGTGATTATTGAGATACAAGCCCCGCAGTAATCTTGCCCTCCAACTTTCATTCCTCAATGAAGTATCCTTTTTGATTTTCCAATCCAATCCAATTTGCATCCTTCCTTCTAACATGAAGTCGACTTCCTCGGGTTCAAATCAAAACACACAATTCTCCTTGTTTCTTTTCCATTTGGGTTCAATTTGGTTTCAATAATGGACTTCTTCTATAAAACTCATCCAAAATGAAAAATGTGGGTACCACAATCAAGTATCATCATCCATATGAATTTGCTGGTTTAGCATATTTTTTGAGAATTAAATAATTCTCTATCTTATCCTTCTTTCATTATATCTATATACTCAAAATTATGAAATGTTCAAATCCATAATTTCCTAGTTTTTAGTTATCGTATCTAGATTCCAAAAGGTTCCAAGGGGTCCTGTGAGCCGGCCTGTCTCTCACTCAGGATGAACCTCTGATGGCTATTATGGTAGTGCACCATGGACTAAGAAGGCAAGGAACCCGAACTCCATCATACTCCTCCAAGGCTAACACTCCAAGACTCAAGACATTGCTCACTAGAGAACTCAATGAGAGAGATAGTTGCAAATGAAAGGATGATGAGTACCTCCTCACCCCTTGTTTATATACTTGTGAAATAGTTACGTACCAAACTTACTAATTACCGTAGTAACTCAAGTTACTAGACTAAAATTCAAGTAAAGTCAAAAAGTAGAAAGGAATATCCATTCACATGGGCATATTCCTCTTATCTTGACCCAACCACTAAAGCAAGGATTCCTTCACATGGGCTATCCTTGGACTAAAGAAGAATCCAAAACAAAAAGGCTTGCGGGCCCAAGAGTTCTCAACTCTTTCCCCAAAGCCAAACACCTAGGAATAATACCAAGTCAACACACTAAAATCCAAAATAGTGGTGCTCATCTTTTCTACTTCCTCTAAAGTAAGGTCCCATCTATCTTAGCTATGACTAACTTTAGCTAACCATGACTAATATAGAACCATCCTTTATCTCTATATAAATAATATCTCTTAAGTACTTGTAATACCAAGCTAAATATCACAATACCACACACATGCACAAATGGGTGTTACAATCCACACTTTCGTTGCCTTGTCTTAGCATATCCATTGTCAACAAGGTTCTCATAACCACTCTAATTAAAACCTTACTGATCTCCAAATTCAAGCATGTTCCAAAGAAGCCACAAGTTCACAACCTGAAACATCATCTACTCTATAATGATAGTTTACGATTTTGGTTCGATTGATCTCTAGCGACACGTGAAATTTCAGCGGATAAATAAAAAACTTCATAATATTTTTTTAGTGAAATTTGTAACTCAACAATGACGTAATAACTGAACCCACCTTAATTTCTCTACTGGAAATTGGTGTAACTTATATTCATTTCTAAAAATCAGATTTCCACTTATGGATGTTTAGATATATTGCAATGAAATAAATGCTAGACCAAATAGGTGATGTGTATGAGAAATTGGACTGCCACAAGACTTGCAGAAATATATTTGAAAAATCAGCACCAACAAGCACCAATGAATGCCAATCGGGTATGCACCTCACTGAAATGAAATGCCAGGTACCCTTGGATACCTTTCAGCACCTCTCAACACCTTCTAGCACCATTTGAGACTTTCCTTGGATTTTTTTCCAACTATTTAAACAAATTTCAAATCAAACGACCTATTACTAGCCCTAAATTACATTTAATTTTGAATAATGTGTTAAGGTGATAAGGTGCAAGCTCCATATCCCTTATTTCCTATGAACCACCTGTTATGGATTTTGCTAAAAAATAACTAACTTGAATGGATCTCCATAATCTACCCAAATAGGGTGTTATAAAAATAGTTCTATGAAGCTATGTATATTTTCTTAACTATATTTACTAAGTCTAAGAAAAATTGGTATGGGGTTTGTGTGAGAGGAAGAAAGGGACACTCTATGAACTTCTATCCAAGTTCCTTATTATTAGCAAACTCCATAATAGGTGGTTCATAGGAAATAAGGGGTTTAAAGTTTTCATTGACACATCATAAAGCATTAATTACAATTCAGGGTTAATAAAGTGCCTATTTTAATTTGAATCTAGGTGCTAGCCACCAAGTGTGAGATGATTCTTGTCTAGATAGTTTGATAGGTCAAGAGGAATTGATTGCGGATGGGAAGGCTTGGGAGTGAATTAATTTGCAGTGCTAACCAATTTCCTTGATTTCTTCTCTCTACCCAATGTGAATTCATAGCAATCCATTATCCTTGACTTCTTGGCTTGAACAATTATCTTGGTTTGATGAGTGTGAATTTACAAGCTTGAGTGATATCTCTAAATTTTAGAGAGCATGAATTCATAATGATTTATTTTTCTTGAAGAATTTCATCTAAGTGGTCGCTCTATAGAGAATATGAATTCATAGAATTCATAGTGTCTTTTTGTAGGTGGGATTCCAATGTGTTCAATTCTACCTTGATTTCTTATTGACTTCCTAGTTAGAATTCTTCATTTGCTTTTCTTTCTTCATAAGAGTGCTAGCTTTTCATGGATGTTTATTTTTTTGCTTGGATCCAAGGTCAAGGAGAGTTTAGAACAACAACAAGAAAGATTTGACTATTTCTTAGTTTTACTAGAATTGAGAAGAATAGAAGAGAGCATGCCAAGAAGTAGCAGTCATGGAGAACTTAGTAGAAATATTTGGAAATTTATACAATGGTTTTTCCAATTAAATTTGGAGACAGTTTTTGGTGAACAAGAAGATGAAAAGGGAAATTTAGATATGCCAGAATTGTTGCTCAGTGGGTAGGAGTATGCACATTTGCATAGGTGCTTAGAACCCAAAGTTACATACACTCATAGCAAGGAATTTGTGATTAAATATTTTAGAGGCCTAGGTGTGAAGACATTCCACCAATTGACTAGAATGGACATTGATTCTTTTTCAACATTAGTAGATCTGAAAAAGGATCATACGGTATTTTAAAAGAACTATCAATGGGAGCAAACATTGGTGTGGATCCAAGTAGCTCTTGCTCTCACTAGAGTTGAGCATCATAGTAATGGGGCTTGTGTTGCAAGGGGGTTAAACATTTAGGGTATTAGTGTAGTGCAACAATTGCCTTTACAGATCAAGTCATGATGGCCATATAGAATTTTATGAGGAGTCAAGAGGTATGGCCTTGAAAACAAGGAGCGAAGGAAAATATTAGTAGGCTTTGCACACAAAAGTTTCCTTGGTTGTGTAGGTTTGGTAGATAGAACACTATTTCCTCTCAAAGCTTGAACTATAATGGATAGAGAAATATATTTCAGCAAGAAGTGCTCTTATTCCATAAATTGCCCAAGTGAGTTTTGATGATAAAAGATGAATTATACATTTTACAAGAGATAAGTGTTTAGATTGTTCAATATGTATTTCTTCCTTTTTTAATCAGAGTGTTTGCAATTGATTAGATTTTGTGCAGCTTCAAGTTTTGATTTTTTCACTTGCAAGAATGCTAGGGTCATGTAACGGCATGACATGTTAAAAAATCATCATTATGGAGTGATTTGACCCAAAGAAGGAGATGTTGTAGTTTTGAGGCCAAAGAGTATCTTTTAGGTGATCTTGGTTATGTACCCATGCATCACCTAGTTCTCACCTTCAAGCAAGCCTGAACGGATGACAAGCAAGAGTTCAAAAGATATTTGGCAAAGGCAAGGGTGATAAATGAGCATTATATAGCTATATGAAAGCTAGATGGTATTCTCTTTGGGAGTTGAGAGTGCAACTTAAAGACAATTGTAATAATGCATAATTATTAAAGTGAGTTTCAATTTATATAATTTTACATAAATTTTGTATTAATAGGTTGGATGTTTGGTAGAAGACAATAGGAAGACAATGGTAGATTTATAGAGGAAACTCAAGTAGAAAAAAAATTTCTCTCAATGGAATGGAGCTTGGTAGAAAAGAAAGTAGTTCAAGGATGATGTAACAATGCCATGCTCATCATATCAAGGAAAATGAATAATAACATGTTACTTTGTAATAAAAATATCCTTTGGTATATGATAAGAACCAAGTCCTTCTCTTATGCTTCTTCATGGTGTAATATCCTTGGAGAATTTTAAGCACCAATCTTGTTCTTCTACATGAACTTATGTTGTTTAGAATTTTGTATTGCATGAACCTATTTTTGTAAACCCTATGGGTCCAAGTTTGGCACCAATTGGTGCTAATTGGAGCCTATTTTTTGACACTGGCCATTGGCGCCCATTGTGGCTGTCAAAAGGCATTGGTTGATAGGTTGATGCCATTTGATGCTTGGTGTGGATGTTAGAAGGCACTAGGTGACTCATGGTGTAGATGAGAAAAGGCAGTGGTTGAAAGGTAAGCACCAGTTGACACATGGTGTGGATGGGAAAAGATGGTAGTTGATACATTGGCATTGGTTGATGCCGATTAATGCTTGGTGTGGATGGAAAAGGGTTTGATAGAAAGGTTGATATCCATCACTGCTTGGTGTGGATGTTGGAAGGAGCTCTACAAAAAGTTGGTACCCATTCCCATGCAATGGCATGGCATGGGTGGATGGTGCCAGTGGCTGCCCATGGACTTTGGAAGGCACCAATTGGTGCCCATTCTTGAGGCAACTATCTAGGTTCTATCTATTAACAATGTGTTATGTTTCATGTTGTCATTGGTTGATGCTCAAAATTCAGTTTTTTATGCTCAAAATTTGGTTTTTTAGTGTTGAATTTGATTTTTCCCAAGAAATATAAATTTAAGAGTTCATGTGAGGGTCTATATAAACGTGCACTTTCTTGCAGAAGTCACCATTTAACACATTTCAAAAACAAGAAGGCAATTTGGTTTTTGAAGGAGGAGTGTGCCATTCGAGAAGGGTAGCTTAAAAATAGAAGGACAGGAGAAGAAGGAGTGCCATTTGGGAGGGGTTCAGGAGCAGAAGGAGTACCATTCAGGAAGGGTTCAATAATGGTTGGAAGAGAAAGAGAAATTGAGAGAGAAAGAGAAAGCTTGGGAAGAGAGCAAGTTTTGTGAGGAAAGCAAGTTTCAAAAGAGTGTGTAAACAAAAATTTCCATGGCAAAAATTTGGGAAAATGAGAAAATCATAGATGATGAGGACATGAAAAATACTCAAGAAGGCGATTGGTTAATTTCTTTTCATACAATTCAATACCCAAAAACCTTCATGTAAGGGTCTTGGATGGATAAACACCAAGTTTGAATTGCTATTGTTGGAATCAAGGAGGTTGAATTGGACATTCTTGGCTTGAAAATAACCCTTGGGTTACACTACCCTTGCCTAGAGGTAACTTTTTTCTCCCATTCTCCTTTCTTTCTTGCTATTTATTTGTTTTCTAGCCCTACAATAAAATTTGGGTTATAATTTTAAGTTAAATCATCAACACCTAGGGAGTAGTCTAGATACAACCTATTTGAAATTGCTTTGTCCCATAGCATTGGCAAGCATTGCCTCACATTGCTTACCCTATTCCATAACATTAGTGGATATCTTCCTACATTGCATGCCCTTAAACCCTAAAACCCTACATCTTCTAACATCTTTCCTTGTCCCGCAATGTCTTTAGGCATCACCTAATGTCTACTCATTTTCCCTAAATAAAGGAACCTATCTTGCAATGTCAATAGGTGATATTTGGAATTATCAGGGCCATTATTTTGTCAGTACAGCATTGGTGGGCATCTACCCACATCATCCACTTTTGAACCTTATTTTTTTTGTCTGGAGCATCTCTGAGCGGCAAAAACAACTTCTTCCATGAGCCCGATTGCTTGCACTTGTTTGTTGGAGACTTTTCTAGGTGCTTGCATGTATAGAGTTTGTGTGCTCTTAGGACAAGAATTCTTGCACAAGGTTGGTTAAAGGGAGGCAATTTCAGTTGATAGTGGATGTAATTTGAGATGCAATTGCAATGCCAAGAGAGAGCACACCAAGAAGGAGGACTAGTCCTTATGCAACTATTTCAGATTGGTCTCCACAAAGAGATTACAGATTGGTCAGATGCACTAGGCCCTTGCTTAGGCTCACATTTCATGTGTTTCTAGCCTTTTGACTCTTTGGGTCTTTCGGGCTTTATATTTCATTGTTTCATTATTTCATTGACATGGGCATTTGGTTCTTAACACCAAAACAAAGTTGAGGAGATTTGGTGTGGAGGATTATGATTGGAGAGAGTTATGTGACAACCCGGAAAATATCACTTTTGCGGTAATCGGGTAAGTAAAGTTCGTTCCCGTAGAGATACGAGTCAGAAATGTCCAAATACAAAGTCAAACAGTAACATGTAGTTCTTCTTGGTTGCATCTTTAATCTCTCAGGTAGAAACCACACCCAGAAGACAGTAACAAGCACTGATTTGCAGGCTTGTCACAAATTAACACTCCTTAATCACAACTCCATCAAATCTTTCCAAACAATCTTGATTGTGATGATTCAGGCTCTCCCAAAACCGACACTTCATTGAAAAATGACTTCGCCTCAAAATTGTGTTCCACCCCTCCACTGAAGGCACAACTTCCTCGATCAAAATTGCTTCACATCAACTTTGCACTGCACTCACAAATGCAGAATACTACCAACAATATAATTCCTCTCAGATCTGTCAAGGCATTGCTTTGATTGCACTTCACTTAGGATCAAACACACAGAATGAAGATCAAGGCTGCAGAATCCAACATCCAACAAGCACACTGACTTGCACTTTGAAATTCTCTACACACTCACAAACACAATCACAAAGTTGATACTCAGAATCAAGCTTAAGCGACAAGCCCTACTTCACAGCACTTTGCTTTATCTATTCTCAAAAATTATGAACACTGAATAACATGATACTATGAATGCCACTCTTAAATAGTGAAGCAATCGACAGTTCTAACAACTATACCATTCTACAACAACTTTTCTAACCTGCAGATCCAAAATGACAATGCATCTCTTCATATCTACCTCTTCAAATCTCAAAATTGTTACTAATCCGATCCGATGTCTACTTCTTCCTTGGCTTTCAAACCCGAACCCAAAGTAAATTTACTTCCTAATATTCTGTCCTCGGGTTTCATATCTTCTACTTCATCTACCAGATCCAACAATTCTCTTTCCTGATCTGAAATTCCACTAGTAGGTAGCCTTTCTAAACCTTCATCTCTTGACCCACTCTTCTCTAATGTCTCCACTGGTAATTCCAAAGACATTTGCACTCCTATGTTATCTACTTCGGGTTTGGCTCTAACGTCTTTCCAAAGTTTTTCTATCTCTATTTTCACTAAGTCTAATCTAATTGAAATGTTATCTTCTACCTCTAAGATATTCCTGTCTACACGAGTTCTGAGACTAATTAACAAGGCATTCAAATCCATGTCCTTTGCCTGTCTTTGCCTCGTCTCTTGCACCAACAACTTCAACTCGTGCAGCCTCGTCTCTTCAATCCGAACGCTGGCCTCTGTACTCAACATTGCATTCATCTGGAGGACTATCTCCTTCAAAGGCTCCAATCTCATCTTTTGCTCTCATTCTTGATCTACAAGCCAGTCCTCCCTGAACATCGCCAATTCTACTTCAAACTTGGCTTTCACCGTCTCCTTCTCCTTCTCCTTCTATACAACTCTCTCCTCCTGATTACAAAGTAACTCTCATAATCTCTCTTCTTCCCTATACCGTGCCGCCAACTCTCTTTGCCAGAGTTGCTTCTTCTCCTCGACACTCTCCATCATCCTATCAAGCTCTTGATCCTTTGCTGCTACTCTCACCATAGCATGGATAACCTCTACTCTTGAATCAGCAAATTGCTGCTTCAAGATCTTGTACTCTGCTACTTGTCACTCCCTTGCTATGTCACTCTTCTTCACAAGATCCTCTCGATAATTCACTTCTCTCTTCAGGTCTTCAATTACCTGACTTCTCACTACTGCCTCTTCTCGCGGTACTTCTCTCTCTTCCTCACCTTAGGTTATACTCTTCTTCAACTCCAAGTTCTCTTCTTCTAATCTGGACAATACTTGCAAGACAGTCTTTACCTCTAGACAAGTAGACTGCATCTTCTTCTTCTTGTATTCCAGCTTCACCAATAGAGGACACACCACCTCCCGTAGGTACTTGACTCCATCGCTTGGGGTTACTTCTTCTTGCACGGCCACTTCCCTTTGTACTTCTTGTTCATCCGATACTCACCTTCTTCTCTGTAGTCTTCGTATCGGAATGGATGCCTTGCTTCCCAAGCTTTCATGTGCTTCTTCCTTCACCATACTCGGACCTGCATCTTACTTTGCCTTACGTCTCGAGCGGACTCCTCTCTGCACTACGATCTTCTTTTCTTTGGGCTCATTTACTTTGTCTTCTAACTACGTGTTGTCCTTGGCCTCGATCTCTACTTGCACTTCTTCTTCTTTGACTGCAGCAACTGGTGCCGATGTCATTTCTCCACCCTCATCGCTGTCGTTACTTGTATCGCCACTTTGTAGTGTTAGCTCAGGTTCCTCCTCGTTGTGCTCTGAGTCTTCGGTCTTGAGCTCGGCGTCACCTTCCGAGTCTTCATCTTCCGACTCGATCACCACCATACCTCGCCTCGGGTTTCCTCTCCTGATCTTTTGAGGTTTCTTCGTGTCTTCAGCTTTGCCTTGCCGACTTCTCTTCTTTGAGTTTGGAGTACTCACTTTGATCTCCACATTCTTTCCTATCTTCTTGTAGTACTTGTCGGTGCTCCTGATTTGCAAAATGTACTGCTACTCCTCTACATTGACCTCCTTTCTCAAATCGAGATGGAAGTGCGACACCATCCGAGTTTGCTCCGCCGAGTTCAGCAAATTTAACCTGAGGTAGAAATGTGCTGCAAACGGCACGATGTAGTGTGGAGGCAATTTATCCCACAGATTCCACACCATTTGTTGCATTCTCCCATGGAAACACCTTGCCCAATTGATTGGTTCTCCTGCAAATAACTTGTGAAAGAACACCGCTTGGTGTTTCATCACATACGTTGTTCTCTCCGGCTTCAAGATTGCCATCAGAGCACTCACAATTCCTCTCTTGACAGGGTCCTTGTAACTCTCAACTTTATACCCATTCTTTGTCCGCTTTGACGATAATGCATCTCTCACTTCTTGGGTTTCTTGAGCTATCTCTCCCTTCCTCAAGGATGTGGCTTCCTACTCCGAGCATGCTTCTTTTCCGAGTACGAGTCTCCAATCCGACTTTGTCCAGCGAGCCGGATTTCCTTTCTTCCCTTCTTCCTTGGGTCCATTGAGACACTTACTCTTGATGATTTATGTCATGAAACCTAGCAAACTCACATTCCAGTTCCACGCCAAGAAGGTAATCCAAAGTCGGCTCAAGACTTTGATCTTAGCAATCACATCTAACCTCCAAATTGCATGATTTCTCACTACAAATTTGGAGTTCTTCTTTCCTCCTCCCATCTCTCCTGATTTCTCACTATCTCTCGATTTCACTCTTGCAACTTCTCCCTTACACACTAACGTGTTTCCAACTCTATTTCCCTTCCCATGATCACATGCAAGATGACTTCTCAACAGCAAAGGAAAATTACTCAACATTTGTCGTTGTGAGTTCAATTTTTATAGAGTTGCACTTTCTTCATCTTTCTTCACTTTGAGTTTCTACCAAGAAATCACACCTCCTACATGCACCTGTCATTGTCAATCAACCTTTGCGCGTATGGGCCGCCAGTTTTTGAACGGTCTCTTCTTGAATTTCTTGCCCCGACAAAAGGTTGTTAGACTGACTTTGCCTAGAGTTGTGTGCTAATAGGGCATTTCCAAGTACTTTGCCTTATGACCCGAAGTCACTTTACTTTGGGTTTCATCCCGAAGACTCTTTTCTTTGCCTTCTTTGGCCATACAGGCACAATACGACTTCTCTATACATCTCTTCTTCTTTATTTTGAATAAAACAAAAAATGTGGGCACCACAAGTTAGCATTTTGAGCCATCACTACAAAGGTGGGGAATTTTTATAGCCAATTGAGGAGACCTAATGGTTCTGGGTTTAGAGTCACCTTCCTTGGGCAGATACTCACTCACCTCTTTGTGGAGAGAGGTTACATTCTTGAGGAACAAGTGTCCTATTTAAATGAGGGAGAAGAGGAGATTGTATGTGATAGAGAGAATAGAGAGGATGAGGACAAGGAAAAGAGTGCTGACGATGGAGGATGAGGACAATGAGTGACTGATTAGATAGTTTTGGTGTATTGAGTTTTGGCATACTTTGTATGTTTTATTTGTTGAAAAGCATACAAAGTATTTATTGTATACACCATTATCGGATTTACTAAATAAGTTGATGAACTTGTGTATTTACTTGATTGATAGTGAGTTTTAGGGTTTAGGGTTTAGGGATAGATAACTATATGTTACCTATTGTGAACAAATGCTCAATAGATTTTTGTTGAGACACATGGCTTTCTACTAGTGAGGTTAGGGAGTGATAATTATCTTGAGAGAGAGTTCCTTCTACATCTTCATCCGATGAAATATCTTCTTCTCCCTATCCATCCTTAAAGAGTGCACCTCTCTCCTCACACCTAAGAGTCTCTTCCTCCTCTTGTTCTATTGACATAGAGCATGTATTAGATGATTGTGTCTGAGTGGTTGAGGAGTAGGAGAGACTTGTTGTTTAGCAAGAGAGTAGATTGGAGAGTGAGAGAGAGAGAGATAGTGCTTTAGCATAACAATAGAGTGGAGAGTGTAGAGGAGTGGGAGAAATCAATGCTTGAGCATGAGAGTAGATTGGAGAGTGTACAAGAGTGGGAGAGATTAGTGCTTGAGCAGAGAGTATATTGGAGAGCTTAAAGAGGCAAGATAGACTATTGTTTGAGAGAGAGAGACTCCTTTGTGAGTGAGAGGATACTCTTGCTGCAAAGGAGGAGATGCATGTGAAGTTTACTAGCTATGAGATGGAGAGAGAGAGAGAGCAAGAGTTAGTTGACTTGGACTTGGATATCCTAGGTGTTGTTGCCATGGTTGAGGGTTAGTATACTTATAGAATCATGCATGAGAGTTAGCATGTGTTATGGAAAGGTGTGAAAGTGCCCATGTTTAGGCAAAGGAGAGTGAGATAAGTCTAGCTCAAGTGAAGGCTTATGTGGCTTATCTTGGACCAAGACTACGTATGATTGCTCGCCAATCATACATGATTTGGCGTGATTTTTGTGGAAATGGATGTGCCTTGAAGAGCTCTTTTGATTGATATCAAGCATGCTGAAAACCCACATCTGTGCAGAGAGTTACAAGCATTCGAATTCTGTCATCTTTGGCAGATTTTAGGGTTTGGACTATAAATTTGAATGAGTGTATCTCTGCCACTACTTGGGCAAATGGAGTGATTGGAGTCTCCTTAGAAGTGCTATGCTGAGAGCTTTCTTTCAAGGTAAAGCTTGTCCAGTTTGGAACAGTACTCAGGGAGATCTGAATTTTTCAATTCTGAGAAAGTTTTGAGTAGTCCTTGTTATTGTGCAAAAATTGGGAAGGCTATTGCTCTGTGTTCACAAGTGCAAATCCAGTGAAAATTTCTGCATCAGAATCTGTGATCTCCAAGCTCTCTTTCAAGGCCAAGCTCGCAGCACATGGAGGTCTGAGCAAGCAGTGGTGGTCATTCTCATTCTGTCACATTTTGTGCATCTTGGTGTTTGGAGTACCAACTTTGCAGTTCCAGTTCTCCTCACTCACAGATCCAATCCAGGTGATTCTTATGTCATAAGAACCACATGGTCATAGGCTCTCTATTGAGTTCATATTTGAACGATTTGGATATCCAACGCAGATGATATGACCATTTGTTTCACTGAAGCACTTGCAACTACTTGGTGTTAAAATCTGCACATGTGAAGTAGGATTGCTCTGTACTTATAGGTCCAAATCAAAGGGTTTTTGTGGCAATAGAACAAGCATTGTGCAAGGTTTCTATAGAGATCTGATTTGTAGAAATTGAAGGTCAGATAAGGAAGTTGTGACAGTTTGAAATCTGTGACTCTTTGGACATCATAACATTGTGAAGTGCAAATTCAAGCTATTGTATCTTTGTACTAAATGATCCAAATGAAGTGATCTTTGTGTCTTTAGAATCAGCTCCCTCAGACCTTTAGACTGAAAATTGATTGCTAATCGTTGAATCACATATTAGAAGCTCTAGGTACCTCAAATTTCGCAGCCTTTGGTATCTCTGTGCACTGCAGATTTGAAAGATAGTATCTTTGCACTCACATATTCAAATGAGGTGATTCTTATCTCATTAGAATCAGCTTTTCAAGGTCCTTACTTCAACACCAGCCTAGTAGTGCTTACAATTGTAAAACAATAGTGCTGCCTACTTGAAAATCCTAAAGTTTTGGTGTTGGAAGTAAAACTTCCAGATTGACTGTGAGTGATAAGTGATTGTCACAATGGAGGAGTCCAACATGGTGAAAGACATTGCTGATATAGCCATGAAGCAACAACAATTAGCTGAAACGTATAGGAAAGAAAATGATTTCCACAAGGACCTTAGAAGCTTCATGGCACCTATGTCACAGTGCATGAGTACTCTCATGACTGATATGGAATTTGTAAAGGTTGAGATCAGTAGCGTCAAAGAGTCTTTGAACCTAGTCAACCATGAGATTCAAGACCTCAAGAAGAGTTCTATCTCTTTGTTTACATCAACCAAGGGGATGGTTGATGCTACCAAGAAAGTTGCTTCCTTGGGAGCACAAGCCAACAATATTGCTACACAAGGCAGAGGACTCCAACAGATTGTGGACACATTAGAAGTGAAGATGAAGTCTTATGCTGAAGCTACTAAGGTGGCTCAAATCTCTTGCTTGCAAGAGCATGAGGTTGAGAAGGAGAACCAATTGGTCAGAATGAAGAACTTGAGAATTTCAGGTTTGCCAAAGACTGAGAAAGAAGACACCAAGGCCATAGTGTGTGAGTTTATTGCTGATCCTTTGAGAGTCCATGATCCTCAGATTTTGCAAGCATATAGATTGGGACAACAAGGTGCACAACCAAGAAGCATTTTGGTGAGGTTTGGCTCAGAAACTCAAAGGAATATAGTGATGGATAACAAGGCTATATTGAAGGGGCGGCGTATTTGGTTGGACCCTGATATCACACCTCTCCAATGGCAAGCAAAGAAGGGAGAATTAGCAAAAGTGAAGGAGGCTCAACAAGGAGGATTTGTTGCATTCTTGAGAGACAATAGAGTTGTGATCACCCAAAGGGAGTTGTCAACTACCGCAAAGCAATTCCAGACCCTTAGAGTGTTGTTTTGGAATGTTCATGGTCTCACACATACCAAGTACTCAAGCGCTAAACTTGTGTGGGATAATGCTGATCTGATCAATCTTGTGGAGACATGGGAACATGAAGGAAACACCATTCAAGACATTGAAGGTTTCATTCTTGTTGGTTCAACTTGGAACAAGCGGAGGCAACACAGAGGAAGGGGCTTTGGAGGTATTGCAACTTACGTCAAATTTGGCTTTGAAAAATCAGTCTCTTTGATAGGTCAAGACTCAAGTGGACAATACCAATGGCTGAGGATTGGAGGAGTTGCCACACCTTGCTTCCTTGCTGTTTGTTACTTTGCCCCATTGACATCACCAATCTATTCAAGCGGATCTCTCAACACCATGCAGCCTTTCCACTCCTTGACAAAGGATGTGTTGGAATTTCAAAGTAAAGGTGCAGTATTTATCCTTGGTGATTTCAATGCTAGGATCCAAATCTCTCAGATTCTTGAATTTAGTGACCTTGAGAATGATCCTTTCCATAGCTTGATAGATCATTCTAGTGCTTGGTCCTGCTCTTCCAAAGATCTCATATCCCACTCCATGAGTGAGCACTTTTTGAGCTTTGGTACCAATTGTAGCTTGAAGATCTTGAATGGCCTTTCTCAATTTCCAGAAACTTGTAAGAGCACATGCTTTGCTTCTGGTGGATCCAGCACTATAGATTATATGCTCACCTCACCCAGTGATATACACATTGTCTCAGATTTTGTTGTTTTAGATCCTCAACTTGAATCTGACTATGCACCTTTATCTTGTGTCATCCTTCTTTCTTGCCTCAATAGAACCACATTACCTATTGACCATGCCTTAAGAGGAAACTCTGTCTTGATTTTCACAAGCAAGATTTGAACCAACAAGCTATCCATGAGAAATTGAGCTCTATGGAGTGAAGTTATGATTTTCAACAACGTAGTGATCAGTTGGTTGAACTTCTTCAATCTACATCAACAACTCTGTTTCCACGAGGTTCTCACAAGAAGGGACTTGGTCTCCCTTGCAATAGGTGGTTTGATGTTGATTGTAAAATTGCAAGGATCAAAGCTATGGATAGGTCTCTTGATCAGATTGCACAAAATCAGACTTTTGTCTCTTATAGAAAGTTGGTGAAGTGCAAGAAGTGAGCGTTCTTGAGACTCAAGGGGGTTGAGTTGAGCATTGAATTGAGGAGCAATCCCAAGGCTTTTTGGCATAAGGTAACCATCAGATCTCCATCTCCATCGCTGGACTTGAATGAGCTTTGTGAATATGTGAAGGATCTGTACTTTTTCCCAGATGCTCCAAGCATGGCACCTTGCCTTTGATCTGCTCTCACCATCTCTGAAGCTGATATCTAAGCTGATGCTCTCACAATCCATGTTTTGTGATGGAAATCTAAAGGTGTTGGGAGAGCTCTCTATGTTGCACTTATTGATTTTAGGAAGGCCTTTGATAAGGTGCTTAGGAAATCTCTAAGTGAGAGACTCACTCAAGTTGGTGTTTCAGCTGATCTGATTGGTTCTATCTCTAGACTCTATGAGAAGGTGGTTGTTAAACTTTCATCTTTGAGCTCTCAAGATGTCCTTAGCACAATGGGTGTGATTCAAGGTTGCTCTCTATCCCCAACATTGTTTGGAATCACCATCGATGATCTAGAGAGGGTGCTTATGGAAGCTGGAGCTACAGGTGTACAGGTTGGCTCTTTGATGATACATGCACTACTATATGCGGATGATGTAGTGCTCCTCTCTACCAATCCACAAAGTTTACAGAAGTTGTTGGATTCTCTTCTCTTGTTTTGCAATCAAACAAAGATGGAGGTGAACCTTGACAAGTCCAAGGTGATTGTGGTGGGTTCTAAAGGTGTCACACCTTTCTTTTTTGATGGACAGCAATTGGAACAGGTTTCTTCTTACAAGTACTTGGGCCTTGAGTTTTCTCATGACTATAGTTGGTCCACTTGTGTGAAGATGAGAATCAATGCAGGCTTTAGAGCTTTGTATTCACTCATGAATCGCTCTAGACTTGCTCACCTTACCACATGGGAGTTGAAGAAGGTGCTGTTCAGATCTCTTGTGCAGCCGGTGGTTATGTATGGTGCTCAGATTTGGGGTCCAGGTACTAAGAAGACATGGTGGCAAAAGGTGGAGAAAGTTCAGAAATTGTTTTTGTGTGATGAACTTGGGGTGAGGACTCAAACTCCTTATGTATTGCTGGTTGCTGAAACAGTGTTTTTGCCTCTTGAGGCTGAAGCTTTGTTCTTGGCTCTCACATATGCCACTAAGGTGAGGTCCATGGAGCATGAGAGACTTCCCTACCAAGCTTTTTGTGCCACTCTATCTGTCGGTTGGTATACAGATCTGGTTGCATGGGCCACCAGGTGGACTATTTTGAGCGACATTGGAAGTTGGAGCCTATTGCACTACGAGAAGTGATCAAGGAGCAGTTTTTACTTCGCTTATGGCAGCAGCCTGGTACCAAGATGGTGTTCTATCAGCAGTTTGTAAATCCTATGTTGGTGTATTGTGAGCAAGATTATCTCTTGGCTAGGATTTCTACTTCACTTAGACATGGTATTGCTCAATATAGAACTAGTTCTCATAGACTAGAAGTAGAACAAGGACGTTGGCAGCAGATAGAGCACTCCATGAGACTTTGCAAATTGTGTATTATGAGCAAAGTTGAGGATGAGCATCATGTGTTGATTGTTTGCCCTTGTTACATGCAGATTAGAGTTAGACATCACATTACTTGTAGTGATTTCTCTTCTCTCTTACAAGTTGAAGCTTTAGCGTTAGGGAAGTACATGACCGAGGTTATTTTACATCGGACCAATTTGTTAGAGATTGGTGAGATGCCCTAGGCCCTTGCCTAGGCTCACAATTCATGTGTTTTGTATTGTGTTTCCAGCCTTTTGACTCTTTGGGTCTTTTGGGCTTTATATTTCATTGTTTCAATCCCAGAGTCAACTCTCAGATAAGGAGATGCAAACCTAAACAAATACCACGTATGTGTTACTCCTTACTGTTGTGACTTGAGAGTCCCACAATTTTGCATCCCATTCCTTACCTCGTAGTGTGGTGACTTAGGATACTCAGACTGAGTTTAGAGAGAGGTTTTGTCTTTCAATAGAGTATATTCTACGTATTCTCTTCTCAAAATTCCTAGAAAAGAAAATTATTGTTTTGAATGTTACTTGTTTGGCATTATTATGGCTTTGTGATAGCATTGGTTACAATTTGTGGGAGAGCTTGAACATTATTAGGCATGGTTGGTGCCTTCATATGCAATCAAGAGTGCAGTAGGGTGGGAAGCATGTCTTGGTGATAGCCATTTCATTCAATTCTATTGTTTTCCTTTGAGTTTATCTTGTGGATAGATCTTCCACTTGCTGAAGTTGAGTTGTTGCTATAGAGCATGTAGTAGTGGTCAAAGCTTCTAAAAATAGTTCACAATAGGTCTCAACTCATGGTTTATTTGTGTTTAGCAAATATCCAACGAGATGAGTTTAGAGGACTTAGAGCTAGATACTATGAGCATCTCACTTCATTAGGTTTACCTCTTCATGATCATTTGATCTTAGATACTTATGCACTCTCCTATTGTAGGAACCATCCACATTGTGTGATCCATCTTCCCTACTTCTATCCTTACATAGTAGAGAGTTCATCATACACTTGGTCATTTGACCCCTTGATGATAACTTTTGATAGATTTGTCCATGATGATCAGCCTATTATTGTTGGGCAGAAGAGGAGTGAACATTTGGTAGATTAATTTCTTATAATAGTGATCCATATGACCTTTTAGCTAGTGGTATTAGGCGGCAATCCTTGGATGAGAGCAAGTGGTGCCTTTGGTGGTCATTAAGTCCATTTAGGATGCAAAATGATGTACATCAACATCAACTTGAGGATGTAGTTGCACATAGACTCCATGTTGCATCTCCCTCATCTTCTTCACCTCCTTCTTCTCTAGCATAGTGACTAGCCTTAGGGACTACACATTTATATGCTCATATGTGTCATATTTATGATTATACATTTATTTCCATTCTCATTTTCACTTTGCCACTCACTCTCGTACCTCATGTCATGTGATATGTATCATATTTTTTATTCTACATTTATTTCCATTTTCACTTGCCTCACTCTCATACCTCATATCACATTAATTTGAATCCATTGAACAACATGCAATTCATTCACTTTTGCCTAGGTGTCAATTTTAGGGATTAGTTGGGAGCGTGTTGCTCTTTTGTGCTCAACAAGCATCTCTCGGCAGCTATTTTGTTTAGCTTTGAGCTTGAGAAGTCCTTTTGGAGTGGAATTTGGACTTTTGATAAGGATCTTTGTTCTAGCAATCTCTAGCACTTACACAAAAATCTCAAATCTCATACACTTAAGCACAATACACTTATCAATGAACAATGAACAATGAAATATAAAGCCCGAAAGACCCAAAGAGTCAAAAGGCTGGAAACACAATACAAAACACATGAAATGTGAGCCTAGGCAAGGGCCTAGGCTCACATTGATCCTTGATCACTGCTTGTAGTGCAATAGGCTCCAACCTCCAATGTCACTCACAAACATTCCACCTTGTGGCCCATGCAATCAGATCTATATACCAACCAATAGATAGAGTGGCACAAAAAGCTTGGTAGGGAAGTCTCTCATGCTCCATGGACCTCACCTTAGTGGCATATGTGAGATCCAAGAACAAAGCTTCAGCCTCAAGAGGCAAAAACACTATTTCAGCAACCAGCAATACATAAGGAGTTTGAGTCCTCACCCCAAGTTCATCACACAAAAACAATTTCTGAACTTTCTCTACCTTTTGCCACCATGTCTTCTTAGTACCTGGACCCCAAATCTGAGCACCATACATAACCACCGGCTGCACAAGAGATCTGAACAGCACCTTCTTCAACTCCCATGTGGTAAGATGAGCAAGTCTAGAACAATTCATGAGTGAATACAAAGCTCTAAAGCCTGCATTGATTCTCATCTTCACACAAGTAGACCAACTATAGTCATGAGAAAACTCAAGGCCCAAGTACTTGTAAGAAGAAACCTGTTCCAATTGCTGCCCATCAAAAAAGAAAGGTGTGACACCTTTAGAACCCACCACAATGACCTTGGACTTGTCAAGGTTCACCTCCATCTTTGTTTGATTGCAAAAGCAAAGTGGAGAATCCAACAGCTTCTGTAAACTCTGTGGATTGGTGGAGAGAAGCACTACATCATTTGCATAAAGGAGTGCGTGGAGTTTGAGTGGAGTTTCGAAAGTTTGAGAGGAGAGGAGTCATGAAAGTTTGAGAAGCCATATCTCCCTATCTACATGTCCAAACGTTGCAATTTTTGTCTCATTCAAAGCGCCTTGCCAAGAGCTTTCTATAGCCACCACGATTGTATCATTCTGAGCTTTTTACAAAACGTTATGAGTGATTGAAGTTTCTCACACAAGAGCTAGACTTGAGAGTTCGAATCTTCCTCATATGATGTCCAAATGGAGCATTGGAAGCGCCTTTGGAAGTTCTTTTGATTGATACCAATCGTGCGTGCAGAGCACATACACATATAAAGTTATGAAGATTCAAATTCTGCCATCTCTCAAAGATGTTAGGGTTTGAGCTCTATTTTCAACACCTTGTTACTTTTTGGTTCCATGTCCAAATCTTTCAATCTTGGCCTCATTGGAAACAGCTGTGAAAGGGCTCTCTTTTGAACACCTGTTTGATGAAGTTGAAGTTTTGTGGAAGAAGTTTCGAAATTCATCAATTTGTGTTCCTGTGTGGTTTGTGGTGCTCAAATCTGCAACTTTCAGAGGCTGGAACTTTGGACTCACATCTTCAAATGAGATGATCTTGGTCTCATTAGAAGCATCTTGTCAAGAGCTATTGATTGAAATTTTTTTCATAGAATTTGAAGGTTTGTGCTTGAAGTTATAAGCATTTGAATTCTATGACTCAATGAGATTTAGAAGTTTACCGTAGATAACTCTAGAGGCCATAACTCCATGTATATTGGCTCAAATGAGTTGGTTCATTGGATAGGATTTCTCAAGAGCTTTTTATTGAATCATCATTTGTAGATTTTGAAGTACTCTAGCCAAGGTAATGAATTTTCAAAATCTGTAGGATTTCAAAATTTTCATGCAAGAAAAGTTCAAATTCAAAAGTTTATAACTTTTGATTTACAAATCCAAAAGAGTAGATTTTTGGTTGATGAGAAAAAAAATTGTAGAGCTATTGGTGTCCACAGAGCCGAAGTGAGCCTGAGGATACATTTGCATAGTATCTATTAGACCTTTTAGAATGGAAGCTTCCAAGATGATGCAAGACATTGCTCAGATAGCTTCAAAACAGCAACAACTTGCTGAAATGTATAGAAAAGCAAATGACTTCCACAAGGAACTCAACAGCTTTTTTGCCCCCATGTCTCAATGCATGAACAATCTTATGGCAGATTTGCAAACCGTAAGAGCTGATGTCTTGATTGTGAAAGAATCTCTGAATTTGATCACCGTAGATATCCAAGAACTCAAGAAGAGTGGCAATTTGATGCAAGACTCCACAAAGGGTATGGTGGATGCTACTAAGAAGGTTGTTTCCTTGGGAGCACAAGCCACCAACATTGCTTCACAAAATGGAGGGCTACAAGAGATGGTTGACACATTAGAGGCCAAGATGAAGTCATATGCTGAAGCTACAAAGGTGGCTCAAATCTCTTACTTGCAAGAGCATGAGATTGAGAAGGAGAACCAATTTGTCAGAATGAAGAACTTGAGGATTTCAGGTTTACTAGAGACTGAGAAAGAAGACACCAAGGCCATAGTATGTGAGTTTATTGTTGATTCTTTGAGAGTCCATGATCCTTAGATTTTGAAAGCATATAGATTGGGACAACAAGGTGCGCAACCAAGAAGCATTTTGGTGAGGTTTGGCTCAAAGGAATGCAGTGATGGGGAACAAAGCTATACTAAAGGGGCGGCGTATCTGGTTGGAACCTGATCTCACCCCTCTCCAATGGCAAGCAAAGAAGGGAGAATAAGCAAAAGTGAAGGAGGCTCAACAAGGAGGATTTGTTGCATTCTTGAGAGATAATAGAGCTGTGATTACTCAAAAGAAATTGTCAGCTATTGCATAGCAATTCCAGACCCTTAGAGTATTGTTTTGGAATGTTCATGGTCTCACACATACCAAGTACTCTAGCGCTAAGCCTTTGTGGGATGATGCTGATCTGATCAATCTTGTGGAGACATGGGAACATGAAGGAAACACCATTCAAGACATTGAAGGATTCACTCTTGTTGGTTCAACCTAGAACAAGCAGAGACAACACAAAGGAAGGAGCTTTGGAGGTATTGCTACTTGCGTCAGATTTGGCTTTGAGAAATCAGTCTTTTTGATAGGTCAAGATTCAAGTGGACAATACCAATGGCTGAGGATTGGAGGAGTTGCCACACCTTGCTTCATTGCTGTTTGTTACTTTGCCCCGTTGACATCACCAATCTATTCAAGTGGAGTTCTCAACACCATGCAACCTTTCCATTCCTTGACAAAGGATGTGTTAGAGTTTCAAAGTAAAAGTGTAGTCCTTATTCTTGGTGATTTCAGTGCTAGGATCCAAGCCTCTCAGTCTCAAAAATGCTTGCTTTTTGCACTTCACCAACTTTCTGTATGAAACAAACGCCTGATTTTGTGCAATCTGATCAAGAGACCTATCCATAGCTTTGATCCTTGCCATTTTGCAATCAGCATCATACCACCTATTGCAAGGGAGACCAAGTCTCTTCCTGTGGGAGCCTCTTGGAAACAAAAAATTTGATGTGGATTGAAGAAGTTCAACCAATTGATCACTACGTTGTTGAAAATCAGAACTCCACTCCATTGAACCCAATTTCTCTTGGATAGCTTATTGGTACAAGTCTCTCTTGTGAAAATCTAGACAAAGTTTTCCTCTAAAGGCATGTTCAATAGGTAATGTGGTTCTATTGAGGCAAGGAAGAAGGATGGTACAAGATAGAGGTGCATGGTCAGATTCAGGTTGAGGATCTAAAACAACAAAATGTGAGACAAGATGGATATCATTAGCTGAAGTAAGCATATAATCTATGGTGCTTGATCCATGTGAGGCAAAGCATGTGCTTTTACAAGTTTTTGGAAATTGAGAAAGGCCATTCAAGATCTTCAAGCTACAATTGGCACCAAAGCTCAAAAAGTGCTCACTCATAGAGTTGGACATAGGATCTTTGGAAGAGCGTGACCAAGCACTAGAATGGTCTATCAAGCTATGGAAAGGATCATTCTCAAGGTCACTCAAGTCAGGGATCTGAGAGGCTTGGATCCTAGCATTGAAATCACCAAGAACAAGTACTGCAACTTTACTTTGAAACTCTAACACATCCTTTGTCAAGGAATGGAAAGGCTGCATGGTGTTGAGAACTCCACTTGAATAGATTGGTGATGTCAATGGGGCAAAGTAGCAAACAATAATGAAGCAAGGTGTGGCAACTCCTCCAATCCTCAGCCATTGGTATTGTCCACTTGAATCTTGACCTATCAAAGAGATTGATTTCTCAAAGCCAAATCTGACATAAGTAGCAATACCTCCAAAGCCCCTTCCTTTGTGTTGTCTGTGCTTGTTCCAAGTTGAACCAACAAGAGTGAATCCTTCAATGTCTTGAATGGTGTTTCCTTCATGTTCATGTCTTTGATTGATCAGATCAGCATCATCCCACAAAGGCTTAGCGCTGGAGTAGTTGGTATGTGTGAGACCATGAACATTCCAAAACAGCACTCTAAGGGTATGGAATTGCTATGCAGTAGCTGGCAATTTCTTTTGAGTAATCACAACTCTATTATCTCTCAAGAATGCAACAAAGCCTGCTTGTTAAGCCTCCTTCACCTTTGCTTATTCTCCCTTCTTTGCTTGCCATTGAAGAGGTGTGAGATCAGGGTCCAACCAGATACGACGCCCCTTCAGTATAGTTTTGTTCCCCATCACTGCATTCCTTTGAGTTTCTGAGCCAAACCTCACCAAAATGCTTCTTGGTTGTGCACCTTGTTGTCCCAATCTATATGCTTGCAAAATCTGAGGATCATGGACTCTCAAAGAATCAGCAATAAACTCACACACTATGGCCTTGGTGTCTTCCTTCTCAGTCTCTGGCAAACCTGAAATCCTCAAGTTCTTCATTCTCACCAATTGGTTCTCCTTCTCAACCTCATGCTCTTGCAAGTAAGAGATTTGAGCCACCTTTGTAGCTTCGGCATATGACTTCATCTTGACCTCTAATGTGTCAACCATCTCTTGCAGCCCTCCATTGTGTGAAGCAATGTTGGTGGCTTGTGCTCCCAAGGAAGCAACCTTCTCAATAGCATCCACCATACCCTTGGTGGAATCTAACATCAAACTGCTACTCTTCTTGAGTTCTTGGATATCTACGGTGATCAAATTGAGAGATTCTTTCACAGTCAAGACATCAGCTCTTACGGTTTGCAAATCTACCATAAGAGTGTTCATGCATTGAGACATGGGGGCAAAAAAGCTGTTGAGTTCCTTGTGGAAGTCATTTGCTTTTCTATACATTTCAGCAAGCTGTTGCTGTTTTGATGCTATCTCAGCAATGTCTTGCATCATCTTGGAAGCTTCCATTCTTAAAGTTCTAACATATACTATGAGAATGTATCCTCAGGTTCACTCAGGCTCTGTGAACACCAATAGCTCTACAATTACTTTTTCTCATGAACCAAAAATCTACTCCTTTGGACTTGTAAATCAAAAGTTACAAACTTTTGAATACACCAACATAGGATTTACAAACTGCTGATAAAACACAATCTTGGTACCGGGCTGCTGCCATAAGCAAAGTAAGAACTGCTCCTTGATCACCTCTCAAGTGCAATAAGCTCCAATCTCCAATGTCGCTCGGAAACATTCTACCTTGTGGCCCATGCAATCAGATCTGTATACCAACCAATAGATAGAGTGGCACAGAAAGCTTGGTAGGGAAGTCTCTCATGCTCCATGGACCTCACATTAGTGGCATATGTGAGAGCCAAGAACAAAGCTTCACCCTCAAGAGGCAAAAACCTTGTTTCAGCAAGCAGCAATACATAAGGAGTTTGAGTCCTCACTCCAAGTTCATCACACAAAAATAAGTACCTAGACCCCAAATCTGAGTACCATAGAGAACCACCGACTGCACAAGAGATCTGAACAGCATCTTCTTCAACTCCCATGTGGTAAGATGAGCATGTCTAGAGCGATTTATGAGTGAACACAAAGCTCTAAAGCCTGCATTGATTCTCATCTTCACACAAGTAGACCAACTATAGTCATGAGAAAACTCAAGGCCCAAGTACTTATAAGAAGAAACCTACTCCAATTGCTGTCCATCAAAAAAGAAAGGTGTGACACCTTTAGAACCCACCACAATGACCTTGGACTTGTCAAGGTTCACCTCCATCTTTCTTTGATTACAAAAGCAAAGTAGAGAATCCAACAGCTTCTGTAAACTCTATGGATTTGTGGAGAGAAGCACTACATCATCTACATAAAAGAGTGCATGTATCATCAAAGAGCCAACGTGTACACCTGTAGCTCCAGCTTCCATGAGTAGACTCCCTAGATCATCGATGAAGATTCCAAACAGAGTTGGAGATAGAGAGCAGCCTTGGATCACACCCATTGTGCTAAGGACATCTTGAGAGCTCAAAGATGAAAGATGCAGAATCACTTTCTCATAGAGTCTAGAGATAGCACCAATTAGATCAGCTGAAACACCCATTGCAATGAGTCTCTCACTTAGAGATTTCCTAAGCACTCTATCAAAGGCCTTCTTGAAATCAATAAAAGCAACATAGAGAGCTCTCCCAACACACTTGGATTTCCACCACAAAACATGGAGTACCAAGAGGTGGTCCAAAGTACTAAAGCCTGATCTGAAACCAGCTTGGCATTGGGCTTGAATTTTGTGCTTTTCAGCCCAAGTGCTCAATCTTGACTCCAAAATTCGACCATACAACTTGGCAAAGACACTACCAACAAGTATGGTATGGTAATTGGTGACAATATCTCACTGGCCAGACTTGTGAATAGAAACTACCTTCTTGAAGCACCATCTATCAGGAAGGCCATAGTTGATTGCCTCATGTGTTTGTTGATTGCCCTTGTTACATGCAGATTAGAGTGAGACATTAGATTACTTGTATTGATTTCTCAACTCTCTTACAGGTTGAGGCTTAAGCGTTAGGGAAGTACATGACAGAAGTTAGTTTACATTAGACCAATTTGTTACAAATTGGTCAGATGCCCTAGGCTCACATTTCATGTGTTTTGTATTGTGTTTACAGCCTTTTGACTCTTTGGGTCTTTTGGGCTTTATATTTCATTGTTTCATTGTTTCAAATGAGAAGTGAGTATTGAAATCAATTGAACAATGAACAATGAACAATGAAATATAAAGCCCGGAAGACCCAAAGAGTCAAAAGGCTGGAAACACAATACAAAATAATGAAATGTGAGCCTAGGCAAGGGCCTAGGGCATCTGACCAATCTGTAACAAATTGGTCCAATGTAAACTAACCTCTATCATGTACTTCCCTAACGCTAAAGCTTCAACCTGTAAGAGAGTAGAAAAATCACTACAAGTAATGTGATGTCTAACTCTAATTTGCATGTAACAAGGGCAAACAATCAACACATGATGCTCATAATACACAATTTGCAAAGCCCCATGGAGTGCTCTATCTGCTGCCAACATCCTTGTTCTACTTCTAGTCTATGAGAACTAGTTCTATATTGAGCAATAACATGTCTAAGTGAAGTAGAAATCCTAGCCAAGAGATAGTCTTGCTCACAATACACCAACATAGGATTTACAAATTGCTGATAGAACACCATCTTGGTACCGGGCTGCTGCCATAAGCAAAGTAAGAACTGCTCCTTGATCACTTCTCGTAGTGCAATAGGCTCCAACCTCCAATGTCGCTCTGAAACATTCCACCTTGTGGCCCAAGCAACCAGATCTATATACCAACTAACAGATAGAGTGGCACAAAAAGCTTGGTAGGGAAGTCTCTCATGCTCCATGGACCTCACCTTAGTGGCATCTGTGATAGCTAAAAACAAAGCTTCAGCCTCAAGAGGTAAAAACCCTGTTTCAGCAAGCATCAATACATAGGGAGTTTGAGTCCTCACTCCAAGTTCATCACACAAAAACAATTTCTGAACTTTCTCCACCTTTTGCCACCATGTCTTCTTAGTACCTGGACCCCAAATCTGAGCACCATATAGAACCACCGGCTGCACAAGACATCTGAACAACACCTTCGTCAACTCCCATGTGGTAAGGTGAGCAAGTCTAGAGCGGTTTATGAGTGAATACAAAGCTCTAAAGCCTGCATTGATTCTCATCCTCACACAAGTAGACCAACTATAGTCATGAGAAAACTTAAGGCCCAAGTACTTGTAAGAAGAAACTTGCTCCAATTTCTGTCCATCAAAAAAGAAAGGTGTGACACCTTTAGAACCCACCACAATCATCTTGGACTTGTCAAGGTTCACTTCCAACTTTGTTTCATTGCAAAACAAGAGAAGAGAATCCAACAACTTCTGTAAACTTTGTGGATTGGTAGAGAGGAGCACTACATCATCCGCATATAGTAGTGCATGTATTATCAAGGAGCCAACCTGTACACCTGTAGCTCTAGCTTCCATAAGCACCCTCTCTAGATCATTGATGAAGATTCCAAACAATGTTGGAGATAGAGAGCAACCTTGAATTACACCCATTGTGCTAAGGACATTGAGAGCTCAAAGATGAAAGTTTCACAACCACCTTCTCATAGAGTCTAGAGATAGCACCAATCAGATCAGCTGAAACACCAACTTCCTTGAGTCTCTCACTTAATGATTTCCTAAGCACCTTATCAAAGGCCTTCCTAAAATCAATAAATGCAACATAGAGAGCTCTCCCAACACCTTTAGATTTCCACCACAAAACATGGAGTACCAATAGATGATCCAAAGTACTAAAGCCTGATCTGAAACTTGCTTGGCACTGAGCTCAAATTCTGTACTTTTCAGCCCAAGTACTCAACCTAGACTCCAAAATTCAACCATACAACTTGGCAAAGATACTACCCACTAGAATGGTACGATAATTGGTAACAATATCTCTCTGACCAGACTTGTGAATAGGAACTACCTTCTTGAAGCACCATCTATCAGGAAAGCCAAACCTGATGGCCTCATTCAAGAGAGAAGTGAGTACTGAAATCAGATGGCTACCACCCCACTTAAGTAGTTCAACACATAGTCCATCAAGGTCTTCAGCCTTACCATTGGCCAACTTCTTCAATTGGTATTGGACATCAGCTTCAGAGATGGTGAGAGCAGATCCAAGGCAAGGTGCCATACTTGGAGCATCAGGGAAAAAGTACAAATCCTTCACATATTGACAAAGCTCATTCACGTCCAGCGATGGAGATGGGGATCTGATGGTTACCTTCTGCCAAAAAGCCTTGGGATTGCTACTCAATTCAATGCTCAACTCAACTCCTTGAGTCTCAAGAACGCTCGCTTCTTGCACTTCACCAACTTTCTATAAGAGACAAAAGCCTGATTTTGTGCAATCTGATCAAGAGACCTATCCATAGCTTTGATCCTTGCCATTTTGCAGTCAACATCAAACCACCTATTGCAAGGGAGACCAAGTCTCTTCCTGTGAGAACCTCGTGGAAACAAAGTTGTTGATGTAGATTGAAGAAGTTCAACCAACTGATCACTACGTTATTGAAAATCATAACTCCACTCCATAGAGCTCAGTTTCTCATGTAATCTACAGTGCTGGAACCACCAGAAGAAAAGCATGTGCTCTTACAAGTTTCTAGAAATTGAGAAAGGCCATTCAAGATCTTCAAGCTACAATTGGTACCAAAGCTCAAAAAGTGCTCACTCATGGAGTTGGATATGAGATCTTTGGAAGAGCGGGACCAAGCACTAGAATGATCTATCAAGCTATGGAAAGGATCATTCTCAAGGTCACTAAACTCAGGAATCTGAGAGGTTTGGATCCTAGCATTGAAATCACCAAGAATAAGTACTGCACCTTTACTTTGAAATTCCAACACATCCTTTGTCAAGGAGTGGAAAGGCTGCATGGTATTGAGAGATCCGCTTGAATAGATTGGTGATGTCAATGGGGCAAAGTAACAAACAGCAAGGAAGCAAGGTGTAGCAACTCCTCCAATCCTCAGCCATTGGTATTGTCCACTTGAGTCTTGACCTATCAAAGAGACTGATTTTTCAAAGCCAAATCTGACTTAAGTAGCAATACCTCCAAAGCCCCTTCCTCTATGCTACCTCCGCTTGTTCCAAGTTGAACCAACAAGAATGAAACCTTCAATGTCTTGAATGGTGTTTCCTTCATGTTCCCATGTCTCCACAAGATTGATCGTTTAGCTTGATCGTTAGGGAAGTACATGACAGAAGTAACTTTACATCGGACCAATTTGTTACAGATTGGTCAGATGCCCTAGGCCCTTGCCTAGGCTCACATTTCATGTGTTTTGTATTGTGTTTCCAGCCTTTTGACTCTTTGGGTCTTTCGGGCTTTATATTTCATTGTTTCATTGTTGTTTCATTGTTGATCAGATCAACATCATCCCACACAGGTTTAGCGCTTGAGTACTTGGTATGTGTGAGACCATGAACATTCCAAAACAACACTCTAAGGGTCTGGAATTGCTATGCGGTAGTTGACAACTTCCTTTGGGTGATCACAACTCTATTGTCTCTCAAGAATGCAACAAAACCTGCTTGTTCAGCCTCCTTCACTTTTGCTAATTCTCCTTTCTTTGCTTGCCATTGGAGAGGTGTGAGATCAAGGTCCAACCAAATACGCCGCCCCTTCAGTATAGCCTTGTTATCCATCACTGCATTCCTTTGAGTTTCTGAGCCAAACCTCACCAAAATGCTTCTTGGTTGTGCACCTTGTTGTCCCAATCTATATGCTTGCAAAATCTGAGGATCATGGACTCTCAAAGAATCAGCAATAAACTCACACAATATGGCCTTGGTGTCTTCCTTCTCAGTCTCTGGCAAACCTGAAATTCTCAAGTTCTTCATTCTGGCCAATTGGTTCTCCTTCTCAACCTCATGCTCTTGCAAGCAAGAGATTTGAGCCACCTTAGTAGCTTCACCATAAGACTTCATCTTCACTTCTAATGTGTCCACAATCTGTTGGAGCCCTCCGCCTTGTGTAGCAATATCGTTGGCTTGTGCTCCCAAGGAAGCAACTTTCTTGATAGCATCAACCATCCCCTTGGTTGATGTTAACAGAGAGATAGAACTCTTCTTGAGGTCTTGAATCTCTTGGTTGACTAAGTTCAAAGACTCTTTGACACTACTGATCTCAACCTTTACAAATTGCATATCAGTCATGAGAGTACTCATGCACTGAGACATAGGTGCCATGAAGCTTCTAAGGTCCTTGTGGAAATCATTTTCTTTCCTATATATTTCAGTTAATTGTTGTTGCTTCATGGCTATATCATCAATTTCTTTCACCATCTTGGACTCCTCTATTGTGACAATCACTTATCACTCACAATCAATTTAGAAGTTTTATTCCAACACCAAAACTTTAGGATTTTCAAGTAGGCAGCACTACTATTTTACAATTGTAAGCACTACTAGGTTGGTGTTGAAGTAAAGAACTTGAAAAGCTGATTCTAATGAGATAAGAATCACCTCATTTGAATATGTGAGTGCAAAGATACTATCTTTCAAATCTGCAATGCACAAAGATACCAAAGGCTGCAAAATTTGAGGAACCTAGAGCTTCTAACCTTAAGCAATCAATTTTCCATCTAAAGGTATGAGGGAGCTGATTCTAAAGACACAAAGATCACTTCATTTGGATCATTGAGTACAAAGATACAAAAGCTTGAATTTGCACTTCACAATGTTATGATGTCCAAAGAGTCACAAATTTCAAACTGTCACAACTTCCTTATCTGACCTTCAATTTCTATAAATCAGACCTCAATAGAAAACTTGCACAATGCTTGTTCTATTGCTACAAAAACCACTTGATTTGGACCTATAAGTACAGAGCAATCCTACTTCACATGTGCAGATTTTAACACCAAGTAGTTGCAAGTGCTACAGTGAAACAAATGGTCATATCATCTGCGTTGGATATCCAAATCTTTCAAATATGGACTCAATAGAAAGCCTATGACCATGTGGTTCTTATGACACAAGAATCACCTGGATTGGATATGTGAGTGAGTACTCTAGCGCTAAGCCTTTGTGGGATGATGCTGATCTGATCAATCTTGTGGAGACATGGGAACATGAAGGAAACACCATTCAAGACATTGAAGGATTCACTCTTGTTGGTTCAACCTGGAACAAGCGGAGACAACACAAAGGAAGGGGCTTTGGAGGTATTGCTACTTACGTCAGATTTGGCTTTGAGAAATCAGTCTCTTTGATAGGTCAAGATTCAAGTGGACAATACCAATGGCTGAGGATTGGAGGAGTTGCCACACCTTGCTTCATTTTTGTTTGTTACTTTGCCCCGTTGACATCACCAATCTATTCAAGTGGAGTTCTCAACACCATGCAGCCTTTCCACTCATTGACAAAGGATGTGTTAGAGTTTCAAAGTAAAGGTGCAATACTTGTTCTTGGTGATTTCAGTGCTAGGATCCAAGCCTCTCAAATCCCTGACTTGAGTGACCTTGAGAATGATCCTTTCCACAGCTTGATAGACCATTCTAGTGCTTGGTCATGCTCTTCCAAAGATCATATGGCCAACTCCATGAGTGAGCACTTTTTGCGCTTTGGTGCCAATTCTAGCAAGCTTGTAGCTTGATATGGCATGCTTGCAATACTATAGGAATACCTCTTCTAGTTCTATGCACCTCCAAAGGATCCTATCTATGCCAATACCAGGCGCGCTTGCAGAGCACATACACATAGAAAGTTATGAAGATTCGAATTTTGCCATCTCTCAAAGATTTTAGAGTTTGAGCTCAATTTTCAACACCTTGTAACTTTTTGGTTCCATATCCAAATCTTTCAATCTTGGCCTCATTGGAAACAGCTGCGAAAGGGCTTTCTTTTGAATACCTGCTTGCTAAAGTTGGAGTTCTGTGGAAGAACTTTCAAAATTCATCAATCTGTGTTCTTGTGCGGTTGGTGGTGCTCAAATCTGCAACTTTCCAAGGCTGGAACTTTGGAGTTACGTCTTCAAATGAGGTGATCTTGGACTCATTAGGAGCATGTTGTCAAGAGCTATTGATTGAAGTTTATTTCATAGAATTTGAAGGTTTGTGCTTCAAGTTATGAGCATTTGAATTCTGTGACTCAATGAGGTTTAGAAGTTTACCATAGAGAGGCCATAACTTCATGTCTATTGGCTCAAATGGGTTCATTTTTTATTCGTTGGATAGAATTTCTCAAGAGCTTTTGATTGAGTCATAACTTGTAGATTTTAAAGTACTATAGCCAAGGTTATGAATTTTCAAAATCTGTAAGATTTCAAAATTTTCATGTAGGAAAAACTCAAATTCAAATTCAAAGGTTTGTAACTTTTGATTTACAAGTCCAAGGAGTAGATTTTTGGTTCATGAGAAAAAGTAATTGTAGAGCTATTGGTGTTCATAGAGCTTGAGTGAACCAGAGGATACATTCTCATAGTATCTGTTAGAACTTTTAGAATGAAAGCTTCCAAGATGATGCAAGACATTGCTGAGATGGCTTCAAAACAGCAACAACTTGCTGAAATGTATAGAAAAGCAAATGACTTTCACAAGGAACTCAAGAGCTTTTTTGCCCCCATGTCTCAATGCATTAACACTCTTATGGCAGATTTGCAAACCATAAGAGCTGATGTCTTGATTGTGAAAGAATCTCTCAATTCGATCACCATAGATATCCAAGAACTCAAGAAGAGTAGCAGTTTGATGTTCCACCAAGGGTATGGTGGATGCTACTAAGAAGGTTGCTTCCTTGGGAGCACAAGCCACCAACATTGGTTCACACAATGGAAGGCTGCAAGAGATGGTTGACACATTAGAGGTCAAGATGAGTCCATGATCCTCAGATTTTGCAAGCATATAGATTGGGACAACGAGGTGCACAACCAAGAAGCATTTTGGTGAGGTTTGGCTCACAAACTCAAAGGAATGCAGTGATGGGGAACAAAGCTATACTAAAGGGGCGGCGTATCTGGTTGGACCTTGATCTCACACCTCTCCAATGGCAAGCAAAGAAGGGAGAATTAGCAAAGGTGAAGGAGGCTCAACAAGCAGGCTTTGTTGCATTCTTGAGGGTTAATAGAGCTGTGATTACTCAAAAGAAATTGCCAGCTACTGCATAGCAATTCTAGACCCTTAGAGTGCTGTTTTGGAATGTTCATGGTCTCACACATACCAAGTACTCTAGCGCTAAGCCTTTGTGGGATGATGCTGATCTGATCAATCTTGTGGAGACATGGGAACATGAAGGAAACACCATTCAAGACATTGAAGGATTCACTCTTGTTGGTTCAACCTAGAATAAGTGGAGACAACACAAAGGAAGGGGCTTTGGAGGTATTGCTACTAACGTCAGATTTGGCTTTGAGAAATCAGTCTCTTTGATAGGTCAAGATTCAAGTGGACAATACCAATGGCTGAGGATTGGAGGAGTTGCCGCACCTTGCTTCATTGCTGTTTGTTACTTTGCCCCATTGACATCACCAATCTATTCAAGTGGAGTTCTCAACACCATGCAGCCTTTCCACTCCTTGACAAAAGATGTGTTAGAGTTTCAAAGTAAAGGTGCAGTCTTTGTTCTTGGTGATTTCAATGCTAGGATCAAAGCCTCTCAGATCCCTAACTTGAGTGACCTTGAGAATGATCCTTTCCACAGCTTGATAGACCATTCTAGTGCTTGGTCACGCTCTTCCAAAGATCCTATGTCCAACTCCATGAGTGAGCACTTTTTGAGCTTTGGTGCCAATTGTAGCTTGAAGATCTTGAATGGCCTTTCTCAATTTCCAGAAACTTGTAAAAGTACATGCTTTGCCTCAGGTGGATCAAGCACCATAGATTATATGCTCACTTCAGCTAATGATATCCATCTTGTCTCAGATTTTTCTATTTTAGATCCTCAACCAGAATCAGACCATGCACCTCTATCTTGTATCATCCTTTTTCCTTGCCTCAATAGAACCACATTACCTATTGACCATACCTTTAGAGGCAAACTTTGTCTAGATTTTTACAAGAGAGACTTGTACCAACAAGCTATCCAAGAGAAATTGGGTTCTATGGAGTGGAGTTCTGATTTTCAACAACGTAGTGATCAATTGGTTGAACTTCTTCAATCTACATCAACTTCTTTGTTTCCAAGAGGCTCCCACAGGAAGAGACTTGGTCTCCCTTGCAAAAGGTGGTATGATGATGTCCACAATCTGTTGGAGCCCTCCGCTTTGTGTAGCAATGTCGTTGGCTTGTACTCCCAAAGATGCAACCTTCTCGGTAGCATCCACCATTCCCTTGGTTGATGTTAACAGCAAGATAGTACTCTTCTTTAGGTCTTGAATCTCTTGGTTGACCAAGTTCAATGACTCTTTAACAGTGCTGATCTCAACCTTTACAACGTCCATATCAGTCATGAGAGTACTCATGCACTGGGACATAGGTCCAAAGAAGGTTCTAAGCTCTTTGTGGAAATCATTAGATTTCTTGTACATTTCAGCTAATTGTTGTTGCTTCAAGGCTATATCTGCAATGTCTTTCACCATCTTGGACTCCTCCATTATGCCAATCACTAATCACTCACAATCAATCTAGAAGTTTTACTTCCAACACCAAAACTTCAAGATTTTCAAGTAGGCTTACCTGAGATTTTACATCACTAAGTACTACTAGCTAGGTATTGAAAAAAGGAATTGGAGAAGTTGGTTCTAATGAGATAAGAATCACCTCATTTGGACATGTGAATGTAAAAATATTACATTCCAAATCAGTGGTGCACAAAGCTACCAAAGGCTGCAAAAATCTGGGTACCCAGAGCTCCAAATATATCTTCTAAACTCTGTCAGTAATTTTTCAATGTAAATGCTTGAGTGAGCTGATTCTAATGACACAAAGATCACTTCATTTGGATCATTGAGTACAAAGATACAATGGTCTGAATTTGCACTTCACAATGTTGTGATGTCCAAAGAGTCACAGATCTCAAATTGTCACAACTTCCAGATCTCGTTGCATGGGCCACAAGGTGGAATGTTTGTGAGCGACATTGGAGATTAAAGCCTATTGCACTACTAGAAGTGATCAAGGAGCAGTTCTTACTTTGCTTATGGCAGCAGCCCGGTATCAAGATGGTGTTCTATCAGCAGTTTGTAAATCCTATGTTGGTGTATTGTGAGCAAGATTATCTCTTGGCTAGGATTTCTACTTCACTTAGACATGTTATCGCTCAATATAGAACTAGTTCTCATAGACTAGAAGTAGAACAAGGACGTTGGCAGCAGATAGAGCACTCCATGAGACTTTGCAAATTGTGTATTATGAGCAAAGTTGAGGATGAGCACCATGTGTTTATTGATTGCCCTTGTTACATGCATATTAGAGTTAGACATCACATTACTTGTAGTGATTTCTCTACTCTCTTACATGTTGAAGCTTTAGCATTAGGGAAGTACATGACCGAGGTTAGTTTACATCAGACCAATTTGTTACACATTGGTCAGATGCCCTAGGCCTTGCCTTGGCTCACATTTCATGTGTTTTGTATTGTGTTTCCAGCCTTTTGACTCTTTGGGTCTTTCGGGCTTTATATTTCATTGTTCATTGTTCATTGTTCACTTGGGCTGAAAAGCACAAAAATTTGAGCTAAGTGCCAAGCGGGTTTCAGATCAGGCTTTAGTACTTTGGATCATCTATTGGTACTCCATGTTTTGTGGTGGAAATCTAAGGGTGTTGGGAGAGCTCTCTATGTTTCATTTATTGATTTCAGGAAGGCCTTTGATAAGGTGCTTAGGAAATCATTAAGTGAGAGACTCACTCAAGTTGGTGTTTCAGCTGATCTGATTGGTGCTATCTCTAGACTCTATGAGAAGGTGGTTGTGAAACTTTCATCTTTGAGCTCTCAAGATGTCCTTAGCACAATGGGTGTGATTCAAGGTTGCTCTCTATCCCCAACATTATTTGGAATCTTTATTGATGATCTAGAGAGGGTGCTTATGGAAGCTGGAGCTACAGGTGTATGGGTTGGCTCCTTGATGATACATGCACTACTGTATGTATCATCAGGTGTGGCCATCAGGTGTGTGGTGCTTCAAGAAGGTTGTTCCTATCCACAAGTTTGGTTGGAGAGATATTGTCACCAATTACTGTACCATTCTAGTGAGTAGTATCTTTGCCAAGTTGTATGGTCAAATTTTGGAGTCTAGGTTGACTCACTTGGGCTGAAAAGTACCGAATTTGAGCTAAATGCCAAGCGGGTTTCAGATCAGGCTTGAGAACTTTGGATCATCTATTGGTACTCCATGTTTTGTGGTGGAAATCTAAAGGTGTTGGGAGAGCTCTCTATGTTTCATTTATTGATTTCAGGAAGGCCTTTGATAAGGTGCTTAGGAAATCATTAAGTGAGAGACTCATGGAAGTTGGTGTTTTAGCTGATCTGATTGGTGCTATCTCTAGACTCTATGAGAAGGTAGTTGTGAAACTTTCATCTTTGAGCTCTCAAGATGTCCGTAGCACAATGGGTGTGATTCAAGGTTACTTTATCCCCAACATTGTTTGGAATCTTCATCGATGATCTAGAGAGGGTGCTTATGGAAGCTAGAGCTACAGTGTACGGGTTGGCTCTTTGATGATACATGCACTACTTTATGCAGATGATGTAGTGCTCCTCTCTACCAATCCACAAAGTTTACAAAAGTTGTTGGATTCTCTTCTCTTGTTTTGAAATCAAAGAAAGATGGAGGTGAACCTTGACAAGTCCAAGGTGATTGTGGTGGGTTCTAGAGGTGTCACACCTTTCTTTTTTGATGGACAGCAATTGGAGCAGGTTTCTTCTTACAAGTACTTGGGCCTTGAGTTTTCTCATGACTATAGTTGGTCTACTTGTGTGAAGATGAGAATCAATGCAGGCTTTAGAGCTTTGTTTTCCCTCATGAACCGCTCTGGACTTGCTCACCTTACCACATGGGAGTTGAAGAAGGTGCTGTTCAGATCTCTTTTGCAGCCGGTGGTTCTGTATGGTGCTCAGATTTGGGGTCCATGTACTAAGAAGACATGGTGGCAAAAGGTGGAGAAAGTTCAGAAATTGTTTTTGTGTGATGAACTTGGGGTCGGGACTCAAACTCCTTATGTATTGCTGCTTGCTGAAACCGGGTTTTTGCCTCTTGAGGCTAAAGCTTTGTTTTTAGCTATCACATATGCCACTAAGGTGAGGTCCATGGAGCATGAGAGACTTCCCTACTAAGCTTTTTGTACCACTCTATCTCTCGGTTGGTATACAATGAACAATGAACAATGAAATATAAAGCCTGAAAGACCCAAAGAGTCAAAAGGCTGGAAACACAATACAAAACATATGAAATGTGAGCCTAGGCAAGGGCCTAGGGCATCTGACCAATCTATAACAAATTGGTCCGATGTAAACTAACCTCGGTCATGTATTTCCCTAACGCTAAAGCTTCAACCTATAAGAGATATGAGAAATCACTACAAGTAATCTGATGTCTAACTCTAATCAACATGTAACAAGGGCAATCAATAAACAATGAAACAATGAAACAATGAGATATAAAGCCCGAAATACCCAAAGAGTCAAAAGGCTGGAAACACAACAATGAAATGAAACAATGAAATATAAAGCCCGAAAGACCCAAAGAGTCAAAAGGCTGGAAACACAATACAAAACACATGAAATGTGAGCCTAGGCAAGGGCCTAGAGCATCTGACCAATCTCTTACTTATTGGTCCGATGTAAAGTAACTTCTGTCATGTACTTCCCTAACGCTAAAGCTTCAACCTGTAAAAGAGTTGAGAAGTCACTACAAGTAATCTGATGTCTAACTCTAATCTGCATGTAACAAGGGCAATTTACAAACACATGATGCTCATCCTCAACTTTGCTCATTATACACAATGAAACAATGAAACAATGAAATATAAAGCCCGAAAGACCCAAAGAGTCAAAAGGCTGGAAACACAATACAAAACACATGAAATGTGAGCCTAGGCAAGGGCCTAGGGCATCGGACCAATTTGTAACAAATTGGTCCGATGTAAAGTAACTTCTGTCATGTACTTCCCTAATGCTAAAGCTTCAACCTGTAAGAGAGTTGAGAAGTCACTGCAAGTAATCTGATGTCTTACTCTAATCTGCATGTAACAAGGGCAATCAACAAACACATGATGCTCATCCTCAACTTTGCTCATAATACACAATTTGCAAAGTCGCATGGAGTGCTCTATCTGCTGCCAACGTCCTTGTTCTACTTCTAGTCTATGAGAACTAGTTCTATATTGAGCGATAACATGTCTCAATGAAGTAGAAATCCTAGCCAAGAGATAATCTTGCTCACAATACACCAACATAGGATTTACAAACTGCTGATAGAACACCATCTTGGTACCGGGTTGCTGCCATAAGCGAAGTAAAAACTGCTCCTTGATCACCTCTCGAAGTGCAATAGGCTCCAATCTCCAATGTCGCTCAGAAACATTCCACCTTGTGGCCCATGCAATCAGATCTGTATACCAACCGACAGATAGAGTGGCACAAAAAGCTTGGTAGGGAAGTCTCTCATGCTCCATGGACCTCACCTTAGTGGCATATGTGATAGCTAAAAACAAAGCTTCAGCCTCAAGAGGTAAAAATCCTGTTTCAGCAAGCAGGAATACATAAGGAGTTTGAGTCCTCACTCCAAGTTCATCACACAAAAACAATTTCTGAACTTTCTCCACCTTTTGCCACCATGTCTTCTTAGTACCTGGACCCCAAATCTGAGCACCATAGAGAACCACCGGCTGCACAAGAGATCTGAACAGCACCTTCTTCAACTCCCATGTGGTGAGGTGAGCAAGTCTAGAGCGGTTCATGAGTGAATACAAAGCTCTAAAGCCTGCATTGATTCTCATCTTCACACAAGTAGACCAACTATAGTCATGAGAAAACTCAAGGCCCAAGTACTTATAAGAAGAAACCTGCTCCAATTGCTGTCCATCAAAAAAGAAAGGTGTGACACCTTTAGAGCCCACCACAATCACCTTGGACTTGTCAAGGTTCACCTCCATCTTTGTTTGATTGCAAAAGCAAAGTAGAGAATCCAACAACTTCTGTAAACTCTGTGGATTTGTGGAGAGAAGCACTACATCATCTGCATAAAGGAGTGCATGTATCATCAAAGAGCCAACCTGTACACCTGTAGCTCCAGCTTCCATGAGTAGACTCTCTAGATCATCGATGAAGATTCCGAACAGAGTTGGAGACAGAGAGCAGCCTTGGATCACACCCATTGTGCTAAGGACATCTTGAGAGCTCAAAGATGAAAGTTTCACAATCACTTTCTCATAGAGTCTAGAGATAGCACCAATCAGATCAGCTGAAACACCCACTTCAATGAGTCTCTCACTTAGAGATTTCCTGAGCACCTTATCAAAGGCCTTCCTGAAATCAATAAAGGCAACATAGAGAGCTCTCCCAACCCCCTTGGATTTGCACCACAAAACATGAAGTACCAATAGGTGATCCAAAGTACTAAAGCCTAATCTGAAACCAGCTTGGCATTTAGCTCGAATTTTGTGCTTTTCAGCCCAAGTGCTCAACCTTGACTCCAAAATTCGACCATACAACTTGGCAAAGACACTACCAACAAGTATGGTACGGTAATTGGTGACAACATCTCTCTGGCCAGACTTGTGAATAGGAACTACCTTCTTGAAGCACCATCTATCCGGAAAGCCACACTTGATTGCCTCATTCAAATGAGAAGTGAGTACTGAAATCAGTTGGCTACCGCCCCACTTCAGAAGTTCAACACATAGTCCATCAAGGTCTTCAGCCTTACCATTGGCCAACTTCTTCAATTGGTACTTGACATCAGCTTCAGAGATGGTGAGAGCAGATCCAAGGCAAGGTGCCATGCTTGGAGCATTTGGGAAAAAGTACAAATCCTTCACATAGTCACAAAGCTCATTCAGGTCCAGCGATGGAGATGGAGATCTGATGGTTACTTTCTTCCAGAAAGCCTTGGGATTGCTCCTCAATTCAGTGCTCAACTCAACTCCTTTGAGTCTTAGAAATGCCCGCTTTTTGCACTTCACCAACTTTCTGTATAAAACAAAAGCTTGATTTTGGGCAATCTGATCAAGAGATCTATCCATAGCTTTGATCCTTGCCATTTTGCAATCAGCATCATACCATCTATTGCAAGGGAGACCAAGTCTCTTCCTGTGGGAGCCTCTTGGAAACAAAGAAGTTGATGTAGATTGAAGAAGTTCAATCAATTGATCACTACGTTGTTGAAAATCAGAACTCCACTCCATAGAACTCAATTTCTCTTGGATAGCTTGTTGGTACAAGTCTCTCTTGTGAAAATCCAGACGAAGTTTGCCTCTAAAAGCATGGTCTATAGGTAATGTGGTTCTATTGAGGCAAGGAAAAAGGATGGTACAGGATAGAGGTGCATGGTCTGATTCTGGTTGAGGATCTAAAACAGCAAAATCTGAGACAAGATGGATATCATTAGCTGAAGTGAGCATATAATCTATGGTGCTTGATCCACCTGAGGCAAAGCATGTGCTTTTACAAGTTTCTGGAAATTGAGAAAGGCCATTCAAGATCTTCAAGCTACAATTGGCACCAAAGCTCAAAAAGTGCTCACTCATGGAATTGGACATAGGATCTTTGGAAGAGCGTGACCAAGCACTGGAATGGTCTATCAAGCTGTGGAAAGGATCATTCTCAAGGTCGCTCAAGTCAGGGATCTGAGAGGCTTGGATCCTAGCATTGAAATCACCAAGAACAAGGACTGCACCTTTACTTTGAAACTCTAACACATCCTTCGTCAAGGAATGGAAAGGCTGCATGGTGTTGAGAAGTCCACTTGAATAGATTGGTGATGTCAACGGGGCAAAGTAACAAACAGCAATGAAGCAAGGTGTGGCAACTCCTCCAATCCTCAGCCAATGGTATTGTCCACTTGAATCTTGACCTATCAAAGAGACTGATTTCTCAAAGCCAAATCTGACGTAAGTAGCAATACCTCCAAAGCCCCTTCCTTTGTGTTGTCTCCGCTTGTTCCAGGTTGAACCAACAAGAGTGAATCCTTCAATGTCTTGAATGGTGTTTCCTTCATGTTCCCATGTCTCCACAAGATTGATCAGATCAGCATCATCCCACAAAGGCTTAGCGCTGGAGTACTTGGTATGTGTGAGCCCATGAACATTCCAAAACAGTACTCTAAAGGTCTGGAATTGCTATGCAATAGCTGACAATTTCTTTTGAGTAATCACAGCTCTATTATCTCTCAAGAATGCAACAAAACCTGCTTGTTGAGCCTCCTTCACTTTTGCTAATTCTCCCTTCTTTGCTTGCCATTGGAGAGGTGTGAGATCAGGGTCCAACCAGATACGCCGCCCCTTTAGTATAGCTTTGTTCCCCATCACTGCATTCCTTTGAGTTTCTGAGCCAAACCTCACCAAAATGCTTCTTGGTTGTGCACCTTGTTGTCCCAATCTATATGCTTGCAAAATTTGAGGATCATGGACTCTCAAAGAATCAGCAATAAACTCACACACTATGGCCTTGGTGTCTTCCTTCTCAATCTCAGGCAAACCTGAAATCCTCAAGTTCTTCATTCTCACCAATTGGTTCTCCTTCTCAACCTCATGCTCTTGCAAGTAAGAGATTTGAGCCACCTTCGTAGCTTCAGCATATGACTTCATCTTGACCTCTAATGTGTCAACCATCTCTTGCAGCCCTCCATTTTGTGAAGCAATGTTGGTGGCTTGTGCTCCCAAGGAAGCAACCTTCTCAGTAGCATCCACCATACCCTTGGTGGAGTCTAACATCAAATTGCTACTCTTCTTGAGTTCTTGGATATCTACGGTGATCGAATTCAGAGATTCTTTCACAGTCAAGACATCAACTCTTACGGTTTGCAAATCTGCCATAAGAGTGTTCATGCATTGAGACATGGGGGCAAAAAAGCTCTTGAGTTCCTTGTGGAAGTCATTTGCTTTTCTATACATTTCAGCAAGCTGTTGCTGTTTTGAAGCTATCTCAGCAATGTCTTGCATCATCTTGGAAGCTTCCATTCTAAAATTTCTAACAGATACTATGAGAATGTATCCTCTGGTTCACTCACACTCTGTGAACACCAATAGCTCTACACCAAAAATCAACTCCTTTGGACTTGTAAATCAAAAGTTGCAAACTTTTGAATTTGAGTTTTTCCTACATGAAAATTTTGAAATCCTACAGATTTCGAAAATTCATAACCTTGGCTACAGTACTTGAAAATCTACAATAGATGACTCAATCAAAAGCTCTTGAGAAATTCTATCTAATGAATCAAAAATGAACTCATTTGAGCCAATAGACATGAAGTTATGGCCTCTAGAGTTCTCTATGGAAACTTCTAAACCTCATTGAATCACAGAATTCAAATGCTGATAACTGCAAGCACAGAGCTTCAAATTCTATGAAATGAATTTCAATCAATAGCTCTTGACAAGATGCTTCTAATGAGTCCAAGATCACCTCATTTGAAGATTTGAGTCCAAAGTTCCAGCCTCTGAAAGTTGCAGATTTGAGCACCACCAACCGCACAAAAACACAGATTGATGAATTTCGAAACTTCTTCCACAGAACTCCAACTTCAGCAACCAGGAGTTCAAAAGAAAGCACTCTCACAGCTCTTTCCAATGAGTCCAAGATTGAAAGATTTGGACATGGAACCAAAAAGTTACAAGGTGTTGAAAATTGAGCTCAAACCCTAAAATCTCCGAGAGATGGCAGAATTCGAATCTTCATAACTTTCTTTTTGTATGTGCTCTGCAAGCCAGCGTAGTATCAATCGAAAGAGCTTCCAAAGGTGCTTCTAATGCCACTAAAATCACTCCATTTGGACACCATATGATGAAGATTCGAACTCTCAAGTCTAGCTCCTGTGTCAGAAATTTCAATCACTCATAACGTTTCGCTCAAAGCTGAGAATGACACAAACTTGGTGGCTATGGAAAGGTCTTGGCAAGGCGCTTCGAACGAGACCAAAACCGCAACGTTTGGACATGTATGTAGGGAGATATGGCTTCTCAAACTTTCGGGACTCCTCTCCTCTCAAACTTTCGAAACTGTGATTCAAGGCTGCTCCTAATTTGCAATTTGCAAAGTTGCAATTTGCAAAGTTGCATGGAGTGCTCTATCTGCTGCCAACGTCCTTGTTCTACATCTAGTCTATGAGAACTAGTTCTATATTGAGCGATAACATGTATAAGTGAAGTAGAAATCCTAGCCAAGAGGTAATCTTGTTCACAATACACCAACATAGGATTTACAAACTGCAAATAGAACACCATCTTGGTACCGAGCTACTTCCATAAGCGCAGTAAGAACTGCTCCTTGATCACCTCTCGAAGTGCAATAGGTTCCAATCTCCAATGTCGCTCAAAAACATTCCACCTTGTGGCCCATGCAATCAGATATGTATACCAACCAATAGATAGAGTGGCACATAAAGCTTGGTAGGGAAGTCTCTCATGCTCCATGGACCTCACCTTAGTGGCATATGTGAGAGCCAAGAACAAAGCTTTCTGTGCCACTCTATCTATTGGTTGGTATACACATCTGATTGCATCGGCCACAAGGTGGAATGTTTTTGAGCGACATTGGAGATTGGAGCCTATTGCACTCCGAGAGGTGATCAAGGAGCAGTTCTTACTTCACTTATGGCAGCAACTCGGTACCAAGATGGTGTTCTATCAGCAGTTTGTAAATCCTATGTTGGTGTATTGTGAGCAAGATTATCTCTTGGCTAGGATTTCTACTTCACTTAGACATGGTATCGCTCAATATAGAACTAGTTCTCATAGACTAGAAGTAGAACAAGGACGTTGGTAGCAGATAGAGCACTCCATGCGACTTTCCAAATTGTGTATTATGAGCAAAGTTGAGGATGAGCACCATGTGTTTATTGATTGCCCTTGTTACATGCATATTAGAGTTAGCCATCACATTACTTGTAGTGATTTCTCTACTCTCTTACAGGTTGAAGCTTTAGCATTAGGGAAGTACATGACCAAGGTTAGTTTACATCTGAACTGAGTGAGTTTCGAAAGTTTGAGAAGAGAGGAGTCCTGAAAGTTTGAGAAGCCATATCTCCTTACATACTGGTCTAAATGTTGCGGTTTTGATCTTTTTTGAAGCGCCTTGTCAAGAGCTTTGTATAGTCATCAAGATTGCATCATTTTGAGCTTGGTGCAAAATGTTATGAGTGATTGAAATTTCTGTTACATGAGCCAGACTTGAGAGTTTGAATTTTCATCAAAGTTGACTTTTTGATCAAAGGTCCAAATGAAATGATTTTTGTGGCATCAGAAGTGCTTTTGAAAGCTCTTTTGATTGATATCAAGTAAGTGTGCAGAACACATACAAACAGGAAGTGATGAAGATTTGAATTCTACCATCTCTCAGAGATTTTAAGGTTTGAGCTCAATTTTCCACACCTTGTAACTTTTTGGTTCCATGTCCAAATCTTTCAATCTTGGCCTCATTGGAAACATCTGAGAAAGGGCTTTCTTTTGAATACTTGCTTGCTGAAGTTGGAGTTCTGTGGAAGAAGTTTTGAATTTCATCAATCTGGGTTCTTGTGCGGTTGATAGTGCTCAAATCTGCAACTTTCAGAGACTGGAACTTTGGACTTACATCTTCAAATGAGGCGATCTTGGTTTCATTAGAAGCATCTTGTCAAAAGCTATTGATTGAGATTGTTTTCATAGAATTTGAAGCTTTGTGCTTGAAGTTATGAGCATTTGAATTCTGTGACTCAATGAGGTTTAGAAGTTTACCATAGATAACTCTAGAGGTCATAATTCCATGTGTACTGGCTCAAATGAGTTCATTTTTGGGTCATTGGATAGAATTTCTCAAGAGCTTTTGATTGAGTCATCAGTTGTAGATTTTGAAGTATTGTAGCCAAGGTTGATAATTTTCGAAATCTGTAGGATTTCAAAATTTTCATGCACAAAAAGTTCAAATTCAAAAGTTTGTTACTTTTGATTTACAAGTCCAAAGGAGTAGATTTTTGGTTCATGAGAAAAAGTAATTGCAGAGCTTTTTTTGTTCACAGAGCCTGAGTAAAGCAGAGGATACACTCTCATAGTATCTATTAGAGCTTTTAGAATGGAAGCTTCCAAGATGATGCAAGACATTGCTGAGATAGCTTCAAAACAGCAACAGCTTGCTGAAATGTATAGAAAAGAAAATGACTTCCACAAGGAACTCAAGAGCTTTTTTGCCCCCATGTTTCAATGCATGAACACTCTTATGGCAGATTTGCAAACAGTAAGAGCTGATGTCTTGACTTTGAAAGAATCTCTCAATTCGATCACCGTAGATATCCAAGAACTCAAGAAGAGTAGCAATTTGATGTTAGACTCCACAAAGGGTATGGTAGATGCTACTGAGAAGGTTGCTTCCTTGGGAGCACAAGCCACCAACATTGCTTCACAAAATCGAGGGCTGCAAGAGATGGTTGACACATTAGAGGTCAAGATGAAGTCATATGCTGAAGCTACAAAGGTGGCTCAAATCTCTTACTTGCAAGAGCATGAGATTGAGAAGGAGAACCAATTGGTGAGAATGAAGAACTTGAGGATTTCAGGTTTTGCCAGAAATTGAGAAGGAAGACACCAAGGCCCTAGTGTGTGAGTTTATTGCTGATTCTTTGAGAGTCTATGATCCCCAGATTTTGCAAGCATATAGATTGGGACAACAAGGTGCACAACCAAGAAGCATATTGTTGAGGTTTGGCTCACAAACTCAAAGGAATGCAGTGATGGGGAACAAAGCTATACCATAGGGGCGGCATATCTGGTTGGACCCTGATCTCACACCTCTCCAATGGCAAGCAAAGAAGGGAGAATTAGCAAAAGTGAAGGAGGCTCAACAAGCAGGCTTTGTTGCATTCTTGAGAGATAATAGAGTTGTGATTACTCAAAAGAAATTGCCAGCTACTGCATAGCAATTCCAGACCCTAAGAGTGCTATGTTGGAATGTTAATGGGCTCACACATACCAAGTACTCTAGCGCTAAGCCTTTGTGGGATGATGCTGATCTGATCAATCTTGTGGAGACATGGGAACATGAAGGAAACACTATTCAAGACATTGAAGGATTCACTCTTGTTGGTTCAACCTAGAACAAGCGGAGACAACACAAAGGAAAGGGCTTTGGAGGTATTGCTACTTATGTCAGATTTGGCTTTGAGAAATTAGTCTCTTTGATAGGTCAAGATTCAAGTGGACAATACCAATGGCTGAGGATTGGAGGAGTTGCCACACCTTGCTTCATTGCTGTTTGTTACTTTGCCCCGTTGACATCACCAATCTATTCAAGTGGAGTTCTCAACACCATGCAACCTTTCCACTCATTGACAAAAGATGTGTTAGAGTTTCAAAGTAAAGGTGCATTACTTGTTCTTGGTGAGTTCAATGCTAGGATCCAAGCCTCTCAGATCCCTGACTTGAGTGACCTTGAGAATGATCCTTTCCACAGCTTGATAGACCATTCTAGTGCTTGGTCACGCTCTTCCAAAGATCCTATGTCCAACTCCATGAGGGAGCACTTTTTGAGCTTTGGTGCCAATTGTAGCTTGAAGATCTTGAATGGCCTTTCTCAATTTCCAGAAACTTGTAAAAGCACATGCTTTGCCTCAGGTGGATCAAGCACCATAGATTATATGCTCACTTCAGCTAATGATATCCATCTTGTCTCAGATTTTGCTGTTTTAGATCCTCAACCTGAATCTGACTATGCACCTCTATCTTGTACCATCCTTCTTCCTTGCCTCAATAGAACCACATTACCTACTGACCATACCTTTAGAGGCAAACTTTGTCTAGATTTTCACAAGAGAGACTTGTACCAACAAGCTATCCAAGAGAAATTGAGTTCTATGGACTGGAGTTCTGATTTTCAACAACGTAGTGATCAATTGGTTGAACTTCTTCAATCTACATCAACTTCTTTGTTTCCAAGAGGCTCCCACAGGAAGAGACTTGGTCTCCCTTGCAATAGGTGGTATGATGTTGATTGCAAAATGGCAAGGATCAAAGCTATGGATAGGTCTCTTGATCAGATTGCACAAAATCAGGTGTTTGTTTCATACAGAAAGTTGGTGAAGTGCAAAAAGCGAGCTCAAGGGGGTTGAGTTGAGCACTGAATTGAGGAGCAATCCCAAGGCTTTTTGGAAGAAGTTAAGCATCAGATCTCCATCTCCATCGCTGGACCTGAATGAGCTTTGTGACTATGTGAAGGATCTGTACTTTTCCCTAATGCTCCAAGCATGGCACCTTGCCTTGGATCTGCTCTCACCATCTCTGAAGCTGATGTCAAGTACCAATTGAAGTAGAACAAGGACTAGAAGTAGAACAAGGACGTTGGCAGCAGATAGAGCACTCCATGCGACTTTGCAAATTGTGTGTTATGAGCAAAGTTGAGGATGAGCATCATGTGTTTATTGATTGCCCTTGTTATATGCAGATTAGAGTTAGAGATCAGATTACTTGTAGTGACTTCTCAACTCTCTTACAGGTTGAAGCTTTAGCGTTAGGGAAGTACATGACCGAGGTTCATTAACATCGGACCAATTTGTTACAGATTGGTCAGATACCCTAGGCCCTTGCCTAGGCTCACATTTCATGTGTTTTGTATTGTGTTTTCAGCCTTTTTACTCTTTGGGTCTTTCGGGCTTTATATTTCATTGTTCATTGTTCAATTGAAGAAGTTGTTGGCCAATGGTAAGGCTGAAGACCTTGATGGACTATGTGTTGAACTTCTGAAGTGGGGCAGTAGCCAACTGATTTCAGTACTCACTTCTCATTTGAATGAGGCAATCAAGTGAGGCCTTCCTGATAGATGGTGCTTCAAGAAGGTAGTTCCTATTCACAAGTCTGGCCAGAGAGATGTTGTCACCAATTACCATACCATACTTGGTAGTGTCTTTGCCAAGTTGTATGGTTAAATTTTGGAGTCAAGGTTGAGCACTTGGGCTGAAAAGCACAAAATTCAAGCTAAGTGCCAAGCTGGTTTCAGATCAAGCTTTAGTACTTTGGACCACCTATTGGTACTCCATGTTTTGTGGTGGAAATCCAAGGGTGTTGGGAGAGCTCTCTTTGTTGCTTTTATTGATTTCAAGAACGCCTTTGATAAGGTACTAAGGAAATCTCTAAGTGAGAGACTCATTGAAGTGGTTGTTTCAGCTGATCTGATAGGTGCTATCTCTAGACTCTATGAGAAAGTGATTGTGAAACTTTCATCCTTGAGCTCTCAAGATGTCCTTAGCACAATGGGTGTGATCACAGGCTGCTCTCTATCTCCTACTCTGTTTGGAATCTTCATCAATGATCTAGAGAGTCTACTCATGGAAGCTGGAGCTACAGGTGTACAGGTTGGCTCTATGATGATACATGCACTCCTTTATGTAGATGATGTAGTGCTTCTCTCTACCAATCCACAAAGTTTACAAAAGCTGTTGGATTCTCTACTTTGCTTTTGCAATCAAACAAAGATGGAGGTGAACCTTGACAAGTCCAAGGTGATTATGGTGGGTTCTAAAGGTGTCACACCTTTCTTTTTTGATGGACAGCAATTGGAGCAGGTTTCTTCTTATAAGTACTTGGGCCTTGAGTTTTCTCATGACTATAGTTGGTCTACTTGTGTGAAGATGAGAATCAATGTAGGCTTTAGAGCTTTGTAATCACTCATGAACCGCTCTAGACTTGCTCACCTTACCACATAAGAGTTGAAGAAGGTGCTGTTCAGATCTCTTGTGCAGCCGGTGGTTCTATATGGTGCTCAGATTTGGGGTCCAGGTACTAAGAAGACATGGCGGCAAAAGGTGGAGAAAATTCAGAAATTATTTTTGTGTGATGAACTTGGAGTGAGGACTCAAACTCCTTATGTATTGTTGCTTGCTGAAACTGGGTTTTTGCCTCTTGAGGCTGAAGCTTTGTTCTTGGCTCTCACATATGTCACTAAGGTGAGGTCCATGGAGCATGAGAGACTTCCCTACCAAGCTTTTTGTGCCACTCTATCTATTGGTTGCTATACAGATCTGATTGCATAGGCCACAAGGTGGAATGTTTCTGAGCGACATTGGAGATTGGAGCCTATTGCACTTCAAGAGGTGATCAAGGAGCACTTCTAACTTTGCTTATGGCAGCAACCCAGTACCAAGATGGTGTTCTATCAGTAGTTTGTAAATCCTATGTTGGTGTATTGTGAGCAAGATTATCTCTTGGCTAGGATTTCTACTTCACTTAGACATATTATCGCTCAGTATAGAACTAGTTCTCATAGACTAGAAGTAGAACAAGGACGTTGGCAGCAGATAGAGCACTCCATGCAACTTTGCAAATTGTGTACAATGAGCAAAGTTGAGGATGAGCATCATGTGTTTATTGATTGTCCTTGTTATATGCAGATTAGAGTGAGACATCAGATTACTTGTAGTGAATTCTCAATGCTCTTACATGTTGAAGCTTTAGCGTTAGGGAAGTACATGATAGAGGTTAGTTTACATCGGACCAATTTGTTTGAGATTGGTCAGATGCCCTAGGCCCTTGCCTAGGCTCACATTTCATTTGTTTTGTATTGTGTTTCCAGCCTTTTGAATCTTTGGGTCTTTCGGGCTTTATATTTCATTGTTTCATTGTTTCATCAGACCAATTTGTTAGAGATTGGTCAGATGCCCTAGGCCCTTGCCTAGGCTCACATATCATGTGTTTTGTATTTTGTTTTTAGCCTTTTGACTCTTTGGGTCTTTCGGGCTTTATATTTTATTGTTCATTGTTCAAAGCTTCAGCCTCAAGAGGCAAAAACCCTATTTCTTCAAGCAACAATACATAAAGAGTTTGAGTCCTCACTCCAAGTTCATCACACAAAAACAATTTCTGAATTTTCTCCACCTTTTGCCACCATGTCTTCTTAGTACCAGGACCCCAAATCTGAGTACCATTGAGAACCACTAGCTGCACAAGAGATCTGAACACACCTTCTTCAACTCCTATGTGGTAAGATGAGCAAGTCTAGTGCGATTCATGAGTGAATACAAAGCTCTTAAACCTGCATTGATTCTCATGTTCACACAAGTAGACCAACTATAGTCATGAGAAAACTCAAGGCCCAAGTACTTGTAAGAAGAAACCTGCTCCAATTTCTGTCCATCAAAAAAGAAAGGTGTGACACTTTTAGAACCCACCACAATCATCTTGGACTTGTCAAGGTTCACCTCCATCTTTGTTTGATTGCAAAACAAGAGAAGATAATCCAACAACTTCTGTAAACTTTGTGGATTGGTAGAGAGGAGCACTACATCATCCGCATACAGTAGTGCATGTATCAGATAAGCATCATCCCACACAGGTTTAGCGCTTGAGTACTTGGTATGTGTGAGACCATGAACATTCCAAAACAGCACTCTTAGGGTCTGGAATTGCTATGCTGTAGTTGGCAATTCCTTTTGAGTAATCACAGCTTTATTATCTCTCAAGAATGCAACAAAGCTTGCTTGTTGAGCCTCCTTCACCTTTGCTAATTCTCCCTTCTTTGCTTGCCATTGGAGAGGTGTGAGATCAAGGTCCAACCAGATATGCCGCCCCTTTAGTATAGCTTTGTTCCCCATTACTGCATTCCTTTGAGTTTTTGAGCGAAACCTCACAAAAATGCTTCTTGGTTGTGCACCTTGTTGTCCCAATCTATATGCTTGCAAAATTTGAGGATCATGGACTCTTAAAGAATCAGCAATAAACTCACACACTATGGCCTTGGTGTCTTCCTTCTCAGTCTCTGGCAAACCTGAAATCCTCAAGTTCTTCATTCTCACCAATTGGTTCTCCTTCTCAACCTCATGCTCTTGCAAGTTAGAGACTTGAGCCACCTTCGTAGCTTTGGCATATGATTTCATCTTGACCTCTAATGTGTCAACCATCTCTTGCAGCCCTCCATTGTGTGAAGCAATGTTGGTGGCTTGTGCTCACAAGGAAGCAACCTTCTCAGTAGTATCCACCATACCCTTGGTGGAATCTAACATTAAACTGCTACTCTTCTTGAGTTCTTGGATATCTTTGGTGATCGAATTGAGAGATTCTTTCACAGTCAAGACATAAGCTCTTACGGTTTGCAAATCTGCCACAAGAGTGTTCATGCATTGAAACATGGGGGCAAAAAAGCTATTGTTGTTTTGAAGCTATCTCAGCAATGTCTTGCATCATCTTGGAAGCTTCCATTCTAAAAGTTCTTACAGTTACTATGAGAACTTATCCTCTGGTTCACTCAGGCTCTGTGAACACCAATAGCTCTACAATCTACAAGTGATGACTCAATCAAAAGCTCTTGAGAAATTCTATCCAATGAATTAAAAATGAACTCATTTGAGCCAATAGACATGAAGTTATGAACTCTAGAGTTATCTATGGTAAACTTCTAAACCTCATTGAATCAAAGAATTCAAATGCTCATAACTTCAAGCACAAAGCTTTAAATTCTATGAAATCAACTTCAATCAATAGCTCTTGACAAGATGCTTCTAATGAGACCAAGATCACCTCATTTGAAGATGTAAGTCTAAAGTTCCAGCCTCTGAAAGTTGCAGATTTGAGCACCACAAACCGCACAAGAACACAGATTGATGAATTTCGAAACTTCTTCCACAGAACTCCAACTTCAGCAAGCAGGTACTCAAAAGAAAGCCCTTCCACAGCTGTTTCTAATGAGGCCAAGATTGAAAGATTTGGACATGGAACCAAAAAGTTACAAGGTGTTGAAAATTGAGCTCAAATCCTAAAATCTTCGAGAGATGGCAGAATTCAAATCTTCATTACTTTCTGTGTGTATGTGCTCTGCAAGCGCGCCTGGTATCAATCAAAAAGCTTCCAAAGGCGCTTTCAATGCCAAAAAAATCACTCCATTTGGACACCAAATGATGAAGATTCAACCTCAAGTCTAGCTCTTGTGTCAGAAATTTCAATCACTCATAATGTTTCGCACAAAGCTCAGAATGATACAATCTTGGAGGCTATGGAAAGGTCTTGGCAAGGCGCTTCAAACGAGAACAAAACCGCATGGACCATGTGTTGAACTTCTGAAGTGGGGCGGTAGCCAACTGCTTTCAGTACTCACTTCTCATTTGAATGAGGCAACTAGTTCTAACACATGATGCTCATCCTCAACTTTGCTCATAGTACACAATTTGCAAAGTTGCATGGAGTGCTCTATCTGCTGCCAACGTCCTTGTTCTACTTCTAGTCTATGACAACTAGTTCTATACGGAGCGATAACATGTCTAAGTGAAGTAGAAAACCTAACTAAGAGATAATCTTGCTCACAATACACCAACATAAGATTTACAAACTGCTGATAGAACACCATCTTGGTACCGGGCTGCTGCCATAGGCGAAGTAAGAACTGCTCCTTGATCACTTCTCGTAGTGCAATAGGCTCCAATCTCCAATGTCGCTTAGAAACATTCCACCTTGTGGCCCATGCAATCAGATTTGTATACCAACCGACATATAGAGTGGCACAAAAAGCTTGGTAGGGAAGTCTCTCATGCTCCATGGACCTCACCTTAGTGGCATATGTGATAGCTAAAAACAAAGCTTCAGCCTCAAGAGGCAAAAATCCGGTTTTAGCAAGTAGCAATACATAAGGAGTTTGAGTCTTGACCCCAAGTTCATCACACAAAAACAATTTCTGAACTTTCTCCACCTTTTGCCACCCTGTCTTCTTAGTACCTGGACCCCAAATGTGAGCACCATACAAAACCACCGGCTGCACAAGAGATCTGAACAACACCTTCTTCAACTCCCATGTGGTAAGGTGACCAAGTCTAGAGCGGTTCATGAGTGAATAAAAAGCTCTAAACCCTACATTGATTCTCATCTTCACACAAGTAGACCAACTATAGTCATGAGAAAACTCAAGGCCCAAGTACTTGTACAAAGAAACCTACTCCAATTGCTGTCCATCAAAAAAGAGAGGTGTGACACCTTTAGAACCCAACACAATCACCTTGGACTTGTCAAGGTTCACCTCCATCTTTGTTTGATTGCAAAACAAGAGAAGAGAATCCAACAACTTCTGTAAACTTTGTGGATTGGTAGAGAGGAGCACTACATCATCCGCATACAATAGTGCATGTATCATCAAAGAGCCAACTTGTACACCTGTAGCTCTAGCTTCCATGAGTAGTCTCTCCAAATCATTGATGAAGATTCCAAATAGAGTTGGAGACAAAGAGCAGCCTTGAATCACACCCATTGTGCTAAGGACATCTTGAGAGCTCAAAGATGAAAATTTCACAACCACTTTCTCATAGAGTCTAGAGATAGCACCAATCAAATCAGCTGAAACACCAACTTGAGTGAGTCTCTCACTTAGAGATTTCCTAAGCACCTTATCAAAGGCCTTCCTGAAATCAATAAAGGCAACATAGAGAGCTCTCCCAACACCCTTGGATTTCCACCACAAACATGGAGTACCAATAGGTGATCCAAGGTGCTAAAGCCCGATCTGAAACCAGCTTGGCACTTAGCTCGAACATTGTACTTTTCAGCCCAAGTGCTCAACCTAGACTCCAAAATTCGACCAGACAACTTGGCAAAGATACTACCAACAAGTATGGTACGGTAATTGGTGACAACATCTCTTTGGCCAGACTTGTGAATAGGAACTACCTTCTTGAAGCACCATCTATCTAGCAAGCCACACTTGATTGCCTCATTCAAATGAGAAGTGAGTACTGAAATCAGATGGCTACCGCCCCACTTCAGAAGTTCAACACATAGTCCATCAATGTCTTTAGCCTTACCATTGGCCAACTTCTTCAATTGGTACTTGACATCAGCTTCAGAGATAGTGAGAGCAGATCCAAGGCAAGGTGCCATGCTTGGAGCATTAGGGAAAAAGTATAGATCCTTCACATAGTCACAAAGCTCATTCAGGTCCAGCAATGGAGATGGAGATCTGATGGTTACCTTCTTCCAAAAAGCCTTGGGATTGCTCCTCAGTTCAATGCGCAACTTAACCCCCTTGAGTCTCAAAAATGCTCGCTTTTTGCACTTCACCATTTTTCTGTATGAAACAAACGCCTGATTTTGTGCAATCTGATCAAGAGACCTATCCATAGCTTTGATCCTTGCCATTTTGCAATCAGCATCATACCACCTATTGCAAGGGAGACCAAGTCTCTTCCTGTGGGAGCCTCTTGGAAAGAAAGTAGTTGATTTAGATTGAAGAAGTTCAACCAACTGATCACTACGTTGTTGAAAATCAGAATTCCACTCCATAGAACTCAACTTCTCTTGGATAGCTTGTTGGTACAAGTCTCTCTTGTGAAAATCTAAATGAAGGTTTCCTCTCAAGGCATGGTCAGTAGGTAATGTGGTTCTATTGAGGCAAGGATTCTAGAAGGATGGCACAAGATAGAGGTGCATGGTCAGATTCTGGTTGAGGATCTAAAACAATAAAATCTGAGACAAAGTGGATATCATCAGCTGAAGTGAGCATATAATCTATGGTGCTTGATCCACATGAGGCAAAGCATGAGCTTTTACAAGTTTCTGGAAATTGAGAAAGGCCATTCAAGATCTTCAAGCTACAATTGGTACCAAAGCTCAAAAAGTGCTCATTCATGGAGTTGGACATAAGATCTTTGGAAGAATGGGACCAAGCACTCGAATGATCTATCAAGCTATGGAGAGGATCATTCTCAAGGTCACTTAAGTCAAGAATCTGAGTGGCTTGGATCCTAGCATTGAAATCACCAAGAACAAGTACTTCACCTTTACTTTGAAACTCCAACACATCGTTTGTCAAGGAATGGAAAGGTTGCATGGTGTTGAGAACTCCACTTGAATACATTGGTGATGTCAATGGGGCAAAGTAACAAACAACAATGAAGCAAGGTGTGGCAACTCCTCCAATCCTCAGCCATTGGTATTGTCCATTTGAATCTTGACCTATCAAAGAGACTGATTTCTCAAAGCCAAATCTGACGTAAGTAGCAATACCTCCAAAGCCCCTTCCTTTGTGTTGCCTCCGCTTGTTCCAAGTTGACCCGACAAGAGTGAAACCTTCAATGTCTTGAATGGTGTTTCCTTCATGTTCCCATGTCTCCAAAAGATTGATCAGATCAACATCATCCCACAAAGGCTTAACGCTGGAGTACTTGGTTTGTGTGAGCCCATGAACATTCCAAAACAACACTCTAAGGGTCTAGAATTGCTATGCAATAGCTGACAATTTCTTTTGAGTAATCACAGCTCTATAATCTCTCAAGAATGCAACAAAGCCTGCTTGTTGAGCCTCCTTCACTTTTGCTAATTCTCCCTTCTTTGCTTGCCATTAGAGAGGTGTGAGATCAGGGTATCTTATCAAAGGCCTTCTTGAAATCAATAAAAGCAACAAAGAGAGCTCTCCCAACACCCTTGGATTTCCACCACAAAACATGGAGTACCAATAGGTGGTCCAAAGTACTAAAGCCTGATCTAAAACCAGCATGGCACTTAGCTCAAATTTTGGAGTCAAGGTTGAGCACTTGGCAAAGACACTACCAACAAGTATTGTACGGTAATTGGTGGCAACATCTCTTTGGCCAGACTTGTGCATAGGAACTACCTTCTTGAAGCACCATCTATCAGGAAAGCCACACTTGATTGCCTCATTCAAATGAGAAGTGAGTACTGAAATCAGTTGGCTACCGCCCCACTTCAGAAGTTCAACACATAGTCCATCAAGGTCTTCAGCCTTACCATTGGCCAACTTCTTCAATTGGTACTTGACATCAGCTTCAGAGATAGTGAGAGCAGATCCAAGGCAAGGTGCCATGCTTGGAGCATTAGGGAAAAAGTACAGATCCTTCACATAGTCACAGAGCTCATTCAGGTCCAGCAATGGAGATGGAGATCTGATGGTTACCTTCTTCCAAAAAGCCTTGGGATTTCTCCTCAATTCAGTGCTAAACTCAACCCCCTTGAGTCTCAAAAATGCTCACTTTTTGCACTTCACCAACTTTCTGTATGAAACAAACGCCTGATTTTGTGCAATCTGATCAAGTGACCTATCCATAGCTTTGATCCTTGCCATTTTGCAATCAGCATCATACCACCTATTGCAAGGGAGACCAAGTCTCTTCCTGTGGGAGCCTCTTGGAAACAAAGAAGTTGATGTAGATTGAAGAAGTTCAACCGATTGATCACTACGTTGTTGAAAATCAGAACTCCAGTCCATAGAACTCAATTTCTCTTGGATAGCTTGTTGGTACAAGTCTCTCTTGTGAAAATCTAGACAAAGTTTGCCTCTAAAGGTATGGTCAGTAGGTAATGTGGTTCTATTGAGGCAAGGAAGAAGGATGGTACAAGATAGAGGTGCATGGTCAGATTCAGGTTGAGGATCTAAAACAGCAAAATCTGAGACAAGATAGATATCATTAGCTGAAGTGAGCATATAATCTATGGTGCTTGATCCACCTAAGGCAAAGCATGTGCTTTTACAAGTTTCTGGAAATTGAGAAAGGCCATGCAAAATCTTCAAGCTACAATTGGCACCAAAGCTCAAAAAGTGCTCACTCATGGAGTTGGACATAGGATCTTTCGAAGAGCATGACCAAGCACTAGAATGGTCTATCAAGCTATGGAAAGGATCATTCTCAAGGGCACTCAAGTCAGGGATCTAAGAGGCTTGGATCCTAGCATTGAAATCACCAAGAACAAGTACTTCACCTTTACTTTGAAACCCTAACACATCCTTTGTCAATGAGTGGAAAGGCTGCATGGTGTTGAGAACTCCACTTGAATACATTGGTGATGTCAACAGGGCAAAGTAACAAACAGCAATGATGCAAAGTGTGGCAATTCCTCCAATCCTCAGGCATTGGTATTGTCCACTTGAATCTTGACCTATCAAAGAGACTGATTTCTCAAAGCCAAATCTGACATAAGTAGCAATACCTCCAAAGCCCCTTCCTTTGTGTTGTCTCCGCTTGTTCCAGGTTGAACCAACAAGAGTGAATCCTTCAATGTCTTGAATGGTGTTTCCTTCATGTTCCCATATCTCCACAAGATTGATCAGATCAGCATCATCCCACAAAGGCTTAGCGCTAGAGTACTTGATATGTGTGAGACCATGAACAATCCAAAATAGCACTATAAGGGTCTGGAATTGCTATGCAATAGCTGGCAATTTCTTTTGAGTAATCACAACTCTATTATCTCTCAAGAATGCAACAAAAAGTTGCTTGTTGAGCCTCCTTCACTTTTGTTAATTCTCCCTTCTTTGCTTGCCATTGGAGAGGTGTGAGATCAGGGTCCAACCAGATACGCCACCCCTTTAGTATAGCTTTGTTCCCCACCACTGCATTCCTTTGAGTTTCTGAGCCAAACCTCACCAAAATGCTTCTTGGTTGTGTGCGCCTTGTTGTCCCAATCTACTATATGCTTGCAAAATCTGAGGATTATGGACTCTCAAAGAATCAACAAGAAACTCACACACTATGGCCTTGGTGTCTTCCTTCCCAATTTTTGGCAAACCTGAAATCCTCAAGTTCTTCATTCTCACCAATTGGTTCTCCTTCTCAACCTCATGCTCTTGCAAGCAAGAGATTTGAGCCACCTTAGTAGCTTCAGCATATGACTTCATCTTGACCTCTAATGTGTCAACCATCTCTTGCACCCCTCTATTTTGTGAAGCAATGTTGGTGGCTTGTGCTCCCAAGGAAGCAACCTTCTCAGTAGCATCTACTATACCCTTTGTTGAGTCTAACATCAAATTGCTACTCTTCTTGAGTTCTTGGATATCTACGGTGATTGAATTGAGAGATTATTTCACAGTCAAGACATCAACTCTTACGGTTTGCAAATCTGCCATAAGAGTGTTCGTGCATTGAGACATGGGGGCAAAAAAGCTCTTGAGTTCCTTGTGGAAGTCATTTTCTTTTCTATACATTTCAGCAAGCTGTTGTTGTTTTGAAGCTATCTCAGCAATGTCTTGCATCATCTTGGAAGCTTCCATTCTAAAAGCTCTAAATAGATACTATGAGAGTGAATCCTCTGGTTCACTTAGGCTATGTGAACAGAAATAGCTCTACATTTACTTTTTTTCATGAACCAAAAATCTAATCCCAGTGCATGAGTACTCTCATGTCTTGGGAGTGGAGTTTCGAAAGTTTGAGAGGAGAGGAGTCCCGAAAGTTTGAGAAGCCATATCTCCCTACATACATGTCCAAACGTTGCGGTTTTGGTATCGTTCGAAGCGCCTTGCCAAGACCTTTCCATAGCCACCAAGATTGTGTCATTCTGAGCTTTGAGCGAAACGTTATGAGTGATTGAAATTTCTGACACAGGAGCTAGACTTGAGAGTTCGAATCTTCATCATATGGTGTCCAAATGGAGTGATTTTTGTGGCATTAGAAGCGCCTTTGAAAGCTCTTTCGATTGATACTACGCTGGCTTGCAGAGCACCTACACAAAGAAAGTTAAGAAGATTCGAATTCTGCCATCTCTCGGAGATTTTAGGGTTTGAGCTCAATTTTCAACACCTTGTAACTTTTTGGTTCCATGTCCAAATCTTTCAATCTTGGACTCATTGGAAAGAGCTGTGAGAGAGCTTTCTTTTGAACTCCTGGTTGCTGAAGTTGGAGTTCTGTGGAAGAAGTTTCGAAATTCATCAATCTGTGTTTTTGTGCGGTTGGTGGTGCTCAAATCTGCAACTTTCAGAGGCTGGAACTTTGGACTCACATCTTCAAATGAGGTGATCTTGGACTCATTAGAAGCATCTTGTCAAGAGCTATTGATTGAAATTCATTTCATAGAATTTGAAGCTTTGTGCTTGCAGTTATCAGCATTTGAATTCTGTGATTCAATGAGGTTTAGAAGTTTCCATAGAGAACTCTAGAGGCCATAACTTCATGTCTATTGGCTCAAATGAGTTCATTTTTGATTCATTGGATAGAATTTCTCAAGAGCTTTTGATTGAGTCATCTATTGTAGATTTTCAAGTACTGTAGCCAAGGTTATGAATTTTCGAAATCTGTAGGATTTCAAAATTTTCATGTAGGAAAAACTCAAATTCAAAAGTTTGCAACTTTTGATTTACAAGTCCAAAGGAGTTGATTTTTGGTGTAGAGCTATTGGTGTTCACAGAGTGTGAGTGAACCAGAGGATACATTCTCATAGTATCTGTTAGAAATTTTAGAATGGAAGCTTCCAAGATGATGCAAGACATTGCTGAGATAGCTTCAAAACAGCAACAGCTTGCTGAAATGTATAGAAAAGCAAATGACTTCCACAAGGAACTCAAGAGCTTTTTTGCCCCCATGTCTCAATGCATGAACACTCTTATGGCAGATTTGCAAACCGTAAGAGTTGATGTCTTGACTGTGAAAGAATCTCTGAATTCGATCACCGTAGATATCCAAGAACTCAAGAAGAGTAGCAATTTGATGTTAGACTCCACCAAGGGTATGGTGGATGCTACTGAGAAGGTTGCTTCCTTGGGAGCACAAGCCACCAACATTGCTTCACAAAATGGAGGGCTGCAAGAGATGGTTGACACATTAGAGGTCAAGATGAAGTCATATGCTGAAGCTACGAAGGTGGCTCAAATCTCTTACTTGCAAGAGCATGAGGTTGAGAAGGAGAACCAATTGGTGAGAATGAAGAACTTGAGGATTTCAGGTTTGCCTGAGATTGAGAAGGAAGACACCAAGGCCATAGTGTGTGAGTTTATTGCTGATTCTTTGAGAGTCCATGATCCTCAAATTTTGCAAGCATATAGATTGGGACAACAAGGTGCACAACCAAGAAGCATTTTGGTGAGGTTTGGCTCAGAGACTCAAAAGAATGCAGTGATGGGGAACAAAGCTATACTAAAGGGGCGGCGTATCTGGTTGGACCCTGATCTCACACCTCTCCAATGGCAAGCAAAGAAGGGAGAATTAGCAAAAGTGAAGGAGGCTCAACAAGCAGGTTTTGTTGCATTCTTGAGAGATAATAGAGCTGTGATTACTCAAAAGAAATTGTCAGCTATTGCATAGCAATTCCAGACCTTTAGAGTACTATTTTGGAATGTTCATGGGCTCACACATACCAAGTACTCCAGCGCTAAGCCTTTGTGGGATGATGCTGATCTGATCAATCTTGTGGAGACATGGGAACATGAAGGAAACACCATTCAAGACATTGAAGGATTCACTCTTGTTGGTTCAACCTGGAACAAGCGGAGACAACACAAAGGAAGGGGCTTTGGAGGTATTGCTACTTACGTCAGATTTGGCTTTGAGAAATCAGTCTCTTTGATAGGTCAAGATTCAAGTGGACAATACCATTGGCTGAGGATTGGAGGAGTTGCCACACCTTGCTTCATTGCTGTTTGTTACTTTGCCCCGTTGACATCACCAATCTATTCAAGTGGACTTCTCAACACCATGCAGCCTTTCCATTCCTTGACGAAGGATGTGTTAGAGTTTCAAAGTAAAGGTGCAGTCCTTGTTCTTGGTGATTTCAATGCTAGGATCCAAGCCTCTCAGATCCCTGACTTGAGCGACCTTGAGAATGATCCTTTCCACAGCTTGATAGACCATTCTAGTGCTTGGTCACGCTCTTCCAAAGATCCTATGTCCAATTCCATGAGTGAGCACTTTTTGAGCTTTGGTGCCAATTGTAGCTTGAAGATCTTGAATGGCCTTTCTCAATTTCCAGAAACTTGTAAAAGCACATGCTTTGCCTCAGGTGGATCAAGCACCATAGATTATATGCTCACTTCAGCTAATGATATCCATCTTGTCTCAGATTTTGCTGTTTTAGATCCTCAACCAGAATCAGACCATGCACCTCTATCCTGTACCATCCTTTTTCCTTGCCTCAATAGAACCACATTACCTATAGACCATGCTTTTAGAGGCAAACTTCGTCTAGATTTTCACAAGAGAGACTTGTACCAACAAGCTATCCAAGAGAAATTGAGTTCTATGGAGTGGAGTTCTGATTTTCAACAACGTAGTGATCAATTGATTGAACTTCTTCAATCTACATCAACTTCTTTGTTTCCAAGAGGCTCCCACAGGAAGAGACTTGGTCTCCCTTGGAATAGATGGTATGATGCTGATTGCAAAATGGCAAGGATCAAAGCTATGGATAGATCTCTTGATCAGATTGCACAAAATCAAGCTTTTGTTTTATACAAAAAGTTGGTGAAGTGCAAAAAGCGGGCATTTCTAAGACTCAAAGGAGTTGAGTTGAGCACTGAATTGAGGAGCAATCCCAAGGCTTTCTGGAAGAAAGTAACCATCAGATCTCCATCTCCATCGCTGGACCTGAATGAGCTTTGTGACTATGTGAAGGATTTGTACTTTTTCCCAAATGCTCCAAGCATGGCACCTTGCCTTGGATCTGCTCTCACCATCTCTGAAGCTGATGTCAAGTACCAATTGAAGAAGTTGGCCAATGGTAAGGCTGAAGACCTTGATGGACTATGTGTTGAACTTCTGAAGTGGGGCGGTAGCCAACTGATTTCAATACTCACTTCTCATTTGAATGAGGCAATCAAGTGTGGCTTTCCGGATAGATGGTGCTTCAAGAAGGTAGTTCCTATTCACAAGTCTGGCCAGAGAGATGTTGTCACCAATTACCGTACCATACTTGTTGGTAGTGTCTTTGCCAAGTTGTATGGTCGAATTTTGGAGTCAAGGTTGAGCACTTGGGCTGAAAAGCACAAAATTCGAGCTAAGTGCCAAGCTGGTTTCAGATTAGGCTTTAGTACTTTGGATCACCTATTGGTACTTCATGTTTTGTGGTGCAAATCCAAGGGGGTTGGGAGAGCTCTCTATGTTGCCTTTATTGATTTCAGGAAGGCCTTTGATAAGGTGCTCAGGAAATCTCTAAGTGAGAGACTCATTGAAGTGGGTGTTTCAGCTGATCTGATTGGTGCTATCTCTAGACTCTATGAGAAAGTGATTGTGAAACTTTCATCTTTGAGCTCTCAAGATGTCCTTAGCACAATGGGTGTGATCCAAGGCTGCTCTCTGTCTCCAACTCTGTTCGGAATCTTCATCGATGATCTAGAGAGTCTACTCATGGAAGCTGGAGCTATAGGTGTACAGGTTGGCTCTTTGATGATACATGCACTCCTTTATGCAGATGATGTAGTGCTTCTCTCCACAAATCCACAGAGTTTACAGAAGCTGTTGGATTCTCTACTTTGCTTTTGCAATGAAACAAAGATGGAGGTGAACCTTGACAAGTCCAAGGTGATTGTGGTGGGCTCTAAAGGTGTCACACCTTTCTTTTTTGATGGACAGCAATTGGAGCAGGTTTGTTCTTATAAGTACTTGGGTCTTGAGTTTTCTCATGACTATAGTTGGTCTACTTGTGTGAAGATGAGAATCAATGCAGGCTTTAGAGCTTTGTATTCACTCATGAACCGCAGTAGACTTGCTCACCTCACCACATGGGAGTTGAAGAAGGTGCTGTTCAGATCTCTTGTGCAGCCGGTGGTTCTCTATGGTGCTCAGATTTGGGGTCCAGGTACTAAGAAGACATGGTGGCAAAAGGTGGAGAAAGTTCAGAAATTGTTTTTGTGTGATGAACTTGGGGTGAGGACTCAAACTCCTTATGTATTCTTGCTTGCTGAAACAGGATTTTTACCTCTTGAGGCTGAAGCTTTGTTTTTAGCTATCACATATGCCACTAAGGTGAGGTCCATGGAGCATGAGAGACTTCCCTACCAAGCTTTTTGTGCCACTCTATCTGTCGGTTGGTATACAGATCTGATTGCATGGGCCACAAGGTGGAATGTTTCTGAGCGACATTGGAGATTGGAGCCTATTGCACTTCGAGAGGTGATCAAGGAGCAGTTTTTACTTCGCTTATGGCAGCAACCCGGTACCAAGATGGTGTTCTATCAGCAGTTTGTAAATCCTATGTTGGTGTATTGTGAGCAAGATTATCTCTTGGCTAGGATTTCTACTTCATTGAGACATGTTATCGCTCAATATAGAACTAGTTCTCATAGACTAGAAGTAGAACAAGGACGTTGGCAGCAGATAGAGCACTCCATGCGACTTTGCAAATTGTGTATTATGAGCAAAGTTGAGGATGAGCATCATGTGTTTGTTGATTGCCCTTGTTACATGCAGATTAGAGTTAGACATCAGATTACTTGCAGTGACTTCTCAACTCTCTTACAGGTTGAAGCTTTAGCATTAGGGAAGTACATGACAGAAGTTACTTTACATCGGACCAATTTGTTACAAATTGGTCCGATGCCCTAGGCCCTTGCCTAGGCTCACATTTCATGTGTTTTGTATTGTGTTTGTAGCCTTTTGACTCTTTGGGTCTTTTGGGCTTTATATTTCATTGTTTCATTGTTTCATTACTCCTTTGGACTTGTAAATCAAAAGTTACAAACTTTTGAATTTGAACTTTTCATGCATGAAAATTTTGAAATCTTACAGATTTCGAAAATTCACAACCTTGGCTACAGTACCTCAAAATCTACAACTGATAACTCGAGCAAAAGCTCTTGAGAAATTCTATCCAATGACTCAAAAATGAACTCATTTGAGCCAGTATACATGGAGTCATGGCGTCTAGAGTTATCTATGGTAAACTTCTAAACCTCATTGAGTCACAGAATTCAAATGCTCATACCTTCAAGCACAAAGCTTCAAATTCTATGAAAACAATCTCAATAAATAGCTTTTGACAAGATGCTTCTAATGAGACCAAGATCACCTCATTTGAAGATGTGAGTCCAAAGTTCCAATCTCTGAAAGTTGCAGATTTGAGCACCATCAACCACACAAGAACCCATATTGATGAAATTCGAAACTTCTTCCACATAACTCCAACTTCAGCAAGCAGGTATTCAAAAGAAAGCCCTTCCACAGGTGTTTCCAATGAGCCCAAGATTGAAAGATTTGGACATGGAACCAAAAAGTTACAAGGTGTGGAAAATTGAGCTCAAACCCTAAAATCTCCGAGAGATGGCAGAATTTGAATCTACATAACTTCCTGTGTGTATGTGCTCTGGACGTGTGCCTGGTACCAATCAAAAGAGCTTTTGAAAGCGCTTCAGATGTCACAAAAATCATTTCATTTGGACACCATATGATGAAGATTTGAAATCTCAAGTCTGGCTCGTGTGACAAAAATTTCAATCACTCATAACGTTTTGCACCAAGCTCAAAATGATGCAATCGTGCTGACTATAGAAAGCTGTTGGCAAGGCGCTTCAAACTAGATCAAAACCGCAACATTTGGACTAGTATGTAGGGAGATATGGCTTCTCAAAGTTTCAAGACTCCTCTCTTCTCAAACTTTCGAAACTCACTCAGTTCAGAACTGAGTGAGTTTGCACAATTTGAGGATCATGGACTGTAACACCCATTTGTACATGTGTGTGGTATTGTGATATTTAGCTTGGTATTACAAGTACTTAAATGATATTATTTATATAGAGATAAAGGATGGTTTTATATTAGTCATGTTTAGCTAAAGTTAGTCATAGCTAAGATAGAGGGGACCTTACTTTAGAGGAAGTAGAAAAGATGAGCATCACTATTTTGGACTTTAGTGTGTTGACTTGGTATTATTCCTAGGTGTTTGGCTTTGTGGAAAGAGTTGAGAACTCTTGGGCTCGCAAGCCTTTTTGTTTTGGATTCTTCTTTAGTCCAAGGATAGCCCATGTGAAGGAATCCTTGACTTAGTGGTTGGGTCAAGATAAGACCACATGCTTAGGGGAATATGCCCATGTGAATGGATATTCCTTTCTACTTTTGACTTAACTTGACTTTTAGTCTAGTAACTTGAGTTACTACGGTAATTAGTAACTTTGGTATGTAACTATTTCACAATTATATAAACAAGGGGTGGGGAGGTACTCATCATCCTTTCATTTGCAACTATCTCTCTCTCATTGAGTTCTCTAGTGAGCAATGTCTTGAGTCTTGGAGTGTTAGCCTTGGAGGAGTATGATGGAGTTTGGGTTCCTTGCCTTCTTAGTCCATGGTGCGCTACCATAATAGCCATCAGAGGTTCATCCTGAGTGACAGCCGGGCCGGCTCACATTTTTGGTTCCGTTGCCAGGACCTCTCTAGAAGGCAAGATAATGTTCCACGTTCAATTCTCCATTAAGCAGAAGGAGGCTATGAAACAATGAAACAATGAAATATAAAGCCCAAAACACCCAAAGAGTCAAAAGGCTGGAAATACAATACAAAACACATGAAATGTGAGCCTAGGGCATCTGACCCATCAATAACAAATTGGTCCAATGTAAACTAACCTCTATCATGTACTTCCTTGACGCTAAAGCTTCAACCTGTAAGAGAGTTGAGAAATCACTACAAATAATCTGATGTCTTACTCTAATGTGCATGTAACAAGGGCAATCAACAAACACATGATGCTCATCCTCAACTTTGCTCATAGTACACAATTTGCAAAGTCGCATGGAGTGCTCTATATGTTGCCAACGTCCTTGTTCTACTTCTAGTCTATGAGAACTAGTTCTATATTGAGCAATAACATGTCTAAGTGAAGTAGGAATCCTAGCCAAGAGATTATCTTGCTCACAATACACCAACATAGGATTCACAAACTGCTGATAGAACACCATCTTGGTACCGGGCTGCTGCCATAAGCAAAGTAAGAACTGCTCCTTGACCACTTCTCAAAGTGCAATAGGCTCCAATCTCCAATGTCGCTCAGAAACATTCCACCTTGTGGCCCATGCAATCAGATCTGTATACCAACCAATAGATAGAGTGGTACAAAAAGCTTGGTAGCGAAGTCTCTCATGCTCCATGGACCTCACCTTAGTGGCATATGTGAGAGCCAAAAACAAAGCTTCAGCCTCAAGAGGCAAAAACCCTATTTCAGCAAGCAACAATACATAAGGAGTTTGAGTCCTCACTCCAAGTTCATCACACAAAAACAGTTTCTGAATTTTCTCCACCTTTTGCCACCATGTCTTCTTAGTACTTGGACCCCAAATCTGAGCACCATAGAGAACCACCGGCTGCACAAGAGATCTGAAAAACACCTTCTTCAACTCCCATGTGGTAAGATGAGCAAGTCTAGAGCAATTCATGAGTGAATACAAAGCTGTAAAGCCTGCATTGATTCTCATCTTCACACAAGTAGACCAACTATAGTCATGAGAAAACTCAAGGCCCAAGAACTTATAAAAAGAAACCTGTTCCAATTGCTATCCATCAAAAAAAAGAGGTGTGACACCTTTAGAACCCACCACAATCACCTTGGACTTGTCAAGGTTCACCTCCATCTTTGTTTGATTGCAAAAGCAAAGAAGAGAATCCAACTGCTTCTCTAAACTTTGTGGATTTGTGGAGAGAAGCACTACATCATCTGCATAAAGGAGTGGATGTATCATCAAAGAGCCAACCTGTACACCAATAGCTCCGCCTTCCATGAGTAGACTCTCTAGATCATCGATGAAGATTCCAAACAGAGTTGGAGATAAAGAGCAGCCTTGGATCACACCTATTGTTCTAAGGACATCTTGAAAGCTCAAAGATGAAAGTTTCACAATCACTTTCTCATAGATTCTAGAGATAGCACCAATTAGATAAGCTGAAACACCCACTTCAATGAGTCCCTCACTTAGAGATTTCCCGAGCACCTTATCAAAAGCCTTCTTGAAATCAATAAAAGCAACATAGAGAGCTCTCCCAACACCCTTGGATTTCCACCACAAAACACGGAGTACCAATAGGTGGTCCAAAGTACTAAAGCCTGATCTGAAACCACCTTGGCACTTAGCTCAAATTTTGTGCTTTTCAGCCCAAGTGCTCAACCTTGACTCCAAAATTCAACCATACAACTTGGCAAAGACACTACCATTGAGTATGGTACGGTAATTGGTGACAACATCTCTTTGGCCAGACTTGTGAATATGAATAACCTTCTTGAAGCACCATCTATCAAGAAAGCCACACTTGATTGCCTCATTCAAATGAGAAGTGAGTACTGAAATCAGATGGCTACCGCCCCACTTCAGAAGTTCAACACATAGTCCATCAAGTTCTTCAGCCTTACCATTGGCCAACTTCTTCAATTGGTACTTGACCTCAGCTTCAAAGATGGTAAGAGTAGATCCAAGGAAAGGTGCATGCTTGGAGCATTAGGGAAAAAGTACAGATCCTTCACAAAGTCACAAAGCTCATTCAGGTCCGGCAATGGATATGGAGATCTGATGGTTACCTTCTTCCAAAAAGCCTTGGGATTACTCCTCAGTTCAGTGCTCAACTCAACCCCCTTGAGTCTCAAAAATGCTCGCTTTTTGCACTCCACCATTTTTCTGTATGAAACAAAGGCCTGATTTTGTGCAATCAGATCAAGAGACCTATCCATAGCTTTGATCCTTGCCATTTTGCAATCAGCATCATACCACCTATTGCAAGGGAGACCAAGTCTCTTCCTGTGGGAGCCTCTTGGAAACAAAGAAGTTGATGTGGATTGAAGAAGTTCAACCGATTGATCACTACGTTGTTGAAAATCAGAACTCCACTCCATTGAACCCAATTTCTCTTGGATAGCTTGTTGGTACAAGTCTCTCTTGTGAAAATCAAGACGAAGTTTGCCTCTAAAGGCATGGTCAGTAGGTAATGTGGTTCTATTGAGGCAAGGAAGAAGGATGGTACAAGATAGAGGTGCATGGTCAGATTCAGGTTGAGGATCTAAAACAACAAAATCTGAGACAAGATGGATATCATTAGTTGAAGTGAGCATATAATCTATGTTGCTTGATCCACCTGAGGCAAAGCATGTGCTTTTACAAGTTTCTGGAAATTGAGAAAGGCCATTCAAGATCTTCAAGCTACAATTGGCACCAAAGCTTAAAAAGTGCTCACTCATGGAGTTGGACATAGGATCTTTGGAAGAGCGTGACCAAGCACTAGGATGGTCTATCAAGCTATAGAAAGGATCATTCTCAAGCTCACTCAAGTCAGGGATCTGAGAGGCTTGGATCCTAGCATTGAAATCACCAAGAACAAGTACTGCACCTTTACTTTGAAACCCTAACACATCTTGTGTCAAGGAGTGGAAAGGTTGCATGGTGTTGAGAACTCCACTTGAATAGATTGGTGATGTCAACATTGCAAAGTAACAAACAGCAATGAAGCAAGGTGTGGCAACTCAAACAATCCTCAGCCATTGGTATTGTCCACTTGAATCTTGATCTATCAAAGAGACTGATTTCTCAAAGCCAAATCTGACGTAAGTAGCAATACCTCCAAAGCCCCTTCCTTTGTGTAATCTCCGCTTGTTCCAAGTTGAGCCAACAAGAGTGAATCCTTCAATGTCTTGAATGGTGTTTCCTTCATGTTCCCATGTCTCCACAAGATTGATTAGATCAGCATCATCCCACAAAGGCTTAGCGTAGGAGTACTTGGTATGAGTGAGACCATGAACATTCCAAAACAGGACTCTAAGGGTATGGAATTGCTATGCAATAGCTGGCAATTTCTTTTGAGTAATCACAACTCTATTATCTCTCAAGAATGCAACAAAGCCTGCTTGTTGAGCCTCCTTCACCTTTGCTAATTCTCCCTTCTTTGCTTGCCATCAAGAGAGGTGTGAGATCAGGGTCCAACCAGATCCACCGCCCCTTTAGTATAGCTTTGTTCCCCATCACTGCATTCCTTTGAGTTTTTGAGCCAAACCTCACCAAAATGCTTCTTGGTTGTGCACCTTGTTGTCCCAATCTATATGCTTGCAAAATCTAAGGATCATGGACTCTCAAAGAATCAGCAATAAACTCACATACTATGGCCTTGGTGTCTTCCTTCTCAGTCTCTGGCAAACCTGAAATCCTCAAGTTCTTCATTCTCACCAATTGGTTCTCCTTCTCAACCTCATGCTCTTCCAAGTAAGAGATTTGAGCCACCTTCGTAGCTCCGGCATATGACTTCATCTTGACCTCTAATGTGTCAACTATCTCTTGCAGCCCTCCATTTTGTGAAGCAATGTTGGTGGCTTGTGCTCCCAAGGAAGCAACCTTCTCAGTAGCATCTTCTATACCCTTTGTTGAGTCTAACATCAAATTGCTACTCTTCTTGAGTTCTTGGATATCTACGGTAATCGAATTGAGAGATTCTTTCACAGTCAAGACATCAACTCTTACGGTTTGCAAATCTGCCATAAGAGTGTTCATGCATTGAGACATGGGGGAAAAAAAGCTCTTGAGTTCCTTGTGGAAGTCATTTGCTTTTCTATACATTTCAGCAAGCTATTGTTGTTTTGAAGCTATCTCAGCAATGTCTTGCATCATCTAGGAAGCTTCCATTCTAAAAGTTCTAACAGATACTATGAGAATGTATCCTCAGGTTCACTCAAGCTTTGTGAACAGAAATAGCTCTACAATTACTTTTTTTCATGAACCAAAAATCTACTCCTTTGGACTTGCAAATCAAAAGTTACAAACTTTTGAATTTGAAAATTTTGAAATCCTACAGATTTCGAAAATTCATAACCTTGGCTATAGTACTTCAAAATCTACAAGTGCTGACTCAAGCAAAAGCTCTTGAGAAATTCTATCCAATAAACCAAAAATGAACTCATTTGAGCCAATAGACATGAAGTTATGGCCTCTAGAGTTATCTATGGTAAACTTCTAAACCTCATTGAGTCACAAAATTCAAATCCTTATAACTTCAAGAACAAAGCTCCAAATTCTATGAGAACAATCTGAATAAATAGCTCTTGACAAGATGCTTCTAATGAGACCAAGATCACCTCATTTGAAGATGTAAGTCCGAAGTTCGAGCCTCTGAAAGTTGCAGATTTGAGCACCACCAACCGCACAAGAACACAGATTGATGAATTTCGAAACTTCTTCCACAAAACTCCAACTTCAGCCAGCAGGTATTCAAAAGAAAGCCCTTCCACAGTTGTTTCCAATGAGGCCAAGATTGAAAGATTTGGACATGGAACCAAAAAGTATCAAGGTGTTGAAAATTGAGCTCAAACCCTAAAATCTCCAGGAGATGGCAGAATTTGGATCATCATTACTTTTTGTGTATATGTGTTCTGCAAGCGCGCATGGTATCAATCGGAAGACCTTCTAAAGGCGCTTTTAATGCCGCAAAAATCACTCCATTTGGACACCATATGATCAAGATTCAAACTCTCAAGTCTAGCTCGTGTGTCAAAAATTTCAATCACTCATAACGTTTTTTACAAAGCTCAGAATGATACATTATTGGTGGCTTTGGAAAGCTGTTGGAAAGGTGCTTCAAAATAGACCAAAAGCGTAACGTTTGGACATTTATGTAGGGAGATATGGCTTCTCAAACTTTCAGGACTCCTCTCCTCTTAAACTTTGGAAACCCCACTCCATGTGCTCCAACTAAACTATGAGAGCTCACTTGGAGAGAACATTAGGAGAGGAGAGGGGGCTGAATTTATGCTAGAGAACCAAGATCCATTTGTATACCCTGTAGTTCATTATGATGTCTTTGAGTTTGTTTTGTACATCTTGTACACATGAGAGGAATTGGAGAGATTGTGTGAGGTGGATTGTAGATTTTGGGGATTAAGGTGATTTTGGGCAAAATCTCAAGTTTGAGATCTGGACTTGAGATTTCTACACATGATAGCTTGGGTTATCTTTCAGTTAGCACACTTGAAATTATTGTGAGAGCTTATATGCGCACTGGGCTAGAATTTTTGAAAGTTGATAGGGTAAAGTGCTCCCGCAACTGCATGCTCTCTAGAGAATTGTACATAGTCTGCCATTTCTTCAATTTTCAGTGAATTGTCCTGAAAATTTGAAGAGAGTGTTGAGAGGATCCAAAAAACTACACCACTTGGAGGAAAGAGTGAGTCTAAGTGCTTTTTGTGTAGAGAGAAGGGACATAAGGCAAGTTCATGTCCATTGACCTTTGAGAGCAAGAGATTGAGAGAAAGGAGAGGCTTACTGGACTTGGGTTTACATGTTGGACCTTTTTCACCAAGATTGGGAGGAAGAAGATCTAAGACCAAGGAGTTGTGTGAGGTTTGTGGAGTTGAAGGACTTCCAAAAGGACATGAGTGTAGTGGAGTAAAATCACTTTTGGAGACTTTGGTGAAGGATCTTGGAGAGAGTCTTAGTACAGCTACAGAAATACTACCACCTTCATCAGCTAGTTCTCAAGATTAGTGATGGAGATAATCTTTCAACTTATGGATAAACTATCCATGAGAGTTAGATTAATATGCACTCTAGGATTTGATGTTGCTATAGAAATCTTGGAGCAACCTGAACTTTTTGTGTTCCCTAGAGTGGATTATTCTCAGATGGTGTTAGTCATGTATATACTTTATTAGTAATAGAGTGAGAGAAAAAAAAGAGAAAAAAAAATTGAGAGAAAAAAAGATAGTGAGAGTTTAAGATGTGGAAACTTCCGATTTTCTTTGGCAAGGATGGAGAAGATGTGGAGGCCTTTCTGAGAGACTTCAAGAGAGCTTGCATAGGAAACAATGAGAGGAGGAAGAATGAGTGGGCCTCATTATTACCAGATTTCTTTGAGGATGCAACACTTACATGGTATGAGTCAGAATACCAAAAGAGAGAGAGGAGAGATGAGGAAGAAGAGTCTTGGGAAACTTTGACTTCAGCACTCTTTGAGAACTTTCTTCCTGATGAGAGTTATGAGAGATTGATGAGTGAGGTTACATTTCTCAAACAAGGAGACGGAGAGAAAGTGAGAGTCTATGTGGAAAGAGTGGAAAAGTTGGAGTCCAGATTTTGCATAGTGTTGAGGAAGGGTGGGGATGATGTGGAGACTACAATGATTGGCATAGGAGCCATGCTCACCAAGAATTTTGTGGGAGGGTTGAGACCACAAACTAGAAGCAAGGTGAGATATGAGAAACCTTCTTCCAAGGTTGAAGCTATCAAGATCGCAATTCGTATGGAGGAGAGTTTGGAAGGTGATGAGAGTGATTTGGTGGTGAAGGAGGTTGTGCATCATCCTCAAGGCTACAAGTATGGTGGAACTTCTGATACTTTGGTGACAAGGGTTGCACCACAAGTAGTAGTTGCTCTAGTTTTTGCACCTCCACCAAAAGATCCACTCCAAACCATCACAGAACAACTTGCGGATCTCAAGATCAATGTGGTGCAACTATGGGAGAAGAGAGAGGTGGATCAGAATGTAGGGAGAGGGCCTAGGAGTTATGGAAACTATCCATATAGAGGAGGCCGACCAGCCAACAATTTCAATGATAGAAATTGTTTTGGTTGTGGAGGAAGAGGCATATCCAAAGGAATTGCCCAAATTCCACTTACCATGGAGGAAGGGGTTATGAGGGAGAAAATAGAGGGAAAGAGGGAGGTAGTGAAACCCAAGTGGCTCCTAATCCCAACAAAGGTAAGGGGATAGCATCTATAGATGTGGTTGAGAGCAAGTATGAGAAGGGAGAGTGCTCAAACTCCAAGGGTCTTAATTTGGAGCTTTTGGCAGAAGAGAAGAAGAGAGCTCGTTTTGCTGAGGATGTTCACTCTTCTCAAGGATTTACTTCAAGCAAGGATACTCCTATGTCTACTAGGAGCACTCGCACCTCAACACCATCAACAACAAAGACTCCAAGGAAGAAGTTGGGGATGGAGGACTTCTTGATCTCAAAGCAACAATGGAACTACAATGTGTTGGAGGATGTTGGTAGTCACAAGGCTAACATCACAATGGGCCAATTAATTGCTTTGAACCCTACCTTGAGAAAGGAGCTTAGAGGTGGTTTGAGTTCTACAAGGAGCAAGAAGAAGAAGAAGGCAAAAGTTCCAGTATCAATAGGGATGGTGGATGCCAAGCCAGCACCATGGGAGGCTTGTGAATATGCCTCCAAGATTGATGTGAGAGTGAATGGTCACAACATCAAGGATGCATTGGTTGATGGAGGATCAGCAGTGAATGCCATGTCAGAAAGGTTGATGAAGAAATTGGGTATGATACCCTCAAGACCTTCAACATTTGTGGTGAGCATGGCAAACAAGCAACAAGTTTGACCAATAGGGGTGATGGATAAAGTGGTAGTTTCAGTTATGGGAGTTCAAAATCTCATGACTTTCCAAGTCTTGAAGGATTCAAGCTATGACTTACTTCTTGGGAGGCCATGGTTGAGAGCAACACGCACAACTGATTGATGGCACAAAGGGTACTTGAGGATTGGGCCATCAAACCATAGAGTCATAGTTCCTGTGACTAACACCACCAACACTTCACATTCAGATACACCATCTTCTGATTATTGAGAATCAGATTCTGAAGAAGGAGCTTTAGGTGTGGACACAAGCATGGAGGAGGAGACTTCCACGGAGGAGGATGAATCTGAATCTGATTCAGATGTGTATCCCTTGTGTGCTATGGATTTTGCACCTAAGCCAAAGGTTTTGAAGGACCCAAACAAATCACCATTGACACTTGAGGAGGTAGAGAGAAGGTTAGCTACCCTCAAGTATGGCCTAAATGTTACCAAGGAGGAGAAGGTGAGATTTGAGGAGATTTTCCGCAAGTTCATCCATGTGTTTGCTTTTAGTTACAAGGATTTGAAGGAAGTCACCTTGGAGGAGCACAAGATAGAGATGGAGTCACATGCAAGACCAATCCGCCAAAAGTAACGTTGCATTAGCCCACCAATATCTTTGGTTGTGAAGGAGGAGATTGATGAGCTCAAGGAGGCTGGATTTATCTTTGAGGTGGAGAATTTAGAATGGGTGTCTCCAATTGTCATTGTGAAGAAAAAGAATGGCAAGCTTTGGGTATGTGTGGATTACAAGAAACTTAATGTTGTTACCAAGAAGGACTACTGCCCATTGCCATTCATTGATGAGATCTTGGAGGAGGTTGCAGGTCATGAGAGGTACAGTTTTGGACATGGTTATAGTGGATACAACAAAATCAAGATTGCACCAAAGCTTCAACAACTCACCACGTTCACCACACCTTGGGGAACTTACGCTTTCAAGGACATGCCTTTTGGGCTTTGCAATGCTCCAGCCACATTCCAATAGTTCATGAACAAGGTATTTGAACCTTTCATTGGGAAATATGTGAGAGACTTCATTGATTACTTTTGTGTCTATGGGAGCAAGGAGGAGCACTTTGAGCACCTAATCAAAGTCTTGCAACGCTTGGATGAGGCAAATGTATCACTCAACCCAGAGAAGTGCATTTTGGATGTGAAGAAGGTCTACTTTTGGGGCGCATCATCTCCAAGGATGGATTAGCAGTTGATCTTAAGAAGGTGAGGAAAATCTCAGACCTTCCATTCTCTTCAAGCTTGAAAAAGTTACGCCAATTCTTGGGGATGGTTGGGTACTTTAGGAGGTTCATCTTCTCATTTTCCAACAAGGCTTATGCATTGACCATCTACATGAAGAAGGGTGTAGATTACATGGTGATTTTGGAAGAGAAGGAGGCTCTCAATGCTTTTGAGGAACTCAAGCAATCCCTTGTTGTAGCTCCAATTCTTGCTAAACTTGATTGGAGTAAGCCTTTCATCCTCTACACTGATACTTCTAATATAGCTATAGGATTCACTCTTAGTCAATTAGACCAAGATGGGCATGATCATCCAATAGCTTATGTTAGTAGGCAGATGGTTTCAGTAGAGAAGAACTACTTTGTCACAAAGAGAGAAGGGTTGGCAGTGATCTTTGGTCTCAAGAAGTTTAGACACTACTTGATTGGAGGGAAAGCCACCATTGTCACGATGGATCACAAGGCTTTGAAGTACATCTTTAACAAGCCTAATGTTGAAGAGAGACTAGCAAGGTGGATGATACTCTTGTCTGAGTATGACTACACCATTGAGGATAGGCCAAGAAAGAAACATGCAAATGCTGACTTGTTATCTAGAGCCTATGATCATGATGGAGATGAGCGAGTGGATGATTCCTTCTTGGATGAGGAGCTCATGACAATCTCAATCACTCAAGAGGTTCCAATGGAGTACAAGGAGATTGTGGATTTTGTGACAAGAGGTAACTATCCAGAAGGGATGCATGCTAGGGAGAGGAAGGCCCTTGCAGCAAGATCTAGACCTTACACAATGGTGGAGGATATTCTTTTTCACCAAGGAGCAGATGGTCTACTTCAAAGAGCAGTGGGTAAGAAAGAGTATATCCTACTCATAAAGGAGTTTCATGAAGGTTCAGTATGTGGAGGACACTTTGCAGGAAAGGTGACTGCTTTCAAGATTCTAGATGCAGGCTACCATTGGAGAGGGATTTTCAAGGATTGTCTTGATTATTGCAAAACTTGTCATGTTTGTTAAGCTTTTGCTAGAAAGTCTACATCCACTCCACCACTTAGATCAATTCCATTGCTAGGACCTTTTGAGAAGTGGGGAATTGATTTTGTAGGTCCTCTCAATAGAACCCCAAGGAACAATTGGTACATTGTGGTAGTTACTAATTACCTTACCAAGTGGGTTGAGGCTAGACCATTGAGGGATAAGAATGAAGATGAAGTGGGTAGATTTCTTTATGAACGCATTATCACTAGGTTTGGATGCCCTTTGGAGTTAGTTTCTGATAGAGGAGGAGAGTTTACAGGAAGCATTACTACAGCCACGCTACAACATTTCTCTATCACACATAGAGTAACTACATCCTATAAGCCAAATTCCAGTGGCTTGGCAGAGAGAACCAATCAGACCTTGTGCATGATGTTGGCCTAAGATGCAGAAATAGAGGGGGCTAAACATCATTGGGACAAGAGGATTCATGCAGTTTTGTAGGAGTATAGGACAGCCATGAAGACTTCCACCGGATATTCTCCATTTCAATTGGTGTATGGTATTGAGTCTACCTTACCTATTCACTTTGATCTTCCTACCTTCCAAAGCATTCATAGGAGATTGAAGACAACACAAGGAGGTGATGTAGAGAAGTCAAGGAAGGAACAACTCATGGAGTTGGAAGACGGAAGAGCAGTTGCTATGGTTCGAGTGGAGCAAGCCCAAAGGAAACAAAAGGAGAGCTATGACAAGAGGCAAAGCAAGAAGAAGGTGAGGCCTTTTGAAGAAGGTGATTGGGTAATGTTGTTTGATTCCAATTCGATTCAAGAGAGTGCAAAAGAAGTTTTTGCCTAAGTACTTTGGAATTTTCATGAAACAATGAAACAATGGAATATAAAGCCCGAAAGACCCAAAGAGTCAAAAAGCTAGAAACACAATACAAAACACATGAAATGTGAGCCTAGGCTAGGGCTTAGGGCATCTGACCAATCTGTAATAAATTGGTCCGATGTAAAGTAACTTTTTTCATGTACTTCCCTAACGCAAAAGCTTCAACCCGTAAGAGAGTTGAGAAGTCACTACAACTAATCTGATTTCTTACTCTAATTTGCATGTAACAAGGGCAATCAACAAACCCATGATGTTCATCCTCAACTTTGCTCATAATACACAATTTTCAAAGTCGCATAGAGTGCTCTATCTGCTGCCAACGTCCTTGTTCTACTTCTAGTCTATGAGAACTAGTTCTATATTGAGCAATAACATGTCTAAGTGAAGTAGAAATCCTAGCCAAGAGATAATCTTGCTCACAATACACCAACATAGGATTTACAAACTGCTGATAGAACACCATCTTGGTACCGGGCTGCTGCCATAAGCGAAGTAAGAACTGCTCCTTGATCACCTCTCGAAGTGCAATAGGCTCCAATCTCCAATGTCGCTCACAAACATTCCACCTTGTGGCCCATGCAATCAGATCTGTATACCAACCAATAGATAGAGTGGCACAAAAAGCTTGGTAGGGAAGTCTCCCATGCTCCATGGACCTCACCTTAGTGGCATATGTGAGAGCCAAGAACAAAGCTTCACCCTCAAGTGGCAAAAACCCAGTTTCAGCAAGCAGCAATACATAAGGAGTTTGAGTCCTCACTCCAAGTTCATCACACAAAAACAATTTCTGAATTTTCTCCACCTTTTGCCACCATGTCTTCTTAGTACCTGGACCCCAAATCTGAGCACCATACAGAACCACCGGCTGCACAAGAGATCTGAACAACACCTTCTTCAACTCCCATGTGGTAAGATGAGCAAGTCTAGAGCGATTCATGAGTGAATACAAAGCTCTAAAACCTGCATTGATTCTCATCTTTACACAAGTAGACCAACTATAGTCATGAGAAAACTCAAGGCCCAAGTAATTATAAGAAGAAACCTGCTCCAATTGCTGTCCATCAAAAAAGAAAGGTGTGACACCTTTAGAACCCACCACAATCACCTTGGACTTGTCAAGGTTCACCTCCATCTTTGTTTGATTGCAAAAGCAAAGTAGAGAAACTAACAGCTTCTGTAAAGTTTGTGGATTTGTGGAGAGAAGCACTACATCATCTGCATAAAGGAGTGCATTTATCATCAAAGAGCCAACCTGTACACATGTAGCTCTAGCTTCCATGAGTAGACTCTCTAGATCATTGATGAAGATTCCAAACAGAGTTGGAGATAGAGAGCAGCCTTGGATCACACCCATTGTGCTAAGGACATCTTGAGAGCTCAAAGATGAAAGTTTCACAATCACTTTCTCATAGAGTCTAGAGATAGCACCAATCAGATCAGTTGAAACACCCACTTCAATGAGTCTCTCACTTAGAGATTTCCTGAGCACCTTATCAAAGGCCTTCCTGAAATCAATAAAGGCAACATAGAGAGCTCTCCCAACACCCTTGGAACTATGTCCAGGAAACTTTTCAGCCGGGCGGTTAATGTGATTCTCGTAGAGGACATTGGTGCCCCCTCATAGTGGAGAAGGTGTGGAGCAATTTCACCTATGATCTCAAGGAGTTGGGAGGAAGACACTTTGATAGGATTAACCATGATAAGTTGAAGATGTACTATAGAAGGTAGAAAGACCTTCACTTTGAGGACAAAGTGAAAACTTAGTCCGGAGGTAAATGTAACACCCATTTGTGCATGTGTGTGGTATTGTGATATTTAACTTGGTATTACAAGTACTTAAGAGATATTATTTATATAGAGATAAAGGATGGTTCTATATTAGTCATGGTTAGCTAAAGTTAGTCATAGCTAAGATAGAGGGGACCTTACTTTAGAGGAAGTAGAAAAGATGAGCACAACTATTTTGGACTTTAGAGTGTTAACTTGGTATTATTCCTAGGTGTTTGGATTTGAGGAAAGAGTTGAGAACTCTTGGGCCCGCAAGCCTTTTTGTTTTGGATTCTTCTTTAGTCCAAGGATAGCCCATGTGAAGGAATCCTTGACTTAGTGGTTGGGTCAAGATAAGACCACATGCTTGGGGGAATATGCCCATGTGAATGGATATTCCTTTCTACTTTTTGACTTTACTTGACTTTTAGTCTAGTAACTTGAGTTACTACGGTAATTAGTAACTTTGGTATGTAACTATTTCACAAGTATATAAACAAGGGGTGATGAGGTACTCATCATCCTTTCATTTGCAACTATTTCTCTCTCATTGAGTTCTCTAGTGAGCAATGTCTGAGTCTTGGAGTGTTAGCCTTGGAGGAGTATGATGGAGTTTGGGTTCCTTGCCTTCTTAGTCCATGGTGCGCTACCATAATAGCTATCAGAGGTTCATCCTGAGTGAGAGACAGGCCGGCTCACAGGACTCTCAAAGAATCAGTAATAAATTCACACACTCTGGCCTTGGTATCTTCCTTCTCTATCTCTGGCAAACCTGAAATCCTCAAGTTTTTCCTTCTCACAAGTTGGTTCTCCTTTTCAACCTCATGCTCTTGCAAGTAAGAGATTTGAGCCACCTTAGTAGCTTCAGCATAAGACTTCATCTTCACTTCTAATGTGTCCACAATCTGTTGGAGCCCTCCGCTTTGTGTAGCAATGTCGTTGGCTTGTACTCCCAAAGATGCAACCTTCTCGGTAGCATCCACCATCTCCTTGGTTGATGTTAACAGCAAGATAGTACTCTTCTTTAGGTCTTGAATCTCTTGGTTGACCAAGTTCAATGACTCTTTTACCGAACTGATCTCAATGTCCATCTCAACGTCCATATCAGTCAAGAGAGTACTCATGCACTGAGACATAGGTGCAAAGAAGCTTCTAAGCTCTTTGTGGAAATCATTAGATTTCTTGTACATTTCAGCTAATTGTTGTTGCTTCAAGGCTATATCTGCAATGTCTTTCACCATCTTGGACTCCTCCATTATGCCAATCACTAATCACTCACAATCAATCTAGAAGTTTTACTTCCAACATCAAAACTTCAAGATTTTCAAGTAGGCTAAGCTGCAATTTTACATCACTAAGTACTACTAGCTAGGTATTGAAAGAAGGAATTGGAGAAGTTGGTTCTAATGAGATAAGAATCACTTCATTTGGACATGTGAATGTAAAGATATTACATTCCTAATCAGTGGTGCACAAAGCTACCAAAGGCTGCAAAAATTGGGGTACCCAGAGCTCCAAATCTATCTTCTAAACTCTTTCAGTAATTTTTCAATGTAAATGCTTGAGTGAGCTGATTCTAATGACACAAAGATCACTTCATTTGGATCATTGAGTACAAAGATACAATGGTCTGAATTTGCACTTCACAATGTTGTGATGTCCAAAGAGTCACAAATCTCAAATTGTCACAACTTCCAACTTCCAGCAGTTTGTAAATCCTATGTTGGTGTATTGTGAGCAAGATTATCTCTTGGCTAGGATTTCTACTTCACTTAGACATGTTATCGCTCAATATAGAACTAGTTATCATAGACTAGAAGTAGAACAAGGACGTTGGCAGCAGATAGAGCACTCCATGCGACTTTGCAAATTGTTTATTATGAGCAAAGTAGAGGATGAGCATCATGTGTTGATTTTTTGCCCTTGTTACATGCATATTAGAGTTAGACATCACATTACTTGTAGTGATTTCTCTACTCTCTTACAGGTTGAAGCTTTAGCATTAGGGAAGTACATGACCGAGGTTAGTTTACATCGGACCAATTTGTTACACATTGGTCAGATGCCCTAGGCCCTTGCCTAGGCTCACATTTCATGTGTTTTGTATTGTGTTTCCAGCCTTTTGACTCTTTGGGTCTTTCGGGCTTTATATTTCATTGTTCATTGTTCATTGTTCACTTGGGCTGAAAAGTACAGAATTCGAGCTAAGTGCCAAGCGGGTTTCAGATCAGGCTTTAGTACTTTGGATCATCAATTGGTACTCCATGTTTTGTGGTGGAAATCTAAGGGTGTTGGGAGAGCTCTCTGTGTTTCATTTATTGATTTCAGGAAGGCCTTTGATAAGGTGCTTAGGAAATCATTAAGAGAGAGACTCACTCAAGTTGGTGTTTCAGGTGATCTGATTGGTGTTATCTATAGACTCTATGAGAAGATAGTTGTGAAAATTTCATCTTTGAGCCCTCAAGATGTCCTAAGCACAATGGGTGTGATTCAAGGTTGCTCTCTATCCCCAACATTGTTTGGAATCTTCATCGATGATCTAGAGAGGGTGCTTATGGAAGCTGGAGCTACAGGTGTACGGGTTGGCTCTGTGATGATACATGCACTACTGTATGTATCATCAGGTGTGGCCATCAGGTGTGTGGTGCTTCAAGAAGGTTGTTCCTATCCACAAGTCTGGTCAGAGAGATATTGTCACCAATTACCGTACCATTCTAGTGAGTAGTATCTTTGCCAAGTTGTACGGTCAAATTTTGGAGTCTAGGTTGACTCACTTGGGCTAAAAAGTACCAAATTTGAGCTAAGTGCCAAGTGGGTTTCAGATCAGGCTTTAGTACTTTGGATCATCTATTGGTACTCCGTGTTTTGTGGTGGAAATCTAAAGGTGTTGGGAGAGCTCTCTATGTTTCATTTATTGATTTCAAGAAGGCCTTTGATAAGGTGCTTAGGAAATCATTAAGTGAGAGACTCATGGAAGTTGGTGTTTCAGCTGATCTGATTGGTGCTATCTCTAGACTCTATGAGAAGGTGGTTGTGAAACTTTCATCTTTGAGCTCTCAAGATGTCCTTAGCACAATGGGTGTGATTCAAGGTTGCTCTTTATTCCCAACATTGTTTGGAATCTTCATCGATGATCTAGAGAGGGTGCTTATGGAAGCTGGAGCTAAAGGTGTACGGGTTAGCTCTTTGATGCACTACTATATGCAGATGATGTAGTGCTCCTCTCTACCAATCCACAAAGTTTACAGAAGTTGTTGGATTCTCTTCTCTTGTTTTGCAATCAAACAAAGATGGAGGTGAACCTTGACAAGTCCAAGGTGATTGTGGTGGGTTCTAGAGGTGTCACACCTTTCTTTTTTGATGGACAGCAATTGGAGTAGGTTTCTTCTTACAAGTACTTGGGCCTTGAGTTTTCTCATGACTATAGTTGGTCTACTTGTGTGAAGATGAGAATCAATGCAGGCTTTAGAGCTTTGTATTCACTCATGAACCGCTCTAGACTTGCTCACCTTACCACGTGGGAGTTGAAGAAGGTGCTGTTCAGATCTCTTGTGCAGCTTGTGGTTCTCTATGTTGCTCAGATTTGGGGTCCAGGTACTAAGAAGACATGGTGGCAAAAGATGGAGAAAGTTCAGAAATTGTTTTTGTGTGATGAACTTGGGGTCAGGACTCAAACTCCTTATGTATTGTTGCTTGCTGCAACCGGGTTTTTGCCTCTTGAGGCTGAAGCTTTGTTTTTAGCTATCACATATGCCACTAAGGTGAGGTCCATGGAGCATGAGAGACTTCCCTACCAAGCTTTTTGTACCACTCTATCTGTCGGTTGGTATACAGATCTAGTTGCATGGGCCACAAGGTGGAATGTTTGTGAGCGACATTGGAGGTTGGAGCCTTTTGCACTACAAGAAGTGATCAAGGAGAAGTTCTTACTTCGCTTATGGCAGCAGCCCATAATAGCCCATAACAGCCCGTAACTCTCTGCACATCTGTGCAGAGAGTTACAAGGATTCGAATTTTGTCATCTTTGGCAGATATCAGGGTTTGAACTATAAATTCGAATGATTGTATCTCTGCCAATACTTGGGCAAATGGAGTGATTAGAGTTTTATTAGAAGCGCTATGCTGAGAGCTTTCTTTCAAGGTAGAGATTGCTCAGTTTGGAGCAGTATTTAGGGAGATCTGGATTTTTCAATTCCAAGGAAGTTTTGAGTAGTCCTTGTTATTGTGCGAGAATTGGGAAGGCTATTGCTCTATGGTCACAAGTGCAAATCTAGTGAAAATTGTTGCATTAGAATCTGTGAGTTACAAGCTCTCTTTCAAGGCCAAGCTCGTAGCACATGGAGGTCTGAGCAAGCAGTGGTGGTAATTCTCATTCTGTCATATCTCGTGCATCTTGGTGTTTGGAGTACCAACTTTGAAGTGCTAGTTCTCCTCACTCACAGATCCAATCTAGGTGATTCTTATGTCATAAGAACCACATGGTCATAGGCTCTTTTGAAAGATTTGGATATCCAACGCAGATGATATGACCATTTGTTTCACTATAGCACTTGCAACTAATCAAGTGGTTTTTGTGGTAATAGAATCAAAGTCCAAATCAAGTGGTTTTTGTGGCAATAGAATGAGCATTGTGCAAGGTTTCTATTGAGGTCTGATTTGTAGAAATTGAAGGTCAGATAAGGAAGTTATGACAGTTTGAAATATGTGACTCTTTGGACATCATAACATTGTGAAGTGCAAATTCAAACTATTGTATCTTTGTACTCAATGATCCAAATGAAGTGATCTTTGTGTCTTTAGAATCAGCTCCCTCAGACAATTAGACTGACTAAAAATTGATTGCTAAAGGTTAGGTCACAGATGATACAGGTAGAGATATTGGCAGAGATACAGTAATTCAAATTTACAGTCCAAATCTTAAAATCTGCCAAAGATGACAGAATTGGAATCGTTGTAACTCTCTGCACAGATGTGGGTTTTCAGTAGGCTTGATATCAATCGAAAGAGCTCTTCAAGGTGCATCCATTGCCACAAAAATCACTCCATTAGGACTCCTGATGATGAAGAAAAGAACTCTCAAGTATTGAACCTCTGTCAAAAAATTCAAGCACTCATAACTTTTGCCACAAAGCTCAGAATGGTGCAACCTTGGTGTCCATGGAAAGCTCTTGGCAAGGTTTAGATGAGCAAGTGCATAGATATGACTATCTGAATTTTTGGGAAAATCTCCTCTCTCAAACTTTCAAAAAACAAGCCCAGAGAGCTTTGATCCTTGCTCAAGCATACCTAGATCTATAAAGCTCACAACCTAGCCTAGCTCAAGAATTGATCCATGTCTAGGGTTTGAGGTTGGATTAGAGTACTTAACTTTATAGAGGTTTAGACAAGGGCACAAACAACTATTTTAAAAATTTTGGTTGACTTTGGATGCATAAAATTTTGGTTGACTTTGGGTGAGAGCTAATGCAACAAACTCTACTAAAAATATTGTCATAAGCTCAATAGATCATTTCTATCCTTTATCATAATTGATTGTCAATTATCTTTTTTTGTACTATAATTGATAATTCTAGGTTTCTAAAGTGTTTTTGAGGATTAGATGCACGTCTGATCTAGAAATCTAGAGACAATTACCAAGAACCAAGAGGAAACCCTAAATTTGGGTAAAAATTATAGAAAATTGGCCAAGTTTGAGAACCTATCAGAGGAGCTATGGGGATCAAATTGTGAGTTTTTATATAATTGGAAATCTTATCTCATAAGCTTTCCATTAAATCCTAGAACACTAGAATAAAAATCATACAAAGAAAGTTATGCTCATCTAAATTACATAGAATTTTCCTCATCAAAAAGACATAGGATTACCCCACTTGCAGTGAAAATTGGTTGAATGCTGAAGTACATATTGGAGGAAGCTTGGACTATAGGTTGATATCAGCGTAATGATAAAGTAGGAGGACTCTAAAACTGAATTCCAACAAATAGCACACAAAGTTGTTGTTGAATTCTTGTGATTGGATCTTCTTTGTGCTTGCATGCCTATCTATACGACTAGTGGGCTTGGATTGGTGTGAAGGCATTGTGCTTAGGTTCTTTCCTTTTAGGAATGTCGTGTATTTCTCCTTGGTAATATGACATGTTAAGTTGCCCGTTGCCACCCTACCCAATAGCAAGAATACCAAAACATATAGTGAATGGTTATACTGGTTGGATTCTATGCACACTCAAACTAGAAGGGACACATTGACCACCAACCTAGTTTTGTGATCTATTGTTCTGTGATCTATACGCTCCACAACTAGTGTGACAACTCGGAAAGTATCCCTTTTGTAGTAATTAGTAAATAAAGTTTGTTTTCACAAAGATACAAGTCAGAAATGGTCAAATACAAAGTAAAATAGTCATAATGAAACAATGAAATATAAAGCCCGAAAGACCCAAAGAGTCAAAAGGTTGGAAACACAATACAAAACACATGAAATGTGAGCCTAGGCAAGGGCCTAGGGCATCTGACCAATGTGTAACAAATTGGTCCAATGTAAACTAACCTCTGTCATGTACTTCCCTAACGCTAAAGCTTCACCCTGTAAGAGAGTTGAGAAATTACTACAAGTAATCAGATGTCTCACTCTAATCTGCATGTAACAAGGGCAATCAACAAACACATGATGCTCATCCTCAAATTTGCTTATAGTACACAATTTTCAAAGTCGCATGGAGTGCTCTTTCTGCTACCAACATCCTTGTTCTACTTCTAGTCTATGAGAACTAGTTCTATATTGAGCGATAACATGTCTAAGTGAAGTAAAAATCCTAGCCAAGAGATAATCTTGCTCACAATACACCAACATAGGATTTACAAACTGCTGATAGAATACCATCTTGGTACCGGGTTGCTACCATAAGCAAAGTAAGAACTGCTCCTTGATCCTTGATTTGGAAATGCTCCTTGATCTAGAAGGAACTTCTCCTTGATCTGGAAATCTCTAAGTGAGAGACCCATTGAAGTGGGTGTTTCAGCTGACCTGATTGGTGCTATCTCTAGACTCTATGAGAAAGTGATTGTGAAACTTTCATCTTTGAGCTCTCAAGATGTCCTTAGCACAATGGGTGTGATCCAAGGCTGCTCTCTATCTCCAACTCTGTTCGGAATCTTCATCGATGATCTAGAAAGTCTACTCATAGAAGTTGGAGCTATAGGTGTACAGGTTGGCTCTTTGATGATACACGCACTCCTTTATGCAGATGATGTAATAATTCTCTCCACCAATCCACAGAGTTTACAGAAGCTGTTGGATTCTCTACTTTGCTTTTGCAATCAAACAAAGATGGAAGTGAACCTTGACAAGTCCAAGGTGATTGTGGTGGGTTCTAAAGGTGTCACACCTTTCTTTTTTGATGGACAGCAATTGGAGCAAGTTTCTTCTTATAAGTACTTGGGCCTTGAGTTTTCTCATGACTTAAGTTGGTCTACTTGTGTAAAGATGAGAATCAATGCAGGCTTTAGAGCTTTGTATTCACTCATGAATTGTTCTAGACTTGCTCATCTTACCACATGGGAGTTGAAGAAGGTGTTGTTCAAATCTTTTGTGCAGCCGGTGGTTCTCTATGGTACTCAGATTTGAGGTCCAGGTACTAAGAAGACATGGTGGCAAAAGGTGGAGAAAATTCAGAAACTATTTTTGTGTGATGAACTTGGAGTGAGGACTCAAACTCCTTATGTATTACTGCTTGCTGAAACCGGGTTTTTGCCTCTTGAGGCTGAAGCTTTGTTCTTGGCTCTCACATATGCTACTAAGGTGAGGTCCATGGAGCATGAGAGACTTCCCTACCAAGCTTTTTGTACCACTCTATCTATTGGTTGGTATACAGATCTGATTGCATGGGCCACAAGGTGGAATGTTTGTGAGCGACATTGGAGATTGGAGCCTATTGCACTTCGAGAGGTGATCAAGGAGCAGTTCTTAATTTGCTTATGGCGGCAACCCGGTACCAAGATGGTATTCTATCAGCAATTTGTAAATCCTATGTTGGTGTATAGTGAGCAAGATTATCTCTTGGCTAAGATTTCTACTTCACTTAGACATGTTATCGCTCAATAAAGAACTAGTTCTCATGGACTAGAAGTAGAACAAGGACGTTGGCAGCAGATAGAGCACTCCATGCAACTTTGCAAATTGTGGACTATGAGCAAAGTTAAGGATGAGCATCATGTGTTTGTTGATTGCCCTTGTTACATGCAGATTACAGGTTGAAGCTTTAGCATTAGGGAAGTACATGACAGATGTTAGTTTACATCGGACCAATTTGTTACAGATTGGTCAGATGCCCTAGGCCCTTGCCTAGGCTCACATTTCATGTGTTTTGTATTGTGTTTCCAGCCTCTTGACTCTTAGGGTCTTTCAAACTTTATATTTCATTGTTTCATTGTGTCCACAATCTGTTGGAGCCCTCCGCCTTGTGTTGCAATATCGTTGGCTTGTGCTCCCAAGGAAGCAACTTTCTCGGTCACATCAACCATCCCGTTGGTTGATGTTAATAGGGAGATAGAACTCTTCTTGAGGTCTTGAATCTCTTGGTTGACTAGGTTCAAAGACTCTTTGACACTACTGATCTCAACGTTTACAAATTCCATATCAATCATGAGAATACCCATGCACAAGATACAGGTGCCATGAAGCTTCTAAGGTCCTTGTGGAAATCATTTGCTTTCCTATACATTTCAGCTAATTGTTAATGTAGTTCTTCTTGGTTGTATCTTTAATCTCTTAGGTAGAAACCACACCCAAAATGAACAATGAACAATGAAATATGAAGCTCAAAAGACCCAAAGAGTCAAAAGGCTGGAAACACAATAAAAAACACATGAAATGTGAGCCCAGGCAAGGGCCTAGGGCATCTGACCAATTTGTAACAAATTTATCCGATAAAAAGTAACTTCTGCCATGTACTTCCCTAACGCTAAAGCTTCAACTTGTAAGAGAGTTGAGAAGTCACTACAATTAATCTGATGTCTAACTCTAATTTTGGTCTCTTTCAAAGCGCCTTGCCAAGACCTTTCTATAGCCATCAAGATTGTATCATTCTGAGCTTTGTGCAAAACGTTATGAGTGATTCAAATTTCTCACATAGGAGCTAGACTTGAGAAATCGAATCTTCATCATATGGTGTCCAAGTTGAGTAATTTTTGTGGCATTGGAAGCGCCTTTGGAAGCTCTTTCGATTGATACCAAGCGTGCTTGCAGAGAACATACACACAAAAAGTAATGATTTGAATTCTACCATCGCTCAGAGATTTTACGGTTTGAGCTCAATTTTTAACATCTTGTAACTTTTTGTTTCCATGTCCAAATCTTTCAATCTTGGACTCATTGGAAAAAGCTGTGAAAGGGCTTTCTTTTGAATACCTGCTTGCTGAAGTTGTAGTTCTGTGGAAGAAGTTTCAAAATTCATCAATTTGTGTTCTTGTGCGGTTTGTGGTGCTCAAATCTGCAACTTTCAGAGGCTATAACTTTGGACTTACATCTTTAAATCAGGTGATCTTGAACTCATTAGAAGCATCTTGTCAAGAACTACTGATTAAAGTTGATCTAATAGAATTTGAAGCTTTGTGCTTGAAGTTGTAAGCATTTGAATTCTGTGACCCAATGAGGTTTAGAAGTTTACAATAGATAACTCTAGAGCCCATAACTTCATGTCTATTGGCTCAAATGCGTTCATTTTTGGTTCATTGGATAGAATTTCTCAAGAGCTTTTGATTGAGTCATCTCTTGTAGATTTTGAAGTACTGTAGCCAAGGTTATGAATTTTCGAAATCTGTAGGATTTCAAAATTTTCATTTAGGAAAAGTTCAAATTCAAAAGTTTGTACCTTTTGATTTACAAGTCCAAAGGAGTAGATTTTTGGTTCATGAGAAAAAGAAATTGTAGAGCTATTGGTGTTCACAGAGCCTGAGTGAACCAGAGGATACATTCTCATAGTATCAGTTAGAACTTTTAGAATGGAAGCTTCCAAGATGATGCAAGACATTGCTAAGATAGCTTCAAAACAGCAACAACTTGCTGAAATGTATAGAAAAGCAAATGACTTCCACAAGGAACTCAAGAGCTTTTTTGCCCCCATGTTTCAATGCATGAACACTCTTATGGCAGATTTGCAAACCATAAGAGCTGATGTCTTGACTGTGAAAGAATCTCTCAATTCGATCACCGTGGATATCCAAGAACTCAAGAAGAGTAGCAGTTTGATGTTAGATTCCACCAAGGGTATGGTGGATGCTACTAAGAAGGTTGCTTCCTTGGGAGCACAAGCCACCAACATTGCTTCACACAATGGAGGGCTGCAAGAGATGGTTGACACATTAGAGGTCAAGATGAAGTCATATGCCGAAGCTACGAAGGTGGCTCAAATCTCTTACTTGCAAGAGCATGAGGTTGAGAAGGAGAACCAATTGGTGAAAATGAAGAACTCGAGTATTTCAGGTTTGCCAGAGACTGAGAAGGAAGACACCAAGGCCATAGTGTGTGAGTTTATTGCTGATTCTTTGAGAGTCCATGATCCTCAAATTTTGCAAGCATATAGATTGGGACAACAAGGTGCACAACCAGGAAGCATTTTGGTGAGGTTTGGCTCACAAACTCAAAGGAATGCAGTGATGGGGAACAAAGCTATACTAAAGGAGCGGCGTATCTGGTTTGACCTGATCTCACACCTCTCCAATGGCAAGCAAACAAGGGAGAATTAGCAAAGGTGAAGGAGGCTCAACAAGCAGGCTTTGTTGCATTCTTGAGAGATAATAGAGCTGTGATTACTCAAACAAAATTGCCAGCTACTGCATAGCAATTCCAGACCCTTAGAGTGCTGTTTTGGAATGTTCATGGTCTCACACATACCAACTACTCCAGCACTAAGCCTTTGTGGGATGATGCTGATCTGATCAATCTTGTGGAGACATGGGAACATGAAGGAAACACTATTCAAGACATTGAAGAATTCACTCTTGTTGGTTCAACCTGGAACAAGCGGAGACAACACAAAGGAAGGAGCTTTGGAGGTATTGCTACTTATGTCAGATTTGGCTTTGAGAAATCAGTCTCTTTGATAGGTCAAGATTCAAGTGGACAATACCAATGGCTGAGGATTGGAGGAGTTGCCACACCTTGCTTCATTTCTGTTTGTTACTTTGCCCCGTTGACATCACCAATTTATTCAAGTGGAGTTCTCAACACCATGCAGCCTTTCTATTCCTTGACAAAGGATGTGTTAGAGTTTCAAAGTAAAGGTGCAGTACTTGTTTTTGGTGATTTCAATGCTAGGATCCAAGCCTCTTAGATCCCTGACTTGAGTGACTTTGAGAATGATCCTATCCACAGCTTGATAGACCATTCTAGTGCTTGGTCACGCTCTTCCAAAGATCCTATGTGCAACTCCATGAGTGAGCACTTTTTGAGCTTTGGTGCCAATTGTAGCTTGAAGATCTTGAATGGCCTTTCTCAATTTCCAGAAACTTGTAAAAGCACATGCTTTGCCTCAGGTGGATCAAGCACCATAGATTATATGCTCACTTCAGCTAATGATATCCATCTTGTCTCAAATTTTGTTGTTTTAGATCCTCAACCAGAATCTGACCATGCACCTCTATCTTGTATCATCCTTCTTCCTTGCCTCAATAGAACCACATTACCTATTGACCATGCCTTTAGAGGAAAACTTCGTCTAGATTTTCACAAGAGAGATTGTAGCAACAAGCTATCCAAGAGAAACTAGGTTCAATGGAGTGGAGTTCTGATTTTCAACAACATAGTGATCAATTGGTTGAACTTCTTCGATCCACATCAACTTCTTTGTTTCCAAGAGGCTCCCACAGGAAGAGACTTGGTCTCCCTTGCAATAGGTGGTATGATGCTGACTGCAAAATGGCAAGGATCAAGCTATGGATAGGTCTCTTGATCTGATTGCACAAAATAAGGCCTTTGTTTCATACAAAAAAATGGTGAAGTGCAAAAAGCAAGCATTTTTGAGACTCAAGGGGGTTGAGTTGAGCATTGAACTGAGGAGCAATCCCAAGGCATTTTGGAAGAAGGTAACCATCAGATCTCCATCTCCATCGCTGGACCTGAATGAGCTTTGTGACTATGTGAACGATCTGTACTTTTTCCCTAATGCTCCAAGCATGGCACCTTGCCTTGGATCTGCTCTCACCATCTCTCAAGCTGATGTCAAGTACCAATTGAAGAAGTTGGCCAATAGTAAGGCTGAAGGCCTTGATGGACTATGTGTTGAACTTCTGAAGTGGGGCGGTAGCCAACTGATTTCAGTACTCACTTCTCATTTGAATGAGGCAATCAAGTGTGGCTTTCCTAATAGATGGTGCTTCAAGAAGGTAGTTCCTATTCACAAGTCTGGCCAGAGAGATATTGTCACCAATAACCGTACCATACTTGTTGGTAGTGTATTTGCCAAGTTGTATGGTCAAATTTTGGAGTCAAGGTTGAGCACTTGGGCTGAAAAGCACAAAATTTGAGCTAAGTGCCAAGCTGGTTTCAGATCAGGCTTTAGTACTTTGGATCACCTATTGGTACTCCATGTTTTGTGGTGGAAATCCAAGGGTGTTGGGAGAGCTCTCTATGTTGCCTTTATTGATTTCAGGAAGGCCTTTGATAAGGTGCTGAGGAAATCTCTAAGTGAGAGACTCATTGAAGTGGGTGTTTCAGCTGATCTGATTGGTGCTATCTCTAGAATATATGAGAAGGTGGTTGTGAAACTTTCATCTTTGAGCTCTCAAGATGTCCTTAGCACAATGGGTGTGATTCAAGGTTGCTCTCTATCTCCACCTCTGTTCGGAATCTTCATCAATGATCCAGAGAGTCTACTCATGGAAGCTGGAGCTACAGGTGTACAGGTTGGCTCTTTGATGATACACGCACTCCTTTATGCAGATGATGTTGTGCTTCTCTCAACAAATCCACAAAGTTTACAGAAGCTGTTGGATTCTCTACTTTGCTTTTGCAATCAAACAAAGATGGATGTGAACCTTGACAAGTCCAAGGTGATTGTGGTGGGTGGTTTTTAAGGTGTCACACCTTTCTTTTTTAATGGACAACAATTGGAACAGGTTTCTTCTTATAAGTACTTGGGCCTTGAGTTTTCTCATGACTATTGTTGGTCTACTTGTGTGAAGATGAGAATCAATGTAGGCTTTAGAGCTTTGTATTCACTCATGAATTGTTCTGGACTTGCTCATCTTACCACATGGGAGTTGAAGAAGGTGTTGTTCAGATCTCTTGTGCAGCCCGTGGTTCTCTATGGTGCTCAGATTTGGGGTCCAGGTACTAAGAAGACATGGTGGCAAAAGGTGGAGAAAATTCAGAAATTGTTTTTGTGTGATGAACTTGGAGTGAGGACTCAAACTCCTTATGTATTGTTGCTTGCTGAAACTGGGTTTTTGCCTCTTGAGGCTGAAGCTTTGTTCTTGGCTCTCACATATGCTACTAAGGTGAGGTCCATGGAGCATGAGAGACTTCCCTACCAAGCTTTTTGTACCACTCTATCTACTGGTTGGTATACAAATCTGATTGCATGGGCCACAAGGTGGAATTTTTGTGAGAGACATTAGAGATTGGAGCCTTTTGCACTTTGAGAGGTGATCAAGGAGCTGTTCTTACTTTGCTTATGGCAGCAGCCCGGTACCAAGATGGTGTTTTATCAGCAGTTTGTAAATCCTATGTTGGTGTATTGTGAGCAAGATTATCTCTTGGCTAGGATTTCTACTTCACTTAGACATGTTATCGCTCAATATAGAACAAGTTCTCATAGACTAGAAGTAGAACAAGGACGTTGGCAGCAGATAGAGCACTCCATGCGACTTTGCAAATTGTGTACTATGAGCAAAGTTGAAACAATGAAACAATGAAATATAAAGCCCGGAAGACCCTAAGAGTCAAAAGGCTGGAAACACAATACAAAACACATGAAATGTGAGCCTAGGCAAGGGCCTAGGGCATCTGACCAATCTGTAACAAATTGGTCCGATGTAAAGTAACTTCTGTCATGTACTTCCCTAACACTAAAGCTTCAACCTGGAAGAGAGTTGAGAAGTCACTACAAGTTATCTGATGTCTAACTCTAATCTGCATATAACAAGGGCAATCAATAAACACATCTTGAAAGCTCATAGATGAAAGTCTCACAACCACTTTCTGATAGAGTCTAGAGATAGCACCAATCAGATTAGCTGAAACACCCAGTTCAATGAGTCTCTCACTTAGAGATTTCCTCAGCACCTTATCAAAGGCCTTCTTGAAATCAATAAAGGCAACATAGAGAGCTCTCCCAACACCCTTGGATTTCCACCACAAAACATGGAGTACCAATAGGTGGTCCAAAGTACTAAAGCCTGATCTGAAACCAGCTTGGCACTTAGCATGAATTTTGTGCTTTTCAGCCCAAGTGCTCAACCTTGACTCCAAAATTCGACCATACAACTTGGCAAAGACATTACCAACAAGTATGGTACGGTAATTGGTGACAATATCTCTCTGGCCAGACTTGTGAATAGGAACTACCTTCTTGAAGCACCATCTATTAGGAAAGCCACACTTGATTGCCTCATTCAAATGAGAAGTGAGTACTGAAATCAATTGGCTACCGCCCCACTTCAGAAGTTCAACACATTGTCCATCAAGGTCTTCAGCCTTACCATTGGCCAACTTCTTCAATTGGTACTTGACATCAGCTTCAGAGATGGTGAGAGTAGTATCTCTATGCTGAGCAATCACCAAGTTCTCAAAGGCCATCGGCATCACTCTCCAAAAGATCTGTGCCTGCTGAGAACATGCGCTCATCCATACATCGGGGTCATCCAAGTCCAAAACTACAGTAGCATCTCGACAAATGGCTGCAGGTAAATCTGGATCTCGTCCATAGAGTAGAAAGTATGGAGAGAAGGATGCTAAGGAGGCTTGCCGGCTGAACCGATAGGCCATGGCCAACCAAGGTAACTGGAGATCCCAATCTCCCAAATGGCCTCTCTGCAAACCATACTTTTGCAATCCTCTCTTCACCGTCTGAAACACTCTCCCTGCTAAGCCATCTGCCTCAGGGTGATCTCGGGATGTAGTATGATGATCAATCAAAGCCTTGTCACACAAGACCTGAAACTCTCCCAAGAACTCTGTACCCTGATCAGTCAAAACCTCAGCTGGTGCACCAAATGACTAAGAACTCGATCCAGGAACGAGTAAGTTGTCCCTTCACTACTTGTCAGGAAGTGCCACCAACTCAATCCACTTGGAGAAGTGCTCCACCATCACCAAAACATACCAATGATGTCTCACAGTCAGCGGTAAAGGTCCGGCAAAGTCCAAACTCCAATGGTAACCCAATCCCATGATAGGTAATGGGTGTAACTGTGGTGTAGGAGCATTGAATGATGCTCTTACTTGGTCACAAACCATACATCTGGCAACAAACTGTTGTACCTTGGTCTGCATACCGCGCCACCAATAATGACTCTGAAGTAAGCTATATGTACGCTTTACTCCAAAGTGTCCTAGCTCCTCATGAGCATGACGGACCAACTGTGGTCTCTATGATGGAAGTGGTACTACTCGCACTCTACCATCCTCCCATACACGCAAAAGGTGTCTACCCTCCAATCTAAACCGTCTGGCTTGTTGAAGAACACGGTCTCTCTCCTTGGCCCCAACTGTGCCACCCACAACACCAGTGCGAAGATAGTCTATCACTAAGACATCATCATGAATGTCTTGCTGAACTATACCAATATCTTCACTCTCTGGATCTCTGACCTCAATAACTCCTCCTGTATGCGCTGAGAGAGATACCACCAAAGTCTTTGCAAATATACACAGAAAGGCCGATGCATGCCAACCTGGCACCATCTCCTCATCTGTCTCACCATGCCAACGTGCTCTGGTTTGATCCTGCTGGCTGGGACATGGGTTTCTACTCAACGCATCTGCATCACGGTTCACCACTCCAGGTTTGTGAACAACGGTGAAATCATACTCCTGTAAAATCAGAGCCCATCGTGCAAGCTTCCTTGAAAGCTTGTCAGACTCCATCAACCACTTCAGCGGCTGATGATCAGTGATGAGAGTGAAGGGGTTACCAAATAGGTAACATCGGAAATGTGCTACTACCCAAACTGCTGCCAAGCACTCTCCCTCATATGAACTATACTTTGCCTCCGCTGAATTGTTGGAGCGACTAGCATAGGCCACCACAAACTCCTTCTCCTCATCATCATGTTGGGTGAGCACCGCTCCAAGCCCCAACATACTCCAATCAGTGTGAACCTGAAATGGTCGTCCCATGATCGGTCTCCTCAAAATAGGAGCAGATGTCAACCTCTCCTTGAGCTCTACAAAAGCTCTCTCCTACTCATCTCCCCAACACCACTCTTGTGTAAGCTTGGTCAGCTTCGTCAAGGCCTTGGCAATGGCACTAAATCCTCTAACATAGCGGCAATAGAAGTTTGCCAACCCAAGGAATGCTTGCACTCTGCTCACATCCGTAGGCCGAGGAATACGTGCAATAGCCTCCACCTTGGTCTGTTGGACACCAAGTCCTCCGGGGTAGATAGTGTGACCCAAATACTCAACCTGCTTGTGGAAGAACCTACACTTCCCAGGATGTAATTTGAGTCCATGAGATCTCAACCTCTCAAACACCTCCAACAACTGTCTCTCATGCTCCTCCACAATAGTGCTATAGACCAAAATGTCATCAATATAACACCAAGCAAAATCCAATCCAGCTAGGATCCTATCCATGACCCTCTGGAACTCAGCAGGAGCATTTTTCAACCCAAATGGTAAGAACCTCCACTGATATAACACATCCTTGCCGTGAGGATCAATAGCCCAAAATGCTATCTTGGACTTATCCTCCCCCTTGATCGGCAATTGATGATATCCCGCTTGAAGATCCAAAGTACTGAAGACCTTTGCATGCCCAATCGCATCAGAAATCTCCTTCGGTGTAGGCATGGCATACCGATCAGCCCTGGTCTGTTGGTTGATAGGACGGTAATCTCCACACATCCGCCTATCTATATAGTTGCCATGCATATCTTTCTTGGCTGGCATCACTGTCGCTGATGCATACTCTCCATGTGAAATCTCCACCAAACTAGCCTCAAAAAGGTCACTACTCTGGCTCTGAATCAATGTCCTCTCCATATCACTATATCTTTAAGGACGTCAGAAAACAAGTGTGTTGCTAGTCAGCTCAATCCATATACCAGGTCCCTTCAAAGCACCCAAATCCTTCATATTGAAGGCAAAACAACTCGTGTGACTCCTCAAGAACCTCCAAACCCTCCGTCTTTCCTCTCCAGTAAGCTTGGGTCCAAGATCTGGTTCCCAAGTATCCTCTATAACTATAGTAGGAGTTGAAGACGTACTGACTGGCTGCTACATTGGGCCCTTGGGAGCAATAGTGTCATACTCCCGACCACTAGAGGTCCCAACCTCTGTGCAAAAAACTCCCTCCACTCTGGCTGCAAGCTCCACACGTCCTCTAGCTGCATCCCATGTGGACCAAGGGTGTAATCCAAGTAGCCCACGCTCACCTGGATGGACTCCAAGTAGACCAATCTCCCTAGTAGCTACTGGATGTGTCCCAAGAATACCATGTCCACTCGGTCCATCGCCCCCAGCATGTGCTTGAATCGTCTCGATAGGCACAAGGCTCACAAGTGTCCGAGTGGTGATGCCTATCAAGCGCATCCTACGCGCTGCTCTGCCAAGCCAAGGCTCACAATCCAGGTCAAACAGTTCAGGTCCATAGCCTGACCTAACACCTGACGCCTGGATGCCTCTGACACTACTGGAACAGCGGTAATACCGGTGCGAAAACCCATCGCCCGCTCTCTCTCATCAGCATTGGGCTCCACCAACTACTGTAACTGTGAGTCCCAAACAAGTCCAGGTCCTCCCTCTCGAAAAGCATGAGAGCCTGGGAAACTCATGAGTGTGGGAAATGCAGCTCTAGGCTGTCCAACTAGGTTCACCACTGCCATAGGTGACCTATCAGCCACTACCACTGTCTGAGACTGACGTCCAACATCCAAGATATCATCAACAAGAATGTGGTCTAGTCGCTGAATCCCATCATAACTACACTATAGAACCTCTCTGGGTAAGAGGTTCATCCACCAAAGACGAAGATGATGAGCCTGTGATCCCACTCTGGCTGCATCTAACAATACAGCAGGTCCCATCCATGAATGGACCTGATGTGTACTCGCCACCACTCTAGTGCAAGAATCACCCATCAATGGAACGTTCTCCAAAAGGTAAGCTAGAGAAACAGACTGATGAACTTGGAGATGTTGTAATATCCATAACATCTCCCAAAACACACCAGAACAAGGATCTTGAAGACCCAAACCGCGGCCCGCACGTGTATGTCCCTGACATGGCCATCCAAAAATCACCAAGTGAATAGGCCCATGTCTCTCTAGGTCATGCGCTCCAAGTAAGGAAATGTCTCCTAGTAAGGCCTTCTGGTAACCTCTGACTGCTGACATCGGTAATAACTCCGGATACCAATAGGCCAAGTGTGCCACATGATGTAGAAAGACTCGCCTAGCAGTCTCATCTCTCTCTACATACAAGTACCTCTGTACTCATATACCCGCCTGTAACACCGCAGCTAGTTCGGTGCTGATCCCACCAAACAACTCCAATAGGCATATCCCCTCTCTGGGTACTGCCAAGCAATGAGTGTGGTATCCAGAGGTGTCAAAGCAATCGCCTCTGGAGGCTCATCCTCACACTCATCCCCTGATGGTACGAAGGCTCCACTCCAAGCCTGCTACACCAACTGATCTGCATGCTGCTGCAATGCCTCCTCTGAACTCCACAATGGAACATCCAAGGTGGATGGAACAATCACACTCGTACTCCAAAGTTGAGTGATCTCCTCTGGTACTGGAGTTTCCTCTGCATGGGCGTTCCCCTCCAACAAGTCACCAGGCCAAGTAATTGCACCGCTGAAAGCTAAAACTGATGCTGCCATGGTCTCAGACTGTAGTGAGCCAAGACTGCCACTACTGAAGTATACTTGTAGGCGACATACCCGTCCCTCACCAGACTGCCAACCAGGTCTATAAGAGGTTGTCTCCTCCCAATAGTCAATGTTGAAACCCATAGGGTATAACACTGCTCCCCCAACTAGCACATCATATGACTCAGCTATCGTCACAATAGCCTGAGCTCTCACCACCGAGCTATTAGTCCGATGACCAGGCTGAACCTCGACAACAAGCTCTCCACATGTGATGTACTGTGTCGAACCACCACCAAGAGATGTCTGGATCTGAAATGGACACCTCTCCACATCGGTCTTCCGTAACTCCAGACCGACAACTGCAGCCTTCCCCAACATAAGGGGCTACGCACCAGAGTCTAACAAGACTCTCTGTGGTGTATAGACCTTCCCTGAAGGTCCCACCAAATGAAAGATCCCCCTCTGGTTATCCAATAGGACAACACCAGGTGTAAACCGCGCTCTCTCAAAGGCTGGTCTAGCTGGCAACTCCTCCAGTCTAGCCGTTGCTGCCTGCCATAAACCACTGGTCGCTGAACGGATCCCATGCTCCTCAACCAAGTCAGCTCCACTACCAACCACCTCTGCTCTAGTAGTAGGAACTGCACCATCCCTACTCTCACACAACATGGCAGCCAATCGGAACACTGGGGTTGGTTCAACTCCCAATGTAAACATGTCACTGGCTGAAAATAAAGGATGTCGCATAATCAGCTTAGTCGCCCCCAACATCATGCTAGACTTAGTCTGTGTAGTAGTAGGTGGCTGACTAGCAGGTACTCCATCAAGTACTCCATCACCACCTACCACACCTACACTGGGACGTCTAGGAACCATGGATGTCATCTGTAATGCCTCAGATAGCGTGAAAGACTGGGGAAGTCTGACCTGTCTCCCAACCTCTCCTCTTTGTGGGTCCAACTCCACTGATGCTCCTCTAGGCTCTGGAGCACGTACTGCACTCCTAGTCACTGCTGCAGATGCATCCACCTGTGCTGCTCCACACATGAAGTCCAAAGCATCTCTATCACCAGCATATGAGGTGGAAGCCTCAGCACCCGAATCTGATCTCCTCTGAGCAATAGCCATACTAGCCAATCTCTGCTCCAATTGCTCAATCCGAGTAGCCATAGTTGTGTCAGAAGTAAGGGCAGGTACCGCACCCCTACTAGGTGTAGATCCTCTACCACCACCTCTACCACCTCGTCCTCCTTGAAGAAGAGCTCCTCTACTACCTGCCATAGCAGCCCTACCACTCCGTAACTCCGGGTGTAGGTCAAAACACCGGTCACTAGTGTGACCAAATCTGTGGCAGTGCTCACACTGCCTCTGTGCTGGCTGTGATGCACCAGAGGTATCAGGTCCGCTGCCCTAAGTACACTCTCTCCTATGGTGAGGTCCACCACAAGTCCAACAAGCAACACCACCACTCACTGGCTGCTGCTGATCCGAAAATGAGGGTAAGGGTCTAACTCCACTAGGCCCTCCACTCGCTCCATAGGATCTAGGCTGTCCACCCTATCCTTGAAAACCAACTGGGTGTGGTGCACTCTGCTGCACTCTAGAAGAAGTCACAACCGTGGATGAGGTCTCTCTACCAAATCCAGCTGTCACCACTCTCTCCTCCACCATGTTGAGCTCAATATGCTCAGCCAAACCAAAGACTACTGCCAAAGTGGGCGAAGTAGCCTGCAACAACGTAGCATCACGAACTCTACGTTGCAACTCCCTGTCCAGTATCCCATACCAAAACTGGACTGCCTGGGCCTCAGTAACTCCCTGAGTGAAACTGATCAGCCGCCTCATGCGAGTATATGCCTCGCGTAGGCTCTCTCCAGCCTTCCGCTGGAACTCTTGCAAGCTCCTCAGCTTGTCTGTCCGCACTCCCTGGTAGTTCTACCTCAAACACAAGAAGAACTCCACCATGGGGTTAAACCCCGGTACCACACCACCTCCTGCAGCGATACCTCCACTCGTAGTAGCACTATCTCCAACAAGTGCACCTCCACTAGCTCCACCAACACTATTCAAGCTAGAACTCGTGGGTACAACTGATCTACTCCTGGTCACCGAGCCTGAAGTGATGGAGACATAGTGTGGAGACCAATACTGTCTCCATAACTCAATCTCCTCCAAATGAGCTCTCCTGAACTCATGGTAATCATCCATCGGTGGACCCTCCAAGTGCTGAAACAACCCCTTCCATGCCATGAAGGGTGTGAACAAAGTCGGGTTCCGCATCTGCTGCAGATCACACCAACTATCAAACTCCTGGATGAAGTCATCCAACTCAATGGTACCCACTGTACCAGAGTAACGCCTAGGGCCTTTGGAGGCCCCATAAATCTCGTCCATGTCCCACAACAACGGTGCAGACACACCAAGTGCACTCTCAACTGAATCAGCTCCTCTGTCAAACTCCAACTCAAAGTCAATCTCCTCCCTCACTGGGACCTAAGATACAGGCTGATACCGAGCACCACTCCGAGTTAACCCACTGCGTACTGCAGGGCCAACTCCTCTAGAATCTCCAAAGAACTCCGTCATGACCACGTAACTGCAACAGCAAACCCGAACCACCAACTGCAACCACAAGTCGCAACCGCAAGTGCCCCACCAAGTGCCAACACCACCACGTGCCAACACCAACTATACACCACCCACTAATGTAACTCTAACCAAGATAACTACACTAGGGGAAAGGCAACCTGTAACCTGCCATCATAATACGCACTCTCACGGTTTGCAGGTCATCACTTCCTGCCTCACCGGAGAGAAACAAAGGTAGTCTGATTGGTCATCACTCCAGCCTCACCACCGAGAGCACACCAGAGCACCAACGCTCAAAAGTTAGGGCACCTCACACAAACGTGGTGCACAAACAGGAAGCAGAGAATGGAGGGGATCCAATCACAAGAAATCTAAATGAAAACCCTCCATCTCATAACACAACACGGGACTGACTCTGCCACCATTTGGTATTTGACATAAGAGGAGTTCGTATCTAAGTCCTAAGCTACCAGGATCACCAAGAATGGGATCAAACTGTCTCTCCTAGCCAAAGCTACATGTGTATAGATAACAGTGGCGCAGTCACTAGGACAACAAGTGAGGGTGGACCAGTTGGCTAGGGCACCAGTCTAGGAACAAGAGATCTAGGGGTCAAACCCTATTGCCCACAATCTAGCAGGAAAGGCAGATTTTGCCAACCAATGACCAAGATCTACTCTAAACTAGCTAGTCTCACGCCAGCAAGCTGGCTTGCTAGGCCTTCGTAGCCTCTCATAGCCCACAGCCCTATGCCTCAAAACGCCGAAATTCAGCCAAATGAGGCCTTTCTTGTTGCCACTTCAAACCTCCTCCAAAATTGGGGAAACTTCTCCAAATCTGCAAAACTCCTCCAAACTAGCAAAACTTCTCTAAATCTGGCCAAACAGTGAAACTCCTCCAATTCTGGCCCAAAATCTGATGTAAATCTGACGTAAACCCTAAAGATGGATGTCCGCCAAATCCCCCGCTAACTTTCCACTCGAGCCAAATTAACAAAACGAGTTTTTCCAAATCACAATTTCATGAGAAGAGCTTCCCAACTCCACCTTCAATTTCACTTTCTGAGCCCAACTCTCACCTCCTGAGCTCAAAATCACAACACTGCTCAAAAATTGCTCCTTCTTTGTTCAAAATTTGGCCAGCACTTCCGCACACCGTCCGCCTAACTGCCAAATTTGCATCAACTGAACGAGCTTCTACACACTAGGGAAACACAGAACTTGAATCGAGCTACCACGATCTACCGAGCTTGGAGATACCACCAACACTCAACGTTCTTGCACCCGATTTCCCCCTGACTTCACTTCTCTGATGTAATCAGATTGCTTAACACTTTCAACTCAACTCAACTCAACTCAACTCAACTCAGTACTTGATTTGTCACTCTATAAACTGCCAACAACTGGGCACTGATTACAGTCAAGCCACACCCACTCAAGCATAGAGAATCCAAGTGACCCTCGCCGGCCTCTGTCCACCATAGCCAGGAACTCGAAGGCTCAACATCAGAGAATTGAGCTCTTTGGAGCTCACTTCAAAACTATACCCCCCTGGACTCGAGCTAGCACTAGAACCCTAATGGTCCCACTGACGGCACACTTGACGGTGCGAACGGTGCAAAGTGACGGTGGGCCCTACCATGAAGTCAGTACCTCGAACACCAAATCAGGCTGTCAGAAAGTAGTCCCTGAGAAACTACTAGAATAACTCTAACTACTATCATTGGAACTCCAGTGTCCGAGCAACTAGATGCGGAACTATAAATGGCATGACACCTTAAATGCAATCAAAATTCATTATTATTGACCCAAGATGAGCAATGATGTGATGGAATATGTTTGAAGCTACCTACTCTATCAACAAAATAAAGCCTATAATCAGGCTCTTGAATGACTCCTTCAACCCTTCCTTTCTCCTACACAATGTTGGGAGCAAGTCAACATGGATCTGGTTTGTGAATTGCCCAGGACCACCTCAAGTTTTGACTCCATTGTAGTCCTTGTAGACCAACTCAGCCAAATGATTCATGTGTGTCTTATGACCAAGGACGTGATTACACCAAAAGCAGCTCAATTATACTTAATTGTGGTCTTTCCTCACCATAGACTATATCAAATGCTCATCATTGATTGGGGTATTTGATTCAGTAGTTTGTTTGGAAAACACTCTTTGGCGTCTTCAAACCAAACTTACAATGTCCATGGCATACCATCCACAAACCAATGGACAAATAGAGCAAGCCAATTGAACTATCAAGGACATGCTCTAGGGCTTCCTTCATCTTAGAGGAGCAAGAAAGGTGGGACATATTACTTCCATTGGTGGAATTTGCCTACAATAATTCAACAAATGCATCTACATAAGTCATAATTCTTCCTCTTGTAAAGAGAACATCCTTTCACACCTTTGAGTCTGGTAAAGATTGACCTAGTGGCTACAAAGTCAATCTTATCAACACTTTGTTTCTAGAATCCAACAAGGTATGGAGAATGCCAAGCACAAGTTGTGAATAACACATAGTTGAGAAAAATTTATGCAAATGCACATTGTATGCACATGGAGTTTAGTGACAAGGATCAAGTGTGGATTTCTACAACTAACCTTACATTAGTTGGCACTCATAAGCTTAGAACTTATTTTATTGGTCCTTTTTCCATCACCTATCAAATTGGCACAATGACCTATCACCTTGAGCTATAGCCACATATGAAAATCCATCCAATGTTCCATGTTTTCCTTGCTACATAGATATGCACTCTAACCGTCCCACTTTTTGTCCATACAAGAAGGTTGACCTTATCCAACACTCATTGAAAGCATAGCGGAATACAAAGTCAAATATATTCTCCAAAAATGCATTACTGGTACACACCATTTACATGTGGAATATCTCATACATTGGGAAGTGGAGCCATTGTATGAGACAACATAGGAGGTTGCAACTAACTTGACTAGTGTAATTGTATTAGTGCATCTTTTAAGCAACAGCTTTTCAAAAAACACCTTGTTGCAAAGCTATTGTTTGGTCTTAAGTGTAGAAAGGTAATACCATTAGCTAAACAAATTATCTAAAGGTGGAAATTGGCTTAGTAATATCTTTAAAGATGCTATATATGATGGTGTAAGTAGATCATATAGAAATGTCACCAAAGAGTAATTCCACTAATAAGGTAGAGGCCAAAAACACCTTGAAAACTTTGATGTCAATTTTGGAGGCCTAAACAAAGGAATTAGGCCTCAAAAAAGTAGAATTCTCCACCCCTTCTCTTTGGAGATAAGGAGTTGCCTTCTCCTCTCTTGTTTGTCTTGTTGAGATATTTCCAATGGTACCTCAACCATGCTATTTTGAGTTTCCTATTAAGATTCTCCAAAGATTCCCTTTGGTCAAACTTGTTTGACAAACCAAATAGGACAAGGATAGACATGTCACCAATCCATGCAGCTAATCTAAGGGTGGAGCTTGTTGACATGCATTAATCTATGTATTTGATCCAAGGATGTAGCTCCTTTTGAGTGGATCTTCTTTGCTATATAACAAAGACAAGGTGTTCCTTTGGGGCATCGGAGTATTGAGAAATAAAACCTTGTATTTCTCTTGTGTTTCTCTTGGAATTTCTTGTTTCGTTAGAACATTACAAAACTCCCCTTGTTCATCCTAAAGCTACATTGAGGTTGCCTATTCTTGTAATTGCCAATGTTCCCACACCTACTACCAAGATGAAGGACATCTTGGTAACATTGGAATGATTGGAGAATTTTCACTTAGCTTAACAACCTCAAGAGAGGACCCTAATGAACATTGCTACTTGGGAAGAGATTTCCCATACCCATTATGTGGGACAAGGGCACACCATGCTTAGTGTTCCACCCCAGACATTCCCAATTATTATGTCCATTGTGGCAAGTCCAAACATATCATGGCTCATTGCATAACACTCAAGAGATGCACAAAATCTCAAGAAGTAAGAGTGCATATTGTGGATGCCGTCCCACAACACAACTTCAACTAGCACTTGTAAGATCCTCCCTTCTGATGAGGAAGAGGAAATGGAAGAGGCAAAGGACCTCCCTTGACTCAATAAAAAATGTCACATTTGCAGTGAAAATCATTATGCAAACCAATGCCCATACAAGCCGGCCCAATGCACATTTTGCTATAGAGCACATACCATGGTGCAATGCTTGGACATTTGGAACCTCATCACTCAGACTAGAGGAGTGGCAATTCAGAATGAACCACACAATAATGGTGTCCCTAACAAGAATGTGCCTTTTATAGCAGCTGAGGAAAGTGCTCCTATGAGTAATGGCAACCATTGTCAGTGCTATACTGGAGGCCAATGGGTTCCTCACCACTTGTGCCTGCATTATGTAGTACTTGACCTAGATAGCAACTCCACTTCTAATAGTTATTCCTTTAAAAGTATGGATGAAGAAACCGTGCAGGATGAAACTCCTCAACCCGCTCTAGAAATGTATAGAGTCATTTCCCCTTTGTTTGACACACTATCAAAACAACCATCCACTTTGATGATACATTACTTTGACATTGTTGCTGATCTGGCTAACCTCATAGCCAATATCACTATCAAACAACTTTGTAAAGTTGGTGCGCTTTGGTACGTTCCGACTTCGCACACTAGTATAATTAACATGTTCTATTCACTATTCGCAATGATCCTCAATATTTACTGCGAGGTCACACGTTCTTGGTTAAGAAATCCAATTCAAAGTTTTAATGATTTGATTTAGAGTCTTGAATTCTTCCATTAGATATTGACCGTTGCTCATAAGTGGCCCTTCCGAATGTTACTAGCAATATAATAAAGGAATGAATTACCAATTTCAAGTACGAATACGTCTTCGACTTTGCATACCATGCATGCGCGTGGATCGCGGAATATCACTCTCCTGAGACGGACGTCCTGGTACTCCTCGAGTGAGCGTGATCGTGTGCACCCGAAATCCTTCAGTCCCAAGTCTAATTTGTAAACTAATTATACAATATATTTTTTATTAATTTTTTTAGTTAAAAAAAAATTTAAAGGCGACCGCGTAGGAAAAATGAAGGATGGGAAGACCCCATCAATATTCAGATTGTTATCTTTCGTACACGCTCCGAGTATGCGCATGAGACAAATTGATTGACGTTAAGGAACGTAGTCATAGTTTCTATATTTTCTTCATTGTGTAAAGCCTTTTCACCTGCTTTGATCATCGCTATCTGGTTCGCCTCAGCTTCCTTGCTTGAGTAGGCTGGAGAACATTTAGATCTATGAATTGGTCAAGATCTCAAGAGACTTCTCACTGCCTGAAATTCTACCTCTGAGCGCACTTCACTAAGATATAACAGATCATCGAGCAACACAATTTTAAAGAAGGATGTTATAATTAAGAGCTGCGGATACTTGTCACAATCTGACCTTGTACTTAGCAGGTGATGACCTCTATGTTGGTCTACATATTGTGATCTGACACTGAGTTTCTGTTTCTCTTCACTGCTTCATTCTCAAGCCCTGTTCCAACTGATCCTGACGTCGTCTAGTACGTTGTAGAAAATTCAAACCTGGAGTCTTGCACGAAATTCATCTTTTCAGTATTTTGAGTCACAGGACGAACCTTCCTACCACCTGATACTGTAGCGTCACGCCCCAAGTGAAAATTTCTGGGACTGTATGGCCGAGTAGTCCTCCCCGTGTGCTTGCTAGGTACATGGAGTGTCCCAACGAGAATTCAATCTCATACTATAATCATGACCTTACATCAAGATTCCTAAGTTTTACCAGTCTCCAGAGATGCACAAAAGTACTGAATCCAAACCAACACCACAGTAGCTTTACTCAATGAAAGGATTCTCAATTGATGGCCTGAACTAATAATAAAAGGAAAATGTTCAATCAAATCTTTGGAGTCGCTCAAAACATCACTGAATTTGCCGCAAGGTTCAGAATAAACAATATGCTGTTATCAGTCATGACTAGACTGAATTAACAACAGCAGACTCTTGTTGTGTTATGCGCTCAACCACGACACCACCCCACCTGATCCGTAGACGCAATGTGATATTCGTTCTAAAATATTTAAAAACGATATTAATAAAATGTGGTGTTCACCTGGTATCCTCCGTAATAGTCTAGATGGTTAGGATACCTGGCTTTCACCCAGGCGACCCGGGTTCGAGTCCCGGTTACGGAAGTCCTGGGTGGCCAAGAAAGTCCCTTGTCAGAGTGGAGGGCGGAGTTTTGACTTTCCTCCCAAAACCAGATTTTATTTCACTCGAAGCACATCGGCGTTTCTGCCTCGGTTTGTTCCTCGGGTTCCCCCTTCTTGCTATATACTACAAAATCAAAGTTATCTCATTCTTCTTATGTTTTATCCTTTGTAGGCTTGATAGAAAGAATAATATAGATATAGCAAAACCAACTTATCTCATCCCTCCTATGTTTTATCCTTGGAGTGATGGGGATCTTTCTATCCTTTTTGTTATTCTTGGTGGTATGAGTACCCCTTCTTGGTTATATTATATTATTGTCATGCTATTATAATACCAAAGCTAGTTGGTTTAGATAAGGGAATGTCAGTTTTGACAGTCATTGTTGTCTCATTAGTTATTCATGATAAGTAACTAATGAATAACTAAGGTACGAGTAGCCTGCTATTTTTGAAGCATTTTGGAGTTTGTTGTAGATTTGATAGTTGAAGGATATTAATTGCAAAAATTTTGGGCATTGATGGTATCTTTGAAGGGGTTTCAGCAATTTCGGCAAATAGTTGTTACTCTATTTCTATTTAGTTGAGGGGATCAAGTTTGTATATGGAGTTTTTATAGATTTAATGGTTGAGCAAGTTACTATATATTTGATAGTTGAAGGATATTGAGTGTATGAATTTGGTGCAGATTTCTATTTAGTTGAGGGGATCAAGTTGATATCTTTGTGGAGTTTTTGTAGATTTAATAGTTTGGCAAGGTACTATATATTTGATAGTTGAAGGATATCGAGTGCATGAATTTTGGGCATTGGTTGTATCTCCAAGCTTTAGTTGAGGGGATCAAGTTGGTATCTTTGTGGAGTTTTTGTAGATTTAATAGTTTGGCAAGTTACTATATATTTGATAGTTGAAGGATATCGAGTGCATGAATTTTGGGCATTGGTTGTATCTCCAAGCTTTAGTTGAGGGGATCAAGTTGGTATCTTTGTGGAGTTTTTGTAGATTTAATAGTTTGGCAAGTTACTATATATTTGATAGTTGAAGGATATCGAGTGCATGAATTTTGGGCATTTGTTGTATCTCCAAGCTTGGTTTCATTGTTGGTATTTTTTATCGTTGTTGTTTGATTTCTGTTTAGTTGAGTGAATTAAGTTGCTCAAGTTAGGGTCTGATTTGGTGGATTCGACTAGATCTGAAGTTGATGGAGGTTAGCTTGGGAGGGTTTGAGGCATACTGTAGTAGGTTAGAGAGGCTACAAAGGCCTCTCTTAGATGAATTTTTAAAAATCATTTGGAATTAGTGTGCGCATCAAGGTTTGAACCTTGGATCTTTGGTTCCTAGACTGGTACCTTGGCCAATTGATGCACCTTCACTTGTTTTCCTAAAGATTGGTGGACTCAAATCTATACTTATGTAACTTTTGCTTGGAAAAGTACAGTTAATCCCATTCTTGGTGATGTTGTTAGTATAATAGCTGATAGATGTTATTCTTATGTCAAATTCCAAATGGTGATGGAGTCCGTTCGATTGGATTTGTGAGATAGAAGATTACCGTTAGGACTTCTTCTAATTGGACCTCCTCCATTCTTTTCTTCTTGTTTGTGCACCATGTTTGTGTGAGGTTCTTTGATATTTGAAGTGTTTGTGCTCTAGTGTGCTCTTGGTAGTGAAGCTATAGTGATGATCAACCAGACTATCTATATTTTCTTTTTGATGAGGCAAGAAGTGATGAGTTATAGACCTTGAGAGTGTGTGTTGTGATTGTAGGTTACAATTCGCATTTTTTCCTTGTGTAGTTGTCATTATTAGAATTACATAAGTGGGTGGTGTTTGGTTGTTGGTGGCACTTGGTGGCATTCTTGGTGGTAGTACTTGGTGGTTACAATTGCAGTTTGGGGTACATTGTCATGATGGAGTTCTTTTTGGATTCTAGAGGATATTTTGTTGTAGTACACATTGGGTTTACATGGAGTGGCACTTGGTATCAGCTTGCATCTCAGATCCTATTTTTTTGGAAGGATCATATGCACAATTGTGCTTCATACCACCTTCCAAACATTAATGGTACTATAGATCCAAGCTTTGCAATTGTCCGTGTAAGCTTGTGATATATGTTATATTGCAATTCTAGTGTAGTTGCTACTATATTGGTGTGCGATAGCTATTTGAGAAGATGATGTATGGCATGTTTGACTCCTCTCTTCAAGGACAATGGCTATGTCCTTGATATACTTGACCTATAGCTAGTTCACTCCTTATGTTGTATAGATTACAAATAGATGACTAACAATGGAGCTCGACAACACCCGGCCTCTTGATCTTTGTCCACCATAGGACATATTACATACTTGAAGTAGATGGCTATTTGAGTTAGAGGGACCTAATTTCTAGCTAGAGAGGCAATTGTGATCTTTGGAGTTTGTGTGTGACTTCTATATGAGTTGTGCTTTGATAGTGTATGTTGTTTACAATGATGTATGTTGGGTAGCAATATATATATATATATATATATATATATATATATATATATATATATATATATATATATATATGCATGACATAAAAAACCAACTTGTCTCATTCCTCTTATGTTTTATCCTTGTAGGGCTTGATGGGATCTTTTTATCCTTCTTGTTATCCAATGTGTTCACTTTATGTAACTTATCTCATTTATGTTGAGCTTGTACTTAAATTAATTTTTTATATAAAATTTTCTTTTAATTGAAGTATTTTCAATCCCTTGAGGTAAAATTCCAATGCTTTTTGGAAGAAGGTTGTTGTTAGATCAAGACCATCATCCTTGGATTTGAAGGATCTCTTTAATTATATGAAGGATTTGTACTTTTTTTCTTGATGCTCCATGCTTGGCATTTAACATTAGATCTCCTTAACCATTTCTAAAGTTGATGTCAAATATCAAATAAAGAAGTTGGTCAAGGCAAGTTGGTAAGGTCTTGAACTTGTGAAATGAGATAGTCATCATCTGAATGAAGTAGTTATTATACTCACTTCTCTCTTGAATGAAGTAGTTAGTTGTGGCTTTCTTGATAGATGATACTTGAAGAAGGTGGTTATTATTCACAAGTTTGGTAGGAAGTATTTTGTTATCGACTACCATACCAATCTAGTAGATAACATCTTTGCTAAGTTATACGGGCATATCTTGCAATCCATGTTCAGTAAGAAGTCCAGCATCCGTGTCAAGATTCAAGTTGGTTTTAGATCAAGTTATAGTACTTTGGAACAACTATGCTCCATGTTATAGTGGAAGTCCAAAGGTGTTGGGATAGCTCTATATGCTGCTTTTAATGATTTCAAGAAGTACTCTGATAAGGTACTTAGGCAAGCTCTAAATGAAAGACTTAGTGAAGTTGGATTTCTATAAGATCTCTAGACTCTATGAGAAGGTGTTTATGATAATTTCTTCTTTGAGCTCTCAAGATTTACTTAGCACAATGGGTGTGATTCAAGGTTGCTCTTTATCTCCAACTTTGTTTGGGATCTTAATCAATAACTTGGGAGAGAGTGCTCTAGGAAGCAAGAGCTATAGGTATGCAAGTTGGTTCTTTGATGATACATGCACTCCTTATGTAGATGAGGTATTTTTACTTTCTACCAATCCAAAGAGTTATAGAATTTGTTGGATTCTCTCTCTGTGCTTTGCAACCAAACATAGATGGAGGTCAACCTTGGCAAATCTATGATTATCATGGTGGGTTCTAAGCGTGTTACACCATTCTTCTTGTTGGCAAGCCTTTGGAGGAAGGTTTTACTTACAAGTACTTGGGGATTGAGTTTTCTCATGACTAGAGTTGGTCTACTTGTGTCAGGAACAGAATTAGTACAAGGTTTAGAGCTTTGTATTCACTCATGAATCTCTTTAGACTTGCTCAACTTTCCACATGGAAGTTGAAGAAGGTGTTCAGTCTTGTGCAGCTTGTGCTTCTTCATGGTGCTCAAGTTTGGGGTCTTGTATTACAAAGACATGGCATGGCACAAAGACATGGTTGCAAAAAGTTGAGAAGGTTCAAAAAGTCTTCTTGTGTGATGAACTTGGTGCAAGTACTCAAATTCCTTATGTTTTGTTGCTTGTTGAGATACGTTTTTTTGCCTCTTGGGGCTAAAAAATTGCTCTTAGCTCTCACATATGTGTCTAGGGTGAGGTTTATGGAGCATGAGAGACTCTCATACCATGCTCTTTGTGCTACACAATCTATTGGTTTGTATTATGATCTGGTTGCTTGAGCTACAAGGTAGAATATTTTTGAACAACATTGGAAGTTGGAAACCTATTGAACCAAGGAGGTGATCAAGGAGCAATTCTTATATTGCCTTTGGCATGACACTAGAACCAAGATGGTTTTCTATCAACAGTTGGTGAATTATATGTTGGTGTATTGTGAATACAATTATCTCTTGCCTAAGATATCTATCTCATTTAGACATGTAATACTCAATATAGCACTAACTCTCATGGACTTGCTTTAGAAGAATGGTTTGGAAGCATATAGATCAGCTCATGCGGCTTTGCACATTATGTTCCATGTGCAAGGTTGAAGATGAGCACCGTATATTTCTTGAGTGCCATGAGTAAATCTGAGATCAGATTAATGCAACCGGATCTTTATACAAAACAATAGACTGATTTGTATAAATATCAGGTAGATGCTATCTTATACAAACCAATAGTTTGAGCATCATAACAGAAATCATCTTTTGGTATCTAAAAGTTTATTTGGCTTCTAATTCTTGATTGCTTTGTAACAAATTGTGTTTGGAAAGTCCTTAAAAAGACTTTAAAAGTCCGTAAAACAGAACTCTATAGCATGAGACTATTTAGGTTTCTATCAGATTTTCCGGATAAGGGATAAGTGAGATATTTTTCGATCTTGGTAACTCGCAACAACAATTCATCACCCTTCTAACCGGGTTGGCCTCAGCACCAGCACCAGCATCTTCATCATTGGTACAGTTTTGAATAAATGCTTGATGCTCAAGTGCAGCTCAATAGCTCAATCGATTGCACGTATGTGCTTGCTCTCTCTCTCTGTGGATCATGTATCAAATCCCCTGCCTCCCCTCCTGATATGTCTTGTTTATAAGTCACAGATGGCATTTGATTGTTTTGCGAGACTCAAGGAATTGAAAGAGTAGAAACAGACAGTAGAATTTAGGGCGACGAGTAGTTGTTACTTTGTTTAACATGCCTTTCACGTGAACGGGAGACCAGATTTATAGCTAGCTTTAGTTTTCCTTCTAGGATAAAGAGCCTAACTGTTTTAACAACATCATCAGCAACAAGTAAAGTTGTGTACGATGCTTAGTAAAGGATCGTATCGTCGTTCTCTTTAAAGTATCTTAACAACTCTGTATTATGTTTATATTATGGTTATAATATGCATTATGGGATAGTTAAAACAAACCCCTCTTTTGTTAAAAGGATCCGCCTCGTATATTCTGATGATGTGGTCCGGTAATTAACGCTTGTGGGAATTGGTTTGCTCGTTGAGGGGTTTTAACAAAGATGGGGATCCAGTTAACAATCCCCATGCATTATTATTATGTATTATGTCTACAATATGCCTGAGACTACCTTCCTCACTAGAGTGGAGCGCCGACTTATGATTAGGGAATACAAATAAATACTCGGAATTCCGAGTTCCGCAGCAGAAATCCGCGTTTTTATAGTCTACTGAAATATTCCGCAAAAAGGGCGGAATCCCGCTTTTCAGTGATAATCCACATTTAACATTTTAACATTCATTTATATCGAATACATTCATTCAGTTCATCCGTTTAATATTCATGTATACCGAGTATTTGTATTCCCTAATAGCAGTGTATCAAGTACCGGTAGATGAAGCTGTTATTCCGTAGTCAGAAGTTATACAAGATGCTCAACTAGTTATCAACATCATCTAAACCCATTTAACAAACTGCATTTGAATGATTTAAACTCTACTTTTCGACCCCGTTTTTTAGTCCTCTAAAATCCGCAAAACTTCTGCCTTTTAGCATTTTATACTCCGAGTATTTGTACTCCCTACTTATGATCTTGAAGGAGTAGTATGTACAACAAACAACATTACAGGATCTCTGAGAGATACTTGAACTGTTGGTGAACTGTGACCTGCAATTAGGAAAAATGCGGGATCTGAGGCCACAAAAGGTTAGAACCTGAATAGTTGGTCCTTGTTAGGAAGCATCTGTTGAAGCCACCTATGATGTTAAGAACTTTCGACCAGTTGAAATTTGCGCCGGGGTTTAAATATCAAGTCACGGAAAAATTTGGATACCGTATATTAAACAAGAAAAAGTCAGAATATACCCAGTTCATAGATTATTTGACGAGACTATTTTGTATTCATCTCTCCCGAGTTTCTAAACAGAAAATTTTAAATGCAAGGGTGAAGCTTCCTGCTCGACTAAACTATGAAACTATGAAGGATGAACAACATACACACCCACACTTTCAGCTCATGTAGATAGATTTCGAGATGGTACTCTCCTGTATTTAGTCTTAAGACAGATACAATCCTGCCACATGATCGAACTCAAATCTAGACGACTGTGGGTCGGTGGAGTTGAGCACAATTTCCTACACGTGTTAAATAGTATGATAAATGATTGGATCCTGTCCTGCACACCACGTTCACAAATAACAGATTTTAAAATTCGCTTAGAGTTTGAATAAAGGAGAATTGCGCTAATGCGACTGATACAGGTAGCTTTGCCAAGGGAATAATACTTAGTATATCCTTCACGCTGCATGATGTGAATTTTGAGAAACTCGAGACGGCTTTCGCTATAATACCATATGTGTTAGGCGATTTGCTGGATATCGCTCTACGGACCATGTCGTATGTCTCAACATTCACGAATAAATACTGTATCTGTAACGTAACGAAGAAAGCTCTCTCGAAAGTTCAAGAATAAGTATGTTGGCTTTTAAACGAGAGTCATGTGTATGTTATCTAAATCCGTGAAAAGATGGGGCATCTTTTGGTTTGTTTTTATAAGGCATCTCCAATCGCTGAGTGAACCCCCTGAGCACCGTGATCAAAAGTGGAGCTTTACCTCCTAACTGAGCCTGAGACTAGCCTGCTAATTGACCAGGATGTGAGGACGGGCTGGTCCAGTCCGCGAGTGGTAACAACAGTGAGAAGTTTGTCAGCCCGTAATCATCTCTAGGAACAAGAAAGATTTTTTGGGGCACTTGCAATCGGAAGAGGTGTGTGTGGCGCCGCGAAATGGTCCATTGTTCATCTCACGCCCAATCTGGGAAGCAGCACCTCAGGCCAATTTACCAGCCGCCTAGTCTGCAATTTTGTTTGTTGCCTCGAGCAATGGTACTTGTCAGGGTCTCCCATGGTCTAGGAAAACAGTGTTCTACAACCAGCAGTATGCGTAAAAATTCAAGAGGATGTTGGCATTGTGCCAGATAATGACTCATTCGCGTCGCCTCAAGATGTTCGTTGTACAGTCAGTATACACGCGCATGGAAGTTAGACTCTGTCAAAAAGAACTAAAGTACAGGAAAATTTCTCCAATACTAAGCATTAGAAAGGTTCGCCTTCTGCAACCTAACGACAATCCTCAGGCTCTCAGCTCGATGTTTGCGGCACTGCAGTTATATCGACAGTCTAGGTACAGCAGTTTCTACCAAGTCCACGGTCACGAGTTTACAGACCCAACGCAACGTCCTCTGATCCTACATTTCGAATTTCCAAGAAGTCTGCTTCAGACCGGATATCGCGTGGATGGTGAGTTAGTGGCAGTTCAGTATCACTTAAGTTTGTTGCTCTACATGTGGGATTCGGTAAATGCGGATAATAGCGGAGATCACAGCTTCATTAACTTGGCGTGAAATCCAATGTTATTTCGTACTTTACTCCAATTCCATCACATTTGTTTAATTCGCTCAGCAGAGACTCTCTGCCGTAAGCTTGACTAGGATTTTTTAACATCTCTGGCGGAGAACTCTCTCGATGATTGAAGTAAATACGGTATAGCAAAAGAGAAGGCGATCGCTTAGGATAACAAAGAAGGATGGGAAGACCCGTCAAGCTGTACAAGGATAAAACTTAAGATGAGAGGTAAAATGGAATTAAAGCATAACACTATCTGTATGTGCGATCTACCTTACCGTACCCAGGATATCTGTCAGAGCTAAGATGTACAGTATAGCTATTGCTTCGGAACGGGTCTAAAGTTTTCTAAAAGTACTGACTTCGATGCAAACCAGTCCATCCTTTAGTCCGAAGAACAAAAGTCGTGACCTTTCTTTACCTGGGTGTAAACATGGGACGACTTGGTGTGGAAGACATGCATCTTTTAGGATAATCTGGTACCGTAGTGAAGTAATTTCTCCAGTATATCAATTGCGCTAATCAAACTGGACTAGTCGACAGAAGCTAAGAATATAGTCTCATGTTTCAACACCATGTTCGTGTAAATGGAAAAGGCTACCGCGTATGATAACAAGAAGGACGGAAAACCCGTCAAGTCGACAAGGATAAGACATAAGAGATAAAATGACCAGCTAAGCCCCACTAATATCGTGATGAGAAATCTGCCTACTGCACCTAAAATATCCGAGCGTGTAAATACTAATTATCTTTGATTCCTGAACACAACACGATGTTTTTTCCACCGTATGCCTGAATTCAACAATGTTTTTCCTATTTATGCGCTATGACTCTATTGGGGCTTAGCCCCATTTTACCTTTCTTTTCTCTCCCTTGTACGGGCTTGATGGGGTCTTCCCATCCTTCGTTTTTCCTACGCGGTCGCCTTATTTCGTTTATGCGCGATTCGTCAACATACTTTTCTTATTACTATGAGACAGTACCCAGAAATCAGAGCTTTAATTATTCGGAAACTGGACTCGCTATAATATTCTGCATTACATGCACTCATTTATCTGTGCTGTCCGAGACTGTACACAAGAACCAATATCATCGAGCTGAGCCTCAAAAAGGTGCTAGAGTAAGTCCTCGGTATCAGTCAAGTCTCCAATATCAAATATAGCCATTAAAGCCATGAAGCGATATCGGGTCTACAAATTGTACAATGTAGAAGACACTAATGCAGACTACGAGGACACATCTGAGCTCTTGGCCACCTGTGATCCTTCTCTTCCCGGCTCCCCCCGTTACGATCTTGCTTAGTCAGTTGCACCTGGCTTGTCTGAGCTACGCAATATTCGAATTAGGTTACTCGTACGATGGCAGTTTCAACTACTCGCACGGCAAACCGATATTGCGATCACAAGGGCAACATCAGTGAATGAAGTGTCCGATGAGGCACAACTACCTTAACAACTTTACAATTGGCTTTATTGTGAGGAACAAAATAAACGTGTTCAAGCCAGCTTCGCAAGTGACCGAGGGAAGATTCACCAGACTTGAGCAGTCTCGCGCTTACTGCTTTGTCGAGGCCATAACGTATTTGAAAGACTTCGGCACAGTGAGAAGAGTTAAAAGTTCGTCCACACAAATTTGAAGGGAAGGAAACAAATAAAACTTGAACGCCCATTCCATTTTGTAGTTCCTTACAATTAAAATATGTCTCCATAATCTCCGTCTCGCAACCGTAAAGAGTGATGGTGGGGATAATGCAAAATATAAACACCAAACTGTAAAGGATTTCCGGCTGCCAAAACAAGTCGACAAGTGGGCATAGGAACAAACAGTTAGGCATAGTTCTATAACTCACAACAGACGATGGTGATCAGCAGATAAAAAGTGCACGATACAATAAACACCAGACTCCAGACAATTCTTGCTATCTTGAAGGGACAACATATCAAGAAGAGACACAAACCTGGTCCTTGACGTAACCAGAATGGACTCTGTTAGTATGTTCCGTCTTAATTGCATAAATTAGATCCCATAGGCTGTCAGTGCCCGTACAATTCACTTTGGACCACCACGACGTGTTCAAGAAACGCTCTGGTGCTGCAGCTCACAATAGAATTAACAGAGGGCTCATCAGTGGGAAACTTCACCTGCAGGGGGAAATACTTTTAGACGCAGGGGTGCCGAAAATGAAAACCAAACTCATTACAACATTCAGAGTTCCAACATCTACAACCTTTCAATTTGAAAGGTTCTCAATTGCTGTGGATCCATTGGAACAGGTTGACACGATAGATGCATTCCTGAGCGGAGAAAAGTGAGAACAATGGTGGTTGGAGAAACATTTTACTTCGAGGAGTTACATGTTTTGGTTAACGGGTATTGGTGCTGAAACAATCTCCCAAAGTCGATGACAACACGGAATATACTTACTCTTAGAAACGTTTGGGTATACACGGTATCGGTGGAAACTATCTGTACGATATCTCTCACACCTTGAACAAAACTACTACTGAAATACAAGTGGGAAAGAAGCACACTGTGCCTCATGAGTAATCACAACGCGTTGGAGTATTGAGTCAACCAGTGCAGCAGGAGAGTGGGCAAGAACTAAGCTGGATGATGGTCAACTTCGTCGGCCTGGAAAGGAGAGAAGTCTCAGGGAAGTCATCAGAACAAACCCCACTTTTTCTTCTTCTTTGGCTTAGAAGCCTTCTTCAAATCCTTGGCATTCTTGATGCCTTTCTCAGTGGAGCTATCAGAGTCAAAATCCTCTTCTCCTAATTCTAAATCCTCATCCTCACCATCTGAGGCATCGAGGGCGAGGCGTGCGGCATCCTTGGCCCACTCCACCACCCTCTCTGCCTCCTGGTTCAATTTCTCTTCCTCAGAAGAGACTTTGATGTACTCCAGTTCCCTATCCAGCAAAGGAAAAGCACGCAGATCTCCTCCCAAAAAGTCATCTTCTTCGGCAGAGGATACCCTGCTTCTCTCCAGACCGACCCTGTCCGCCACCGATGAAAACAGCCTCTTCATGTCCTTAACACTCGACAGATTCTCTGCTTCAACTCCAACCACACTTTTCTGCTGGGGTTTCTTCTTTGAGCTGTCCTTCTCCATAGACTTCTTATCCCGGGGGGATTGATCCTTAGCAGGAGTAGTGGAGGTCTTCGAAGACGGTGACAGTGGCAGAGCAGCAGACTTGGGTGAAAATGTTATAGAGCTCAGTTGCTTCAAAAGCTTGAATGGGGAAGGAGTAGAACAGTGGCAAGAAGTGGCAACCGAGGTAGTCATCACCCGGGGGGAGGATCTGGAACTAGACCGACCCAGCAGAGTGGCAGATGGTGAAGAAGATCCATACGACGAATTGTAAAAGTCATCATTCGAGGCTGCTTGGTATGACAGGCTCCGTGAAAATTGTGCCAAGCTACAACTGTCAGTAGAAGAGATCGGAGACGGGGTTCCCTTCAAGGCACGAAACCGTGCAACCAGATTCGCATCGATGTCTTCTGGATCGTCTAAATTATCTATACCAGATCGGCACGAAAGAAATTCGCTATTTTGAGATTGACATCTGGACAATCTTCTTTTGTCGCTCCCATCCGCATTACCATATTCCCGTTTGGATGAAGACCTTCTCAAACTCAGCCCCGTGCTGCTCTCCTTCCTCACCTCTGTCTCTTTCCCTTTACTCTTAGGTACTGGGCGATCAGCTTTCAATTTCGCCAACCGACTGCTCAAATGGGAATCCAAGACTCCTGCATCGTCATCCATGCTATTCCTATTGTTACCATTCCCAATGACACGGATGTCCTTTGTCGAAATGTGGCTGTTGACTTTCAACTTCATTAGATGCTCATCATTCAGTTGTGAGAGCAGTGCATCCACATCGGCATCATCGTTGGGGTACCCCAAAACCAACCTATCCATTCTCAAGCAACTTATCGGAGACGACCCACAAAGATCCAAAGAAAAAGAAGACTTACCCTGTTCAACAGTTTCTGCAAAATCTTTTCACTACAGCTTTAGCATTGAGTTCGGAAACTGCTGAAGAAACCTCACAATCTCATCTGTCGCCCTGCTTTGACAATCGCTTCGTCGGCAAGAAATGATCCCCGGCCACCATTCATTTGATCTGGCACTGTGATCCAAGCTATGAACGAAACCTCTAAACGCCGCTTTCAGGTCAGAATTGACGTTGATGGATGAGGAAGGACACCGAGAAGAAGGAAGAAGTACAACTCCTAGTCCTGGGTTTAGCCCGCCACCGACAATTAAATTCCTGCTACAGGCAAGGAGGGGATAGCTGAAAGCAACCGGAAGTTCTCTTAATCACTACATATCTTAAGTACAGAACGAAAAAAAAGTGCTTTGGTACCCCGCTGATACCCTGCAGCTCCTGCCATTTAGCTGAAAGTGTGTGAGAATTGGGAAGTGTCAAAATTGATCCGGAAGAGTCAAACTTCTGCACAAATCGCTGAAAGAAATATCGATTCTAGAAATCCTGGAAAATATCTTGTTTTTCATGAGAATCAGGAGTTAGGCCCTTGCCTTGATATCCTCACGAAATCGGTATCCCAAGCAGGACGATTATGCCCAAATCACGGAGAACAGGATCTCAGCACAAGGGGGGAAGATACTACTGCAGGAAACGCATGCAAGGACAAGAGCGGGTGAATTCTCAATATATATACGGAATTCACCAACAGGGCAGAACGGGCCTAGGAATTGAGAAATCGAGAGAACTGGCAAAGGAGATTGAAAAACAAAGAGAAGCGAGCTGTTCGTCTCTCAGACGCTCCTCAAATGTACTCTTATTGGTTCTCTCTCATCTTGTCGTCAGCGTGGAACACGCCCTGCTCAAGAAGCCAGCATCCTACTGCTCTTTAACTTCAAGTTCCATTGTAGTGACTATCAGTCAATCAACACCAATCTTTAACAAAACCACCCGGATTTCTGGCTTCAGCTATCGGTAGTTTAGCCAGCCGGCCAGCCATGGATGCTCGTCTCCTTTACATGTTTCATTGACCAGATCACCTCATGGAATCACTACGTGACTTTTCATTTTCTTTATAGACGAAAAGTTACTCCAGTCAATCAACGGGTGGCAGCACTCCTAAATTGATTCGTCAGTGACCAAATAGTGGTGATAAAGAAACCATTTAAGATGAGGTTGGTTGGAGAGAGATGGCAAGGAAATGGACCACTTCCCGAGACAAGTTGAGTTTCCCCCTGCTGCTAACGACAGGTGGATGTGGGCAGTACGGTAACTGTATTCCTTTCTTCGCCAACTCCCAGAGTTGTTCCGCTGTCTCTCTCCCCTTCTACTGTACCTTCCAATTCTTCAAAGAAATTGATTCCGGCTGTCTGCCTGCCTGCCTTGTCTTTTAGCACAAATTTCACTCGTTAGCCCCCACTTCGAGCCCGTCCCTCCGTCCTCGACTTCCATTCGAACTGACAAAGGCAGGTCGATGCGGGTAAGGAAGAAGATCGAATTCAGATGAGGTTTATTACTGATCTTAGAGTAAAACATGGGAAAAGGGTGGGCTATAAGCCGTGGTCTTTTAGAGCCCTCTTAGATCGTACAGTAGGTTTGTAGAATGGGACATTCATTGCCAAAGAAGCAATCGTTTGAACGGCCGACCGATCTTACAGTTTTAGTCGGGATGGTTGGTAAGTATGCATCTCAAGCGAGATAAAGAAGAATCCCATGTAAGAACACATCAAGATTTATGAAAATACACAAATGTCTTTAACGCTCCCCCTAACGATGAGCTAATTCCTTTTGTTCAGGTATGGTCTCAAAAGAGAACTGATTTGGTGAATATTTTAATTTACCCAAAACAAACGTATCAATGTCACTTTCGTGATAGCAATGCAAGTGGATCATTCAGATCAATTTTCCGTAGGATCTAAAATCTTACACAAAAGAAAGAATAAAAATAGAACTGACCCCGCTTTCTTTTAAACGAGTGTACATAAAAGACGAATACAAACTCTGTGGAATCAATTTTCGTTCGATGGGAAGTCCCCTAAACCACATATTGTATGCATAGCACTGTCTCACAACAAACTAGCATGATGTACTGCATTGTAGAGAATATTATGTTTGTCACTCGTAACTATATAAGACTTTGCATATATTGTTGATGGTCTAAAATACAGGTCTGGTTCTTGTTTATCTAAAAACTCAAATCGAATAAGACGAACTCATATGCTGCGCAGGAATCAGCTTCACTCTTGTCCTGGTATAAGCAGTAAACAAACAACCTTCATATACTTCATTTAACTGTTTCTTTAACTAACTAGAGCCTTCAGATTATAAAGTTGATTTATCTGCAATATCCATCATTTGACGATTTTAAGGTTTGGATAAAGATAGACAGAATACAAATCACTTTAACAATGTCGATGTCCTGTTTTGACATTTTCACATCTTTACGCAGTGGATGAGATGTACTCTCTCTTGCCTCTTTAACACGGTACGTATCTCATCCAAGCCGACTACTGTGGTGAGAGTGGTCCTCATGTCTCAAACCAGAAATTCCAAAGATTTCATTCTGATTCTTCCATCTTCCTCCTCCACAACAAAGAGGAACCATTCGCTTTCTTCCCGCGGACGAAGTGTTAGAATAGTTTCAATGTGCTCTCTGCCGTATAAGTCCATGCTTCTGTGAATCGTACGAGCAGTGTGGAAAAAGGCAAAGGACTCATCCTGAGTTAGATCCTCAGGTCGCTGACATAATCAAAAGGTTGGACTGGCAATGATGAGAGCTCTGACTCGAACGATATCACGATGATCGTCTACGTATGGCTCTTTCTCAGAATTTGACCTACTTTCCCCATATCCAGGTCTTTTATCTCTTATTTATAGTATCTGGAGATCAGCACTCCCCCTCCACTCCTGCAGTCCCCGCGAATATACTTGATGAGGGATCGACCATCAGATTCATCACCAATGTTCTGGGCTCGTACAAGTTTCCCCGCTTGAAAGGAGCAGCACTTACGTCGTGTTCTCCTGCGACACTGCCATTATGCGACTTTGTTAAACGTCCTGATACGGATCACCAAAGCATAGACTTTTGGAAAATTTGTCAACAATCATCTTTAGCCTACTTTCTGTCCCTGGGCAAAATAGGTACGGTATTTCAAAACAAAATTAGCTGTAGTGTGGTCCCTGTTTGAACGGCATCATCCTCTTATAACGTTCATCTCGTAGGACAAACATTGCCTCTTCTAAAGATCTTTCCTTTGTTTCACACAATGACGACCTATCAATTAGGAACATTCATTTAGACAATTCTGTTCTGTTTTATCATCCGGGGGGAGTCCCGATTAGTAACGTAAAATAGGAGTTCCTAGACAGCAATGTGCAAGGCCCCAGTTGACATACATAGTTTAGAGATTCGCGCGGTTAAAATGACAGTATTGTCTCTTCTCTTTGGGTGATACATGCTTCCAAAAGCAAGATGTGTTGCCACCTTGGGATGCTAAAGCTACGGCTGATGTTTCCTCAAAACTATGCGATGCTTTTCCGTCGAAAGGCGTCAACCCTGTTGGTTCCACTATTCCACTCCATTTTAGAGAATCATATTTTACATAGTTACTCTTAATATATAAGGATATAGTGTTTGATATGGCATCTTGTTATATCTTCCGCTTCATTTTATAGAATCCTGTTTAACATAGTTACTCTTAATATATAAGGATATAGTGTTTGCTATGGCATCTTGTTTATATCTTGAATACCCCTTGCAAGAGTGTAGTTACACTTTGTACCTTGAAGAGTGAATACCTTGCAAGAGTGTAGTTATACTTTGTAGATGATACCGAGTTAAGATAAACTTATACTTGGTTGGTTTTATAGCTATATGTATTTTTTGATTATTTATTCTTGGTGTGAGATAATCAGGTGACAATAATGAACGTTGTGATTATAAATCTTACACATTATATAATTTTTTAAGGAGTAATTACTTGTCTTCTTGGATGGGTTAGTGAAGCTGTGACAAAAAAGGTCTCCAAGTATAGAAGTATGTAATGAAGTAGACTTTGGGTTCTTTTATCCTTGGAGTTAAAGGGAGTACACAAGAGCATAAGATGTCATGGATACCACTTTGAATTTCTTTACTATTTCATATCATACTCATTGTTCTAAGAAAACTCTAATCTGTGATCCATAAGAAAAAAAGCATGCTTCTTCATGGATAATGCTTCTTCAGATACTCCAATAATTAATAAACCGTTTTACTTGCATAGCTCATCTTAAAAATTAGCCTCATTTAACCTCTTTGATCTTATCTTTGCAGGGCTTGATGGGTCTTCTTGTCCTTCTTGCTATCCTATGCATAGGATGTTACACATACCACTTTGAATTTCTTTACTATTTCATATCATACTTTAGACAGTATGGGTCCAATCATTGTTCTACAAGAAACCTTAGCGGGTAATCCTAAAATCACATTGGATAATGCTTCTTCAGATACTCCAATCATTTATATGTAAAAAATACCCTCCCTCCCATCCCCACCCACCCACCCACCCAACCAAATGTACCCTTATCAATTCACTATTTATAAAAGTTGTCTTTGGTTTTGCCAACCTTAATGTTGGTTCAGAATGTTGGGTTGGAAGAATGGAGGCCATGCTCTTTGCATGTGGAGGATAGCAATATTTTGGAAGCTACATCAATGAAAGTTGCATTTAATATGACAAACCATTGAGTGTTGATATGTTTACAAGCTCAACCATGGAGATGGTTGAGCTTGTAAATGAACCTAGTGTCCAAAATACATCAACCTTGACTTCACACCAATTAAGACATGGATATCAAGTGTCTTCACTAATCTAATCATGAGTTGAGTCATGTCAATCTTGTAAGGAGGAGTGCATTGTGTGAGATTGAATAGATAGTCATTTTGTAAGAAGTTTTGTGAAGTGCTTAAGCAACTTTTGTCAACTTCTAGATTTTGATAGTCACAAAAGCCAATGGAGCAAGCAAAGTTGATTTACCACAATTGTTCACAATCAATGCATGAATTTGATTGCAATGATAGAAGATTCATTTTATTTGCTCCAAGCATCTTCTAATCATGAAATTTGGTGCTAGATATAATGTCAACTTAGATAAAATGTAACCCTACTAGTAAAATTGACTAGACAAATGTTGGGTTTGGGACTTTCAGGTGGTTCTATAGACCCATTGTGTCACAATACTTGTTTAGGAGGCACTATTTGAAGTTTGAACTTGGTGTGATGAAGGCTAAGTCCAGTGTGAGGGTTTGCATACAAACTCTATTCTTGTCTCAAAAACATTTAAAATAACTATTTCTTAGTTTGTGTACTCCTCCTTAGGATTTGAGCTCTTCTCAAGCTCTTTTGTAAATGTAGTTCACAAAGTAAATTGTATCCACTGAAGGTACATCTCAAGACTGCTCATGTTTAGTTTGGCAAGAAACTAAAAGTGAAACCTTGAGCTTGTTAGATCTCCATGAAGTCTACATTGTAGAGAATTTGGTAATCCTTCTTGAGATTGAAATTGGTGATTTGATTTGTTGAAAATTTTCTCCACCAAACCTTGGTAATTTGGATTTGAAAGTTGAAACTAAATACCAATTTTGTCCTTCCCACATAGATATCACTTAGCATAGAATTCTAGTGAAGAATCTTTATGTTGGCTATGAGTGTGAGGTTATGAGGTATTTCAAACTTGCACCCTTATCATTAGGCAAAAGTTTGTGAAGCAAATTGGAATTAAAAAAATTAACAAGTATGATCAAAATCCTTGACTTCTACCTTGCCAATATGCAGCTCAATTGATTGTGGAGTATTTTTGGGTTTGCTTCAAAAAATTTCTTCCCTCTCTAAATTTTTGGTAACTCTGACATTTTCTCCACAAGAAATGTAGCATTAGCATGACAATTACTTGTTCCATAGTAGTTAATCATACAAAATATTGTAAACATTATCCAATATTGTCAGATTCCTTGACTTTTTCTTTGCTAGTATGCAACTCACTCAATTGATCATGGGGTATTTCCGAGTTTGTTTTTAGAACATCCTTCCTTCTCCAAAGTTTAAGCAACTATGATATTTTCTCCACAAGAAATTTAGCATTAGCATGATGATTGCCTCTTCCACGGGAGCTGATCACAACTCCCAACCAGCCAATGGAACTAGACCGGTCCTTATTGTCGAGCAATCACCTCATCACTCCACTTGTGGAACCTAGAGGATGGCCACGACCTCTACTTTCTCAACCAAGCATTCTTAATCAACACTAAGGCTTAGGAAAATCTAACGCTATTTTTATAAATAGTGAATTGATTTGGGTAAGTTTGTAATATCACCACTTGTTGGAGGTATTTTTGACATTGTGTTAATTTATAAACCATTCAACTTGAAAAGCTTATCTAACGGAAAATTTCTTTTACCAATCCTATTAAAGATTAGTCCCATTTATTCCCTTTCATCTTATCTTTGCATAACTTGATTGGTCTTCCCACCCTTCTTGCTATCTATGTGATCATCTCTCCTTTAATTTTTCTTTTCTTTCTTTTTTCTACCTAGATAAATAGATTGGATTTTGTTGTCAAAGTGGTTTTATATTCTCTCCAACTAGGACCAAAATTGCAAAATTCATCTGATGTATTAGATCTAGTACCAAAACCTTTTGGTGTAGTAATGCTATTCTTATAAATTAGATTTACATCTACTCTATAAGTTATATTGTGGAGGGAGGGTGAAGCCTAAATCAAAGTAGAGAGACATAGATAAGAGATTGGTGTGAGTATGAGTATGAGTGCAAGTGTGATGTGAGCGTGAGTGTGAGTTTAGATGGAAGTAAACCAGCATAGCTCTAGATCAATGTGTGAAATTGAATCTACCTATAAATGTAAAGAGCATTTAATAAAGTGGTGGATTTTTAAGAATCAGCTTTTGAAAGAAAATCAAAAGTGCCTACTTTGTGACTTCTAATGATTAGAGATCTGATGTTTTTTAACAATGAAGAAGCAATGAAGCAAAGGAGGAATTGGATTTTAGAGATGTGCATCAATGTGAGATGATGTGATTTTGGAGATGTGAAAAAATGTCCATCACTTGTTATAGCCTCATCTACCTTAAGTACAGCTTCCTTGGAAAGAATATTTGGTCATTATCATATAAGAACACTAGGTCATCCTCACAAATAATGATAAGTCATAACTTCTTATCATGCATATCTCTTAAGGTTGTATTTCTCTTGTAGTTTGCAGTGCATTGGCTCACTTCTCTTCCAACCACATCAGTTGTTGAATCCAAAGATCCTTACTCTCTTGCAATATGACTGCACTTCAAATCAACTGGTAGTATGGGATGCAATCCATACATTAACAAATACAAAGTGTGCTTAATGGTAATCTTTTCAGTCATTCTATATGCCCACAAAATTTCCAAAAACTTTGTGTCCCAATCATAGGCATAATTGACTATTACCTTATAAAATTTTACAAAGTAACCCATTAGCCTTCTCTATCAACCTATTTGCTTTTGGTTTGTAAGGAGTTGTTGTCTTTCAATGTTTAAATTGAAAATACTTTGTTGAAGCTTCCACAAGTGAGTTCAAAAAATGAGTACCCAATCACTGACTACTTCTAATGGACATCCATATCTAGAGATGATATTTTAGAAGAAAAATTCTGCTACCATTTTTGCATCATCTTTTTGAGTTGCCTTGGCCTCCACCATTTTAGTCATTTTAGTCATTTTAGTCACTAAAATATACCTCTTTCTGGTGAATCAAGTGACTGGTTGAATCAGACCCACCAAATCAATACCCCATTTCTCAAATGGAGCCAATGGCAAAATTGGTCTCAAGGGCCACTAAGTAGTAGACGTAAGCTTCCATATTCATTGGCAAGCATCACAACTTCTAATATAGGCTTGTGTATCCTTATACACCATAGGCCACCAATATCTTGCTGCAAGGATTTTCTTAGTTGTGTTCTTTAGTGCATAACAACCTTTCAATGCTTCCAAGTGTATGGATTCCATTACTCCTCATACCTTGTAGGCTTCCAAGCACCTACAAAGCATCTCATCTTCACCCATTTTAAACAAAATATTATGCTTGAGCTAATATGGTCCCATTTTCCTAAGAAAGACTACCTTAGTTCTGGATCCAATCCCTTAGGACATTGACATGAATGTAGAAAATGATATTTTGCTACACATCTTGTACTATGTATTGTCATCAGATGATACAACTCTTCATCAAGGAAACGGTCATCTATCTTTAGATCCATGTTCTAAGTTTCTAACTTAGATAGGTAGTCTACATTGGCATGCAAAGCTCCCTTCCTTACATGTATACTATATGTAAATTCTTGTAGTAATAGTATCCAATGTTCAATTTGCCCTAACAAGTTAGCTTTCTTCACTAAGTATTGTAACACATAATGATCCATGTAGAACACAAACTCGTATCCCAACACGTAGTATTGAAACTTCTTGCAAGCATACACCATTTTGAGTGCTTCTGATTGTACAATGGTATAATTCTTCTCTACAATTGACAATTGCATGTTGGCACAATAGATAAGATAATTTTTCTTCTTTTCATCCTTTTGGTTGAAAAATACTTCTATTGCCAAGGACAAAGTATCCACATATACATGAAAAAGGACATACCAATTCTAAGCTCTCATAATTGGTGCTTCTACCAATTTCCTCTTCATTGCTTCATTGATTCATTGCTTGAGTGTAGGTCTCTTCCTGCTTTGCCTCCTATAGATAGTCTTTGGATTTCTCTGATAACTTTGTTAATGGTGCAACCAACACTTCATAATTGGCTACAAAGTGCATGTAGTATTTCAACATGACCCAAAAAGACTCTTAGCTCCTAAATACTTTTGGGAGATTTTAAAGCTATTATACCCTTTACCTTCTCAACATCAACTTCTATTCCTTGGCTTGAAACCCAATGTTCCAATAGAATTCCTTTTGTCATTGCAAAGAAACACTTTTCTGGCTGTAAGGACAAGCTTGCAACACAATGCCTATCAAATGTTTGACAAAGGTAAGCCAAACATACCTCTCTTCATCCAAACACATAGAAGTCATGAATAAAGACTTCCGAAAACTTCAGAAGGAAGTCCTTAAAAATCACATTCATTATTTGCTGAAATGTAACATGAGCATTATGCAACCCAAAGGGCATCTAATTGCATGCTATAGGTAATTCAATTGGTAGTGAATGTGGTTTTTTCCTTGCCTTCTTCCCAAATGGAAACTTCATTAGCTTGAAAATCCATCAAGAAAACTATAGTAAGGATGACCTACTAATTGGTCTAAAATTGTATTTGTAAATAGCAAAAGATGATGATCCTTCCTTGGGATTGAATTCAACTTGCAAAAATCTTGGCACACCCAAATTTTTCTTGTCTTTTTCTTTGGAACAATGACAATTGGAGAGATCCATTCATTGCTCAAGTCTAGAAAGATAATTCGTACACCCAAGTACTTATCAATCTCATCCTTCACCAAGAGTGAGTACTTTGGGCTCATCTTATATTGAAATTGTAAAACTAGGACTGCACCTTCTACCAAATCAATACAATGCTCCCCAAATTGTTTGGGGATTCTTGGCATTTGCTCAACTGACCAAGCAAATACATCCTAGTATTCTATAAAGAAGGTAGCATAATCTGCCAATTCCTTGGGAGTGACCATCTTGTATATTTTAAGTACTTTGCCTTCTTCCAAGACCACATCTTGACAATCATTGAGATGAAAACTCCTTCCACATGACTGACTTGGCTCAATCTAAGTCAAGTGGAGTAGTAACTCCCTTCTCCTAAATCACTACTACTAGAAGCCACATCATATAGGTTTTCCTCTTCAACATCCACCTCGTAGCATTTCAAATAATTTACTTGGATTTCTTGGTCCAAGTCTTCCCAAGATAAGGAAGATGAATCATCAGATTGATCTTTATCTTTTGACAAAGTAGTTTCCCCAAGGTGAGGAACTTTTATCCAATTGGTTGTCACTAATCGGTAACATTCATACTCAATAACCTTAAACCTCAACTTTAGTTGATGCCAATCCACACCAACACTTGCATTATACAACCAAGGTCCTCCAATCAATAAGGGATGACCAGTTTTGGTCATTTGGTCTGAGTAAGATATAGTTGAGTTTGAGAGGTACTCCTCTAATGATGGTCACTATATTGGACAACATTCCCAAAGGTTGGCATCTGGACTGATCTGAAAACTCTAAGATTTGTGGTGTAGGCTTGAAGGTATGATACCCCAACCTGTGGGTAGTATCTTTTGTCATTATGTTAATGCGTAGACATAATCATGCAATTTCCATTCTCTCCATCTACCTCTAGAGATCCCAAAATCTTCTTGTTCAAATTGATAAATAGCAAGGAGATCCTTCTTGAGGATCTTACCTACTCTCTTAAGAGCCAAGTTTAATTGCTTCTTATATAATTTATTATCCTCACACAATTGCTTAAACATCACGTTCACCTAAGTGGATACTAGATTTGCCACAAGATCATACTGGGGTACTCTTCCTAATTTTACCTTCTACTTTTGCTTTAGGGTTGAATTCTCAACCTGATCTAAAGTAGCCTTGGGTCTCTTGAGTATGGTGATTGGATTGGTTTTGTTTTGAACTTGAGTCACTTTGGGTTCACCCACTTTGGCTCAGATCAGACCTTTGACCTTGGATATATGAGCCAGCCTGCCTCTCACTTAGGATGAACCTCTGAGTGCACCATGGACTAAGAAGGCAACGAACCCCAACTCCATCATACTCCTCCACAGCTAACACTCCAAGACTCAAGACATTGCTCACTAGAGAGCTTAATGAGAGAGATATAGTTGCAAATGAAAGGATGATGAGTACCTCCTCACCCCTAGTTTATATACTTGTGAAATATTTATGCGCAAAAGTGACTAATTATTAGAGTAACTCAAGTTACTAGGCTAAAAGTCAAGTAAAGTAAAAAAGTATAAGGGAATATCCATCCCTATAGGTTTATTCCACTAAGCATGTGATCTTATCTTGACCCAACCACTAAGTCAAGGATTCCTTCATATCGGCTATCCTTGGACTATAGAAGAATCTAAAACTAAAAGGCTTGCGGGCCCAAGAGTTCTCAACTCTTTCTTCAAGCCAAACACTTAGGAATAAAACCAAGTCAACACACTAGAATCCAAAATAGTGGTGCTCATCTTTTCTATTTCCTCTAAAGTAAGGTCTCCACTATCTTAGCTATAACTAACTTTAGCTAATCATGACTAATGTAAAACCATCCTTTCTCTCTATATAAATAATATCTCTCAAGTATTTTTAATACTAAGCTAATTATCATAATACCACACACATGCACAAATGGGTGTTATATTTACCCTCGGACTAAGTTTTCACTTTGTCCTAAAATTGAAGGTCTCTCTACCTTCTATGATACATTTAAAACTTATCATGGTTAATTCTATCAATGTGTCTTCCTCCCAACTCCTTGGGATCAAAGGTGTAATTTCACCTCACCTTCTCCACTATGAAAGATCCAAAGTACTTAGGCAAAAACTTCTTTTGCACTCTCTTGAATCGAATGGAATCAAACAACATTACCCAATCACCTTCTTTGAAAGGGTCCACCTTCTTCTTGCCTTGCCTCTTATCATATCTCTCCTTTTGTTTCCTTTGGGTTTGCTCCACTTAAACCACAGTTATTGCTCTTGCCTCATCCAATTCTTTGAGTTGATCTTTCCTTGACTTCTCTGCATCACCTCCTTGTGCTTTCTTCAATCTCATATGAATGCTTTGGAAGGTAGGAAGATAAAAGTGAACAGATAGACTCAATAAGGTAGATTCAATACCATATACCAATTTGAAATGGAGAATATCGAGTGGAAGTCTTCATGGTTGTCTTATACTCCCATAAAACTGCATGAATCCTCTTGTCCTAATGATGTTTAGCCCCTTCCATTTCCGCATCTTTGGCCAACATCATGCACAAGTTTTGATTGGTTCTCTCTGCCAAGCCATTGGAACTTGGCTTATAGGATGTGGTTACACTATGTGTGATAGAGAAATATTGTATCATGGCTGTAGTAATGCTTCCTGTAAACTCTCCTCCTCTATCAGAAACCAACTCCAAAGGGCATCCAAACCTAGTGATAATGCATTCATAAAGAAATCTCCCAACTTCATCTTCATTCTTGTCCCTCAATGGTTTAGCTTCAATCCACTTGGTAAGGTAATTAGTAACTATCACAATGTATCAATTGTTCCTTGGGGTTCTATTGAGAGGACATACAAAATCAATTCCCCACTTCTCAAAAGGTCCTAGCAATGGAATTGATCTAAGTGGTGGAGTGGATGTAGACTTTCTAGCAAAAGCTTGACAAATATGACAAGTTTTGCAATAATCAAGACAATCTTGGAAAATCCCTCTCCAATGGTAACTTGCATCTAGAATCTTGAAAGCTATCACCTTTCATGCAAAGTGTTCTCCACACACTAAACCTTCATGAAACTCCTTTATGAGTAGAATATACTCTTCCTTACCCATTGCTCTTTGAAATAGACCATCTGCTCCTTGGTGAAAAAAAAATCCTCCACCATTGTGTGAGGTCTAGATCTTGCTGCAAGGGCCTTCCCTTCTGGATAGTTACCGCTTGTCACAAAATCCACAATCTCCTTATACTCCATTGGAACTTCTTGAGTGATTGAGATTGTCATGAGCTCCTCATCCAAGAAGTAATCATCCACTGGCTCATCTCCATCATGATCATAGGTCCTAGATAACAAATTAGCATTTGCATGTTTCTTTCTTGGCCTATTCTCAATGGTGTAGTCATACTTAGACAAGAGTATCATCCACCTTGCTAGCCTTCCTTCTACATTAGGCTTGTTGAAGATGTACTTCAAAGCCTTGTGATCCATGACAAATTGTGGCTTTCCCTCCAATCAAGTAGTGTCTAAACTTCTTGAGACCAAAGATCACTGCCAACCTTTCTCTTTCTATGATAGAGTAGTTCTTTTTTGCTGAAACCATTTGCCTACTAGCATAAGCTATTGGATAATCGTGTGCATCTTGGTCTAATTGACTAAGAGTGCATCCTATAACTACATTAGAACATCAATGGAGAGGATGAAAGGCTTACTCCAATCAAGTTTAGCAAGAATTGGAGCTACAAAAAAGGATTGCTTGAGCTCCTCAAAAGCTTTGAGTGCCTCCTTGTCTTCCAAAATCACCATGTAACCTACACCCTTCTTCATATAGATGGTCAATGCATAAGCCTTGTTGGAAAATGAGAAGATGAACCTCCTATACTCCCAACCATCCCCAAGAATTGGTGTAACTTTATCAAGCTTGAAGGGAATGGACGGTCTTAGATTTTCCTCACCTTCCTAGGATCAACTGCTCTTCCATCCTTGGAGATGATGTGCCCCAAAAGTAGACCTTCTTTACATTCAAAAATGCACTTCTTTGGGTTGAATGATCTATTTGCCTCATCCAAGCATTGCAAGACCTTGATTAGGTGCTCAAAGTGCTCCTCCTTGCTCCCATAGACACCAAAGTCATCAATGAAGTCTCTCACAAATTATCCAATGAAAGGTTCAAATACTTTGTTCATGAACCGTTGAAATATGGCTAGAGCATTGCAAAGAGCAAAAGGCATGACCTTGAAAGTGTAAGTTCCTCAAGGTGTGGTGAATGTGGTGAGTTGTTGATGCTTTGGTGCAATCTTGATTTGGTTATACCCACCATAACCATCTCCAAAACTGTACCTCTCATGACCTACAACCTCCTCCAAGATCTCACCAATGAATGGCAAAGGGTAGTCATCCTTCTTAGTAACAACATTAAGCTTCTTGTAAACCACACAAACCTGAAGCTTCCCATTCTTTTTCTTCACAATCACAATGGGAGACACCCATTCCAAATTCTCTATCTCAAAGATAAATCTGGCCTCCTTAAGCTTTTCAATCTACTCCTTCACAATTAAAGATATTGGTGGGCTAATGCAACATTGCTTTTGGCAGATTGGTCTTGCATGAGACTCCACCTCTATCTTGTGCTCCTCCAAATTGACTTCCTTCAAATCCTTGTAACTTAAAGCAAACACATGGATGAACTTGCAAAAAATCTCCTCAAATCTTACCTTCTCCTCCTTGGTAACATTTGGGCCATACTTGAGGGTAGATAACCTCCTCTCTATCTCCTCAAGTATCAATGATGATTTATTTGGGTCCTTCAAAACCTCTGGCTTAAGTGCAAAATCCGTAACACACAAGGGATACACATTTGAATCAAATTCAAATTCATCCTCTTCCATGGAAGTCTCCTCTTCCATGCTTGTGTCCAAAATTGAAGCTCCTTCTTCAGAATCTGATTCCCAATAATCAGAAGATGTTGTATTTGAATGTGAAGTGTTGGTGATGTTAGTCATAGGAATTGTGACTCTATGGTCTGATGGCCCAATCCTTGAGTACCCTTTGTGCCATCTATCAATTGTACGTGCTGCTCTCAACCATGGCCTCCCAAGACGTAAGTCATAACCTGAATTCTTCAAGATTTGGAAAATCATGAGATTTTGAACTCCCATAACTGAAACTACCACCTTATCCATCAACCCTACGGGTCGAACTTGTTGCTTGTTTGCCATACTCACCACAAATGTTGAAAGTCTTGAGGGTATCATACCCAGCTTTTTCATTAACCTTTTTGATATGGCATTCATTGCTGATCCTCCATCAACCAATGCATCCTTGATGTTGTGACCATTCACTCTCACATCAATCTTGGAGGTATATTCAAAAGCTTCCTATGGTGTTGGCTTGGCATCCACCATCCCCATTGATATTAAAGCTTTTTCTTTCTTCTTCCTCTTGCTCCTTGTAGAACTCAAACCACCTCTCAACTCCTTTCTCAAAGTAGGATTCAAAATAATCAATTGGCCCACTATGATGTTAGCCTTGTGACTACAAACATCCTCCAACACATTGTAGTTCCATTGTTGCTTTGAGATCAAGAAGTCTTCAATCCCCAACTTCTTCCTTGGGGTCTTTGTTGTTGATGGTATTGAAGTGCTTGTGCGAGTGCTCCTAGTAGGCATAAGAATATCTTGGATAGGAGTAACTCCTTGAGAAGAGCCCACATCCTCTACAAAATGAGCTCTCTTCTTCTCTTGTGCCAAAAGATCCAAATGAAGACCTTTGGAGTAAGAGCACTCCCCCTTCTCATACTTGCTCTCAACCACATCTATAGATGCTACCCCTTTACCTTTTTTTTTGGATTGGGAGCCACTTGGGTTTCATTTCCTCCCTGTTTCCCTCTATTGGCTCTCTCATAACCCCTTCCTCCATGGTAAGTGGAATTTGAGAAATTCCTTTGGATATGGCCTCTTTCTCCACAACCAAAACAATTTCTATCATTGAAATGTTTGTCTGGTTGGCTGGTTGGCCTCCTCTATATGGATAGTTTCCATAACTCCTAGGCACTCTCCCTACAATTTGATCCACCTCTCTCTTCTCCCATAGTTGTACCACATTGATCTTGAGATCTGCAAGTTGTTTTTTAATGGTTTGAAGTGGATCTTTTGGTAGAGGTGCAAAAACTGGAGCAACTACTACTTGTGGTGCAACCCTTGTCACCAAAATATCAGAAGTTCCACCATAATTGTAACCTTGAGGAGGATGCACAACCTCCTTCACCACCAAATCACTCTCATCCCCTTCCAAATTCTCCTCCATACAAATTAAGATCTTGATAGCTTCAACCTTGGAAGAAGGTTTCTCATATCTCACCTTGCTTCTAATTTGTGGTCTCAATCTTCACACAAAATTCTTGGTGAGCATAGCTCCTATGCTAATCATAGTAGTCTCCATATCATCTCCACCCTTCCTCAACACTATGCAAAATTTGGACTCTAATTTTTCTTTTTCTCTTTTCTTTTCTCTCACTCTATAACTAATAGATTATGTACATGACTAACACCATTTGAGAGTAATCTACCCTAGGGAACACAAAAGGTTTAGGTTGCTCCAAGATTTCTATAGCAACATCAAATCCTAGAGTACATATTAATCAAACCCTCATGGATAGTTTATCCATAAGTTGAAAGATTATCTCCATCACTAATCTTGAGAACTAGCTGATGAAGGTGGTAATATTTCTATAGTTGTACTAAGACTCTCTCCAAGATCCTTCACCAAAGTCTTTAAAAGTGTTTTTACTCCACTACACTCATGTCCTTTTGAAAGTCCTTCAACTCCACAAACCCCACACAACTCCTTGGTCTTAGATCTTCTCCCTCCTAATCTTGGTGAAGAAGGTCCAACATGCAAACCAAAGTCAAGTATCCTCTCCTTTCCCTCAATCTCTTGCTCTCAAAGGTCAATGGACATGAACTTGCCTTATGTCCCTTCTCTCCACATAGAAAGCACTTAGATTCACTCTTTCCTCCAAGTGGTGTAGGTTTTTGTATCCTCTCAACACTCTCTTCAAATTCTATTCTAAACTCTCTTTTCCTCCAATTCACCCCTACAATCATCTCAAAACCTTGGGGAACCTTGCATAGTCTCAATTTCCACTCTTGATGACCCTCCATGTTCCCAAGATGAATCTAAAGACTCAAACATGCTTTTTGTTGCTCTCAAACTCGTCATGCATGAGATCTCAACTCTGAAAGCCTGTACACTTGATCATAACTCTAGACTGTCCCTCCCTGAAAATTTTTAGATCTTTTCATTTAGCCATTTGGCCTAGACACTTTTCTATTCAGCACACATACTTTAGATTTGGTCTAAAAACCACCCCCTAACTTTAAAAACTCATAATTCTTTGCACAAGAATGATCTCTCTCCAATTTTTGTGTCAGCATGTGGATACAATGCACTATATTTTCTTTAAAATTTTCAAACCAATCCACTGAAAATTAAAGAAATGGTAGACTCTATACAATTTTCTAGAGAGCATGCAATTGCGGGAGCAATTTACCCTATCAGCTTTCAAAAAATTATTGCCCAATGTGCATAGTAGCTCTCACAAGAATTTCAAGTGTGCTAACTAAAGGATAATCAAAGCTATCATGTATAGAAATTTCAAGTCCAGATCTCAAACTTGAGATTTTGCCCAAAATCACCTTAATCCCCAAAATCTGCAATCCACCTCACACAATCTCTCTAAATCCTCTCATGTGTACAAGATCAGATATCAACTTCAAACACTAGAGGAGTGTCCTTCTAAATGTCTTTTGAGTTCATATTTTGGTCTCTTTCAATAGCCTCCTTCACCTTTGTCTATAAGGCTTTTGTTTTGGCCTTCGCCAAAATCTTCTCCTCATTAGCATACAAGATGGATTTGGAATGAAATCTCTATCTTTTGTGAAGAGGATGAGGTATTACTTACCTCCTTGGGATCATGCTTATTCTTTCTTGAACTTGTTGCAACTTGCAACACATGAATATGCAGAAATTGTCCCTCCAAGGCCGGATTCAAATTCTTTGGAACGTTGTGGTACCCACATTTTTTGTTTTTTTTCAAATTGGGGAAGAAGAAGTGTAAAGAGAAGTCTGATTGTGCTTGTATGACCATAGAAGTAAAGAAAAGAGTCTTTGGGATGAAACCCGAGGTAATGTGGCTTCATATCATAAGACAAAGTACTCGGAATTGCCCTATCAGCATACAACCCAAAGTAAGGAGTCTTCGTATCGGGGGTGCTCAACCCGAGGCGAGGATAGTGTAACAACTTTCCTTTGGGGCAAGAGATTCAAGATGGGACCGTTCAAAAATGGCGGTCATATGCATGAAGGACACTTGATAGTGATAGGAGCATGCAAGAGGTGTGATTTCTTGGGAGAAACTTGAATTGAAGAGAGACGAAGAAGGCGCAACTCTATAAAAATTGGGCTAAAGCAAAGTGATGACAAGCAATTTTCCTTCACCGTTAAGAAGTTGTCTTGTAGGAGATCATGGGAAGGGAGGTAGAGTTGAAGACGCGTTGGTGTGTAGAGGAGAATTTGAGAGAGCTAATCCGGGAATCAGTAGGAAGAATAGTCCCCAGCTCAAAGAGGAAGAGAGAAAGATGGGAGGGGGGAAGAAGAGCTCCGAATTTATAGTGAGAAATCATGCAATTTGGAGGTTAGATATGATCGCAAGAATTGAAGTCTTGAGCAGACTTTGGATCACATTCTTGGCATGGAATTGGAATGTGAGCTTTCTAGGGTTCATGACTGAGATAATCAAGAGTAGATGTCTTGATGGCCTCAAGGAAGAGGGGAAGAGAGGTAATCTGGCTCGTTGGACGGATTCGGATTGGAGGTTAGTACTCGGAAGAGAAGCAGGAACGGAGCAGGGTACCATGTTCTTGGGGAAGGGAGAAGTAGCAAAAGAAACCCAGGAAGTGAGAGATGCTTTCTCTTTGAAGCGCATGAATAATGGATACAAAGTAGAGAGTACAAGGATCCTCTCAAGAGAGGGATTGTGAGTGCTCTAATGGTAATCTTGAAGCCGGAGAGAACGACTTATATGATGAAACACCATGCGATGTTCTTCCATAAAATGTTTGCAGGAAAGCCAATTAACTGGGCAAAGTGTTTTCATGGGTGAACAAGACAGATGGTGTGGAATTTGTGGGATAAATTGCCTCCGCATTACATTGTGCCATTTGCAACGCATTTTTATCTAGGGCTGAACTTGCTCAATGCGGTGGAGCACAACAGAATGGTGTTGCATTTCCATCCCAACTTAAGAAAGGATGTTGATGCAAAGGAACAACAATACATTCTTTAGATCAGGCGCAACAATGAGTACTATGCGCAGACGGGGAAGAGTGTGTAGTTGGACGTGAGTACTCCAAAGTCAAAGAAGAGGAGTCGACAAGGAGAAGGAAAAGACATCGAGAAAATAAGACCTCAAAAGACTTGAAGAGTAACCCCAAGGAAAGGTATGGTGGTAATCACATCGTTGAAGGAAGAATCGGAGGGCAAATTTGAGTGCAAGTCAAAGACTTGGAAAGAGAAGAAAAACCTGAGCTCACACTGCAGAGTGGAGACACAAGTAGTGATAGCGATGATGGAGGAGAGGTGATATCAATACCCAAGGAAGAAAAATCCACAATGGAGATAGAGGAGAAAGGTAACTCAAAGTTAGAAGACAAATTGCCAGAGCAGGAAGAGAGAAAAGTTACCATTCAACAAGGAGTTTGTTCCAAGCAAAAGGTGAAGTGTGAAGTGGGGCCGAGTAAGGCAAGAGAAGAGGAGAATGCAAATTTGGGGAGTGAAGCATCCATTCCTATACGGCGGCTGCAACTCAAAAGGTGAGTATTGAGAGAAGAAGAGGTAAAGGAGGAGATCACTCCGTAAGTCGAGGTAACTCCGAGTGAAGGAGTGGAGTACCAGTGGAAGGTTGTGTGCCCCTTATTGGTGAAGTTAGAACACAGGAAGAAGGAGATGCAGTCGAAGTGTCCGGAGGTGAAGACTGTGTTGCAGGTGTTAGCATGATTAGAAATAGAGAACTCGGAATTAAGAAGAGTATAATCCGAGGTGAGGAGGAAAGGGAAGTACTACGAGTAGATGCAATAGTACAGAATCAAATGATTGAGAATTTGAGGAGAGAAGCAAGGGATCGGGTGGAGCTGATAGAGCAGAGTGTTATAGCAAGGGAAAGACAAATTGCTGAATATGAAATCTTGAAGCAGCAGTTTGCTGATTCAAGACTAGAAATTATCCATGCTATGGCAAGAGTAGCCAAGAAAGAACAAGAGCTCAATAGGGTGATGGAGAGTGTAGAGGAGAAGAAGCACCTGTGGCAATGAGAGTTGGTAGTGCGGTATAGAGAAGAAGAGAGGTTGAGAGAGTTACTTTGCAATCAGGAGGAGAAGATTGTGCAAAAGGAGAAGGAGAAGGAGGCTGTGAAAGCCAAGTTCGAAGTAGAGTTGGCAATGTATAGAGAAGATTGGCTTGCAGATTGAGAACGAGAAAGGAAAATGAGATTGGAGCCATTAAAAGAGATTGTGATCAAGATGAATGCAATGCTAAGTACAGAGGCCAGGGTGCGCATCAAAGAGATGAGGCTGCATGAGTTGAAGTTGTTGGTGCAAGAGATAAGGAGTAGACATGGAAGGACAAAGACTTGAATGCTTTGTTGATCACTCTAAGAACTTGTGTAGATAGGATGATATTGGAAATAGAAGACAATATCATGATTAGATTAGACTTAGTGAAATTAGAGATAGATAAACTTTGGAAGGATGTCCAAGCAAAACCCAAAGTAGATGAAGTAGGAGTGCAGATGTGTTTAAAGTTACCATTGGAGACATTAGAGAAGAGTGGGTCTGGAGATAAGGAGTTAGATAGATTACCCACTAGTGGAATTTCAGATCAGGAAAGAGAACTGTTAGATTTGGTAGAGGAATTAGGAGTTGTGAAACCCGAGGATAGATTAGTAGTGAGTGAAGTTACTTTGGGATTGGGTTTGAAAGCCAAGGAAGAAGTAGATATTGGATCAGATTAGTGATAGAATTAAGATTTGAAGAGGTACATTGTCATTTCAGAGTTGTTTGTAGAGTTGTTAGGAAGCGGTGCATTAGGAAGATAATTGTCATTTGCTTCACTATTTAAGAGTGGCATTTGTAGTCTTATGTTGTTCAGTGCTCATAATTTCTGAGAATAGATAAGCAAAGTGTTGTGAAGCAGTGCTTGTTGCTTGAGCTTGATTCTGAGTATCAAATCTATGTCTGTAATTGTGAGTGTGTGGAGAAATTCAAAGTGCAAGTCAATGTGCTTGTTGGATGTTGGATTCTGCAACCTTGATCTTCATTTTGTGTGTTTGATCCTGAGTGAAGTGCAATCAAAGCAATGCCTTGACAGATCTGCGAGGAGTTGTAGTGTTGGTAGTATTCTACATTTGTGAGTGCAGTGCAAAGTTGATGTGAAGCAATTTTGATCGAGGAAGTTGTACCTTCAGTGGAGAGGTGGAACACAATTCTGAGGCAAAGTAGTTTTGCAGTGAAATGCCATTTTTGGGAGAGCCTGAATCATCACAATCAAGATTGTTTGGAAAGAATTGAAGGAGTTGTGATTAAGAAGTGTTAATTTGTGACAAGATTGCAAATCAATGCTTGTTACTCTCTTTTGGGTGTGGTTTTTATCTAAGAGACTAAAGAAGAACTCAAGAAGAACTACATTATGAAATTTGACTTTGTATTTGGACATTTCTGACTTGTATCTCTGTGGCAACAAACTTTACTTTCCCGATTACCGCAAAAGTGATATTTGCCGGGTTGTCACAAATGTCTTCCTCCAAAGTTATGCAATTTACTATGGCTTCCACCTTAGCTTGTGGTGGTGGATGTTCTGGTGGTGTCTAAACATACCTCACTAGAGGCTTTGGGTTTGGGGGCTAAGGACATTGGCTAGGCATATGATCTAAGCTCTTACAATTCCCACACAAAGAAACATATCCAATTTGTCATCAAGGCTCAAGACAATTAGGTGCCTATTGTCCAAGGGACCCACAATTATAACAAGCCCCAAGTGCAACATTCTAGGGTCAATTCTGATTTTTCATGACATCCATTGGGGTGGAGCATTATTCATATACTCCCTTGGCCCATAGCATGAACCTTGAAATGCCATGCTTGACTATGCTTGAGTCTGATAGACCACTTCTTCCTCTAGTTCTTGATATTGGTTGGGATCCTAAGTTAGAATCCAATCAATTTATTGTACCAAGTACACAAGTTTGTTGGTTAGGCACTCCATGTTTGCATGATCCAATTTTCCACACAAAGTACATTATACATTTGGTCTTGCAAATGAGGAGGGTTTCCTTCTATCATTCATCCCAACCATTTGAATCTTAAAACCTACAAGCTCTTTTATAGGAGTCTCCAACTTAGTATTTGTCTTGTTGACATGTTTTGTTTGAGCTCACAATATTTTTCAACCCAACCTTTGCCAATTCCTCTTGAGCTTATGATCATCTTCTGATGACAATGAGGAACTTGATGAGTAAATGAGTCATTCAAAGATGGGGAGGTACAACAAGATAATCTTCTGCTTGCCTTTTTCCCCTTCCTTTCTTGATTTCTTTGGTTACTAGCCAAATGAGAATGAGCCTCCTCATAGCAAGCAACATGTTTGATTCCTTTGTCAAGAGAGTTAATGTTCCTCTCTCTTGCAAAGATACAAATCTCTGGTGATAGGCTTTGAGGAACCATGATGGTTTAGGCATCCAAATAGCCAACCATCCCTACTCACTCAAGCACTTGGTTCAATGATGCCATGAACCATTTTGCCCAACAATCTCTCAACTTCTCATTCTTACCTTGATCCAAATCATTGATTGTGGCAAAGATACTCATATCATAATCTACTTTCCAGAACCATTCTAGGAAGTTATCCCAAAGTTCCACCAAGTTGGTTAGTTTAAACCCATTCTCAGTTACATGGGTGTCCCAACTCTGAGCTTTCATCTGGAGCAAACTTGGGAAAATTTGCAATCCATCTTGGGAGTCATGTTTCTTGTTGGCAAAGGAAATCACCTCAAGCTCCTCAATGAAATGATCCATCCCATTCTTTCGCCTTATACTTTTGAAACAATAAAACAATGATATAAAGCTTGGAAAATCCAAATGGTCAAAAGGCTAAAAATACAATACAAAACACATGAACTGTGAGCCTATGGCATCTAAATAATCTATAACAAACTGGTCCAATGTAAACTTACCCTGGTCATATACTTCCCTAACGCTAAAGCCTCAATCTATAAGAGTTTTGAGAAATAACTACAACTAATTTGATGTCTGATTATGATCTGCAGATAACAAGGGCACTTAACAAACACATGCTGCTCATCCTCATCCTCATCCTTTGCTCATAGTACACAATATGCAAAGTTGCATGGAGTGCTCTATTTGCTGCCAACGTCCTTGTTCTACTTCTAATCTATGAGAGCTAGTTCTATACTGAGCAATGACATGTCTAAGTGAAGTAGAAACTCTAGCCAAAAAATAATCTTGCTCACAATACACTAATATAGGATTTACAAATTGCTGATAACTAAGAACACCATCTTAGTATTGGGTTGCTGCCATAAGTAAAGTAAGAATTGCTCCTTGATCACTTCTTGTAGTGCAATAGGGTCCAATCTCCAATGTTGTTCAAAAAAATTCCACCTTGTGGCCAATGCAATCAGATCTGTATACCAACCAATAGATAAAGTGTCACAAAAAGCTTGGTAGGGAAGTCTCTTGTGCTCCATGAACCTCCCCTTAGTGTCATATGTGAGAACTAAGAACAAAGCTTCAGCCTCAAGAGGCAAAAACCTTGTTTCAGCAAGCAACAATACAAAAGGAGTTTGAGTTTTCACCCCAAGTTTATCACACAAAAATAGTTTTTGAACTCTCTCCACCTTTTGCCACCATGTCTTCTTAGTACATGGACCCCAGATCTGAGCATCATAGAGAACCATTGGCTGCACAAGAGATCTGAACAACACCTTCTTCAACTCCCATGTGGTAAGATGAGCAAGTCTAGAGTGATTCATGAGTGAATACAAAGCTCTAAACACTGCATTGATTCTCATCTTCACACAAGTAGACCAACTATAGTCATGAAAAAACTCAAGGCCCAAGTATTTATAAGGAGAATCCTACTCCAACTACTGTCCATAAGAAAAGAAAGGTGTGATACCTTTAGAACCCACCACAATCATCTTGGACTTGTCAAGGTTCACCTCTGTATGGTACCCATATTTTGTTTTGTTTTGTTTTGTTAAAGTTTTGAAGAAGAAGTGTATTGAGGAAGCCAAATTACAAATGAAAGAATGGACTTATGTGTCTTTGGAGTAAACCCAAAGAAGTTGACCTTGGGTCAAGAACTGGAAGTACTCAAATGGGATTACAAAGAGACAAATCCGAAGAAGTGCATCTTTGGAACAAGAAGCAAAGACCAATACAAAGATGGTGTAACAACCTCTCTATGTGTCAGGCCAGTCAAGAACATACACTTCAAGAAATGGCGGAGGCAGGAGAACAATACCTTGACAGTGATAGAGAACCAACATGCAAAAGAAGTGGGAGTTGATTTTGAAATTGATTGAAGAATGACTACACTTTGGGGTACTATAAAAGTGCAATTGCATAGGGGGAAATCAAACATGTCAAGTAGATATCTTGTTCCTCTGATTAGTTTTCTTGCAATAATGCATATCAAGAAGCCAATTGAGAGTGAAATTTTCCAAAGTCCAAAAGAGGTTAGAGTGTTGTGTCCAAGAGAGGGGATAGTATTCTAGTGCCAAAGAACTAGGGAGCAGATCATGGCAAAGAAGACTAAGAGCGCACTTGCAATGAGGAGTTTTGCAATTTGGCGATTAGACGTCATAGCTAGGATTGAAGTCTTGAATAGACGTTGGATCACATTCCTAGCATGGAACTGGAATGTTAGTTTTCCAAGCGTCATGGCAGAGCTAGCTACCTGTAATTGTGATGAAGGCCCCAAAGTTATGGGAAAGAGAGGTAATCCGGCTCAATGGAGTGAGTCGGATTGGAAGTTAGTATTGGAGAAAGAAGCAGGAGAGGCAACTAGAGTCACCTTCTATCGGAAGTGTGACGCTGCAAAGGAGACTGTGGGAATTCAAAATTTGTTCTTTGCTTGTGGACCAACAATGGCTACAAAGTGGGGTCCTATCCAAACTTGATCAAGTGAAGCATTGTAGGGGCACTCATGGCTATGTTCAAGCCCAAGCAAATGAAATATGTTGTCATTGGGAAAATGATTCACAGAGAGTTGGTGCCATTTGGGGATTTTTTTCCCGCAGGATGGAATGACAAGTAAGTGACAAAGGAGGGGGAGAAGAAAAAGAGGGGTTTGAAGAGAGTGGAGAATGTGACAGGACCAAAGGAATTAAGGAAGATCTTTGAGAGTGCAGGTTGGGGGGAATTTTGGGGAGAAGGAAGGAGTGTAAGGGTTTTTGGGAGAAAATAGAAAGTGAGAGAGAAGGAAGGGGACCGTTCAAGAAAGACAAGAGGTGGATTGAGTTTCAAGGAGTGTGAGGGTTTTTGGGAGAAAAACAAGAGGATGTGTGGATTTTGGGAGAAGGAAGGAAGGTTTTTGGGAGAAAGACAACAACTCTTTTGGTGAGTTGCTTTTAGGAAAGAGTGTGACACGATTTTGGAAGAAGAGAATTAATTGAGTTTTGTTTTTCTTGGGAAAGGAGTGTGAGGGTTTTGAGAGAAAGACAAGAAGTGGATTGAGTTTCAGGATGGAGTGTGAGGGTTTTGGGAGAAAAGCAGGAGGATGTGTGGATTTCAAGAGAAGGAAGGAAGGTTTTCAAGAGAAAGATAGGAGGTGAGTTGCATTCAAGAAAGAGTGTGACACAATTTCAAGAGAAGATAATGAATTAAGTTGTGTTTTTCTTGGGAAATGAGTGTGAGGGTTTTAGGAGAAAATAGAAATTGAGAGAGAAGGAAGTGGAAATTTTGAGAAAGACAAGAGGTGGATTGAGTTTCAGAAAAGAGTGTGAGGGTTTTTGGGAGAAAAACAAGAGGATGTGTGGATTTCAAGAGAAGGAAGGAAGGCTTTTGGGAGAAAGACAAGAGGTGAGTTGCTTTCAGGAAAGAGTGTGACACAATTTCAGGAGAAGAGAATGAATTGAGTTGTGTTTTTCTTGGGAAAGGAGTGTGAGGGTCTTGGGAGAAAGACAAGAGGTGGATTGAGTTTCAAGAAGGAGTGTGAGGGTTTTTGGGAGGAAAACAGGAGGATGTGTGGAGTTTTGAGGGAAAACAAAAAGTGAGAGAGAAGGAAGGGGAATTTTTGGGAAAGACAAGAGGATCTCAAGGAGGGTTTTGGGAATTTGACAGAAAACAGCTAGGTTTTTGGGAGAAAAACAAGAGGTGATGTGCTTTCAGGAAAGAGTGTGACACAATTTCAAGAGAAGAGAATGAATTGAGTTGTGTTTTTCTTGGGAAAGGAGTGTGATGGGTTTGGAAGAAAGACAAGAGGTGGATCTCTGAGCCGGCCTGTCTTTCACTCAGGATGAACCTTAGATGGCTATTATGGTAGCGCACCATGGACTAAGAAGGCAAGGAACCCAAACTCCATCATAATCCTCCAAGGCTAACACTCCAAGACTCAAGACATTGCTCACTAGAGAACTCAATGAGAGAGAGATAGTTACAAATGAAAGGATGATAAGTACCTCCTCACCCCTTGTTTATATACTTGTGAAATAGTTACGTACCATAGTTACTAATTACCGTAGTAACTCAAGTTACTAGACTAAAAGTCAAGTAAAGTCAAAAAGTAGAAAGGAATATCCATTCACATGGGTATATTCCCCTAAGCATGTGGTCTTATCTTGACCCAACCACTAAGTCAAGGATTCCTTCACATGGGCTATCCTTGGACTATAGAAGAATCCAAAACAAAAAGGCTTGCGGGCCCAAGAGTTCTCAACTCTTTCCTCAAAGCCAAACACCTAGGAATAATACCAAGTCAACATTCTAAAATCCAAAATAGTGGTGCTCATCTTTTCTACTTCCTCTAAAGTAAGGTCCCCTCTATCTTAGCTATGACTAACTTTAGCTAACCATGGCTAATATAGAACCATCCTTTATCTCTATATAAATAATATCTCTTAAGTACTTGTAATACCAAGCTAAATATCACAATATCACACACATGCACAAATGGGTGTTACAGATCGGCTTTCAGGAAGGAATGTGAGGGTTTTGAGAAAGAACAAGAAATGAAATTTGCTCAGGAGAAAGTGGGTTTCAAGAGAGAACAAGAAATGAAATTTCCTCAAGAGAACTTGGACTTTGAGAAAAAAACAAAAAGATAGCTTGAGGAAGAAATGAGGGTTTCAAGAGAGAACATAAAAGGAAATTTTCTCAAGAGGATGTGAATTTGAGAGAAAACAGGAAATGAAATTTGCTCAAGAGAACATGGACTTTGAGAGAGAACTGAAAGATAGCTTGAGGAAGAAATGAGGGTTTCAAGAGAGAACAGAAAAGAAAATTTGCTCAAGAGAACGTGAATTTGGGGGAGAACAGGAAGAAAGCTCTAAGGAAGAAAGGTGGTTTTGATAGAAGAACATGAAAGAATGTTTTTGAGAGGAAGAGTGTGAGGGTTTTGAGAGGGATGGGAAGTGAAATTTTCTCAGGACAAAACGTGAAGTTTTGGAGAATGGCAAAGAAGGAAGTGACTGAGAAGGAAGTGACTTGCTTCTGAGAAAAGATATGAGCAGTGTTTTAGGAGAGTGACATAACGTGAAGTTTTGGGGAATGCCAAAGAAGGAAGTGACTGAGAAGCAAGTGACTTGCTTTTGAGAAAAGATGTGAGCAATGTTTCAAGAGAATGACATAATGTGAAGTTTTGGGGAATGAAAAAGAAGGAAGTGACTTGCTTTCAAGAAAAGATGTGAGTAGTGTTTTAGGAGAATGACAAAGAAGTGTTTTGGGAGAATGACAAAGAAGGAAATTATTAGCTTTTGGGACAAGAATAAGAAAGAAGTAGAACAAGAACCTGTCAACCAGAGAACAGACCTGGAGGAGATATCATATAAAGTCAGGACAGAACGGAGGGCTAAGAATTGTAAGGGTTAGGATTTAGAACTTGCTTAGTTCTCCTCCTTTGTTTACATGCTTTGTCATTGAAGATTTTAGTTGGTCACTGTGTTGTTTGAAGCTGCTTGGGTTTCCCCTAAAAATTTATAATTGCAAGGCTTGGGATTACGATGAATATATACTTCCTTGATGAATGTGAATCTTTAGTCTATGAATAATGCAAATAAGAGGACTTCAATCTTGGAGCTCTTAGTCTTAGTTGAGCCACATTGCCAAGACCTATCACTGACCTGATCATGATTATCCGAACCTGGCCATAGGACTATGATTCGTTAGAGGAATTACATCACAACTTATTGAATGCAAATTTAATATGGACAGAACTTTAACATTAGCAATGAAGCTTGAAGATTAAGATTGCGCCAATGAGGCCAATCCAAGAAGCCATTAACCATGAGCTTACATTTAGAAGGATCGGTAGCAAGCTGCTCCAGCAAGAAGGACTGCCAGCCGGGCAAAGGAGAGACAACATCTGATTACAAAAGGCTTTGAATAGTTGACAAGCCGAGCAGTTTGAGCGCAAGCAGCCAGGTGCCTGGCACACTCCGTAGACCAACCAATCCCCGCAACAACGTGAGCATGGAGTAGGCGGTCTTCTTCCACCTGATTTTTGCAGTAGTGAAGGTGAACTAGGTGAAGTGTTTCCACCAGAGACAAGGCAGATGATTGTCAATTGGAGAACCAATCGCCACCACACTACTTTGCACCATTTGTAGCACATTTCTACTTTGGATTAAATCTACTAACAATAGAGGAGAGGCAGCATATGAATCTGCATTTCTATCCTGATCTTTGATGAGAAGTGGACAAAGAGGAGCAACAATACATGTTACAATCGCGAGCCAATGATGACCATTTCACCAAAATGGAACAAAGGGAGACAAAGGAAGGAAGAAGCTAAAGACAAAGAAGCGGACTAAACCCAAAGAGGTAGCCTTACCCCAACCACAATGCAAAACCCAAAGACTCAATCCACAAGGTAAGACGGCAGTGAGGGATGAGATTTCAAAGACAAAGTCTAAAGGAGAGACAAAGTCAAAAGGAGTGGACTCCAAAGAAGCTGAGCTCACATTACAGAGTGAATACAAAGAGGAGGTCCAACAATTGATTGAGGCATAAGAAGATGAGGCATTCCATGCGATAATTGATTGTGTGGAGAGAGGAGATAACCCTTGCTTAGAGTTGCCCATGGAGGAGATGGATGAAGAACCAAAGAAGGAAGATTGGAAGGGCGGAAGAACCAAGAAGTCAATGATAGTTGAACTTGCAGGTTTGAGCTCAATCTATAAGGAAAAAGTAAGCTTGGAGGGGATGTCATTGAAAGTACAAAGATCAAGACTTGGGGAGAAAGCTCTATTGGAAGAAGCAGAGTATGAAGACAAAGCCAAAGCCAAAGACAAAGAAGGCTTTGATGGGCTGATGTACTTAATGCAAATTGTGAGTCCACTATTAGAGCTGCTAAAGATGCAGTAGAAGGTGATCCAACAAGATCATATGGAGGTGAAGAATGAGTTGCAAGTGGTGAAGTATTTGTTGGGCAAAATGAAGACATATGAAGACTGCACGAATTGAAATTGCTTGTGTAGGAAACTCAAAAGAGAAAAGTGAAAGGTGTAGATATGAACACTCCGTTGATTTGGTTGAGGGAATGAGTAGATAGGAAGATAATTGAGGTAGGAGACAACGTAAGTATCATATTAGACTTAGTGAATTTAGAGTTAGAGAGGCTTTGGAGTAGCGTGAAGGAAGATAAGAAGTCCAAAGTTGTAGAAGTAGGAGTGCAAGTGTCTTTGGATCAGTTTTTTGAGACATTAGAGAAAAGTGGGTTGAGAGATAAAGAGTTAGATAAGTTACCCACCAGTGCAATTGTAGTTTGTAGTGAAGAAGTAGTAGAAATAGCAAAGGAATTAAGAGAACTAGATAGACCCGGAGAAGGAAAAGTGATAGGAAGATCATCGGGTTTGGAAGCCATAAAAGAAGTAGACATTGGATTGGAATAGGAACATAATTGAGATTTGAAGAAGTGCATTGTCATTTTGGATCTGCAAGTTTGTAGAGTTATTGTAGAATGGTATTTTTTTTAGTAGTTGTCTATTGCTCTACTATTTAAAGGAGGCCTTTGAAGTAAAATGTTGTTTAGTATTCCAAATTTTTGAAGATAGGTAAACCAAAGTGTTGAGTTCAATGCTTGTTGCTTGAGCTTAATTCCAAATGTCAATTCTATGTTTTTGTGTTTGTGAGTGTGTAGAGAATTTTGAAGTGCAAGTTAATGTATTTGTTGGATGTTGGATTCTAAAGCCTTGATCTTCATTCTATGTGTTTGATCTTGAGTGAAGTGCAATCGGAATAGTGCCTTGATAGATCTAAGAGAAATTGTAGTGTTGGTAGTATTCTGCATGTGTGAGTGCAGCTTTGAGTTGATCTGAAGCAATTTTGATTGAGCAATTTATGCCTTCAGTGGAGGGATGAAACACAATTCCAAGGTGAAGGTGCTCTACAGTGAAGTAGCCATCTTTGGAATGATCTGAATCATCATAATCGAGTTTGCTTGGACAGAATTGAATGATTTGTGATTAAGGAGTGTTAATTTGTGACACGACTGCAAGTCAATGCTTGTTACTCTCTTTTGGGTGTGGTTTCTACCCAAGAGATTAAAAAAGAATTCAAGAAGAACTACATTGCTATTGTTTACTTTGTATTTGACCAATTCTGAATTGTATCTTTGCGTGAACAAACTTACTTACTTGATTATTGCAAAAGTGATATTTACCGGTTGTCACAACCTCCTTCTTTGTTTGATTGCAAAAGCAAAGAAGAGGATCCAACAACTTCTATAAAATCTTTGTATTGGTTGTGAGGAGCACTATATCATTTGCATAAAGGAGTGCATGTATCATCAAAGAGCCAACGTGTACACTTGTAGCTCTAGCTTCCATGAATAGTCTCTCTAGATCATTGATGAAGATTCTTAATAGAGTTGGAGATAGAGAGCAGCTTTGAATGACACCCGCTATGCTAAGAAAATCTTGAGAGCTCAAACATGAAAGTCTCACAACCACTTTCTCATAGAGTCTAGAGATAACACCAATCAGATCCGGTGAAACACCAACTTCAATGAGTCTCTCACTCAGAGATCTCCTAAGCACCTTATCTAAGGCCTTCCTAAAATCAATAAATGCCTCATAGAGAGCTCTCCCAACACCCTTAGATTTCCACCACAAAACATGGAGTACCAATAGGTGGTTCAAAGTTCTAAAGCCTGATCTGAAACAAGCTTGGCACTTAGGTAAAATTCTGTACTTTTCAGCCCAAGTACTCAACCTAGACTCCAAAATTTGACCATACACCTTGGCAAAGATACTACTAACTAGTATGGTATTGTAATTGATGACAACATCTTTGATAGGCTTGCCTCATAACAAGGTGTGATGACATGGTGACCAATCAAAGGATAAGCTATTGGGGTACCAAACTTGGTTAGAGGGTCATACTTTGGGTTCAGGCCAAGATTCCCAAGGTACCAAATGCAATGGTGGGTCTTCTATAGACCCTTCTACCTCTTTGACACCCTTCCACAACCTGAGGTTGTGGAAGGGTGTCAACATTATCAAATTCCTCTTCAAAATCTTGCTGAACTTACTGGGGAATGTTATGTTACTTTGGCTTGACTGTGATGTATTGGCAATTTCCTCTGTCAAGATTTGTGTGATCTTATGAAAAATCAATTCTTTCAAGGAACCAGCTCCCTTCATATTTTTTTGGAGAAGTCTATGTGCTATGTCTCAACAAATATGTATATTTGCTAGAATCCTTCTTTTGTTTAGGATGAGATGGTGTAATAGATCTTCCATCCATCTACTTGTTTCTGTTATTGAGTTGTCTCAAGGCATCTTGTACAATGAAGAAGTTTTAAATCCAATGCTTCCTTCTCTAGTTGTTTAGTAGTGAGTTGGTTCTTTTGGCATTTTGCTTCTTCATGTTGCAATTTTTGTCTATGCACCCTCTCTTCTCTTTGTTCTCTTGACACAATCATTCATATTTGTGGAACAATTGGCATACAAAGACAATTTGTATTCTTCCACTACCAAGTTTTGTATCCTTGGTAGTGGCACCAAAAATCATGAGACAACACAACAAGTCTCACTTTTGTAGTAACATGTGAGTAATTGTTCCCTCCCAAAGAGATATAGATCAATTTCATTCAAATACAAAGTGAAAAGTAACAATGTAGTTCTCTTTAAAAATGTAGTCAAGAGATTACATCTTTAATCTCTTGGTCAAAAACAACACCCAAAAGAGAAGCAAACACTCAATAGAAGTCTTGCCACAATTAAGAGTCACTCAAAATCACAATTCTTTAGTTATGTTCCAAATTGATCTTGATTGTGATTATTGAATTAATACGAAGAAGGCTACTTCACCATAGAGTGAATCTTTTTGGGAATTGCATTCCACCTCTCCATCGAAGTTACAATTTCCTGGTCTAAAATAACTTTGCATCAATTGCTTATCTAAAAACACAAATGACAAATGACAAATAGGTCTATCAACACTATAATTCTCATAGATCAATCAAGGCATTGCTTTGGATGCATTCCATTCAAGATCAAACACAAAAAATGAAATGTAGAATTGAAGAATCAAACATCTAACAATCTCTCAATTGCAATCCAAACTTCTCCATATACCCAACATACAAATAAAGACAATTGACTGAATCTCAAAATTAAGCAAAACTACAAGTGTTGCTCTAGCACTTCACTTTACTCATTCTTCTACTTAAATAATGAGTACAAAGTACTACAAATGGCTGCTTTAAATAGACAGACCACTTGGAAATTACTTAAACTAGCTAAACTACTTAATTTTTACCTACAAGTCTTCACATAGGAAGCATCATACTACCACATTGGATCTGGAATTGCTACAAGTTCTAATCCAATCCAAGTACTAACTCAACTTTGGCTTCTTCACCTCAATCAAGTACAAGTGCCTCTTGCACTTTGGGTTTGTCATCAACTTTTACCACTATTTATTCCTCATCTATTTTTATTAAGATTGAAGTCATAACTGTCCTAACTATCTTCTCCTTCTCTATCTTAACTATTTTTGATGACTTAGGTAACTCATCTGAAGTCACCTAAACTCCTATCTTGACTACTTTAGATTGGGTTACTCTATTTTCACTCAATGCATGAGTAAGGTTGTATACATTAGTCGTAACTAAATCTAATCTAAGGCATATATAATCTTCTACCTCAATCATCTTTCTATCTTTAAGGCAAATCAATAAAGTGTTCAAATCTACATCATTAATACTTCTTCCTTTGGGTTTCATGCATGAGCAACTTGAGCTTGTATAGGTAGGCCTCCTCTAACTTTGCCTTGGCTCTAGTACTGAGCATCACCTTCAAGTGGGTAGTGACCTTACTTACCAAACCCAAACCTTTCTCTAATGAGAGTGACTTGCCTTGGGCCACCTCCTCCTTCAACTTTAAAAAAAGTTGCTACAAATTCCTCAACGTGCTTCATCTCCATCTTCTTCCTCTCCACTTCATCATGAGCAACTTGAGCTTTGGCTTACTTAATAAGGTTGTACAAGCATTTTTCTTCCCTTGTTTGACTTGAAAGTTCTCTTTGCAAGCTTGATCCTTCTTTGCTCCTACATACCTTAGTTCTCCCATAGCCTATTCTTGCATTTTGGATTGTGTTTTGCAATGAACTAAGTCAGTTTGGGCATCATCAAATTCCTTTTTAGTTTCTCAAGTGCCTCCTACTCTACCAGCTCTTCTTTTTGATGCTCCAAGTAACCGCCACATTGCTCAAAATTCCCTAGCAAGTTGTTGAAACTTTGTTGTCTTATTACAACATCAATTATTTGGCTTTGTCTTTACTCTAGACCAACAATTCATTCAACTAAAAGATTAAATCTTAAATAGAGGAATCTCAAATATGATCTTAATGTTTCATCACCATCTAAAGCTTGTTCTTTACCTCTAGATGCTCCTCCTTTGATTTCTACATCCTTTCTTGCAAATGTACTAGAAAAGGGTAGACCACATTTGATAGGTAATTAATGCCTTTGAGCGTGTTCTTGTTTGGTCCTCCTTTCTCTTTGGGGACTGATACTTGTGCTACAACCTGAAGTTAAGATTGTTGTACCTTTAGGCTTAACTCCTTTGAGCTCTCTTCCTCCTTTGCAGGCTCACTTAGCATGGCACAAACAGTCTTAGCAAAACATTAAGATCATATTCCTCTTGGAACACCATCTTAGGCTCGTCTTCCTTTTCCTCCAAAAGGTCATCGTTTGGCAAGTCCATACATGTGGCATCTCCACCTTCCATTCTCTCAATTTCCTCTTGAAATTCCCAATCTGATCCTTCATCTTTTGACTATTGGACCTTGGGATCTCCTTCATTTTCACTACTCAACTCTTTACTCTTCAGAATCAGCTCCCATGAGAGTCCTCATTGTTGGATTTTGCTTCTTCCTCTTCCTCGGCCCTTGATGACAAGTCCACCATTGTTACAAACCAACTTGAGTTCAATCACTGAGTAGTTTTCCACTTCATTGGAGAAACCATATCCTTGATTTGGCTTCTCTTCTTAGGTTGAGGTACTAGAATTGAAAACATCTTCTCTTGTCTAGTTCTGGAAAAATGCTAGCCATTCTCTTTAACCTCCACCATGGATCACACTTCTCTTCCTCATCCGCATCCTAATGCAAGTCTGGATGAAAATGCAAAACTATTTGCCTTCTCTCCTTGGGATTGAATAAAATCAATCCCAAATAGTAATGGGCTGAAAAAGGTACAAAGTAGTGGAATTGCATATCTATCTTCCATTGCCCTATCATCTACCGTGTCCTAACATAGAAACACCTTACCCAATTTATACTCTCTTCTACAACATGAGATGGAAGAATACTACATGCTCCTTTGCTACATAGGTAGTTCAATCCAGCTTCATCATAGCCATCATTGCTCTGATGATACTTTGCCTCATTGGGTCTATATAAGTGTCTACCTTGTATCCATTTTTCTTTCAAAGTTCAGTAAAGGACTCCTTTAGTTCCTCAATTTCTTCCGCAAGATCACACTTCCAATCAAAGGTGATCCCCATAGGCTCCCTTGCATTTTGTCCTAAAACTAATCTTCAGTTGGCTTTTTGGTCCATTGAGTTTGGTTTCCTCTCTTATCCTCTTTGCTTGGACCTTCCTCATAAATGTTAGCTACAATTCTATCATAAATCTTGGAAAATTGAGATTCAAGTTCCATGCCAAGAAAGTGATCAAAAGTCAGCTCAAGACCTTGAATCTGGCCATCATATCAACATATCTAATTGCAAGATTTTGGACCAAGATGGCCAAACCTATCTTCCTTCCTTAAATGGCATCGTGTTTCTCTTCTCCTCACTTGGCTTTGCATACAAGAACCCCGTGACTTGGCTTGTGATTCTTACATTATTAGGACAACTATTCAAAGGCATAGGATAATCTTTCAACATTGAAAAATCCTCTTGACAAAGTCATGATTTTATACTCTTCTAGATCATAGTTATTCTTCAATCAAACCTTAGTTAAAAATTATAACTAATACATATTTTACTCTTGTCTTATCCTCACACAAAGTAACCATTCATGTTGAGTGTACCTTCTTAGTCAGTATAGCTTGAGTTAAGGTTGTTAAGGATCCTCAAAGTGGGTTCTTCATTCCAATGAAAATTGTCCTCACTTTGGGCCTTCAGTCCTTCCAAGTCCAATCCAAGTATTCATCTCCTCCAATACAAAGTCAACTTCCTTGGGGCGGATCAAATCTCCTACTTTAGTTCTGAACACACCAATTCTCTTCATCTAACCTCCTTTCTCAATCTAAAATACACTTTCTATCCTAAAATTTGTTAAAAATATAGGAACCACAAATCCTTGTCCTTGGTCTTGGTAGTCCTTAAAGATAGTATCCCATACTTGGATAAATCTATCTATATGGGCTAACTCCAAGGTCCTACCTAAATGACAACCCCATATGTTTTTCTATTCTAAGAGGTACATGAAGATTAGGTTGTTGATCTAATCTCAAAAAAGGTTGATCATACCCTTTTCTTTAAAATTGCCATGACCCAAGCGGTGATATAATTGAGCCAAGGTCTTGTAATATATGGCTACTTGAAAGATGATTGGATCTTGAGTCCCATGCCATTATTCCCATCATGCTTCTAGCATATTCATAACCTCTCATATTCCAAAGGGTGGGCTTGTACCTCTTGCCAACAATGTGGCTTCTTCCCATAAGAAGAGTGTTGGATACTATAAGCTCATGGCATGTAAAAATCCAAATTCTCATTCAATTGCTTCTTGAAGCCCCTTAGGACTAACATCTAATGATGCTAGAAGCCTAGTGCATTCCATGGATCTAAGATTAGTTGTCAGAGATATGGGTTCTTGGGTGCTAAAGGACAGCCAACATAACAAGTTTTATGTTGGCACCATCAGCCATGTCTGGTTTTTGAAGCATATTACTACATGAGGAATTGTATCTGGTTTGAGTAAATAGCAAAACTCATGGACAATTGTGAAGATTATTGAACTTCTTACCCAAATTTCCCAATCTATGTGATATGATACAAGTATTTCTTTAACTCTAGTACATAAGCAATAGCTCTAGGGCCATAAGTGTCATTTGAGTTTTCTTCCTTGTCATTCGGATCCATATCTACTTCTTGTCAAAGCATAAAATCATTCAATTGCTCAATGCGTTGTAGGATAGTGAATATTTAAAGGACTCAGTTTGGGATTGCCTCAATTATTTCTCTAATATTTTTAGAGGAACCTCTAGGGAGGGAACAAAGTTGGTATGGGTTCTTTGTCTCAATTGCTTGAATGTAGTCCGTAACTCCTGGACTATGGTGCTGATGGGTGTGGTTTGGGATGCGGGGTCTGTATTGATAGTGGCATTACAAGCAGCTCACAAATTGACATCTTGGTGGATCCAAGTAATTTGGCAGTGGAATCTAGTTGGTTTCAAATATTTACATCCAAGACAAAGGTGTGCTATCATTGCTAGACCTTGGTTCACCAATTTTAAGCACTAAGTACCTTAAGGAATAGTATGGGGGATTGATTGCTACATAAGTTAACTTGTGTAGGTACTCTAATTGGAATTATTCCTTAGTAGTCATTTGACTAATAAAAAGTGGGTTTTAAGAGATCCCAAAACTTGATTTCCCAAGTTTATAACATGGAGAATTTTTATGTAACACACCCGTTGATGCATGTATACTCTATATAAATCTTAAGTTTGATATTGCAAGTAGTGGAGAAATATTATCAATATGGAGTTTAGCTAAGCTTCTACATTAGTCATGTTAACAAGAGTTAGTCCTAGCTAAGATAAAGGTGATCCTATTCTAGAAGAAGGTAAAAGAGTGAGCATCACTATTTTGTTTTCTAGTGTACCAAATTGGTATTATTCTTAGTTATTTGACTTTGAGGAAACAATTGAGAACTCTTGGGCCCACAAGCCTTGTTGGTGTGGATTGCTTTTGTCCAAGGATAGCCCATATAAAGGAAACCTTGATTCAGTTAGTAGGTTAGGATAAACTATCTACTCATAGATATCCTCATATGCTTGGATATTCCTATAATTTTTTGACTTTATTTGACTTTTAGCTTAATAACTTGAGTTACTTTGGTAATTATTAACTTGGTGTGTAACTTTTTTGCAAGTATTAAGCTAGGGATGAGGCGGTACTCATCATCCTTTCATTTGCAACTATTTCTTGTTCATTGAGTTCTCTAGTGAGCAATGTCTTGAGCCTTGAAGGGGCTTTGGAGTTCTAGCCTTGGAGGAGAGTGATTGAGTTGGGATCCTTGCCTTCTTAGTCCATAGTGTGGTACCTTAATAGCCATCAATATGAGTGAGGGATTGGCCGGCTCACATATCTAGTTGTAGCTAGAGTAGCCACCCATAAAGGAAACAATTAGCTATAGGTAACTTTATCTAGCAAGATATATGTAAACAAGATTGGAAAGGGGTTTAGGTTTGGGGATTGGAAAGGGATTTTGGTCTAAGAATTCAACTAACAAAAATCCACATAGATCCAGATCTTTCCTATGCCTTTTTTAGGACCACTAAAATTAAAGATGATCACTTTGTTTCTCTTATAAGATAGATGGACCCACACTTGAATAATTTATCCAACTCCTCTTGCACCTTTTGAGAGTAGGTAGGGTTTGGATCTTATCAAAACATCATTAGGATGAAGTAGGATTAGTTGGTATATTTTGGGATCCACACCTAGGCATTCCATGTAATCACAAAAAACACATCTCTAAATTCTTGAAAAAACTCTTGATAGGAGAGCTATGTCCTTGCAAACATGTTGGTATTGATTTTCTTATATTTGGGGGTTTCATCCATCCTCAAGATGTAAAGATCATGAAAGTCATCTACAAATTGTAACTAGAGTGAGACACTTTTAGAGGACTATTTTGGAGGTTTTTTTACGAAGTATCATTGTAATTGGTCCTCAATTATGGCATGATGCACTTCTTGCTCTTTCTCAACTCTCATTGTACGTTTCTCCATGGTAGCAACAATAGGACGTGAGATGGAACACTCATGGTCTTTGTAAGAACAGGACAAACTTTGTTGCTCATAATGAGCTTTGGTTCACTTGATCAAGGACTAACATTGTTTTTGGGAAGCATTCCATCAAAATGAAAGCATTCTTCATCTTTCTTGTCATCATAACAATCTAACAATTGATATCATTTCTGATATAGAAGCAAGAGGTATATAAGGTTTTTTTGACATGTTCTTGAGTGTAAGGTAGTGGGTGTTAAGTGTGGAGTTTGATTATTACTAGAATGCTCTATGAGATAATAATCACTAGCATGTTAAAGATTCAATACAAGATAGATCTTCTACAAAAGTGCAAAAGTGTAAGTACGGATAGATCTTCACAATGACATTCCATTTATTGGAGTGAAAAGAAAGATAGTTCATGTTGGGACCCATATCTTTATGAATATAGATGCAAATGAGGTGTGACTTATTTCTTTTGAAGTGTCTTCTCAAGGGCTTTCCATAAACATCAAGATAAAATGGAGGTCTAGAAAAGAAGTTATGCTCACTTGAAGTTCAGGACAAATATGTTTTGCAAGAGCTGCAAGATTCTACTGTACAAGAGCTACGGGTAGGCTGCAAGAGCTATAGGCAGTGGATCTATGGGCAGGCTACCAGACCTACAAGCATGGCACCTACAAGATGGTTGTGGCACTTGTGGAAATGGCTCCTACAAGCATAGTTATGGGACCTATGGGCATGGGAGTTATGGAAAGGCTTTGGGACTAAAAGAATGTACCTTAAAGGAAGGCTAAGAGCTTGGCTCCCACTTTTGTAAATGAATGAGGTGACATGTATGTGACAACCTAACAAATATCACTTTTGCGGTAGTCAAGTAAGTAAAGTTTGTTCTTGCAGAGATACTAGTCAGAAATGTCCAAATTTGATGGGAATTGTAGATCAGCTTTGATTGCACTTCACCTAGGATCAAACACACAGAATGAAGATCAAGGTTGCGGAATCCAACATCCAACAATCACACTGATTTTCACTTCAAAATTCTCCACACTCACAAACACAATCAAAACGTTGATACTTGGAATCAAGCTCAAGCAACAAGCACTACTTCACAACACTTTGCTTTATCTATTCTCATAAATTATGAGCACTGAACAACATAATACTACAAATGCCACTCTTAAATAGTAAAGAAAATGACAGTTCTAACAACTATACCGTTCTATAACAACTCTTCCTACCTATAGATCCAAAATGACAAACCATCTCTTCATATTTGCCTCTTCAAATCTCAAAACTGTTTCTACTCCAATCCAATGTCTATTTCCTCATCAGCTTACAAACTTGAAGTAACTTCACTTACTACTACTCTATCCTTGGGTTTCATAACTTCTAATTTGTCTACTACTTCTTCACTCTGATCTACAATTCCCATCATAGGTAATCCTTCTAAATCCTTATCTCCCAACCCACTCTTCTCTAAAGTGTCAAATGTTAAATCTAAAGACACTTGCACTCCTATCTATCTTACTTTGGGTCTTTGTACTTCTTTACTTCACTACAAATGTTAGCTAACTCCGTTCTAACAAGATCTAGTCTAAGACACACATTGTCTCCTACCTCTAACATCTTCCTATCTACATGATCCCATAGATGAATTAATAGATTATTCAATTCCGTGTCCTTCACCTTCCTCTTACGCGTCTCCTGCACTAACAACCTCAACTCATGCAATCTCGCCTCCTTGAGTTTACACTCAACTTTTGTGCTCAGCATGGCCTTGATTTCATTGATAGCTCCTTCTACTTAGTTAGCTTCTCCTACAACTATAAGCTTTTCCTTCTTCATTTCTTCCTCCAATTCACTACAATACATATGGAGCTTGTCTTTAAATTCAGCCTTCAATGCCTCCTTCTCCCTCCGATTCATAGAGATTTTCTCTTTTGCTCCATGCACCAATCCTTGCAACCAATCTTCTTCTCTACTACACTCCGCTAACTCTTGCTGCCAGGCTTGATCTTTCTCTACTGCCTTCTTCTTGAGACTCTCCAATTTTTGCTCCATCATTGCACTCTACTTACTCATTTTTGGGGTCATCGTGTGCTTCCTCACCTTCTTCCGATGGAAGATCGTTCCGGAGATTCTAACCCACTCTTCTTCTTGTGGATTTGCAATTTGCATTCCTTTGGATCAACTCTGAATAGGAACTAGGTAGCAACTGGACATTGCTCTACTTCCTTGCACCACTCGTAATTTTATAGTCATGTGCCGGTCAGTCATTCTCTAGTTGCTCCTCCTCTCTTGTCTCCGATTTGGTGAAGTTGTTTCCTGTCACTATCAAGAAGTTCTTGATCCCGAGGTCATTACTTTCTTCTCATGTACTTTCTTGATTGCACCAACTCCAAATAATTTTGTTACAGGTTCTTTGGATCCGCTCGTGCCACTCGATACAAAGTCTCTCCTTCTTCATCTTTGCTTCTTGTCTTTGGGTTCTATTTCATGTCTTGACCCAAGGTTGACTTTGGGTTTTACTTCAAACCCCTGATTCTTCTTATTTCTTCCCGGGTTAGCCCTCTTTAGGCTCTATCCACATATTTCCTCTTCACATTTTCCTAAAAACTATTCCTAAACAAAACATGTGGGTACCACAATGGATCAATTGATACTAGACAATCTAGGGTTTAAATATAGGATCAATCTATACCACACATTCCTGAACTAGATAAGGCTCTCCAAGTGCAAGTGTATATATAGTGCAAGTGTTGGTAGTTAGTATGACTCCAACAATTCTTGATGTACATGTCAAGAGTGAATAAAAATCCCATGCAACTATGGACATAGGCAAATTTTGGCCAAACTAGCTGAATTTTGGCATAATTTCTATACATGATTTTCATGACTAATTAATGATTAATTGATTAATGATGTTTTGCTCCATCAAGTACCTAAATTTGGATTCTAGTTGCTCTCTCAAATTCCTAGTTGCAACTTTTCTCCCAAAAGTAGGAATGATGCATGGCAACTAACTCTATCATTGATTATATGGATTTTTCCTTTGAGTCTAAAGAAACTTCCTTTGGGGCCGTGGAAGTGTGCTTACCATAAACATTTTGTGGCCCTATTGGAAGAATGGATCTATTGTTGTAGAATTCTATGCCATGACCACTCATTTTCTTCCTCTATTATTAACAGACAATTAGTGATGGTAAATGCAATTTCCTCATTATTGTGAATGGGAGCAAGATTCCATACATCAATATTAAAACTTGGTCTGCTTTCATGATGCAAGTTTGACATTTGGTTTTGTTATGTACATCAAGATTTGATTTTCTACCAAATTTTAAGTGACCTATTTGCCACAAGGTGCCTACATTGGAATTTATTGGCCAAAGGACTCCCAATAAGAGTGGAAATTGTGCCAACACAGGAGTATCCATTATCAAGTAGTCAACTAGGAAGGTCTAATCCTCAACAAGGATAGAGACCTTGGATAACAATATGAGAGAGTGATGTCTTCTCCCATCAACCATTTGGAAAAGAGTGGAGGTCTTACCCATACCGTTCAAGCCTTGTGTTTCCATCACCCCCTTGGTCATGATGTTCAACAAGGATCCCAAATTAATGTGACAATTTGGGATAACACTCCCTTGGATGGTTACAAGAATGCTTGTGGTTGTGTACCTTAATGTAGAATACATGATGATGTTGGAATTGTGTCAGCCAAAGCAATATGAGGGATGCCCATAGGTGTAGTGTATGTTAGCTCTACAAGATTGTGCCCTTGTGGGCAAGTACTCTTGGCTAATGGATTCTTGAAGCGCACCACAAGCTGCTCTTTTAGTAGGAAATTCTATAGCTTTCTATGTTTGATAGGGGAAATTTTACAAAGTTGTTTGATAATGCTATTGGCTCTAAGGTTAGCTAGATTAGCAACAATATCATAGTCATGTATGGTTGACATGGGTGGTTGTTTTACTAACATGTAGAACATAGGGATAGTTGCTCTATATATTTTTAGAGTAGGCTAAGGAGTCTTGTCCCACATGGTTTCATCATCCATACTTTTGGGGGAGTAACTATCTAAAGTGGAAGTATTGTCTAGTTCAGGTACTATATAAGTGCAGGCACATATAGTAAGTAACACATTGGCCTTCATAATAGCACTTCCAATGGTTTCCACTATATTACTTGTAGGAGCATTTTCTTCAACTACTATGAGATGCACATTCTTGTTAGGGCCAACATTATTGTGCAATTCATTCTAAATATGCACTCTTCTAGTCTGAGTTATAAAGTTTCAAAAGTCTACACATTGAGCCATGGTATGTACTCTAGAGCAGAATGCACAATGGGTTGGCTTGTTAGGGGACTAGTTGGCATAGTGATTCTCACTACAAATGTGAGAACGTATATTGGGTCCAAGAGGTCTTTTATCTCTCCCTCCTTAGAAAGGTGGATCCTACAAGTGATAGCTGAAGTTTTTGTGCTACAAGACAATATCCACAAAATGCACTCTTTCTTCTTGAGGTTCATCGCATCTCTTTAGTGTTCTACAATGAGCAATGATATGTCTATACTTCCTACAATGGACACAATAGTTGAGAATGTCTAGGGTAATACACTGAGCAATGGTGTACTATTGTCCCAAAAAATGGGTCTAGGAAATCTCTCTTTGGTAGTAGTATTCACTAGGTTCATCTCTTGAAGCTTTTGTGCTAAGTGAAGATTCTCTAGATGTTCAAACTTGACCAGGATGTCCTCTATCTTGATAGTAGGTATGTGAATGTTTGCAAACACAAGAATGGACAATCCAAGGTAGCTATGGGATGAACTGCACAAGTTGCTATGGGTAGGTAATTGTATACAAGCACAGATTGTGGTTCTATGTATGATGTTAGTGCATTTGTGGGAGCTTTCCCATGGAAGTAACTAAGGTATGAGAATCCCTAAATGGTAGAATAGGGGCTGTGAATTCCATTACCTTAAATCTTGGTATTATAGAGCAAGGGTCCAATAAAGCCATGTCTTGCTCATTAGCTTGGACCCAGCATCATGCTTCCTTGAATGCTTGAGCTAGGATGATAGTAGCTTTGTTGTAGATGAGGAAATTCTAAATATCCTAAAGTAATATATCACTAAACCAATTGAGAGCTATAGTAGGATTTGGAGCTGGTGTAATCATTGATGATATGTATTGGAATTGTTGAGTAAATACTGGCATGGCTTCATCGTGTCCCTCGTGGAGTCTTTTTATCTTGTGCTTGAGTTGCTCTTGTTGCCTCGGCATATTCTTGTTGCTCTTCTCCTTGTATCATGCATAACTTGTTCTTGTGGCATGTGCTAGGCTACTTGTAATACTTTGAGGACAAGAGAAGAGATAAAACATAGATTTCACACTCAATCATCCAATGCCCTAAAGGAGCACCTTCTCTTTATTATATAGACAAAGAAGATCTCCTCCAAGGAAGCTCCACCCTTGGATTACTTACTTGGATGGGTGACCTGTTGGTCCTGGTCCTATCTGGTTGGTCAAACAAGCTTTCACTGAAGGGAATCTTTTAGGGAATCTCCCTATAAGAATCTCAAAATCATGTCGGTGAGGTACCGTTGGAAAGCTCTCAATGAGACAAAACAGCAGGGAGAGAAGGACTGCCTTTCTGCCATTGGAGGGAGGGGGGATTTTGCACATTTTTGAGGCCTAATTCATCTGTTTAGACCTCCGAAATTGCCTTCAAAGATTTCACGCATATTTTAATTCCTACTCTATTAGTAGAAGTCCTCTTTTGGTGATATCTCTTTCTGATCATCATGTGTAACATCCTTCCAGATGTTATCAAACCAATTCTCACATTTAAATCATATGTCTAACTATTGGTTCTAAGATTTTCAAGTCTATTTCGGTTTTTGCCTTATTAGTAGAAGTACTATTTTGGTCAAGTACCTAGGCAAAATTGCTTGCCATGAACAAAAGCAATGTCTAACTTTCAAAATTTGATAGCTTACTTGTAATTGTGGGAGGTTATACTTCCCCCAAATTTGGATCACTAGGACTTCTAGAAATTGTAAATGCAAGGGGTAATGCTTCCTCCAAATTGAGATCAATCTTGCTTGAAAAGATGCAAGGTAGGTCTTTCTTTGAACTGAAAATAGGAGCATCCTTGCGGAGTAGTGTTGAATAAGCACGGCCCAAATGATTTGTAGAAGGGAGTGGAGAGGACATACAAATCAGCCAATAGCGGCTTCAAAATGTTGGGCAGATTAATCCAATCCCGTAGGCAATGGTACAGGATGCCATGAGGGTGCAAAAGTGTGGAACAATCCAAGTCTAGATTGAAAGAATGAGTTCTTGAAATTGGTTGTGGGATATGATCCCAAAGGGATCTATGGCAAAGATCCTACAATCATCCTATAGGTAGAGATAAAATAAAATAAAACTACCATTAAATTCCTAGCTTGACCACAAGATGGAGTAACCATTAGACACTTAATCCAAGAATTAGCTCATAGGTCTATCCCCTTGTGAGCCCTTTGGTTTCCTTGGTTGTCACCCTCTTGGTAAGTAAAGAATTGTTATGTGCAATGCTTGTATCACTCTAAGATCTAGACAAGAATGCAACAAGCATAGCAAGGAGCATCACTTGACACATAACACATATTTGTGAATTGAATACAGGACTTGACACTCCAAATATCAATAGATAGGATAGTTTTCTTTATAAAATTCTTTGCTAGGCTAAGCCAAAAATAAATCATAAGAGGTACTCTTACAACCATGCTTGGTCTTCACTTCATTTTGTGGCGCAAAAATTATAACTCAATTTTTGACCCAACAATTACATGAGTTCCTTTGCCACCTAATTACATTCACTCAATCCCAAGACAATTCTCCTTTGTAGAAAGAATAAGAACCCTAGCTTCTCACCACATGATTACAAATAAGAAAAGGGTTACAACAAAGGGTAGACAAGTTGCCACTATGTGGCTTGACCTTTTTTATATATTAATAATCCTAACCCTACAAAGAATTTTCTACCCTTAATACTTATTCTACTATAGCCACTGTCTTCTCCTCATATTATTTACATTAATGCCAATTGGCTCCTAATCCTTCATCTCCAATAGATTACATCTTTGACATCCACAGAGCACCATCTTGGCTTTAATTACCTACTTAATTAATTTTCCTAACATATTATCCCATAGTGTGCTTTTCCCATACTAATATTTATTATGTAGAGGAGTTCTTTTATAACTCCACTACTTTGCACGTAGATGGCTCTACTTGCATATCCCACAATTGGTCTTCTTCCTACAACTAACCTCCTTCTCACAAAGAACAAATCCTGCAAAGATCAAGCTCCTTTTTGCCTATTGATAGTTGGTGGTGGCACTTGGTGGTAGTAATTTGTGGTTACAATTGTGGTTGGGATACATCATCACAATGGGGTTCTTTTGGGATTTTAGAATTTTCTATATTACATTAGTGGATTTACACAAAGTGGTGCTCAATATCAACCAATGCCTTAGGTCATAGTGAGGGAGGAGCTTGATCTTAAAAGGAGTCTAACATATTAGCCAATAGAATCAGATTGAAACATGTTGGCATGGTGAGATAGATGAGGAGATGGTGCCAAGCTGGCATGCATTTGCCCTTCTATGTATAATTTATGAGGTTCCAATGATATCCTTATTAGTATAGATAGGGGAGTAACAAGGCATTCATGATGATATCTTAGTGATGGACCATCTTTGCATTGGTAGTGTGGGTGGCATAGTTGGTGCTAAGGAGAGAAATTGTGTCCTTTAGCAAGCTAGGCAATTTAGATTGGAGGCTAAACATCTTCTTTAGATATGAGAGGATGGTAGAGTGCAAGTAGTACCCCTTCCATCTCAAAGATCATAGTTGGTATGTCATGCTAATGAGGAGTTAGGATACTTTGGAGTAAAGAAAACATATAGCTTACTCCAAAGTCATTATTGGTGGCATGTTATGCAAATCAATGTACATTTATTTGTTGCTAGATGTGGGATTTATTATCAAGTTAGAGCGTCATTTAATGCTCCAATGTCCAATTACACCTATTATCTGTAATAGAGTTGGGTTACCATTCAAGTTTGGACTTTGTTAGACCTTTACCATTGACTATGAGACATGATTGGTATACTTTATTTATGGTGTTGCAATTTTCCAAGTGTATTGAGCTGGTGGTACTTCTTGACAAGTCTAACAAAGGGACAACTTACTTGTTCTTGGATTTAATTTTTAGTCATTTTGGTGCATCAGCTAAGGTGTTGACTGATCAAGGTATAGAGCTTTTGGGAGATTTTCAAGTCTTGTGTGACAAGGCCTTGATTGATCACCATACTACCTTCCAAGATCACCTTGAGATAGATGGTTTAGCAAAGAAACCAATGAAATATAAAGCCCGAAAGACCCAAAGAGTCAGCGAGTTGAAAATAAAATGCAAATCATATGCAATGTGAGCCTAACCAATCCATAATAAACTGATCCAATGTTGACTGATCTTGGTCATATACTTTCCTAATGCTAAAGCCTCAACTTGTAAGAGAGTAGAGAAATCACTACTACTAATCTGATGTCTCACTTGGATCTGCTTGTAGCAAGGACACTCAACAAAGACATGGTACTCATCCTCAACTTTGCTCATAGAAAAAAATGTGCAAAGCCACAAGGAATATTCTATCTCCTATCACCAAACTTGTTCTACTTCTAGTCTATGAGAGCTAGTTCTATCTGAGCAATGACATGTCTAAATGAAGTAGAGATCCTAGCAAAGAGATATCATGCTCACAATATACTAACATAGGATTTAAAATTTTTTGATATAACACTATCTTGGCACCAAGTTCATGCCATAGGCAATGTAAGAACTACTCCTTGATCACCTCTCATAATGCAATAGGCTCCAACCTCCAATGTTGCTTAGAAATGTTCCACCTTGTAGCCCATGCAATCAGATCTATTTACCAACCAATAGATAGAGTTAGACAAAGAGCTTAGTAGGGAAATCTCTCATGCTCAATGGACCTCATCTTAGTGGTATATGACAACCCTACAAGTATCACTTTTGCGGTAATCAGGTAAATAAAGTTTGTTCCCGCAAAGATACAAGTCAGAAATTTCCAAATACAAAGCAAAGTAACTAAATCTGTTCTTTTGGGTTCTTTTTTTAACTCTTAGGTATAAACTACACCCAAAAGAGAGTAACAAGCATTGATCACAATCTCATTACAAATAAACACTCACTAATCACAACTCCATCAAATACAATCGAAACAATTCTTGATTGTGATGATTCAAATTCCTCCAAAGATGGCTACTTCACTACAAAACAACTTTGCCTCAGAATTGTGTTCCACCTTTCCACCAAAGGCACAACTTCCTTGATCAAAATTGCTTTGCATCAACCCTATGTTGCACTCACAAATGCGAAATACTACCAACACTAAAATTCCTCTCAGATCTGTCAAGGCATTGCTCTGATTGCACTTCACTTAAGATCAAACACATAAAAAATGAATACCATAGCTGTGGAATCCAACATCCAACAAACACACTGGCTTGCACTTCAAAATTCTCCAAGCACTCACAAACATAGTCACAAGACTGATACTCGGAATTAAGCTTAAGCAACGAGCACTAAACTCAGCACTTTGCTTTATCTATCTTCATAAATTACAAATACTGAACAACATTATATTGCAAATGCCTCCTTTAAATAGGCTGAGCACTTGATAGTTACTAACAACTACAACGTTCTACAACAACTTTTCTAAACTACAGATCTAAAATGACAATGCACCTCTTCATACCAGCCTCTTCATATCTCCAATCTATCACTAATCCGATCCGATGTCAACCATGACTTTGGCTTCCAAACCCAATGTTCCTTCAAGTATTTCTCCTCCGTTGGGTCTACCCAAGTCCACTCCTTATTCTTCTATTTCTATGATTTTTTCACTACAAACTACAATTGCACTCTTATTTATTCTATCTTCATTAGTATCTTCTAACCCATTCTTTGCTAATGTCTCAAGTAATTTATCCAAAGACACTTGAACTCCTACTTCACTTACATTGGACCTCCTGACTAATTACACTTCACTACAAAGTTTATCCAACACTATCCTAACAAGATCTAATCTGAGACACACGTTGTCTTCTACTTCTAACATCTTCCTATCTACCCATTCTCATAGATGAATTAATAAATTATTCAGCTCTGTGTCCTTTGCCTTTCTCTTCCTAGTCTCCTACATTAACAATTTCAACTCATGTAGTCTAGCTTCTTCCAGCTTCCTTTTGACTTCCTTGTTGATCATTGCCTTTATCTTGCTTACCACTCTTGCTACATTGTCGGCTTCCACCACTATCTTGAGCTTCTCCTTCTTTCTTTCTTCTTCCAATTCATTGTGATACATCTACAATTTGTACTCAAACTCATCTTTCATTGCCTCCTTCTCTTGTCAATTTAGTGCAATTTGTTCTTCCGCCACTCTCAACAATCCTCGCAATCTATCTTCTTTCCTACTACATTTTAATAACTCCCTCTGTGAGGCTTGATCTTTCTTGGCTACCTTCTTCTTCAGACTTTCCAACTCTTGCTCCATTACTACCCCACTTGCCTTAGAATGTATTAGTTCTACTCATATGTTGAAAATTTCTCCCTTCACCCTTTCCACCAACGTCGTCTTCTCTTTCACTTCTTCTTGACTCTTCATTAAATCCTCCCTTATCGCTTCTGAATGCTTACCCCAAAGAATCTCCTCCACCCAAAGTTCTTTGGCCTCCATCTCTACTTGTGTTAACTTACTTCTTAACAACAAGGTCTTTGCACTCCACTTTTCTACTACTGCTGACTCATCTTTCACGTCAAGGTTAGTACTTTCCATCTTTGCTTTCTTTTGCTGTAGAAACATTAACAACGGTGTCGTCAGGAAAATAATCTACACATAGTATTGGTGCCATTTGGTGTGAATTTTTCATGTTAGAGAACTCAAGGGTTTATGTTATGGTGAAATTGGTAGTTGTTTTGTGTTCTTGTAGGCTCAAGGATTTTCTCTTGTATTAAGGAAGGAAGGAAGGATTTTTTTCAAGAAAAGAGAGGACCAATAGGAAACAAAATTTTGGGAAGAAGTATCGAGGGTTTTGTTGCTTGACAGAAAAGAGTTCGGGAAAGAGTTGTGAGAATGAAATTAAAGTGCTGGACAGAAGAGAGAAATCCCAAGAAAAAGGTTGGCTAGGACAAGGGGGTGAACTCTCGAAGGGACTGAGGGTTTTCGGAGGACCATTGAGAGAGAGAGAAGTGTTGAGAGGAAGGCATGGCAGGGTAGGGAGAAATGGGAGAGAAGTATAGAGAGAAAACTTGTATGGGATAAGGCTTGGCCTAGACAGAGGGACAGGAGAGAAAGCTCAAAGGGGAATAGTGCTTTTGGCCTGTACATAAGAGAAGAAATTCAAAGGGAAGGTTTGTGGGGTTTTTTTGTGATAGGAAATGAAGGACACAAGGGAAAATTTCTCAAAGAATAAGAGCTTTTGCCTGGCTGTATAGAGGAGAAAAGACATTCAAAGGAGGGAGGGTTGGTCTGGCCAGAGATAGAGAAAGAAGGGTTTGCAATCTTGGAGATTGGAAGTTCATAGCATCAAGGCGGGGTTCTTGGACAAGAGAGAGAACATTTGATGTCTGGACAGGTCAGAAACTCTTGAAAAGAAGGTTGTGGATTAGTGACATGAAACAAAAAGAGGATTTAAGAGAGAAGAATTTTGGATAGAGGAAACTGCAGGAGAAAATTCTCGAGAGAAAAAGGCTGGACAGAGGAAGGGATAGAGAAATTTCAAGGAGAGAAAGGTTTGGATAGAGGAACAAACAGGAGAGAGAAATTTTCAAGAAGAGACAGGGTTTTGGCAAAGGAAGAGAGCACTATCAAAAGATTTTGCAGGGGAAGAAGTCTCGAACAGTTTTGGCTGACCAGAGCAGTACAGAGATAAATTTCGAGAAGAGAAGGGTTTGGGCAGAGGAAGGGAGAGAGAAATTTTGAGAAGAGAAAGGTTTGGACAGAGGAACAAACATGAGAGAGAAATTTTCGAGAAGAGACAGGGTTTTGGCAAAGGAAGAGAGCACTATCAAAAGGTTTTGTAGGGGAAGAAGTCTCGAAGAATTTTGGCTGACCAGAGCAGTAGAGAGAAAAATTTCAAGAAGAGACAGGGTTTTGGCAAAGGAAGAGAGCACTATCAAAAGGTTTTGCAGGGGAAGAAGTCTCAAAGAATTTTGGCTGACCGGAGCAGTAGAGAGAAAAATTTCAAGAAGAGATAGGGTTTTGGCAAAGGTAGAGAGCACTATCAAAAGGTTTTGCAGGGGAAAAAGTCTCGAAGAGTTTTGGCTGACCAGAGCAATAGAGAGAGAAATTTCAAGAAGAGAAGGGTTTGGGCAGAGGAACAAAAGGAGAGAGAAATTTTCAAGAAGAGATAGGGTTTTGGCAAAGGAGGAGAGCACTATCAAAAGGTTTTGTAGGGGAAGAAGTCTCAAAGAATTTTGGCTGACCAGAGCAGTAGAGAGAAATTTTTTGAGAAGAGAAGGGTTTGGACAGAGGAAGAAACAGGAGAGAGAAATTTTTGAGTGGAAAGGGTTCTGGACAGAAGAAGCTGTAGGAGAGAATTCTTGAGAAAAGGCTTTTGCCTGAAACAGACAAGAGGAAGGATTTTCTTGCAGAGGAGGAGAATGACATAACGAAGAGTTTCGGGGAATGCCAAAGAAGGGAGTGAAAGAGAAGGAAGTGACTTGTTTTTGAGAAAGGTGTGAGCAGTGTTTTCAGGAGAATGACATAACAAAGAGTCCAGGTGAATGACAAAGAAGGAGGTGAATAGTTTCAGGACAAGAATAAAGAAGAAGTGGAACGAGAACCTGTCAACCAGAGGACAGACTTGGAGAGATCTCAGACGGAGTCACAACAGAACGGAGGGCTAAGAATTGTAAGGGTTTGGATGTAGAATTTGCTCAGTTCTGCTCCTTTGTGTACATGCTTTGCTGTTGAAGATTTAGTCGGTCATTGTATTGTTTGAAGCTGCTTGGGTTTCCCTTGAAAAATTTATAATTGCAAGGCTTGGGATTACAATAAATATATACTTCCTTGATGAATGTGAATCTTTAGGCCATGAATAGTATAAATGAGAGGACTCCAGTCTCAGAGCTCTCAGTCTTAGTCTAGCCGCACTTCCAAGACCTGTCACTGACTTGATCATGATTATTTGAACTTGGCCATAGGACTGTGATTTGTTAGAGGAATTACACTACAACCCATTGAACGCAACTTAATATGGACAGAACTTTAACATTGGCAATGAAGCTTGAAGAATACGATTGTGCCAATGAGGCCAATCCAAGAAGCCATTTACCATGAGCCTACATTTAGAAAGATTGGTAGCAAGCTGCTCTAGCAAGAAGGACTGCCAGCCGGGCAAGTAGGAAGAGCATCTGATTACAAAAAGGCTTTGAACAGTTGATAAGCCAAGCAGTCCGAGTGCAAGCAGCCAAGTGCATGGCGCACTCTTGAGACCAACCAATCCCCATGACAAAGGACATACAACCTTTGATAGGTATTCCACTCCATCATACTTTCTATCATCAGCCTGGACTTTTTTGCCTTCTACAGGTAGCTCTTCTTTGCCTTCTACTTACCCCAAAGTCACGATCTTTGTACCTTCAAGTGTCCCCATCCAAGCTCTCCTCCTCTTTTGTGGTGACTTTACTGGGCCTGACATTGGCTGTGTGCACACTTCTCTTCCCCTGGCAGTTTTTGGACATACCAAGACTACTTCTTCTTCCTTCTCATGCCCTCATTCAATTGTGGACACCTCTAGACTTAGCTTTGTCATACCCAGATTTTGTTTTTTTCTTATGTTTCAAGAAGAAGTGTACAAAAGAAGTCATACTGCACCTCTATGACATCAAAAGGCAAAGAATGGTGTCTTTGGGTTGTAATCCAAGGAAAAGTGACTTTGTGTTATAAGACAAAGTACTTAGATTTGCCCTGTCAGCTTGCAACCCAAAGTAAGGTGTGCTCAACCCGAGGCGAGGACAATGTAACAACTTTCCTTTGGGGTGGGACATTCAAGAAGGTACCATGCACAAAAATGGCTGGCCTATAAGGGGGAAGAAATTGACAGTGATAGGAGCATGAAGGAGTTGTGATTTCTTGGTAAAAATTTGAAGTGAAGAAAGACAGAGGAAGCATGCCACTATAGGATTTGGGCTAGAGACATAGCAATGACAAGTAATTTTCCATTGCCATTAGTAAGTCATCCTATGGGAGATTGTGGGAAAGGAAGTGTAGTTGAAGATGCACTGGTGTGGTGAGAGAAATTCAAGAGAGTTAGTCCGAGAATCAGTAGGAAGCAAAGCCACCAAGCCAAAGTGGAAGAGAGTAAGATGGGAGGTGGGAAGAAGAACTTTGAATTTGCAATGAGAAATTAGATGTGATCTGTAACACTCATTTGTGCATGTGTATGGTATTGTGATATTTAGCTTGGTATTACAAGTACTTAAGAGATATTATTTATATAGAGATAAAGGATGGTTCTATATTAGTCATGGTTAGCTAAAGTTAGTCATAGCTAAGATAGAGGGGACCTTACTTTAGAGGAAGTAGAAAAGATGAGCACCATTATTTTGGATTTTAGTGTGTTGACTTGGTATTATTCCTAGGTGTTTGGCTTTGAGGAAAGAGTTGAGAACTCTTGGGCCCGCAAGCTTTTTTGTTTTGGATTCTTCTTTAGTCCAAGGATAGCCCATGTGAAGGAATCCTTGACTTAGTGGTTGGGTCAAGATAAGACCACATGCTTAGGGGAATATACCCATGTGAATGGATATTCCTTTCTACTTTTTGACTTTATTTGACTTTTAGTCTAGTAACTTGAGTTACTACGGTAATTAGTAACTTTGGTACGTAACTATTTCACAAGTATATAAACAAGGGGTGAGGAGGTACTCATCATCCTTTTCATTTGCAACTATCTCTCTCTCATTGAGTTCTCTAGTGAGCAATGTCTTGAGTATTGGAGTGTTAGCCTTGGAGGAGTATGATGGAGTTTGGGTTCCTTGCCTTCTTAGTCCATGGTGCGCTACCATAGTAGCCATCAGAGGTTCATCCTGAGTGAGAGACAGGCCGGCTCACAGATCACCAGAATAAGTCTTGATCAGGCTTTGGATCACATTCTTTGCATTGAATTGGAACATTAGCTTTCCAAGTTTCATGACCGAGATCATCAAGAATAAATGTCTCAATGGTTCCAAAGAAGAAGGGAAGAGAGGAAATCTGGCTTGATGGACAGAGTTGAATTGAGGTTAGTACTTGGAAGAGAGGTGGGTGATGAGCATAAAGCCACATTCTTGGAGAAGGGAGAAGTGGCTAAAGAAACCCAAGAAGTAAGAGATGCCTTCTCTTCAAAATGCACAAAGAATGGCTACAAAGTTGAGAGCTATAAATACCATGTGAGAAGAGGCATTGTAAGTGCAACGATGGCTATCTTGAAGCCAGAGAAAATGACTTATGATGAAACATCAAGCGGTGTTCTTCCACAAGATGTTTGTAGGAGAGCCAATCAATTGGGTGAAGTGCTTTCATCAGCGTGCAAGAAAAATGGTGTGGAACTTGCAAGACAAGTGACCTCCACATTACATTGTGCCATTTGCAACCCATTTCTACTTGGGACTAAACTTGTTGAACACGGCGGAGAGACATAAGATGGTGTCGCACTTCCACCCTGACTTGAGAAGAGATGTTGACATGGAGGAGCAGCAATACATCTTGCAGATAAGAAGCAACGACAAGTACTACGTGCAGATAGGGTAGAGTGTGCAGTTAAAGGTGAACCCTCTGAAGTCAAAGAAGAGGAGTCAACAAGGAGAAGAAGAGGAAGTAGCGGTGATGAGACCTTGGAAGATCAGGAAGGTAAATCCAAGGAAAGAATTGGTGGTAATCACGTTGTTGGGCAAAGAATCAGAAGGGGAGGCCGAGTGCAAGTCAAAAGACTTGGACAAGGAGGAAGGACTTGAATTCACATTGCAGAGTGAGGAAACAAGCAGCAAGAGTGAAGATGGAGTGGAGATGCAATTGGTACCCAAGGAGGAAGAAGGAAAGATGGAAATGGAAGAAGGTAACCCAAGACCCAAAGACAAAGTTCCAAAGTAGGAGGAGAAGAGAGTGACCATTAAAAGAGGAGTCTATTCCAAAAGGAAGGCAAAGTATGAAGTAGGGGCAAGTTATGTAAGAGAAGCGGAGAGTGGAAGTTCGAGGAGCAAAGAATCCATCCCAATAAGGCGATTGCGGCTGAGAAGGCGCGTGTCAAATGAAGAAGAGGCAAAGCAGGAGAAAAGTCTGCAAGTCAAGGTAAACCCAAGTAAAGGAGTAGATTATTTGCGGGAGGTGGTGTGCCCATTGTTAGCAAAGTTGGAGCAAAAGAAGAAGGAGATACAGTCAAAGTGTCCGGAGGTGAAGATTGTGTTGCAGGTGTTAGCAAGATTAGAGGAAGAGAACTTGGAGTTGAAGAAGAGTATAACCCGAGGTGAGGAGGAGAGGGAAGTATTACAAGTAGATGCAAATGCAATAGTATAGAATCAGGTAATTGAAAACTTAAAGAAGGAAGTTGGGAGTAGAGAGAGAATGATAGAGAAGAATGTCATAGCAAGAGAAAGACAAATAGCAGAGTATGAGATCTTGAAACAACAATTTGCTAATTCACGATTTGAATATATTCATGGTATGGCAAGAGTAGCAGAGGAGGAGCAAGAGCTTGATAGAGTGATGGAGAGTGTAGAAGAGAAGAAGCAGCTCTAGCAAAGAGAGTTACCAATGAGATAAAGAGAAGAAGAAAGACTGAGGGAGATACTTTGTAGTCTGGAGGAGAAGATTGTTCAGAAGGAGAAGGAGAAGGAGATAGTGAAAGCTGAGTTCAAGGCATGATTAGCAATGTATAGGGAAGATTGGCTTGCAGATCAAGAATGGGAGAGAAGAATGAGACTTGAGCCATTGAAGTAGATTGTAACGAAGATGGACGCGATGTTGAGTATAGAAGCCAACGTCAGAATTGAAGAAACAAGATTGCACAAGTTGAAGTTGTTGGTGCAAAAGACGAGAAGGAGAAATGCAAAGGATAAGGACTTGAATGCCTTGCTCATTAGTCTCAAAATTGTGTAGATAGGAAGATATTAGAAGTGGAAGATAATATCACGATCAGATTGGATTTAGTAAAGTTGGAGATAGATAAACTTCAGAAGGATGTAAGAGCAAAGCCCAAAGTAGATGACATAAGAGTACAAATATCTTTGGAGTTACCATTGGAGATATTAGAGAAGAGTGGGTCAGGAGATAGAGATTTAGAAAGAATACATGTGATAGGAATTGTAAATCGGAAAGAAGAATTAGTAGAATTGGTAGAGGATTTAGTAGTTGTGAAACCCAAGGATAGAGTAGTATGTGAGGTTACTTTGGGACCAAGATTGGAAGCCAAGGAAGAAGTAGACATTGGCTTGGAGTAGTAACAGTTTTGAGATTTGAAGAGACAAATATAAAGAGGTGCATTGTCAATTTGGATCTCGGGTTAGAAAAGTTGTTGTAGAACAGTTAGTAACCATCAAGTACTCTATTATTTAAAGGTGGCATTTGCAGTCATATGTTGTTCAATGCTCATAATTTTTGAGAATAGATAAAGCAAAGTGCTGTGAAGTAGTGCTCGTTGTTTGAGCTTAATTTTGAGTATCAATTATGTGTCTATGTTTGTGAGTGTTGGAAGAATTTCAAAGTGCAAGTCAATGTGTGTGTTTGATATTGGATTTAGTAGCCTTGATCTTTATTCTATATGTTTCATCGTGAGTGAATTGCAATCAGAGCAATGCCTTGATAGATCTAAGAGAAATTGTAGTGTTGGTAGTATTCTGCATCTGTGAGTGCAACGTAGAGTTGATGTGAAGCAATTTTGATCGAGGAAGTTGTGCCTTCAGTGGAGGGGTGGAACACAATTCTAAGGTGAAGTCATTTTATAGTGAAGTGCCATTTTCAAGAGAGACTAAATCATCACAATCAAGATTTTTTGGAAAGATTTGATGGAGTTGTTATTAAGTGTGACAAATTGTTGTGACAAGACTACAAGTCGATGCTTGTTACTCTCTTTTGGGTGTAGTTGCTACCTGAGAGATTAAAGAAGAAATCAAGAAGACTACATTGTGACATTTGACTTTATATTTGACCAATTCTGAATTGTATCTCTGTAGGAACAAACTTTACTTACTTTATTACCGCAAAAGTGATATTTGCTGGGTGTCACAAGCTTCCCTACATCCACACTCCATCTTCAGGTTTGCTAAACCTCCACCTTGCCTTTGCTGCCACTACTTGACTCTTCACTTTGCAGTGTGAACTCTTCTTCTCCTCTCAAAGCTTCTCCCTTCAACTCAATTTCTCCTTTAGACTCCTCTTCTTCTTTCGGAGTCAATTCCTTTGCTTTCACCAACATTGCCTTTGGGTTAGGCTTTTGCATCTTCTACGGTTGTACTGCCGCAAGGTGAATTTCAGGTTTAGTTCTCTTTCTTGCCCTAGGGATATCAACTACCACAATTTTCTCCCAAAGGCACAACTTTTATCTCACCGCACTCTTCTTCCTCACTTTTGGGGCCATCTTGTGTTTCCTCACTCTCTTCTTGTGAAAAATCATTCCCGAGATCCTAACCCACTTGTCTTCTTGCAAATTTGCAATTTGCATTACCTCAGGTTGACTTTGAATAGGGACAAGGTAGTGTCTGGACATTGCAAAGCTTTTGTGCAAAAATCTTGATTTTATAGTCCTTTGCTGATCAGTCATTCTTCAGTTGCTTCTATGCACCACTCACCAATTCTGTGAGGTTTTTTCCTTTAAAAAACATGAACTTCTTTGATCATGAGGTTGTCACTTTCTTCCCGCATACTTTCTTGATTGGCAAACCCCAAAGAAGTTTGTTACGAGTTCTTCAAATCAGGTTGCGCTACCCCATATGAAGTCCTCTTCTTCACCTTTCTCTCTTGTCCATATTGGATCCTTTGGACTTGACATGAGGTTGACTTGGGGTTTAGCCCAAACACATGATTCTCTACATTTTTTCTCCCATTTAGCCTCCTTCATCTTTACCAACGTACTTCTTCAAAACTTTACGAAAACTATCCAAAACCAAAAAATGTGGGTACTACATGTGAGAAAAACACTTCTTCAACTCCCATGTGGTAAGATGAGAAAGTCTAGAGCAATTCATGAGTGAATACAAAGCTCTAAACCCTGCAGTAATTATATTCTTTGCAAAAGTAAACCAGCCATAATCATGAGAAAATTCAATCCCCAAGTATTTGAAGAAGAAACCTACTCCAAGTGTTTTCCATCAAGGAAGAAAGGTGTGATACCTTTAGAACCCACCACAATCAACTTGGACATGTCAAGGTTCACTTCCTTTTTTTTTTTGGTTGCAAAACAAAAGGAGCAAATCCAATTTTTTTTGTAAACTCTATGGATTGGTGGAGAGGAGCACTTTATCATTTGTATAAAGGAATGCATGTATCACAAAACAACCAACCTACATACTTGTAGCTCCAACTTCCATCAGTACTCTCTCTAGAACATTGATGAAGATTCCAACTAGATTTGGAGATAAATAGCAGCCTTGGATCACTCCCATTGTGCTCAAGACATCTTGAGAACTCAAATATTATAGTCTCACAACAATCTTCTCAAGAGTCTAGAGATAGTACCAATCAGATTTGATGAAGCACTACCTTTTTTGAGTCTCAAACACTTAGAGATCTCCTAAGCACCTTATTGAACGCCATATTGAAATCAGCAAATGTAACATAGAGAGCTCTTCCAACACCTTTGGACTTCTACTACAAAACATGAAGTACTAATAGATTATTCAAAGTATTGATGCCTAATCTGAAACCAGGTTGGCATTTGGCACAAATTTTGTCCTTTTCATCCCAAGTACCCAAGTTGGATTCCAAAATTTTACCATATAACTTGGCAAAGATACTACCAACAAGTATGGTATGGTAATTGGTGAAAAAATTCATTTTTCTAGACTTTTCATAGGAACCACTTTCTTCAAGCACCATTTGTTAGGAAAGTCACACTTGATTGCTTCAGTCAAAAGAGAAGGGATTATAAGAATCAAATGATTGCCACCCCCATTTCAAAACTTCAACACAAATTCCATCAAGATCTTCAATCTTACCATTGGCCAACTTCTTGAGTTGGCCCTTGACATCAACTTCAAAGATGGTGAAAGGAGATCCAAAGCTAGGTGCTATGCTTGGAGTATCAAGGAAGAACTTTAGATCCTTGACATAATTACAAAGCTCTTTTAAACCCAAGAATGGAGATGGAGATCTAGTAGAAACATTCTTCCAAAAAGCCTTTGGATAACTCCTCAGTTTAGTGCTCAACTCAGCACCCTTAAGTCTAAAAAGTTATCTCTTCTTGCACTTCACCAACTTTTTATAAGAGACAAAAGCAAGTTTTTGTGCAATCTTATCAAGCGACCTATCCATAGCTTTGACCATTGCCATTTTATAATTTGCATCATACCATCTATTGTAAAGGAGTCCAAGGGAGACCAAGTTCTTCCTGTTGGATGCTCTCGGAAACAACGAACTCATGTAGATTGCAAAAGTCCAATGAGTTGATCACTTTGCTGCAAAAAAACAAAGCTCCATTCCATATAGATTAACTTCTCTTGGGTAGTTTGTTGGTACATAAATCCCTCTTGTGAAGATGTAGATGGAGTTTCCCTCTAGAGGCATGCTCAATAGGTAATGTGGTTTCTATTGTGGCAAGGAAGAAGGATGGTAAATGATAAAGGTGCACGATCTGATTCAAGTTGAAGATCTGAAATAGCAAAATCAGAAACAAGATGTATATCAATAGTTAAGGTTAGCTCAAAATCTATAGTGCTAGATCCACCATAAGCAAAGAATGTGCTCTTGCAAGTTTTAGGAAATCAAGAAAGGCCATTCAAGATATTCAAGCTACAACTAGAACCAACTCAAAAAGTACTCACTCATGGGATTGCACATCAGATCTAAGGACGAGTGGGACGAGCTACTATAACTTGAGATTCTCGTAACTTTTCCCAAAACTTCAGATAGTCATATCTCAGCACTTGCTCATCCAAACCTTGCGATTTTGGTCTTGTTTGAAGCGCCTTGCCAAGCGCTTTCCATGGACACCAAGATTGCACCATTCTGAGATTTGTGGCGAAAGTAATGAGTGCTTGAATTTTCTGACAGAAGTTCAATAATTGAGAGTTTTTTTCTCCATCATCAGGAGTCCAAATGGAGTTATTTCTATGGCAATGGATGCGCCTTGAAGAGCTCTCTTGATTGATATCAAGCATGCTAAAAACTCACATATGTACAAAGAGTTACAAGGATTCAAATTCTGTCATCTTTGGCAGATTTTAGGGTTTGAACTATAAATTCGATTGAATGTATCTCTGCCAATACTTGGGCAAATGGAGTGATTCGAGTCTCTTTAGAAGCGCTATGCTACGTGCTTTCTTTCAAGGTAAAGTTTGTCCAGTTTGGAGCAGTACTCAGGGAGATCTGGATTTTTCAATTCTGGTGAAGTTTTGAGTAGTCCTTGTTATTGTACGAGAATTGGGAAGGCTATTGCTATGTGGTCACAAGTGCAAATCCAATGAAAATTTCTGCATCAGAATATGTGAGTTACAAGCTCTCTTTCAAGGCCAAGCTCGCAACACATGGAGGTCTAAGCAACCAGTGGTGGTAATTCTCATTCTGTCACATCTCGTGCATCTTGGTGTTTGGAGTGCCAACTTTGAAGTGCCAGTTCTCCTCACTCACAGATTTAATCAAGGTGGTTCTTGTGTTATAAGAATCAAATGGTCATAGGCTTTCTATTGAGTCCATATTTAAAATATTTGGATATCCAACGCAGATGATAGGACCATTTGTTTCACTGTAGCACTTGCAATTACTTGGTGTTAAAATCTGTACATGTGAAGTAGGATTTCTCAGTACTTATAGGTCCAAATCAAGTGGTTTTTGTGGCAATAGAACGAGCATTGTGCAAGGTTTCTATTGAGGTCTGATTTGTAGAAATTGAAGGTCAGATAAGGAAGTTGTGACAGTTTGAAATCTGTGACTCTTTGGACATCATAACATTGTGAAGTGCAAATTCAAACTATTGTATCTTTGTACTCAATGATCCAAATGAAGTGATCTTTGTGTCTTTAGAATCAGCTCACTCAGACCTTTAGACTGAAAATTGATTGCTAAAGGTTAGATCACAGATTAGAAGCTCTAGGTACCTCAAATTTTGCAGCCTTTGGTATCAGTGTGCACTGCAGATTTGAAAGATAGTATCTTTGCACTTACATATTCAAATGAGGTGATTCTTATCTCATTAGAATCAGCTTCTCAAGGTCCTTACTTCAACACCAGCCTTGTAGTGCTTACAATTTTAAAACAGTAATGCTGCCTACTTGAAAATACTAAAGTTTTGGTGTTGGAAGTAAAACTTCCAAATTGACTGTGAGTGATAAGTGATTGTCACAATGGAGGAGTCAAAGATGGTGAAAGACATTGCTGATATAGCCATGAAGCAACAACAATTAGCTGAAATGTATAGGAAAGCAAATGATTTCCACAAGGACCTTAGAAGCTTCATGGCACCTATGTCTCAATGCATGAGTACTGTCATGATTGATATGGAATTTGTAAAGGTTGAGATCAGTAGTGTCAAAGAGTCTTTGAACCTAGTAAACCAAGAGATTCAAGACCTCAAGAAGAGTTCTATCTCTCTGTTAACATCAACCAAGGGGATGGTTGATGCTACCAAGAAAGTTGCTTCCTTGGGAGCGCAAGCCAACGATATTGCTACACAAGGCGGAGGGCTCCAACACATTGTGGACACATTAGAAGTGAAGATGAAGTCCTATGCTGAAGCTACTAAGGTGGCTCAAATCTCTTGCTTGCAAGAGCATGAGGTTGAGAAGGAGAACCAATTGGTCAGAATGAAGAACTTGAGAATTTCAGGTTTGCCAGAGACTGAGAAGAAAGACACCAAGGCCATAGTGTGTGAGTTTATTGCTGATTCTTTGAGAGTCCATGATCCTCAGATTTTGCAAGCATATAGATTGGGATAACAAGGTGCACAACCAAGAAGCATTTTGGTGAGGTTTGGCTTAGAAACTCAAAGGAATGCAATGATGGATAACAAGGCTATATTGAAGGGGCAGCGTATTTGGTTGGACCCTGATCTCACACCTCTCCAATGGCAAGCAAAGAATTAGCAAAAGTGAAGGAGGCTCAACAAGCAGGTTTTGTTGCATTCTTGAGAGACAATAGAGCTGTGATCACCCAAAGGAAGTTGTCAACTACCGCATAGCAATTCCAGACCCTTAGAGTGCTGTTTTGGAATGCTCATGGTCTCACACATACCAAGTACTCAAGCGCTAAACTTGTGTGGGATAATGCTGATCTGATCAATCTTGTGGAGACATGGGAACATGAAGGAAACACCATTCAGGACATTGAAGGTTTCATTCTTGTTGGTTCAACTTGGAACAAGCGGAGGCAACATAGAGGATAGGGCTTTGGAGGTATTGCTACTTACGTCAAATTTGGCTTTGAAAAATCAATCTCTTTGATAGGTCAAGACTCAAGTGGACAAGACCAATGGCTGAGGATTGGAGGAGTTGCTACACCTTGCTTCCTTGCTGTTTGTTACTTTGCCCCATTGACATCACCAGTCTATTCAAGCGGATCTCTCAACACCATGCAGCCTTTCCACTCCTTGACAAAGGATGTGTTGGAATTTCAAAGTAAAGGTGCAGTACTTATTCTTGGTGATTGCAATGCTAGGATCCAAACCTCTCAGATTCCTGAGTTTAGTGACTATGAGAATGACCCTTTCCATAGCTTGATAGATCATTCTAGTGCTTGGTCCTGCTCTTCCAAAGATCTCATATCCAACTCCATGAGTGAGCACTTTTTGAGCTTTGGTACCAATTGTAGCTTGAAGATCTTGAATGGCCTTTCTCAATTTCCAGAAACTTGTAAGATCCAGCACTGTAGATTATATGCTCACCTCACCTAGTGATATACACATTGTCTCAGATTTTGTTGTTTTAGATCCTCAACCTGAATATGACCATGCACCTTTACCTTGTATCATCCTTCTTTCTTGCCTCAATAGAACCACATTACCTATTGACCATGCCTTCAGGAGAAACTCCGTCTCAATTTTCACAAGCAAGATTTGTACCAACAAGCTATCCATGAGAAATTGAGCTCTATGGAGTGGAGTTCTGATTTTCAACAACGTAGTGATCAGTTGGTTGAACTTCTTCAATCTACATAAACAACTCTGTTTCCATGAGGTTCTCACAGGAAGAGACTTGGTCTCCCTTGCAATAGGTGGTTTGATGCTGACTGTAAAATTGCAAGGATCAAAGCTATGGATAGGTCTCTTGATCAGATTGCACAAAATCAGGCTTTTGTCTCTTATAGAAAGTTGGTGAAGTGCAAGAAGTGAGCATTCTTGAGACTCAAGGGGGTTGAGTTGAGCATTGAATTGAGGAGCAATCCCAAGGCTTTTTGGCAGAAGGTAACCATCAGATCTCCATCTCCATCGCTGGACGTGAATGAGCTTTGTGAATATGTCAAGGATCTAAACTTTTTCCGTGATGCTCCAAGCATGGCACCTTGCCTTGGATCTGCTCTCACCATCTCTGAAGCTGATGTCCAGTACCAATTGAAGAAGTTGGCCAATGGTAAGGCTGAAGACCTTGATGGACTATGTGTTGAACTACTTAAGTGGGGTGGTAGCCATCTGATTTCAGAACTCACTTCTCTCTTGAATGAGGCCATCAGGTGTGGCTTTCTTGATAGATGGTGCTTCAAGAAGGTAGTTCCTATTCACAAGTCTGGTCAGAGAGATATTGTCACCAACTACCGTACCATTCTAGTGGGTAGTATCTTTGCCAAGTTGTACGGTCAAATTTTGGAGTCTAGGTTGAGTACTTGGGCTGAAAAGTACAGAATTTGAGCTAAGTGCCAAGCAGGTTCAGACTTTGGATCAGGCTTTAGTACTTTGGATCATCTATTGGTACTCCATGTTTTGTGGTGGAAATCTAAAGGTGTTGGGAGAGCTCTCTATGTTGCATTTATCGATTTCAGGAAGGCCTTTGATAAGGTGCTTAGGAAATCATTAAGTGAGAGACTCATGGAAGTTGGTGTTTCAGCTGATCTGATTGGTGCTATCTCTAGACTCTATGAGAAGGTGGTTGTGAAACTTTCATCTTTGAGCTCTCAAGATGTCCTTAGCACAATGGGTGTGATTCAAGGTTGCTCTCTATCCCCAACATTGTTTGGAATCTTCATCGATGATCTAGAGAGGGTGCTTATGGAAGCTGGAGCTACAAGTGTACATGTTGGCTCCTTGATGATACATGCACTACTATATGCGGATGATGTAGTGCTCCTCTCTACCAATCCACAAAGTTTACAGAAGTTGTTGGATTCTCTTCTCTTGTTTTGCAATCAAACAAAGATGGAGGTGAACCTTGACAAGTCCAAGGTGATTGTGGTGGGTTCTAGAGGTGTCACACCTTTCTTTTTTGATGGACAACAATTGGAGTAGGTTTCTTCTTACAAGTACTTGGGCCTTGAGTTTTCTCATGACTATAGTTGGTCTACTTGTGTGAAGATGAGAATCAATGCAGGCTAAAGAGCTTTGTATTCACTCATGAACCGCTCTAGACTTGCTCACCTTACCACATGGGAGTTGAAGAAGGTGCTGTTCAGATCTCTTGTGCAGCCGGTGGTTCTTTATGGTGATCAGTTTTGGGGTCTAGGTACTAAGAAGACATGGTGGTAAAAGGTGGAGAAAGTTTAGAAATTGTTTTTGTGTGATGAACTTGGGGTGAGGACTCAAACTCCTTATGTATTGCTGCTTGCTGAAATTGGGTTTTTGCCTCTTGAGGCTGAAGCTTTGTTTTTAGCTATCACATATGCCACTAAGGTGAGGTCCATGGAGCATGAGAGACTTTGCTACCAAGCTTTTTGTGCCACTCTATCTGTTGGTTGGTATACAAATCTGGTTGCATGGGCCACAAGGTGGAATGTTTTGTGAGCGACATTGGAGGTTGGAGCCTATTGCACTACGAGAAGTGATCAAGGAGCAGTTCTTACTTCGCTTATGGCAGCAGCCCGGTACCAAGATGGTGTTCTATCAGCAGTTTGTAAATCCTATGTTGGTGTATTGTGAGCAAGACTATCTCTTGGCTAGGATTTCTACTTCACTTAGACATGTTATCGCTCAATATAGAACTAGTTCTCATAGACTAGAAGTAGAACAAGGACGTTGGCAGCAGATAGAGCACTCCATGCGACTTTGCAAATTGTGTATTATGAGCAAAGTTGAGGATGAGCATCATGTGTTGATTGTTTGCCCTTGTTACATGCAGATTAGAGTTAAACATCAGATTACTTGTAGTGATTTCTCTACTCTCTTACAGGTTGAAGCGTTAACGTTAGGGAAGTACATTGACCGAGGTTAGTTTACATCGGACCAATTTGTTATAGATTGGTAAGATGCCCTAGGCCCTTGCCTAGGCTCACATTTCATGTGTTTGGTATTGTATTTCTAGCCTTTTGACTCTTTGGGTCTTTCGGGCTTTATATTTCATTGTTTCATTGTTTCATTGTGTGCTTTAAAGAGAAGGCATCTCTCACTTCTTGGGTTTCTTCGACTACTTCTCCCTTCCCTAAGAATGTGGCACCATGCTCTGCACTTGCTTCTCTCCCAAGTACTAATCTCCAATCCGACTTTGTCCATCAAGCTAGATTTCCTCTCTTCCCTTCTTCTTCAAGGCCATCAAAACACTTACTCTTGATGATCTCAATCATGAAACCTAGAAAACTAACATTCTAGTTCTATGCCAAGAATGTGATCCAAAGCTTGCTCAGGACCTCAATTCTTATGATCATATCTAACCTCTCAATTGCATGATTTCTCACTATGAATTTAGAGTTCTTCTTCCCACCTCTCATCTTTCTCTCTTCCACTCTAGGTTGGGGACTATTCTTCCTATTGATTCCCAAATAAAATTTCTTGACTTCCTCTCAAGACACCATCGCGTCTTCGACTATACTTCCTTTCCCACAATCTCTTGCAGGACAACTTCTTAACGGCGATGAAAAATTGCTTGTCATCACTTCCTCTTTAGCCCAAATTTTATAGTGGCACACCTCATCCGTCTTTCTTCACTTTGAGTTTCTTCCAAGAAATCACACCTCTTGCATGCTCTTGTCATTGTCAAGTGTCCCTCATGTGTATGACTGCCGTTTTGTGGACGGTACCTTCTTGAATGTCTTGCCCCAAAGGAAAGTTGTTACATTGTCCTTGCCTTGGGTTGAGCACCCCTGAGACAAAGTCTCCTTACTTTGGGTTGCCTGCTGATAGGGCAATTCCAAGTACCTTGCCTTATGACACAAAGTCACTTTACCTCGGGTTATGAATCGAGGACACTTTTCTTTACCTTCTTCTGCCATACAGGCACAATTCAACTTCTTCCGTACACTTCTTCTTCAGAAATAAGAAAAAACCAAAAATGTGGGTATCACATACCCCCTCCCTCAAATGTGAGCGTCCCTACAAACATAGACCTCGGGTGTCTTAGAGACTTCCGAGTCTATGGTCCAATATCTCCAAACTCTCCACCTGTTCACTCAAGTGGGAAATGGTTGCACTTCCAAGTCTGCAAGTTGAATGGACCCATTGTCATAAAGATGAAGGACTCAATAAGGCCCCACCATCCCAAATGCAGTTTGCATGGAAGAAATATTCGAGCAATTGTTGTATAACAAAACCAAATCTCCTTTGCAAACAGTCACAAGCTTGATGTGCTTATTGTGCCTAACTTTCCTCTATTCTTGTACTTCTTTTGTGGTTTGCATTGCATTGTCTCTTTTCTCTTCTAACCACATCAATTGATGGATTTGAAGCTCTTGACTTTCTTCTTCCGACAATCATTCTTTGCAAAGAATCCGATATGTCGGGACTTCAAATTCAACTAGTAGTATGGGGTACAAGCCGCATGTCAAGAAGTATGGAGTTTGCTTGGTTGTGACCTTTTCTATTGTTTCATATGCCCACAACGTGGCTGGTAATTTTGTATCCTAGTCATAGGCAGAATTGACAGTCACCTTATTCAGAATTTTGCAAAGTAACCCATTCACTTTTTCCATTAAGCCATTTTCTTTTGGGTTATAAGGAGTCATCTTCCAATGTTTAATTTGGAATTATTTTGTTACAACTCCATCACAGAGTTCAAGAAATGTGTCCCTCTATCACTGAAAAATTCCAAAGAACATCCGTATTGGGAGATGATGTTTTGAAAGAAAAATTCCACCACTGTTTTTGCACATCTCTACGAGTTGCTTCAGCTTTGACCATCTTGGTAGCATAGTCAATGCAAACCAAAATGTAGCATTTCCTCGTGACTTGGGTTACCAATTGTATTGGTCTCACAAAATCAATTCTCCATTTCTCCAATGGGGGCAAGGGTAAAATTGGTCTCAAATGCTATTGGGAAGTAGCCGTTGGCTTTCCCGTTCTCTAACAGGCGTCATAGCTTTGAATATGGGCATGCGTGTCTTTGTACATTGTAGGCCACCAATACCCCAAAGAAAGAATCTTCTTTATATTATTCTTCATAGCATAGTATACCCCCGATGCTTTGGAGTGTAAGGACTCAATTATGCCCCCAAATTTGTATTATTCCAAGCATCACCAAAGTACTTTGTCTTCACTCATCTTGAATAAAATGTTGTGTTTTAGCTGATATGGCCCCATTTTCTTGAGAAAGACTGCCCTCTGCTCCGGGTCCAGCCTTTCAAGATAGTGGAGAGTATGCAAATGTGGTGCCCACATTTTTTGTTTTTTTCAAAATAAAGCAGAAGAAGTGTATAGAGAAGTCGGATTGCGCCTGGTTGGCCAAAGAAGACGACAAAAACTGTCTTCGGGGTGAAACCCGAAGTAAAGTGACCTTGGGTCATAAGGCGAAGTACTCTGAAATGCCGTGTCAGCAAACGATACGAAGTAAATTGTCTTCGGATCGGGGGGGGGGGGGGGGGAGCTCAACCCGAGGCAAAGACAGTCTAACAACCTTTCGTCGGGGTGAGAAATTCAAGAAGGGGCGGTTTCAAAATTGGCGGCTCATACGCGTGAAGGTGAGGCGACAGTAACAGGTGCATGCAGGAGGTGTGATTTCTCGGTAGAAACTTGAAGTGACGGAAGACAAAGAAGTGCAACTCTATAAAAATCGAAACTGCAACGACAAAATGTCGAGCAATTTTCCTTCGCCATTGAGGAGTCGTCTTGCAGGTGATCGGGGAAAGGGACATAGCGTTGGCCTCGGGTTAGTGCGTAAGGGAGAAGTCGAGAGAGAGAAATCGAGAGACCGAAAGAAAGCAGAAGAGATGGGAGGAGGGAAGAAGAACTCCGAATTTGCAGTGAGAAATCATGCAATTCGGAGATTAGATGTAGTAGCGAGGATCAAAGTCTTGAGCCAACTTTGGATCACCTTTCTGGCATGGAATTGGAACATAAGTTTTCCAGGATTCATGACAGAAATCATCGAGAGTAAATGTCTCAATGGTCCCGAGGAAGAAGGGAAGAGAGGAAATCCGGCTCGCTAGACAGAGTCGGATTGGAGACTCGTACTCGGGAAGGAGGCAGGCTCGGAGTAGGGGGCCACGTTCTTGGGGAAAGGGAAGATAGCCCAAGAAACTCAGGAGGTGAGAGATGCCTTCTCGTCGAAGAGAACGAAGAATGGGTACAAGGTAGAAAGTTACAAAGACCCTGTCAAGAGAGGAATTGTGAGTGCTTTGATGGCAATCCTGAAGCCGGAGAGAACTACCTATGTGATGAAACACCAAGCGGTGTTCTTTCACAAATTGTTTGCAGGAGAACCAATTAATTGGGCGAGGTGTTTTCACGGGAGAACGAGGCAGATGGTGTGGAATATGCGGGATAAGTCCCCTCCACATTATATTGTGCCATTTGCAGTGCATTTCTATCTCGGGCTCAATTTGCTGAACTCGGCGGAGCGGAATCGGATGGTGTTGCACTTCCATCCGGATGTGCGAAAGGAAGTCGACACGGAGGAGCAGCAATACATTCTCCAAATCCGGAGCGCAGAAGATTACTACGCAAAGACAGGGAAGAACGTGGAGGTCGTTGAAAGTACCCCGACGAAGAAGAGAACTCGGCAAGCAGACGCCAAAGAAAACAAGAAACCTCGGAAGATGCAGAAAAATAACCCAAGGCGAGGAATGGTGGTGATTGAGTCGGAAGAGGAAGACTTAGAAGGCGAAGCCGAGCTCAAGACGGAGGACTCGGAATGTGAGGAGGAACCTGAGCTGACACTGCAGAGTGGAGATACAAGCAGTGATAGTGAAGTCGGTGGAGAAATGACCTCGGCACCAACGCCTGAAGAATACAAAGAAGAAATTCAAGCCGAGGTAAAAGCCGAAGACAATGCAGCACTGGAAGACGAAGTACCGGTGCTCAAGGAGAAGAAGATCGCAGTACAGCGAGGAATTCGCTCGAGACGTAAGGCGAAGGGGGAAGCGGGACCAAGTAGAGTGAAAGAAGAAGTAGAAGGAAGCTCGGGCAGTGAAGCATCAATTCCAATACAAAGGCTCCAGAGAAGAAGGCGAGAATCGGGAGAACACGAAGAAAGAAGAGAGACTACTCCGAGAGGGGACGAAGGTATCATTAATGGAGTAGATTACCTGCAGGTGGTAGTTTGCCCGTTGTTGGTGAAGTTGGAGAAGAAGAAGAAGGAGATGAAGTCGACTTGTCCAGAGGTAAAGACTGTATTGCAAGTGGTATCGAGATTAGAAGAAGAAAACTTGGAGTTGAAGAAGAGTATAACCCGAGGTGAGAAGGAGAGAGAAGTATTGCAAGTGGAAGCAGTGGAGAGAAGTCAGGTAATCGAAGACCTGAGGAGAGAATTGAGCTATCGAGAGGATCTTGCGAGGAAGAGTGACGTCGTAAGGGAGAGACAAGTAGCTGAATTTGAAATCTTGAAGCAGCAGTTTGCTGATTCAAGAGTAGAGCTCATCCATGCTATGGCGAGAGTAGCATCGAAGGATCAAGAGCTCGATCAAGTGATGGAGAGTATGGAGGAGAAGAAGCAACTTTGGCAGCAAGAGTTGGCTGCAAGATATGGAGAAGAAGAGAGATTACAAGACTTACTTCGTAATCAGGAAGAAAAGGTTGCACAGAAGGAGAAAGAGAAGGACGCGGTGAAGGCCGAATTCAAAGAAGAGTTGGCGATGTACAGAGAGGAATGGCTTGCAGATCGGGAACGAGAAAGGAAGACAAGATTAGAGCCATTGCAGGCGATAGTCCTCACGGTAAACGCGATGCTAAGTACAGAGACCAGCGATTGAATTGAAGAAACGTGTCTGCACGAGTTGAAGCTGTTAGTGCAGGAGACGAGGCAAAGGCAAGCGAAAGATACAGATTTGAATGCCTTGTTGATTAAATTGAGAACTCGTGTAGATAGGAAGATCTTAGAAGTAGAAGACAATATCGCAATTAGATTGGACTTAGTAAGAATAGAGTTAGAAAAGCTTCGGCAGGATGTTAAAGCAAAACCCAACGTAGATGACATCGGGATCCAAATGTCTTCGGAGTTGGCCTCAGCAATAGTAGAGAAGAGTGGGTCAAAAGATGAAGAGTTAGATAGATTACCCGCTAGTGCAATTTCAGATCAGGAAAGAGAATTGCTGGATCTGGTAGAAGATGTAAGAGTTGTGAAACCCGAGGACAGAATAGTAGGAAGTAAGATTACTTTGGGTTTGGGTTTGAAAGCCGAGGAAGAAGTAGACATCGGATCGGATTAGTAACCGATTTGAGATTTGAAGAGGCAAATATGAAGAGGTGCATTGTCATTTCGGATCTGCAGGTTAGAACAGTTGTTGTAGAACGGTATAGTTGTTAGAACTGTCGATTGCTTCACTTTTTAAGAGTGGCATTCGCAGGAACTTGTTGTTGAGTGCTCATTATTTCTGAGAATAGATAAAGCAAAGTGCTGTGAAGCAATGCTTGTCGCTTGAGCTTGATTCCGAGTATCAACTTAGCAATTGTGTTTGTGAATGTTTGGAGAAATTCGAAGTGCAGTCAGAGTGCTTGTTGGATGTTGGATTCCACAGCCTTGATCTTCAGTCTGTGTGTTTGATCCTGAGTGAAGTGCAATCGAAGCAATGCCTTGACAGATCTGAGAGGAATTGTAGTGTTGGTAGTATTCTGCATTTGTGAGTGCAGTGCAAAGTTGATGTGAAGCAATTTCGATCGAGGAAGTTGTGCCTTCAGTGGAAGGGTGGAACACAATTCTGAGGTGAAGTTGTTTTGCAGTGAAGTGCCATTTTCGGGAGAGCTTGAATCATCACAAATCAAGATTTTTTGGAAATAATTGATGGAGTTGTGATTTTGGAGTGTTAATTTGTGACAAGACTGCGAGTCAGTGTTTGTTACTCTCTTCTGGGTGTGGTTTCTACCTGAGAGACTAAAGAAGAACTCAAGAAGAACTGAAATTGTTACTTTGCTTTGTATTTGGACATTTCTGACTCGTATCTTTGCGGGAACAAACTTTACTTACCCGATTACCACAAAAGTGATATTTGCCGGGTTGTCACAGCAAATAATGATATTTGGTTGCATACCTCATACTTTACATTGCTGTTAATTGATATAACTCTTCATCAAGGAACCAATTGTTGATCTTCCATTCTTGGTCTTGAGTTTCTAACCTAGATAGGAAGTCCGCATTCGAATGCAAAGCTCCCTTCCTAACTTGTATAGTATATGTGAATTCTTGTAACAACAAGATCCATCTTACAATTTTCCTGGACAAATCTGCCTTCTTGACCAAATGTTGCAATGCGTAATGGTCAACATAGAAGACAAACTTGTATCCCAGTAGGTAGTGGCCAAATTTCTTGCAGGCATACACCATTCCGAGTGCTTCTCTTTCAGTCATTGAATAGTTCTTTTTTGAAACTAAAAGTTGTCAATTGGCGTAATAGATGGGGTAATCTTTCTTCTTGTTGTCCTTCTGACTCAAGACTACTCCAATTGCCATGGACAAAGTATCCAAATATACATGAAAAGGGACGTCCTAATTTGGACCCCTCATGATTGGTGCTCCAACTAGTTTCTTCTTGATTTGCTTCCTATAGTCTTTGGATTTCTTCAAAAGCTTTGTAAGGGGTGCAACAAGCACCGCATAGTATTTATAGTATTCATTTATAGTAAACATCTATAGTATTTGACATGTCCCAAGAAGGCTCTCAGCTCTTGGATGTTCTTTGGAGATTTCAAAGCTGAGATTACTTTGACCTTCTTGACATCAACTTCAATACCTTGGCTTGACACCCGATGCACTAGAAGAATTCCCTTCTTCATTGCAAAGAAGCGCTTCTCCGAGTGTAATGATAAACTGGCAAAATGACACCTTTCAAAAGTTTAGCAAAGGTAATCCAAATGTACATCTCTTTGCCCAAACACACAAAAATCATCAATGAAGACTTCCATAAATTTGCACAAGAAATCCTTGAAGATCAAATTCATCATCCATTGGAAAGTAGCGGGAGCATTACACAACCTAAAGGGAATTTGATTGTAAGCAAAAGTGCCCCAATTGGTTGTGAATGTGGTCTTGTCCTTGTCCTCTTCCTGGATGGACATTTGATTGTATCTTGAAAATCCATTGAGAAAATTATAACAAGGGTGACCAGCTACTTGGTCCAAAATTGTATCAGTAAATGGCAAGGGATGATGATCCTTCCTTGTGACTGCATTTAACTTGCGGAAATCTTGGCACACTCGGATCTTCCCTTTTTCTTCTTTGGGACAATGACAATGGGGGAGACCCACTCACTGCTTAAGACAAGAAAGATTATTCTGGCCCCTAAGTACTTGTTGATTTTGTCTTTCACCAAGAGCAAGTACTTCGTGTTTAGGGAGTATTGTCTTTGCCAACCGGAACTGTGCCTTCAACAAAGATCAATCCGGTGTTCTCCAAATTCTCATGGAATACTTGGCATTTGATCAATAGACCAAGCAAATACATCCTAGAATTCTATAAACATGGTAGTGTATCTTGCTAACTCCTCCAAAGTCACTGTCTTCAAGATTTTCAAATTCTTTCCTTCAATCAAGATGACATCTTGACAGTCACCAGGGTTGATAACTCCTTCAACATGGCTTACTTGGCTTAATCCAAGTCAAGCTACCATCAAACCCCCTTCCTCCAAGTCAGGTTTACTCAAGGTGAGGTCATATGGGTCTTCATCTTCTACATCCACCTCATAACATTCCAAGTAATTAAGTTGGACTTTGTCATTGGTGTCTTTTGTGGACAAAGATGATGAGTCTTTGGATTCATCCTTGTCTTTTGACAAACTTGTTTCCCCGAGATAGGGAACCTTTGTCCAACTCACAATCACCAGCTTCTGGTCTTTGGATGAAATGTCCTTGAACCGTAGCTTCTGTTGGTACCAATCCACCACAACTTGGGCACTATACAACCAAGGTCTTTTGATCAACAATGAGTAACCAGTTTTGGTCACTGGTTGCAACACAATGTATTTCACCTTGAAGGGCATCCCTCCAATGATTGTGGTAATGTTTGATAGCATGCCCAATGGCCGTCTCTTGGTTTGGTCTGCAAATTTCAAGACTCGGGGCATTGGCTCAAACGTATGATACCCCAATTGATTTGCAGTATCCTTGGTCATAACATTCACACCAAAAACCAAATCAATGGGTATCAATGTGATCATGCACCTTGCAATCTCCACATCAACCTCGGGAGATCCCAAATCTTCTTGTTCAATATGATATATAGCTAAGGAATACTAAGTTGTCTTTCTTAGACATCGCCCTTACTTTCTTGAGGGCCAAATTCAGCTACTTGTACAGCTTATTGTCTTCCCACAATTCTTAAATGTGACGTTTTCATTTGTGGCTGCCAAATCCGCTACAATATTTTATTGGAGTAACCCCCCCGCCTTCCCCCCCGCCTTTCACCATCTTTGCCTTTGGCTTAAAGTTCAAAGTCTCTCCATGTTTAAATTTGACTTCGGGATGCTTCATGATGGTGATGGAGGTACTAGTGGTCTTAACCCAAGGTTCCTCGGGTTGGCTCACCTTGGCTTGGATCAGACACTTCACTTTGGATCGGATGTTTGCCAGAAAAACTAGAGGCTTCATCTTTGTCTCCTCCTCCAAACTCAGGTCCCGGGTCTAGAGTATCGCTTCTTTGAGTTATTTCTGCAAGGCTTTAGCTTTGGCTTTTGCAAGGATCTTTTCCTCCTTGGCAAAAAGGATTGCCTTTGGGTGTAGCCTCTTCGACTTCCTTGAAGATGACAAGGTCATACTCAGTTTTTTGGTATCACACTTCTTCTTACTTTTGCATGTCTCAACCTTCAAAATTCCAAGGTCCAGCCATTCTCCTTCCAAGGCCGGGCTTCCTTCCTGAGGTCTCTCGTCCTCAAGTGTATACAATTTATAGTTGTATCACCCTTTGCCTGAAGTGCTGCATGCTCAGCCGGGGTCTGTACATACTTTACAGGCGGCTTTGGGTTTGGTGGATGAGGGCATTGGTTGCCCGTATTACCCAATCCTTTACAATTTCCACAAAGAGGAACGTACCCAATTTGCCTTCTTGGCTCCGAACAGTTTGGAGACAATGTCCCATTGAGCCACAATTGTAACATGCCCCGAGTGCAACATTTTGAGGTTGATTTTGGTTGCTCATTGGTGGTCTTTGTGGAGGAGCATTGGGTTTATGCTCCCTTGGTCCGTACCTCAAACCTTAATACAATGTGCTCGCCTGAGGTGGTACCACTTGTGTTTGGTACACCGCCTCCTCTTCCTCTTCTTGGTTCCATCCCAGAACCCAATCAATCTATTGCACCAAGAATGCATTGCAAGTATTGCATTCCATGTTTGCATGGCCTGATTTACCACACGCGGTGCACCATACATTCGATTTGCCAAATGATGGAGGCTTCCTTCTATTCTTTGCCCAATCATTTGGATCTTAAAATAAAAAAAAGTCTTTTATAAGAGCATCTAGCTTGGTATCAGCCTTATGTACACTCTTTGTTGGGGGTGTCACTGGTTTCTTACCCCCACATCTTCATACTTGTCTTGGCTTTGATTCTTCTTCAGATTTTGAAGAAGAGCTTGAAGACGTAAAGGACTCCTCCAAAGAAGGGGATGTATTGCAAGAAGCTCTCCTTTTGGGCTTCTTGCCTTTCTTCTCCCAGTTTCTTTGATTGCCAGCAAAGTGAGAGTGAGCCGCCTCATAGCAAGCAACATGTTTAAGTACCTTGTCTAGGGAAGTTACATTCCTCTCCTTGGCAAAGATCCAAATCTTTGGTGAGAGTCCTCCCAAGAACCAGGTGATGGCTTGGGCATTGGAGTAACCCACCATCCCCGATTGCTTTGGAACTCGGTTCAAGAGCGCCACAAATTGCTCAAAGTTGTGACAACTCGGCAAATATCACTTTTGCGGTAATCAAGTAAGTAAAGTTTGTTCTCGCATAGATACTAGTCAGAATTGGTCAAATATGAAGCAAAGTAACAATTTCAGTTCTTCTTGGTTGTGTCTTTAATCTCTCAAGTAAAAACCACACACAAAAGAGAGTAACAAGCACTGACTCACAGTCTTGTCACAAATTAACACTCCTTAATCACAACTCCATCAAATCTTTCCAAACAATCTTGATTGTGATGATTCAGGCTCTCCCAAAAATGGCACTTCACTACAAAACAACTTTGCCTCAAAACTGTGTTCCACCCCTCCACTGAAGGCACAACTTCTTTGATCAAAATTGCTTCACATCAACACTGCGATGCACTCACAAATGCAAAATAGTACCAACACTACAATTCCTCTCAGATCTATCAAGGCATTGCGTTGATTGCACTTCACTCAGGATCAAACACACAGAATGAAGATCAAGGCTACGGAATCCAACATCCAACACGCACACTGACTTGCACTTTGAATTTCTCCCAACACTCACAAACACAAACACAAAATTGATACTCGGAATCAAGCTCAAGTGACGAGCACTGCTTCACAGCATTTCGCTTTATCTATTCTCATAAATAATGAGCACTAAACAACAAATGACTGCGAGTGCTTGTCTTAAATAATGAAGCAAAAGATAGTTCTAAAAAAATACCGTTCTACAACAACTCTTCTAACCTACAGATCTAAAATGACAATGCACCTCTTGATATCTGCCTCTTCAAATCTCAAAATTGTTACTACCCAAATCCGATGTCTACTTCATCATCGGCTTCCAAACCCGAACCCAAAGTAACCTCACTTACCACTACTCTATCCTCGGGTTTCATAATTCCTAACTCTATCAATTTTGGTACTTCTTCACTTTGATCTACAATTGAGGTCAAGGGTAACCTTTCTACTACTTTATCTTCCAACCCACTCTTCTCTAAAGTGTCAAATGTCAAATCAGAAGACACCTGCACTCCTACTTCTGCAACTTCAGGTCTTCGTACTTCTTCTACCTCACTACAAAGTTTAGCCAACTCTGTCCTTATAAGGTCTAGTCTGAGACACACATTGTCTCCCACCTCTTACATCTTTCTATCTACACGATCTCGCAGCCGGATTAAGAGATTATTTAACTCAGTGTCCTTCTCCTTCCTCTTATGCGTTTCCTACACTAGCAACTTTAGCTCATGCAACCCGCTTCTTTGAGTTTACACTCCACTTTTGTACTCAGCATGGCCTTAATTTTGTTGACGACACCTTCTACTTCACTAGTTTCTTCCATCACCGTAAACTTCTCCTTCTTCCTCTCTTCTTCCAATTCACTACGATACATCTGAAGCTCATCTTCAAATTCAGCTTTCAATGCTTCCTTCTCCTTCCGATGTCCAGAGAGTTTTTCCTTTGCCTCTTGCATCAACCCTCTCAATTGATCTTCTTCTCTACTATGCTCCGTCAACTCTCATTGCCAGGCCTGATCTTTCTCCGCTGCCCTCTTCTTAAGGCTCTCCAACTCTTGCTCCATCACCACAACAATTGCCTTAGAGTGTATCAACTCGACATGCACCGCTGCAAGTTCTCCCTTCAATCCTGCAGTCATCGCAATCATCTCCTTCACTTCCTCACAATTCTTGACTAGCTCTTCCCTTGTCACCTCAAAGTGCTTACTCCGAAGAACTCCCTCAACCCAAAGTTCTTTGACCTCCATCTCCACTCTTGTCAGCTTACTTTGTAACAATGAAGTTTTGGCACTCTAGGCTTTTACCACCGCTAATTCATCTGGTACATTGAGCTTGGCACTTATCATCTCCAACTTCTTCTGCTGCAACATTGCCAACAACGGGCATACTACTTTGGACAAATAGTCCACTCCTTCGCACCTTGCATCCTTGGCTTGGACTTTGGGTTCCAACTCTTCTATATTTGGTACCTTGCTCCAAAGTTGAGATCTTCGTACCTTCAAAGTTTCCTCCTCAGAACTTTCTCCCTCTTTCTGAGTAAGGTTACTTGGCCCCACTGCCAATACACTCATGACAATCTCACGCTTGGCAGCTTGAGGTTGTGCTTCGACTTCTTCTCCTTTCTTCTTACTGCAATGTTCCGGCATGGAAACTTTGGGACTCGGCTTTCCGACCTCTTCCATTGGCTGTATCACTTGCTGAACCTCCACCTCATCTTTGCTGCCACTACTTGATTCTTTGCTTTGTAGCATTAACTCCTCTTCTTTGCCTGACACTCCTCCCTTTGATCCGGTTTCTCCTTCCGATTCTTCTTCTTCCTCCTACGCTACTTCCTTTGACTTCACTATCACCGCCATCAAGTTAAGCCTTGGAACTTTCTGGGGTTGTACAGTTGCAACACAACTCTCAGGCTTGGTCCTCTTTTGCACCCTCAAAAGGTCAATTGCTATGATCTTTTCTCTCCCACTCTCTTTGTAGTACCTATCTCCTTCTTGCACTCTCTCCATATAGTATCGCTCATCTGCATCAGCTTCCTTGCGCAAATCTGGATGAAAGTGTGACCTCATTTGACTTTGCTCTTCCGAAGTCCGTAAGTTGAACCCAAAATAAAAGTGCGCTGCAGATGGCACAAAATAGCATGGTGGCATATCCATTCTCCATCCTGAAATCATCTGCCCCACTCTTTGATGCAGGCATTTTGCCCAATCTACGGCCTCTCTCGCACACATTTGGTGAAAGAACACCGCCTGTTGCATAGTAACATAGGTAGTTCACTCTGGCTTGAACAAGGCCATCATTGCTTTTACATTTCTTCTCCGCTCAGGGTCTCTAGAACTATCTACCTTATACCCATTCTTTGTGCTGGATCGATTGAACGACTTCCTAACTTTGGCAGTTTCTTTGGAAGCATCACACTTCCTATAGAAGGTGGTACCTCCTACCTCTCTGGCTTCCCTTTCCAACACTACTTCCTGATCTGCCTCCATCCATCGAGCATGATTCCCTCTCTTCTTCTCATTCTTTGGCCCATCCTTGCAATTGCTGGCTACAATTTCCACCATGCAACTTGGAAAACTGAAATTCCAGTTCCAGGCCAAGAACGTGATACAAAGTCTTGTCAAGACTTTGATCCGCGCTATCACTTCTAATTGACAAATTGCAAGCCCTCTCATTGCACTCTGCTTGCTCACTTTTGGTGCCATCATGTGCTTCCTCACTTTTCTCTTGTGGAAGATCGTCCCCAAAATCCTAACCCACTCCTCTTCCTGCGGATTTGTAATTTTCATTACTTTGGGTTGACTCTAAATAGGCACCGGGTAGCGACTGTACATGACTCCTTCTTCTTGCACACCTTGTGATTTTATAGTCCTGTGCCAATCAATCACTCTTCAGTCACTACTCCTCTCAAAGTCGACTTTGGGTTTCATGCTAACAAGGCAAGTCCAAGTACTTCACCTTATGTCCCGAAGCCACATTACCTCAGGTTTCATCCCAAAGACTCTTTTCTTTGCCTTCTTTGGTCATCAGCCACAATCCAACTTCTCTATACACTTCTTCTCCATTTTGAAAAAAAAAAATGTGGGTACCACAAGAGTAGTCTCTCAACTTCTCCTTCTTACCTCTATCCAAATTGTTGAGTGCCGCAAAGACACTCGTGTTGTAATCAACTTCCCTGAAGCATTCCAGGAAATTGTTTCTCAAGTGAAACAATGAAACAATGAAATATAAAGCCCGAAAGACCCAAAGAGTCGAAAGGCTGGAAACACAATACAAAACACATGAAATGTGAGCTTGCCCAATGAAAGTCTGCCCAATCCGCCGGTACAAACTCCTTCTGGGTGACATGGGTGTACTAGCTTTGAGCTTTCTTTAAGGGCAAACTTGGGAAAATTTGCAGTCGATCCGCTGAGTCATGTTCCTTGTTGGCAAAGGAGATGAATTTGAATTCTTTGATGAATTCATCATAGTCTTTGTCTTGTTCTATCCCCTTGTATTTTTGATAGGCATGTTGGGTGACAAGCAACAAAGTCATTGTTTGACTTGGTGGAATTGGCTAGGGTAAGTTTGAACTAGATGGGACCAAGGAGCTGGCTGGTATCGACGCCATGTTGACAACCTAGGAGTTCCAATTAATCAAGTTCAAAGTTGGGTCTTCTTTGACAATTTCTTCTCTAAGAGTGTTCACTTCAACCCGAGTGGAAGAATTAGGCTCAACACCTTTGGAGTGTTCTTCAAAATTCCTTTGAGACAATCAAGGAATCATACGTAGAAGATGTTGACACTCTTCTTCAGTTAGTATCCGTGATGTCTTTTCTTGAACAAAATTCTTTAGAGATATGACTTCCTTTATAGCTCTAGAAGAAGTTGGTATACTGGGCCATAATGAATATGTTTGCCCAATTGAGTCCTTCTTCTTCTTGGAAGATGGAGACAAGAAGTAGCCTTGCCAACCGCCTTTGCATTTCTTTTGGTCAAGTTCTTGCAAGGCTTCTTGCACTTCATGGGGAAGTTGAAAATCCAACGCCTCTCATTTGGTTTTGTCAAAAGTAGATTGGATCTTCAGGCATTTGTCTTCTTCACAATGCAACGTTCGTCTTCAAACTCTCTCTTCCTGTTGTTCTCTTGATGCAGACATTCATATTGCTTTGACACCCAGTTTCAAGTTTGGCTTCATATTCTTCCCCTTCCCAGATTTGTATCCCTGGTAGCGGCACCAAAAATCATGTGACAACCCAGAAAATATCACTTGTGCGGTAATAGGGTAAGTAAAGTTTGTTCCTGCAAAGATATGATTCAGAATTGGTCAAATACAAAGTCAAATGTCATCATGTAGTTTTTCTTGGTTGCCTCTTTAATCTCTCAAGTAGAAACTACACTCAGAAGAGAGTAACAAGCAGTGATTTGCAGTCTTGTCACAAATTAACACTTAATCACAACTCCATCAAATCTTTCCAAACAATCTTGATTGTGATGATTTAGGCTCTCCTGAAAATGGCACTTCACGGAAAAATGACTTGCCTCAAAATTGTGTTCCACCTCTCCACTAAAGGCACAACTTCCTAAATCAAAATTGCTTCACATCAACTTTGCGCTGCACTTACAAATGCAGAATACTACCAACACCACAATTCCTCTCAGTTTTGTCAAGGCATTGCTCCAATTGCACTTCACTTAAGATCAAACACAAAGAGTAAAGATCAAGGCTACGGAATCCAGCATCCAACAAACACACTGATTTGCACTTCAAAATTCTCCACACACTCACAACCACACATGTAGGATTGATACTCGGAATCAAGCTCAAACAATGAGCATTGCTTCACAACACTTTGCTTTATCTATTCTCATAAATTGTGAGCAATGAACAACATATGACTGCAAATGCCAGTCTTAAATAGTGAAACACTTGATAGTTACTAACAACTATATTGTTCTACAACAACTCTTCTAACCTGTAGATCCAAAATGACAATACACCTCTTCATATTTGCCTCTTTAAATCTCAATCTATTACTACTCCGATCCGATGTCTACTTCTTTTTTGGCTTTCAATCTTGAAGTAACTTCACTCACTACTACTCTGTCCTCAGGTTTCACAACTCCTAATCCCTCTACCAATTCTAACATTTCTCGTTCCTGATCTACAATTCCACTAGTGGGTAATCCTTTTAAACCTTTACCTTTATTTCCCGACCCACTCTTCTCTAAATATCTCCACTGGTAACTCCAAAGATATTTTTACTCCTATGTCATCTCCCTCGGGTTTCACTCTTACATCCTTCTGAAGTTTATCTATCTCTCATTTCACTAAGTCTAATTGAATTGTGATATTGTCTTCCACTTCCAATATCTTTACTTATCAGTTTCCAACCCTTCTAACTTGCAGATCCAAAATAACAATGCACCTCTTCATATCTGCCTCTTCAAATCTCAATCTGTTACAACTCCAATGCAATGTCTACTTCTTCCTTGGCTTTCAATCCTAGAGTAACTTCACTCACTATTACTCTATCCTCAAGTTTCATAACTCCTAATTCCTCTACCAATTTTAACATTTTTCCTTCCTGATCTACAATTCCACTAGTGGGTAATCCTTCTAAACCTTTATCTCCTGATCCACTCTTCTCTAATTTCTCCATTGGTAACTCCATAGATATTTTTGCTCCTATGTCATCTACCTTGGGTTTTGCTCTTACATCATTCCAAAGTTTATCTATCTCTAATTTCACTAAGTCTAATCAAATTGTGATATTATCTTCCACTTCCAATATCTTCCTATCTGCACTAGTTCTAAGACTAATAAGTAAAGCATTCAAGTCTTTATCCTTTGCATTTCTCCTCCTCGTCTCTTCCACCAACAACTTCAACTTGTGTAGCCTCATCTTTTCAATTTGCACAATGTCCTCTATACTCCACATCACGTTCATCTTCATTATTATCTCCTTCAATGGCTCCAGCCTCATCCCTCTCTCCCGTTCTTGATCTACAAGCCAATTTTCTCTATACATTGCCAATTCTACTTTGAACTTGGCTTTCTCTGTCTCTGTCTCCTTCTCCATCTCCTTCTCCTTCTCCTTTTGCACAATCTTCTCTTCCAAATGTGAAGTAACTCTCTTAATCTCTCTTCCTCCCTATATCTCATTGTCAACTCTCTTTGCTAGAGCTGCTTCTTCTCTTCTACACTCTCCATTACTCTATTGAGCTCTTTCTCCTTCTCTGCTACCCTTGCCATACCATGGATAATCTCAAATCTCAAATCAAAAATTGTTGTTTCAAGATTTCATACTCAGCTACCTATCTTTCCCTTACTATGTCATTCTGCTCTATGGTTCTCTCCTACTCTCCACTTCTCTCTTCAAGTTCTTGATTACTTGATTCTGCACTATGGCATCTACTTGTAGCACTTCCCTTTCCTCCTTGCCTCGGATTATACTCTTCTTCAATTCCGAGTTCTCTTCTTCTAGTCGGGCTAACACTTGCAATGCCATCTTCACCTCCGAACACTTTCACTGCATCTCCTTCTTCTTGTGCTCTTACTTCACTAAGAACAGGCACACAATCTCCCTCAGATACTCCACTCCTTCACTCAGAGTTACCTTGGCTTGCGGACTTATCTCCTTTGCCTCTTCCTCACTTGACACTTGCTTTCTTAGCCACAATTGCCTTATATGCATGGATTCTTTGCTCCTTGAACTTCCACTCTCCACTTCTCTTACCTTACTTGGCCCCACTTCATACTTTGCCCTATGTCTAGAACGGACTTCCCTCTATAGGGGAATCTATTGTAACTCTCTTTTCCTCCTACTTTGGAACTTCATTTTCCAGTTTTGAGTTACCTTTCTCCTCTATCTCCATCTTGGCTTCCTCCTCTTTGGGTACCAATTGCATCTCTACTCCATCATCACCCGCACTACTCACGTCCTCACTCTAAACTGTGAACTCAGGTTCTTTCTCCTTCTTTGAGTCTTCAGACTTGCACTCAGCCTCCCCTTCTGACTCTTTGTCCGATGACGCAATTACTACCAGTTCTCTCCTCAGGTTTGCCTTTCTAGCATTTTGAGGTTGTGCCTTCTCTACTACTTCTTCTTCTCCATGTAGACTCCTCTTCTTTGAGTTTAAAGTACTCACCTTCAATTGCACACTCTGCCCCATCTGCTCGTTGTATTCATCACTACTCTTGATTTGCAGGATGTACTGTTGCTCCTCCATATCAACATCTCTTTGCAAGTCGGGGTGGAAATGGGACACCATCTTGGGTCTCTCCACCGCATTGAGCAAGTTTAGCCTTAGATAGAAGTGGGCTGCAAATGGCACAATGTAATGTAGCGATGACTTGTCTCGCAAATTCCACACCATGTGTCTTGTCCTTTGATGATGACACTTTGCCCAATTAATTGTCTCTCTTGAAAACATCTTATGGAAGAACACCACTTGGTGCTTCATCACATAAGTCATTCTCTCCGGCTTCAAGATTTCCATTAGAGCACTCACAATTCCCCTCTTGACAGGTTCCTTATAGCTCTCCACTTTGAAGCCATTCTTTGTGTGCTTTGAAAAGAAGGCATCTCTCACTTCTTAGGTTTCTTTGGCTGCTTCTCCCTTCTCCAAGAATGTGGCACCATGCTCTACGCTTGCTTCTCTCCCGAGTACTAATCTCCAATCCGACTCTGTCCATCGAGCCAGATTTCCTCTCTTCCCTTCTTCTTTAGGGTCATCAAGACACTTACTCTTGATGATCTCAATAATGAAACCTAACATTCCAGTTCCAAATCCTACTCAGAACCTTGATTCTTGCAATCACATCTAACCTCCAAATTGCATGATTTCTCACTGCAAATTTGGAATTCTTCTTCCCACCTCCCATCTATCTTTCTTCCACTCTAGGTTAGGGACTATTCTTCCTATTGATTCCCAAATTAACTCTCTTGACTTCCCTTCGACACACTAGCTTGTCTTTGACTATACTTCCCTTCCCACAATGTCCTGCAAGACAACTTTTTAACGGCAATAGAACTTCTCCACATACCTTGTCATCGCTTTGTCTTTAGCCCAAATTTTATAATGGTACGCTTCCTCTGTCTTTCTTCACTTCAAGTTTCTACCAAGAAATCACACCTCTTGTATGCTTGTCATTGTCAAGTGTCCCTCATGTGTATGACCACCATTTTTGTGAATGGTACCTTCTTGAACGTCTTGCCTCAAAAGGAAAGTTGTTACACTGTCCTCACCTTGGGTTGAGCACCCCTAAGACAAAGTCTCCTTACTTTGGGTTACCTATTGATAGGGCAATTCTAAGTACCTTGCCTTTTGATACAAAGTCACTTTACCTCGGGTTACACCCCGAGGACACTTTTCTTTACCTTCTTCTGCCATATAGGTGCAATTCGACTTCTTCTGTACACTTCTTCAAAAATAAGAAAAAAAATAAAATGTGTGTACCACAAGGATTCATGCAGTTTTTTGGGAGTATAGAACACCCATGCAGACTTCCATTGCATATTCTCCATATCATTTGGTATATGGATTGAATCTACCTTACATATTCATTGTGATCTTCCTACCTTCCAAAGCATTCATAAGAGATTGAAGAAAGCACAAGGAGGTGATGCAAAGAAGTCAATGAAAAATAAACTCATGGAATTGGAGGAGGCAAGAGCAGTTGCTATGGTTTGAGTGGAGCAAGTTCAAAGGAAACAAAAGGAGAACTATGACAAAAAGCAAGGCAAAAGGAAGGTGGAGCCTTTCAAAATAGGTGATGGGGTAATGTTATTTGATTCTATTCAAAATGAGAGAGTGAAAAAGAAGTTTTGCTTAAGTACTTTGGACCTTTCATAGTGGAGAAGGTGTAGGAGCAATTACACCTATGATCTCGAGTTAAAAGGAAGAAACTTTAATAGCATTAACCATGATAAGGTAGAAGATGTGTATCATAGAAGGTAGAGAGACCTTCACTTTGTGGACAAAGTGAAATCTTAGTCCAGGGGTAAATGTAACACCCATCTATGCATGTATGTGATATTGTGATATTGGTTTGATATTATAAATATTTGAGAGATATTACTTATATAGAGATGAGTATGGTTCTACATTATTCATGATGAGCTAAAGTTAGTCCTAGCTAAAATAGAGGTGGCCTTAATTTAGAAGAAGTGGAAAAGATGAGTACCACTATTTTGGATTCTAGTGTATTGACTTGGTATTATTCTTAGGTGTTTGGCTTTGAGAAAAGAGTTGAGAACTCTTGGACCCACAAGTCTTTTTGTTTTGGATTCTTCTATAGTTCAAAGATAGCCCATGTGAAGGAATCCTTGACTTAGTGGTTGAGTCAAGATAAGACCACATGCTTAGGAGAATATTCCCATGAGCATGGATATTCCTTTAGCTTTTTGACTTTATTTGACTTCTAGCTTAGAAACTTGAGTTACTCTAATAATTTTTAACTTTGGTGCATAACTATTTCACAAGTATATAAACAAGGGGTGAAGAGGTACTCATCCTCCTTTCATTTGCAACTATCTCTCTCTCATTGAGTTCTCTAGTGAGCAATGTCTTGAGTCTTGGAGTGTTAGCCTTGGAGGAGTATGATGGAGTTGGGGTTCTTTGTCTTCTTAGTCAATTGTGCACTTCCATAATAGCCATCAAAGGTTTATCCTCAGTGAGAGACAGGCTGGCTCACAAACCACTCTAGCTTCATCATTGCCATTACTGCCTTGAGGATACTTCATCTCATCATGTCTACATAGGTGTCTACCTTGTATCTATTTTTCTTGCAAAGTTCACTAAAGGATTCTTTCAACTCCTTGGTTTCTTCTAGAGGATCACACGTCCTATTGAAGATGATCCTTGTGCGTCTTGAGTGGAGTGGAGTGGAGTTTCGAAAGTTTGAGAGGAGAGGAGTCTTGAAAGTTTGAGAAGTCATATCTCCCTAGATACATGTCCAAATGTTGCAGTTTTGGTCTTGTTTGAAGCGCCTTGCCAAGAAATTTCTATAGCAACCAAGATTGCATCATTTGGAGCTTTGTGCAAAACGTTATGAGTGATTGTAATTTATGACAAAGGAGCCAGACTTGAGAGTTTGAATCTTCATCATATGGTGTCCAAATGCAGTGATTTTTGTGGCATCAAAAGCGCTTTTGGAAGCTCATTTGATTGATACCAGGCTCGCGTGCAAAGCACATACACACAGAAAGTTATGAAGATTTGAATTCTGCCATCTCTCAAAGATTTTAGAGTTTGAGCTCAATTTTCAACACCTTGTAACTTTTTGGTTCTATGTCCAAATCTTGGCCTCATTGGAAACACTTGTGAAAGTGGTTTCTTTTGAATACCTGCTTGCGGAAGTTGGAGTTTTGTGGAAGAAGTTTTGAATTTCATCAATCTGGGTTCTTGTGCGGTTGATGGTGCTCAAATCTGCAACTTTCAGAGGCTGGAACTTTGGACTCACATCTTCAAATGAGGTGATCTTGATCTCGTTAGAAGCATCTTGTGAAAAGCTATTGATTGAAATTGTTTTCATACAATTTGAAGCTTTGAGGTTGAAGTTATGAGCATTTGATTCTGTGACTCAATGAGGTTTAGAAGTTTACCATAAATAACTCTAGAGACCATAACTCCATGTCTATTGGTAAAGTAAATTTACTTCCTACTACTCTTTCCTCGGGTTTCACATCTTCTACTTCTTCTACCAATTCCAACAATTCTCTTTCTTGATCTGAAATTCCACTAGTGGGTAATCTATCTAAATCCTCATCTCTCAACCCACTCTTCTCTAATGTCTCCAATGGTAACTCCGAAGACATTTGTACTCCTATGTTATCTACCTTGGGTTTTGCTCTAACATCTTTCCGAAGCTTTTCTATCTCAATTTTCACTAAGTCTAATCTAATCACAATATTATCTTCTACTTCTAAAATCTTCATGTCTACACGAGTTTTGAGACTGATTAGCAAGGCGTTCAAATCAGTATCTTTTGCTTGTCTTTGCCTTGTCTCTTCCACCAACAACTTCAACTCGTGCAGCCTTGTCTCCTCAATCCAAATACTGGCTTTTGTACTTAGCATTGCATTCATTCGGAGGACTATCTCCTTCAATGGCTCCAATCTGGTCTTCCTCTCACGTTCACGATCTGCAAGCAAGTCCTCTCGGTACATTGCCAACTCCTCCTTGAACTAGGCTTTCACCGTCTCCTTCTCCTTCTCCTTCTGTACAACCTTCTCCTCCTGATTATGAAGTAACTCTCGTAATCAGTCTTCTTCTCGGTATCATGCCGCCAACTCTCTTTGCCAAAGTTGCTTCTTCTCCTCGACACTCTCCATCACCCTATCGAGCTCCTGATCCTTTGTTGCTACCCTCGCCATAACATGGATTACTTCTACTCTTGAATCAACAAATAGCTGCTTCAAGATCTCATACTCCGCTACTTGTCTCTCCCTTGCTATGTGACTCTTCTTCACAAGATCCTCTCAATAATTTACTTCTCTCTTCAAGTCTTCAATTACTTGACTTCTTAATACTGCCTCTGCTCGCAGTACTTCTCTTTCCTCCTCACCTCGGGTTATACTCTTCTTCAACTCCGAGTTTTCTTCTTCTAATCTCGCCAACACCTGCAATACAGTCTTTACCTCTGGACATGTTGACTACATTTCCTTCTTCTTGTACTCCATCTTTACCAGTAGAGGACATACCACATCCTGCAGGTACTCCACTCCATCGCTCGGGATTACTTCTTCTTGTGTTGCCACTTCTCTTTGTACTTTGTGTTCATCCGATACTTGCCTTCTTCTCTGCAGTCTTTGTATCGGAATCGACACCTCACTTCCCAAGCTTTCACTTACCTCTTCTTTTGCCTTATTCGGCCCCGCTTCACACTTTGCCTTACATCTCGAGCAAACACCTCGCTGTACTGCAATCTTCTTCTCTTTGGGCACAATTACTTCATCTTCCAACTGTGTGTTGTCTTTGGCTTCCATCTCGGCTTGCACTTCTTCTTCGTATTCTTCAGCCGCTGGCGCCAATGTCATTTCTCCTCCTTCATCACTATCACTACTTGTATCCCCACTTTGCAGCATTAGCTCAGGCTCCTCCTCGTGTTCCGAGTCTTCAGTTTTGAGCTCAGCCTCTCCTTTTGAGTCTTCATCCTCCGACTCGATTACCACCATACCTCGCCTTGGGTTGCCTCTCCGCGTCTTCCAAGGTTTCTTCATGTCTTTGACGTCACCTTGCCGACTTCTCTTCTTTGTAGTCGGGGTACTCACTGCGACCTCCACGTTCTTCCCTGTCTTTGCATAGTAGTCATCAGTGCTCCTGATCTGCAAGATGTATTGCTGCTCCTTGACGTCGACCTCCTTTTGCAAATCAGGATGGAAGTGCGACAGCATCCAATTTAGCTCCGCCGAGTTCAGCAAGTTGAACCTGAGGTAGAAGTGTGCTGCAAACGGCACGATGTAGTGTGGAGGCAACTTATCCCGCAAATTCCACACCATCTGCCTCGTTCTCCTGTGAAAACACCTCGCCTAATTAATTGTTTCTCCTGCAAAAAGCTTGTGAAAGAACACCGCTTGGTGTTTCATCACATAAGTGGTTTGCTCCGGCTTCAAGATAGCCATTAGTGCACTCACGATCCCTCTCTTCACAGGGTCTTTGTAGCTCTCAACCTTATACCCGTTCTTTGTCCGCTTTGATGAGAAGGCATCTCTCACCTCCTAGGTCTCTTGAGCTATCTCTCTTTTTCCCAAGAACATGGCCCCCTGCTCCGAGCCTGCTTCCTTCCTGAGTACGAGTCTCCAATCTGACTTTGTCTAGTGAGCCGGATTTCCTCTCTTCCCTTCTTCCTCGGGTCCATCAAGACACTTGCTCTTGATGATTTCTGTCATGAATCTTGGAAAGCTTACATTCTAGTTCCAAGCCAGAAACATGATCCAAAGTCGGCTCTAGACTTTGATCCTAGCTATTACACCTAACCTTCAAATCGCATGATTTAGAGTTCTCACTGCAAATTTAGAGTTCTTCTTTCCTCCTCCTATCTCTTCTGCCTTCTCACTATCTCTCGATTTCACTCTCGCGACTTCTCCCTTATGCACTCCCACAACTCCAACTCTATGTCCCTTCCCACGATCACCTACAAGACAACTTCTCAACGGCAAAGGAAAATTGCTCGACATTTCTTTGTTGTGAGTTCAATTTTTATAGAGTTGCGATTCTTCGTCTTTTGTCACTTCAAGTTTCTACCAAGAAATCACACCTCCTGCATGCACCTGTCACTATCAATTAACCTTCACGCATATGGGCCACCGGTTTTTGAATGGTCCTTTCTTGAACTTCTCGCCGGGACAAAAGGTTGTTAGATTGTCTTCACCTCGGGTTGAGCTCCCCTTCGATATGAAGACAATTTACTTTGGGTTGTATGCTGATAAGGCATTTCCAAATACTTCACCTTATGACCCAAAGTCACTTTACTTCGGGTTTCATCCTGAAGACTCTTGTCTTCACCTTCTTCGGCCATACAGGCGCAATCCAACTTCTCTATACACTTCTTCTCCTTTATTTTGAAACAACAAAAAAATATGGGCACCACATACCCCCTCCCTCAAATGTGAGTGTCCCCGCAAACATAGACCTCGGGTGTCTTAGAAACTTCCAAGTCTATGGTCCAATATCTCTGAACTCTCCATCCGTTTACTTGAGTGGCAAAAGGATTACCTTCCAAGTCTACAAGCTGCATGGACCCATTTTCGTAAAGATGAAGAACTCAATAGGGACCCATCCATCTCAAATGCAACTTGCCTGGAAAAAATATTTGGCAATTGTCATATAACAAAACCAAATCTCCTTCACGTACAGCCATAGGCTTGATTCTCTCATCGTGCCTGACTTTCCTCTGTGCTTGTACTTCTTTTGTGGTTTGCATTGCATCATCTCTTTTCTCTTCTAACCACATCAGTTGATGAATCCAAAGATTCTGACTGTCTTCTTTTGACATTCATTCTTTGCAAAGAAGTCAATATGTCGGCACTTCAAATTCAACTGGCAGTATGGGATGCAAGCCAAATGTCAGGAAGTATGGAGTTTGTTTGGTTGTAATCTTTTCTGTCGTTTGATATGCGCACAACACGGCTGGTAATTTTGTATCCAAGTCATATGCATAATTGACAGTCACCTCATTCAAAATTTTGCAAAGTAACCCATTTGCTTTTTCCGTTAAGCCATTTGCTTTTGGGTTATAAGGAGTTGTCTTCCGATGTTTAATCTGAAAGTACTTGGTTAATTCCTCCATTATAGAGTTCAAAAAATGTGTTCCTTGGTCACTAACCGATTCCAGAGGACACTCATATTGGGAGATGATGTTTTGAAAGAAGAATTCCGCCATAGTTTCAGCATCATCTCTACAAGTTGCTTCAGCTTCAACCATCTTGGTAGCATAGTCAGTGCAAACCAAAATGTATTGCTTTCTTGTGACTAGGTCACTGGTTGAATGGGACCCACAAAATCAATCCATTTCTCAAATAGGGCCAAAGGCAAAATTGGTCTCAAAGGCCATTGAGAAGTAGCCGTCGGCTTCCCTGTTCTCTGACAAGCATCACAGCTTCGGATGTGAGTGTGCACGTCTTTGTACATTGTAGGCCACCAATACTCTGCCAAAAGAATTTTCTTTACAGTATTCTTCAGAGCATAGTGTCCTCTCGATGCTTTGGAGTGTAAAGATTCAATCACTCCTCCTACTTTGTATGACTCCAAGCATCGCCAAAGTACTTTGTCTTCGCCCATCTTAAATAAAATGTTGTGTTTGAGCTGGTACGGCCCCATTTTCTTGAGAAAGACTACTTGTTGTTCCGGGTCCATCCCCTCAAGACAATGGAGGGTATTCAGATAATGATATTCAGTTGCATACCTCGTACTTTGCATTGCTAATAAGTGATACAACTCTTTGTTAGGGAACTGATCGTCAATTTCCCACTCTTGGTCTTGAGTTTCTAACCAGGACAGGAAGTCCGCATTTGAATGCGAAGCTCCCTTCCTTACTTGTACAGTATACGTGAACTCTTGTAACAACAAGATCCATCTTGCAATTTGCCCAGATAAATCTGCCTTCTAGACCAAGTGTTGCAGTGCATAATGGACACATAGAAGACGAATTCGTATCCTAACAGGTAGTGACAAAATTTCTTGCAGGCATACACCATCTCGAGGGCTTCTCTTTGAGTCGTTGAATAGTTCTTTTCATAAACTGAAAGTTGTTGGCTGGCATAATACATTGGGTAGTCCTTCTTCTTTTCATCCTTCTGACTTAAAATGACTCCAATGGCCATGGACAAAGTGTCCACATATACATGAAAAGGGACGTCCCAATTTGGGGCCCTCGTAACTGGTGCTTCAACCAACTTCTTCAACACCTAGAAAGCTTCTTCTTGATTTGCTTCCCACAGATAGTCTTTGGATTTCTTCAGAAGCTTTGTAAGTGGTGCAGCAAGCATTGCATAGTTTGACATGAAGCGTCTGTAATATCTGACATGTCCCAAGAAGGCTCTCAACTCCCGGATGTTCTTCGGGGATTCCAAAGCTGCGATTATCTTGACCTTCTCAACATCAACTTCAATACCTCGGCTTGACACCCGATGCCCCAAAAGAATTCCCTCCTTCATTGCAAAGAAGCATTTCTCCGGGTGTAATGACAAGCCGGCAAGACCACACCTTTCAAACGTTTGGCAAAGGTAATCTAAATGTACATCTCTTTGCCCAAACACACAAAAGTCATCAATGAAAAATTCCACAAATTTGCACAGGAAATCTTTGAAGATTGAATTCATCATCCGCTGAAAAGTAGCGGGAGCATTACACAACCCAAAGGGCATTTGATTGTAAGCAAAAGTGCCCTAATTGGTCATGAATGTAGTTTTATCCTTGTCTTCTTCTCAAATGGATACTTGATTGTACCCTGAAAATCCATCAAGAAAACTATAACAAGGATGCCCAGCTATCTGATCTAAAATTGTATCGGTAAAAGGCAAGGGATGGTGATCTTTCCTTGTGACTGCGTTCAACTTCCAAAAGTCTTGGCACACTCGGATCTTCCCCGTTTTCTTCTTTGGGACAATGACAATGGGGGAGACCCATTCACTGCTTAAGACAGGGAAGTGGATTCTGGCCCCTAAGTACTTATCGATTTCATCTTTCACCAACAGCGAGTACTTTGGGTTCAAGCGGTATTGCCGCTGCCAAACCGGAACTGCACCTTCAACCCAATCAATCCGGTGTTCTCCGAATTCTCATGGAATACCCGGCATTTGATCAATAGACCAGGCAAATACATCTTGGAATTCTATAAACAGGGCAGTGTATCCTGCCAACTCCTCCGAAGTGACTGTCTTTCAGATTTTCAAAATTTTTCCTTCAATTAATAAAACATCTTGACAGTCATCGGGGTTGATGACTCCTTCAATGTGGCTTACTTGGCTTAACCCAAGGCAAGCTGCCATCAAACCCCCTTCCTCCAAGTCAGGTTCACCCAAGGCAAGGTCATATGGATCTTCGTCTTCGACATCCACCTCGTAGCATTCCAAGTAGTTAACTTGGACTTTGTCTTTGGAGTCGTCTGAGGACGAAGACGATGAGTCTTCAGATTTGTCCTCCTCTTCCGATGAACTTGTTTCCCCGAGGTGGGGAACTTTTGTCCAACTCACAGTCACCAGCTTCTGATCTTTGGACGAAATGTCCTTGAATCTTAACTTTTGCTGGTGCCAATCCACCACAACTTGGGCATTGTACAACTAGGGTCTTCCAATCAATAGAGGGTAACTAGTCTTTGTCACTGGTTGCAACACGATGTAGTTCAACTTGAAGGGCACCTCTCCAATGATCGCAGTAATGTTTGACAGCATGCCCAAAGGCCGTCTCCTGGTTTGGTCTGCAAACTTCAACACTCGGGGTGTTGGTTCAAACGTGTGATACCCGAGTCAATTTGCAGTAGCTTCGGTCATGACATTCTCACTGGACCCAGAGTCGATGGGTAGTGATGTGATCATGCAACCGGCAATCTCCGCGTCTACCTTGGGAGATCCCAAATCTTCTTGTTCAATACGATAGATAGCAGGCATGTCCTTCTTTGACATTGACCTCACTTTCTTGAGTGCCAAATTCAGCTGCCTCTTGTACAGCTTGTTATCTTCCCACAATTTCTTCAATGTGACATTGGCATTTGTGGCTGCCAGATCTGCTACAATATTGTATTGGGGTACTCCTCCCAATTTGACCATCTTCGGCTTCGGCTTTGGGTCCAAAGTCTCTCCATATTCCCTCTTGACTTCAGGATGCTTCAAAATGGTAACGGGCTTGCCAGTGGCCTTAACCCAAGGTTCCTTGGGTTGGCCCACTTTGGCTTGGATCAGACCCTTTACTTTGGATTGGATGTCCGCCGGAAAAACTGGAGACTTTGTCTTCATCTCCTCTTCCAAACTCAGTTCCCGAGTCCTGAGTAGTCCCTCCTTTAGTTCTTTCTGCAAGGCTTTAGCTTTGGCTTTTGCAAGGATCTTTTCCTCCTTGGCAGAAAGAATTGCCTTTGGCCGCAGTCTCTTTGCCTTTCTGGAAGACGACGAGGTCGTACTTAGTTCTTTGGGATCACGCTTCTTCTTGCTGGAGCGTGTCTCAACTTTCAAAATCTCAAGGTCCGGCCATTCTCCTTCCAAGGCCGGACTCCCTTCTTGAGGTCTTTCTTCCTCAAGAGTAATGCAATTTACATTAGTATCTCCCTTTGGCTGAAGTGTTGCACGCTCAGCGGGGGTCTGTACATACTTTACAAGCGGCTTCGGGTTCAGTGGGTGAGGACATTGGTTGCCCGTATGCCCCGATCCTTTACAATTTCCGCACAAGGGAATGTACCCAATTTGCCTTCTTGGCTCGGGACAAATTAGAGACCAATGTCCCATCGAGCCACAATTATAATAGGCTCTGAGTGCAACATTCTGAGGGTGATTTTGGTTGCTCATCAGTGGTCTTCGTGAAGGAGCATTGGGGTTATACTCCCTGGGTCCAAACCTTGGACCTTGATACGATGTGCTCGCTTGAGGCTGTACTTCTTGCGTTTAGTACACAGCTACTTCGTCCTCGTCTTGGTTCCATCCCGAAACCCAATCAATTTGCTACACCGGGAATGCATTACGAGTATTGCATTCTGTATTGGCGTAGCCTGATTTACCACATGCAGTGCACCATACATTTGATCTCCCAAATGTTGGGGCCTTCCTTCTGTCTTTGGCCCCAATCATCTGGATTTTGAAATCCAAAAACTCCTTGATAAGGGCATCCTGCTTAGTATCCGCCTTATTTACACTCTTTGCTAGAGGAGTCATTGGTTTCTTGCCCCCATGTCTTCTGACTCGTCTTGGCTTTGATTCTTCTTTCGATTCCAAAGAAGAGCTCAAAGACGTGGAGGATTTGTCCAAAGAAGGGGATGTACTGTGTGAAGCTCTCCTTTTGGGCTTCTTGCCTTTCTTCTCCCGATTTCTTTGGTAACCGGCAGAGTGAGAGTGGGCCGCCTCGTAACGAGCAACGTGTTTGAGTACCTTGTCAAGAGAAGTTACATTCCTCTCCCTTGCAAAGATTTGTATCTCTGGTGACAGTCCCCCAAGGAACTTGGTAATGGCTTGGGCATCGGAGTAACCCACCACCCCCGATTGCTTGGGAACTCGGTTCAATAGTGCCATGAACCGCTCAGAGTAGTCTCTCAACTTCTCCTGCTTGCCTTGGTCTAAATCGTTGAGTGCCATGAAGACACTCATGTCGTAATCATCCTCCTGGAATTGTTCCAAGAAGTTGTTTCTCAAGTCTGCCCAGTCCGCTAGTACGAACTCCTTCTGGGTCACATGGGTGTACCAGCTCCGAGCTTTCTTTTGGGGCAGACTTGGGAAAATTCTCAGTCGATCCGCCGAGTCATGCTCCTTGTTAGCAAAGGAGATGACTTTGAATTCTTTGATGAATTCATCGGGGTCTTTGTCTTGTTCTATCCTCTTATACTTCTGATAGGCGTGTCGGGTGACAGGCAACAAAGTCATTGTTCGATGCATTGGACGGCTGAGGTAGTTTTGAACTTGACGGAACTGAAGGATAGGCTGGTATTGACGTCGTGGTGTCAGCCTAGGGATTCCAATTTGTCAAACTTAAGGTGGGGTCTTCTATGACAATTTCTGCTATGAAGGTGTTGACTTCAACCCGAGTGGAATATTCAGGCTCAACACCTTTGATTGGTTCTTCAAAATTCCTTTGGCACAACCAAGGAATCATTTGTAGAAGATGTTGACACTCGTCTTTAGTAAGTGTACGTGCTGTCTTTTCACGAACAAAGTTCTTCAAGGACACAACTTCCATTCCAGCTCTAGGGGAAGTCGGTGTACTGGGCCGCAATGCATATGTTTGCCCTGTGAGCCGGCCTGTCTCTCACTCAGGATGAACCTCTGATGGCTATTATGGTAGCGCACCATGGACTAAGAAGGCAAGGAACCCCAACTCCATCATACTCCTCCAAGGCTAACACTCCAAGACTCAAGACATTGCTCACTAGAGAACTCAATGAGAGAGAGATAGTTGCAAATGAAAGGATGATGAGTACCTCCTCACTCCTTGTTTATATACTTGTGAAATAGTTACGTACCAAAGTTACTAATTACCGTAGTAACTCAAGTTACTAGACTAAAAGTCAAGTAAAGTCAAAAAGTAGAAAGGAATATCCATTCACATGGGCATATTCCCCTAAGCATGTGGTCTTATCTTGACCCAACCACTAAAGCAAGGATTCCTTCACATGGGCTATCCTTGGACTAAAGAAGAATCCAAAACAAAAAGGCTTGCGGGCCCAAGAGTTCTCAACTCTTTCCCCAAAGCCAAACACCTAGGAATAATACCAAGTCAACACACTAAAATCCAAAATAGTGGTGCTCATCTTTTCTACTTCCTCTAAAGTAAGGTCCCATCTATCTTAGCTATGACTAACTTTAGCTAACCATGACTAATATAGAACCATCCTTTATCTCTATATAAATAATATCTCTTAAGTACTTGTAATACCAAGCTAAATATCACAATACCACACACATGCACAAATGGGTGTTACATTTACCCCCGGACTAAGTTTTCACTTTGTCCTCAAAGTGAAGGTCTCTCTACCTTCTATGGTACATCTTCAACTTATCATGGTTAATCCTATCAAAGTGTCTTCCTCCCAACTCCTTGAGATCATAAGTGTAATTTCCCCACACCTTCTCTACTATGAAAGGTCCAAAGTACTTAGGCAAAAACTTCTTTTGTACTCTCTTGAATCGAATGGAATCAAACAACATTACCCAATCACCTTCTTTGAAAGGCTCCACCTTCTTCTTGCCTTGCCTCTTGTCATAGCTCTCCTTTTGTTTCCTTTGGGCTTGCTCCACTCGAACCATAGCAACTGCTCTTGCCTCTTCCAACTCCATGAGTTGATCCTTCCTTGACTTCTCTGCATCACTTCCTTGTGCTTTCTTCAATCTCCTATGAATGCTTTGGAAGGTAGGAAGATCAAAGTGAATAGGTAAGGTAGACTCAATACCATACACCAATTGGAATGGAGAATATCCAGTGGAAGTCTTCATGGTTGTCCTATACTCCCACAAAACTGCATGAATCCTCTTGTCCCAATGATGTTTAGCCCCCTCCATTTCTGCATCTTTGGCCAACATCATGCACAAGGTCTGATTGGTTCTCTCTGCCAAGCCATTGGAATTTGGCTTATAGGATGTAGTTACTCTATGTGTGATAGAGAAATGTCGTAGCATGGCTGTAGTAATGCTTCCTGTAAACTCTCCTCCTCTATCAGAAACCAACTCCAAAGGGCATCCAAACCTAGTGATAATGCGTTCATAAAGAAATCTACCCACTTCATCTTCATTCTTGTCCCTCAATAGTCTAGCCTCAACCCACTTGGTAAGGTAATCAGTAACTACCACAATGTACCGATTGTTCCTTGGGGTTCTATTGAGAGGTCCTACAAAATCAATTCCCCACTTCTCAAAGGGTCCTAGCAATGGAATTGATCTAAGTGGTGGAGTGGATGTAGACTTTCTAGCAAAAGCTTGACAAACATGACAAGTTTTGCAATAATCAAGACAATCCTTGAAAATCCCTCTCCAATAGTAACCTGCATCTAGAATCTTGAAAGCAGTCACCTTTCCTGCAAAGTGTCCTCCACATACTAAACCTTCATGAAACTCCTTTATGAGTAGGATAGACTCTTCCTTACCCACTGCTCTTCGAAGTAGACCATCTGCTCCTTGGTGAAAAAGAATATCATCCACCATTGTGTAAGGTCTAGATCTTGCTGCAAGGGCCTTCCTCTCCCTAGCATGCATCCCTTCTGGATAGTTACCTCTTGTCACAAAATCCACAATCTCCTTGTACTCCATTGGAACCTCTTGAGTGACTGAGATTGTCATGAGCTCCTCATCCGGGAAGGAATCATCTACTGGCTCATCTCCATCATGATCATAGGCTCTAGATAACAAATCAGCATTTGCATGTTTCTTTCCTGGCCTATCCTCAATTGTGTAGTCATACTCAGACAAGAGAATCATCCACCTTGCTAGTCTCCCTTCAACATTAGGCTTGTTGAAGATGTACTTCAAAGCCTTGTGATCCGTGACAATTGTGGCTTTCCCTCCAATCAAGTAGTGTCTAAACTTCTTGAGACCAAAGATAACTGCCAACCCTTCTCTCTCTGTGACAGAGTAGTTCTTCTCTGCTGAAACCATCTGCCTACTAGCATAAGCTATTGGATGATCATGCCCATCTTGGTCTAATTGACTAAGAGTGCATTCTATAGCTACATTAGAAGCATCAGTGTAGAGGATGAAAGGCTTACTCCAATCAGGTTTAGCAAGAATTGGAGCTACAACAAGGGATTGCTTGAGCTCCTCAAAAGCTTTGAGAGCCTCCTTGTCTTCCAAAATCACCATGTAATCTACACCCTTCTTCATGTAGATGGTCAATGCATAAGCCTTGTTGGAAAATGAGAAGATGAACCTCCTATAGTACCCAACCATTCCCAAGAATTGGCGTAACTTTGTCAAGCTTGAAGGGAATGGAAGGTCTGAGATTTTCCTCACCTTCTCAGGATCAACTGCTATTCCATCCTTGGAGATGATGTGCCCCAAAAGTAGACCTTCTTCACATCCAAAAATGCACTTCTTTGGGTTGAGTGATGCATTTGCCTCATCCAAGCGTTGCAAGACTTTGATTAGGTGCTCAAAGTGCTCCTCCTTGCTCCCATAGACACAAAAGTCATCAATGAAATCTCTCACAAATTTCCCAATGAAAGGTTCAAATACCTTGTTCATGAACCGTTGGAATGTGGCTGGAGCATTGCAAAGCCCAAAAGGCATGACCTTGAAAGCGTAAGTTCCCCAAGGTGTGGTGAATGTGGTGAGTTGTTGATGCTCTGGTGCAATCTTGATTTGGTTATATCCACTATAACCATCTCCAAAACTGTACCTCTCATGACCTCAACCTCCTCCAAGATCTCATCAATGAATGGCAATGGGTAGTAGTCCTTCTTGGTAACAGCATTGAGCTTCTTGTAATCCACACATACCCGAAGCTTGCCATTCTTTTTCTTCACAATGACAATTGGAGACACCCATTCTGAATTCTCCACCTCAAAGATAAATCCAGCCTCCTTGAGCTTATCAATCTCCTCCTTCACAACCAAAGATATTGGTGGGCTAATGCGACGTTGCTTTTGGCGGATTGGTCTTGCATGTGACTCCACCTCTATCTTGTGCTCCTCCAAGGTGACTTCCTTCAAATCCTTGTAACTAAAAGCAAACACATGGATGAACTTGCGGAAAATCTCCTCAAATCTCACCTTCTCCTCCTTGGTAACATTTGGGCCATACTTGAGGGTAGATACCCTTCTCTCTACCTCCTCAAGTGTCAATGGTGATTTATCTGGGTCCTTCAAAACCTCTGGCTTAGGTGCAAAATCCATAGCACACAAAGGATACACATCTGAATCAGATTCAGATTCATCCTCCTCCGTGGAAGTCTCCTCTTCCATGCTTGTGTCCACACCTGAAGCTCCTCCTTCAGAATCAGATTCCCAATAATCAGAAGATGGGGTATCTGAATGTGAAGTGTTGGTGGTGTTAGTCACAGGAACAGTGACTCTATGGTTTGATGGCCCAATCCTTAAGTACCCTTTGTGCCATCGATCAGTTGTGCGTGCTACTCTCAACCATGGCCTCCCAAGAAGTAAGTCATAGCTTGAATCCTTCAAGACTTGGAAAGTCATGAGATTTTGAACTCCCATAACTGAAACTACCACCTTATCCATCACTCCTACTGGTCGAACTTGTTGCTTGTTTGCCATGCTCACCACAAATGTTGAAGCTCTTGAGGGTATCATACCCAACTTCTTCATCAACCTTTCTGACATGGCATTCACTGCTGATCCTCCATCAACCAATGCATCCTTGATGTTGTGACCATTCACTCTCACATCAATCTTGGAGGCATATTCACAAGCTTCCCATGGTGCTAGCTTGGCATCCACCACCCCCATTGATATTGGAACTTTTGCCTTCTTCTTCTTCTTGCTCCTTGTAGAACTCAAACCACCTCTAAGCTCCTTTCTCAAGGTAGGGTTCAAAGCAATTAATTGGCCCACTGTGATGTTAGCCTTGTGACTACCAACATCCTCCAACACATTGTAGTTCCATTGTTGCTTGGAGATCAAGAAGTCCTCCATCCCCAACTTCTTCCTTGGAGTCTTTGTTGTTGATGGTGTTGAGGTGCGAGTGCTCCTAGTAGACATAGGAGTATCCTTGCTTGAAGTAAATCCTTGAGAAGAGTGAACATCCTCTGCAAAACGAGCTCTCTTCTTCTCTTGTGCCAAAAGCTCCAAATTAGGACCCTTGGAGTTTGAGCACTCTCCCTTCTCATACTTGCTCTCAACCACATCTATGGATGCTATCCCCTTACCTTTGTTGGGATTAGGAGCCACTTGGGTTTCACTACCTCCCTCTTTCCCTCTATTGGCTCCCTCATAACCCCTTCCTCCATGGTAAGTGGAATTTGGGCAATTCCTTTGGATATGGCCTCTTCCCCCACAACCAAAACAATTTCTATCATTGAAATTGTTGGCTGGTTGGCCTCCTCTATATGGATGGTTTCCATAACTCCTAGGCCCTCTCCCTACATTCTGATCCACCTCTCTCTTCTCCCATAATTGCACCACATTGATCTTGAGATCCGCAAGTTGTTTTGTGATGGTTTGGAGTGGATCTTTTGGTGGAGGTGCAAGAAGTGGAGCAACTACTACTTGTGGTGCAACCCTTGTCACCAAAGTATCAGAAGTTCCACCATACTTGTAGCCTTGAGCAGGATGCACAACCTCCTTCACCACCAAATCACTTTCATCCCCTTCCAAACTCTCCTCCATACGAATTGCGATCTTGATAGCTTCAACCTTGGAAGAAGGTTTCTCATATCTCACCTTGCTTCTAATTTGTGGTCTCAATCCTCCCACAAAATTCTTGGTGAGCATGGCCCCTATGCCAATCATTGTAGTCTCCACATCATCCCCACCCTTCCTCAACACTATGCGAAATCTGGACTCCAATTTTTCCACTCTTTCCACATAGACTCTCACTTTCTCTCCATCTCCTTGCTTGAGAAATGTAACCTCACTCATCAATCTCTCATAACTCTCATCAGGAAGAAAGTTCTCAATGAGTGCTGAAGTCAAAGTCTCCCAAGACTCCTCTTCCCCCTCTCTCCTCTCTCTCTTTTGGTATTCTGACTCATACCATGTAAGTGCTGCATCCTCAAAGAAATCTGGTAATAATGAGGCCCACTCATTCTTCCTCCTCTCATTGTTTCCTATGCAAGCTCTCTTGAAGTCTCTCACAAAGGCCTCCACATCTTCTCCATCCTTGCCAAAGAAAACCGGAAGTTTCCCCATCTTAACCCCTCACTATCTTTCTTTTCTCTCAAATTTTTTTTTTTCCTCTTTTCTTTTCTCTCACTCTATTACTAATAGAGTATATACATGACTAACACCATCTGAGAATAATCCACTCTAGGGAACACAAAAGGTTCAGGTTGCTCCAAGATTTCTATAGCAACATCAAATCCTAGAGTGCATATTAATCTAACTCTCATGGATAGTTTATCCATAAGTTGAAAGATTATCTCCATCACTAATCTTGAGAACTAGCTGATGAAGGTGGTAGTATTTCTGTAGCTGTACTAAGACTCTCTCCAAGATCCTTCACCAAAGTTTCCAAAAGTGTTTTTACTCCACTACACTCATGTCCTTTTGGAAGTCCTTCAACTCCACAAACCTCACACAACTCTTTGGTCTTAGATCTTCTCCCTCCCAATCTTGGTGAAGAAGGTCCAACATGCAAACCCAAGTCAAGTAAGCCTCTCCTTTCCCTCAATCTCTTGCTCTCAAAGGTCAATGGACATGAACTTGCCTTATGTCCCTTCTCTCCACATAGAAAGCACTTAGACTCACTCTTTCCTCCAAGTGGTATAGGTTTTTGGATCCTCTCAACACTCTCTTCAAATTCTATTGTAAACTCTCTTTTCCTCAAATCCACCCCTACAATCACCTCAAACCCTTGGGGAACCTTGCATAATCTCAATTTCCACTCTTGATGACTCTCCATGTTCCCCAAGATGAATCTAAACACTCAAACATGCTTTTTGTTGATCTCAAACTTCTCATGCATGAGATCTCCACTCTGCAGAATTGACCCTTCCTCACAATGTCATTCAAATCTCCCAACCTATACGTCACAGTCCTCTGAAATTTTGCACACTTGATCACAACTCCAGGGCGTCCCTCCCTGCAAAATTTCAGATCTTTTCATTGAGACATTTGGCCTAGACACCTTTCTATTCAGCACCCATATTTCAGATTTGGTCTGAAAACCACCCCCCTCACTTCAAAAACTCATCACGCCCTGCGCAAAAACGATCTCTCTCTAATTTTTGTAACAGCAGGTAGGATACAATGCACTGAATTTTCTTGGAAATTTTCAGGACAATTCACTGAAAATTGAAGAAATGGCAGACTCTGTACAATTTTCCAGAGAGCATGCAGTTGCGGGAGCACTTTACCCTATCAACTTTCAAAAATTCTAGCCCAGTGCGCATAGAAGCTCTCTCAATAATTTCAAGTGTGCTAATTGAAAGATAACCCAAGCTATCATGTGTAGAAATCTCGAGTCCAGATCTCAAACTTGAGATTTTGCCCAAAATCACCTTAATCCCCAAAATCTGCAATCCACCTCACACAATCTCTCCAATTCCTCTCATGTGTACAAGATGTACAAAATCACCTCAAAGACATCATAATGAACTACAGGGTATACAAATGGATCTTGGTTCTCTAACATAAGTTCAGCCCTCTCCTCTCCTAATGTTCTCTCCAAGTGAGCTCTCATAGCCTCCTTCTGCCTAATGTAGAATTGGACGCGGAACATTATCTTGCCTTCTAGAGAGGTCCCGGCAACGGAACCAAAAATGTGAGCCGGCCTGTCTCTCACTCAGGATGAACCTCTGATGGCTATTATGGTAGCGCACCATGGACTAAGAAGGCAAGGAACCCCAACTCCATCATACTCCTCCAAGGCTAACACTCCAAGACTCAAGACATTGCTCACTAGAGAACTCAATGAGAGAGAGATAGTTGCAAATGAAAGGATGATGAGTACCTCCTCACTCCTTGTTTATATACTTGTGAAATAGTTACGTACCAAAGTTACTAATTACCGTAGTAACTCAAGTTACTAGACTAAAAGTCAAGTAAAGTCAAAAAGTAGAAAGGAATATCCATTCACATGGGCATATTCCCCTAAGCATGTGGTCTTATCTTGACCCAACCACTAAAGCAAGGATTCCTTCACATGGGCTATCCTTGGACTAAAGAAGAATCCAAAACAAAAAGGCTTGCGGGCCCAAGAGTTCTCAACTCTTTCCCCAAAGCCAAACACCTAGGAATAATACCAAGTCAACACACTAAAATCCAAAATAGTGGTGCTCATCTTTTCTACTTCCTCTAAAGTAAGGTCCCATCTATCTTAGCTATGACTAACTTTAGCTAACCATGACTAATATAGAACCATCCTTTATCTCTATATAAATAATATCTCTTAAGTACTTGTAATACCAAGCTAAATATCACAATACCACACACATGCACAAATGGGTATTACATCCCACTCTATTCTTTCTTCTTCTTGGACAAAGAGGGAGATGCAAAGTAGCCTTGCCAATCGCCTTCGCATTTCTTGTGGTCAAGTTCTCGCAGGGCTTCTTGCACTTTGTGAGGGAGTTGGAAGTCCAACGCCTCTCGTTCAGTTTTGTCAACAATAGATGGGTCGTTCAGACGTTCATCTTCTTCACTCTGCAGCGCTCGTCTTTGAGCTCTCTCTTCCCGTTGTTCTTTCGATGCAAACATTCATATTGCATTGATACCCAGTTTTGAATTTAGCTTTGTATTCTTCCACTTCCGAGATTTGTATCCCTGGCAGCGGCGCCAAAAATCATATGACAACCCGACAAATATCACTTTTGCGGTAATTGGGTAAGTAAAGTTCATTCCCGTAAAGATACGAGTCAGAAATGTCCAAATACAAAGTCAAATAGTAACAATGTAGTTCTTCTTGGTTGCGTCTTTAATCTCTCAAGTAGTAACCACACCCAGAAGAGAGTAACAAGCACTCACTCGCAGTCTTGTCACAAATTAACACTCCTTAATCATAACTCCATCAAATCTTTCCAAACAATCTTGATTGTGATGATTCAGGCTCTCCCAAAAACAGCACTTCACTGCAAAATGACTTTGCCTCAGAATTGTGTTCCACCCCTCCACTAAAGGCACAACTTCCTCGATCCAAATTGCTTCACATCAACTTTGCACTGCACTCAAAAATGCAAAATACTACCAACACTACAATTCCTCTCAGATCTGTCAAGGCATTGCTTTGATTGCACTTCACTCAGGATCAAACACACAAAATGAAGATCAAGGCTGTGGAATCCAACATCCAACAAGCACTCTGACTTGCACTTCAAAATTCTTCATACACTCACAAACACAATCACAAAGCTGATACTCAGAATCAAGCTCAAGTAACGAGTATTGCTTCACAACAGTTTGCTTTATCTATTCTCAGAAATAATGAGCACTGAACAACACGATACTGCAAATGCCACTCTTAAATGGTGAACAAATCGACAGTTCTAACAACTATACCATTCTACAACAACTCTTCTAACCTACAGATCCAAAATGACAATGCACCTCTTCATATCTGCCTCTTCAAATCTCAAAATTGTTACTAATCCAATCCGATGTCTACTTCTTCCTCGGCTTTCAAACCCGAACCCAAAGTAAATTTACTTCCTACTACTCTTTCCTTGGGTTTCACATCTTCTACTTCTTCTACCAATTCCAGCAATTCTCTTTCTTGATCTGAAATTCCACTAGTGGGTAATCTATCTAAATCCTCATCTCTCAACCCACTCTTCTCTAATGTCTCCAATGGTAACTCCAAAGACATTTGTACTCCTATGTTATCTACCTCGGGTTTTGCTCTAACATCTTTGCGAAGCTTTTCTATCTCAATTTTCACTAAGTCTAATCTAATCGCAATATTATCTTCTACCTCTAAAATCTTCCTTTCTACACGAGTTCTGTGACTGATTAGCAAGGCGTTCAAATCAGTATCTTTTGATTGTCTTTGCCTTGTCTCCTGCACCAACAACTTCAACTCGTGCAGCCTCGTCTCCTCAATCCAAAGCCTCGTCTCCTCAATCCATTCATTTGGAGGACTATCTCCTTCAATGGCTCTAATCTGGTCTTCCTCTCACGTTCACGATCTGCAAGCTAGTCCTCTCGGTACATTGCCAACTCCTCCTCAAACTCAGCTTTCACCGTCTCCTTCTCCTTCTCCTTCTGTACAACCTTCTCCTCCTGATTACGAAGTAACTCTTGTAGTTGGTCTTCTTCTTGGTATCGTGCCGCCAACTCTCTTTTCCAGAGTTGCTTCTTCTCCTTGACACTCTCCATCACCCTATCAAGCTCCTGATCCTTTGCTGCTACCCTTGCCATAGCATGGATTACTTCTACTCTTGAATCAACAAACTGCTGCTTCAAGATCTCATACTCTGCTACTTGTCTCTCCCTTGCTATGTCACTCTTCTTCACAAGATCCTCTTGATAATTTACTTCTCTCTTCAGGTCTTCAATTACCTGACTTCTTACTACTACCTCCACTTGCAGTACTTCTCTTTCCTCCTCACCTCGGGTTATACTCTTCTTCAACTCCTAGTTTTCTTTGTCTAATCTTGCCAACACCTGCAATATAGTCTTTACCTCCGGACATGTTGACTGCATTTCCTTCTTCTTGTACTCCATCTTTACCAGTAGAGGACATACCACATCCTGCAGGTACTCCACTCCATCGCTCGGGATTACTTCTTCTTGTGTTGCCACTTCTCTTTGTACTTTGTGTTCATCCGATACTCGCCTTCTTCTCTGTAGTCTTTGTATCGGAATCGATGCCTCACTTCCCGAGCTTTCACTTACCTGTTCTTTTGCCTTATTTGGCCCCGCTTCACACTTCGCCTTATGTCTTGAGCAACCTCCTCACTGTACTGCAATCTTCTTCTCTTCGGGCACAATTACTTCATCTTCCAATTGTGTGTTGTCTTTGGCTTCTATCTCGGCTTGCACTTCTTCTTCATATTCTTCAACTGCTCGCGCTGATGTCATTTCTCCTCCTTCATCACTATCACTACTTGTATCCCCACTTTGCAGCATTAGCTTAGGCTACTCCTCGTGTTCTAAGTCTTCAGTTTTGAGCTCGGCCTCTCCTTCTGAGTCTTCGTCCTCCGACTTGATTACCATCATACCTCGCCTCGGATTGCCTCTCTGTGTCTTCCGAGGTTTCTTCATGTCTTCGGCGTCACCTTGCCAACTTCTCTTCTTTGTAGTCGGGGTACTCACTACGACCTCCATGTTCTTCCCTGTCTTTGCATAGTAGTCATGAGTGCTCCTGATCTGCAAGATGTATTGCTGCTCCTCGACATCGACCTCCTTTTGCAAATCAGGATGGAAGTGCGACACCATCCGATTTCACTCCGCCGAGTTCAGCAAGTTGAGCCCGAGGTAGAAGTGTGCTGCAAACGGCACGATGTAGTGTGGAGGCGACTTATCCCACAAATTCCACACCATCTGCCTTGTTCTCTCATGAAAACACCTCGCCCAATTAATTGTTTCTCCTGCAAAAAGCTTGTGAAAGAACACCGCTTGGTGTTTCATCACATAAGTGGTTCCCTCTAGCTTCAGTATAGCCATTAGTGCATTCATGATCCCTCTCTTCACAGGGTCTTTGAAGCTCTCAACCTTATACCCGTTACATTCCAATTCTAGGCCAGAAACATGATCCAAAGTCGGCTCAAAACTTTGATCCTAGCTATTACATCTATCCTCCGAATTGCATGATTTCTCATTGCAAATTCAGAGTTCTTCTTTCCTCCTCCTATCTCTTCTGCCTTCTCACTATCTCTCAATTTCACTCTTGCAACTTCTCCCTTACGCACTACCACAACTCCAACTTTATGTCCCTTCCCACGATCACCTGCAAGACGACTTCTCAACGGCAAAGGAAAATTGCTCGACATTTCTTTGTTGCGAGTTCAAATTTTATAGAGTTGCGCTTCTTTGTCTTTCGTCACTTTGAGTTTCTACCGAGAAATCACACCTCCTACATGCACCTGTGACTGTCAATAAACCTTTGTGCATATGGGCCGCCGGTTTTTGAACGGTCCCTTCTTGAACTTCTCGCCCCAACGAAAGGTTGTTAGATTGTCTTTGCCTCGGGTTGAGCTCCCTCCAATACGAAGACAATTTACTTCAGGTTGTATGCTGACAAGGCATTTCCAAATACTTTGCCTTATGACCCAAAGTCACTTTACTTTGGGTTTCATCCCGAAGACTTTTTTCTTTGCCTTCTTTGGCCATATAGGCGCAATCCAACTTCTCTATACACTACTTCTCCTTTATTTTGAAAAGAACAAAAAAATGTGGGCACCACATTGGCCAATGGTAAGGCTGAAGACCTTGATGGACTATGTGTTTAACTTCTGAAGTGGGGCGTTAGCCAGCTGATTTCAGTACTCACTTCTCATTTGAATGAGGCAATCAAGTGTGGCTTTCCTGATAGATGGTGCTTCAAGAAGGTAGTTCCTATTCCCAAGTCTGGCCAGAGAGATCTTGTCACCAATTACCGTTCCATACTTGTTGGTAGTGTCTTTGCCAAGTTGTATGGTTGAATTTTGGAGTCAAGGTTGAGCACTTGGGCTGAAAAGCACAAAATTTGAGCTAAGTGCCAAGCTGGTTTCAGATCAGGCTTTAGTACTTTGGACCACCTATTGGTACTCCATGTTTTGTGGGGGAAATCCAACGGTGTTGGGAGAGCTCTCTATGTTGCCTTTATTGATTTCAAGAAGTCCTTTGATAAGGTGCTGAGGAAATCTCTAAGTGAGAGACTCATTGAAGTGGGTGTTTCAGCTGATCTGATTGGTGCTATCTCAAGACTCTATGAGAAAGTGATTGTGAAACTTTCATCTTTGAGCTCTCAAGATGTCCTTAGCACAATGGGTGTGATCCAAGGCTGCTCTCTATCTCCAACTCTGCTCGGAATCTTCATCAATGATCTAGAGAGTCTACTCATGGAAGCTGGAGCTACAGGTGTACAAGTTGGCTCTTTGATGATATACACACTCCTTTATGCAGATGATGTAGTGCTTCTCTCCACAAATCCACAGAGTTTACCAAAGCTATTGGATTCTCTACTTTGCTTTTGCAATCAAACAAAGATGGAGGTGAACCTTGACAAGTCCAAGGTGATTGTGGTGGGTTCTAAAGGTACCTTTCTTTTTTGATGGACAGCAATTGAAGCAGGTTTCTTCTTACAAGTACTTGGGCCTTGAGTTTTCTCATGACTATTGTTGGTCTAATTGTGTGAAGATGAGAATCAATGCAGGGTTTAGAGCTTTGTATTCACTCATGAATCGCTCTAGACTTGCTCATCTTACCACATGGGAGTTGAAGAAGGTGTTGTTCAGATCTCTTGTGCAGCCGGTTGTTCTCTATGGTGCTCAAATTTGAGGTCCAAGTACTAAGAAGACATGGTGGCAAAAGGTGGAGAAAATTTAGAAACTGTTTTTGTGTGATGAACTTGGAGTGAGGACTCAAACTCCTTATGTATTGTTGCTTGTTGAAACTGGGTTTTTGCCTCTTGAGGCTGAAGCTTTGTTCTTGGCTCTCACATATGCCACTAAGGTGAGGTCCATGGAGCATGAGAGACTTCCCTACCAAGCTTTTTGTACCACTCTATCTATTGGTTGGTATATAGACCTGATTGCATGGGCTACAAGGTGGAATGTTTGTGAGCGACATTGGAGATTGGAGCCTATTGCACTTTGAGAGGTGATCAAGGAGCAGTGCTTACTTCACTTATGGCAGCAACTTGGTACCAAGATGGTGTTTTATCAGCAGTTTGTAAATCCTATGTTGGTGTATTGTGAGCAAGATTATCTCTTGGCTAGGATTTCTACTTCACTAAGACATGTTATTGCTCAATATAGAACTAGTTCTCATAGACTAGAAGTAGAACAAGGACGTTGGCAACAAATAGAGCACTCCATGCGACTTTGCAAATTGTGTACTATGAGCAAAGTTGAGGATGAGCATCATGTGTTTGTTGAATGCCCTTGTTACATGCAGATTAGAGTGAGACATCAGATTACTTGTAGTGATTTCTCAACTCTCTTACAGGTTGAAGCTTTAGTGTTAGGGAAGTACATGATAGAGGTTAGTTTACATCGGACCAATTTTTATTACAGATTGGTCAGATGCCCTAGGCCCTTGCCTAGGCTCACATTTCATGTGTTTGGTATTATGTTTCCATCCTTTTGACTCTTTGGGTCTTTTGGGGTTTATATTTCATTGTTTCATTGTTTCATCTCATCTTAAAATGAACCTCCAATCAGATTCAATTCAATGATTTGGGTTTCCTCTCTTTCCTTCCTCATTTGGACCATCCTCACAATTACTGGCCGTAATCTCTATTAAGACTTTAGGGTTAGTTTAGTTTTCCATCCTTGGAAAACTAAGATTCCAATTCCATGCCAAGAAAGTGATCCAAAGTTGGTTCAAGACTTTGAATCTGGCTACCATATCAACTCATCTAATCATAGGATTTCAGACCAAGATGGCCAAAACCTATCTTCCTCCCTTTAGTGGCATCATGCTTCTCTCTTCACTTGACTTCACACACAAAAACCCCATGACTCAGCTTGTGATTCAAATGTGATTAGTACAACTACTCAAAGGCACATGATAGTCTTACAACATTGCAGACTCTCCTCAATAAAGTCTAGATTTTATACTCTTTTAATTCACAATCATTCTCCAATCAAACCTTAGTCAAGAATCACCTCTTATGTGTGCATTACTCCTATCACTTTAAAATTTATTCTCACATAAAGTAACTGTTCTTAAGTGCACCTTCTTGGCTGGTATGGCCTAAATCAAGGTTATTAAGGATCCTTGGATTTGGGTTCTTCCTTCAGATGCAAGGTATCCTCACTTTGGGTCATCCTTCCTTCCCAGTCTGATCCAAGTCTTCATCTCCTCCAAGCCAAAGTTGACTTCCTTGGGTCAGATTGGATCTCCTACTCTACATCCAAACACACCAATTCTCTTCATCTAACCTCCTTTCCTACTTAAAAATACTCTTTTTATCTTTAAAATTATCAAAAAAAATGTGGGTACCACAGGACCTTCTGTCAATTTCATCCAGGTGATTATATATATCCACAATAGATGACACCAACTACACTTGATTTGACAACATGTCATGCCATCTTGAGAGTGCATGAGGTTCTATCTTCCAAAGTCCTTATGTTGGAAAGATGTGATGGTGTTGTTTGGAAATTTAGTTTTCTTTGGAATTTTGTTATGTTCCAAAGTAGTTCAATTAGTTATGGTAGTTGTGATTTTAGTGGATGCAAAGTAGTTATTTCCAAGTGGCAAAGCTATAAGAGCTAGCATTCAAAGTGCCATTTTTTTTTAATTTAGAAACAAAATGCTCTAAGTGAATGCCCTTTCATTTATTCACCCATTTTGTGTGAATAAATAAAAGAGCTCATACTCTTTATTGTTTGAATTAACTTTGTGGTGAATATTTATTATTGTGAATGTGTTTTTCTTGATGAATGTTTGAAGGAAATGCCACTGAATTTCATGTGTGTTTAATCCTTGAAACTTGAGTGATCATCTAAAGACTAACATTTTGATGGGCTTGGAAAGTACTATAACATTTTGAGTAATTGAGAGATAAACTCTAAAGAACTGGTAATGAAGACTATTCTTGACTTTATGAGGGATTTCCAAATGCTTTGCTAGAATTTTTATGCTTTGGTGTGCTTTTTGTTTTGCAAGAGTGGTGACAAAATCTTGGTGGAAAAATGTCATTGAAGGGAAAGTAGAATTCTTAGGCGGGCTTTTTATGCCATGGTGGAGGTTTGTGACTTCAGTGGCAAGAAGGAGACTTTGGTGTGGAAACTCAGCTTTGACAAGGAACTTTTGAAGTTGAATGGAGGAAGTTTGCATTTATTGAACTAGACCTCACTTTCAGAATCTGAATTGGATTTATTCTCAATTTTAGTTTCCTTTGTGATGTTTTAGGATGCATCTTCATAGTGGTGTTGTTACCTTCTTCAAGGGGTAGTTTCTACCTATAAGCTTAAAGAGGCAACAATAAAGAACCATAATGTGACATTATTCTTTGTATTTTACTACACTCGATTGTATGCTTGTATGAACAAATCTTGTCTTGATGAAATACTACAATTTGGACATTAATTTGTTGTTATAGAGTTGCTCATTGTTGTATACCTTTGCTTTTAAAGTGTGAATGTGGGTATTGAGATCAGCCAATTGACTTGATGTGGTAGGTTTTTGCTAATTTCTCTATGTGCTTGATCATTTGGTTACCTACATCTTCCATTTTTGTGAGCACTCTTGTATGCTCCTTCTCTAGGTTTACACAAATAGGCTAAAGTTCTCCTTCTAGCTTTTATCTTACTTGTACATGGATGAGGTCTTCTCTCTCCTCTTGTTTGTCAAGCTACTTTTTCAACACCTAGATGTAGATTTCTAAAGCTCTTTATAATTCCCATGAGTAATTCCATTGGAGACAATCTTGATTTGTGCCTTATCCAACTCAATCTTCAACTTGGTTATTTCTTTGTCTTATGCAAAAACCTATTCATCATGTTCTATCTTTTGTTGTTCAATCTAGAGATTGAGGACTCACACCTCTACTTATGCTCCCTATAGATCTCCATCATATTTCTCTCATCTCATTTACTACGCCTTCCTCCATCTGTCCATTGTTTGCTCCCACTTACAACAATTCTTTTTTTTGGTCTTGAACCTCTCCTTGATCTTCAAAGTTTAGCTCCTCACAAGCTCTTTCCTTCTCCTTGTTAATTTCTTGAGCAGCCCAATGAAGGTGAGTGACCTACTTCATTTGGTTAGTGATGGTCTTGTCTAATTCATGATAGTAGGGGAGAATAATTTCCAATGCTTGAACTGCAAGACCTCTCATGTTGATCATTGCCCACAAGAGGGGTCTTTGTTTGGGGTTGAGCTAGATAAAATCTTCTTCATCATGCAGCTTGTCTTGTCCCAAAGGTTTGTTTTTCTCCTGCTCATTCTCTATTCACTATTTGGTGGGAAGCGGAAGACATATCTCTTCTTGTTCTTCTTGGTGAGGAGTCGTCACTTCTTTAGTCAAGTGCTCATCTTCCTCTCCTTCTTGCATGCATGCATGCATGCATGCTTGTGTGGAGTCTTCTTCTTTGGCCTTCATGTTTCCTTTGAGTATGTGTACTTGTCTAGCTTGGGACCTCCCTTCTTCTTCTTTGTTATCTCTTCCTTTTACATAAAGCTTGTTACCTTCCTTTGTACCCAATAGTCTAGCTATATGTTGTACCCACATTCTTTGGTTTTGCTCTATTTTGAAGAAGTGTATAATCAAAGTCAAATTGAACCCAAATGACAACAAAAGAAGAAGAATAGTGTCTTTGGGTCAAACCCAAAGTAATTTACTTTGTGTTAGGAAATTAAGAACTCAGATTGCACTTGTCATTAGAGAAATCCAAAGTAAGAAAACTTTGCCTTGAGGTGATCAACCCAATGCAAAGCCAGAGTAACAAATTTCCTTTGGGTTTGCCAGCCAAGAATGTACAATCAAGAAAACAGCTAAGGCATGAGCAGGATAAAATTGATAGTGATAGGAGGAATGCATGCAATGAAACAATGAAACAATGAAATATAAAGCCCGAAAGACCCAAAGAGTCAAAAGGCTGGAAACACAATACAAAACACATGAAATGTGAGCCTAGGCCCAAGCCTAGGGCATTCGACCAATCTGTAACAAATTGGTCCGATGTAAACTAACCTCTGTCATGTACTTCCCTAACGCTAAAGCTTCAACCTGTAAGAGAGTTGAGAAATCACTACAAGTAATCTGATGTCTCACTCTAATCTGCATGTAACAAGGGCAAACAATCAACACATGATGCTCATCCTCAACTTTGCTCATAATACACAATTTGCAAAGTCGCATGGAGTGCTCTATCTGCTGCCAACGTCCTTGTTCTACTTCTAGTCTATGAGAACTAGTTCTATATTAAGCAATGACATGTCTAAGTGAAGTAGAAATCCTAGCCAAGAGATCATCTTGCTCACAATACACCAACATAGGATTTACAAATTGCTAATAGAACACCATCTTGGTACCGGGCTGCTGCCATAAGCAAAGTAAGAACTGCTCCTTGATCACCTCTTGAAGTGCAATAGGCTCCAATCTCCAATGTCTCTCACAAACATTCCACCTTGTGGCCCATGCAATCAGATCTGTATACCAACCAATAGATAGAGTGGTATAGTAGTTCCATCTTTGTTTGATTGCAAAAGCAATCCATCAATAGGTCCATCTTTGTTTGATTGCAAAAGCAAAGTAGAGAATCCAACAGCTTCTGTAAACTTTGTGGATTTGTGGAGAGAAGCACTACATCATCTGCATAAAGGAGTGCATGTATCATCAAAGAGCCAACCTGTACACCTGTAGCTCCAGCTTCCATGAGTAAACTCTCTAGATAATCGATGAAGATTCCAAATAGAGTTGGAGATAGAGAGCAGCCTTGGATCACACCCATTGTGCTAAGGACATCTTGAGTGCAGAATGGGTGATTATCAAGTGAAGAGTGATTGAAGAATGACCGTACAACAAAGAACTATAAAATCAAGATGTTGTGAAGGGACTTTGGAAATGACATGCAAGTATCTAAGCCACTAAGTAGACAACCCGTAGAAGTGCTTGTTACAAAGCCAGCCAAGAGTTTGATGTTCAAGAATCCTAGGGAGTTAGAATATTGTGCCCAAGAGACTAAAGAATTATCTTCTAGCTACCACAAATGAGAGATTGCATGATGCCAATGAGAGGAGGAAAGAAGTGTCCCTCACTTGCAATGAGATATCCTATGATTTGGAGGTTAGATGTCATTGCAAGGATCAAAATCTTGAGTAAACTTTGGATCACTTTTCTAGCCTGGAATTGGGACTTGAGTTTTCCATGTTTCATGGCAAAAGTAGCTACAAGTAATTGTGAGGAGGGTCTGGAGATAGAAGGGAAGAGAGGCAATCCGGCTCAATGGATAGAGTGAGATTGGAGACTGGTCTTGGAGAGAGAGGCTGGTGAGGAAACCAGAGCTACATTCCTCAAGATGGGAGAATTTGCAAAAGAGACGGCAAAAATCCGAAATTCCTTCAATGCTCTGTATACAAAGAATAGGTATAAAGAGGATACCTATCAAGACCTGGTAAGGGGAAGTATTGTTGGGGCAATGATGGAAATATTCAAGTCATAGCAAACCACTTATGTAATAAAGCACCAGGCCATAATCTTTCACCAGAATTTTGCAAGAGAACCAATGAATTGAGAAAAAGTGTTTTCACTAATGAACAAGGCAAATGGTTTGGAATTGGAGAGATCAATCGCAGCCTCACTGTCTAGTGCCATTTACAGTGCAGTTTTACCTTGGGCTAAACCTACTAAGTGCAGAAGAGAGAAAAAATATGGGATTGCACTTCCACCTAGACCTAAGAAGAGAAGCAGATGAATAAGAGCAATAGGACATTCATCAAATCCAAAGCAGCAATGAGCACTTTGCCAAGACAGGCCAACACAAGAGAATGGAGGTGAAGAACCCAAAGACAAAAAAGTGAAGTTGACCAAAGGAGATGGTGTCCCCAAGATAACCACAAAAAACAAGAAGGTTGGTGCCAAGTCAGGAGGTTGTGGTAAGAGACCAATCATCAAGAGAAGAATCAAAACATGAAGCTGACGACAAGTCAGAGGACTTGGTGGAAGAAGAAGCAAAAGCAGAAGTCACACTACATAGTGAGGAACTGAGTAGTGGGAGTTATGGAGCAGCCGTAGGAGGAAGTGGCTAAGGAAGATTGAGAGTTCTATGAAGAAACTGATTGCATTGAAGGAGGAGACATGTTGTGTTTGGAGTTGCTTGTGGTGGAAATAGACAAAAAGACAAATAGAAAAGCTACAATTGCACTTGGCATTAGCAAGACCGAGTTAAGCAAAAGATGAAGACGCCAATTTGGAAGAGGTTATTATGAAGGTATGAAGATCAAGACTTTGGAGGAAGGCACTGATTGAAGATGCACCAATGCAAGTCGCAAGTGAAGGCAAAGACAATGCAGAAGAAGACAATTTTGGTGAAGTAGCATACTTTTACAAGATTGTCCATCCCTTGCTGATGATGTTGAAGAAGAAGAAGGAAGAGTTGAAGAGGGATCATTCTGAAGTAAAGGATGAGCTTCAGGTGGTGAAGTATCTGAGTGAAGAGACAATACAATTGAAGAATAAGTTAAGACAAGAAGCAAGCTAAGGAGCTTGGGTTGACAAAGTCCTGCAATAGAAGAAAGTTGAGAACTTGCAAGAGGCTTTTGAGAAGCAAGGAGTTGAGCTTAAAATGTAGGTTGAAGGAATGAGGAAGCAAAAGATAGCTTGGGAGAAGTTGAAGGGAGAGTTTGATGAAGCACACATCAAGGTTATACATTGAAAGAAATCACTGTTGTGATGGAGCAAGAGTTGGAGAGTTTGAAGTTGATGGCAACATAGAAGGATGAAGCATGGCAGCAAGAGTAAGCAAGAAGAAATAGAGAAGAAGAGTGTTTGCAAGGACTTATCATTAATGTGGAAGCCCAACTTGCATGATACATGGAGGAGAAGGAAGCATTGAAAACCAAGTTCAAAGATGCATTAAAGATGTAATATAAAGAGTTGTAGGTGGAGAGAGCTCAAGACCATATATTGGAGCAAGTAGGAAGAGTCGTACAGAAGTTCAATGCAATGCTTAAAGCCAAAGCCAAGGTGAAGGTAGAAGAAGTACACTTGCACAAGTTAAAGTTGTTAATGCAAGCGACAAAGAAGAGAAAGGCAAAGGATAGGCATCTAAACAATCTTCTGATTTGCTTGAGAGATCAAGTAGATAGGAAAGTTAGTGAAGTAGGACACAATGTTTGTCTTAGGTTAGATTTAGTGAATTTTGAGTTAGAGCAGATTCAAAGTAGTGTGAAGTTAGGAACCCGGGGTAAAGTAAGAGAGGTAGGAGTGCAAGTGTCTTTGGGTGAGTTATCTAAGCAATTAGGAGTAAGTGGGTTGGAACATAAGGAGATAGATAGAATGCCCATGAGTTCAATTGTAGTATAGACTCAAGTATATCTTTGGCTATTAGAGAAATAGCCAAAGATATAGAACTTGATAGAGCCAAAGTACAAGAAGCAAAGGAAGTTACATCGGGTTTAGTAGAAGAAGAAGAGGTAGACATCAGATCAGATTTATAACCAATTTGAGATTTGAATCAGCAACTATGAAGAATGGGTTGGCATTTTGGATTTGGAGATTGTTAGGAAAAATAATATTAGTTAGGTAGTTGTCAAATTTCTCTTCCTATTTAAAGGAAGCATTTGTAGTGTTATGTTGTTCAATATTTATATTTTCAAAGTTGGGTAAAGCAAAGTCTTGTAACCCAATGCTTGTTGTTTTAGCTTAATTCTAAGTATTAATCCTATGTGTGTGTTTGTGAGTGCTTGGAGAAATTTGAAGTGCAAGTTAGATTGTTGAATGTTGGATTCCATAGTTTTGATTTCATTTTGTGTGTTTTATCTTGAGTGGATAGCAATTGAAGCAATGCCTTGATAGATCTAAGAGGAATTGTAGTGTTGGTAGTATTCTGCATTGGTGAGCACAATACAAGGTTGATGCAAAGCAATTTTGATTGAAAAAGTTGTGCCTTCAGTGAAGAGGTGGAACATAATTTTGAGGTAAGATCATTTTGTAGTGAAGTCGCCTTCTTTGATAAAATTTGAATCATCACAATCAAGATTGTTTGGAAAGATTTGATAGAATTGTGATTATGGAGTGTTAATTTGTGACGAGACTGCAAGTCAATGCTTGTTACTATCTTTTGGGTGTGGTTTCTACCTGAGAGACTAAGATGAACTCGAGAAGAAAAAAATTGTGACTATTTACTTCATATTTGACCACTTTTGACTTGTATCTCTATGGGAACAAACTTTACTTACTGATTATTGCAAAAGTGATTCTTGTCAGGTTATCACACTTTGTCATCATGCTTACCTTGGATGTTGGTCATGGATGGTGCTTTGTTATATATCTTCTTTGTAGGGATTGGGACTTTGTCTTGTTTGTGAAGGATTTGCTTACCTTTCTTTGACAATCGTCGTATTACTTCTTTGTTGGCCATATCTTCTTGTGATGGTATTGATTGTGCATCATCTTATTGATTGCTCATCCCTACTTTAGTCTCCAAAGAAATTCCAGTGTGGATGAAGTACTCCTAACTTGCCAATCCTTCTTCTAGGCATTTTGTTTCCTTCTTGAGTTGCCTCTCCTCCTTCTAACATCTTTGATATCTCAACAATGTCTTCATTATCATCCATGCCACCATGATCATCTTCAATGACATCATGCATCATAACATCTTCTCTCTTCTTCTCAAAGAACATCAATTGCTATATTTGGATGTCTTGACTTTCTTTCTCTACCATTTGTTCTATTGTGAGAATCCTATAAGTGTGTACTTCAAACTCTATAGGCAAATAAGGTATAATCTATAAATTAGAAAGTAAGCACTCTACTTCCTAATGATCTTCTCCATAAAAAATAGGTCTACAAGGCTATTGGTAATTTTTTTATCCCAATTTTGTGAATAATTCATTATTACCTTATTCAAGATTTTGCACAACAATCCATAAGCTTTCTCCATTAGGTCATTTGCCTTTGATTATAAGGTTTGGTCTTTTGATGCTTGATTTGAAAATAAGTTTTTAGGGACTCAATTAAGTTGCTCAAGAAATGCACTCCTCTATCACTTAAAAGTTCTAATGGGCATCCATATTAGGAGATGATCTTGTGAAAAAAAATTCTGCTATTGTGTTAACATCATCTTTTTGTGTGTCTTTAGCCTTGACCATCTTTGTGACCAAGATGTGTCTTCATTGTGTGGTCTTTTTGGTAGTTATATTGGGTCTAAAAATTAGATTCTCCACTTTTAGAATAGAATCAGAGGTAAAATGTTCATGAAGAGCCATCTTTTTGAAGGTGTTGGTCTGCTTGTTTGTTGGCATGAGTCACATCTCTTGATATATTCATGCACATCCTTGTACATGGTGGGTCACCATTACCTGGGTGTTAAGATATTCATTGTATTCTTGAGAGCAAAGTGTCCTCTTTTAACTTCTTCAACCTATATCACACCTCCTACTTCATATAATTCCAAACATCATCAAAGTATATTGTCTCCTCTTATCTTGAATAAGATACTCCCCTTCAACCTTCTTGGTTGAATAAGATATTCCCCAATTGGTAGTGACCCATCTTGTGAAGAATACAACTCATTGCTCCATATCCATTCCTTTAGGGAAATGTAATTTATGAATATATTGGTACTCCAAAAAGTAATGTGTTCTCTTTGTGATCAAAATTATGAAATCTATTTCTAGAAAATCATCATGAAGATCTTCATTTGAGTCTTTGCTTTTGAGTCATGATAAGGAGTCAACATTTTCATGATGAGCTCCCTTCCGCACTTGAATGATGTAAGTGAGTTCCTACAAGAGAAAAATTTACCTTGCTATTTAGCTAGACAAGTTTGCTTAGTATTGAAGTGCATAATGGTCTACATGGAAGAAAAATTCATATTGTAATATGTATGACATAATTTCTTACAAGCATACACCATCCAAAGTGCTTCTCTCTCCATGGTAGTGTGATTCGGATCAATTTTAGATAATTTCCTACTAATGTATTACTAATGGTAGTCCTTTTTGTTTTTGTCCTTTGGGTAAGCACCAATGTTCATTGCCACTAAGGAGGTATATACATGCACATGAAATTTACTCTCTTAATTAGGTGCTCTTGAAGGCTCCTTCTTGGTCCTTTGTCTAGATATATTCTTTGGTCTTCTTCAACAACTTTGTGAGGGTACTGTAAGGATTGCTTAGTTGGCAATGAACTTCTTATAATACCCTACATAGCCAAGGAAGGCTTGTAATTCTCTCAAATCTTCTTGGTGATTCTAAGGCCTAAATCATCTCACCATCTTGACATCTACTTCCATGCCCTTGCTTAATATACAATGTTTGAATAGGATATCCCTTGTTGGAAAATAATTGGTATGTTACATTAGTGCTTTTTAGTGTGATAGATAAACCAAGAGAAAATTATGTAGAATTAGTAAAAGTGCTAGTAGCATGCAATATAGCGGTGATTTCAGTATTTTCATGAACTTTCTACGTAGTAACTTTGAGAGTTGTCAAAATAGTGGGTTGCTACATGTGTAGGTAGTCACAAGTTGAGAGAAAAGTATCAAAAGGCAGAGAGTGGGGACAGAAAATGAAGACAAGGAATTTGGAGGAGGAGAAACGAGCTACTGAAGTAACATTGAGGAAAGGAAGTCAAATGTTGTGGAATCTTCTCTTGAAGAGTAAGAAGTTGAGGACCTGGTTGAAAGCCAGCCTGTATCCAAAGTTCAAAGTGATCTCGCAAAAGTTAAGTCAAAAGTTGATGATGAAGAACCCAAGAAGTTCCGTTTGGCTACTCTTGAAGAGGAAAAGACAAAAAATGAGAAAGTGCTCAATGGGGAAAAGTCTTTTGGGGGAAGGACAAGGGCCAAGGCTGTTTACTAGAAAGGGAGTCAATTGAAGAAAAAGCAGATTTTTTGGAGAAACAAGACAAGAGAGTATAGGAAAGTATTAAAGGAAGAGAATTTTTGGGAATAACAAGAAAGTATCAAAGGGTTTTGGGGGAGAAAAATCAACAAAGAGAAGGAGTCTATTGGAGCAGTGGCAAAGGAAGAGAGAATTAAATGAGGAGTTTTAGGGTTCATGGAAGATTGATAGGGTTTTTGGTTTGGAAAGATAGGGAAATATCAAGGGAATTTTGTAGTGACAAGGAATGATAAAAGAGAGGGAAGACAGAAAAGTATTGAAAAAGGTTTTGTTTTGGAAGGATAGAGAAGTATCAAAAGAGGGAATAGGGAGGACAGAGAAGTATTGAAAGGTTTTACAAGGAGGGAGAGAAGGACAAAAGAGATAGGAAGGAGTAAAGGATCTTGGAGATAGGAAAAAAAGAAAGATCAAAGAGATAAGAAGGAGTGAGGAATCAAAGATACAGAAATGAGTGAAGGATCGGGGTGATAGTGGAATGATTCAAAAGCAAAGTCCAGCAGAGGGGGGAAAGCTTTGAGAAGGAAGAAGAAAAACAGAGTTAAGATTTTGAAGGGGGGAACAAAGGAGAGAGTTTTGAGGAATTGAAGGACTGCTATGATAGGACTAAAAAGAATAGAGAGTTCAGGAATTGCACAGAGGGTTTTAAGGACTCTTCTGCAGAGTTTAGGTTTTGAAGGAGAAATGGAGGAGAATTGGGGGAAAAATAGAGAGAAAGCAAAAATAGGAAGATCAAGGGGGAAGAGGGGAATAGTGGAATAGTGGGGTCTTAGGAGAGAAGTGAAGGAATAGAGAGAAAGGAGTAGAATGAACGAGAAAAGTGAAGGATCAAGAGCAGTGTGTGAGATTTCAAGGAATGAAAACAGTGTGAGAGAGTTCAGGAATAGGGGATATGTACTGATAGGGGATATATTGAAGGAGTTTGCAATGACATGGGAAGTTTCAAAGAGAGTTCCGAGAGAAAAGGGAAGCAGAAAAGAAAAGAGATCGAAGGAAACGGAAAGTGAAGGAATTGGCAAGAAAGATCAAAGGGTGTAACATTGAAGGAGTTGGCAGGAAATATCAAAGGGTGTGATAGGGAAGGAATTGGCAGGAATGATCAAAGGAAGGGACAATGAAGGAACAGGCAGGAAGGATCGAAAAGAGAAGAAAACTGTGAAGGATTTGGAATGTAAGAAAAAATCAGGAAAGGAAGTAGGAAGGGTTTTAGAGAGACCAGAAATCAAGTAGGTGAATAGGAAGAAACCAAGAGAAGGGTTCGAGAGAGTAGAGGAATATCAAAAAGAAGAAGGAAGGAATTTTGTGAGAGGAATATCAAAAAGAAGACAAGAAAGGAATTTTTGAGAGGGGTTTTGAAAAGAAGGTGAAGGTGCTTTCTGAGAGTGAGGAGTGGAATTTGGCTGTATTTGGTTCTTTTTTCTCTTAGTTGAACATTTGTCTAGAAATCTCAAAGTGTACATTATCATGGTCCGAAGCTACTTGACTTCCTCAATTGGAGTTGTCATTTGTGGTGTTTGATCTTTTGTGAGCTTTACAAGATTCTTGGTGTTGTCAAATTTGTTCAATTTTATTGGTAAGAGTTATAAAAGAAGAAAGGATACTTTGTTCTTGCTGTTTTCAGGTCCAATTTCTGTAGACAGAACAGATCACCAATCTGGTTGCATTGAGTTCAATCTGACTTTTACAGCTTATGGTCTGTTAGTTGGTCACACAAGATCCAGAAATACAAAGCAAAGCTTTAGAAGCTTTAAAGATTGTGAGTGATAGTGATGCATACATGAAAGTCAAGATTATCACAAGACATCTTAACTCAAAGAACCTTTAGGAGGAGCTTATAGTAAAGGTCAATCACAGATGAGTTACTCTGGTGAAAAGATGCAGTGACCATAGAAGACAAAGAGAAAAGAGGCAGTCACTGTAGAAGATAGAGAGAAGAGGTTGCTTTCAAACTTCATGCATGCTACTTGTGCCATGGAAAATTGTGAAGTTTAAGTGCAAGTTACAAGGTGCGCGGTGCATTCTCAAGACCATACAATCCATGTGACAACATCACCACAAATAAACACTTCTTTAGATGTAAGGATGATCAGATCACTCAATATCCTTCAAATGTCTTCCTCAAGAAGGAAAGGTAGTCCGTTCTTTGGCCCAAAACTGAAAAATTATCAATGAAAATTTCCATGAATATTTGTAAGTAATCCTTGAAGATGGCAATCATTATCCACTAAAATGTTGTAGGAGTAATGCTCAGACCAAATGGGATTTGGTCATAAGCATAAGTTCTCCAATTGGTAGTGGAGGTAGTCTTGTCCATATCTCCTTCATAACTCAAGATTTGATTGTATCTAGGAAACTATAACATTCATGCGCCACAACTTGATCCAAAATTATGCCAGTGAAGACTAAAGGGTGATAATCCTTCTTTGTGGTTGTATTGAGCTTTTGGAAATCTTGACATATACAAATCTTACCAATCTTCTTCTTGAGCATTAAAACAATAGATGATACCTATTTGCTACTAAGTATAGGGAATATGATTCAAACACAGACATACTTATCTATTTCATCCTTCACTAATACTTTGGGTTGAGCCAATATTATCATTGCCTGACCAGTACCTCTCCTTCATCCAAATCTATTTGGTGTTTGCCAAATTGTTGTGGAATACCTAGCATTTTCTCAATCTTCCAAGCAAAGAAGTCTTTGTACTCCATGAACAAGATAACATAAGCTTTATACTTTTCCTTCTCAAAAACTTGGAAATCTTCAACAATCTTCCTTCTACTATAGTTATTTCCTAGCAATTATCAAGGTTGACAAAGCTCTCTACATGGCTTACTTGGCTTACTCCTAAGAGAGCAAAGCTATCTTCTTGACCTTTGGGTTGATCACTCCCTTTGGTCTCATCCTCAATTTTGTAACACTCAAGGTAGTTCACTACATTGTCTCCCAAGGAAAATTTGGCATCATGTGAAGTTTATGTAGTATACTCCTCTTTTGAGGACAAATTTTTATTTTACTCCTCTTTTAAGGACAAAATCTCTCCTAAGTGAGGAATATTTTTCAAACATACCATGACTGATTTGGAGCTTGGGGATTTAGTTCATGAAAGTACAATTTGTGTTGATACCAATCTACTATCACTTGTGCTCCACATGACCATGGTCTTCCTAATAGAACTAAGCAACCAGTTTTTGCTATTGAACAAAAGATGATAAAATCAAGATGGAAGGTCATTTTTTCCAATGGTGGTAGAAACATTTCCATGGGTATCCTCCTTTGATCTAAAAATGAGAGGATTTGTTGTGGAGTGGGTTCAATTTATGAACTATTTCTTCCATCATGATGTTAACTCTTGAGATTGAATCAACAAGGACTGATTGGATCATGCAACCATTGATCTTTATTTATACTTCTTAAGATCCCAAGTTGTCCAATTCTATCTAGTAAATGGCAAGAAGATATATTGTATGCTCACCTACCGTGCATTTTGTAAAGCCTTGTGACAACCCGGCAAATATCACTTTTGCGGTAATCGGGTAAGTAAAGTTTGTTCCCGCAGAGATACTATCCAGAATTGGTCAAATACAAAGTTAAAAGTCACAACTGCAGTTCTTCTTGATGGCTTCTTTAATCTCTCAGGTAGAAACTACACCTAGAAGAGAGTAACAAGCTCACAATCTTGACAACTTGTCACGAACACACACACAAAATCACATCATAGTAAATTTTGTCCGAACAACTCTTGATTGTGATGATTCAAATTCTCTTGAAGACGGCACTTCATTGCAAAGAACGATTTTGCCTCAGAATTGTGTTCCACCCCTCTATTGAAGGCACAACTTTCTCGATCAAAATTGCTTCACATCAACTTTGTACTGCACTCACAAATGCAAAATACTAACAACACTACAATTCCTCTCAAATCTGTCAAGGCATTGCTCCAATGCACTTCACTCAGGATCAAACACACAAAATGAAGATCAAGGTTGTAGCTTCCAACATCCACAGACACATTGACTTGCTCTTCGGAATTCTCCACACACTCACAAATACAAACACAAAATTGACAATCGGAATTAAGCTTAAGCGACGAGTACTTAGAACAACACTTTGCTTTATCTATCTTTAGAAATATGAATACTGAATAACATAAGATTGTGAATGCTCCCCTTAAATACTAAAGCAAATGGCAGATTTGCCTACCTAACCACCGCTTCCTAACATCTCTTCCTACCTACAGATCCCAAGTGACAGTCTATCTCTTCATATCTGCCTCTTCTTATCTCAAAATTGTCACTTATCCCAATCCGATGTCTACCTCATCATCGGCTTCCAAACCCGATGATCTTCCTACTATTTCACCTTCTTCGAGTATTACTGATTCTACTAATTTCTTTACTAATTCTAAGACTTCTGCACTAGGAACTATAATTGCACTAAGGAGTGACTTATCTAACTTATTATCTCCTGACCCACTTTTCTCTAATGTATCAATTCGCAAGTCCAATGACACTTGTACTCCAACTTCTGCAACATCGGGTCTCTTTTCCACTGTCACACTATTCTAAATCTTCTCTAATTCCAAATTGACTAAATCTAATCTAAGACTAATGTTGTTCTCTACATCTAACATTTTCCTATCTACACGCTCCCTTAAGCGAATCAGCAACGTGTTCATATCCACATCTTTGGTTTTTCTTTTCCGAGTTTCCTACACAAGCAACTTCAACTCATGCAAACGAGCTTCTTCCAATCTTCCTTCAGCCTCCGTGCTTAAGATTGCTTGTAATCTCCCAGCAAGGTCCCCTACTAATTCCGATGCGTATCCTCGAGAACGCTCCACCTTCAACTCCTCCAGATACATCTGCAACTCGTCATCATATTTTGCAGTGATCATCTTCTTCTCCTTTGCATACTGCTTACTCTGCAATTCCGCACTTCTTTGGATTTGATGTTCCTGCAACTCCTGCACTTCGTTCAACAGATGCTTCACCATCTGCAGCTCATTCATCCCTTTCACTCGATCTTGGGCAATTCCCATACGATATTCTTTCAATAGCTTGAGCAAAGGTGTGACCACCCTTGTCAAATATGCTATCCCGCCGAAGGTTTCTTCTTCATCATTGCCACCTTCGTCTGGAGTCTTCTCTTGTGTCATCGGCTCTTTCATCCAAAGTTGTGATCTTCGTACCTTCATAGTGTCGGCACTATCTTCGTCTTGGCCTCTTGAACTCAGCCCCACGGGATACTCCTTCTTTGCTTTGGGTTTTGGCTTGTCCTCCATCGTTGCCTCGCCAGCCTCACTTACCACCACCGATTGTTGGACTTTGGGCTCTCCCTCACTTTCACTTCCCGACTCCTTACTCTTCAACGTGAGCTCTTCTTCTTCTGAGTCCTCTTCTTGTGACTCAGTTTCTTCATCCGACTCTGACCCCAAAGATCCTATTCTCACAACGTTAGTAGCCTTCAACATCAGCCTTCGAGTCTTACGTGGGATGGGCGATGATTTGGCTTCTTCGGGTTTGATGCGCTTCTTCGTCTTCGGACTAGTAGTGTCTTCAATTTTCCACTATCCCGTCCTTGCAAAGTACTTGTCATTCGCTCAAAGATGCAGCATATACTGTCGCTCCTCTTTGTCGGCTTCTCGTCTCAAATCAGGGTGCATGTGTAAGACCATATGATGACGCTCGTCTTTGGACAATAAGTTCAGCCCAAAGTAGAAATGTGCTGCAAATGGTGCAAAATAATGCGGTGGCGAGCCCGTTCTCCAATTCACCACCATCTGCCTTGTTCGGTGATGGAAACACTTCGCCCAATTCACGGGTACTCTTGCAAACATCTGGTGGAAGAAGACTGCCTACTGCATGGTTACGTACGTTGTTTGCTCCAGCTTGAACATGGCCATCATCGCCCCCACGATGCTTCTTTGGATCGGGTACCAATAGGACTCCACCTTGTAACCATTCGTCATTCTTGGAGCACAAAATGAAATGCGAATCTTTGCCGTCTCCTCTGCAACATCACACTTCCAATAGAAGGTGATCCCTGTCGGCTCTCCTGCTTCTCTCCCCAGGACTAACTTCCAATCCGACTCAGTCCATCGAGCCGGATTGCCTCTCTTCACCTCCACTTCGGGACCCTCCTCACAATTACTGGCAGCGATCTCTGCCATCACTCTCGAGAAACTGAAATTCCAGTTCCATGCTAAAAAGGTGATACAAAGTCTAACCAAGACTTTGATCCTAGCTACTACATCTACTCGTCAAATTGCAAAACCTCTCACTGCCAGCGCGTTGGCCACCTTCTTAGCCATGATTTGTTCTCTTGTTCTACGCTGTTGGAAGATCAGTCCCTCTCCTAGACGAGACACTCTAACTCCCTGAGGGTTTTGGAAAATTTCACTCTCGACGGGCTTTTGGACATGCATTCATGCAGGATGACTACTCAAAGGAATTGGAAATTTACTCAGCAAATTCAACTTTCCCCTACGCAGTTGCAATTTTATATTGCCCCGAATTGTAGTCATTCTTCAGTCAATTTCCCCTGTGAATTTCTCTCTTCTGCATGCACTACCAGTCACTGTCAAGATATGCTTCTTTTGCCCCCGCCGTTTCTTGAAATGTACTTTCTTGCCACATACAGAGGTTGTTAAACGGTCCTCATCATTCTTGTGTTTTCCAACCCGCAGACAATGATCTTCGGCCTGCTTCTGGCGTACTCCTCTTCCGAGTACCTCCATCATTGGATCCGATGTCAGCTTCTTTGGCTTTCCTCCAAAGTTACTTTTGCCTCTTCTTTGTCTGCAATTCGTGCTTACTTTGTCTCTTAAACCCTCCTAACCATAAAAAACAAAAAATGTGGGTACCACAAGCCTCCTTCTACATTGGTATTATCATCAAGGTAGGGTATACTAGGTTTATGGTGTCTTAGCTTCTTCAACTTCATGGTGATGATGAAGATGATTATGTGTAATACTGCAAGGACAAGATAACTCTCTAGGAGAGATACAAGAGAGAAAACACAAGTTTCACACTCAATACTCCAATGCTCCAAAGGAGCACCTTCTCTTTATTATATAGCAAAGAGTATCCCCTCCAAGGGAGCTCCACCCTTGGATCAGATACATGGATTGGTGACCTGTTAGCGAGCTCTAATCATTGGATTAGTTGTTTGGATTGGTGACATGTCAATCCTTGTCCTATCTAGTTGATCAAATACGTTTGACTAGAAGGAATCTTTAGGGAATCTTCTTGTAGGGAGCTCAAAATCATGTGGGTGAGGTACCATTAGAAATTTCTCAATGAGACAAATCACAAGGGTGAGAAGGAAAACATTTTTGCCTCACAAAACTGACTTCCTATTTTCAAGGCCTAATTCATCCATTTAGGCCTCCAAAATTGGCTCTAAAGTTTTCAAGCTATTTTTTACTTCTACCTTATTAATAGAAATACTCTTTTTGTGACACTTCTGTCTGATCTACCTAGCCCATTGTACACAACATCCTCTAGATGTTACCAAGCCAATTTTCACCTCTAGATAATATGTCTAGCTACTTGTATTATATTATGCTAACGATGGAATTCAATAAAGATTTGTCATCCTTCTCCTTTTGCATGATATACAATTTATGTCAAAGTATGGCTATCTTTGGGTGTTAAGTTCCTTTTGTTGGAGCTATTACCTCTCCTACTTGTCCTTCTACATTTCTTTCAAAAAGTTCTTGTATTTCTTTCCAAATATCTAGAGGATACCCAAGATTAACCTCGTTGGGTGTCTTAGCTTCTTCAACTCCATCCAGCACAAAGGTGTCTTCTCTTGTTGGTAATGGCGGTTCTTCCTCCAAATTCTTGCTTTTCTTGCATTGGACTTTTTCTAGAAGCTTCAGCTGCTTGTTAGATAAGATTTTCTTTGGTTAGCCCCACTTTCTCTTTGGTTTGGTGACTCTAAGGACTCCAAAGATGATGTGTTACTTGTTGCCTTCTTACTTGAGCAAGTGTCTACCCAATTCACTTCCAGATTTGGCCAACCACTGTCTTTAGAGAGAAGTAATCTTCTTCACCCAACTCTTCTAAAGTGACAAACTGAACATCTTTATCCATTCTCATGGAAGGCGAAGTAGGTATTGTAACACCAATTTGTGCATATGTGTGGTATTTGATATTTAGCTTAGTATAACAAGTACTTGAGATATATTATTTATATAGATAAAGGATGGTTCTACATCAGTCATGATTAGCTAAAGTTATTCATAGCTAAGATAGAGAAGACCTTACTTTAGAGGAAGTAGAAAGATGAGCACTACTATCTTGGATTCTAGTGTGTTGACTTGATATTATTCCTAGGTGTTTGGCTTTGAGGAAAGAGTTGAGAATGCTTTCCGCAAGTCTTTGTGTTTTGGATTCTTCTATAGTCCAAGGATAGCCTATGTGAAGGAATTCTTGACGTAGTTGTTGGGTCAAGATAAGATCATATGCTTAGTAGAAAATGCCCATGTGGATGGATATTCCTTTATACTTTTTGACTTTATTTGACTAATTGGTTTACTTTAGTTTACTTTTAGCCTAGTATCTTGAGTTACTTTGGTAAATAGTAACTTTAGTGCTTAACTATTTCACAAGTAAATAAACAAGGGATGAGGAGGTACTCATCATCCTTTAATTTGCAACTATCTCTCTCTCATTGAGTTCTCTAGTGTCTTGAGTCTTGGAGTGTTAGCCTTGGAGGAGTAGGGGTTCTTTGGCTTCTTAGGCCATGGTACGCTACCATAATAGTAATCAGAGGTTCATCCTGAGTGAGAGACAGGCCGGCTCACATTTTTGGTTCCTTTACCGTGACCTCTCTACAAGGCAAGATAATATTCCACGTCCAATTCTATATAAGACAGAAGGAGGTTATGAGAGCTCACTTCGAGAGAACTTTACAAGAGGAGAAATTTAAACTTATGTTAGAAAACCTAGACCCATTTGTATACCCTATAAGTTCATTATGATGTCTTTGAGGTGATTTTGTATATCTTGTATACATGAGAGAATTTAGAGAGATTGTTTGAGGTGGATTGCAGATTTTGGGCAAAATCTCAAGTTTTAGATTTGGACTTGAAACTTCTATACATGATAACTTGGGTTATTCTTCAATTAGCAATTTTCAAATTATTGTGAAAGCTACTATGTGCACAAAGCTAGAATTTTTGAAAATATATAGGGTAAACTATTCCCATAATTTGCATGCTCTTTGGAAAATTGTACAGAATTTGCTATTTCTTCATTTTTCCATGGATTGTTTTGAAAATTTTTTTAAGAAAATTTAGTGCATTATATCCTACCTTTTGACACAAATTTAGAGAAAGATCATTCTTGTGTATGGAGTTATGAGTTTTTAGTGTGGGGGGGGCGAGGGGGGGGGGTTTCAGACCAAATGTGAAATATGTTTGATGAATAGAAAGGTGTCTAGTCCAAATGGCTAAATGGAAAGATCTGAAATTTTGTAGGGAAGGATGCCTTAGAGTTGTGGTAAAGTATGTGAAATTTCAAAGGACTATGACATACTAGTTGAGAGATTGAGTGACATTTTGAGGAAGGGTCAATTCTATAGAGTTTAGATCTCATGCATGAGGAGTGTCAGAGCAACAAAAAGCATATTTGAGTGTTTTGACTCATCTTGGGAACATGGAGGGTCACCAAGAGTAAAACTTGAGGCTATGCAAGGTTCCCCAAGGGTTTGAGGTGATTGTAAGGGTGGATTTGAGGAAAAGAGAGTTTAGAATAGAATTTCAAGAGAGTGTTGAGAGGATCCAAAAACCCACACCACTTGGAGGAAAGGGTGAGTCTAAGTGTTTTCTATGTGGAAAGAAGAAACATAAGGCAAGTTCATGTCCATTGAATTTTGAGAGCAAGAGATTGAGGGAAACAAAAGGCTTACTTGACTTGGGTTTGCATGTTGGACCTTCTTCACCTAGATTGGGAGGGAGAAGATCTAAGACCAAGGAGTTGCGTGAGGTTTATGGAGTGGAAGGACTTCCAAAAAGACATGTGTATAGTGGCATCAAAGCACTTTTGGAGACTTTGGTGAAGGATCTTGGAGAGAGTCTTAGTACAACTATAGAATTACTACCACCTTCATCAGCTAATTCTCAAGATTAATAATGGATATAATCTTTCAACTTATAGATAAACTATCTATGAGAGTTATGATTTAATATGAACTTTAGGATTTGATGTTGCTATAGAAATCTTGGAGTAACCTGAACCTTTTGTGTTCCCTAGTGTAACAATATGGAGTTAAGAGACAAAGTTAGTTGGGCTTACAAAGTAGAGAATAAGACAAAATAGCCTAGAATATTCTAGAAGCATCTAAGAAGCTAACTTGCGCCCTAAGCAAGTAGCTTCTAGAAGGAAGCTTCTAGAAGCTTCTAACTAGCTTAGCTTGCATGCCAAGTATGCGGCTTCTAGAAGGAAGCTTCTTGAGAAGCTTCCTAGTTAACTTGGCTTGCACTCCAAGAAAGCAGCTCAAGGAAGCTTCTTGAGAAGCTTCAAGAGTCTTGTATGCTACCTATAAATACCAAGGCCGAAGCTCATGCTAGGCATTTGGAGTTTTTCCCTCATTCAAGTGTCCCAATGTGAGTTTCCATTCTCCTATTTCTCTCCTCAGTTTCGGTCTTTTACATTGGTATCAGAGTAGGAATGGGATGGATGGAATTTATGGACCACCAAATCCACTTCCGCCAAACCATTGGGACTTTCATGTCCAGATATTACCAAAGCACCATTTCACACAATTCATCACCTCACGCTTTGGGCATGATTTTCTACATATGATCACCGTGTCAAAGGAACCCTTGATACTTCCAATTGTAACTTATGGAGAACGGTGGACGTGTTGTATCTATGTGTTAATCAACTAGATAAATTGAGGGTAGTGGAAGAGAGTAGTAGCAATGGCGGCAATACTGGATGTTATTCTTGCAATGCAACAACAAATTGAGCATCTTACTTGATTGTTGGACGAACAAGACCAGCAACGACGAGAACAAATAGATAGAGCGCCAATTCAAGATGGAGAAGATCACATTCGATTTCCAAAACCCAAGGTGTTTGAAGGCAAGAATCTTCCAAGCACAGTGGAGAATTTTGTGTTTGACTGTGAACGTTACTTTGAAGCCACCAATCTTCAAGACAAGCGGAAACAAATTCTCTTGGCTTCTAGCCAATTGGATGGCGTGGCAAAACTTTGGTGGCGATTCCGAGTAGAAAGAGCTGAACAACAAATTGTTACACCAATTTTGACACGGGCAGAATTCAAGGATGCAATACTTGGTTGATTTCAGACTATAAATGCCACCCAAGCTGCACGAGATAAATTGGTAGAGTTGAGGCATATTAGCTCAGTGAGAAGCTACATCACACAATTTCAGAATATCATCATGCAAATTCCAGATATCCAAGAAAGTGAAGTTCTGGATCGATTTGTGCGAGGATTGAAGTCATGAACCAGATTGGAGGTGACCATGCAAGAGCCATAGAATGTAGAAGAAGCCATGCAATTGGCTGAGCGTTTTGATTCCTTAGTTGCGACAACTTGGTCTCGACCTTGACCTACACAAAACCTACCATTACCACGAGTGGAAGAACCGGTACCAATGGAGATTGATGCTATCCAACAAAGACCACTTGGCACAACAGATAGAGAAAGATTACGACAAAATAGAGGTTGCTTTTATTGTCGCCAAGTTGGACATTGCATTGCTGAATGTCTACTTAGGAATGGGTGACCTCGACAAGTTGCCCAGATGGAGTTTGTGGAACAGAATGATCAGGGAAACAAAGAATCCCAATAGGAGATTTTGAGCCGCCTATTGGGAGCTTGATTAGTTCCAATGGTATTGAAGGCTTGACCTATGCAAGTTTGCTTCACTTGCAAGGTACGATATCTAATCGGGGTTGTGGGATTTTGGTTGATTTTGGAAGTTCAAAGAATTGCATATCTATGCAAGTAGCAAAGGAATTGGGCATTCCTATCAAGCCAGAGATTGGAAGTAGTTTGATGATGGCGGATGGTAGAAAAGGTTCTGCATTCCGCACCTCGCATTTTGTTACCTTCAAGATTGGGAAGGAGTATTTGGAGTGTATGAGGTTTGTAGTGGCACCTCTACACTATGATATCATTCTGGGTCTACCTTGGCTTGAACGTCATAAGGTTCAATTTGATTGGACCCGATGTCAAATTCAAGTACAACACCAAGGTAGGAATTTCCGATTAGGTTGTCTGGCACCTTTGAGTAAGACACCTAAGAATAGTCAGTCCAAGATGGGAAGTCTGTTGAGAAGGTAGCCATAGAGCAAATCTGGAAGGGAGATGAGTCCCAAAATGGGAAGTTTGCCAAGAAGGCAACCATGGAGCAAGCTTGGAAGAGAGATGAGTCCCTAGAAGGGAAGTTTGTTAATGAAGCAGCCATAGAGCAAGCTTTGGAGGAACATAAGTTTGTATTCGCAGTGTGTATCAAGCCGATTGCACAAGAACAATCTGAGGAGGGCCAGGTCACGCATCAAGCAACGGTTGATCGGATAGTTCAGGACTTTGCAGATGTGTTTCCGGATGATCTGCCAAAGGGATTACCCTCTGATCAAGGTATGCCCTTCAAGATTGAGTTATTGCCAGGGAGTACTCTTGTGAGTAGACCAATCTATCGGCTCTCACCAAAGGAGTTGGAGGAGTTACGAACAACACTTACAGAGTTGTTGGAGAAGGATTTCATACAACATAGTACCTCTCCGTGGGGAGCACCGGTACTATTTGTTCCAAAGAAGGATGGAGGACTTTGTTTCTATATTGATTACCGTGGGCTTAATAAGCAAACCGTGAAGAATGCATATCCCTTGCCTCGGATCAACAACCTGCTTGACCAATTAAGTGGAGCACGCTACTTTTCCAAGCTAGATCTTTGTAGCGGCTATTGGCAAATTCCTATTGAAGGAGAGGACGTGCAAAAGACTGCCTTTCGCACAAGGTATGGACATTTTGAGTGGAGAGTTCTACCATTCGGACTCACTAATGCTCCAGCAATCTTCATGGATCAGATGCATCGGGTGCTGGAAGGACTATTGGATCAGTCCGTGGTAGTGTTCTTAGATGATATCTTAATCTATAGTAGGATAGAGGCAGAACACAGGAATCATGTGCGAGAAGTCCTAAGACGACTACAACAGTGGAAATTTTACTACAAGAAGTCAAAGTGTGCTTTTTGGTAGAAGGAGGTTACCTTCTTGGGTCATAAGATCTCATCAGAGGGGATCAAGATGGAAGAAGAGAAGATCAAGGCCTTTACTAATTGGCCTACCCTGAAGGATACTTCAGAAGTACAAGCATTCAATGGATTGGCCAATTTTTACCGACGGTTATGCTCACGTGGCTGCACCATTGACTGACCTCTTGGGAAAGAACTCAAGCTTCCAGTGGACCACTAAGCATGAAGAAGCATTCCAGAAGTTAAAGCATATGGTGTCTTCAAGACCTATTCTTCAACCATATGATCCTCAACTATCTTGTGTGGTTGATTTTGATGCTTCTAACTTTGCAATTGGAGCTGTGTTGCAACAAGAATTTCTAGATGGACTACATCCTATTGCCTTTGTGTCTTGCCGACTAAATACAGCTGAAAGAAATTACTCTGCTCGAGATTTGGAACAACTTGCAATGGTATATGCCACCAAGGTATGGAGGCATTATCTTTTGGGGAAACAAGTGATCATGCAAACTGATCACAAACCATTGTTGCAGACCTTACACTTGGAGCACATGAAGAGTCGGCATCATCGATGGGAAGAGAAACTCCAATTTTTTTACATCAAACTTGAGTACAAACCAGGTCGGTTTCATGTCATCCCCAATGCTCTATCACGACAACCTGATTTGAAGGATCTTCCTCTCATCACGGCGGCAATTACAACGGTGTCCATTGACCCTTAGGTCCACAATGAGTTTCAATCAGCTCTACAACAAGATCCCTTCTTCCAAATGGTACACGGTCGTCTGATAGCATGCGACAAGGAGTACAACACCTTCTCTTTCAAGGAAGGCCTTTTATTCCATGCAGACCAGATCTATGTTCCAGCCAAAGGTGATCTTCAACTTGTGCGCCTTCAAGAAGCCCATGATTTACCAATAGCTGGTCACATGGGAGTGGACAAGACCTTGGGCACCTTCCAACGCCAATGGTGGTGGCCCAACATGACACAAGATGTTTGAGACTTTGTTCGATCATGTGAAAGTTGCCAACGGAACAAGGCCAACAACCAAAAGCCGAGTGGACTCCTTCAACCACTCGCCATTCCATCCGCTTGTTGGGAGCATGTGAGCTTGGATCTCATCACATCCTTGCCAAAGACAAAACAAGGACACACCGTAATTGTGGTGTTTGTGGATAAGCTTAGTAAGCAAATCCACTTGGCACCAACCTATGATACCGTGGATGCTCCAACCTTAGCGCAAATCTACTTCAACAATGTCTTCAAGCATCATGGGATGCCACATGTACTCATCTCCGACTGAGATCCTCAATTTACCGTGAAGTTTTGGCAAGCACTCTTCCAAATACTTGGCACTAAGCTTGCTTTATCCACGGCCTATCATCCTCAAACTGATGGACAAACTGAACGCGCCAATTGTACATTGGAAGATATGTTGCGGGCCTTTGTCAATGTCCACCATACCAATTGGGATGAATGTCTTGCAGCTGCAGAATTTGCAGCTGCAAGACAATTCTAAACAGGCAAGCACCGGATTTTCTCCCTTCTTTCTCAATTTTGGCCAAGATCCGCTTGTTCCGGATTCTCTTTTTGCTTCCCCTCCCTCTCAGGTTCCTCATACTTCTACATTCTTGACCACTATATCCCAATCTCTCCAACAAGCCAAATCTCATCTCCTTGTTGCTCAGAATCGCCAAAAACAATATGCGGACCATCATCGTCATGATCTCATCTTTGAAGTTGGTGATAAAGTCATGGTATCCTCTAGTAACCTCCCTCTCCCACTTGATACCCAAGTTTGTAAACTTGCTCCTAATTGGATAGGACCCTTTGATATCACCCACATTATCTCTCTTGTTGCTTATTGACTTGCCTTACCTTGTCACATGCGTATCCATCCTGTCTTTCATGTTTCCAAGTTAAAACCCTTTGTTCCTAACCCTTCTTCCTTTTCCTCTTGAGTCCAACCTCCCTCACTTCCTATCCCTATCAATGATCATGAGGAGTACAAAGTTGATCGTATCCTTGCGCGTCGCCATATTCAACGAGGCCGTTGCCAACATACGGAGTACAAGGTCCTTTGGAAAGGGTATCCCCTACATGATGCCACATGGGAACCTCTTTCTCACCTCCAGAATGCACAGATGGCCATCAAGGACTTCAAAGCTTTACTGGTGACGAGGATGTCACCAACTAGCGGCGGGGGAATATGTATCAATATGGAGTTTAGAGACAAAGTTAGTTGGGCTTACGAAGTAGAGAATAAGACAAAATACTCTAGAATATTCTAGAAGCATCTAAGACGCTAACTTGCGCCCTAAGCAGGTAGCTTCTAGAAGGAAGCTTCTAGAAGCTTCTAACTAGCTTAGCTTGCACGCCAAGTATGCGGCTTCTAGAAGGAAGCTTCTTGAGAAGCTTCCTAGTTAACTTGGCTTGCACTCCAAGAAAGCGGCTCAAGGAAGCTTCTTGAGAAGCTTCAAGAGTCTTGTATGCTACCTATAAATACCAAGGCCAAAGCTCATGCTAGGCATTCGGATTTTTCCCTCATTCAAGTGTCCCAATGTGAGTTTCCATTCTCCTATTTCTCTCCTCGGTTTTGATCTTTTACACCTAGGGTGGATTACTCTTAAATGGTGTTAGTCATGTATATACTCTATTAGTTATAGAGTGAGAGAAAAGAAGAGAGAAAAAAAAAGATGGGAAAAATTCATATTTTCTTTGGCAAGGATGGAGAAGATGTGGAGGCCTTTGTGAGAGACTTCAAGAGAGCTTGCATAGGAAACAATGAGAAGAGGAAGAATGAATGGGCCTCATTATTACCAGATTTCTTTGAGGATGCAACACTTACATGGCATGAGTTAGAATATCAAAAGAGAGAGTGGAGAGATTGGGAAGAAGAGTCTTGGGAGAGTTTGACTTTAGCACTTGTTGAGAACTTTCTTCCAGATAAGATTTATGAGAGATTGATGAGTGAGGTTACCTTTCTCAAGCAATGAGATGGAGAGAAAGTGAGAGTTTATGTGGAAAGTTAGAGTCCAGATTTTGCATAGTGTTTAGGAAGGGTGGGGATGATGTGGAGACTAATATGATTGGCATAGGAGCTATGCTCACCAAAAAAATTTTGCAAAGGTTGAGACCACAAATCAGAAGCAAGGTGAGATATGAGAAACCTTCTTCCAAGGTTGAAGCTATCAAGATCGCAATTTGTATGGAGGAGAGTTTGGAAGCGGATGAGAGTGATTGGGTGAAAAAGGAGGTTGTGCATCATCCTCAAAGCTACAAGTATGGTGGAATATCTGATACTTTGGTGGCAAGGGTTGCACCACAAGTAGTAGTTGCTCCAATTCTTGCACCTCCACCAAAGGATCTACTTCAAACCATCACATAACAACTTGTAGATCTCAAGATCAATGTGGTGCAACTATGGAAGAAGAAAGAAGTGGATCAAAATGTTGGGAGGAGATCTAGGAGTTATGGAAGTTATCCATACAGAGGAGGCCAACCAACTAATAATTTCAATGAGAGAAGTTGTTTTGGTTGTGGAGGAAGAGGTCACATCCAAAGGAATTGCCCAAATTCTATTTACCATAGACAAAGGAGTTATGAAGGAGCCAATAGAGAGAAAGAGGGAGGAATTGAAACCCAAGTGCCTTCTAATCCAAACAAAGTTAAGGAGATAGCATCTATAGATGTAGTTGAGAGCAAGTATGAGAAGGGAGAGTGCTCAAAGTCACAGGGTTTGAATTTGGATCTTTTGGCACAAGAGAAGAAGAGAGCTCATTTTGTAGAGGATGTGAACTTCTCAAGGATTTACTCCTAGCCAAGATACTCTTATATCTACTAAGAGCACTCACACAAGCACTTCAACACCATCAACAACAAAGACTCCAAGGAAAAAGCTGGAAATGGAAGACTTCTTGATCTCAAAGCAACAATGGAACTACAATGTCTTGGAGTATGTTGGTAGTCACAAGGCTAACATCATAGTGGGCCAATTGATTGCTTTGAATCCTACTTTGAGAAAGCAGCTTAGAGATGGTTTGAGTTCTACGAGGAGCAAGAGGAATAAGAAGGCAAAAGCTCCAATAGGAGTGGTGGATGTTAAATCAGGACCATGGGAGGCTTGTGAGTATGTCTCCAAGATTGATGTAGGAGTGAACGGTCACAACATCAAGGATGCATTGGTTGATGGAGAATCAACAGTGAATGCCATGTCAAAAAGGTTGATTCAGATGTGTATCTCTTGTGTGCTATATATTTTGCACCTAAGCTAGAGGTTTTGAAGGACCCAGATAAATCACCATTGACACTTGAGGAGATAGAAAAGAGGTTACTTTACTCTCAAGTATGGTCCAAATGTTACCAAGGAGGAGAAGGTGAGATTTGTGTAGATTTTTTGCAACTTCATCCATGTGTTTGCTTTCAATTAAAAGGATCTAAAGGAAGTCACCTTGGAGGAGCAATGATAGAGGCAAAGTCACATGCAAGACCTGTCCGTCAAAAGCAACATTGCATTAGCCCACTTGGGCTAATGCGATCTTTGGTGGTGAAGGAGGAGATTGATAAGCTCAAGGAGGCTAGATTTATCTTTGAAGTGGAGAATTTGGAAGGGGTGTCTCCCATTGTGATTGTGAAGAAAAAGAATGGCAAGCTTTGGGTATGTGTAGGTTACAAGAAGCTAAATGATGTTACTAAGAAGGACTATTACCCTTTGCCATTCATTGATGAGATCTTGGAGGAGGTTGCAGGTAATGAGAGGTACAATTTTGGAGATGATTATAGTGGATATAACCAAATCAAGATTGCACTAGAGCATCAACAATCCATCACATTCACCACATCTTGGGGAACTTATGCTTTCAAGGTCATACTTTTTGGGCTTTGCAATGCTCCAACCACATTCTTATGGTTCATGAATAAGATATTTGAACCTTTCATTGAGAAATTTGTGAGAAACTTCATTGATGACTTTTGTGTCTATGGGAGCAAGAAGGAGCACTTTGAGCACCTAATCAAAGTCTTGCAATGCTTGGATGAGGCAAATGCATCACTCAACCTAGAGAAGTGCAATTTTGGATGTGAAGAAGGTCTACTTTTAGGGCACATCATCTCCAAGGATGGAATAGTAGTTGATCTTGAGAAGGTGAGGAAAATCCTAGACCTTCTAGCTTGACAAAGTTACACCAATTTTTGGGGATGGTTGGGTACTATAGGAGGTTCATCTTCTCATTTTCCAACAAGGCTTATTCATTGACCATCTACATGAAGAAGGGTGTAGATTACATAGTGATTTTGGAAGACAAGGAGGCTCTCAAAACTTTTGAGGAGCTTAAGCAATCCCTTGTTGTAGCTCCAGTTCTTGCTAAACTTGATTGGAGAAAGCCTTTCATCCTCTATACTGATGCTTTGATGCTTCTAATGTAGCTATAGGATGCACTATTAGTCAATTAGACCAAGATAGGCATGATCATCCAATAGCTTATGCTAGTAAGCAGATGATTTTAGTAGAAAAGAACTCCTTTGTCATAGAGAGAGAAGGGTTGACAATGATCTTAGGTCTCAAGAAGTTAAGACACTATTTGATTGGAGGAAAAGCCAAAATTTTCATGGATCACAAGGCTTTGAAGTACATCTTCAACAAGCCTAATGTGGGAGGCTAGCAAGGTGGATGATACTCTTGTCTAAGTATGACTACACCATTGAGGATAGGCCAAGAAAGAAACATGCAAATGTTGATTTATTATCTAGGGCCTATGATCATGATGGAAATGAGCAAATGGATGATTCCTTCTTGGATGAGGAGCTCATGACAATCTCAGTCACTCAAGAGGTTCCAATGGAGTATAATGAGATTGTGGATTTTGTGACAAGAGGTAACTATTTAGAAGAGTTGCATGCTAGGGAGAGGAAGGCACTTGCAGCAAGATCTAGACCTTACATAATGGTGGAGGATATTATTTTTCACCAAGGAGCAGATGGTCTTTTTTGAAGAGAAATGGGTAAGGAAGAGTCTATCCTACTCATAAAGGAGTTTCATGAAGGTTTAGTGTGTGGAGGATACTTTGTAAGAAAGGTGACTGCTTTCAAGATTCTAGATGCAAGTTACCATTGGAGAGGGATTTTCGAGGATTTTCTTGATTATTGCAAAACTTGTCATGTTTGTCAAGCTTTTGCTAGAAAGTCTACATCCACTCCACCACTTAGATCAATTCCATTGCTAGGACCTTTTGAGAAATGGTGAATTCATTCTGTTGGTCATCTCAATAGAACCCAAAGGAACAATTGGTACATTGTGTTAGTTACTGATTACCTTACCAAGTGGGTTGAGGCTAGACCATTGAGGGACAAGAATGAAGATGAAGTGGGTAGATTTCTTTATGAACGCATTATAACTAGGATTTGATGCACTTTGGAGTTGGTTTCTGATAGAGGAGGAGAGTTTACAGGAAGCATCACTATAGCCATGCTATGACATTTCTCTATCACACATAGAGTAACTACATCCTATAAGCCAAATTCCAAAGGCTTGGTAGAGAGAACCAATCAGACCTTGTGCATGATGTTGGCCAAAGATGCAAAAATGGAGGGGGTTTAACATCATTGGGATAAGAGGATTCATGTAGTTTTGTGGGACTATAGGACAACCATGAAGACTTCCACCAGATATTCTCCATTTCAATTGGTATATGGTATTGAGTCTACCTTACCTATTCACTTTGATATTCCTACCTTCCAAAGCATTCATAAGAGATTGAAGAAAGCACAAGGAGGTGATGTAGAGAAGTCAAGGAAGGATCAACTCATGGAGTTGGAAGAAGCAAGAGCAGTTACTATGGTTCAAGTGGAACAAACCCAGAGAGAAAAAGGAGAGTTATGACAAGAGGCAAGGCAAGAAGAAGGTGGAGCCTTTCAAAGAAGGTGATTGGGTAATGTTGTTTGATTCTATTTGATTCAAAAGAGTGCAAAAGAAGTTTTTGCCTAAGTACTTTGGACCTTTCATAGTGGAGAAGGTGTGGGGAAATTACACCTATGATCTCAAGGAGTTGGAAGGAAGACACTTTGATAGGATTAACCATGATAAGTTGAAAATGTATCATAGAAGGTATAGAAACTTTCACTTTGAGGACAAAGTGAAAACTTAGTCCGGGGGTAAATGTAACACCTATTTGTGTATGTGTGTGGTATTGTAATATGTAGCTTGGTATAACAAGTACTTGAGAGATATTATTTATATAGATAAAGGATGGTTCTACATTATTCATGATTAGCTAAAGGTAGCCATAGCTAAGATAGAGGGGACCTTACTTTAGAGGAAGTGGAAAAATGAGCACTACTATTTTGGATTCTAATGTGTGGACTTGGTATTATTCCTAGGTGTTTGGCTTTGAGGAAAGAGTTGAGAACTCTTAGGCCGGCAAGCCTTTTTGTTTTGGATTTTTCTATAGTCCAAGGTTAGCCAATGTGAAAGAATCCTTGACTTAGTTGTTGGATCAAGATAAGATCATATGCTTAGTGGAAAATGCCCATGTGGATGGATATTCCTTTATACTTTCTGACTTTAGTTGACTTTTAGCCTAGTAACTTGGGTTACTTTGGTAAATAGTAACTTTAGTGCATAACTATGTCATAAGTATATAAACAAGAGATGAGAAGGTACTCATCATCTTTTCATTTGCAACTATCTCTCTCTCATTGAGTTCTCTAGTGAGCAATGTCTTGAGTCTTTGAGTGTTAGCCTTGGAAGAGTAGGATGGAGTTGGGATTCTTTGCCTTCTTAGGCCATGGTGTGCTACCATAGTAGCCATCAAAGGTTCATCCTGAGTGAGAGACAGGCCGGCTCACAATACTGATCTGATTGGTGGTCTTGGAAAAAGGAGTTAGGGAGAATTTGCTCTCATATGCCTTGGAGTTTTGCAGGTAGCACACAACAAGGTGTAGGGAACCTATTTCATGGGCCGTAGATACTGTAATTATTAGTGGTTGAGTGCTCTACAATTATAGCACAAACCAGGTATAGGATGTTGTGGGAGTTGAATTCTTTGTCAAGGCTTGCTATTAGCATGCTCCCTTAGTACATAGCATTGATTAGTCATTGGAGAGATCGGAGCTGTACTTGGAGGAACTTCCTATATTGAAAATACATGTTCATTGTCCTCCACATAGTACTATTTTCTTCCAAAGCAGGGCCCATTCAACCTGATGTACTGATCAACAAGGTTGGATAATCATGCATTCTATATTAGCATGCTTGGAATTACCACAAGTTGTGCACCAAATATTGGATCAAGCATATGAAGGTATTTTATGTCCTTCTCTTATCTTGACCAATTGAACTTTGAAATTGGAAAACTCCTTGATAAGTTCTTCCAACTTCATCTGCAAATGAATAGAGGTCTTTGAGGTGGCCATTGCATTGTGTCTTTGATTAACCCTTTGTTTGTTTTATAGCTCTTTTTGGTCTTTTGATGATAATGACTTTGATGAGGAGGTCAAGTTGGATGATACTAAAGACAATGAAGTCAATATTTTGACAAAATCTTCTCTTTCGGTTCCCTATAACTCAACTACAATTGGACCTTCTCTAGGGATTTAGTTTGGCCAACTTGTATAATTTTGCTGACTTCATCACCTTGGCAACATATCATATTTTCATTCCTTGGCAAAGACATCAAGCTCTATGGTAATCCTCCAAGAAACCATACCATTGCTTGTGCATCCAAATTGTTGTGCGTATATACATCACTACACAACATACATCGCTATCAACATCATACACTATAGAAGCAAAACTCACATATAAGTCATACATAGACTCTAAAGTGCCACAATAATCAGATTGTTTACCACTCTCAACTCAACTCAACTCAAATTAGTACTTGATTTTTCACTCTATAAACTGCCAACAATTGGGCACTGATTATAGTCAAGCCACACCCACTCTAGCTAAGAGAACCTAGGTGACACTTGCCGGCCTTTATCCACCATAGCCAAGAACTTGAAGGTTCAAGATCAGAGAAGTGAGCTCTCTAGAGCTATATTTCAAAAGTATACCCCCTAGACTTGAGCTAGATCTGAAACTCTAACGGTCCCGCTGATGGCACACTTGACGGTGCAAATGGTGCAAAGTGATGGCAGGCTCCACCGTGAATTCAATACTCTAAACATGAAAGCTTACTATTGGAAAGTAGTCTTTGAGAAATTGCTGAAATAACTCTAACTACTATCATTGCAACTCTAGTGTTTGAGCAATCTAGATGTAAGACTACAAATGGTATGACAGCTATCATGCGAATATACATTGTTACACAACATACATTGTTGTCAACATCATACACTATAGAAGCACAACTCACACATAAGTTATACATAGAATCTAAAGTGCCACAATTGCCTCCCTAGCTGACGGTTAGGTTCCTCTAACTCCATATAGTCATCTACTCCAAGTATATGGTATACCCTATAATGGGCAAAGATCAGGAGGCCGGGTGCTATGGAACCCCATCGTTAGTCGCCTATCTGCAATCTATACCATATAAAGAATGAACTAGCTATAGGTCAAGTACATTTAGGACATAACCACTATCCCTGAGGAACCACCGTGAGGGGAGGAGTCATACATGCCATATGCCATCCTCTCGAATAGCTATCACACACTAACATAGTAGTAGCTCCACCAGAAGAGCCACATAACATACACCTCAAGCCTGCACATACAAGTGTCAAGCTTGGGTCCATAGTACCATCAATGTTTGGGAGGTGGCATGGCGCACAATTGCGCACATGATCCTTCCAAAAAACACCATCACCTCCTTCTAACATAAGGACTCCCGATGGCAAAACCTCACGCACTCTCAAGATAGTACGGCTTGTCAAAACATCAAGTATTGTTTGTGTTGTTTGTTGTAGATATACATAGTTGCCTAGATGAAATTGACAAATTGAAGGTCTATAACCTCCTCCTCAAACGGTAACATAGCATAAAGTATCTCTATGCTGAGCAATTGCCAAGTTCTCAAAGGCCATCTGCATCACTCTCCAAAAGATCTCTACCCGTTGAGAACATGCACTCATCCATACATTTGGATCATCCAAGTCCAAGACTATAGTAGCATCTCGACAAATAGCTACATGTAAATTTGGATCTCATCCATAGAGTAGAAAGTATGGAGGGAAGGATGCTAAGGAGGCTTGCCAGCTGAACCTATAGCCCATGGCCAACCAAGGTAACTAGAGATCCCAATCTCCCAAGTGGCCTCTCTGCAAACCATACTTTTGCAATCCTCTCTTCACCGTCTGAACCACTCTCTTTGCTAAGCCATCTGCCTCAAGGTGATCTAGGGATGTAATACAATGATCAATCAAAGCCTTGTCACACAAGACCTAAAACTCTCCCAATAACTCAATACCCTAATCAGTCAAAACCTCAGTTGGTGCACCAAAATGACTAAGAACTCAATCTAGGAATAAGTAAGTTGTCCCTTCAATAGATTTGTCTGGAAGTGCCACCAACTCAATCCACTTGGAGAAGTGCTCCACCATCACCAAAACATTCCAATGATGTCTCACAATCAGCGGTAAAGGTCCAGCAAAGTCCAAACTCCAATGGTAACCCAATCCCATGATAGGTAATGGGTGTAACTGTGGCATAGGAGCATTGAATGATGCTCTAACTTGGTCACAAACCACACATATGACAACAAACTGATGTACTTTGGTCTGCATACCGCACCACCAATAATGACTCTGGAGTAAGCTATATGTACGCTTTACTCCAAAATGTCCTAGCTCCTCATGAGCATGACGGACCAACTGTGGTCTTTGAGATGGAAGTGGTACTACTCTCACTCTACCATCCTCCCATACATGCAAAAGGTGTTTGCCCTCCAATCTGAACCGTTTGGCTCATTGAAGAACACGGTCTCTCTCCTTGGCCCCAATTGTGCCACCCACAACATGAGTGCAAAGATAGTCCATCACTAAGACATCATCATGAATGTCTTGCTGAACTATACCAATATCTTCACTCTTTGGATCTATGACCTCAATAGCTCCTCCTCTATGCATTGAGAGAGATACCACCAAAGCCTCAGAAAATATACATAGAAAGGCAGATGCATGCCAACGTGGCACCATCTCCTTATTTGTCTCACCATGCCAATGTGCTCCGGTCTGATCCTGCTGGTTGGGACATGGGTTTCTACTCAACCCATTTGCATCACAGTTCACCACTCCAGGTCTATGAACAACCATGAAATCATACTCCTGTAAAATCAGAGCCCATCATGCAAGCTTCCTTGAAAGCTTGTCAGACTCCATCAACCACTTCAATGGCTAATGATCAGTGATGAGAGTGAAGGGGTTACCAAATAGGTAACATCTGAAATGTGCTACTGCCCAAACTGCTACCAAGCACTCTCCTTCATATGAACAATACTTCACCTCTGTTGAATTGTTAGAGTGACTAGCATAGGCCACCACAAACTCCTTCTGCTTATTATCATGTTGGGTGAACACCGCTCCAAGCCCCAACATACTCCAATCAGTATGAACCTGAAATGGCCATCCTTTGATTGGTCTCCTCAAAATAGGAGCAGATGTCAACCTCTCCTTGAGCTCTACAAAAGCTCTCTCTTGCTCATCTCCCCAACACCACTCCTATGTAAGCTCGGTCAGCTTCATCAAGGCCTTGGCAATGGCTTTAAATCCTCTAACATAGCGGTGATAGAAGTTGGCCAACCCAAGGGATGCTTGCACTTTGCTCACATCCATAGGCCAAGGAATACATGCAATAGCCTCCACCTTGGTCTGCTAACCACCAAGTCCTCTGGTGTAGATAGTGTGACCCAAATACTCAACCTGCTTGTGGAAGAACCTACACTTCCCATGATGTAATTTGAGTCCATGAGATCTCAACCTCTCAAACACTTCCAACAATTGTCTCTCATGCTCCTCCACATTAGTGCTATAGACCAAAATGTCATCAATATAGCACTAAGAAAAATCCAATCCAACTAGGATCCTATCCATGACCCTTTGGAACTCAGCAAGAGTGTTCTTTAACCCAAATGATAAGAACCTCCATTGATATAACACATCCTTGCCGTGATGATCAATAGCCTAAAATGTTGTCTTGGACTTATCGTCCTCCCTGATTGGCAACTAATGATATCCCGCTTGAAGATCCAAAGTACTCAAGACCTTTGCATACCCAATTGCATCAAAAATCTCCTCCGCTGTAGGCATGGCATACCAAACAGGCCTAGTCTATTGGTTGACAGGACGGTAATCTCCACACATCTACCTATCTATGTAATTACCATGCATATCCTTCTTGGCTGGCATCACTGTTGCTGATGCATACTCTCCATGTGAAATCTCCACCAAACTAGCCTCAAAAAGGTCACTACTCTGGCTTTGAATCAATGTCCTCTCCATATCACTATATCGATAAGGACATCAAAAAACTAGTGTATTGCTATTCAGCTCAATCCGTATACCGGGTCACTTTAGAGCACCTAAATCTTTCAAACTGAAGATAAAACAACTCATGTGGCCCCTCAAGAAACTCCAAACCCTCCGTCTTTCCTCTCCAATAAGCTTGGGTCCAAGATCTGGCTCCCAAGTATCCTCTGTAATTGTAGTAGGAGTGGAACACGTACTGACTGGCTGCTACACTAAGCCCTTGGGAGCAATAGTGTCATGCTCTCGCCTACTAGAGGTCTCAACCTTTGTGTGAAAAAATCCCTCCACTCTGGCTGCAAGCTCCACAAATCCTCTAGCTGCATCCCAAGTGGACCAAGGGTGTAATCCAATTAGCCCATGCTCACCTGGATGGACTCCAACTAGACCACTCTCCCTCGTAGCTACTGGCTGTGTCCCAAGAATCCCATGCCCACTTGGTCAATCGCCCCTTGCATGTGCTTGAATCATCTCGATAGGCACAGGGTTCACAAGTGTCCGAGTGGTGATGCCTATCAAGTGCATCCTATGCTGCTCTGCCAAGCCAAGGCTCACAATCTAGGTCAAATAGTTTAGGTCCATAGCCTGACCTAACACCTAACGCCTGGATGCCTCTAACACTACTGGAACACCGGTAATATCGGTGCAAAAACCCATTGCCCGCTCTCTCTCATCAACATTGGGCTCCACCAACTATTGTAACTGTGAGTCCCAAACAAGTCCAGGTCCTCTCTCTCAAAAAGCATGAGAGCTTGGGAAACTCATGAGTGTGGGAAATGCGGCTATAGGCTGTCCAACTAGGTTCACCATTGCCATAGGTGACCTATCAACCACTACCATTGTTTGAGACTGACGCCCAACATCCAAGATATCATCAACAAGGATGTGGTCAAGTCGTTGAATCCTATCATAAGCACGCAGTAGAACCTCTCTGGGTAAGAGGTTTGTCCACCAAAGACAAAGATGATGAGCCCGTGATCCAACTCTGGCTGCATCTAACAATACAGCAAGTCCCATCCAAGAATGGACCTGATGTGTACTCGCCACCACTCTGGTGCAAGAATCACCCATCAAAGGAACGTTCTCCAAAAGGTAAGTTGGAGAAACGGATTGATGAACTTGGAGATGTCGTAGTATCCGTAACATCTCCCAAAACACACCAGAATGAGGATCTAAAGACCCAAACCTTTACTAGCATATGTATGTCCCTAACATGGTTATCCAAAAATCACCAAGTGAATAGGCCCATGTCTCTCCAGATCATGCATAGTAAGGAAATGTCTGTTGGTAGGGCCTTTTGGTAACCTTTGATTGATGACATCGGTAATAACTTGGAATATCAATAAGCCAAGTGTGCCACATGATGTAGAGAGACTCGCCTAGCAGTCTCATCTCTCTCTACATACAAGTACCTCTATACTCAAATATCCACTTGTAATACCATAGCTAGTAGCTAGTATATGCTAATCCCACCAAACAACTCCAATAGACATATCTCTTCTATTGGATATTGCCAAGCAATGAGTGTGGTATCCAGAGGTGTCAAAGTAATTGACTCTAGAAGCTCATCCTCATACTCATCTCCTGATGGTACAAAGGCTCCACTCCAAGCTTGTTGTACCAAGTGATCTGCATGCTGCTGCAATGCCTTCTCTGAACTCCACAATGGAACATCCAAGGTGGATGGAACAATCCCACTCATACTCCATATCTGAGTGATCTCCTCTAGTACTTGAGTATCCTCTGCATGGGAGTTCCTCTTCAACAAGTCACCAGGCCAAGTAACTGCACCAATATTAGCTAATATTGATGTTGCCATGGTCCCGGACTATAGTGAGCCAAGACTGTCACTACTAAAGTGTATTGGTAGGCAACATACCTATCTCTCACCAGACTGCCAACCTGGTCTATAGGAGGATGTCTCTTCCCAATAGTCAATATTGAAACCCATGGGTATAACACTGCTCTCCCAACTAGCACATCATATGACTCAGCTATTGTCGCAATAGCGTGAGCTCTCAGTCGGATGACCAGGCTGAACCTGTACAACAAGCTCTCCTTGTGTGATGTACTGTATCAAACCACCACCTAGAGATGTCTGGATGTGAAATGGACACCTCTCCACATTGGTCTTCCTTTTGTAATTCCATACTAACAACTACAATCTTCCCCAACATAAGAGGTTGCACACCAAAGTCTAACAAGACTCTCTGTGGTGTATAGACCTTCCCTAAAGGTCCCACCAAATGGAAAATTCCCCTCAAGTTATCCAATAGGACAAAACCAAGTGTGAACCATGCTCTCTCAAAGGCCAGTCTTGCTAGCAACTCTTCCGGTCTAGCTGGTGCACCAGCATATGAGGTGGAAGCCTCAGCACCCAAATTTGATCTCCTTTGAGCAATGGCCAAACTAGCCAATCTCTACTCCAACTGCTCAATCCAAGTAGCCATAGCTATATCAAAAGTAAGGGCAAGTATCGCATCCCTACTAGGTGTAGATCCTCTACCACCTCGTCCTCCATGAACTAGAGCTCCTCTACTACCTACCATAGCAACCCTACCACTCCGTAACTCCGGGTGTAGGTCAAAACATTGGTCACTAGTGTGACCAAATCTGTGGCAATGCTCACACTATCTCTATGCTGGCTATGATGGACCCAAGGTATCAGGTCCACTACCCTGAGTACACTCTCTCCAATGGTGAGGTCCACCACAAGTCCAACAAGCAACACCACTACTCATTGGCTGTTGCAGACTCAAAAATGAAGGTAAGTGTCTAACTCCACTAGGCCCTCCACTCGCTCCATAGGATCTAGGCTATCCAACCTATCGTCAAAACCAATTGGGCGTGGTGCACTCTGCTGCACTCTAGAAGAAGTCACAACCAGGGATGAGGTCTCCCTACCAAATCTAGATGTCACCACTCTCTCCTCCACCATGTTGAGCTCAATACGCTCAACCAAACCAAAGACCATTGACAAAGTAGGCAAAGTAGCCTATAACAACGTAGCATCACAAACTCTACGTTGCAACTCACTATCTAGTATCCCATACCAAAACTGGACTGCCTGGGCCTCAGTAACTCCTTGAGTGAAATTAATCAGCCGCCTCATGTGAGTGTATGCCTTGTGTAGGCTCTCTCCAGCCTTCCATTGGAACTCTTGCAAGCTCCTCAACTTGTGAGTCCGCACTCCTTGGTAGTTCTACCTCAAACATTGGAAGAAATCCACCATGGGGTTAAACCCTAGTACCACACCACCTCCTGTAGCGGTACCTCCACTCATGGTAACACTATCTCCAGCTAGTGCACCTCTACTAGCTCCACCAACACTACTTGAGCTAGAACTCATAGGTATAGCCAATCTACTCTTGGCCACCAAACTTGAAGTGATAGAGACATAGTTTGGAGACCAATATTGTCTCCATAACTTGATCTCCTCCAAATGAGCTCTCCTAAACTCATGGTAGTCATCCATCGGTGGACCTTCTAGATGTTGAAACAACCTCTTCCATGCCATGAAGGGTGTAAACAAAGTCTGGTTCCACATCTGTTGTAAATCACACCAACTATCAAAATCTTTGATGAAGTCATCCAACTCAATGGTACCCACCATACCAGAGTAACATCTAGGGCCTTTGGAGGCCCCATAAATCTTGTCCATGTCCCACAACAATGGTGTGGACACACCAAGTGCACTCTCAACTGAATCAGCTCTTGTGTTAAACTCCAACTCAGAGTCAATCTCTTCCCTCACTAGGACATGAGATACAAGTTGATGCCAAGTACCACTCCGAGTGAACCCACTACGTACTACAAAGCTATCTCCTCTAAAATCTCCAAAGAACTCCATCATGACAAAGTAAGTGCAACCGCAAACTGCAATAGCAAACCAAAACCACAAATTGCAACCGCAAGTACCCCACCAAGTGCCGACACCAACTAGGCACCACCCACTAATGTAACTCTAACCGAGATAACTACACTAGGAGAAAGTGCAACCTGTAACCTGCCATCACAACATGCACTCTCACGATCTGCAGATCATCACTTCCTACCTCACCAAAGAGAAACAAAGGTAGTCGGACTGGTCATCATTCCAGCCTCACTACCGAGAGCACACCAGAGCACCAACGCTCAAAAGTCAGGGCACCTCACACAAACGTGGTGCACAAACAAGAAGTAGAGAATGGAGGAGGTCTAATCACAAGAAATCTAAACAAAAACTCTCCATCTCATAAAACAACATGGGACTGACTTTGCCACCATTTGGCATTTGACATAAAAGAAGTTTGTATCTAAGTCCTAAGCTACCAAGATCACCAAGAATGGGATCAAACTGCCTCTCCTAGCCAAAGCTACAAGTTTATAGATAATAGTAGCACAGTCATTAGGACAACCAGTGAGGGTGGACTAGTTGGCTAGGGCACCAGTCTAGGAACAAGAGATCTAGGGTCAAGAGATCTAGGGTCCAAACCTTGTTGCATACAATCTAGCAGGAAAGGTAGATTTTGCCAACCAATAACCAAGATCTACTCTAAACTAGCTAGCTTCACACCATCAAGTTGGCTTGTTGGCCCTAATAGGCCTTCGTAGCCTCTCATAGCCCACAGCCCTATGCCTCAAAGCCTTCAAATGCCAAATGAGACCTTTCTTCTTGCTACTTCAAACCTCCTCCAAAATTTGGCAAAACTCCTCCAAACTAGCAAAACTCCTCCAAATCTGGCCAAAATTTGACGTAAAATCTGACATAAACCCTAAAGTTGGCTGACTGCCAAATGTCCTGCTAGCTCTTCACTCAAGCTAAATTGAAAACATAGGTTTCTCCAAATCAAAAATTCACGAGAATAGCTTCCCAACTCCACCTTCAATTTTACTTTCTTAGCCCAACTCGCAACAAATTGGTCCTAACTTCACCTCTTGAGCTCAAAATCACAACCACTACTCAAAATTTGCTCCTTCTGTGCTAAAAAATTGGCCAGCACTTCCGCACACCGTCTGCTTTAGTACCAAATCTCCATCAAGCAATGAGCTTCTGCACACCAAGGAAAAATTGAACTTCAATAGAGCTACCAAGGATCCACCGAGCTTGGAGATACCACCAACACTCCAAGTTCTTGCACTTGATTTCTCCCTGATCTCACTTCTCTGATGTAATCAAATTGTTTCCCACTCTCAACTCAACTCAACTTAGATCAGTACTTGATTTGTCACTCTATAAATTGCCAACAATTTGACACTAATTACAGTCAAGCCACACCCATTCTAGCTAAGAGAATCCAGCTGATGCTCACCGGCCTCTGTCCACCATAGCCAAGAACTCGAAGGCTCAACATCAAAGAAGTGAGCTCTCTGGAGCTACATTTTAAAAGTATACCCCCTAGACTCAAGTTGGGTATGAAACCCTAATGGTCCCACTGACAGCACACTCGACGGTGCAAAGTGATGGTGGGCCCCACCATGAAGTCAATACCCTGAACATGAAATCTGACCATCGAAAAGTAGTCTCTAAGAAACTGCTGAAATAACTCTAACTACTATCACTGCAATTCTTGTGTCCAAGCAATCTAGATGCAAAACTACAAATGGTGTGACAAAATAGCCCAAGGTGGCACCCCTTCAAGGAACTCTACTCAAGAGACTTTGGAACCTCTTTGTATTTTCTCTTAACTTTTCATTTCAGTTTTTGCTCTAAATTGTTAAGCATGGCAAACACATTTTCCTTGTAATCAAGTTCTCAAAATTGATCCAATAACCAATTCCACACCATCTGCCAATCTTCCACATTTGCTACATTTTGGCATATATATATATATATATATATATATATATATATATATATATATATATATATATATACCAATTTCATGCCGTCTTCCTTAGTAAACTTGGAAATATTTGGAATCAATCTCCATGTGCATCTTCTTTATTAGCTACCAAAATGGCTTTGAACTCACTCGTGAAGGTATCTAGATCTTCCTTCTCATCTCTCCTTTTAAACTTCTGATAATTGAGATGCATGAAGGAGGCACAATTCACATGAGGAATAAGGTATAGTAAGATATTGTCTCCCTTGTGGAACACCCAAACAGATTGTACTTGTGCAAAACCTTGGAGATTCTCCTTCCTTGTTCATCACCAAGGATGATAGACTTGAATTTGTATCCTCAAAATCAGACAAGTAATAAGTCATACTCCCTTCTTTTTGTGAGTTAACTCCTTGGTAAAGAGCTCCTTTGAGGTCAACAATAAAGATCCTCCTCCAACTCCTTTGGCCAAATGAGGATACACAATGCTCATGGTACACTTTCCTTTGTTAGGTCTTTGTAGAACCACTCTTCTATCCTTTAGCATGAGTATCTAATTTATTATACCAAAAAATGAAGGCGTAGTTATCATAGAGGTAGTCAAGACTAAGTGATATGTATTTTTAAGTGCACCACCCCCTTTAATCAAGGATAGATGCCAAAGAGCTCGTTTGGTATCTTCCAATTTTCTTTGAGTTTATTGGCATTTTTAATTCTAAAAATTTGTGCATATGTCATCTTTTTCATTTATATCTCCCATGAGATTGAAATTTCTCTCAAGCCAAAAAAATTCTTCTTGACCATTTCTTTCTTGTATGGAGCACCACTTAGCTTCTTGTCTTTGCCTTAATGTTATATGCCCTTTGCTCACAATGAGTTTGGATGTCCAATTGTACTTGATTCCTTGATAACATTCATTGCCTTGTCCTATTTCACTTTTAGCCACTCCAAGGATTTTATCTTTGGTAGAAGAGCCCTCAAAATATGCAATGACTCAATTTTGACCAAAACATGGTAAAATGGTAAGAACAAATCTTTCACATTGAGCTACAAGTTGGAAATGACTAGAAGATGAAAAAAATTGGCATGATGGTCAATTCTCTATTGTTTCCTATTTAACCTCTAGGGCAGAATTATTCCCAAAAAAAGGTAGTGTCACCCTTTTCTGATACACTACAAAAGGGAAAACAAAAATCAATCATTTCCAAATTATTCTTAATGGTGATGGTTCATTAGTCACAAAGGTCACTTTGATCCAAAGATCACTCCTCATTGAAGGTGCAATTGGGCCAATAGTTATTATTGCTTGATCTTTGTTAACATCTCAAAATCCATTAGTGTTATGATTATCATAACCCTCTAAATGTCATTAGCACCACAAATGTCATTCACACACCAAAAGGAGTTCCTACTTTGTGAGTAGTTTCACCATAAAGGTCCTATCACTTTGATGACTACAACCATAAAGAATGCATACTACCTTTCCCAAAATATGGAATCCTAAGGGAATCATGGATTGATCATATTTCCCAGCTTTGTTACTATACTTCACAATGCTCCCAATCTTTGTGTTAGCCACTCACGGTATTGCCTTAATTATTCCAAACCATAAAGATCAAAAAATCCAAACAAGTGCAAATCATTCTCTTCACTCAAGCACTTGTATTCCTACTTCAATATTCCTCACCATTACTCAACCAGGAAAATAATCCATCATGCAAAATGAAAACAACATACATAGAAATTCAAAGAGTTCTTTGAGTTAAAAGCTTTATTTGACAAAAAATGACTAAATGAATAAACTTGGTTTACATTGGGCCTCAACCTTTTATATATTTCTACTCTCTTGCTGAGGAAATCTAATGGCTACAATTTATTGGAAGTCTCCTAATTATATATACATCACTCATTACTAATCCTATTTTATAATCTTATACTTTCCTCATTTAACTTAATTAAGATTTGCCTAGGTGGCAATGGCATATCAGCTCTTCAATCTGTCTTTTTCTTCTAATTAACCTTTGGCTACTTATCACAATGGTCTTTGGCTACAAAACTGACCACTCTTAAAAATTGTAGTAAGTTGTTAATATATAATCAAAAAGATCTTTGGTTTGAAGGATTTGATCTTTGTATTACTAGGCCAATGATTGATATACACTTAGTTTATTCTATAATTCAACAATTCACAAATCTTACACTGTTGCAAAAGCTATCTTTACATTTACACATCCTAATGAGCAATTTGACCTTTCTTTTATAATTTGCAAACTCAAGGAGCAATGTATTCAATATCTCCTCAAACTTTTTGGTTTGTATACCCCTTGAGACAAGTGTACAAGAATTTGAGCTACTTCTTGTTATATGCTTTTACCTCTAACTTATGAATGTGGGTCTTAAGATCATGTAGTTTGACTTGATATGATAGAGTTTTTGCTAATTTCTCTACATGCTCTATCATCTGGTTCCCTACACCTTTTATTTTTGTGAGCACTCTTGTATGTTTTTTCTCTTGGCTCACACAAGTGGCCTGAAGTCCTCCTTCTAGCTCTTGTCACATGTACTTGGATGAGGTACACTCTCCTCTTGTTTGTCAACCTCCTTGATCAACTCCTCAATGAGGATTTCTACAAGGTCTTTTTAGTTCTTATAAGTAATCTCATCAATGATGATCTTGATTTGCACCTTATTCAACTCAATCTTCAACATAGTCACTTCTTTGTCTTGGGGACAAATCTATTCATTGTGTTCTATTGAGGACTCATACTTGTGCTTGTACTATTTGTAGATCATATTTATCCTTTCTCATTTTGTCTACCTTCTTCCATCTATCTATTGTTTCCTCCCACTCATGATAATTCTCTGCTTTGGTCGTAAGTCGCTCCTTGATCTTCTTGAGCTCCTCACAAGCTCTTTCCTTCTCCTTGTTATTTGTTTGAACAACCCAATGAAGATGAGTGAATAATCCATGTGGTTTGTGATTGTCGTATCCAATTCATCTTAGTTGGAGAGAATTGTTTCTAATGCTTGAAGAGTTGGACCTATTGTGTTGATCATCACCCACAAGAGGGTTCTTTGATTGGAGTTGCACCATCTTAAATCTTCTTTATTGTGAGGCTCATCCTATCCCATTGCCTTTAGTTTCTCTTGCTCATTCTCTATCCACTCCTCAATGGGAAGCAAAATACATACCTCTTCTCATTCTTCCTGGTGAGCAATGGTTGCATCTTTAGCCAAGTTCACATCTTCCTTTCCTTCTTGCATGTATGCCTGCATAGAATTCTACTCTTTAGCCTTCATGTTTGATTTCATTGTGAGTACCTCTTTGGCCTAGGATAGAAAATAAGCTAGGATGCTATTGGAAAAGAAATTGAAAGGAACTTGGCTTCAACTATTGCCACAATCAAAAAACATGAATGACCGGAACAATGTTTTGCAAATAGTTGAAGACTTTAACATAAAAATATGGTTGGCTAATCAAAGTATCCTCCTCCTGTTGGACAAAGCATCTCCTCTTGACATTGGTGATCTTTAGCTCACTAAGATGGAGGTAAGTATGATTCAACCCAATACAACCTCAAAGATACAACTAATGGACACATGTATCATTGCCACACTCAAGTGCCATTATCATCAATTTTAGATGCAACATTTAATAGACAAAGATGAGGTCAGAGAAGAAGATGACATTCATAATGTGGAGTTAGCTCATAAAGATGTGTGGAGCAAAGCTCCAGGGAACAAAATCTCCATTGGGATGATTGCCAATTGCTTTGAACACATTGAGCTCTTTGACAACAATGTAGCTAGCAAGGTGGAAGTAGGATTAGCCAATATCACAATTAAGCAAGCAATTGAAGCAAATATTTTGGAAGAATTGGTGTACTTTGTATTACAAATCCTATGTCAATCAAAGACCTAGTGGATCTTGTTGAACGGGCTAACATAGTGCACATGGTGCTCTTTGATGAGAAGTTGTCAGTAGTGGCTACCCAATAGAAGAAACCAAAGACAAGGTAGGAACAAAAGTGCAAGGGGAAGAGGGAGATGGTGTGAATGATAGTCACCAACTCCCATCAAGGGAAAGGCTTGCTATACTTAGTAGAACTTTTAGCCTCCTTGACCCTTCCCAGCCCACCCACTTTATAGCTCACCAAGTTCTCCAAAGCTTGCAGCACAAAAATTTTGCACAAGCAATAACAAAAACCACCTTAGATAGTTTACTTGTGCAATAAGAATTATCATTCTGTCTAAAGAACATGCATCTCTCTAACTTGATAATTACTCTTGTAGATACTAAATATTAGAGGTAGGATGTATTAACTTCTGGCCATAGAACCAACTTGGTGGATGAGGTGTGATATTAAGTAGAGGAGGATATCAAGTTAGGGGGATCCAACTTGGTGGATGGGGTGTCATATTAAGTATCGGGGGATCAACTTAGGGAGTTAACACTCTAGACTGAATTTTTATATTTTTCTCATCAGTTATATCATACAATGAGATTTAACTAAATGACCTTTCTTTGCTTATAATCTGTTCTTTCTTATACTTTCCTTGTTTAGTCTTGCTATTGCTATTCTAAGCGACCAAAAATATAGGTAATTCTAATCTATATTGGAAACAAGATTAATCCATATTTATGTAGTGAAATATTCAAATTTTTTTTATTAATGATTTTTTATAATTCATACAAATCAAAATCACTTTAAGTATTTCTATGAAAACTTAAAACCACAAAAGTCATAAAATGAAGTCAAGGTGGCATATATATTAATAAGAAAAATATAATTCTCAATTTGGCTTGAGATGTAGATAATTAAAAAACTTCCAATATTCATAAATCATATTAGACAGTTATTCGTTTAGAAATAATGAATCAGAGAAATGCTTTCTTATAGTTAATGATTTATCTGTTCCAATTTTAATCTACTTCTTTCTAAGAGGTTTAAATCCCTCCCTAGATCACATATAATTTAAAATGATTGAATTAGATAAGATGCCATAAACTAAGTAATTGCAGAACTTTTATCTTTGATTGTCATAGATATTTAAACAATATTAGTAAAAAATCTGAATTGTATTATTCTATGATGGGGATAGTCTACACCATTTACAAAACTATGCTACTAAGCATCACCGTACTACAATACCGAGATTTGGATAGGGGAGCGATAAAATTTACAGCAATTAACCAGAACTGATAAAAGAAGGATAAGTAAAAGAAGCTTTACCCCCCACTAATTTTATTAAATTTCTAACTAATCAAGCTTTACCCCCCACTAATTTTACAAAATTTCTAACGAGTGTATAAATCACATGTATCCAAGGATTTAATAAAATATCAACAAACCATTAATACGCATAAACTCATCTTTGATTCTACATGAAATATAGATATAAAAATTATATTCCTTTATTTATTCATCGGATTAAAAAAGATTTAACGAATATAAAATTGTTAAATCACACATTTTTTCTTTGAAAATTTAATGGTAATTTCATCTGCGTTTTAGCATTTACAATTTTTTTAAAATATAACATCCCATTAATAACTTCAATATTAGATATTTATAAAATCTAATGTAAGTTTTAGAACACGTTTATTCAGTAGAATAAGTATAAGTATCGAAATAAATTTTAGATACATAATAGATAATTCTGAAGAACTCTGAGCTAATATATTATTTCCATGAGAACTTTTTGGATAAGTCCCTGATTATTTCGGAACACCAATGTGTGAATCGCATGAGCACCCACTAGTATTATAAGTGGGAAACTAGTTTTACGTTTATAACGGAGAAAGAAGCATTATTATTGTAGATAATTGTATCTTGAATTTAAGCAACATTAAATGATTTTGTATAGAGAGGAAAGCAAAAAATATTGATAAGTTGAGTGGAATGTAAGAAATATTTGATACGTTTGACAAGAGAACGGCTCGAGAATAGCGAGAGAAATTTGGTAAACAGGTTCCCTTCACTCATGCCTGTTGGGAACTGAAAGTCATGACAGTCAGCTGCAAACGTTAAGCAGACTCCCCTATCTTCCTTTTACCAAAATATTTTATATCACGCATATATATATATATATATATATATATGTTTGACATTCATTTTTATAATACCACCCAGAGTTATTTGTTTAAGGAGAGCATCATATCTGTGAGCACTCGAGTACAAATTGAATTGTGCTGAAAATATTTTAAATACTTTAAGTAGTGTAGCTACATCCATTCCGGTACTCGCTTACTCGCTTACGATAATTTGTCCTCTTGCCTTCGAGGAAGGCGGAGTCCCGAAATCAAGTCTTACTCTAGATGAAGCAAATAAGATAGTAGATTTTGGTAGGAATCCATCCGATCCAAAACCTTCGAAAAATTGGAAGTTGGCATCACTAGTGGTAACTAATCGGATCTGAGGAATGATTCGACTCTGTAGTTTCTTCCAAACATAATTCGTTTCTACAACGATGCCTACAGGTGCGTGGTTTTGTCATCAGCATGGGGTTGAGGCTTTACCCTCCGGGTGTAGTCCAGGCAATTCTTGCCTAATAATCTGCTGGAGACCATGTGGGCCATATAGTCGCAATAATCCGTAGAGAGATGGATGCGCATCATCAGTGAGCTGGGGAGGAGCTTCCACGATCTGAGACTCTGTTGGAGCCATGAGATATACAGCCGAGAACCGGTCGGAAATTTCGTTCACTAGCACTCGATGGTCCACGCTTCTGAATCTGCCATTGCTCCCACCCCTGCAGACCAAGTATGATCGTCCAGTTCTGTTTCAGTGCTAGCGTTGTTGTAGGATTTAGTTTTAAGAGCTGATCGAATCAAATCACAAAAATTCTATTCTGTTGCGTTGTCTTCCGCAGAAGTTCAAGTCGCTCCTCAGAATCTTAGAACATGTCATGTCCAGAATAGATGCTGTACTGCGATATTCCACATATATAATCCTAAATTAAGTTTCAAAACCCAGCAAACTACTTCCACGAGTTTCAATGTAAGTAAAACACTTATGTTGCCTACAATTTGAATTTGAGTCCAGGAACAATCTTTTCAAAGTTGAATCTCTGGTCAAATGGCCTTTGAATTTGCCACTTTACATGAGCCTCTTTGAAATTGAATTTTATGCCCACATATGTAGATCAATCTCCTGAAATTCTACAAATACATGAAATGAAGACCAAACTTTCTTAAATGTATAGTAAAAGTGTGCATGCACTATCGATAACATCACTCAAATGGATATGCACAAGATATATTCAACAAAGTAAGCGTAAGTTTTTACCCTAAAGCATCCAACATTGACTATCAGGGCTCCCGGCACTGGACTGACATCCACCACTTGCCTCACTTCTGGACTTGAAGACCACCAAACAGCCTCAGAAGAGTCAAAAGGTGTGGATCCGACGCGGACCGTTAACAACTATCAGATCAGGTCCAGGGCAGGTTGGGTAATGACTTATCTCCACGTGCTCCGATGTTGAATGGAATCGTCAAAGTGTTGGGCAAAAACTTTGGCATCCAGGCACAGTTCTTTTGCTAGAACCTCCAGAAGCTCGGTTCCCAACAAAGGTAATTTCTTGCAAACTTCCTGCATCGTTTTGCTGCAATATCACCGTTCGTGCAACATCAGTTCACGTTGGTTGCTGTTCTGTAGAAGTATGAGACAAAAGAGATGTAATGTTTGGATGCAAGTCCTGCTCGCCGCATATCTCAACAAGCATGAGACACCAGATGAGCAGCGATAGACACACTTGACAACAAGGTCACGGAACACCAGGCAATTTAAGCCGTTTCTCATGTCAAACCACAAGGTTGTGCAACGATTTCGAATTATGACAAAAGATGGTCCTTACATCTCCCAATAAAACCGGGAATTTGGCGCAGGAGTTCGTGAGGAAGTTGTTTATTTTAAGGGAAATGTCAAAAATCCACTCAACAAGTATTGATATTATAAACTTACTTTAAACAAAACAGTTCAACCCTGGTATTTCTCGAGCCTTGATATTGGTTCAGAATGTTGGATCGGGAGAATGCAAGCGTGCCCTTCTTTGGGGATCCACGGGTTCCAACAGTTCCCTTCCTAAAAGAGGAGAAAGCCGACCTCATAGCAAAGATGATTTGCTAGCTAGCTAACTTTTGTGTACAGTATGAGACACTTACATTGTTCATAACGTCATGCGATTGTTCTGTTTCTCAAGATGACCGGATACTCTCCGTTCGATATTGAAAAGGAGAATGATTATATATTGGTTTGTATCCTTCGCAATGTAGATTGAAGCTACAGATTATAGATGTGTAAACTTCTTTAAAACATACCATTCAGAACAAAGATGAGCTGACTGAGAAATTTACCTTTCTTCTGAGTGACTTGCTAACACATCATAAGGGCAAAAGTACTTGCAGTTACCAAGATGTAGACAGACGCTCATAAGATAGACCTCTGCAAAATGTCATAAGCAGGCATGTATCCAGACCAGAGGTCTATTTTATGAGAGTCCGTTGACATCTTGGTAACTGCAACTACTTTTGCCCTTATGACGTGTTAGCCTGTCACTCTCCCTGTCTTGTTTTCATCTCATGTCTTAGTCTGTCTGGGGTCTAAGCAGATCCTAACGCTTGTGTGCGACACAACATATATACCATGAAGAATGTCGCATATCTGCAAAGCAAAAAGGCCTGTAGACAACACAAAAGGTCGATGGAATTGTACAACAAGTAGTGCTTGAACAGAAAGTTTGATAAGAAGACCTTGTACTCAGATAAGCCATTCGTGAAACAGGTGAACAGAAGAAAGGAGCACACATCACCCGAGATTGGCGGCAATTTTGAACCCTATACGTGGTATTTTATCAGGAGACTTTACATATGTAACTACTAGGACCGTAATTATTGGGTGCATAATTGTAATGAGATGGCAGGTAATTCCCAGTTCTATCCCTCACCAAGAAAAAATAATGCAGGAGTTGACTTCTCATTCAAATGCCTCTCTTGGAAACAGGAAACAGATTGATAAAGGTGTCCATCCTTACTGAATGCTAAATAAACAATATATGCGTTTTATATACTAAATTTATGCATCAATAACAGATACAAAGGATATTGACATATATATAAACTGTCACCCTGTACATATATGTAAACTGTCATCCTGTACGAAGTGTTTTTTTTTCAGGAGGCGTAGTCTATGTTTATTCAGTGTTGAGTATGTGAAAGTGCAAAATCCATGGATGGGGCAGTTCCAATGCTTTGGGAATTGAAACTCAAGGAAGAGAAACTGCAAGGTTTATGAACCGTTATTATGATGATCATTGTAACATCATCAACTAAATTGAGCGAACCCAAGCCGGAAATAATTAGATATAATCTGCTCTATGGAGTGATGCCACTTACTTCCGTTTGCCCCATGTCTTGTTACTTCTATTATAGCACAAGCGGGTTTGCTCTACTTCTACACCGTGATTCAACAGTCTTCATCTGACCCTCGTGTGGTACTTCCTTCTCCTTTTGCGGGTATTGCAGCTAAATAGACCCACTTTGCGCGGTTTAAGCCAGTTCAGAAGATTTCCAATTGCCATTTAAAATTGAATTGGGAAAAAGCGATCTAAAGAGTACCACTATGATGAGTTGAGTGTACCTTAGGTTTTTGATATATCACCATGGACTAGGCGGACATGAGCCCGTGATTTGACTCTGTTTCACATCTAGCTAACTAGCAAACCACCTTTTAGGAAGGGAACTATTGGAACTCTCGAAACCCAAAGATTGACACCATCTTTTAGGAAGGGAACTATTGAAACCCAAAGACTGACACATCTGCACTTTCCAGACCCAGCATTCCGAACCAGTATCGAGCTCAGGATATACCAGAATTATTTTTGTAAATATTGAATTGTTTAGGGTAGATTTATAATATCAATACTTGTTGGAGTATTTTTTTAATTTGGGACCAATTAGTGTCTAGCTTTTGAGCCACTCCCTTTCTAATCAGAAATTTCTCTCTCCTTCTCAAATTTGATTTCCTTCCAGCGAATCGAATCACGAGAAGATGGCATACTAAAATCGAGAACGCAGCAGGTACACGATGGAGTAATGTCCGGTTACTGGTAGTGCTCTGGACAATTGATCGTCAATTTCCAGCAGCAAGCCTAAATGGTGAATCATGACTATTTTACTCGGAGCCAGTAGCTACCGAAACTTGTGCAATCAGAACGAATATCTCACCTAAGAGCTGGATTGCCATCCGCCCAAATTATTTTCGTCAAATTCGCAACGTTTGGATCTCGGTCAGAGAGGTATTTCATTCACGGTGTGTTCTAAGAAAGTCTGGTCAATCTCCCATTGTAGCCCCGAAACAGTTCGTCCTTGACAAGAAGTGGATCATATTTTGCGTTCTCTTTCACCTCCACGGGTAATGAGTGCAAAGAACTTACGCGCTTGATAACCCACCTCTTTGAGCAGATCGTCTGGAATACCATGGTTGATAATTTGGAAGAAGCCCGATTCAGCACAAGCACTATTTATCTGACTCGAAACTCTCTTGGGCAGCTGCATCCCCCACAGTAGTAATCAGGCAAAAGGGAATAAAAGAAGAAGTAATTAGGCAGGAGATGCCAATAAATGGTAGTGCTAAGCCGGCCACCTCCTCATTCAGTACGTACTCCTGCGCCAAATTGCGTCTGAGCGCCTCTGTCCATACGTACCGCTCTGGTAAATCTACGATGGTAGAAATTCTAAGCACGGACTGAAGAATGATGATGTTTTCGTAATCTCTTTCGGCTGAACCTTGCTCAACTATCGTCATAGTTAACTGCTCCTGACTTGCCTCAAAGGTGGCAAACTCAAGAGACGAACTCAAACCGACACATTTAAACAGTGAGGTCGACTTTGGTACGGTCTTCCCGAGCATGTCTAAATCAAGAAGACAAATGTTAGAACCCCTGACGAACCCGGTGACGATGATTCATTCGAGAGGATTGAAAATTCGCTGTCCTTTGAAGACGTTGCAATCACAACAGAAACTCCTTTCAGTACACAGACTGGTATGGAACTCCTGTTTCCATTTAAAGCTTCTGGTTCTTTATTTTGTACTCCGATCTTCCCCTCTATCTTTTCGAATGTTCAGGAGACGTGGCTTACGCATTTGGTTCTTGTGAGAAACAAGGTAACTTCTAAAACCAACCAGGGATCTTTCACGGACTACTATTGACGTCCTTCTAATGACCACAACGCTGCATTACGTACCATCCGTCTTTATCATATCATTGGAATCTTTTATTGGATATCACGTTGGATCTCCCAAACCCCACCACATTATGCCCCATTGACCGTTTAGATCTGTTTGTGCCTAGGATCGCTCTCGCCTCTTGAACTTCTCACTGGCAGATGATCAGAGTCTGACTCCGTCCAGAAAGTTTGCGCAAGTTCAATTCGCTCGCAAAACTATTCCGATTCCTTTCTGAAGAAAATATTCAACTGATTGAAGTTTGGTCCTACAACGAGAAGTTCCGAGAGAGATCATTGCACATCAAGTGCGCAAATGATTCTCAGTGATGCCTCCCCCACGCTGTAAGGCTGTGCAGAGTGCTGGAGATTATTCTATTAATGTACTGTGAGGGGACTCCAGCTGTCGAGCGTGATACCCAGGGGAACTAAACAGACTTGTTCAAATTCAGACATGAATAGTTCATTCGAAAATTTCTGCCGCAGCTGGTTGATTGATTCTACAGAAAAGATGCATCGGAGGGTCCATACCGCTCGTTAAATTTACACACTTCTGAAGGTGGCGATTCTCCAGGTTCCAGGCTTTAACAAGTCACAGATCCTTAATTAATCGGGCCTTCCGCATCGTTGAGAGGAGAGTGGAGGACCTATCGAGTTATTTCTGGGTTCTTTCATGCTCGACTGCATGCCTGGAATTGCTGCAACACATTGCCTCAAGCAGAGAAGAAAAGCATGGACACGCATATCGATCGTCTACCTGCATCAGTAAGTGATTCCCTGCGCTTGCAATTGATTCCAAGTTCTCAGAGTCATTTGCAAGCGCTGGGAATCATTTCCAAATGTTGATTTAACCTGCTTACACTATTCTCTTGAATTCAATATGATGGCAATGATTTCTTCTTCGCATCCGGCTCGAAGTTCTTAGCGTCTGTTACCTTCTGACAGTGAGGCTTCTTCACTAGATTGAAAGTGGATGAATGTATCCAGTGGAGACGGACAAAAGATTCGTAGGATCAAATTCGCCTGTCGGTGTCCAATATCGTCGTGGTTTTCAGTCTGCAAGGAAAAGGCGACCTGGCTAGAGAGCGAGCTACGAGTAGAGAGTAACAGCAGTGGTGGAGTCAGGGAATGGTGCAGGTTTTGTGAGGAGAGAATGCATCAGGGTGGATAATGTTCCTCGCTGTACCAAACCTAATCTATCTAAACCAGGAGAATTGCATGAAATCAACACACCGGAAGTCAGGGACACTTCGGAATTTCTGGCAAACTCGCGCCATATTTCATGAAGGAAACATACTCTATCCGCAACCTGGAATGATGCAAGCACTTGGTAAATACAACTACGGATAAGGAAGATCTGTGTAGCTCTTCCTTCAGGACAGTCAGACTGATACTGGAACGAAGAACATCCACGCAAGCCGATCGCAGTTGGATTATTGCCGGCCTGGGCGTATGGAAGTGAATGTAATATGACGTACACCTTGTATTTTGTCGGTTCCCTTTTCGTGTGATGTGAAGAAATATGTTTTCTAGCGAAAGATGAGTTATATATAAAAAACTTAAAGCTCAGTTAGGAAGCGGAGCCCTTTGTATTACCTTGTTTGAAAATTCCCTGGGTGTCACTATTTGAGGAACTTTGAGGTATTATGCATCCCGGGATCAAATTTTATTACCAATAACAACCATCTCGTCATAACAGTAACAACACGCGGGTGTGTCTCAAGTGAGCGCTAGCCTTGCTCCCAACCTGCCAATGCTAACCAATCTCCGGGCATGAATTCTTTGGAAAAGGGTTTCCTAAAGTTCTCTAGTGAGAAAACTTCGAGGTTTCGATTGTGATCAAAATTTGATATCTACACTGATGCCACCTTTACATGCAGGTTCAATATCCCCCAATCTCAAGATCCTATCTCAAAATTTCAAGATCTCAATTCATCCTTAGGAAACTGTTTAGCAGCGCTATGGTCCGTGATATGTTGGTGGGTGAGGTTGAAAAGTTGCTCTTATTATTTGACACCAGTTCAAGCAAGGGAAGCAAGTCTTCTTTCTGTTAGCATGCGAAGGTATTCTCCACATTTCACAAATATTCCGTTCGTTATACCACCAGTAAAGAAAAACAAACTTTAAGACGAAAATCTTCTAGGCAATCCAAGACCTGATTCACCACGGACTCAACCAGGTGCTTTCACTCAACATGGAACACCTTAAAAATCTACATTCTATCCGAGTTTTAATATGACTGCGGCCGGATGCTCTTTGACAGTGCTTCAAGGATTGACGTTACAAAAGATTTTCTCCAAGTCACCAAAGCCATCTGAGTTCTCCTTCACTGTTATTACTCCAGGGAGAACCTGCAGCATTATACGTAGTCTGCCTGATTGCTAATCCACCATCATCTGTTCCCCTTAAATCGATCTCCGTGTCAAGAATGTTTATTGACTCTAAAATCCCAATGCCTTGTTCGCTCACGCATACCATCTCTTTATTGCTAACTTATTTCCCTCTATCCTTATGTCTGATTGACAGTCGCTATAAAGGATTTCTATAGGAAGATTAGTATAGAAATGGCATGGCTTATCTGAGCAAATCGTCGCTGCCGTCTCGTACGCGTAATTGGTTCTTCTTCAACCATACACCCGCCCAAACCTCCCAGACGACGCCGCTGCAGGGCCGAATGTTTCATCACTATACCTCTTAACGCAATTTTCCTAACTTAGACTAATTACAACCCCCGTCAAGAGGACGAGAACAACATGAATATTCTCAGACAAAAGCCGTGTACCTGTAAATAATCTCATTCAGATCAATGTAGTGATGGCTCCTAAAACTTACCACTCCTGAAACTTCCAGTTCAATTCATTTCACTTCCAACTCTCTTCTTGTAACTTCTCTACAGGTTCAATACTCGAATCTGCTTGTGAATCAATTATTAACCCTTCAACGTGTACTTCCTTGGCTGTGCATACAGCAACGTTACGAAGGGAGTGAAAAATCTAATTACGGCAGGGAATGTAGTGATCATAGTAATGTGCGGAGACTTTTCTCACTCTTCTTTACAACTACTCCTTCCTTGGACATTATCTTGATTTTCGATTTCACAGTTGTGAAATTCGAATCATGCAAAGCATTCAAAGCCAATGCAAAAGAACACTACCTTTAGCATGATAACTACTCCTCTTGTGAAATTTTGGAAAGGATTTCAACATATTACAGGGTTCCTTGTAAAGCTAATGCAAAAGAGCACTGCCTTAGCATGGTGGTTACTTATCTTGTGAAATTTGGGAAAGGATTTCCCGTGGCCATGAACTGATTTAGAATAGAAATGTCAAAGATATATGAACTTGTACAAGAATGCGGGAGATGTCAAAGACAAGAGCGCAGGGAAGGTCTCACAGGGGATGGATAACCACAGATGATAAACTTAATCATCTACGCGCGCATTTTCACAGAATGGATATGATGTTCGGTAGCAGAGCCAACATATCGCTGCTTGCTAGGTAACATTGGGTTCAGGCAATGGTGTGAACATGATTGAATTGCTTGCTTTGGTAACATTGGGTTTAGGCAATGGCGTGAACATGATTGAATAACACGACAACATAGAGGGAAATGAGATAAGAGGTTTACACAAGGAAGAACAAACGGGACGCTTGTTCTTCTTGTGTATAATCATGAGGAAGAACAGTAAAGAGGTTAACATGAGGAGGATCATCTTGATGAGGACACTATGAGGTCAGGAACCACTTAGGTAGATTCAACCCCTTGTACTCAAGGATTGGTTTCATTTCATTTTACATGCCCAAGTGTGCAAGGAGAATTAGGCACCAATAGCGGTCGGCTAGATGGGGGAGAAGAGGAGATTAGATCACCATCCTTTGCATATATTTTGAGCTTGCATGCTAAAATGTGTGAGGATGGGTCCAACTGAGGATATGGCAGCAGCACCCAAAGGAGCAATGTCTAAAGGAGGAGAGCAAGAGGGTGAGGCTCAAAAGAAAAGGAAGGTAGGTAAAGTGAATTCCAAGACAATACCTCCCATTGTAGCATTTTCTGCAGACATTGCTAACCATAGGAAAATGAGGAGTGAAACTCGTATGCTAAGGAGAGATGTAGATTAGTTGAGATTGAAGCCACTAAGATAGCTAAGATGGAGAAGCACAAAGCTAAAGTTTAAGCCAACAAGTTGATCCATTACAGGAAGATGGAATCCAAAGTTAGATGCTCTATTTCAAGGAGCAAAAAGCAAAAAGTCTAAATGCATCAAGTTGATGACACTAGGATTAACTAGAGTGGGTAAGACTTCTGATGAAATTAGAGAGATCTTGACTGTAATGGCTGAATTGGATCCCCATGGTTCATCTAGCAATGACAACAATTAGACTTAATACACTGGCATTGGGCCAAGGGTGTTTGATTTGGTTTAGCAACCCAAAGAGGCTGCTTTCTCCTATTGTCTCCTTACTTGCACAATGACAATGGTAGCCAAGAGGGTGTGCATAGTACCAAATTTTTATGGGAGGTTATGCATAGCACCAAAGGTAGGCAAGGGTGTATGTAGGGTGGGAGGGTGTTTATAGCACCAAAAGAAGTTATCCTATGAAATTCTTCTTGCATCTATGCTTGTCTAAGTGGAAGATCTGTTTATGCAAGATCACCAACTCAGCCTCTAAATTGTGCATCATCAAATCTGCCCAAATCATAATCCTCACTAATAGACCTTGCCATCTTGGTCTTCACATTAAGGATCACATGCCCATGTACCACTTTGGGCCTCCTAGAAGCTATGAAAACCAAATACAACATCTAACAAAATGGTCTGCAAGCATAATATGCACACTAGTAGGCAGGGTATCTCTGGGCTATGAAGTTCCTCACAAGGAACAGATCTTGGACAAGAGTATGGAGAACCATCCTCCACTTTGATGATGTCCTTGTCTGTAGAGCAAGTGCTTCCCTAATGATGCCAACCAATAATATGAATGGTCTTCCACCAACCATCCTTTCATGTTTGGTCTAGTCCCATGTGCTCACAAACTCTATACAGGACTGAAACAGATAGCCACCAAAAATATACACCTCACACAAATGGACAATCCACAATTAGAAGACAATTCAAAACATAATCACAATAAATAAAAAAGACAATCCAAACATAGACTCCCTCTATGGGTATGCTACTTGTCATGGTCACCTAGTGGCTGATTTTATAGAGATCTAGTATGGTTCAGATCTATAAGCAATGGTGAGTAGGTTTTGAATATACTTGCAATTTAAGATCCCATGGACCTTGGATAGTAGAGATGTACCAAAACCATTGGTCATGTTTGTAGACATAGAAGTAAAATCTTCCAATAATAGTGCTCTACTTGATCTTGATATAGAGAAAGACAAGATTTTAATAATTTCTATGGTATAACAAAGATACCTCATGTTAGAAACCTCTAAGAATTATTTACTATAAATTGGAAAGCATGATATAAGTATTGACTATAAATATATAATAGTATGTTATAAAGACCAATGTGTTACAAAGTAGCTTAAGCTACATAGCTATTGCCTCTCTTCTATCTCAAAAAAGATTACAAGAAACATCTCTCTTCTATCTTCAAGAAGATAACAAGAAATAGAATGAGACTAAGAATGAGTCTCACCAAGCATCAAAGGCAAAAGGAACCACCATCAAAGCTTTGTCAAGAACTAAAGATAAAGCCGATGAAAAGGCCCCTAGAAGTGTAGAGGTTGAGTGTGCTCTTGTCAAAAATAGCAATGAGATGTTTTGTCCATAAGCATTACCACTTCAGCTTGAAGTTTTAAGGGGAGCCAAATGAGGTTGAGACTTCAAAGTTACCACTAAAACTTTGGATGGAATAAACTTCAAACCATGATCATGTTCACTAGAGGCCATTGTGGAGTTAGATATGTTGAGTGTGGAGTCTGATTGGATTTTCTAATTTATGACCCATTCATACTGGCAAGGAATATGGGCTAGGGTCAATTTGTAATAGCAAAAAGGAGATGGAAACAAGGGAAATGAAAGATGAGTTCATCTTGTAATTGTTGAGGTAGAGTTACCACAAAAAGCTAGGTTTTATGTGCTAAATGAAATAATTAACAATGTATACTAGTTGAGCTAGCATACCAAATTGATGACACTAATGCAAAGAGGTAATGATACAATAATATCCAAACACTAGGGATCTTGTATGCATAGCCATGGGGACCCATATGTGCAGCCATGGATAAGTATGTGTAAGCAATGGTAGGTATGTGCAGCAATAAACATTGGTATACGTATGTAGGACTTGGTATGCACAACCAAGAAAGTAGTTATGTGCAAGGAGGTGAGGGTGTATGCAAGCAAGTGCAAGTATATGCAATAGGGAGTGAGTATGTGCAACCAAAGGGTGGGTTACATAGGCAAGAGTGGGTGGTATGTGCAGCCAAGGGGTAGGTAGTAGGTGGTATACACAACCAAGGAAACAAAGAAAATACACAAAATGGAATGTAACCAAATGAGAGCACATCCATACATTTGTATGGATGTGCTTTTGTACCAAAATCACAAAAGCTCACATGTGGCTATGGGTATGTGATGTCTTTTGCAACCTTGAGCCCTAATATATCCAAGTCAGCCTCCTAGTTAACTTGTACCAAAGTCTTGATCTGCAATTTATCAAGCCAATACCATTTAGTAAAGGTCTTATTGTCCTCAATTGCATGGAAATTAATGACCCACTGCCGCTCCTCAATGTCCTCCATGTTCTACTCATCAATTTGTACTCTTCCACTCAAGTTGCCATTTCCTCTCTCAATTTTCAAGAATTCCAATGTCCTCCAAGACCCCACACTCCAATTTCAAATTCAGCTTCTCTCAAGTCACCCTATCCAATTTTGAACTCCTTCTCTCAGATCCCTCTCTCTAGTTTTGAAATTGGTCCTTCCACCTTGCACCTCTCTCCTTCCACCTCCAAGATCTTTCAAGATAGGGTCTCTCTCTCTTTTAGAAAAAAGAAATCTTTCAAGACCTTTTAGCAATAAAGTCTTTTTTGAAATTAGACTCACTCTACTCTCTTGGTTTAAAATTGGTGTCTCTCTCTACTCCTTCTTTCAAAATCAGCCTCTCTAGTATGAAAACCTTCTCCTTCTTTTGAAATTGGCCTCTCCATTCTCCTTCACTCATGGTTTACCTAATCTTTTGAGTGTCTTATCTCTTCCAAAGCCCAGTCCTTCAAAGCCTAGTTCTTCTTTGTTCATACCCTACACCTCCTTGCGACTTTACAATAAATGAACTCCACCCACCAAAATCTGCACAGAGCCTAAATTCTTTCTTGGATTTTGAACCAATGATCTTTACTCTCAAAAATCTACACAAATACCACATATGTCCAAGCTTTCTAATAAACAAACTCCACCTCAGAAACTCTCCCATAACTATGCATAACCTTCTCCATAATTTTGAATATATATATATATATATACTCTACCTCTAAAAATATGATTAAATGACTTTTTGTTTTCTAGTATCCACTCTCTACAATGTACCAATCCCCTCTAAATTTATCAATATAAGCATTCTGCAAATTTTAAAATATTAAAAAAACTCTCTTCCATAATATACAAACAAAACTCTCAATTTATGGATTTACCATGATCCTTCTTGATCTAGATATATGAGTATAAACCTTCCAAACACTTAATAAATATAAAAAAGCTCTTTATTTAAAGCATTTGAATGTAAAATTTCCAAATTTTCTTTATTATATACAAAGCACTCTATTGGTTTATAAGTATAAACTACAAAAAGATATAAAATTTAAATGTAGAAAATGGCTTTGAATTTCTTGTAAGATTACACTTTGCAACCAAGTCAACCATTATGGAACTAATATGAAAAGTTCCTCCACAAAATACATCCTACAACCAAGTCAAGCTTTTCAAGTTTTAGTGGGAAGGATTTTGCTAAACAAGGCATCCTTCATCCGCATTGGTCACTACTCATGAAAATTCATCCTCATTGGTCACTATCCATGAAAAGAAAATATAAATATCTACAAAACCTTCCCAAAAATACACAAAAACACCAAAGCATGCCAAACCAAGTTTTATTACGTATATCTTGGGTACAAGTTTTATTACATTTGGGTGGCATAACAAGCCAACAAGTCTCTTGTTAAATTCCAAACATCTTTCTATAAATGAATCCTTAGATATTCTTGGTCTTTGTGCTCATCTAAAAGAGCATCATCAAGTTTCTCAGCTAAAACCTTCCTCTTGCTCCATTTCCCACAAATCTTGTCTACTTATCAAGAAGTTATAGAGAATAATGCAAGTGCTTATCCATTTCATGAGATAAGTTTTATGCTTCTCTAGTACAACTGCACACTCATTTCTCTTAAAAATGCTATTTAGCCTTGAGAATTCCTATGCAATGTTTGTGTACTACTTGGGTTCAAGCTACACATTTGTTGAAGTCATGTTTGTTTGTAGTGCAACCTACCTCTTGAAAGAAGGTAACACATGACTCATTGGAGTGTACAAAAGATCTTGAAATGTGTATATACATCACTATCAACATCATACACTATAGAAGTACAACTCATACAGAAGTTTTACATGAACTCAAAAGTGCCAAAATATTTAGTTCAGTTCATACACTCAACTTGGATCACAAACTCTACTCTCAACTTCATAAATTGTCAACAATGGGCACTAATTACATTGTCATGCCCCATGAACTCTAGCTAAGAGTTTCTAAGTGATGCTTTCCGGTCTCTATCCACCATAACCAGGAGCTTGAGGGCTCAAAATTAGAGAAGTGAGCTCTTTGGAGCTGCACTTTGAAGGTATACTTGTCTGGACTTGACCTAACACTCCAACCCTACTTGCAATACTAATGGTACACTTGATTGTGAAATGTAGCTCAAACAATATGATCAATAGCCCTAATACAAAATCTGGCCGGCACTAAGCAGTCTTTAATCAACTACTAGTATAACTATGATTGCTAAGACTAACACTCCAACGTTTGAGCAAACTAGCTTTAGTATTGCAAATGTCATGACAATTGTTGTGCATATATATATTGCTACACCATATATATCACTATCAAGTCATACAAAAGTTATACATAAAACTCTAAAGTGCCACAATTGCCTCCTTGTTGGGAGTTAAGTCCTTCTAACTCCAAATAGCTATCTACTCCCAATATGTGAAATACCATATGTTAGGCAACTATCAATCTTTATTATTGGTTGCTTGTTTGCAATCTATATCACATAAGGAGTAAAATAGCTATAGGTCAAGTACATCAACAACATAACCATTGTCCTTGAGTTACCACCATGAAGGAAGGAGTCAAACATGCCATATGTCATCCTCTCAAATAGCTATCATACACCAACATAGTAGAAGATCCTCCAAACAAGCCACATAACATACATTGCATGCTTGCATGTACAATTGCACTACTCATCTGAATCTCCTTAAGCTGCAAAGGAGTCTTACTACTCTACTAACTCTTCACACTAGTTATCATCTGACCTAACTTGTTTATGATGAACAACTCCATCATGAGGTTCTCTCTAACTTCTACAATCTTCCACTCTCTTCTCTCTACTAACAATTTTGCTACTTCTTCCTACTTTCTGCCTTGTGTATCTAAGCTAACTAATTCAAGCTCTTATCTCCTTAAGCACCTTCAATTCATATACCAACAATGTGTAACCTATATATTGGTCTAAAATTACCTTCAGCCACTTACACATTAGCTACACCATCACTTTCCTTATGATGAGTCTTCATTTCCTTTGGAAGCAATTGGATGCCTTTCAAAGCAAAAGATACCTAGCAAAGCATGTCAAAGTTCCTAGCTAAGCATTCTATTTTCCCCAAAGCCTTGCTTTGACTTTGGAAGTTCAAAGAGCACTTCCTTCAAAGCCTTTTCAACAAAAAATTCATGTGCTTGTAACTTCTACTAGGGTGCTTCAAAGTTTCCTTGTTTGATCTAGTTAGAATTTCTTCCAAAGGCACTTACAACAAGATGAAAGTCACTTCATTTGAGCATGTATGCACAAAGTTTCAACCTCCCAAGTATCATATGCATATTTTGCTTATCCAACTTTGGAAATTCAAGTCTAACTTTGGAGTTTTCTAAATGTCTCTTTAGAGATCCATCAACATCCCAAAGCTTGAACTCCTACTCAAGGAGTTAGGACATCTCAAAATTTACTTGGACTATCATAGGTCTAACTTTGGAGTTCAACCCCTTAATTCAGAGTTTGAAGGTCTAACTTTGGAGGTTGAGTTCTTTTGACTTTGACCTCAGGGATCCAATACCTCTTCCATGGCCTAAGTCTGATGTTCAAGCTTGATTTTGGCACTAAAGCTACATTATCCTCTCATTCACTCTCAAAGTCTACAAGAAAGTATTAAAATCAAGCAAAGGCTCAAAACTAGCAAAACCCGGTACCACAAGCTCACATGCTTGTCCACTCCTCTCAAGGGGGTAAACAAACTAAAAGTTTGAGGAAACCCTGAATATGATGCTCCTTGAGTTTTTAGATTTTAAGAGAAAGGTCAAATTGCTCATTATGATGTATAAAGGCAGAGATTATTCTTTGCAATATTGTAATAATTCATGAATTATAGAATTGTTAAATAAACTAAGTGTAGAACTATCATTGGCCCAATAGTACAAAGATGAAATCTTTCAAGCCAAAGTTCTTTGTAATTTTATATTACCAACTTATGACACTTTTTTTGAGTAGTCAATTTTGTAGCCAAAGACTTTCATGATAACTAGCCAAAGGTAAATTAGAAGTAAAAGAAAAGTTGAGGAGCTAATATTGCATTGCCACCTAGGCAAATCTGAAATAAGTTAGATGAAGATAAGATAAGATAATCAAATATGATTAGGCAAATCTTTTTTAAGTTAGATTAGGATAAGATAAGGTAATTAAATATGATTAGAGATGAGTGGTGTATATGTAATTAGGAGATTTTGAATAAATGATAGCCATTGGATTTCCTCAACTAGAGAATAGAAATAATAAAAAGTGCTTTGGCTTCATGTAAACCCAATTCATTCATTCATTTAATCAGTCAATTCTTGGCAAAAAACTATTTTTACTCAAAGAACTCTATGATCTTTTGTGTATGTTGTATGAATTTTTCATGATAAATTATTTGCTTGGTTGATTAGTGAGGAATCTTGAGGTAGGACCACAAATGCTTCAATAGAGAGAATTATTTGCACTTTTCTAGAGAGTTGGATCTCTAGGGATTTGAATAATCAAGGCAATTGTAATAGCCTAAAGACAGAAGCACAAAAGATTGGAACTCTCAAAAAACACCGGTGTCCCAAAAGAGTACTCTATCTTTACTATGTAACCAAGAGGATCCTACTCCAAGGGAACTATACTCTTAGATTAGATACATGGATTGGTGATATGTCATTGAGCTACACCTTTAGATTAGATGTATGGATTGGTGACATGTTGATCCTTGTCCTATTTTCTTGGTCAAACAAGTTTGATCAAAGAGAATCTTTTGGGAATAATTTTGTGAAAAGCTCAAAATAGCATGGAAGAGGTATCATTGGAAAGATCTTAATGACACAAAACAAGGAGGAAGAAGAAAACACCCTATTCCCTTAGAGGAGATAAATTTCAATTTTTTTAAGGCCTAATTCTTTTATTTACGCCATTAAAATCATCTCTAAAGTTTCAATGTATTTTTGGCCTCTACCTTATTAGTGGAAGTTCTCTTCTAGTGAATCTTCTATTTGATTTATTAAACCATCATGTATAACATCTCTAAAGGTATTACCAAGCCAATTTTCACATGTCACTAATTTGTCTAGCTATTAGTATTATAGCAATATGGTTAATGGCTAACAAAGACCAAGAGAATTGGGAAGTACCACAGTAATGAAAAGCTAGGAAATATGATTGATCCACAAATCCTTCATGATCGCACCTTATGGGAAGCATAGTACACATTCTCTATGGTTGTAGTCATCATATAGTGATAGAACCTTTGTGGTGAAACTACCTTTCGTGTGTGCACAATGTTCTTGGTATTGACAATGCTTGGAGCGTTCATGGTAGTTGTGATGCTAATAAATTTTGAGGCATTAACAAAGATCAAGTGATAATAACCATTGGCCCAATTTCACCTTCAATAGTAAGTAATCATTGAAGTGAAGTGACTTTTGTGACAAATGAATTATCACCTTTATAAATAATTTTGAAAGGATCTTTAGTGAAAGTGGTTTTTTTTTATTATAGTATGCCATAGAAGGTGACACTACACTCCTATGGGAATAATTCTGCCCAAGAATTTCAATAGAAAAAACTAGGGAATTGATTATCATGACATTTTCTTTCCATCTTTTAGTCATTTCCAACTCATATCCTTGTGAGACTACCAATTCTTACCATTTTATTGCATTTTGGTCAACATTGAGTCACTAAAAGGAAGAGGAAGTTAAATACAAGTAGGAAAGTAAGATAGGTAAAATGGAAAAAATTTTAACTTCAAAACATAGGAGGCAAGATGGATCCTCATATGACTAGGAAAGTGAAGCTTTTAAGCAATAAGAGAAGTGATTTGAGTAATAATATTAAATGGACATATCTAATTGGGGAAAATTTTACAAAATTGGGTGTTGAGAGAAAGGTTACTAAAGGAAAGCATGACCTATTACCAACTTGAGAAGTGAGATCATTACGATGTTTATCCATATATTGCTTTTGACAATTTTGAGCAACAAGAAGATGAGACTTGGCTTGTGCAAGGATGCATATAACATGGACAAGAAGTTGGAAGTAAGAGTAATATGAGATGGTAGTGGAGCAAAATGAGAATCAAGAACAAGTGGATCTTGTTTGTAATTAAGAAAGAAAGGAGAGAATCTTATACTCATCTACTTGGAATTATTATTAAAAGATGTGGCAACAACAAGACACATATTCCAATTGGTGTGATGAATGATGACAAAGGCACATAACAAACAAGGTAAACTTAATGCCAAGCAGCTTGAAAGAACTTTCTAAAATTCACCAAAAAATCAAAAATCACTATCAAAATTGAGAACCCTTGGCATTCTATGGTGCTTGAAGACAATGTTGAAGTAAACGTTGGCTAATATTAACACATCAATTATATGCATAGTAGGTGCCAAATGAATCTACTTGCCAAGTTTATTAACAAACACTAGAATTTTTGTATGGCCTTGGTCTATTTTTGGCAAGGAGGTCATGAGATCTACGCTCACATTTTCCCATTGGGCAGATAGAATTGGTCGGAGTTGAAGTAGTCCATTTAGTTTTTGGTTGCCTATCTTGTTGCATTGGCAAATCTCAAATAATTGGACAGACTTTCAAACTTCTTATACCATGTTTGACCACCACCATTGGTATTGCATCCTAAGTTTTGTTCACACCAATGTGACCATTGATTGGTAAATCATGTTGTTTGCTTGAAGTAAAACAATTTATAAATATCCTATAGCTAAAACATAGGTTTGATTCTCATAAAATATAAAATTATCCTTGAATAAAGAGATGCCATACTCCTTTTTATCTGCTTCAAGGTGACTTTGAACTGCTAACTTCAACTGCTAACTTATCTTGTTGTAAAGCAATCTTGAACTTTGTTTATACCTTTGAGTCTTTTGATACCATGGTGATTGCTACCATTATGGGAGATTTAGGAAGAATCTTCAAGTCAAGTCATTGTGACAAGGCATTTGGAATGACATAAAGCTTTCTAGGTTTATGTTCAACCTTAATATCAAAAAATTGTAGTTTTTCCTCCTATTGATGACATTAATTTTTCATATGTTCTAAATGTAAGGTACGCAACATGATTTTCTGCAACATGAGTTTATGATTGGTTCATATTATCACTTGTTTTTCCAAGAAGTAACTTTGTTCGATATACCATTGCAAGTTTTTCTCAATCTTGTAGAATAATTCATTTTTTTCTCTATTTAGTTGTCAAGATACAATGGCAATCTGATGCAATCCATTTGGCAATTCTTGTTGCAACATAGCTCCAATTGCAAATTTGGAATCATCAAACTCACCACATAAGGTAATTGAGATCATGTGGTTGGGAGACGGGTCATGAGGATACCATATCCTTACATTTTTAGAATGCTTCTTTTTGCTTGGTGGTCCACTTAAACTTTTTTTCTTCCCCAAGAGATGAATCAATGGTGTAGTTACATGAGCAAATAGTGAATGATCCATTCATAAAAACTCACCAATCCATTAAATCTCCAACATTTTGTGGTATTCTTAAGAGGAGACCAATGGGTGATTTTCTCCTCTTCCATCTTGATCTTCTTTACTTAAAATTTATTGCCAAAGAAGATAACTTTCTTCTGCAAAAAGGCACACTTTGACTTCTTGTAGTAAAACTTCAATCATCCTTATCATCCAAACACTTCTTTCATGTTATTCTTGTGTTCTATCTCCCTCTTATTATAAATGAAAATTTTATCCAAGAACTTTTCCTCATATTGATCAAATAATCTCTCTAACACCCTATGCATTTGATCCAAGAAAACTACCAAATACTAATGAACCTAAAAGGTAAAACTCTCCATTCAAAATTCCCATACCTTATAAAAAAGGTATTCTTTTGCATGTCTCTTCTATAAATTAGAATCATCTATTATTTGTTTGAAATATTCAACTTTGAGAATTAATATGCTCTACTTAATTGATCAAATAGGTCATCAATTCAAGGCAAGAGATATGAATTCTTCATGATTTGTTTATTAAGAACATGATAGTCAAGACAAAATTGAAATCCTCAATTTTTCTTTGGTATAAAGAGAACCTATGCTCCCCAAGTGGATTTACTATGTCATGTGAAATCCTTCTTCAACAACTTTGTCAATGTTATTCAAAGTTCTAACTCCTTTGATGAAAGTTGATAGATTGGTCTACTCATTGGAACATTATCTAACAATAGCTTGATCTTGAAAAGCATACTTCGATCAAAGAATAACCATTTTGAACATTTGTAAACTCTTAAACTATTTCATCAATCATTGCTTTTTGAAGCTCCTTATCATTGTCAGATTCTCCTTGTGCAATAAGTTTAATCTGTATTGCAAAAATAGGAATATCCTCCTCCAAAGCTTATTATATAACTGCTATATTAGCAAAAATTTCATCTTGGGATCAATTATTCTTAGGTGTATTCCTCACAGGTGCCAAACAACCCAATTAGTATTCCCTACCTTGGTAATATACTTGGATTTATCATTGGGTCTAAATAAATTGAACACTATGATGTTCAACCCAAAGGAAACCTAAAATAATATTGTAGTAGAGGAGTTACAAGAAATCTCATCCACTCTGTATGCTCTTTCCCAATCTTGAATGTAACAAGATGTGAAGTATGGAATGAAAAACTTTTTTACCATCCACCATCATCGATTTGTTACCTAGTACTAGTTTGATAATAATATTTAATTATATTGCTAATTATATGGACATGCAATTCTTAAAACTCCTACAATCAACCAAAATCTTACTACCATGAACAAATATTATACCTTGCAAGTGCATCAAAATTACATAGGTTAAGCTCTCAATTACATTGGAATTAATTAGGTCCAAATAAGTGGTTTCATATGTACTATTAGGATTCTTTGTTTCCTTGATCATCATATTCAAATAACTTCATTTGGGCAATTGGTTGAGGTTGGTTATTCTTCTTGGTACATTCAATAATGAAATATCCAATTTGGCAACAATACAAACAAAAAACATTTTTTCATAACCATTCTGAATCTACAATTTCAAGTGATCTCCATTAAAAGGCATCAATTTCCCTTAGTGTTAGCTCTTCCACCTATGCTTGGTGTGTTTGTAAGTTTTGTGGAGGTCTAAGTCAAGACCAAGTTATGACAGCCAAGGAGTCAAGGTGCCTAGTCATCTATCTACATAGCTTCTTCTAGATCTTTTGATCTGCCCATGGTAGCTTCCAATTTGGTGTGAAATTTCAAGCCTTTCAAATCTGATTTAATGATTTACCTTCTTTGGAATCAATATCTTTGGAATCAATATCATGGTGTTTTAGAATTGAGAAATATAACTTCTTCCAAAGCTAACCTATCTCAATTCTACCAATTGATCTCATGTACCTTGTACAACATTCATGGCTTGGAACCTCTCAATAATTGCACTCTTGAAGTCTTTTTATGTCAAAATTGGGCTAATAAATTACCATTGGTTCTACCACCTAAAATTGTCAACATAGTTTTACCACTACATTTAATTGATTTGAAGTTAAGAGGATTTGTCTTTGATCATCTAAAAGATTTGTACCTTCAAAATAATATTTGCAAATAAGATTCTCTCTTGCAATCAATAGATTCTTGTCTTTAAATACCTTTGGTTTTGGAAACCAAAATCAATCTTCTACTTCTCAAAATGTTGAACTATCTATTTGCTCTTGTTGTTGATCATCACAATCTCTCTCTTTGAGCAATCAAGTAAGATAATCAATCTGATGTTGTTATAGTAATGTTAAGTTTGTGCATTGCTGCCATGACTACTACTCTACCCTTCTATGTACTTTCAAATCTCTAAGTCAATACATAAATATAACACATTGTAACAACCTAGTGTCTTTGAAATTTTAAGATTGTGGTAAAAACTGGTTGGTCACACAAGGATATGAATTAGAGATGACTAAAAAAATATAAAAGTGTCACTATGATGACAATCAATTGTTTTTTATTTAACATCTTGGGCAGTGTCACTCTAAAAATAAGGTAATGTCACCACTCTTGGTACACTACAAAAAAGATGAACAAACAAAACTCACATTCACAATAGATTTAATCCAAGGGATTCTTGAATGTGCTAGTTCATTTGAAATGAAGGTAACTTTGCCTTGGAATCTCCTTACCTTCCCCATTATATGACCAAACTCCTGGATTCTATCATCAAGACATTCATAAGTACTAAGATCCACAATCACCTCATGAAGTCTATGTCATACAAGATTGTCAATTTTATGGTGTTTAATGGATAGTGTACTAGCACACATGATCTTTTAAGGATACAATCACTCTAATTACTATGATGGTGAGATATCATTTTATCTTTCCTAGAAGGCATGACATCATAGGAGTTTTAAATGACTATGATGCTGAACCTAATGGGTTAGTGTTACTTTGCAATACTCTAATTATGTGGCAACCTATTTCTATACTATTCTTGATCCCTGTAGAATTCCTAAAGTTTCTTACTCTAGTTTTATATGAATGATTCTCCTCACTCAATTGCTTTTACTCATATATCAAGATTCATCACTCCCACTCAATTAAGCATGTAATCACTCATACAAATTGTAGACAAATACACATACACCAACTCAAGAGTCTTGATAAACTTTGTTTATTGAAAAGAAGGATATATCAAATGGATATAGTGAACATTGGTCCTAAGCCCTTTATACATTTCCAACCTAGACACCAAAGAGATCCACAATGGCTATATATACTAGAAATCTCCTAATTACATCTAAGGCACTCAATGCTAATCACATCTTATCTACTTATCTTATCCTAACCTAATCTTATGTATGGCCATGTTGTATGGCCACCCCAATATCTTAACTTGCCATCTAAAGCTATTATGTTAAATGTTAGGCATGTCACAAGATCTTTGTATCATATTTTAACCTAACTAACTATGTATGAAGTATGTATAGATATGAAATGTCTTACACTATGATTATGAAAACTATCTTATCCTATCTACAAGATGGCTCTTACTTGTTCTTGTAAAAAATTGACTATTGCTCATTTTAAATGAAGTCATTGTGATCATTCTCATCTATGTGATGACTTGGCATGATTGAGAAAAACTACCCACTCCTTTGTATATTTGAATGAGCTTTACAAGCTCCTTCTTGTACCATCAACTACTCTTATGAAGCTAGTTTATGTCTCCTCAAAATTGGAGTTATTATGCCTTATAGCTTGGACAAAAACTTGATTTGTTCATTTATGTAGGTCTTCCTTTCTAGTGCATCAATCTGCATTCTTAGATCCTTCATGTATGTTGGTATTCTTGTTGGCAATGCATTACAATTGGTTCAGAAGTTGAGTTGCCATTTGCTCATTTGTTACAAGCAACCCCATCCATTTGTTCTCCAAATTTATTTGTTCACTTTGAAGTTAGTTCAACAATTCATCTCATTATTTTTTTGTTGTCTCATCCTCCTTCTCTTGTTTTCATTTTAGGCTTGTAGTGGTCCAAGATATGAAGATTGGTTAGCTTGTGATAAGTTTGCTCGTGTGTTTTTGTTTTTGTTGTCTTGGTATAAGCCTTTACCAACTCAGCTCATAGTGTTATTTCATGCCCATAGTTTGTCTTTGTGCTAGTTTTTTTGGTGGACGACTTTGTTACCAAGGTTATCAACCCCTGATTTCAATTGAAGTATAATGACCTCATTTTTGCTTTTTTCATGAGTTTGCTTGCAATTTCTCTAGTGTCTCATCTTTCTTCTTCAAGGTAGTTACTTCTTCCTCAATTCGCTTCTTTGCTTTGTTCAATTTGTTACAAAGGTGTGCATTCTCCTTGGTTATCATATGTACTAGCTTATAAAAATGCCGTACACATGTTGTTGGGTCATCAACAATAGTATCAAGTTCCTTATAGAATGGCGGAAATTCCTCTAAGGCTTCCATATGGGTGTAACAATGTTTTATGATGTATATTTCCATCAACCATGAGAGCAAGTTTTTTGAGCATTTCATGCAGCAAAGGAAGTCCTTGGTTGTACTTGTGTTCTTTGTTTGTTCTCCATTGTTTAGCCAAGGATTTGTGGATTGATTTTGATTGTCCCTTCTTTCTTCATTAGATGTGGCCATATTTTTGGCCTCCTTTGTTGTCTAGTCATCATGCCAATATCTTTTTATGGACTCTCCCTCCCTTAGGTTGAATATGTTTGCACTTGTAAGTGGCTTCGTACTTGGAGGAATATTTTAGCCATTTCTTGCTCCACTAGCCACATTTTGTCATTATTCTTGGTTCCTAACAACCCCACCTTGTTGTTATATGTTCCTAAGAAAAATTTGACAAAAGCTAATATCTCCAACAATGCACTTTTCAATTTTAAAATAGTGATCTTCTCATCTTCTTCCTCTTGTCTCTTCTCCTTGGAATAACTCTATATTGTATCATCATTTGACTTTGGTAACAACTATACTTCATCATGACAGTCTCCTATATCCGTCTTGTTGTTTTGCACAAGTCACAAGATCTAGGTGAAGGAGTCATCACTTCCTACTCCTATGTTATTGAATGAGGTTGCTCTCCTACTTATTTGTGATGTAGATTGACCAACCTTGTCCAACTTTCAATATCTAAATCATTTCTTAGGGCTTCTCTACTTCAACTCTTGCTATATAATCCATTGATTGCTTAAATAGTTTTTTTTTGTTTCTTATAGGTCTAACTATTAGGTCTCACCATGAGCACCTCTTGTAAATAATTATCATGTTGTATGCTTTGGCAATTATCACAAACTTCTTTGTACAAGAAAACTCCTTGTCTACCTCATGATATTTTGTTATTTCTTTTGGAAGGTCTAGGTACATGAGATGGTAGAAGTGGTTGGGGTATTTCTCCTTCTCTTCTTTTGTCAAGAGGTTCATCCCTATGTAAAAATGTAGAACAAAGGGGGCTACAATTGTGGGTGTAGTCTCTCAATCATATCTTTCAATAGGTTGCTAACTTGTTCTTGGAACGTCTTGGCCTAGCTTACAAATTGTCATTTGTATACAAGCTGAAAGAAGATTGCCTCATTCAAGTTCACATAGGACATCTATTATAATCTAAATAACTTCATGAAAATTTTAGTGACAACGTGTCAAGTAGGATCCTTGAGATCCTCTATCTTGTATATGTTTGTTGACTTCCCACCGACAAATGAGTCATTGATCCTATCTTTCAGATTCTTACTTGAATGACCTTGTGAGGTGTCCATGTGCATTTGGCCAAACAAGGAGTGATCTTCTCCTAGCACTTGTTGCCAATGGTGGTTTTTCCATAATGTTGGGCTTCCTCTCAATCACTTGCCACTCATGTTGGGGGTATCATGAATCTCCTCTAGTAGGAAGATGTCCAATAGAATCCAATCCCAAAGCAATAACTCTAGATTCTAATCCTTTAGGTAAATGGATCTGTAATATAAAACCCACTTGGAAGTTTCTAGAGGTTTGTTTACAATTTCTATAGACTTCCCTTGTCTTCCCTCCTCCAAAGTTTTTTTGTGACATTGCTAAATATTCTGATTCAAGAGTCTACTCTATCACCACATCCTCTTACATATACTCTTGAGCTTTGCACTTTGCTAATGAAAATGTGATTCTTGTTGATAGCATGGATGGATTTTTGGGTGATGCCACAAAACTTCAATTGCATAAAAAGTGAAAAGTAAAAAAAATTTCCTTGCTGGGTGGGATCATCATTTTATAGTCTTGACAATACCAATCTGTCCTTCATCGATCATGGTAATTGGTGAAAAGTTGTAGTCACCTCCTAAATGCATGTTGCTTGGTGCTAAATGGTAAGGGGTGTGTTTTTTGGTGGTGTATTTATGCGGATGGCATTAATTTCTATGGCATGGCATTTGGCAAAGCTTTGTTTAGTGGTGGAAGTTTTGTGCTAACAAAACTTTGTATCCACTAAACTTTGTAATGAAAGAGCATTGTAGCAAAATGATATTCATTGTCTTGTATTCTTAAGATTTTTTGTATTGCTTACTTTTGTAAAAATGATAGGCCTCCAAGAAAGTCATTTACTCACTTTCTGAAGTGCTTGTTTAACAACTAATGCAAGTTATTCAGCTTTGTTCACAACCTTCTACATTACTACGTATTGAAACCACTAAACTAATTGAAATGAAAAATTTTGCTCTTGGGAAAAAAAGGTGAGCTACTACACATAACCATTACTCTCTATAAGTTACAATCAAAAGAATCAATAATTCATTAGACACAGTGATCTCATTCAAAGAAATTTTGACCAAAGTATGAATGATGAGTTGCATGAAATAATAAATTTTATAAATGATAGTTTGGTAATATAGGGATATGAATACTCTAATGGTGTGAGTGAAATGGATTTGGTGGTCTATAGATTCTATCCATCTCATTCTTGCTTTGATACCAATGTAAGAGACCAAGGAGAGAAATAAGAGAATGGAAGATCACATTAGAACTCTCAAATAGGGGAAAATTTGAATGCTTAGCCTGAGCATGGGATTTGTTATTTATAGGGAAGCTAAGCACAAGATTTTCAAGAGGCTCCTAAGGAAAGTTTCTTCTTAAAGTTATATTTCTTGGAGTATAAGCCAACTAGTTGTCTACTTGGCATAAAAGCTAAGCTAGTTGTTTACTTAGTGTACAAATTACTCAATCTTTGTGAAGTTCCTAGAACCTTCTTACCAAGAACCTTCTTGTATGCATTTGAATACTCTTAGATTCCGTATATGTATGTTAGTTCTACCCATTTTGCTATACTTAGCTTATTTTGGTAACTCGATATTATTACTTGTAATTAATGAAAATATTGAGACAATTCCACTCTATACTACCGCAACTAGCCCCCTCCAATCCAATTTAAGTTGCAATCCCAAGCCTTAAGGAAAAGATTTATATTATCCTCAAAATTTAGATAATATTAATTCTAAATTATAAATGATAAAAAATTTATAGAGTGAAATACTAAAGCAATTTATTTTTTTTGAACTATAAAAGATACTATGCTATTAAATGCACCAATAAACACCCATATTATGCATTATATGCTAAAATTATAAATTTATTGAATAAATTAAAATTAAAATTAAGTCTACACATCTATCACATGTATGTCTTATTATGTTGTTATCATATCATTTTGCAATTAATTGGATTTGAAAGACTCCTAGAGTTTAGATATGGCCAATTTTACTCATGTAATTTTTGGTAAACCTCATCTTCCTTTTTTTGGTTGTAAACTCTCAAAATCACAATCAGGAAAGGAGATCTTTGCCCAAAGATTCATAGTCTATTTCCCATTGCTAATTCATTCTTGTATTGCTAATGGATGAATTTTTACACCTCATCAATCTTTTGTCAGATTTTGTTATTTGTCAAAGTGAGAATCAAACATTACTACAATATGATTAACATAGGGGAAACATTTTTAAATTTAGAAAGTGTACTTGAAGTACATGAATGCAAGTTATACACCTAACATAAATACCAAATTGAAAATCAAAGATTTCTCTACAATATGATTTACATAGAGGAGTCATTTTTAACTCTAGAAAGTTTACTCCAAGTATTAATGCAAGCTATACACCTAACATTGTAATTTTCTAGTGGGTAAAAAAGCCTCCATGATGAGAGAAGATGTCACTTACGCTTGAGTGCAAATTGTGCATAAAATTTCCAACATTCCTTAACCAATTTAATCCACATGCAAGGCATGCAATATCAACTCACCTAAAGATAAAGTCCATCAAATTACTCAAATCTTCACTAGTATTAAGTGGAATTGGTTCCACCATTTGGAACCAACAATCCAAAGTGAGTGGCATAAGTGTATTCTAACCACCAAGTCATACTTCATTATCCTTGGCAAATAAGACCAAATCACAAAGCAACTTGAAGACATCAAGAAAGGACACACCAAGCTCATGTATTAATTATTATTTTGCTTCCAAACACTCCTTTTGTGACTCAACACTTAGCCAATTGATGTTTTTGTATTCACGTGGTTCAAATGTGGTCTTTTGGACAATGTTGGAAAATGACTCACTCTCTAGAAAACTAGAAAAAATGAAAATGCTCTTGTCAAGGCACCCACTTGAGCCAAGGCTCAAGAAAATGATTTGGAGCAAGCACTATTCTTGTCTCCTATTGCTTCAAGTTCCATGCTCCTCATGGAACTACTATCATAATCTGTACAACTCTATCTACTCTTTCTCTTTGCATGCCAACTTTTATATCAACTTTTATATATATATATTTTCTCTTGATAGATAGAGATCTATAAAGAAAAATTACAAGAAGACACCCATACATCATGATTATTAAGATCAAGCATTTACATCTATGTAACAACACATTTGTCCACCATCCAACATCATCTTTACTCTTAGCAGCTTTTGCACTATTTGCAAAAGCTCCAACTATACCAACTAATACTATTCAAATTTCCAAACTAACATAGAATTCTCTTGGTGTAGTAGGTATGGATATCACTTTGTCATATGTAAATAAGTCTCTTTGTTCTTAACAATATTCTCTACCACTTACCTTATTTCCTCCCACTGTCTTCCATTACTCCAAACCTCTTTGAACACCCATACTCCAATTTTTTATCACCATTTATTTATTACTTCCATTTATTTCATGGATACTCCTCTATGTCATACAAGCAAAGTAGTTTCTTAAGGCTTTCTTGGCTATGGGCAAGTTAATGATGCATGAACTGGAGTGTGTGGCTTCTATAACAAGAATCCTATGCTACAAGACAAGTTGCTATGAGATCCATACTATGGGATGTTCTTCTTACATAACTAAGATTGGATGCAAGATTCTCTCTATAGGATGAACTAAAGAATGAGTAGAGAATGCTATGGTTATGTAATAGAGTAGACAAAGTTAGGTAGATAATAATGCAAAGGAGGTATGTTGACACACTTAGGCAATGTAATCCAGATTAGAATCAAGGATTAGGATCCAATTGGTATTTATAGGTGACAATTGAAAGAGATGGGTGCTACATAAGAAGTATTGTGATGGAGGTAGAAAATTCTTTTAGGGTTAGGACCTTACATGAAGAGAACTTATATAAGAGAGCTTAACCATTCAATGGGGGTTGTTCAACATAAGACAAAGCTCTTAGATTCTTGTGGAAAACTCTTCTACCTAAAAGATCTTTGGAAAGGACCCTACCTGTAAGAAGAAGGCTGGTAGGTAATGGTGAGGGAATTCTATAAGATTGGTGGTGTTAAAGCAACATTGTACTAGTCAACCATCATATTGATAAACCAAAAACACCTCAACCCCAATTTTTCTTGAAACATGTTTATGATTAAGCTTCAATTTCATCATGTATGTGAGCAACATGTATAACTGAATGCCAATTGTTCAATAGGCTATTGAACTATTGTTTTTACTCTGGAGTGTCTTACAATTCTCCTCTAGAAATAGACTTAGCCAAAAAATGGACAACCAAGGAGGTCAAGGGGCTCTCAAGGATGAAGAACTTGTAATCCATCTCCTGGATTAAGTGCCTAATGGTTAGACTTTGTCTTGTAGTTAGGACGTGAAACTACAAGAATCTTGCTTGTAGTTCCTCCCCAAACCTGGAGCCGGGCTGCTTGCACAAGGGCTGCCCCGCAATCTTGTTGTCTTGTAGATTCTTACATCAAACTATGTGCAAGGTCAAACCCGCTAACACTCTACCATGATAAACATTTTGCACTGCCATCTCAAAAGAAAAAAAAACACTTTGTCCTTGTACTCCTTATTGTCAATTATTTCCATTCCTTTGCCTATCTCCCTCAATATACTCCTCCTTACTTCCTTCATTATTCGCATAAACTTTACTAGTTTTGTCCTTTGCACCTCCTTTTACTCCTTTCTCCTCCAAACTCCTATAGACATCACTTTGACATACGTCAATATTGCTAAAAATTCTAATATTCCAACAAAAACAGGTAAATCTATCAATGCTATCTCAAGTTTTGGCCACTTCCAAACAAAATACAATCAATGTTTACAAAATGTCACAATTGTCTATGCTACCATGTCACAATCCCTCCAAGTATCCATTTCTACATATATTAGGAGAACAACTATTCCAACCAATGCTCCAACAACAAGAATGACAAACTATTACAATGCGCTAAGCTCCTATCTATGTTGCAACCTCTAGTAGCAATCTTATATTTGCCTCCTTCCTTGGATGCCCATGTTCATTTATCTCACATGACAAGAACCAACCTAATTTTTCAATCTATATGCTAAACCATTCTATTTTGACATACTTATCCTTTAATATTAGTCTCCCTTGATCCTAACAATTGAATCTCCCGCCATCCTCAATACCTCCAAACCTCCTTGAACACCCAAAATCCATTTTGTCATCATCACTTGCTACTTGTATTCACTTCATAAATCTTCTTCCATCATGTAAGCATGTTGCATTACCACCTCACAAACAACCCTTTATCCTTGTACTCCTTATTTTAAAATATTTAACTCCTTTGCCAATCCACTCCCTCAAACAACTCCACTATTCTTGTGGTGGCCACATTATTAAAAAAAATCAATTTTTGTTGTTTTCTTGTTCTATCTATAAATATGAGAGGTAACATTGTCCTATTTGGAGGAAGAAACCTTCATGTTTGGGGATTCTTTGGATCTATCACCTTACCTTGAAAGTATACAAAGAATGGTATGAAGAACATGTCAAGTACAAAGAACAAACTAAGTCAAAGAGGGAAGGTGCAAAGACTCTTTGCCAAAGAATTTCAAAACCAAAGAGTGTTCTACAAATTCAAACTCTCTACCATATGCGGGTAAATAATTATTGCCAAGAAATGTTGAAAGTTAATAAGGAGTCCTCATGTATGGATAAAGATCTTTGATTCTAAAATATCAAGTGTGGATGAGTAATTCTTTCTTCTATGAGAACTTTCCTACAAGGTAGTCAGTCTTTGACAAGGAACACTTTTGAGTAGAGAGGAGAGTCTTTGAACTTCAAAACCAAAGGAGAGAGTAGAGACTTAATAATTTTTTGAATTAGACAACCTTTAACCTGTTTGGAAATCTTTGACAATTAGTATGGTGAGTGAAGAAAGAATGATTAGGATAGTTCTAATAGTGATCCTTTGCCATCCGATTGTGGATAAGTAGGGCATTTTTTTCAGGAGAAAGTTCCTTTGGAATAAGACTCTAACCTTCTTGATCTAGAATTGGGATTTCAACTCACATTTGATGTATCATGATGATATGTAAGATGAGGAGTAGAACTCATGAGAGTGAAAATTTGAAGGGAAATCTAAGAGAGTAGAGTGAGGAATATTGGAAGATGGTCCTTGGGAGCAAAGGAAGGACCTCTAGTGTGGCTCACCTTAGATTCAAGCTTGGGAACATGGATGAGAAATTCAACAACCACTTAACCAAATCCTTTTATGAGCCAAGAAACCCCATCAATAGTTGGTGGGTCTGTAGTTACAAAGAACCAACCTAAAGAGCAATAGTATTTTTACTCATGAAGATCTCTCACACAAAGAGGACCACCTACCTTACAATCAATTAGGAATCTTCTTTGACCAAGTTTATGGAGGAGCATCAACAAACAAGGCATTCATGTTTTATCAACATACCAGGTCTATGATTCAAGAACAAGAGGAGGAAAAAGGACCTACCTACTTGGCTCCCTATGCCATCCATATCTACATGGGTGTCAATCTACTAACCAAGGAAGAACAAGAATTTCACTACCTACGTCTACTCTAAAGACTATTTTTCACAACTTGAATGGAAGGGAGTAATCAAAAGAATTCAAACAGTGGACAAGAAGTTATTAATTTAGGCAAGTTTATAGAAGTGAAGGAGGATACAAGCCTTTACAAGAAGATTGCAACTCCTAAATCAAGATCAAAACATATTGCAAAGAGGGTGAGAAGGAACCCATAATTAATAGATGGTTCTTTGGAGGAGGACAAAGCTAAAGTTAAATGAGATGATGAAGAATAATACAATGAGTTGAATTTGCAAGAGAGTGACACTAAGAAGGTGAGAATAAGCAAGTTACAATATCAAATTGTAGAGGTCATGTAGAGGTCCTTTGGCAAAATAAGGGGTCCTTTGACTCAAACAAGAGATCCTTTGGCTCAAACAAGAGGTGGAGGCTAAATACAATAAATAAGCTACCCTACAAGCAATTTTTGACAAACATAGGAAGGAGACTAGTCTTTGGTTAGAGGCACTACAAGTAGAATTGCAAAAGGAACAAGAAGAACAAGTCACAATATGTAATATCAATAGCTAGACACATGATCTAGAGATGAAATTTGGCTGGTAACACTTGGGAGGATAATATACATGATGGACTAAGTAGATCAAAATAGAGGTATCACCAAAAGAGTACTTCTACTAATAGGCTAGAAATCAAAACATGCTTGAAGACTTTAGAATCAATAGCTAGACATATGATCTAGAGGTGAAACTTTGGTTGGTGATATCTGGAAGGATGTTACACATGATGGAGAATGTAGATCAGATAGAGGTATCACCAAAAGATCACTTCTAGTAGTAGGGCAGAAGTCAAAAATAGCCTGAAAACTTTAAAGCCATTTTTGGAGGCCTAAACGGATGAATTAGGCCTCAAAAATAGAAAGATTCACACCCCCTCAAGGGACAAAAGGCTTGCCTTCTCCTCCCCATGATTTTCTTGTTGAGAGCTTCCCCATGGTACCTTACCCATGCAATTTTGAGCTTCTTATAAGAAGATTCCCTAAAGATTCCTATTGCTCATTTGACCAACTAGATAGGACAAGGACTGACATGTCACCCATAAAAAAAACTAATCCAAGGATGGAGCTTGTTGACTGGTCACCAATCCGTGTATCTGATCCAAGGGTGGAGCTTCCTTTGAGGGGATCCTCTTTGCTATATAATAATGAGAAGGTGCTCCTTTAGGGCATCAAAAGATTGAGTAGGAAATCTGTGTTTTCTCTCTTGAACAGTTTTCTTGTCCTCAAAGTATTACAATGGTATTGGAGTGAGTGTTTTAATCCAATTGAGTGTTTTAATCAAAGAGAGTGGATCACCCCTCTTGGAAGAGCACGAGCAACTGAAATTGAGTCATTTGAGGTAGAGAAGATAATGCAATTGCTAGACTTGGGAAGGGCTTTAGAGAGCGGATGGGATGGATGCACTGGAAGGACAATTTCCTACACCTAGCTTCTCATTCTTGAATCCATTCTACATCAAGATTATGTACATCTAGCATGAGAAAATGAAATTATTGCTAGTTTATCACTTTGGAGCAAAATTTATGGATAGAGTGATAAATTCACCAAACCCGGTGATTCTACCTATGGTGGTATACAACAGAGAGTGGGATTTGAAAATCTACATTCTATTAGGATGTTATGGATCTGAATGTACCAAATCCTCACCTTTCAACATGCAAGTAGAAATCCATTATGTAGTTAGACCAACAGTGATGTTTAGGGATTTTGTAGTTTGCAATTTTGGTGAGGAATCTTATCAACAAGTGATGGCCTCTGAGGTCCCAATGGTAGTCCCTATAGTTTTTGCACCTCTTAAGTGATCATTCTAACCATGTATTGAAGTAGGAAGTAGCAAGTGAACATCAATTGTGTGTATGAATCATGGATCCGTAATTGCAAGAGTTGATGCAAGGAATGCAGGGGATGTTGAATGAGTTTTGAGGAATCAAGATAACCAAGGAAGCATTACAAAATCAAGTACAAACCCTCAAGAATGACCAAACAATGTAGGAAGGAGAACAATCTTAAAGCCCAATACCTATAATTGAAGTACTTGGAGAGGCACTTGTGCCTATGACATCAAACCCGGCCAATGATGAAGTCACATTGTTATTATGGATGAAGAAGACCTGCAATATTGAGCCTTATAAGGAGCAATGTGCTATGGGAGTAGTGGAGAATTGGATCTCAAGAATGAATTGATATTTCCAATTGTTATTGATGGAGATCACTAAGCATGACACTTGTGTGTTTGCATGTGTGTACCTGACTGATAAAGCCCTCACATGGTATGATGCTTGGGAACAATCAATGTTGGCAGAAAGAAGGGTAGATAGCAATGATAGATAGCAATGCAAGAAGGACTTTTAAAGAATTTCTAGTCTGTGGATTCCGTGCAGATGGCCCAAATCTGACTAAGAGGACTAAAACAAAAGAATAGCATACAAGAGTACATGGAATCATTTTTGGATCTACAAGTTGTAATAACCAACATGAGTCCAATAGAGGCTCTAGACAATTTCAAATGAGGGTTGAAGGACCGGATTTGCCAAGAAGTCATGGTACTAAATCCTCACATTGTATTTGATGCAATTTCTTGTGCTTAGAGAATAGCAAGGGCACTTGGAAGAGGTGAAGTAGTAGTTTTGTCTCAACACTATCAAGCAGAAATGCCACACATGGGTGGACCAACACCTATGGAATTGTGCAACCTTTGATTTTGATATAGAGGAGCATGACCCCTTCAAGGAGAGCAGGGACATGGGTGGAAGAACGGAGAGATGGAGTCCAACAAGGAGAAGGAACTCAAGGAGAACAACGTCGTTACTACAATTGTGGCCATATTGGGCACATCTCCATCAATTGTTGTGCGTCTCTCCCTAGAGGCCTTGGCCTTCTGGCAATCTTTGAACAACATGGAGCAACCCATGAAGGAAAAGGAGGTAGAAATCACCTTGGAAAATGAAGATTGCCAATAAAGGTACCTCATGGCTTTACAAGCTCAATAAGGAAGTGGACAACCAAGGGAAGGAACAAGATAAGTGCACAAAGATCTAGAAAGGCAAACTCACAATTGATTGTCGTGAATGGGGTTCCTAGAAGGTAATTATGTGAGAGTATTGATAGATCCTAGAGCAACATAGAATTTCTTATCTTGCTCTTCTATTACAATAAAATTGGGGATGGATCTAGAGAAAGATGAGAGCAAAGAAGTAGAGTTACCTAATGGGCAAACAGAGAAGATTGAGTTGTTATCTAGAAGGGTAACACTCTCTATAGGAGAATATCATGAACAATTGAGTGGCGGGTGATACAATTAGCTCGTTATGATGCAATCTTAGGCATGCCCTGGATAGAGCAATACAACCCTATAGTAGATTGGAGAAAGAAAGCAGTGAGCACCCACCAATGGACGATCATTGGGGTTAGAGAAAAAGCACATAGGCAAAACTTGCCTCACTATGTCACAAGAACAACAACTATCTTTAAAATAGATAGATATTTCATGGGTTTATTAAGAGAAGTCCAGAGTGCACAACTTGATGCAAAAATTCCTGAGAAATTTAAGGATGTGGTAAATGAGTTTAAAGATTTCTTCCTAGATTATCTACCCTTAGGATTACCACTAAAAAGGAGAGTAGATCATAAAATTTAGATACTTCAGGGGAAAACACCTCCTTGTAAGGCCCCATATTGTCTATCACCTCAAGAGTTGGAGGAATGTAAGGCTCAAATTGAGAATATGCTGCAAAAGGGTTTTATCCAACCCAACGTATTACTATATGGGGCCACTATCTTGTTTGTAAAGAAGATGAATGGTACAATGCACATGTGCATTGACTATTGGGGCCTCAATCAGCAAATAGTGAACAACAAATATCTTTTGCCCCGCATGGGGTTTGATCAACTCAATAGAACAAGAAACTTCACCAAACTAGACTTGCGGAGAAATCACAATCAAATCTAGATTGTAGAGGAAGATGTATACAAAATTGCCTTTCAAACCAGGTATGGCCACTATGAGTACCTTACGATGACATTCGGCCTCACCAATGCACCTACCACTTTCATGAGTATGATGAATGACATATTTTGGCCATATTTAGATAAGTTTATTTTTTTTCCTAGATGATATCTTAGTATATAGTAGGACAATGATGGAACACAAACAACATCTACAAGAAGTCTCCCAGATTCTAGACAGAATTACGTGTATGCCAAAATCTCAAAGTGCAAGTTTGGCAAGTTTGAAGACTACTTGGGGCATAGAGTAAGTGCAGAGGGTATCCAAGTATTAACGCATAAAATAGAGGTCATTAAAAAATGAAGCGCTCTAGAAGATCAGACTCAACTTAAGAGCTTCTTGGGGTTCATGGGGTTCTATCATTGGTTTTTCAAGGACTTCTCCAAGGTGGCACAACCTTTAACAATACCACGTGGCAAGGAGAAGAAGTGGACATGGGGAACCGCAAAAGAGTTGGCCTTTCAAGAATTGAAAGATGCCTTGCTACATGCACCAATCTTGAAATAGTATGACCCAAAACGTCCAATCAAATTGGCTATCAATGCATCAGGCATAACAATAGGAGCAATCTTATAACAAGAGTGGCATGATGGGTGGCATCCAATTGCATACTTCTCTAAAAAGCTATTATTGGCAGAATGCAATTATCACACCATAGAACAAGAAGAGTTGGCCATTGTCCTTGCAACCAAGCACTCAAAGCACTATCTTAGCAAGAATGCATTTGTAGTGGAGATAGACCGTAAATCTCTAGTCTATCTCAAGACACAAAAAGATCTATCTCATTGCCAGATTTGATGGGCAGAGTGGTAACAACAATTCAACATGACAATCACCTACGTGGAAGGCAAGAAGCAACTTGCAAATGAATTCACCAAAATGCCAATGGCAAACAATTTGGTGGTAGAGGTCAAGATGAACCTTGAATTTTGGCCAAAGATTCTAGCTCCTTCAAAAGTAGATCCCTACATTGTAGGAGCTCAATCATCCAAAAGTATCACCAACAACAAAGGACTTAATTTTTGTGATGGTAAATCATGGATCTTGAATGCCCTAGAATTACGCACCACCATCTTAGTGGAATATCATGTGTTTGCCATTGTAGGTCATGTCGAAGTAGACAAGACCTTAGATGTAGTCCATCGCCATTACTATTGGCCCAAGATGAGCAATGATGTGATGGAATATGTTCAGAGCTACCTACTTTGTCAACAAAAAAAGCCTCTAATCAAGCTCCTACAAGACTCCTGCAACCTCTCCCTACTCCTACACAACATTGTGAACAGGTGAGTATGGATCTAGTCTACAAATTGCCCAAGACCACCTTATGGTTTGACTCCATTGTAGTATTTGTTGATTGGCTTAGCAAAATGATTCATGTACGCCCTACCACCAAGGAGGTGATGGCTCTACAACTAGCTGAGTTGTACTTAGATGCAATCTTCTCTCACCATGGCTTGTCTCGAGTGCTCATCACTGATAAAGGTACTCCATTTACTAGTCTATTTTGGAGAACACTCTTTGGTGTCTTCAAAACCAAATTCACCATATCCATGGCTTACCATCTATAGATCGATGGCCAAATAGAGTGGGCCAATTGCACTATTGAAGATATGCTTCAAGGCTTCATCTTAGATGAGCAAGAGAGGTGTGATACACTACTTCCATTGGTGGAATTTGTATACAACAATTCAATAAATGCCTCCATCCAAGTCACACCATTCTTCCTCATATATGGTGAGCATCCTTTCACACCTACAAGCCTGATGAAGATCCATCCGGTGACTACCAAGTTTGATGTTGTCAACTCTTTTGTTTCGAGAATCCAACAAGGCGTGGAGAATGCAAAAAATAGGTTGTAGATTGCCAAAAATCAACAGAAGCAGTATACCGATGCACATTGTAGGCAAATGGAGTTCTAGGTGGGAGATCAGGTTTGGCTATTGACAACCAACTTCACATTAGTTGGACTTTGCAAGCTCAGACCTTGCTTTATTGTGCCTTTTCCCATTCTTTGTCAAATTGGTGTTGTGGCCTATCACCTCAAGCTACCACTACACATGAAGATCCATCCAGTGTTCCATGTCTCCCTCCTATGCAGATATGCATCCCAATCAGATGCCTATCCCTCCATACAAGACATTTGACCTTGCTTGACACTCATTGATGGCATGGAAAAATATGAAGTTGAACGCATTCTCCAAAAATGCATCCATTGGACTTGTCACCTACGTGTGGAATATCTCATACAATGGAAAGGTTACCCATTGTATGAGGCAACATGGGAGCTAGTAGCCAACTTGACCCACACACCAGTTTTAGTAAAATCTTTTGAGTAGTAGCTTTGCAACGAGGACTTTGCATCTTAAAAGGAGGAAGGTTTGTAATACCAATAGCTAGACACATGATCTAGAGATGAAATTTGGTTTAGTAGCATCTTGGAGGATAATATACATGATACACTAAGTAGATCAGACAGAGGTATCACCAAAAGAGTACTTCTACTAATAGGCCGAAAATTGAAACATGCTTGAAGACTTAAGAATCAATAGCTAGACATATGATCTAGAGGTGAAACTTGGGGTGGTGACATCTGGAAGGATGTTACACATGATAGAGAACATAGATCAGATAGATGTATCACCAAAAGATCACTTCTACTAATAGGGTAGAAGTCAAAAATAACCTGAAATTAAAGCCATTTTTGGAGGCCTAAATGGATGCATTAGGTCTCAAAAAATAGAAAGATTCCCCCCTCCTAAGGTAAAAATACTTGCCTTCTCCCCCTACAATTTGTCTCATTGAGAGCTTTCCAATGGTACCCTACCCATGCAATTCTTAGCTTCCTACAAGAAGATTCCCTAAAGATTTCTATTGGTCAAACCCATTTGTCCAACTAGATAGGAAAAGGACTGACATGTCACCCATCCAAAAAACTAATCCAAGGATGGAGCTGGTTGACAGGTCACCAATCCATGTATCTGATCCAAGGGTGGAGCTTCCTTTGAGAGGATCTTCTTTGCTATATAATAAAGAGAAGGATTGAGTAGGAAATTTTGTCTTCTCTCTTGAAGAGTTCCCTTGTCCTCAGTATTACACTATCAAGGCCAAGATGGTGATTGATATCACAACCAAAGTACAATAAGCTTATAACCATTGAAAGGAGGAGATGGTTAAGATGACCAAAGAACTAGAAGATCTTTGAGACCAACTGGTAGCAATAAAAGAAGAAGTAGTATTGGGTAGGATGATAAAGATGAAGCTACACAAGCTCAAAATACAAGTGCAAATGTTGGAGGGGAAAATCCTAAGATGGAAAAATTAGCTATTAACTTTAAAGAACAATTAGATAGGAAGTTCAAGAAATCTTTTGATACTTTAATTTTAGATATAGGCATATTACAAGAAGAAATTAGATCTTCTCTTTGGGAAAACTAGATGTGAAGGACAGTCTTTATGATATTTTAGTGTCTAAGATCCCTCACAAAAAAATTGTGTGTTTTCTTACTTGTAGATGTTTGTAGTTCTAATCTTTGGAATATGAAGCAACCTAAACACAACAAAAGAAAGATCTGTTTGGGGAAAAGTAGATACCTTCTCCAGCCACATGGATAGCAATTATCAATGTATAGATCAGCCAGATTGCATAAGACAAGGATAATATAATCTGATGTGTAGTGTACATAAGAAGTGAAATCTTGATAGATTCTTGAACTTCCTCCATTGTTAAATCTTTTCAATCTAAGTAGGAAGTATTATTTAAAGCTTCAACTCCTATAAATGATTCATTTAGTCAATGGAAGTTGAATAAAGCAAAAGAGCACAAAAACTCTTTGTCCTTTTTGCTTAATTTTGAGTATTAATTGTATGAATTAGGTGAGTAATGGTGAAGAATCTTTATAGTAAGAATGCTAGTAGTTGATTTTGTATGATTACTAATACTTGTATCTAACGTCTAGTATCCCAAGTAGTTTTGAAGGAATGAAGCAACGCCTTAATGATTCTTAAGTGAGCTATAGTCTTGAAAGTACCACGGAATCAAAAAAACAAAGACTTGCTGCCTATGAAAAGAGTAGCACATGGTCTTTGGAGTTGATGTGAAGCATAGTAAAATTAGCCTCTTTGGAATGACTAAATCATCACCTTCAAGAAATAGTTGGAATGTATCATAAGTAAAAGTGATTTTTAAGTTTTCTATTTTCCATAGTGCATCACATAGGATGATACTACACTCTTTTGGGAGTGCTTCCTACCCAAGAGGTTAAATAAGTAACAAAAAAAGAGTTGCAATACTAACATTTCTCTTCAAATCTAGTATTTCCAAATTGTATCTCCATGAGAACAACATATTTCTTAGCAATATACTACATTCTAATCAATAGTGTGACACTAAATTCTCATAAAACTATACTAGTTTTATAATTACACCTCCTTGTACTCCTTTCTCCTCCAAATCCCCTCCTCCTACCTAAATAATTTAGATGCCAATCTAGATGTACCATATAATCTCTCTAGCATCCATGGACTTTTGAATTTCCAACACTCTAAGTACTTTCTCTATTTGCTAATAATTAGTACCTTCATCTTGATCAACATCTCCATTGAAGGTGAAGATCCCAAATATATCCAAATCTCTAGTATAACTTTGGAATACACATATCCATAATATCAAGCACTCTTAGTGAGTGTCTTGACATCTTTTCTTGCTATTACACCAAAATCTTGGGGCTTGATGCCACCCAAACCAAAAATCACCACAAATAATGTTGTAGCCCTAACATCCAATTCATCTTCCGCAATTCCCTTCCAACTCCCATTTGGAACCCAAGGTGGTTGCTTTCTCCTTACTCCCAACTATTTTTTTGATTCTTCCTTTGGCTTCACTTCAATCACCTCCACATCATCTCCTTCTAAGTCTTCTTATGCAATTTTATCATCCGTCTTACTTCTTAGTTCAAGAGAATAAATAGAAAATAATTAATGAGATCTCAATCTCTTGCTTTAACAAAGACCAAGATATACATTAAAATGAAGAAATGCTGTTAGTTTCCAAGGAAAGGTAATAGCACTTCAAAACACTACCTAATCTTTGCAACTATCTAGCTCATATGACCTTCTTGTTCATTACAAGCCTTACATTTGGACATTGTAGAGAGGACTGATCCGCAAAAATAATAAAGCCAATGTAATCCAATTGATGCTTCCCATTGTTTTCTTGCTTTAGACCAAATAACTATTGAGAGATCCCTCCTCAGAACTGAGCTAATAAATGACTCTAGCAAATAAAATGCATACTTTCCATTCCTTTGGCACTCAAAAATTACCACATGTCTATAACAAGATGTCCATGCTATGTTTTACCAATTCCACAACTTTATCTACTCATGCTCAAAGAATTCTATGTCCGCAACCAAATATGGTCTTGTATGGTGCTAGCATTGTCACTAGAGTGTAAATGTCATACACAAGACAAAATGCCCATGGAATTCCTAGAAATCCTTTGGACTCACAATATTAACCTTTAGGACTTATTTATACTTCAAGAATTTCCTTTACCTCACTTTGATCTAAAGAGACCTATGGACAAGAGACCTTAAGAGAAACACAAGAGAAGAAACACAAAGATTCAAACTCCATACTTTGATGCCCAAAAGGAGCACCTTGTCTTTATTATATAGCAAAGAGGATTCCCTCAAAGGAAGCTCTGCCCTTGGATCAGATACATGGATTGGTGACATGTTAGCAAGCTTTACCCTTATATTAGTTGCATGCATGGGTGACATGTCAGTTATGGTCCCATCTTGTTGGTCAAGCAATCTTTGACTAAAGGGAATCTTTAGGGAATCTTCATGTAGGGATCTTAGAATTGCTGTGGGTGAGGTACCGTTGGAAAGCTCTCAACAAGACAGAGGGGGGGAGGGGGGAAGGGAAGGCCAACTTGTTCATCCTTAGTCTAGGGGGGATGTGCACATTTTTGAAGCCTAATTCATCCGTTTAAGCCTCCAAAATTAGCTCTAAAGTTTTCATGCTATTTGTGGCTCATGCCCTATTAGTAGAGGTACTATTTTGGTGGAACCTCTATCTGATCTACCTAGCCCATCATACATAACATCCTTCCATATGTTACCAAGCCAATTTTTCACCTCTAGATAATATGTCTAACTATTGGTATTGCACCTTAACTATATGATGATTGTCCAAAAAGCACCAAGTCTTGCTGACACTTCATCTCCATTTGCAAAAAAAAAATGCTAGTGATATTCCCAGAATGACATCATTGGAAATCTCACATATTAAAGCAAACATATAGTTCCAACAAGCATAGCATTTCTTTGATGATAATTTTCACTCACATTTGTCTCATCTGCAATTAGTAGGAGATTTGGAGGCTTGCATGAACAAATTGATCGCAACTAGCCACATTAAGTGGCTCAAGCAAGCCTTCAAAAATCTACAAAATATGATGAAGTCTATACAACACTCAACCCATATAATATTTTTCTTGGAAATTAGACTATAGCCTCTTCACTAAAAATTAAGGAGGATGTTACACATACATCTTGGAACAAATGTTCAAGGATGGATTTCTTCAAAAAGAGCATTTTGTCTACAAAGAATAAGGGTTTTCAATTGGTCCTTTCTTTATTACAACTTAAAGCCAGACTAAGAGAGATGTTAAGTTACCATCATGGGATGCAACAACTAATTTCTTATGGGGCTATATGTGAAGTGAAAGGATAAAGTCATGAAAGAGCACACAAAACAAAAAATTTAATAGGCAATAAGGGAAAATGGATTAGAGAACCCAACCAAACCACAAGGCTCAAAGTTATGGAACAAGGTTATGGAATGGACCAACTACCATCAAGAAGCAACAAAGCCCAGATAAAGTTGTAGATATTTAGCTCTAAAATAAGTATAGACCCGTATGTCACGGACAAAAACCAAGGGATCTAGGAGCTTTGTTAGAGCTTAAGATCCTAGATTACTAATAATCAGTTTTCAAGCTTGAGTTTGCAAATCTCACTTATGTATATTGTGTTGAGTTACCATTATGTTGCTGTTAAGGTTCCTTAAGTCCATAATTAGTTCCTTATGGTTAAATGCTTCTTGTTTAGAGAAAGCAAGATTCCATGTTCTGTTCAAGTCCAAGTTCCTTTGGTAGTACTAGTTACTTCCTTCCTTGAGGATGATGATGACTATGTGGTAGATTCGATGTCGTTCCCTTGTCCAACTTGTGAATCA